>CM060695.1:3989370-5255870 GCA_030686995.1 Artemisia argyi | reverse complement strand
TCATTTATATTAACACCAACAAGAAAGTTGTCAAATAACGAAAGAAATTCAGTTATTAATTAGATAGAAATCATACGTGCAAGACATACAAACATTGTTTATACACGAACAATTTTGACACAGATGCATTGAGTTACTTATTAGACATTGTTATATTGTTATGATTGAAGGTGAGGAGAGGAGGAAAGCTAAAGCCTTGCGAAGAAAGCGAGAGCGATGGAGAAGGAAGTGGCGAATGAGGATTTTTGAAAATTGCTTTTTTGTTGTGGCTTTTTTTGTTTTTATTGTTTTGATTAGTTTTATGATTATTATTGATGTTAGAAATATGGTCAATGAAATAAGCTGTTTAGGTAACAAATTAGGTTTGAATCACTAATGCAAAAGTTTAGTTCGGCTCATGATCGAGTTTCTGGAACTAAAGAGAGACTGAACCGATACTAGTATAGTGTTGGTTCTTGGTTATTTAGTGTCCATTACCATTATCATGTTCTCAGTCCAGATGTGAAAAAAACAGGTTTTTTTTTTGGGCAAAGGGGAGTAATCCTGCACCCTGGTAAATATATTAAGACCAAAACGTTTGAGTACAAATGGAATGTGGCTGAATACCACATTAACCTCAAGCAAATACAGCTTGATAGACAACTAACCTAGAGCTTCTGACATGCCAAAAGCTCATGACAACTCTAGAAACAAAATGAACCTAGACCAAAAACAAAAACAAATCAAGCTAACCAGCAGCATTATCCGTGAAAGAAGAACTTCCACCATAAGCAACATTAGGGAATAAATTAGCTGATTCATCAAACATGTTATCAACACAATCATCTTCACCATCTTCAGCAGTAGCTAGAACATCATAAGGGTTGGATGTAGACACTTCACCCCCCTTAGAGGAAAAACCTTTAGACTTCAACTTAGATGACGAAGTAGGCACACTACTAGTAGCTACCTTTTTAGGTTCACTAGTAGTCTTCTTTGGCTCATACCTGATAGTCTGTTTGACAGAAGTACCAACAATACCAGACTGGCTTTTACCTTTTTTCTTCTTACGACTCACCTTTTGGAAACCATCATAAGCAGGAGGAACCACATTTGAAGTAGTAACAACAGGGGGACACCAATAGTGATAACTTCTACGAGCTCATCCACTGAACCCACTTCAATTAAACACCGAGCAAAACTGCTTCTACCCCAAGAATCCTTGCACATAGAACTTGTGTACGAATCCAACATAATAGGTTTGCCAATAAATGAAGCAATCAAGTTAATACCATCATCTTCAAAGACTTGGAGAGGCACATCATGCAGTTTAACCCATATCGGAATGCGAGTCAACTCTTCCTTACATAAGCTAGTACCAATAGACCATTTCTTGAGAATGATTGGAGATTTACGAATCATCCAAGGTCCATTTTTCAAAACAGATTCAAAACCAGCTTGAGTATCGAATTTAAAAAGAAAAAACCTTTGTCATTCATCATGATCTTTTTCAAACCATACTTAGCCCAATTATTCTTAACATAGTAATCAACCACTGGAAACGCCATTCTATTACCAATAAAATAGCCATAAAGAGTGTGCTCTAGGCGTGCACTAACCTTTTCAACTATTCTTCAAGGAATAGACACATTAACACCTTCACAAACAGCCTCAGCAACCAAAGAACTAGAATTAGTTGCAATAGTTGTATTAACCTCCACGTAGTCATTAGTTGTAGTAACTTTGCCACTCACATCAGAATTTGTTGCATTAGCCGTCATGCTAGGTACATAGACCTTCATTAAACCACTCATAGCCTCATACACTTGTGAACGCGTTTCACTATCCAAGTTAGGCCATATCGGATATTTACCCGCTTCAATACCCTTAAGGAATAAGTCAAGATCAATGGCAGATTTAATCGAAACACCCAACACCCCTTCAATAGTATCGTGTTTACACTTGATAGACTCACGGATGTTATCAACCTGAACATGAGAAGATGTATCACAAGAATTTACAGCTATAGGCTGAGTCGCCACACCTGTAACATCCATAGGTTTAGACTTCTTATGTTTCCTCATGGTCACCTTTGACAAATCAATAGTAGCATCCACATCAATGTTAACATCACCAGCATTCAACATATTGAAGAACAAAAAGGAACAAAAAACGAAACCCTAACAATCCAAAAAGAAATCGCAAATAAAAACAAGAAGCACCACGTCCAGATCTTCAAAAACGAAAGCCTTAAAAGAATTAAGGCATGATATATAGCACAATTAATGAGCTAACCGACTTCCATAATGCAAAGATCGATTAAGTAAAAAGAAATCAGTTAGCGAATACCAAACAACCCTAAAAAGCGAATTAAGAAAAACCCAACAGAAAAATCAAAACCCTAATCCAACCAGGCCTAGATCCACATAAAAATAATGTTAATGAAGCAATAGACGAAGCTAAGCAATCATAAACACGATCGTTATACAGATTAGAGCAAGATTAAAGATCAAGGAAGATGAATTGGATGAGATTTAGGGTTTTAGATGAAAATCGCCATGGGGAAGAGAGAGAATCATTTTTTATTGAAAAAAACAGGTTCTTTGTTGGTCCGGTTGAAAAGTGGACTTTTTCATTTATTTGAATGACACGGAGTCGTTTTGGGGAGAAAGTTAGTCTTAAGTCACTATTCCAAAAGCTCTAGTCTTGACCAGGGTCACCGGCTCTATAAGCCAACAAAACAAAAGTATTACATTCTCGTAAGTAGGAGTCGTGTATTTTCTAATATTCGGTGTGGTTTATTTGCAATTTTTTAGGCCTCCCAATCATTTTCTTATTTTATATTGGGTTGATATATCTCTTTGTCAAGACTATAAATTTGATAAATAGTTATTGCATGAGTTTAAGAGTAAATGAGTAATTTGAAAACTTAAAAGCCCCAAATATGTCTAGAATGCTTCGTACAACAGCTTTTATTTTTGGAGATACTCCCTCCGTCTCATATTAAATGTCATGTTTGACTTTTCAAAGTCTTTTTTTCTCAACTTTTACCTTAAATATTTGTGTTTGTGTAATATAATAGTTGATACAAAATATATGAATGGATTAAGTTTTAAGTTTATTTTTATTGCGTGTAATTTTTTATTAAATACTATATAACACAAGCAAAAATATTTAAAGTTAAAGTTGATAAAGAAAGACTTGAAAAGTCAAACATGAACATTTAATATGGGATGGAGGGAGTATTAGTTTCAAATAAAAAGCTTGAAGCTCAATAACCAAACATAACTTTTGAATTTGGAAAAGCTTATTTTTTTAAAGTAAAAAGCTTCTAGCCCTAAAAATCTCTTATAATCTCCTTGCCAAACAGACCCAATAAGCGTGAAAAGTATAACCTCTACTTATAAATGGGTCAATTCAAGGTTTTTGTTTTACTTATAAATGGGTCAATTCAAGGTTTTTGTTTTTCATCTAACTGGTCAACCTATCTTAAAAAAGAAATGGGTCAAACCCCAAAACATGAAATCAATGTTTTGAAACCCGGGTTTGGGATCGACCCGGCCGAGTCACCGGGTCAACCGGTTAGACCCGGTTTTACGCACATTTCCAAAAATCGATTTTACGCACAAATATGAGTGAATAAACACCATAAGAAAGTCATATCAAACAAAAATAGCACCTTAATAATGACAAATAAATAAAAAATTGTCAAAGTTTAAATTAAAAAAAAAAAAAAAAAGTGAGAAAATCCAAACCCGGCCGGGTTTCAAAACCCGGGTTGAACCGGGTCACTCAAAACCCGGCGGGTCACACCGGTTGACCCGGTTTTAGAAACCCGGGTTGTTTTGACCCGTTTTTTGACCGGGTTCCGGTCCAACCGGTTCGACCGGCCGGGTCGACCCGGGTTTCAAAACCTTGCATGAAATGCATGGTGGAGGGTACATTCAGTTAAATAGTTACATAAAATAATACTAGCAGGGTACCCACGCAATGCGGCGGCGGGTACCCGGTAACAAAATGTTTTGACGAGCAAATGTTGTTCATGCATTTATATGTTTTTCTAACAATAACTTTACAAAATTATGGCAACTTTTTATTAAAATAACTATAAACCACAAAATTATGGCAACTTTTTATTAAAATAACTATAAACCATAACAATGCAGGTTCGAAATAAAGATTCGAATTAAAGAAAGTATCATACGTAGCATTTTTTAGACATAAATTAAAAATATACATCAATACAAAATAAAATGTAATTTACATACACACAAAAATGCCTACTACAATTAGAAAGTTTAGCTCTTGCTCTTTTATGCACACTGTCAATAAAATTGATACACAAGATAAAGTACACAACTACAATCGCTTTGAAACGCATCGATTCGTAAAAAACTATTGATTATACACAAACAACAATCTCTATTACACAACAACTAAAGATCATGTACTTTTATGACTAACTTTGCCACACATGTATCTTTTATACACAGATGTTCAACCTTTAATAACGGTTGATACAAAGACTCTATCTTTGATACGAACACCCAAAAGATTCGAAAACCATGATCAACGTTAAGCCTTACCAGAAGATAAGAACATGTATCACTTGAAAGACTTACGATGGTTCTCCGTAGACACACAACAAGATTTCAAACATAGCATATGGCTTCATAACTCATACACAAGGGTACCACATCAAAAAACGCTTGCTGGAAGATGTCACGTGAGTCATCGGAGAAAACTAATACAGGACTAATAACCAAAAATGATACACACTAACCAAATGCGAAACACACATGGGCGGCATAATATGGATCTGCTCATGTCATAGCAGAATGAAAAAAAGATTGCTTTTAACATCTGCGTTCGAACCCGTCAAACGAACATTGGTCGATTTGACGTAAAGATAGGCGTGCTGCAAAACCCATCAAACCGGTGAGCATCAAGAGTAAAAACTACAACTTGATGGAGTGTTGCACATATCGTTAGCAGAAATAAAGGGCGACGAAATCGGCAGATACAAAAGTAAATGCGGGAGGGCCGTCGCCCGCAAATGATAGACATAGATCTACCGTTGAGTTTAGTGAGCTCATGATCGACAAGCGAGAGACGGTAGGCACTGCTGAATTTTTTTACCAAAGGTTATGAGAGAAATGGTGAGGCTATAATGTTATGAAAGATAATTACGGTTATGATTTGTGGAAGGAAGAATGCACATATAAGGGTTTGTTAGGAGATAAAAATGGGAATGTTAAAATATCCGTATTGACCACATAAAAAACGTTTTGACCATTGGTCATTTCTGTATTAGTCATAAAGTGATTCATATAGTCAGTTAAATGGCTTGTAATTAGTCATAAATATATTAACAATGTGACAATCTAACTAAATGCTTTGTTATTTCTTATTCGGGAAATGTTTTTTGTCTTATTTTTTTAAGACTTCTAAATATAGATGTCCTAAATACATTATAAGGTAGTAATAGATTCTACGTAATGTTAAGTAGAAAGACTTCTAATGACTAAAGACCACAAGTATATAGATTCTACATATTGTTAAGTAGAAAGACTTCTAATGACTAAAGACCACAAGTATTTGATCTCTTAGTTTCACCTGCAACTAAGCAACAATTGCAATGAGACTCATTCACATATCTTCTTTACTTGCTATTATGCACAACAAGTATGGATATTGTTCATGAAAATGGTAACTCTATAAAGAGACTGTTACTTGCAGCCATTATTTAAAGAAAGAACTTACGAAAAATATTTGGAGATAAAGAAAGGAATTGGGATGTCCTATTTGCAGCCATCATTGATACTATTAAACAGAGATTGATGAGCCTAGAGCTCAAACCTTCAAATGTCGTTCATCAAATAGCATCTGCAAGTTCGTTGGTGTTGAATATTAGGAGTACACTTAACATATATTAGGGGTTTAAATGTACATTGTAATTAAGATTAGGACTAGACGATAACTAGGATTGGTTAAGCTTGCCTTGCAAGGCAAGGAAGGCCTATGTGGCCGGTTACATGGTGAGGTCGGTTGGGGAGAATCCATAACCGACTCTTACATGGTTTCCTACCCCCTCATCTCTATAAATAGAGGTGAGGGGGGTTGCTAGTATTCTCATTCTTCTTGACTCGAATGTAAGCTTTATTGGTGATTAATAAAGGGGTGTTCGAGGTACATCGTGTGCATATATTCTGGTTAATATCTTTGTATTTTTCTTGCTCTTCTTCGTTAGTTGTCCAACGTGGGTTTCGCGTTCGGTGTTGCAACTTGTGATCGACGTTAAGGTTCTAGGTTCCGTGTTCGATATCTTCAGGTTTGTTAGGGTTTAATCCAACAAGTGGTATCAGAGCCAGGTTAGTTGGTGATCTCTGAAGTGTCCTTACTAGTTCGCGATGTGATCGAAATTCGGGTTTAATTTACCCGGGAAGTTGCAGGTTTAAAAATATCAAACGAAGAAGGAAGGCTTGTGGGGTCTTTTGCTTTATTCCTCACGTGCAAGTTTAAATACAAAGTGTGACAATTGGTGACAAAGTCCAATATTGGTTTTATATTAAAACTAAATAAAGTTTGTCGTTATTCGTTTATTTTAAACGAATAAAAGTGAAGCCAAATTGAATTTTTCGTTTTGAGTTTTATAATTAAAATACGAATTTGGTTTATCGTATTTTTTGGTTTTTGAAATTCGATTAAAACAAAAATTTTGTTGTTGCGGTTTTCTTGTGGTACAAGTTTCGATCGTGGTTTGCTTGGGGATCAAGTTTACGGTCGGGTTGGCTTGTTCTAAATCGAGGGTTTAGGGTTATTCTAATTAATTCGATTTGCAAGAAGGGTTTTTCAGCAACAAGGGGGAATATTGCACACGGCTTGTGAGACTTGTCGGTAAAGTTGGTTAAGAAACAACTTGACAAGGTTTTTAGCAAGGGATAAGAAGAATGGCTAGTTCGATAACTAGGTTTGACATCGAAAAATTCGATGGGAAGAATGACTTCGGGTTATGGCAAATAAAGATGCGTGCTTTAATGGTACAGCTGGGTTGTGATGCTGCATTAGAGACATTACCCGCGGACATGGAAGCAGGTGAAAAGGCTGCTTTGATGAAGAAGGCATACAGTACCTTGATTTTATGCTTGGGAGACCGGGTTTTACAGGAAGTGACCAAGGAAACATCTGCTGCAGGAATTTGGACGAAGTTGACTAGTCCGTATATGACTAAGTCCTTAGCAAACAGACTGTATTTGAAGAAGAAGCTGTACACATTCTATATGAGTCCAGGTACGAAACAGGGTGATCATATAGATGAGTTTAATAAGTTGATACTTGATTTGGCGAATATTGATATCGAGATTGAGGATGAAGATCAGGCACTTATGTTACTTACGTCGTTGCCATCGTCTTATGAAAACTTTGTGGAGACATTGTTGTACGGGAGGGAATCCTTGACAATGGAGGATGTTCTGGCGACTCTAAATTCAAGAGAGTTGAAGAAAAGAACCGAAGGCACAAAGGAAGAAACTGGTGACGGGTTATACGTAAGGGGAGGGTCAGATCATTCAAGGAAAGCTCATTCTGGTGGAAGTTCGCAGTTTAAATCAAGGGGTGGAACTGGTAAACTCAAGTGCTTCATATGTCATTCAGAGGATCATCTGAAAAGAGACTGTCCAAAGAAGAAGTCAAGTGGGTTTGTCAAAAAGGGTAAGCATGACCAGGATTCTGATTCTTCTGATGACGAGGGTAACGCCTACTTTGGAGAAGCCTTGGCGGTGGTCGGGAATGATGAGATGACTGAATTGGTAATGGATTCAGGTGGGTCTTATCATATGACACCTAGGAAGGATTTCTTGTATGACTTCAAGGATTTTGATGGTGGTTCGGTTCAGTTAGGTGATAACAGGACATGCACTATCAGAGGGACAGGAAAAGTGAAGATACAGTTGCATGATGGTTCAAGCTTTATACTGGAAAATGTCAGGTATGTTCCAGGGTTAAGAAAAAGCTTGATTTCATTGGGTACTCTTGAAAAAGAGGGTTATACTGTGAAGATGCAGATGGGTAAAGTCAAGGTGATCAAAGGTTGTCGGGTTATGATGACTAGGATCAGGAAAGAGAACTGTGTGTATACTCTTGAAGCAAAAGTGATGACTTTTGGTGTACAAAAGCATGGAGGTTCAAAACAAGTTGGATTCAAGCAACTTGGTCTTAAACAAGTTGGGTTCAAACAACTTGGTCATAAACAAGTTGGGTTCAAACAACTTGGTCCTGGTGTTAAAATAGGAATCCATGGAGTACAGGTTGATGAACGTGTTTGGTTTGAGGTGGACTGCAGGGAGCTCAGGAAAATCGTGAAGCTGAGGTTGTTCAGGATAGTAACGATGATGCTGCAGTGGCTCAAAGAAAGTTGGAGGACAAGCAACTTGAAGAAAAGACAAACACGGGCTGCTTGGTAAATGAGCAGGAAAAGGTACACCTTGGTATAAAGGTGGGGGCAGACATTACGGTAACCGGAGTACCTGGTCAAGAGGGTGCAGAGGGTAATGTTGCTGAAAAGAAGAAAGTGAAAGAGTCTACGGAAGCTAATCTTGGAAAATTACTGAAGTACAATGCCTGGTCGACAAGGTGGTCCCCGGTTCGAGGTTCCAGCACTAAGAAAAGATGCTGAGTATCGGTTATGTTTAAGTGTTACTCCTAAGGTGGAAATTGTTGAATATTAGGAGTACACTTAACATATATTAGGGGTTTAAATGTACATTGTAATTAAGATTAGGACTAGACGATAACTAGGATTGGTTAAGCTTGCCTTGCAAGGCAAGGAAGGCCCATGTGACCGGTTACATGGTGAGATCGGTTGGGGAGAATCCATAACCGACTCTTACATGGTTTCCTACCCCCTCATCTCTATAAATAGAGGTGAGGGGGGTTGCTAGTATTCTCATTCTTCTTGACTCGAATGTAAGCTTTATTGGTGATTAATAAAGGGGTGTTCGAGGTACATCGTGTGCATATATTCTGGTTAATATCTTTGTATTTTTCTTGCTCTTCTTCGTTAGTTGTCCAACGTGGGTTTCGCGTTCGGTGTTGCAACTTGTGATCGACGTTAAGGTTCTAGGTTCCGTGTTCGATATCTTCAGGTTTGTTGGGGTTTAATCCAACAGTTGGAATGTCAAGTTTAATGTTCAACAATGCGTAGTAAGAGTGTGATTCTAGATAATTCTTGTGCTAAACTTGAACCGGAATTAAGTAATATGTGGATGTTGCTAATGATGCTAAGAAAAGAGTTTGTTGCGAAGAAGTTCGGGTTATGGTCTATCATTGAGCTCAAAATGGTGACTCGTAAAAGATGGGACTAACTAGTCTTAAGGAATCGATGTATAGAATAGTTGTCGATTTCGAATTTGTGGTATGTTTATTTGGTATATAGACACAATTCACCTTTCACCTAAAAATATATGTTTGAGATTTTCTAACCGAGAACCAAACTGAACCAACCAACCTTCGAATCAGGATTCAGGTTTATGGTTTTGTGATTTTCGTTTTTCGGGTCGGATTTAAAAAAAAAAAAAAAAAAAAAAAAAAAACAGAGTGACTCGAGGAGTAAGTAAACCACTGGAGCATGTGAGCAACTCAGGGAAAGCACAAAAGATAACTGAAATATTGTACCAGAACAAAACACATGACCAACAAATCGAAGGCAATGTTTTAAAATTCGGCTCACTCAGTCGGTTATGAACTGAACCTACCTAGTATTTTCGGTATTGTTTTGTGCTTCACATTTTCCAAAAAGTCTGTTTTCGTCAGTTAAGGCCGGTTTCGACCAGAGGCTCAGGCTTAACCATAAGGTGAAACCAAAGTCAAATTTATTGCCTTTTTTCTAACACTTGACTGATCAGAGAATCAAAGCTCAGATGCCTTCAATTGGTCAAAGTCACTGTATTGCATATACAAATACAACTCCCTTAAACAAGTCCATTTATTCAACTAAATAGGCTCAACAAAAAAAAAAAAAAAAAAAAAAAAAGTGAGATTTGAACATGTCATGCCATACAAAGAACCTTCACAAAGTCATACACACCATGTTTGACAGTAGAGGTTGATATATTTACCTCAATATAAATGGCAACTATGAACACAGAGTATATACAGCAGCATGGTTTTTCAACAAACTTTTGATTTCATTAAGAAATACCGGAAGGGTAGTAACATACATCTAATTAAAGGAAATAAAAACATACGAAAGTAGAAGATTTCATTTGTTAAGGTACTAGAGTTCGATTAAAGCTAGATTGATGTTCTTGTTGGCTAGCAGATTTCTTCATATGCATCCATAAATGTAAAAGACTTCGGAGAATTCACACTTTCCTGACAGAACAAAGATTCAGTGAGCGCGAGTTGCCAATCGACATACCATGGAGTAAAAGTTTGATAAAAGGATATAGATATGGTAAAAACTTTTATATCTACAATATATTTCTTGGTGGCAAAGAAGGGCAAAGTCAGAACCCTACTAATCCACACGGTTTTAATCATTAGCACTCACATATTACTCCCACCACTTCACGTATCTTCAAAAAATTTCAAACTAGTGTTACATAATAGCTCAATGCAATCATTACAAAACGTTAATAATAATTTATTAGCACTGAAATAATTGATGAGTTAAACTACTTTTGTGTCCATATAACATTTCATTTACTTTATTTATACTTCGCTAGGTGAACAAGTTATGACTAATTATAACTAACCGGAAAACGAAACAGAGTTGGAAGAGGTAAATTCACCTTAATTTTCATTGTCATCAGCAAGGGCTAAAGGCGGAAAAGGTGAAACCAAACTCTCAACAACAACGCAAGCTTGATAAATTTTATCAATATCTTCTTCATATGAACTATCTTTTGACTTATAGATCACCAAATCGGGAGCACAAGCTAACAACACTTTTCCGTCATTTGAAATAAACAAAGGAACCGGCAAATCATAATCATGCAAATCAATATCAGTCAGATATGGGAAGGAAGCCAACTTAGTCCAAGAATCTTTAACCCCGTAAACCTTCATTACCCATAAGTCCGCATTACGATTAGAATGACAACAAAGCCCACACAACCATTCCCCCAAAACCCCCAAACTCAATACCGCATCACCTTCGTCATACTCAAATTTCAAAACTTCACCATAAGTTTCCTTTGCTAAATCAAGAGAAACTATCCTCTGCGTCGTCTTCGATGAATCACCATTAACCACCCAGTGCAAAGCTCCATTTGAAAAAATACCTAAATTCTTCCACTTTCCAGTTTTCAAAGAGTATATGTTCACTATTTCCACAGTGGATTCATCATCACTAGATTCATCATCAGTAGATTCATCATACCCAAAAGAATACCAGCTATAATGAACATACTGCTCTCTATTTCTCCCACGAAATGGTAACCCATTCCATATTCTGGTACTTGGGTTATATATAAACATATCATAATCATAAGCATACTCAACAAAAAGGCATACTAATCCATTACAAGACCCAACTATCGAAAGATAATTAACTTGTGACTGAGTTAGTTGCAACGGATTTTCAAGCAGTAACGCATTATTAGCAGATTCATCCAACATCATATTCGAAAGTGGGCATACTTTGAGATTCTTTCTTACTTCAAAATTGTTATATATAAGTCTATGACGTGGATAGTGATTGTTGCTATTTGATAAAGCTAGATGAGATTTAATGAAATGAGGGTCGGAAATTAAAGAGTACCATTCTTTGCAAACAGACTTGCATCGTAACAACGAGTCGACCGGAAGCTTCAACAGAATTTCGAATATGATTTCTGTTATAAGAGTAGGGATGATCAGTTGATTGGTTCTCTTCGAGTTGGAGTTCTTCATCAGGATGAGTAGGTAGAATTGATATATGGAATGAGTTCAAGTGATAGTGAAGACTGAAGAGGAGTTCTATTTAACGTGAGTTAATTTAAGCATGCTTTGGGAAATCCAATGGAGCTGTACGTATGCCTGCATTGGTAAATGTCATTGTTTTATACGAGTATTTTTCACCTCTATCCAACAAAAAAACCTTACCAATCGATTGACTGATTAATGATTATTCTCTTTGAAGTTTGAGATATTTATACGTGAATATATTGTATTAAGGTTTTATGTTTATTCTAAGATACTACAAAATGAACCAATCAAGACATGCAAAAACACAAACAAGTGGTAAAAACTTTAAACAATGGAATGCATGCATGCGTGGAGTATTAATTGCGCGCAAAGCAAACATGTGCTTCGAATTCCGATATTGACAGAATACGTTTAATGTTCCAGAAAAATGATTAATTCTTTTTTTGCGTACGGAAGACGTTCCAATTTCTGAGATGGTACCTGACGGTGTTTTGTTCATTGAAGAGTTATGTCCAATCTTTTATATAATAAAATAATTAAATCATTTCATAGTTTTCTGTAAATTCTTTCTCATTGAAAAACAAAATAGATTAATAGGAGAGATCGATTTTGCCACATAGACAAAATCGAGCAATATGATTTGTCAATAAAAAGTTAAAATTAAATTGATTTTGGTCAAACTTAATCAATTTTGTAGAGAAATTTTGTTAAAAAAAATATAAAAATATAGGTGTCAAATTTATGAAAATAAAAATTTTAAAAAAGAGGAAGTAATTAATAAAACTTTGGTGTTTGAATTTTAAATAAATTATATTGAGCTAAGTGTAAAATTACAAGTTTCCATGCTTTTTAATAACTGTAGAAAAAAAAAAAACAAATAACCCCTTACACTTAATACCTCCTATAGTTTATAATATTAACATTGTTTAAAATTACATGATTATTAGACTAATGCTAGTGGTGACCACTTTATCACCCATGCAACCCCGTCATGTCAGCGCCACTTTAGCTTTCTCTCTCCACAACTCCACACCACCCACAATTTGCTAATAAAGCGACCCCAACCACAACAAAAAAACATACCCCACAAAAATAAATAAACAAAAAAGTACACACACAAAAGAATTGAAAGTTTCGGTTGTGCAAGCACCATAACTTTGAAAAGTTTGCCAAGCGACGTGTCACATTTGCCTTTGCTAGTGGAGCAACGCATTGCCTTGGTTAGTGGAGAAATCTAAAAATAAATAAATAAATAAATAAAAAATTAACTAACTTATACAATTCATTGTTAATGGTCTGCGCATTGGTTGTGCGCACAACCTTCATGTATATCAATAACAATAAATGTGTACTTTTAGCAACTTGGACAAGGAACACTCACCTCAATATATAAACTAGCAACATTTCTTTTGCTTAATCTATGTGGGATGAAAGCAATACTTTTTCTTTTTTTCAATTTAACTTTCTGATAAGGCAATTTGAAAGTTTCAAAAGACACCCGAAATTCAAAACTTACTGAATATGGTGTAAAGAACTGTCAAAAATGTTGAATAAGAGATCAAAATGCGTAACTATGATAGTGTTGCAGTAAATGGGTCAAGTTGGTTTACATAGACCTTCAAACAAGATTATCCACATTAGGATTCAGTGTTTGAAGATTCTTTACACTATTCATTATAAAAACGCCTTTTATTTACCAAAAAGTTAAAATAAATGCCAATCTCCAGGTCTTTAATGGCAGCCATAATTTACTTGATTTCGCAGTTTTGCCTCAACCGTCACAAAAGGTAAACAATCTGACAAAATATGAGATTAAGAAGGAGGTGTCAAGAGTTGAAGGGGAGGAAAGGGAGGTGGTTTTTTAACTTCCATTTATGACCAACTATTAGATGATTGATTGCTGTTAGAAATGTGATCAATTATATAAGCTGATTAGGTAAGAAATTAGGCTTAGATCACTAGTACAAAAGTTGAGTTCGGTTCATGGTCGATGTTTCTAGAAGTGAAGAGAGACTAAACCGATACAATAGTGTTGGTTCTTGATTATGCAGTGTCCCTGTCATGTTCTCAGTCCATGTATGAAAAACCAGATTCTTTGTTGGTCCGGTTGAAAAATGGACTTTTTTCATTTATTTGAATTATACAAAGTCATTTAGGCAAGAAGTTAGTCTTAAGTCACTATTCTAAAAGTTTTAGTTTTGACGAGGGTCACCGGCACTATAAGGTCTTGTTCCCAGCTCTAATTTTTAAATTTATGATCCAGTTTTCGTCCTAATCAGGTCTGTATTTGGACTGTTTAACATTGCACACCTCTTTGTCAGAAAGAGCAACAATGATAATCAAATTTCTAATCGAAGTAATCTAACAGCTTGCGTCGTTAAAAATACTGTTTGGGCCGTCCCGTTTTACATGTTTCCTTGTTAGCTTAATTTTTATTTTTTTCAAAATTTTTACCTCAGAGATGAACCACAACCCAGATTAACACTTCATAGATATAGGGATTAAAATAGCAATGTATAATTTACAAATATTTCTCCTAGTGATGAGAAAAGTGAATGTCGTACATGCAGATAATTGAGTTGATCAGAACTTGGGACGTTAAAAGGCTCCGACTTTGGATCTCTATAGTCACATGTAGTACAACCAAATGGATATAGACATAAAAATATTAATGGTGCTAGCCGTAAGGTGAAACCAAAGTCTCGGATAATTTAATCTTATAAAACCATTTCATCATCGTAATGATTTCAACCCATAACAGTTGAGTTGCCTCACTTCATCAGCCAAACTGCATGCATACAACCTTCCTAATCACCTAAACCTGAGAATCCAGTTTTGTCAGTCTCACCGACACTTGGTACACTTAGGCTCGATGATCTCGATTAAGACATCACTTGGAAGACCAGAAATTGGTAGAACAGCAATGCAGATGAATTAACCTTTTCAGGATATCAAACTCAATCCGAATTGGTCAAAGTCAACTATTATAGAACACACATTAGGGGTAAATGTGGTAACCATTAGGGGTGAGCTTTTCAGACCAAGAACCGAACCAACCAACCTTTAGGTTTATGGTTTTGTGATTTTCGGTTTTCGGGTCGGATTAAACCGGGGAAAAAAACCCGAGTGACTCGAATAAGTAAACCACTGGAGCGTCTCAATAAGTCAGGCAAAGCACAAAAGAGAACCGAAATATTGTACTGGAACAAAACGCATGCCCAACAAATCGAAGGCAGTGTTTTTAGATTCAGTTAAAGTCGGTTATGAAACGAACCGACCAAGTATTTTTTAATCGGTTTTCTGTTTCATATTTCCAGAAAGTCGGTGGTCAGGTCGGTTTTCGTCAGTTAAGGCCTGTTTTGACCCGATGCTCAGGCCTAACCATAAGGTGAAACCAAAGTCAACTTTATTGCATTTTTGCTAAAACTTGACTGATCTGAGAATCAAAGCTGAGACACCTTCAATTGGTCAACTCACTTTATTGAGTATACAAATACAACTCCCTAAAACAAGCCCAATTATTCAACCAAAAAGAGTGAGATTTGAACATGTTATCCTACACAAAGAACCTTCACAAAGTCATACAACCATGTTTGACAGTAGAGGTTGATATATTTACCTCAATAAAAATGGCAAGCATGAACACAGTTTATATAGGGCAGCACAGTTTTTCAACAAACTTTTGATTTCATTAAAAAATACTGGAAGGGTAATAACATACATCTAATTAAAGGAAATAAAAACATACGAAAGTAGAAGATTTCATTTGTTAAGGTACTAGAGTTCGATTAAAGCTAAATTGATGTTCTTGTTGGCTAGCAGATTTCTTCATATGCATCCATAAATGTAAAAGACTTCGGAGAATTCACACTTTCCTGACAGAACAAAGATTCAGTGAGAGCGAGTTTCCAATCTAATGTTCATATCGACATACCATGGAGTAAAAGTTTGATAAAAGGATATAGATATGGTAAAAACTTTTATATCTACAATATATTTCTTGGTAGCAAAGAAGGGCAAAGACAGAACTCAGGCCAGAGGTTAAAGGTTTTAAAAAACGCAAAATTGGTTATCCACAATTCCACATCGTTATATGTTGGTGCATGACATGTAGACACCTTACATTGACTCTTAACTCGATCATGACCAGTACAAATGATGAGAGTCATTCCAAATTTAACGATGTAGTGCATGTTCTGTTATTAGTATATCAGCAAAGGGAGAACTTATGTTGCATAAGAACCTCTTTAGCCTACTAATCCACATGATGTTAATCATTAGCACAAAAATATTACTCCCACCAATTCACATATCGTCACAAAGTTTCAAACTAGTGTTTCATTTAGCTCAATGCAATCATTACAAAAAGTTAAGAACAATTTATTACCACTGAAATAATTGAGTTCAATGATTTCTGTGTCCATGTGCATTGCATTTACTTTACTTATACTTCGCTTGGTGAACAAGTTATGGCTAATTATAACTAACCGGAAAATGAAAGAGAGTTGGAAGAGCAAAATTTACCTTAATTTTCATCATCATTATTATCGGCAAGGCCTAAAGGCGGAAAAGGTGAAACCAAACTCTCAGCAACAATGCAAGCTCGATGAAGTCCATTAAAGTTGTTAATCACCGTGGATGAACTATCTTTTAAATCATAGACAAGCAATTTCGACCCAAATTTCAACAACACTTTCCTATCATTTGAAATACACAAAGGATCCAAAAATTCATTCCACCAAATATCAATCGGATATGGGATGCAAGCCAACTTAGTCCAAGAATCATTCACTCCATAAACCTTCATCACCCATACATCCACCACACTACTTTCATCATAATTACAAACAAGACACAACCATTCTCCCAAAACCCCCAAAGTCAATGACTTATAACCTTTACCATCATACTCCGGCTGCAAAACTTCACCATACGTCTCCTTCTCCAAATCAAGAGAAACTATATGCCACGTATACTCATCGCCACTTGCCCAATGAAAAGATCCATTTAAAAACTTACCTTCATGCAAAGGATTAACCTGAGGAAAACGACCGATTTCCTTCCAACTTCCAGCTTTTAACGAATATATCATAGTACCCCAGTAAGGAGGCGAAGCTCGGCCACACCACCATATTTTAACCACCTTGTAATCATGAGTCGTCTCATCATACCCAAAACCAGAGTAAACATCCAACCAACGGGCCCCTTGTTTAGAAGGAGGCAAAATATTGGTTGTTCTAGTACTCGGGTTGTAAATAAACAAAGTATAATCATCCACACCAAAAAGGCACATTAACCCATTACAAGACCCAACTATCCTAAAACCTAGAGTTTGTTGAATTGGATTTTCAAGCAGTAATGCATTATTAGCAGATTTATCAAACAACACATCATAAAGAGGACAGCTGTAGAGATTGTTATCTTGTTCATAAGTGTTGTAAATAAGTCTATGTTGTGCATAGTTAATGTTGTTGGTACTAGATAAAGTATAATGTGATTGAATAAAATGTTGGCCGGAAATTAAAGAGTACCATTCTTTGCAAACAGACTTACATCGTAACAACGACTCGACAGGAAGCCTCAATAGAATTTCGAAGACGATATCGGTAAAAAGTGTAGTAGCAATCAATTGATTTGTATTCATTTTACTTTTGTGCATGAGTTAGGGTTCTTGATTCATTTGCTTCTGCCAAACTGGGGAAAATATTCTTTTTATTCTTGTTCCATATTTACATTTACGCCCTTCGTGTTTTATTTATTGTTAGAATTATGTCTACTATTTTAATAACAGGTTGAGGTTTATGATTTTATAGTTTAGCACAAAAAAATTAACACCAGTGTTACACATTACGCATTATAACAAGTCCAACATACCCCACCAAATAGACCTAAACAATATACAAAGTCCTATTAATTTCCCTGATTAAAAAATTTTACTATTCATTTCATATTTTCAATTTATCCTCATGAACTTTATTTAATATTTTATTTTTTTGCCAAAATCATATAAATTAAAATTTTGCACACAAGTTGTTGATTTAACTCGATCACAACGCCAAGACAATACATCCCTGTATGTTTGGTTAACATGTATTTAACAGTAAAAAAGGAAATTTGATTAACAATTTATCATTGGTTATCATGTGTATTTTAGTTAATGGTAATCGGGATTTTATTTGAGACTAGACGAGTTCTCGTGCATAGTAACGGGATTTTATAGTGTCATTTAATTATAATGATATTTTGGTTAAGTAGTTTGTGTAACGTTTTGTGTAACCAAAGTATCACTATAACTATCTGCCGCTATAAAATCCCGTTTCTATGTACGGCTACTCATCTATTATTTAAAAGTTTATTTTTATATACGTGTGTATTCATTCTTAAGTTGACAAAAAAATTTAACATTTTTACAAGGTTTTGAAACCCGGGTCGACCCTGTCGGGTTAACCGGTTCGACCGGTTCCGGCCAAAAAAACGGGTCAAAACAACCCGGGTTTTGAGTGACCCTAGTCAACCCGGTTCTCGAAACCCGACCGGGTTTCATTTTTTCAAAAAAATTTAATAAAAACCCGGGTTGACCCGGTGGTCGAACCGGTTGACCCGGTGCCCGGTGACTCGACCGGGTCGATTTCGAATCCGGTTTTCAAAACATTGCATTTTTATGTTTTCATTTATTAATTATTTATTTAACTTTCCATGTTTTTAAGTCGACAAAAAAATTGAATGTGTAATGTAAGTTTCCATGTTTTCATTTAAGTTTTGATTAAGTTTTAAATGAGAGGTATTAAGGAGTGTTAAATGCATTAATTAAGGGTAATTTAGGCAAAACATTAATTTAAGTTTTTCACTTTTCACTTCTTGACTTTTTGACCATTTACTCTTTATAAATAGTACTAGACGAATACCCGTGCATAGCAACGGAATTTTATAGCGACAGATAGTTTTAGTGATAAAAAATAATTTATATGTTATAAATGAAAAATAATAATAGTTTGAGGATTTGGTGATTAGACATAATATTTTGAAACCCGGGTCGGTTCAATCGGTTGAACCGTTTCGGTGGAAAAATTGGTCAATTTAAATAGGGTCAACCCGACGGGTTAAGTCGAAAAACAGGTCATATTAAATCGAGTCAACCCGCCGGGTTTGAAGCGACCCGGGTCAATTCGCCGTGTATGAAGCGTCCCGGGTCAACCCGTTTTCGATTTGTATTATTAGTTTCATTTTGAAACATATGTTTCAACATTTCCTTTTTCTAGTTTCAACATTTTAATTGTGATGTTTTAAGTTTTTTTTTTACCTAATATAAAATTTTCAACATATCACACTTTTTCACTTTTCCACATTGACCATTTCATTTTTATATGTAGTATAGATTTAAAAAAACCCTTGCCATATATAAGTTTTAAGTTTGAAGTTTAACTTCAAGACATAATTAAATACAATTTCCCGCCGTATCATTAAAGAGATGAATAGTTTCCATTAGTGTAATCGAAATCGTTTCCTAAAGCAATGTATGTATAGTTGACAAAGAAACAATGAATAGTTTCCATTTTAGTTGACAAAGAAACAACTTTTAAGTAGTGTAATAGCAATCGTTTCCTAGAGTAGTGCATGTATAGTTGACGTTAATGTAGTGTATGTATAGTTCCTAAAGTACTTTTAAGTAGTCTAATAACAATAGTTGACGCTAGCTGTATACTTCAAATTAGTTCACCTTTTAGTTTTTACAACTTTCAATTACATTATTTCCTTATTTAAGTTTTTCAACATTTCATATTGGTTAGATTTCCACTTTTTCACATTGATCATTTTTGTTAAAACAGATTCTTCGTCTATTTACCAGTGTACAACAATCGAAATAGTTGAACTACCAAACTTGACTTTATACCTAAAATTATCAATGAACTCTGTGTGTAATTCATGTGCATAAGGTTTTTGTTCTCTCTATTTTGAATAATGAAGTAGGCTATAATATATAACACGTATTTGTAACCGATGCTTGAATGACCTCCATTAAACTTCTCGATTCTTATTAAGTCATTGTTATGATTTGTTTAAAAACAAAATCATTACCAATTAACCTTTTAAGCGGCTGTTACAACTTCATAAATAAGATGTAACACCAGCTTTGACTTCGGGTCAAAACAAGCCATTTCTCTACAATATGTTCCATTCCAAACCTCATACTTTAAGACTTGATATATATTAACATAATTTCCAACAAACATAACGCATACATATAAATATGGGGTTTGGCGACCTTTAATCAGTATTGTGAATTATTGAATTGAGATACCTTCACTTTAATTATAAAGGTCATACAACACTATTTTTATTTGGGAGTCGTTCTTAACTTGCGGTCGCTTGGATTTGATTTCTAGTTTGTCCTACTCACAACCAAGCTAATTTAAAAAAATAAATAAATAAATAAATAAATAAATAAATTGACATGTTTTGATTAGTGTAGAACCTGTGAGTTCGAAAATTTTTAAACCAAAAGATATCTAAAATGAGTAGTACTCAAGTATATAAACTGTCAATATACCGAAATAATATTATATTATTTAGGCAAAGTATTTTTCGTCACATATGTTATAATGAGAACATATTATTTCGTACATATCAATTCAGAGAGTCTCACAACAATGTTGTTTTAGCAATGCAAATACATCACCATCCACAACAATGATGATGAATTAATAAAATTCTTGATTAATATCATATCATTACGTAGATCAAACAACACAATAAGTGACTTAAGTTTGGAGAAACAAATGGGAGGAAGAGTAGGGTTGGAAGGGGGTGGAGAAACACCATGATTTTTGACATCCATCTTTTTTGTCGAGCATAAATCACAGACACATGTAAAACAAAACCTCTGCAATCTGCATTTAAAATAAATCCATGCACTCTAGAGCAACTTCATACCTTGAAATTTATTTTTTAAAAAATGTTTTCCATCACTATAAAGATTATAAAAAAGCAACTTATTTATTTTTATTTTTTAATAAATATAAAGGAAAAATATCTGAATTGAAATCAAGGATTCAAGGAAGTGTGTCTTAAGTTTAAAAAATTTGTGTCATATAATAATTAAAAACAAAACTAACCTGTGAGCATGAGAAATGAAACAATTGTGGTGAATAACAAGCCCTTTGTCATGTTGAGTAACTTGATTTACGATTTTTTGATACTCGTGTAGTCGTGTAATTCTTTGCTGTGATTTTAAATAGGAGACTAATTAGAGTTTACAATCATAATTATAGAAATATAATTATTAATATAATTATGATAATTGCATTTTATTTGATAGTTGACTCTAGATGCGTTATTTTTTGCCGTTTAAATGCATTACCATATAGTTTTCACTATTGACGCGTAGCTGTATACTTCACAATTCAGTTTTTAGTTTTCACTACTTTCAGTTGCAATATAATTTCCTTATTTTGCTTGGCCGTATGGTTTCAATATTTCCAAACACATGTTACACAAACGCATGGCTGTATATTTCAACATTCCACAAATGCATGTTACATTTTAATATTTTCTTTATTAAGTTTTTCAACATTTCAAGGGTAGAATAGGCAAAACATATTTTCAACATTTCACTTTTCTTGACTTTTCACTTTGACCATTTTTACTTTATAAGTAGTATAGATAGATATAGATGAGAATATTAAGTGTATACGAAGGTGAATATCAAGTATATATAGGAGGTCAATCGAGCGATGTGCACGATGCTCATAGAGCGGTTAAGTTTTGTATACTGATGAAATAATTAAGTCTCCACTTCATATTTAAAGCTTTTCTAAATAGGGCAAATTGAAACTAATAAAATACCCCAAAAGTTTTATATAAAGGGGTCTACATGGGCTCTCTTTTAGTTCACGTTTTATAATCGAAACACAAATAAGGTCAATGTTGGCCTTCTAAGAATCTACATCAACCCCATTCTATTACTCATTTATACGATATTTTTAGTTTGTGTCCCTTGAACACATCTTTTTATAATGATTTATGTGCAATAAATAATATGATACCTTTGATTACATTATTGATATCTCATATCTTTGAAAAATGGTTCCTACAAGTGGTGGCGGAGCTAGAAATTTTTTTATGAGAGGGCCGACATTTTTTTTTTCTTCTGGAAATACACATGAAATCGCAAATAAATACACTAACGGGCTTAGACCTAGGAGGCCGGGACTCTCCCCGGTCCTCACATAGCTCCGCCCATGGTTCCTACACAGAGATTTTTTTGACCGATTACTCAAAATCGACTTCATTCAAAGCGAGTCGATCGAGCTCAAGCTCGAATAAAGTTTTGAGTATTAAAATACTCGATTCGTATGCTCGCCTGCGTAACCAAGCTTGTGTATGACGTTGGACCTGAGAATTGGTTTTTCGCTTCTAGAGAGTGTGATTTATATTATATGATATTCATAGAACGGTTGCTATGTTATGGAGTCTCCACATCATGCTGAAAGCATTTCCAAATAGTGCAAATTGAAGCCAGTAAAAAACCCTATAGGTTTTAATTTAACTCACTTTTTATAGAGTGACAAAAAGTAACACAATTGTCTACATTAATTTTATAAGTTACAGTATATAATATTTTTTAGTCCACGTTTTATAATAAAAAAATAAATAATACATTGGGTCGATGTCGACCTTCAAAGGATCAACATCAATATGTTTATGCTATGGAAAATTTCTACCCGTTTGACCAGTTTCATTGCTAGCCGATGTTACTGTCAAATGGGTAAACTTACCACCTTCAGTAAACTCAAATCATAAGTGACTCAGAATGAAAGTACATGCTTGAGACTGCATATCAAAGTTATAAAACTTCTCGACGAATGTTAAAGTAAGTACAAATGACTGTCACAGTATGCAGTTCGATCATTGGTTGCGGTTGATAGTCTGTAGTTCGATCACTGGTCGTGTGAACCATGAAAATTACTTTTGCGCATACAGGCGATATGTATTTGTTTGGATTCGATTTTATGATAGAGAATACACATTTTTGAAAATACTTCAATAATTTGTGTCAACCATACAGCAGCATGGTTTTTCAACAAATTATAATGTCATAAACAAATACTCGAAACGTAGTAGATCTAAGAGATGTTAATAAAAGCATACGAGTAGAAGTCTTTCATTTGTTGAAGCTATTAGGATTGGATTAAGGTTTAACAAGCGTTCTTCAATTGAAATTTCTTCATCCATTAATGTAAAAGACTCTGGAGAATTCTCCCTTCGCTGAAAGAACAAAGACTCAGTGAGTTGCCAATCTAATGTTGATATCAAACTTTTATATCTACAGTATACTTGCAGCAAGTACAAAGAGGTTTAAAGGTTTCAAAAAGGAAATTTGGTTATCCACATTTTTATATGTCAGGTGCATGTCATATAAGCACCTTACATATACTCTTACTCGATCAATGACAAGTGCAAAGGATGAGAGTCCCACCAAATTTAACGATGTAGTACATGTTCTATTATCAGCATATGTGACAACTTCAGTTGCATAACAACCTTTTTAGCCTACTGATCCACATGTTTTTAATCATTAGCACTGACATGTTACTCCCACCAATTCAGTTGAGAATACTTTGTTACCACTGAAATAATGGTTCAGTTCAATGATTTCTGTGTCCATGTAACAATGCAATTATTTACTCAAATTCCGAACAAGTTATGGTTATTACAACTAACCCAAAAGTGAAACAAAGTTAAAAGAGACAATATTACCTTAATTTTCATCACCATTGTTATCACCAAGGCCTAATGGGGCAAAAGGCGAAATCAAACTCTCAACCACAATACATGCGCCAGCAAATCCATCCAAGTTTTGTATATCTGAGTATGAGCTATTTATACAATCATAGACAACCAACTTCATCCCAATTTGCAACAACACTTTTCCATCACTTGAAATATACAAAGGAGCACGAAATTTAATATCATTCAGATGCAAGATGGAAACCAATCTAGTCCAAGAATCTTTCATTCCATAAACCTTCATCACCCATACATTAAAATGACTTTCACTATAATCACAAAGGACACACAACGATTCTCCCAAAACCCCCAAAGTCAATTTAAATGGTAAGGGAACGGATACTAAACAGTCTCGCTCTCGGCTCTAGTATTTGGTTGCCTTTATATGGTGATTAAGAACACCGTAAAATGTGTTAATTTAAGTTAAATGAAGAAAACCAAAACTAATGCTCAAATGATCTCCACTGTCACAATAAAAGGGCCAACATATTTTCTTTGTTGGGTTTAAGAAGACTTGCAAGCAAGACACGTATTGAAAATACAATATGGGCCATAGTCTCCACTGTCACAATAAGAGAAATATATTTTTAAGTTACATTGATGTAAAATCAAAATGGTTGAAAGTAGAAACTATTGTGAGAAAAATGTAAAGCAAGAAGCATCAAAGAAGGTTATGACTATGGGGAATTTTCGACCTGTTGACCGGTTTCATTACTAGCCGATGTTAGCATCAAATGGATAAACTTACCATCTTCACAAAAAAACAACATAAGTTTGAGTGAAACCAAGATGGTACGTAGAGCAAATGTAACCTTAATCTCCATCAATTATATCACCAAGGCCGGGGCGATGCAGAAACAGAAAGTATATGCAAACACAAAACAGCTCATAACACACACCTTAAACAAGAGTATCTATATGATGTTCAAAGCTTAACAAAAGGGAAGTTCTGAATTTGGAAGGTGTACAAATTAAAATTGAAATATAAAAAGGAAATTACGGCAAAATGACAACTAATTAAGAGGATTTCACTTTACTTGTAACCAAATCGAAATAAAACGGTAAAAACACTAACGGGGCACCGTTTCAAGCTATAGCATTTTCAATTACGCTAGACCCGCTCCCATTCCGAATATGAGAAAAACATGGTGAAACCAAACTCTCAGCAACAATACATATTTCATCCCATCTATTAAAGTTGGGAGATATTTGAGTGGATGAACTATTATGTATCATACACGACAAATTCTGACTCAAATCGCAACAGCACCTTCCCATCATTTGAGATACACAAAGGCTCCACATAATCAATCCAATTAAAGTCATTCGGATACGGGATAGCCAATTTGGTCCAAGAATCTTTCACACCATAAACCTTCATTACCCATACATCCAACACATGACTTATATCAGATTTACAATGGCACACAACCATTGTCCAAGAACCCCCAAACTCAAATTCTCTTTACCTTCACCATACACAGGTTGCAAAACTTCACAATATGTCTCCTTTGCTAAATCAAGAGCAACTATCGTCCATGCCCCAAGGTTTTGATCAGCCTTCGCCCAATGAAGAGCTCCGTTTGAAAACATACCAGATGCACAAGATTGAGTTTTGCTATTAGAGAATAGATGACCATGAAGGAAATCACCTATTTTCTTCCAAGTTCCGGTTTTCAAAGAAAATATATAAAATTGTTACGGTTGGTCATAACAACTTTGTAATCATCAGTAGACTCATCGTAACCAAAACCATGCATCATACCATAAGACACATTAGGTACTTTAGGTAACTCGCCCGTTATTCTAGTACTAGGGTTGTAAATAATCAGAGTTAGAAACTTCAAAATACATAGCAATCCATTGCAAGACCCGATGATTTGAAGATGAGGCTTAGAAGTGAGTTCCAATGGAAAACAATGTTCAAACTCATTACTAGATTTCTCAAATAACAAATCATAAAGAGAACAGCTTTTGAAATTCTTATTCTTCACATCATGGATAATGAGTCGATGGTGCGCATTGCTAATGTCGCTGGTTGATAAGCTAACATGAGATCTAATGAAACAAGGATTCGATATCAAAGAGTACCATGATTTGCAAACAGACTTATAGCGTAACAGCGATTTCACCGGAAGCCTGCTGAGAATTTCAACAATGATTTCAGTTGGAAAATACGAGATTTTGATTTTCTTTAGTTGATCATGTTCATCTTCGAGTGCCATGGTCGACCTAGGGTTCTTGTTTATGTTTTTAGGAAAAACATGTTCCAGTAAATATTCCTATGTAAATCTACAATTTACACCTTTCATATTTCCTTATAGTTACATTGAGTCCAGATGTTTTTGTAAGTTAAATTTTTATGCTCTTGTGCTTGGTTTTAATTATTATATGCACAAAAATATTGCTTGAATTTAAACTTCCAAAAAAGAAATAGATAACATTCAGCTGCTATCAGGTTTGTCTTATCAACCGAAATCTGTGCATGTATATGAGAAAGTGTGTGACTTCTTTTTTATAGAAAAACGATGCAACAATTAAACAATGATCCATCGAAGTATCAAACAATTAAACACTGGATTCCATGATCACAATAAAATTCAACCCAGATCATTTTATTCACCTTTATTGATCAAAAAGGGTGATTTATGGCATGATGTTTTTCTAAAGTTAGTTACTAAAAGCAAACCAGACTGATAAAATTATACCAGACTGATAAAAGTATTCTACTTATTTTTTTTTGAACTGCGGATATTATTAAAAGAGAAAGAAGCTAGCAAGGAGCTAGATACAAAAGACTTAACTAATAGAGTCTATACATGCTTCTAGAGGATTATCAATCCAAACATCCCAGTTTACAGACAAGATTTTACATCTACAGCTTATCCAATTGTAAGATAATTGTTGAATTTCCTTGAAGACCTCGATGCTAGATTGAGATTTATCCGTGAACACCTTACGATTTCGACTTCTCCACATAACCCATGCTGATGTGAATAAGACAGCTTCAAAGCATCTTAACTGAAGAGGCTTAAAAGAAGCTTTTATTCTTGGGCTTAGATTCCGAACGAAATCAATAATGTTCAAAAAAGCGTTCCCACCCGTATCTTGAGGCAAACAAAATCCCCACCACTGAAAAACCTTATTCCATATAACATTAGACCAGGAACAATACACCATCAAATGCTCCATAGATTCAGTTTCAGAGTCACAAAGAGGACATAGCATTGAGTGCAAATCGATGTTTCTTGAATCGAGATTAACTCTAGTGGCTAACCTGTCTCGACTGGCTCTCCACACCATAATATTGACCTTCTTTGGAACCAACTTTACCCATCTAGTGGAATGATTAGAAGACTGAAATATTTGCTTCTCGATTCTAGAGCGAAAAGATTTAACTGTGAATTTACCTGACTTTTCAAGAGACCACCTCCATGAGTCTGGGAGATCAGACAAGGTCACATCTTGAACCACCTCAATTAGGTGATCAAACTCAGATGTCTCCCGCCCACTTCTTAGATCCCGCCTCCAATTCCAATTCCAAGATTGAAAATCACTCACCCGAATAAGCCTCTCATTTAAAGAACATTCCTTTTCAATCTCTAGAGTATACAACCGAGGAAACATACTAGCAAGATTGAAATCACCAAGCCAATCATCTTTCCAAAAATTAACCGAGTCTCCTTTTCCGACTATTCGAGTGAAAAGAGATTTTAGAGGGATGTTATACTGTTGAAGCTCCTGGTCAAGCTTTTTTATATTAGCCCATGTACCTTTACTTATAGTTTCTCCTTCGATAGGCCCGTGGATCGCATGTATAACCTGTTTCCATAACGCTAGATCTTCGGTTTTCCATCTCCACCACCATTTGGCTAAAAGACTAATATTACAAGCATCTAAAGACCCAATTCCGACACCACCTTCTTTTAAGGGAGCGGTAACATCTTTCCATGAAATCCAAGATATTTTTTTATTTTCGAGGCTCCCACCCCAAAAAAAATTCATCCGGATACGATCAAGATATTTAATGACTTTACTCGGAGCCCGATAGAGCGAGAAGAAGTAGACGGGTAAGTTCGACATAACAGACTTAATAAGAACTAGTCTTCCTCCAAATGATAACATCTTAGCCTTCCATGAGGAAAGTTTTGACTGGAATTTAGATATGATCGGTTCCCAACTAGATGCTTTCCTCATATTTGCACCGACTGGCACCCCAAGATATTTAAATGGTAATACCCCTCTTTTGCATTTTAGAACCCTAGCAAACATTCTGATTTCTTCCACCCGCGGACCCACCCCAATTAGACGACTTTTTGAAAGGTTAACTTTTAATCCCGATGCAACCTGGAAACATCTTAAGATTCTGATGAGATTTAGAACGTTTTGCTTAGACCATTCACCAAGAAATATTGCATCGTCAGCAAATTGTAAGTGAGAAATAGTAGTTTCCCCCAACTTTATACCTTGGAAAATTTGTTTCTCCCTCGCTTCCAACATAGCTATGTGAAGAGCTTCGATAGCTATGATAAAGAGGAAAGGAGAGAGTGGGTCTCCTTGTCTGAGGCCCTTGGAAAGTTTCTACTTATTAATACTCCCGTTGGATTGGATTTCAATGCACATTCTTTGCTTGAAAATTTCTTCAATTGCATCGATATATGTAAAAAACATCTAAGGCGTTCACCATCTCCTGGAACAACATAGATTGATTTAGTATGAGGCGATCTAGACATCTAGTAGTTAATATAGCGGATTACAATAAGTTTATATGGATACTAGACATGTTACATGACAATGTTTCAATTTAACTTTTATATCTTTACTTTGTTTTTTTTGAAGCTCCAGTTTGAGGTTTCGGGGTTCAAAAAGAAATCACGTCACACTAGCACAAAGTTGGTTAACCAATTAAGTATTTTCAGAGTAACAAATGTTATCAACATTGATACATCACAGACACTTCGTTTATCCTTGATCAATGACACATTGACAATCGATAAGAATGTAAGAATCACAACTTTTTAAGCAAATCCATGATAAGATACATGCATTTATGTTGGCACACATGATAAGAATAAACACAACATATATTAGATTTTGTAGCACTAATACCCAAATGGGTTACTTCAGTAATCACAACAGTGACTTATAAGTACTCATCACGTTACTTTCTATATACAACGTGAGACTTGAATCTATATATCCATTTAGTTAACCCGACTTGAAAAGAAAAACCGCACCCACGCTACACTAGACCTTTATAGTTCGGGTTTCAGGTTAACCCAAATAAGCCATGGTATAAGTAAACAATTCAGGTGTATGTGATTAGTTTCACATGTAACTATGCAACAATTGCAATGAGACGCATTCGCATATCTTCTTTACTTGCAATTATGAACAAGTATGGAAAAACATTAAGACAGTGATGGAAGTTAAAAGCACTATCACAGTAACATGATCAGTATAATACATTGTTAATTGATTATAGAGCACACAACTAAAAGGCAGCTAACCACCTTATGCAATGTTGGTAAGAACACATAGATATTGTTGCAACTTTAATTGATGTGAAGGTCATTGATGTCTTTTAAATCTTGTGCATGCAGTTTAAAGAAAGAGCCGAGAAGCTCAGGTGTCACAAAATGAGAGAACACAAGATCATGGAGAAGAAGAAAGAGAAGACTCAGCTTATGGATCATCAAAGTTCCATGTGGATTGATGAGACTGAATTGGAAGGTAAGATACCGGAGGCGATAGTTGATAGTTCTTAAAGCCATTAAGAATGTGATTTAGCGATTCTTTGAAGATATTTTGTTCTACCATTTGTTGTTGATATACTGCTATGGATAAAACAACTAAAAGCATACCTTGTCAACTAAAAGCATATTTATTTTAATTGCCTTAATAAGGTGATTAAGAACCATAAAATGGGTTAGTTTGAGTTATATGAAGAAAACCCAGACCTAAAAACTGATGCTCAAATGATCACAAATGATTTTTTAGCGAATGACCACAAATGATTAAATCACCTATGTTTATATAGAAATCACCAAGAAGACTAAGTATAGTTAAATTGATGTCAAAACAAAATGGTAAAAACCAATTTTTGATGGTATAAATTACCAGCTTTAGAACTGTTTCAAAAGAAGACTCATAAGTTTGACATGTTTTCCAATACTAAACATAAATAATAGAGTTGGTTATCAAAAAAGCGCGCTCTCTTAAGTTATTGCTCCATCTGCTAATTCGAAATCGGAAGTGACAACAACTTTGTCACATCTAAACGAGAGATCGATGATTAGAAGAACAAACTTCACCGTAATTTCCATGATTTTATCAACGAGGCCTGAACGAGTGACTTAGAATGAAAGTACAACCAAAAATCAACCCAAATCGCGTCAGCACTTTCCCGACCAAGTCAAAGCTTAAAGGCGGGGGTTCGAATCCGGACTCCAACTTGGTCAACCAGTGTTGCCTAGGTAATTTACCGGGATATGCCTTCCTTGTTGGATGGGGGGCTCGGTACTAAAAAGGTACACGGACTTGAGATGGTTACGCCAAATATCATCGTTTGAAATACACCAAGGCATTCAAAAATAATGCGTCCCAAGATCAGTTTAATATAGAATGGACACCAATTTAGGCCAAGGATCATTCAGTTTGGGGGCAAGTAACATGTAAAGGTTCCCAAGAACCCGGGCCTTTGTGTCCGGAAAGAACGTGGTCAAGTTAGTCACCTCTCCGAACTATGCATGTGCCCTCGTGAATCATGCTCGAAAAATTCGGGACAATAATGATCCCAATATTTCAACGATATTTTGTTCACCTTTCGAATGAATCCAAGCTCTCAGGACATGAGAAACTATATCGTCAAGAAGGCCATATGCGCATACCACAACGACATCTTGAAGCCATGAGTTTCAGCCCTTGCGGGCTGTCTTTTTCTTAAGATGACATGGTTGATATTTGTCCAATAGAAAACAATGTTGTTTTTTTTTTTTCAAAGAGTGAACATTTATGTTCATATCCCCACATAAAGATGAAAAATGCACAATCAATCAACCAAAAAGTACAAAATTTAACTTGTCAAACCACATAAAGACCTTCACAAAATGTCCTACACAGAAGGTTCATATATTTGCTTCAATTTAGGTGGCAACCATGAACACAGTTAAATATGCAAAAGCATGTTTTTCAACACAATATGAACACAGTTAAATATGAAAAACAAAAAAACAAAAAACAAAAAACAAAAAAATAAAATAAAAATAAATAAATAAATAAATAAAATAAAAATAAAAAAAGAGTAGAAGTCTTTTATTTGTTAAAGCTGTTAGGACTGGATTAAAGCTTAACGAGCGTTCTTAGCTTGAATAATTCTTCAATTGCATCCATAAATTTAAAAGACTCCGTAGAATTCATTCTTTCCTGAAAGAATAAAGATTCAGTGAGTGTGAGTTGCCAATCTAATGTTAATATCAACATATCATAATGTAAAAGTTAAATACAATGATATAGATATGGTAAAAACATTTATATCTGCAGTAGATTAGAGGTTTAAAGGTTTTGAAAAGGAATCTGGTTATCCATATAGATACCTTACATTTACTCTTACTCGATCAATGACAAGTTCAAATGATCACATCAAACTTAACGCTGTAGTACATGTTCTGTTATCATCAGCATATCAGCCTTTTTAGCCTGCTGATCCACATGTTCTTAATCATTAGCACTCACATGTTACTCCCACCAATTCACATTTCTTCACAAATTTTCAAACTAGTGTTTTAATTTAGCTCAATGCAATCATTACAAAACATTAACAATACTTTATTAGCACTGAACTAATTGTGTGTCCATGTACTCAAATTCCGAACCAGTTATGGTTAGTTACAACTAACCCGAAAGTGAAACAGAGTAAATTAACAGAAAATTTTACCTTAATTTTCATCACCATTGTTATCACGAAGGCCTAATGGGGGAAAAGGCGAAATTAAACTCTCAACAACAATACACATGTCTTGAATTCCATCGAAGTTTTGTATCTCTGAGTATGAGCCATTTATACAATCATAGACAACCAACTTCGTCCTAAATTGCAACAACAATTTTCCATCATTTGAAATACTCAAAGGAGCATGAACGTCCATATATGAAGGAATCGAATTTCGATCATTCGGATGCGTGATGGAAAGCAATTTAGTCCAAGAATCTTTCACTCTGTAAACCTTCATCACCCATACATCCACCACACGACTTTCATAATAATAACAAAGAACACACAACCATTCTCCCAACACCCCCAAAGTCAATTTCTTACTACCTTTAGCGTATTCCGGCTGCAAAAATTCGCCATAAGTCTCCTTCCCCAAATCAAGAGAAACTATATCCCGCGACGAGCCATCATCAGTCACCCAATGAAGAGCTCCATTTAAAAACTTACCATCATTTTATGATAAGCACCAGGAAAACGACCAATTTCCTTCCAGCTTCCCGCTTTTAACGAATATATCACAGTACCCCAGTAAGGCCATGTTCGGTCACAACGCCATATTTTAAGCACCTTGTAATCATGAGTGGTCTCATCATATCCAAAACCATAGGAAACATTCCACGAACCGGCCCATTGTTTAGAACCAGGAAAAATATTGCTGGTTGTTCTTGTACTTGGGTTGTAAATACACAGAGTATTATCATCCACACCAACAAGGCACATTAACCCATTACAAGACCCAACTATCCTAAAACCTAGAGTTTGTTGAATTGGATTTTCAAGCAGTAACGCATTATTAGCAGATTTATCAAACAACACATCATAAAGAGAACAGCTGTAGAGATTGTTATCTTGTTCATAAGTGTTGTAAATAACTCTATGATGTTCATAGTTAATGTTGGTACTAGATAAAGTATAACGTGATTTAATAAAATGTTGGTCAGAGATTAAAGAATACCATTCTTTACAAACAGACTTACATGGCAACAATGATTTAAGTGTAGAAACCTTCAACAGGATTTCGCGGATGATGTCTGGTGGAAACGAATGACTGATGTCGAGTGTCATTAGGGTTGATTTTTGAGTTATTAGGGTTGGTTGTTTCAATTTGAAGGGAAAAGAACACGTACGTTTTCTTCCTTTGTATTGGTTTTTATAAATTGTTTCATGACGCCTTTAAGTTATGTACATCAAGTACTTTAGTCCTTGTAGAATAATTTTGAACCAGAAGTTATATCCCACGCAAATAAATACATTAGAGTTGATTTTTTAGTTATTACAGGATTTTCACGGATGTTTTCTTCCTTTTGAAGCTGTGTCTATTGGCTTCTAAGTTATTATAAACTAGTTATAATGCCCGCGCACGCGCGGGTTTTTTAAATTTTTTTTATCATATATTTTTATTTATTAAAAAACAAATAATTTAATCTTTGTTTTGTTTAACTAGTTATAAGTCCCGTGCACGCACGGGGTTCAAACATAAATCAAATTTAATAAATTGATAATTATGGTGTTAAAGAATGTTGCATAAATTGTGTATTTGTTAGTGATAACATTGATTGATTAGGTTAATCACAATATGAAATTAAGTAACTCTTATGTGGCTTAACAAAATATACCAAACTTATTGTGACACATTCAAACTTATGTAGATACATAATTAAGGGATAAAGCAATGGATATCAAGCCACAACTCACAAACTCACAATAGTTAATTACAGATAGTCAACACAATGTATAAGGTATGGTATAACATTAAGCAATTTACACATGACTTAATACCTTAATTCCATGTATTTTTTTTTATTAGTTGCAGGTTGATCCTTTCCAAAACCTTTAAAATATTAGAGTAAACACGGTCTCCTCCAATGTTTGTCTCGTTAGATCCATCTCCGACTCGTATAATGTCTTCAATTAAAGCAAAATTACACATAATATCCACGTGTGCACCTCTTTTGTACCCCTTCCTTCTAGTAGCGTTGTTGGTGGTGCATGATTGTACCCTCATACATATTGTTTGGTACCCGAAGGATCAAACCTAAAGTTTTTCCTCAAAAATTTTGCACACATGAATCACCTAGTGTCAGGACTGTATCATCCCCATCAACAGAAAATAACCCTTTTTTCATCTTTGCTCGGCTCCACCATTGCAGAGGTATCAATATGGAAAGGAATGTAGCATTAAGCAAGGATATATTTGTAAATGTACTCTCTTTATGTCACTAATCCAACTCCATATATCAAAAATATCTCCATATTAGGGGCCTTTGGTAATATGCCAAATTACTAATCATATTATTATTAGTAAACAGAAGGAGTAGTATTAGAAATCAAAAGAATACGTCATCTTCACCTCGTTTATAAGGGATTGACCAACATCTATAACGCTCATATTTTTTATCATCTAAGTTGTTAGAAATGACATGGATAAATGAGCACTATCACACTTCATCATTCTTGGAGATACAAATTGCAAAAGGTCTAAATCAGATTCAACTGTGTAAACTTTATAATCAACAACAACCATCACACCCTCAGTTCCAATATCATAATATTCATTCCATGTATCCCGACAAGTTGTGTTTGCAAAGGTAAAACATTTAATGATATCCTACAATTTTATATACAACTTCAAACAATGCTATTTACATTGTTCATCATTCCAATACAAAGAATCTTATCATCATAGTCTACAATAAGTATGTTAATAGTATTGAAAAAACAAAAAATTTGAACCAATATCAACATCATCAGTTAGTAGAACAACACAATGTACAACATTATACATATCAAGAGCCTAAAACAATGGCTTAAATCATGTAATGAGAATACTAATAAAATTAGTCCATAAATAACATACTTATATAGGTGATCTCAATGGTCTTCTTCAACAGCAAGTTCACCCTTCCTTTATTTATTAGGCAAAATAGCTGTAACCTTAAATATCTTTCGATATAGCAATCTACAATAAAGAGCCGTGCGTTCAACGGGTCCATTATACAGCATAATAAGCACGAAAATCCCGAAATTCTTACTCCACCTAATCACAGTGACATTCCCGAAATTCTTACTCTACCTAATCAAGAATTGCAATGACGTTTAGCACGAATAAATTTTTAGGGGATCTTTGAGACCATCTTCACAAAACTACTACGCTAGTAGTAACTTTTTTCTAATTCTTTTCAACACTACTCTCAAACAATCTTTCGCAAACACAAAAATAAAATAATCACTCTTGAGATGCACTCCCAAATATGATTTATACAAAAGATTTAATATTTACACCACAATAACATGGATGAATTCAAAATCAATCAAACCTAAACTTTCTTACACAATCAAAATCAAAATAGGTTATATAAAAAATGCAGAGTATCGAATTAAGTTCGTTACGGTCAAGCCTCAAAAGTTACGATAGATTTTTTGTATGAGTTTTTTCTAACATAAAGTTTTGCTTCTTTTATTGACTCCAAAGACAAAACTATAAAAGCAAAATAGGGTAAAAAATAACCTTAATTAATATTAAGATAACACAGTGATTGATAATGTAAGAAAACTTTTATCTTTGTTAATAGATTAATTTAATTAAAATAAATCTAAATGTTCAAACCAAACAAACAAAAAAAGATATAAATTTACCTGAAATAATACCTTATCATTGTTGAATCTATTTTGGGGCATAAGAATCGATTGTGTATGCTATATCTTTTTTAAGTAATGGGTAAAAATAAACAAAACATGTAAAAAGTATAACTCAAGTAATGATTAGTGTTAACTTTTTGGTGTCAGTGAATGAAGGAGGAGAAAGAAGGAATCATCTCATATTCTCTCACATGGTATTTTGAGAAGGGTTTGGTGTACCCCGCTTTGTTCAATTAATTTACACTTTGGCACAAAACTATTAACTATAAACTATCTAGTACATGCGTATTTTTTGTTTTCTTTGTACCTCTAAATCGTAAAATGAATTTTTGAAAAATATTACCAAATCAAGAAATAATTGATTTTTATTATTTTTTATATCTAAAATAAAAATCTAATTAAAAAAAATTATTACTTAATAAGGAATGATTTGATTATTTTGAAATGAAAAAGTCCCCACTAGGGGTTTTGTTTTATTAGGTAAAAGATTTATGATGTTTAATTATAGTTTTTTATTATTAAAGATAATTATTTAAAAATTTTAATCCTATTATTAATTGCATCTTATCTATATTTTTTGTATTTATCTTCTACTTGTGTTAATTGCATCTTATCTATATTTTTTGTATCTATCTTCTACTTGCGTTATGGATAAATATAAAATGTTAATAATCTTTTTTTTTTAAATACAATTATTATTAAATAAGGTATGAATGCATTTTTTTGAAATGAAAAATTTCCAATAAGGTTTTGTTTTATTATATAAAAGATTTAATTAAAATTACCCCTTTAACTTATTTACATCAAATAATTTAGTCCCTTCATCACTTTTGGGTCTTTTTTCTAGATAATGAGTGTTGAATGAAGTGCGTAGTTTATACTTTATATGAGGATGCTTGATAAATCACTTTTAAAAAGCTAAAGAGTAAAATTTATTTCCGTTTAGAACAACATGTATTGTTACGAGTCATTCAAGTGTCTTTTTGCTTTTCATTTATATTAACACCAACTAGAAAGTTGTCAAACAACGAAACACATTGGGTTATAAATTAGACAGAAATCGTTCGTGCAAGATATATAAACATTGTTGATGAATGAACAATTTTGTCACACATGCATTCAGTTACTTATTTGACATTGGTATATTGTTAAGATTGAAGATGAAGAGAGGAGTAAAGCTAAAGCCTTGCGAAAAAAGCGAGAGCTATGGAGAGGGAGGTGGCGAACGAGGAGTTGTGAAAAATGCTTGTATGCCGCGGTTGTCCATATTTACATATGTTTAGTAAATGTATACCTGGAATGTGATGTTCAATATACGGATCATGGTTTATGTATAGTAGTTGACTTTTAGGCAATTCATTTTTTAAAACTAACTTATGGGTCACCCAATTATGTGTTCGTTTTCTTTTATTCCAACGTCGTTTAAATTCTTGTCGGATATTCATACAATTACAAGAATAAGGCTAACTTTAACATATCAACGCAAGAAAATTAACAATCAAAACTTAAAACATTAGTTAAATTATCTTAATTCACTTTCAAATAACTAAAGTTGCACTTAAATAATGGAACTGATATTTTACATTTTAATACTCGTTTGTGTTGTTTTAATATGCTATCTTTAGCTTTACTCTCTTTATTTTAAAGATTTCAATATAAAATTATCCGAATTTAATATAAACGAAAGCAAACTTATAAATGGGTGACCTATAAGTTAGTTTTGATAAATTGGTGGTCTAAAAATAAAAAGCATTTTTGAAAATAAAATAATAGTTGAGTGACCTCCCAATACATAATCCTTTAAATATAGAAGGTTGTGTATTACTAATGATCGCTATTTTAGTTATGGTACTTAACCATAACGTATAATGCTGTGGTTAGCAAAACATCTTTGATTATAAAAAATGTCTATTATTTTAGACTAAAAAAACTCTATGATGCAATTTTCTTATTAAGAACCTATTCAATCTCTTTCTTTCTGTCATTGACTGACTCATTATTCACCAAATTAACACAAAAATATATTTGTTATTTACTTTTATAATAGTAACAATAAGTTAATATACAAATTAAAAAACACAAAAAGTCAAAACCTATACAAATTCTTATTCTCAACATGCAAGACGACGTTTTAATTTTAATAACATTAAACCCTCACTTACATATCAAGAATAACAATGTGTTTATATCAACTTTAATAAAGAACAATCACCTCAATATATAAGCTAGCAACATTTGTTTTACTTGACCTATGTGGGATAAAAACAATACCTTCTTTCTTAGCTTGTCAAAAAGTAGGAGCAATCTCCAACCTTATTACCATTGTCAGACATATGGCATGGATCCTTTCAAGTCCAAATTAATTATTATTCTTGCTATCAATGTTACAACTATGTTTCAAAACTTCGTATCACTATCAACGAAGTAAGTGCTCGAGATAAAAATATGCCATGACTTACACACGCTCTTGCGTCGAATTACATCAATCACTTCTAGTCCTATATCACTATATTCTAAAGTATATCTGTCACATAAAAGATTGCACGATCATCAACTATGACAATATAATAATGAAAGTTAAGACTCTGGTAATGAGACAATATGGACAGCCGATTTAAGAACATTATTGTCACTTCACAAATGTTCAAATCTTTTATATAATAAAATAAAATCCCTATTAGAATTTTGCATTTCAAAAAAATCAATTCATACCATACTTAGTAATAATTTTATTAAAAAAAATATTTTTATATTTTATATTTATCCATAACACAAGTAGAAGATAAATACAAAAAATATAGATAAGATATTTAAAAAAAAGATTATTTATTTTATATTTATCCACAACACAAGTAGAAGATAAATACAAAAAGTATAGATAAGATGCAATTAACAATATGATTAAAATTTTTAAATAATTATTTCAATTTTTTTTTTTTTTTTAAAACCCGCGCGTGCGCGGGCGTTATAACTAGTCCTAACTAAGGTAAATGATATCTGAGGTAACATTTTGAAAATTGAGTAACCTTAAACTTTTTTACATTCTAATACTAGCTCTTGCTGAGTAAACTATGGTACATTATCCTCTAATATAATTGTCTTTATTATAATAAGACAAGTTAATAACCATGTGATTGACATTTTATAAGTAATGATATATTGACAATGTAACATCATAATCTTTATAATCTTATACACAATTAAACACAACATGCTTGTAAAGTGTGTCTTGCTATACTTTAAAGGAAAATTATTCTTATGCTCAATTGTAATTATGATAACCAGAATGAACCACAATATACAAGTCTAATTGAGAGGATGAAGCCGTTCAAAAAAAAATATAAAAGAATTACAAGGATAAAACACATGTTATATCTTAACTTATCTTAATAACATGTAAAAATAGATTGTTTCTTCCAGATTATGTGCTTTTTCAAAATCAAATTAAGCCCATACGCTTGAAAAATAACGTAACCCAAACACTCCCTTCCCCACAAACAAAGATATGGGTATTGATTTTATGTTTCAAGGTATGAGATTTGCTTAGATAAAGTTTTTTGGAGTTGCATGTTCCAACCATTCAACTATAAACTAAAATGGAATTTGATTACTACTTTAAATTTAAATTCTTTTCTAGTTTAAGCATAATGTAATGTGACTTCAGACGTGTTTGGGTTTAGCATCTTATTTTCTGGTGTGCTTATGTGTTTATCAAATATGGAAAAGTTAGTTCAGTTTTTTCCACATATGAATTTGTTGATTTTGTGAGTTAATCAGCAACTTACAAGGTGTTTGTAAATGTAATTGCTCAATTTTTTACTTTTAAGTGGTAGAAAGTTTATGATAAACTTAGTAGTTTGTAAGTCGTGTTTGGATCTACTTTTACTATAAAAATGTAATAAAGCTACACAAAAAAATTAAAAAATAATACTCCCTCCGTCCCACATTAAATGTCCTGTTTGACTTTTCAAAGTATTTTTTTCACAACTTTGACCTTAAATATTTTTATTTGTATTATTTAATACTTGATACAAAATATATGTATAGATTGATTATTAAATGTATTTTCACTACGTATAAATTTTATCAAATACTATATTACACAAGTAAAAATATTTAAGGTCAAAGATATGAAAAAAAGACTTTGAAAAGTCAAACAGGACATTTAATGTGGGACGGAGGGAGTAGTAAATAAATAAATAAAAAAGAAAAACATTTTTAGCTAAATTTCAAATAAGCACCACCAAATAAGCTAACCAAGTTTTGCTATAACTGGATCGTTTAGTTTCGCTTAACAAAAAACTATCATTTTCCCCCTAAATAAATAAAAGAGAGAAGCTAACCAAGTCTGTCTCATTCAAACACTCAAAGTTGCTCATTTACCCCCAAAATAAATAGGTTTGTGTATCCAAACATTTAAAACCGTCTAAGCAAATAAAGTAATAGTAAACATAAGCAATCATTTTACCTTCCCTTCTACCATCATATAATCCGATATAAAGAGGACACTTGTTGCATTTGAACCTTTAACAAATTCCACGAATCCACATTATTATAATTAGATCGAAACTTCCTTGAATTAAAGAAAAAGATCATATTATAAGGTTCTTCTTTGTGGACTTCTCAAATGAAACCCAGTTCACTATTTTGGACTTTTATTGCCTCTGCGAACCCTGCTTATAAATTACGAACCCACATTGGAACTCTTATCTACAACTTTTGAACCCTCATTTCAACCCTCCAGTTTTCAATCCACTAGCAGCTACTTTTCTACCCTCATTTTTGAACCCTATTAACTTCAAAAATAAACCCTTGTTCTTCTACCAGTTTTATTGATAGGGTCATGAGCTGCTGATACAATTCCGGTCAATGGAGCCACCACACCTCAATACCTAGAACTTACCAAACGATCCAAAACTTGCCCAATGGAGCCTCTCTAAGGCAGGTAGAGATTACGCGATGAGAAATGAGATTAAGAATAAGGCGAGCAGTTTTTTAATTGACCCGGTCGAGCCACCGGGTTACGGTTCATCCGACCGTTCACGGTTTAACTGGACCGGGTCAACCCGGGTTTTAAAACACTAGGCGAGAGCGGAGGAGTTTTGAAAAATGCTTGCATGTGGCAATTTTTTCGGTTTTTGGTATTACAAGTTTAGTTTATTTGTTGTGAATTATGTGTTTACAAATTTGTTATAGTGATTGTAGAATTATGATTTTCAGCCACTATTGGTCGTATTACTTCTCGGTTAGGGAAATAGCTAGGCTATTGACGCAAGAATAGTTTCGGAAAATGCTCTCTATGTGGTTGTTCTCGCTTTTTATTACTCCAGTTTGTTATGAATATATATGTGTTGTTGGTAATTCAAACGAACGAAACAAACAAACAAATTCAAACAAATGAAGCGGAAGCTTTATTCAAATAGCAAACCAAATTACAAAACCAAATTCAAAAGACAAATTCTAATTCAAAGGTAACAAACCCTAATTCAAAAGGTACTAAACTATTATTCAAAAAGTACAAAGAAAAGTAATATAATCAATCCCTATTTATAGGCTAAACAAACTTGTAGGACAAGTAACACAAATTACCAAATAACCCCTAAAGTTTAAGTCACTTTTCTAACAATCTCCACCGTGACTAAAACTCCTCCACTTGCTTCAAATCAAATTCAAAGTTCCAAATTCCGAATGCCAAATTTCAAATTCCAAAATCTAAATTCCAAATTCCAAATGCCATAGATGCTAGCCAAATTCAAAATGAACGATCGATTCCCAAAAGCAATCAAAAACAAAATCGATCCAAAAACAAACCGAACAAATACAAACGCCGATAATCTTCAAAACGAACAATCAAACGTTAACCGACAAATTCAAACTCGGTCAACTGAACAAACAAATCGGCTCAAACGATCTTCAATAAAGACAATCAAATTCGGACAACCAATCTTCAAAAGCCCGACGAACGAAGATCCAAATTTTCCAAAACAAATTCCAATGATCGAACAAATTCCAAACGTCCCGATTAAAACCAAGTTTTCAAACACCAAATCCGATCTTCAAATTCAAAATACCAAATTCAAATTCTAATGGTCCACTTATATATTAAGAATTACGACCCAAATATCAAATTCAAATTCTAATGACCCACTTATCGATAAGTATTACGGTCCAACTTCAAACTTATTATTCAAGTATCAACCAAATTCAAGTTAATAAATAACTTGACAAACGGACTCTAATTCAAACGCCCCAAATATGATACTTGATAATAATGCTAATGACCCACTTATTACGATAAGAATTACGGTCCAAATTCAAATACGAATTATCCGAATACTAAACAACTCCAATAACAAATCACTAAAATCCAAATCAAAACTTAAAATTCAAACTCAAAACCATAGCTTAATCTGTCGAACAAAACAAATTCAATTATAGCCACCGAGTCACTAATTCTTTCAACCAATCAAATTGAAGCTTCTTCAAACTAACAAAAATACCACATTCGATCTTCCCAATTCGAGTCCCTCCAAAACAATCGAACTTAACAAACTAATATCCAAAACGAAAACTTTTTTTTTTTCTTCTTTTTCTTCTTCATGGCCAATCGAACCTAGCTCTTGATACCACTTGTTGGTAATTCAAACGAACGAAACAAACAAACAAATTCAAACAAACGAAGCGGAAGCTTTATTCAAATACCAAACCAAATTACAAAACCAAATTCAAAAGACAAATTCTAATTCAAATGTAACAAACCCTAATTCAAAAGGTACTAAACTATTATTCAAAAAGTACAAAGAAAACTAATACAATCAATACCTATTTATAGGCTAAACAAACTTGTAGGACAAGTAACACAAATTACCAAATAACCCCTAAAGTTTAAGTCACTTTTCTAACATGTGTTTAAGAAGTTATTATAGAATTATGAATTTTTGAGTTACTATTTGGTTGTAGGAGAGTGTGACACTATGTATAAACTGCAAACATTGGTGTTTAGGGCAAGTAACTTAACCTGCTTAGGCAATCCTAAACACCCAAGAAATGAACTTTTTGTAGGACAGGCTGATATGAATCGTATTGATGAAGTCAACAAAACTCAAAAGAAATAGTCAACAAGCAGGAACAGAGTTAAAACATATTTTCCCTTTTCATTGTATATATATATATATATACATTATTAGTTACTCATTTTCATTCTAGCATTTGACTTGTAATCTTCTCCTAATCCCTTCGAGTTTTGTTGCAACCTTTTTGGTACAATTGTAACAAATTCACCATAATCAATCGTTCATCTACATTTCGAATTACATTCTGATTAGTTGTTAGATCTTATTTGAATCTTTAGATTCCTTTAAGTTCATATCACAGGCTTGTGCAAAACTCTGGCGCAAATCAGAAAGTTGAAACTGGACTACTCCTGGTCATGTACATCCAGTTGTTGGTTCAGTTCAAAACTGGACTTTAGTTTTAGGATTTTATACTTTTTAACTGCAAGAAATGCAACTCTTAATGCAACAAGTTAAACGTGAATCACTAAGTTAAGGCCAGTTTCAGACCAAACTGGTTTAAATGGTAAGGCCGGGAACTGATACTAAACAGTCTAGCTCTCGGTTCTAAGGGTATCTAAAGATTTATAGGCACAGTGAAGTGGGGTTCTCCTTATGTTATATTATGTGCCTGTTTTAGGGTATGTGACATTGAGTTAGCTATAGGATCGTTGATGCTTATTACTTACTAGTTCCAACTTGCAGACTTTACTTGGTCTTTAGGATGAAATTTTGACTGTAAATCACCATAGCATAATTAACCATCAGAAGCAATTTATTATTCGGTATTATTTTTTGTTGATTTGTTCGTGTTCTTAATTTTCTGAAAAGACACTTTTGCTTCACTGGCTCATCCTCTTAACATGGTCGTGGGCTATTGATTTGGAAACCGCTCTACACCGGTTTAGAATCTGTCGAGAACTAGATAGGGTGGTCAGCGTTTGATGAATTGATGTTGCCATGTTGGATTTGACTACTTATGAGTGTCTTTTGCGGTTTTTCCTGTATTGTGAACTTGTGATTGCTAGTGCTGCATTGGACACACTGTTTATCATTTTAGAGGCCTTGCTACTCTCTTCAAAACTCTTCAAGAATTTGACTAGCAGAATCATTTTGTTCATCGAAGTCCACAAATTTCCTCTTTTGCCCCGACTTTTTTCGCTTCAATGAGAATCAATAGACATTGTCACTGCATTTTATTTCGATTTGGTTACAAGTAAAGTGAAATCCTCTTAATTAGTTGTCATTTTGCCGTAATTTCCTTTTTATATTTCAATTTTAATTTGTACACCTTCCAAATTCAGAACTTCCCTTTTGTTAAGCTTTGAACATCATATAGATACTCTTGTTTAAGGTGTGTGTTATGAGCTGTTTTGTGTTTGCATATACTTTCTGTTTCTGCATCGCCCCGGCCTTGGTGATATAATTGATGGAGATTAAGGTTACATTTGCTCTACGTACCATCTTGGTTTCACTCAAACTTATGTTGTTTTTTTGTGAAGATGGTAAGTTTATCCATTTGATGCTAACATCGGCTAGTAATGAAACCGGTCAACGGGTCGAAAATTCCCCATAGTCATAACCTTCTTTGATGCTTCTTGCTTTACATTTTTCTCACAATAGTTTCTACTTTCAACCATTTTGATTTTACATCAATGTAACTTAAAAATATATTTCTCTTATTGTGACAGTGGAGACTATGGCCCATATTGTATTTTCAATACGTGTCTTGCTTGCAAGTCTTCTTAAACCCAACAAAGAAAATATGTTGGCCCTTTTATTGTGACAGTGGAGATCATTTGAGCATTAGTTTTGGTTTTCTTCATTTAACTTAAATTAACACATTTTACGGTGTTCTTAATCACCATATAAAGGCAACCAAATACTAGAGCCGAGAGCGAGACTGTTTAGTATCCGTTCCCTTACCATTTAAATTGACTTTGGGGGTTTTGGGAGAATCGTTGTGTGTCCTTTGTGATTATAGTGAAAGTCATTTTAATGTATGGGTGATGAAGGTTTATGGAATGAAAGATTCTTGGACTAGATTGGTTTCCATCTTGCATCTGAATGATATTAAATTTCGTGCTCCTTTGTATATTTCAAGTGATGGAAAAGTGTTGTTGCAAATTGGGATGAAGTTGGTTGTCTATGATTGTATAAATAGCTCATACTCAGATATACAAAACTTGGATGGATTTGCTGGCGCATGTATTGTGGTTGAGAGTTTGATTTCGCCTTTTGCCCCATTAGGCCTTGGTGATAACAATGGTGATGAAAATTAAGGTAATATTGTCTCTTTTAACTTTGTTTCACTTTTGGGTTAGTTGTAATAACCATAACTTGTTCGGAATTTGAGTAAATACTTGCATTGTTACATGGACACAGAAATCATTGAACTGAACCATTATTTCAGTGGTAACAAAGTATTCTCAACTGAATTGGTGGGAGTAACATGTCAGTGCTAATGATTAAAAACATGTGGATCAGTAGGCTAAAAAGGTTGTTATGCAACTGAAGTTGTCACATATGCTGATAATAGAACATCTACTACATCGTTAAATTTGGTGGGACTCTCATCCTTTGCACTTGTCATTGATCGAGTAAGAGTATATGTAAGGTGCTTATATGACATGCACCTGACATATAAAAATGTGGATAACCAAATTTCCTTTTTGAAACCTTTAAACCTCTTTGTACTTGCTGCAAGTATACTGTAGATATAAAAGTTTGATATCAACATTAGATTGGCAACTCACTGAGTCTTTGTTCTTTCAGCGAAGGGAGAATTCTCCAGAGTCTTTTACATTAATGGATGAAGAAATTTCAATTGAAGAACGCTTGTTAAACCTTAATCCAATCCTAATAGCTTCAACAAATGAAAGACTTCTACTCGTATGCTTTTATTAACATCTCTTAGATCTACTACGTTTCGAGTATTTGTTTATGACATTATAATTTGTTGAAAAACCATGCTGCTGTATGGTTGACACAAATTATTGAAGTATTTTCAAAAATGTGTATTCTCTATCATAAAATCGAATCCAAACAAATACATATCGCCTGTATGCGCAAAAGTAATTTTCATGGTTCACACGACCAGTGATCGAACTACAGACTATCAACCGCAACCAATGATCGAACTGCATACTGTGACAGTCATTTGTACTTACTTTAACATTCGTCGAGAAGTTTTATAACTTTGATATGCAGTCTCAAGCATGTACTTTCATTCTGAGTCACTTATGATTTGAGTTTACTGAAGGTGGTAAGTTTACCCATTTGACAGTAACATCGACTAGCAATGAAACTGGTCAAACGGGTAGAAATTTTCCATAGCATAAACATATTGATGTTGATCCTTTGAAGGTCGACATCGACCCAATGTATTATTTGTTTTTTATTATAAAACGTGGACTAAAAAATATTATATACTGTAACTTATAAAATTAATGTAGACAATTGTGTTACTTTTTGTCACTCTATAAAAAGTGAGTTAAATTAAAACCTATAGGGTTTTTTACTGGCTTCAATTTGCACTATTTGGAAATGCTTTCAGCATGATGTGGAGACTCCATAACATAGCAACCGTTCTATGAATATCATATAATATAAATCACACTCTCTAGAAGCGAAAAACCAATTCTCAGGTCCAACGTCATACACAAGCTTGTTTACGCAGGCGAGCATACGAATCGAGTATTTTAATACTCAAAACTTTATTCGAGCTTGAGCTCGATCGAATCGCTTTGAATGAAGTCGATTTTGAGTAATCGGTCAAAAAAATCTCTGTGTAGGAACCATGGGCGGAGCTATGTGAGGACCGGGGAGAGTCCCGGCCTCCTAGGTCTAAGCCCGTTAGTGTATTTATTTGCGATTTCATGTGTATTTCCAGAAGAAAAAAAAAAATTTGGCCCTCTCATAAAAAAATTTCTAGCTCCGCCACCACTTGTAGGAACCATTTTTCAAAGATATGAGATATCAATAATGTAATCAAAGGTATCATATTATTTATTGCACATAAATCATTATAAAAAGATGTGTTCAAGGGACACAAACTAAAAATATCGTATAAATGAGTAATAGAATGGGGTTGATGTAGATTCTTAGAAGGCCAACATTGACCTTATTTGTGTTTCGATTATAAAACGTGAACTAAAAGAGAGCCCATGTAGACCCCTTTATATATGAGTAATAGAATGGGGTTGATGTAGATTCTTAAAAGACTTTCTAGGATTCACCCTTTCCGGAAAGAGCAAAGATTTAGTGAGTGTGAGTTGCCAATCTAATGTTCATAACGACATATCATAGACTAGTTAAATACAAGTATATAAATATGGTAAAAACTATTATATCTACAGTAGATCAGAGGTTTAAAGGTTTCAAAAAGGAATTTGGTTATCCATATTGTTTACCTGTCAGCACATGACCTATAGACACCTTACATTTACTCTTACTCGATCAATGACTAGTGCAAATCATGATCACATCAAACTTAACGCTGTAGTACATGTTCTGTTATCCGCATATCAGCATATGTGACAACTTCAGTTGCATAACAGCATTTTTAGCCTACTGATCCACATGTTCTTAATCATTAGCATTCACATGTTACTACCACCAATTCACATTACTTCACAAATTTTCAAACGAGTGTTTCATGTTAGCTCAATGCAATCATTATAAAACGTTAGCACTGAAGTAATTGTTCACTTAATGATTCCAGTGTCCATGTAACATTGCAATTATTTACTCAAATTACAAACAAGTTATGGTTAATTTCAACTAACATGAACGTGAAACATAGTTAAAAAAAGAAAATTTTACCTTAATTTTCGTCACCAATGTTATCACCAAGGCCTAATGGCACAAAAGGCGAAATCAAACTCTCAACAAAAATACACGCGTCACAAGATACATGGATGTTTTGTATCTCTAAGTATGAGCTATTTGTACAATCATAGACAACCAACTTCGTCCCAAAGCGCAACAGCAATTTTCCGTCATTTGACATGCACAAAGGAGCATGAAACTGCATATACGAAGGAATCGAAAATTGGTCATTCGGATGCGAGATGGAAAACAATTTAGTCCAAGAATCTTTCACTCCGTAAATCTTCATCACCCATATATCCACCACACGACTTCCATAATAATAACAAAGAACACACAACCATTCTCCCAACACCCCCAAATCAAGAGAAACTATACCTTTAGTGTACTTTGGCTGCAAAAATTCACCATAAGTCTCCTTCCCCAAATCAAGAGAAACTATATCTCTCGAAGACCCGCGATCAACCCAATGAAGAGCTCCATTTAAAAACTTACCATGAGTAAAAGGACCATGACAAGGAAAATGACCGATGTCCTTCCAACTTTGAGTTTTTAACGAGTATATCTTGGTATTCCACGAAGGCCATGTTAGGTCACTACGCCATATTTTAACCACCTTGTAATCATGAGTCGTCTCATCATACCCAAAACCATAGAAAATACCCAACCAACTGGCCCCTTCTTTACACCAAGGCAAAATATTATTGATTGTTCTAGTACATGGGTTGTAAATAAACAGAGTATTATCATCAGCTGAAAGGCATACTAATCCATTACAAGACCCAACTATCCTAACCCTATGAAGCCAAGTTCGTCGCAATGGATTTTTAAGCTTTATCGCATTATTAGCAGATTCATCAAACAACACATCATAAAGAGGACAGCTGTGGAGATCGTTGTTTTGTTCATAAATGTTGTAAATAAGTCTATGATGTGCAAAGTTAATGTTGTTGGTACAAGATAAACTATAATGTGATTTGATAAAATGTTGGTCGGGGATTAAAGAGTACCATTCTTTGCAAACAGACTTACATCGTAACAACGATTCGACGGGAAGCTTCAACAAGATTTCACGGATGATGTCTGGTGGAAACGAATGACTGATTTCGAGTGTCATTAGGGTTGATTTTTTTTTTAATCGTTATTAGGGTTGTTTCAAACTTTCAATCGGGGAAAAGTATATAAGAAGAATCAGATTTATAATTGTGCCCCTCATGTTTTGTTCATTGTTAAGTTGTATCCAATAGTTACTTATGCAAATAAAATATGTGACTTCAAACATTGGAGCTACTCAACGTGTTGTGTTTGTTTTATGACAAATTTTCCGTGTTATAATTTACAACTTCAAGTACACATTGTCTTAAATTTCGTCGTGGTCTTTTGTCACTCTTTTGCCATAAAATGAAGTTCACCAGGTTCCATGAATCTAAACCACTTACATAATAAAATGTAGGGCCGAGCAAAAGCAACCGAAACCCAACCCGACCCGACAAACCGAGCCGAACCGAACCAAACCGACCTTATTCGGTTTGGTTTTCAGTTTTGTATAATTATTTCGGTTTTACTCGGTTCGGTTCGGTTTGGGTCAAAACATGTACAACTATTAGGCTCGAACTATATATCTAAACCGAACCGACCTTATTCAGTTCAGTTTCAGTTTCCATAAGTTTTACTTGGTTTGGTTCTCGGTTCACGTTTTACCCTAATCAATTTTCGGGTCGGGTCAGGTTTAATTTGGTCGGTTCGGACCAGGCTTGACCCATTGCTCCGCCCATTCATAAGTGAGTGATTTATAGCATGATGCTGGTCTAAAGTAAGTTATTTGGAAACAAACCAACAAATATGTGATTTTACCATGCCATGCCAAACAAAGAACCTTTACAAAGTCTTCTATTTCCTCGAAGGTAATGCGGGCCTTTAGGAGTTTGTGAGGTTTGGTATGTATTGCTGTATCTCGTGGGGGTGTTGTCCCATGCAGTGTTTGTTTTTGTTGTTTTATAAAATATGCCTTAAGAAAAAGTAGTTTTGTAGTTTTTAAGATTGTGAGCGAAAAAGAGAAATGTAAGTTACTGCTGTTCAATGTTGGTGAGCAAAATTATTGGTCGTATTTAATTTTTCACATGTTTTCCACACTAAATATGAAGAAAACTACTAAAAATGATATATTAACACCCTAAAAATCACAATTTTCTACTCAATTCCATTCCAAATCACAAACCCATTTCTAAAACACAATCATTGCACAAAATCCAACCATCAAAATCTCTTTAATCCAACAAACAAGTAACAAAAAACTTAATTTTTATGAATGCACGCCATCTGTTTGTTAAAATGCCACAGAAGTTTTTTACCTTTTAAACCATCTGTTTTCTTTACAATTGAAGATTTGTTTTTCATTTTCTTCTAGTTTAATTTTGATTTGTATGATGGAGATGGGTACGGGAGAGGAGAATATTAGCTCGATTTTGTCAAGCTTTGACGATACGATTAAGAACATTCAAGCTAACAAGAGCGGTAACTCGTTTGCTTCTGTTCTTCAAGCCAAGTCTTATAAGAAGGTTGTCAAAATTCAAGAGCTTAGGAACGAGAACATTGTCGAAGGAGCTGCTGTTGCAATTCCATTTGAAGCTGTGGAGGAGGTTAAGTCCAGGTTCTCCAATACTTTGTATGGTTTCTTCATTGGTAAACGTCTCGCGTTTCCTCTTGTAGAAAACTATGTAAAAAACACTTGGGCTAAATATGGTCTGAAACGCGTTCAGCTCCATGATGATTTTTTCTTGTTCCAATTTGAGAATAAAGATGGTATGGATAAAGTCTTGGAGGATGGACCTTGGTTGATTCGTACAGTTCCTTTGATTCTGAACGTGTGGTCTCCTAACACTGATTTAAAGAAAGCGGAGGTTAAGAAAGCTCCGGTCTGGATTAAACTACACCATGTCCCTATAGTTGCATACTCGGAGATTGGATTGAGTTTGATTACGACACAACTTGGTAAACCAATCATGTTGGATTCCTACACTAGTAGTATGTGCTTAAGTTCGTGGGGTAAAAGTACGTATGCTAGAGCTTTAATAGAGGTGTCGGCTGAAAATGAGCTGTTAGATTCGTTGGTCATTGCGATACCTATTGATAAAGATAATGGTCATACGCTTGCTACAATTGACGTTGAGTATGAATGGAATCCACCACGGTGCGCTACGTGTAAGATCTTTGATCATCATTCGGATAAATGTCCTAAGTTGGTTAAAGATCAGCCGGTTGTGAATGATGCGGATGAGGGTTTTGTTGAAGTCAAGAAGAAAAAGCAAAAGAATAAAAACAAGCAACATAAGGTTGCTGGTTTACGCTTGACTAAACCTCAGCCTCAATTGCTATATCGTCGTGTAGAAAGAGGTGAGACATCTCAGAAAGTCCATACGGATAAAGTTCCTATTGTGACTCATGCTCCTGAGTTTAGTGTAAAAACTTCGTTTGGACCTTTATCCGAAAGTGAGGGTGATGGTGTTCATGATGAGTCTTTGAAACAAGATGATGTTTTGAATGTTAGTGATAGCGAGGTTGATGAGGAGTTTCAAGTGGATCGTAATGGCAATGTTTCTTCGAACCGTACGGGGGCAAGCACTCCCGCTAGTGAGGTTTCCAATGGTTAACATCGCTACTTGGAATATTAGGGGTTTAAACTTCTCCCCAAAACAAAATGAAGTTCGGCAGATTATTTATGAAAATAATCTTTCTATTTGTGTCATTTTGGAGTCTCATGTAACTAATACGAATCTTACTCGTCTGTGTTCTAGTGTGTTTAATCATTGGGATTGGATTTCGAATGGCACATGGTGTAACAAAGGAACTCGGATTATTATGGGATGGAATCGTAATGATGTGGATGTGGTGGTCATTGATCAAGATGATCAAGTTATTCACACTCGTATTTGGTTGAAGATGGAGAGAAAGGAAGTGTTTTGCTCTTTCATTTATGCACACAACAAATATACTCATCGTCGCTCTCTTTGGAGGAGTTTAAGCAAGCATAAAATCTATATTCGTCATAGACCGTGGTCCATTATGGGTGATTTTAATGTTTCTTTATACCTTGAGGAATCGACGGCTTGTGGTTCTAATGTGGATATTGCTATGCGAGACTTTCGTGATTGTGTGGAAGACATTGAGATGTTGGATGTTCAAAGTACGGGGCTGCGGTATACGTGGACTCAGAAACCAAAGGGAGGACACGGCATTTTGAAAAAACTTGATCGAATCATGGCGAACTTAGAATTTAATGATGTGTTCATGGGGGCTCATGCAATGTTTAAACCGTACCGTGTTTCTGATCACACCCCATCCATTCTTTGTATTCCTACACTTGGTAAGGCGAAACCTAAACCCTTTAAATTCTTCAATGTTTTAACTACTCATGAGCTGTTTTTGGACGTTGTCAAGACTGAATGGGACCATTACATCAGTGGTTTTTTTATGTTTAGAGTGGTTAAGAAGTTAAAGAATTTGAAAAAGCCGCTGTGCAAGCTTTTGTATGATAAAGGAAATATTCATGCTAATGTGAACAAAATACGTACTGATCTTGATGCCATTCAAACCGCACTTGATGCGGATCCTTTTAACGTTGCTTTGCATGAGAGGGAAGCTACATGTGTTATCGAATTTAATGAAGCGGTGCTCACGGAAGAACGTTTCTTAAAGCAAAAAGCCAAAATCCAATGGCTTAAAGAGGGTGATGCTAATTCAGCTTACTTTCATAAAGCGGTTAAAAGCCGTGTGAGTAGGAGCAGAATTGACACGGTTACCAACTCAGAGGGTATGGTCTTCGATAACAATACAGTTCATGATGCTTTTGTCACGCACTATGAAATGTTTCTTGGTCATGAAGGTGAAACATCCAATTTTAATTATGCTAACCTTTTCAATGTAAGGCTTAATGATCAAGAAGCTCAAGACATGGTCCGTGAGATTTCTAACCAAGAAGTCAAAGATGCTATTTTCTCTATTGGTGATGATAAATCGCCTGGTCCTGATGGTTTTACAGCGGCGTTTTTCAAGGAAGCTTGGAATATTATTGCTAATGATGTTTATCTTGCGGTTCGTGAATTCTTTAGGAACGGTACGCTCCTCAAAGAAATCAACCATACTATCATTGCTCTTCTTCCTAAGATTAAATCGCCTGCTCGTGTTAATGATTATAGACCAATTTCTTGCTGCAATGTTTTGTTTAAATGCATTAGTAAAATTATTGCTAATCGTATTAAACATAGCTTGAAGACGATTATTAGCCCTAACCAATCAGCGTTTATCCCGGGTCGGAGTATTACGGACAATATCTTATTGACCCAGGAGCTTATGCACAATTACCACTTGGAGCGAGGTACGCCTAGATGTGCTTTTAAAGTTGACATTCAAAAGGCATATGACACGGTGGATTGGGATTTTTTGCGTATTGTTCTCCTTGGTTTTGGTTTTCACCAAAAGATGGTTTCATGGATTATGGAGTGTGTTACTTCTACGTCGTATTCCATCTGTGTTAACGGTTCTCTTCATGGTTACTTCAAGGGTAAACGGGGTCTTCGTCAAGGAGATCCGTTATCGCCGTATTTATTTACTCTTGTGATGGAGGTTCTTGCTTTAATGATTCAAAGAAAAGTTCATCAGACGGATCAGTTTACGTACCATAGGTATTGTTCTAAAATGGAGCTTGTTAATCTATGTTTTGCCGATGACTTGTTTTTATTTGCTTATGGAGATGTTGGATCAGCTAGTATTATTAAGGAAGCTTTGGATGAATTCAAGAATGCTTCAGGTTTAGTTCCTAGTCTTCCTAAGAGTACGGCTTATTTTTGCAATGTTCTTAATCATGTCAAGTTGTCGATTCTTCAGATTCTTCCGTTTGAAGAAGGTAAACTTCCGGTCAAATACCTTGGAGTTCCTTTGGTTTCTTCGAGGCTTATGATTCGTGATTGTAATGAGCTTGTGGATAAGGTTCAAATTCGTATCCAAGATTGGAAAAACAAATCTCTTTCGATAGCGGGTCGGCTGCAACTTATTCATTCTATTCTTGGTTCAATGCATATCTATTGGGCTTCGGTCTTCATTCTTCCTACTCGTGTGTTACTAAACATTGAGCAGCTGATGAGACAATTCCTTTGGTGTCACGGATCGTCGGGTAAAGGGAAGTCGAAGGTAGCTTGGGATATCGTTTGTTTACCTAAGCATGAGGGTGGCTTAGGAATTAGGAGATTGGAATGTTTCAATTCGGCTCTTATGACTTCGCACATATGGAAACTTCTTACGTTGAAAGAGTCGCTTTGGGTAAAATGGATTCATGAATATAAGCTTAAGGGTCGTAACTTTTGGGATTTTCCGATGCAGGGTAACATGTCGTGGGGTTGGAGGAAAATCTTAAAGTTGCGTCCTATTATTCGGAAATTCATTTGGAGTAAAATCGGTAACGGAAGGAACACATCCCTTTGGTTTGATACATGGGCTGATTTTGAGCCGCTTGCTGCTCAAATTTCTCCTCGTGATATTGCAAGATCTGGTCTTTCTCTTCAATCGAAGGTCCAAGATGTTATTCACCACGGATTATGGGTATGGCCTCAAGAACTCCTTGTTAAATACCCATTTCTTAATACTTACAATACTACTATTAGAGATGATGCTCGTGATACTTTGGTGTGGCGCAATATTCATGGTAATGTGAAGGATTTTTCGGTTAGTCAAGTTTGGGATGATATTCGTCATCGCGACTCTAAGGTTAAGTGGTATAGCATGGTTTGGTTCCCATCGTGTATTCCTAGACATGCTATAAATCTTTGGTTGATTATTCGAAGGAAGTTGAAAACGTAGGATCTTGTGCCTATGTGGGATGCTTCAGATTCGCTAGGCATGGTTTGTTCGCTTTGTGAGAGTGTCCCAGATTCTCACGATCACCTCTTTTTTGTATGTCCGTTTGCTAAAGGGATTTGGGATAGGGTTAAAGATTGTGCAGGTCTTGCGCATTGTACGGCCAATGTTTATGACATAATTCAGTCCTTAATGCCTATTATGAATAGGCGTACTACAAATAGCGTGGTGGCGAAGCTTGTTGTTGCTGCTTCCACATATTATGTATGGCAAGAGCGGAATTGGAGATTATTTAAGAAAGGTAAACGCAACCCGGATCAGATTGTTGAATGCATAAAGTCTTCCGTGCGCCTCAAGCTTCTCTCTTGCAAACTAAAGAAGTCCAAGAATGGTGAAAGATTAGCAAGGCTTTGGGATCTTCCTGAAGCGGTTTTCAAATAATCATTTATGTGTAGTCATTGTTGTTCTTGCACCATTAGGTGGTTTTTTCCTATTGGTGTTATTGGCTATGTAATAGTTTAGTTATCATATGGCATGTCATATGATTATAGGCTGTTCAAGCTATGGCTTGAGGTTAATGTGACAATCAGTCACATTCCATTGTTCTTTTCGGAACTTTTGGGTCATTAATATATTTTACCGGGGAATCGTCCCTTTTACCCAAAAAAAAAAAAATATATCTTTTTTTATGTCACAAGATTAGATCAAAGTTCAGAGTGCTATCTTCGCTGAGATTTCTTCATTTGCATCCATAAATGTAATATGTAAAAGACTCGAGGGAATTCATCACTTTCCTGAAAAGAGAAACACTCAGTGAGTGTGAGCTGACAATCTAATGTTGACAATCCAATGGACATTCCCAAGAAAAATCCCCTAATTTCTTCCACTTTCCAGTTTTCAAAGAGTATATTTGCACTTGAGTTTGACATATTTGAACAACTTTGTAATCATCAGTAGATTCATCATACCCGAAACTATACCATGAACCCCATTCATGCTGGCTTTTTCTCCAACTAGCTGATAAGTCATTCCATATTCTAGTACTTCGGTTGTATATAAACATCTTATAATCACAACCAACAACAAAAACGCACATTAATCCATTACAAGACCCAACTATCGTAAAACCTTGAGACCGAGTTCGTTGAATGGGATTTTCAAGCTGTATCACATTATTAACAGATTTATCAAACAACACATCATAAAGTAGACAGCTGTTAAGATCCATGTCTAGTCTATCGATGTAAATAAGTCTATGATGTTCATAGTTGATGTTGGTACTAGATAAACTATAATGTGATTTAATAAAATGTTGGTCGGATATTAAAGAGTACCATTCTTTGCAAACAGACTTACATCGTAACAAGGATTCGACGGGAAGCTTCAACAAGATTTCTCGGATGATGTCTGGTGGAAACGAATGACGGATTTTGAGTGTCATTAGGGTTGATTTTTTTTTTTTTTTTTTTTAATCGTTATTAGGGTTGTTTCAAACTTTTCAATCGGGGGAAAGTATATAAGTAGGATCAGATTTATAATTGTGCCCCTCATGTTTTGTTCATTGTTGAGTTATGTCCAATAGTTACATATGCAAATAAAGCAAAACATTGGAGCTAGTCAACGTGTTGTGTTTGTTTTACAACTTCAAGTACACATTGTCTTAAATTTCATCGTGGTCTTTTGTCACTCTTTTGCCATTTTCCATGAATCTAAACCACTTGCATCATCGCATACTGACAACATTTCAAAGTTTACAACTTGCATAATCAAAAGTAGGGCCGAGCAAAATCAACCAAAAACCAATCCGACCCGACAAACCGAGCCGAGCCGGGCCTAACCGAACCAAACTGACCTTATTCTGTTTGGTTTTCGGTTTTGTAAAATTATTTCAGTTTTACTCGGTTCGGTTCGGTTTGGGTCAAAACACAACTATTCAGTTCGAACTATCTAAACCGAACCGACCTTATTCGGTTCAGTTTCGGATTCCATAAGTTTTACTTGGTTGTTCTCGGTTCACGTTTTACCCTAATCGATTTTCATGTCGGGTTTTGTCGTGTCAGGTGACTTGACCCGTTGCTCGGCCCATTCATAAGTGAGTGATTTATAGCATGATGTTGGTCTAAAGTAAGTTATTTGGAAACAAACCAACAAACATGTGATTTTACTATGCCTTGCCAAACAAAGAACCTTTATAAAGTCTATTGGGCCCAAAACAAGTTGGCTCGTTTGTTTCAATACAGGTAGAGGATAGCAGAATGGTGACTCAACTACATCTTAGTTTCGACTAAAGTGATGGAATTAAAAAGTATAAGAGTAAAAACATTCTAGTTATTGATGCTATTTGTGGTGGATTGGATTTCAATGCGCATTCTTTGCTTGAAAGATTCTGGCATAACTGTACATCTAAGGAATTCACCATTTCCTGAAACAGCATAGATCGATTGATTTAGCCCGAGGAAATCAGGTAGTATGACAAAGTCTCAATTTATATTTTATATCTTTTATTCTGTTTCTTTGAAGTTTAAGCAGAAGTAAAGTTAAGGGTTCAAAATAAAATTAAGTCCCACAACTTAAAGAGATTAAATGAAGATTTTATCCAAGTATTTTCTCAGTGACAAATGAAATCAACATGACCACATCGATACATCGCATAAACACTTTGCTTTTTATTAATGAAGCGATAAAAAAAAAAAAAAAAAAAAAGCCACTTATTAAACAAATTTATGATTCAGTATGTGAACTTATGTCAGCATTACATATATGATCAACTTCAGTTGCATGAAAACTATATACACGAGGCAAGCTTTAAACATATTTGATAAAGCAAAAAATCCTAGTGGCACAATGATGATATTAGATGGAACGGATAACATTGGTGGGTTAGATAGCTGACAGAACTGGTTCAGGTCAAAGCATGCAAAAATATTGATACAGGTCCGTCAAACAGATTTAGTTGGTTGGCTACTGTGGTTACCAATCACACATTTTGTCAGAAAAAGAAATTTAGTTTGAGATAACAACGTAAAAATGATATATAAGGCTATATTACCAGTTTAACAAACCAATATGATTAAATGAAGAGATTCAGGAGGTTGTAAACATTAAGTTACTCTTTGGGAAAGTTACAACCCATTTGACCCGTTTAAAATATAAGCCAATGTACCTGTCAGAAGGGTTGAGATGATCTCCTTTACTACTATACAATTCCTTGAATAAGGGGCAATATAAGTTAGAAAGAACAAATAAGCTTTTATTGAAAAGAAATAGGAAGTGACAACAACTTTGCCGCATCTAAACAGTGACTTAGAATGAAAGTACATGCTGGACACTGTAAGTTTCTGTAAGTACAAACGACTATCACAGTTTGTAGTTACTTTTGTGATTAATAGTCAGTAGTTTGATCATTGGTCGTGTGAACCATGTAAATTACTTTTGTGCATACAGGTGATATGTGTTTGCTTTGATTCGATTTTGTAATGGAGAATACACATTGTCGAAAATGCTAATATAACTTAAGAAACTGATCAAGATGAAAAAGTAACTAGCAGTTATTATTATAGTTCATGTGTTGTTCATGTAAGTTCCAAGCGTATTTTTTAATTCCTCACTTAGATTAGTTGGGTCTCGAGTTTGAACGAGAATTGTACTCACGCGCAATGGTTTGAAAAGATTTCCATTGAGGAGCTTCAACTTTTGATGAAAAACGACATTGTAACCATGTTGTCGTCTCTGTCTTTGTGCTCTACTAACATATAGATCAGTACTAGAAAACTTTCCTTGAACAACATAACAAACATTTGAGTTCCCATAAACGAGTTTTCTTACTAGCATCATCTATCCAAATCTTCGAGTATCTAGTTTTTGTGAAAGCTCAGTTGGTATAGTCGTCTTGATTCACACAATTCGTACTCACCAATATAAAAACCCATAAACACCCAATACTTAACTACGACATGAGCAAAGTACAGTCTTTATCCATAGAAATAAACACATATAACATGTAAAGGCAGTTCATGGTTACTACAAGTAGAATATCATGATCGCGATCAACACATGTACATACGAAAGTATAAAGCTACAACAACATTCTGTAGTTGTAATCACCACTAGGTGGTGGTGGTGGTGGCAGTGGGTAGCGGCAGTGGCAGTGGGTGACGGTGGTGCGTAGTAGTGGTGATTGGTAGTGGTGGGTGGCGGTGATGGCAGTAGGTGGCGGTGGTGATTGGTAGGTGGTGGTGGTAGGTTGTGGTGGGTTGTAATTGGATGCTGCATACTATAACACCGTCTTTTACGCAAAGATCTTTTAGTGGTGAGTGAATAGTTCCCTTATCCTCGTCATGTGTCACCGTAAACCCGTCTTTAAACAAATCCCCGGGTTTCAATCATCCCAAACAAGCATTAAAACCTAAACCCAGACTATTCACATTTAATACCAAATCATGTGATACAATAATCTAAAACAAAGAATCACAAATTGATAAATAACTTGTTTGATAACATAAAACACCTTAAATTTGTTTCACTCAATTGCTATCATAGCGAAGACAAAAAAAATGGACAAAGAGTAGAATGTTATTTTGTTCACATCCCACATTGCCTCATGGCCAAATAGACACAAGCAGAGATTGCTATAAAACGAGAGACCAAACAATGGACAAACATATGCTATTTCATTTCTATTGCTTAGATTTGTTTTGTAATGCTAGTTTAAACATTTATGAAATGTCTTTTTGTTTGGGGATGTGATAATTTTTTTATTAAATAAAGAAAATTAACACATTACCCAACTAATGACATTTTAAAAAATTTTAATGGGTGTTTAATAATTAAAAAAAAAAAAGTTTAAGAACGTTGTTCAAAACATGTGCATCCGAAAGAGGGTTAAAATTAACACATTACCCAACTAAAGACGGTTTTAAAATTTTTTAATGGGTGTTTAAAAAAAAAAAAAAAAAAAAAAAAAAAAAAAAAAAAAAAAAAAAAAAAAAGTTTAAGAACATTCTTCAAAACATGTGCATCGAAAAGGGGGTTAAAATCGGTTAAAATCGCAAGGTTTCTTTTAGGTTAAAATCGATTGAAATTTCAAGGTTTGTTTTAATTAATAAAGTTGGAATTTTTATCTTATTTTACCAATTATTGTCAAACAAATCTTTATTTTGACCACTAAACGCTAATCGTTCTAAAATGCTTCAAAATATTCGCGCCACCCATATTGTAATATATGCTGACGACGTAAAAGGTAGCTTCATTTAGAGGGCATATATGTTAGCTACATACATCAGTCAATCATGCATATAACCTCTTATGAAGCGAAAATTACGGCATAGCCCCTGTTCAAGAGGTTGTGTCTGCATATACCCAAGCTTTTTCAACATATCAAAAATGTCCCAAGATGTCGCGTATTTATATACCCGACATACACAACAACTACGTGGCAAAGCATGATTCAAAAAAAAAAAAAAAAAAAAAAAAAAAAAAAAAAAAAAAAAAAAAAACTAGCGTGTATATATATACGCGACATCATAAATATACACGACATTCAACATTAAAGAAAGAAGTGAATCATTTATTGTGCATATCTAGCGTGTATATATTTCAAAAGTAACTAAGTAAGTGCTTTTATTCTGGAACTAGCACTTTTGTTAGTTTGGATATTGCAATTTCAAATAAAGTCACTTATATACCTTGAATATAGCAAATCTAAGATGGGCTGGAGACTTGTTTATTTTGTGTGGTTAAAGCATGCCTGTAGGGTATTTGTAGTCTCTTTCAATGCTTTTCTGTTTTCATTCTTTCTTTAGACTATACTTCTTTGTTTAAAATAAAAGGCAAGGTACGTACACAAATAATGAAATCGTGTACATTTATGATGTCGTGTATATATATACGCTAGATATGCACAATAAATTATTCACTTCTTTTTTTAATGTTGAATGTCGTGTATATTTATGATGTCGCGTAAAGATACACGCTAGATGTCTTAGTTTTTTTTTTCCTTTGTCGAATCATGCTTCGCCACGTAGCTGTTGTGTATGTCGGGTATATAAATACGCGACATCTTGGGGCATTTTTGATATGCTGAAAAAGCTTGGGTATATGCAGACACAACCCCTTGGGCAGGGGCTCTGCCGTAATTTTTGCTCTTATGAAACTCTGAAAACTCTTACAATTTTGAATATTCATTCAATGAGATATCCTTGTACCTTTTATTATTCTCAAGTGCATTGAGTGATGGACAGGGACGGAACCAGGACTAAATATGATCGGGTGCACAAATTTTATAGAACCGTAATGTAGAAACATATCTTGATGGACCGGGTGCATTTAAGATTTATTTATGAAAAATTGATTTTTATTTCAAAAACTAACCCTGCATCGAAAAAATCCATAGGGGTCTCGGACACTCGCGGGAACCCCTAGTTTCGGCCCTGGTGATGCATGTTTATCTTTATAAGAAGCATCATAAACTATGTTGAAGTGTTCAACGATTAAACATAATCAATATGCGTACTCAAATACACATAGAAAATTGTCGTATGTATTGTTATGTTTAGTCTTTATTTTAGCTTGTGTTGAAGTCTAGGGGGTTAAGTGTATTTAGTCAAATAGCAATAGTTAGCTTGAGTCTAAAGCTACACGTTTTTCCTTTGTTTCCTGTTTTCATAACCGACTTAAATCGAGTCCTTGTAAAAGTCGGTTTGTCCTCCCCCTCATCTCTATAAAAGGAGGTGAGGGGGGAAGGGTTCTAGTTACGTCATTCTTTCAAGGTTTAATACAACGATCGATTAAACCATCTTGTGTACTATTTACTTTTCTGTATCGACTGTTGTGTCAATATTCTTCCAGGTTTTGATCGTGTTCCGCTGCTAGCTTTTCAGGTTGTTGTAGCGATTGCAACAAGTGGTATCAAGAGCTCGGTTGGAGACTATCGAGAAGCTAAGTTCGATCAAAGTGAAGGTTCTTGGTGTTCGGTTAGAGGACAACAAGGTGCAGCAGACTTATCATCGACAGTAGGAGTTTCGGGTTTCAGTTTTTCGGGTTCGAAGAACAGAGGATTACTTCAAACGGGTTCTTAAGTTTTCTTTTTTTGTCAAGGTTATCGACGGGTTAAATAAAGCTTAAGGGTTGTTGATTTTCGGGTTATAGAAGATCGACAAGGTTTTACTGGTGTCGTTTAGTTTTTCCATCTGATATTGACGAAGAAGACATAAAGGTGATTTAATAATCGTTATTGGAGGGAAGAAACTTAAAAGTGATTTCTTTTAAAGTGATTATTAAATTCATAGGTGGTTTATTATTGTTAAAGACATCACGGGATATATTACTTGTTTTGAAGGGGAAAGTGCACGTGATATATATTATTAGTTTAAGATTGTGATATTTAATTATCATAAGGTTTATTAAACTAATAAGGATTAAAGAATGACGGGAGCCAAGTTTGAGATCGAGAAATTCGATGGAACTGGTGATTTCGGGTTATGGAGAGTCAAGATGCGTGCTTTATTAATCCAACATGGATGTGAAGCAGCTCTGGAGGTTTTACCCGCGAATATGGATGCTACAGCGAAAGCTGAGCTAAACAAGAAAGCTCACAGTGCCATGATTTTGTGTTTAGGTAACAAGGTTCTGAGAGAGGTTACCGGAGAGACGACTGCAGCGGGGGTTTGGACCAAGCTTGAGACTTAATACATGACAAAGTCCTTGGCCAATAAGTTGTACCTAAAGAAGAAGTTGTATACATTCTACATGCCGGCTGGACGTACGATTTCCGAGCATATAGATGAGTTCAACAAAATAGTTCTTGATTTAGCAAATATTGAGGTAAAATTCGAGGATGAAGATCTTGCTTTATTATTACTCACTTCTTTACCAGCATCATACGAACACTTTGTGGTACCTTGCCTTATGGACGGGAAGCTTTGACTTTGGAGGATGTGATGGCTACACTGAATTCAAAGGAAATCAAAGAAAGATCTAAGGCTAAGGGGGATGATGGTGAAGGGTTATACGTGAGGGGAAGAACTGATCGCAAGAATTCGCATCAGTCTAGGGGAAAGTCAAGATCGAAGTCTCGGGGTGGAAGACTCAAGTGCTTTATTTGCCAATCTGAGGAGCACTTGAAGAGAAACTGTCCAAAGAATAATCGCAAGAAGTCAAATGGTTTCGACAAGAAAGAAGATCAGCCAAGCTCCAGTGGTTCGATTTATGACGGTTCTGAGGTGATGATGGTGATGAGTGCAGAAGCCTTATTGGATTGGATTATGGATTCAGGAGGTTCATACCACATGACACCCAGGTCAGACATATTTTTTGATTTTCTAGAATGCGATGGGGGCAGGGTACTGTTGGGTGACAACAGGGAGTGCAAGATCAGAGGTATTGGCAAGGTCAGGCTACAACTGAAAGATGGGTCAAGTTTTGTATTACACAATGTCAGGTATATTCCTGAATTGAAAAGAAACTTGATATCGCTGGGAACTCTTGAAAAAGAGGGATATACCGTAAAAATGCAGTCGGGCAAAATCAAGGTGATTAATGGTTCTAGGGTTATTTTATCTGGAACCCGAAGGGATAATTGCGTATACTCTTTGGATGGCCATGCAGTAGCGGGTGAGCTTAATGCTAGTGTTGAAGAAAAAGACAGTCTTGCGCAGGTTTGGCATAAAAGACTGGGACATATCAGTGAGGCGGGACTTCAGGTGCTGGAAAAGCAGGAGCTGTTTGGCAAGAAAAGTCTAGGTAAGCTCGATTTTTGTGAGAATTGTGTTCTGGGAAAGTCACTTCGAGTCAGTTTTGGTGTAGGAAGGCACACTACTCAGGGAGTGATAGACTATGTTCATTCAGACTTATGGGGTCCGTCTCAGGTGGAATCATTGGGAGGTAAGAGGTACTTCTTATCTATTGTTGATGATTATTCCAGGAGGGTATGGGTTTATATTCTCAGGTTTAAACACGAAGCAATTGGAAAGTTCAAAGAGTGGAAGCAGTTAGTAGAGAATCAGACTGGGAGGACGGTTAAGAAGCTGAGGACAGATAATGGTCTTGAGTTCTGTAACCGGGAGTTTGAGCAGCTATGTAGTGAGAGTAGGATTGCTAGACATTTGACAGTTGACGGGATGCCGCAGCAGAATGGATTAGCAGAACGGATGAATAAAACTCTCATAGATAAGGTACGCTGCTTATTAATTCAGTCTGGATTGCCCAAGACCTTCTGGGCGGAAGCGACATGTACGGCCGCATATCTTATAAATAGGTCACCATCGACAGCGATTGAGAAAAAGACACCTATGGAGATGTGGTCGGGACATCCAAGTGATTATGGGATGTTGAGGATTTTCGGCTGTGTCACATATTCACACGTTAAACAAGGTAAGCTCGAGCCGAGAGCGGTAAAATGCGTTCTTTTGGGGTATCCTGAAGGTGTGAAGGGGTACAGGCTATATAGGCTTGATAATGAATCACCTAAAATAGTCACTAGCAGGAACGTGGTCTTCAATGAAAGTGTCATGTACAAAGACACGTTGAAGGATTCTGGTGCAGGTCCTGATAAGTCTGTTGAGGAATTACAGGTTGAGGTGGAACTGCAGAGGTTAAATAATCATTCGCTTGAGGAAGATCTGATTGATGGTCAGGAAGATGGCGATGATAAAGATGCAGGGGATCAGGATCATGATCAAACACCGGATCTCACAGATTATCAGTTGGTTCGGGATAGAGAGCCAAGGACAAGAACGAAACCTTTGAGGTTTCGGGATGAGAGTAATATGGCTGCTTACGCGTTTGCTGCAGCAGAGGAAGAAGATACTCATGAACCATTGACATACCAGGAGGCAGTTACTTGTAAAGATAGATCTAAGTGGAAAGCTGTTATGGATGAAGAGGTGGATTCTCTGGAGAAGAATGAGACCTATGAGTTAGTGGATCATCCAGCTGGGCAAAAGCTGGTGAGCTGCAAATGGCTGTTCAAAATAAAGGAAGGGATTGAAGGTGTTCAAAAGCCTAGGCATAAGGCGAGGTTGGTGGCTCGTGGATTCATTCAAAGGGCAGGTATTGACTATAATGAAGTATTTTCGCCGGTAGTTCGACACACATCTATTCGGGTTATACTTGCATTGACTGTGTGTAGAGATTATGAGCTAGAGCAGCTTGATGTAAAGACGGCATTTTTACATGGGAATCTTGAAGAAGTAATCTACATGAGGCAGCCACCGGGTTATGAACAAGGTAACAAGGTATGTTTGTTAAAGAAATCCCTTTATGGTTTGAAGCAGTCACCTAGGCAATGGTATAAGAGGTTTGATGAGTACATGCTGAGCAACGGGTTCAAGCGTAGCAGTTACGACAGCTGCGTATATTACAGGAGTTATGCACCAGGTGAGTATATCTATCTACTGTTATAAGTAGACGATATGCTGATTGCTTGTAAAAGTAAGGCTGAGATTGGGTCTATCAAGTCTTTGCATAAAAAGGAGTTTGACATGAAAGAGCTCGGGGAAGCAAAGAAGATTCTTGGTATGGAGATCATCAGGGATCGGAGTCGCAAGATTCTGAGGGTGTCATAATCCGGGTACGTTTCTAAGATTTTAAATAATTATAGAATAGACAATGGGAAATCGGTTAAGATGCCATTGGGTGGGCACTTCAAGCTGTCGTTGAAGGATTGTCCGGTTAGGTATTGTGATGTTGAAAGGATGAGTAGGGTGCCATATGCAAATGCGGTTGGGAGCTTAATGTACTTGATGGTGTGCACGAGGCCAGACATAGCGTATGCGGTAAGTGTTGTTAGCAGATATTTGGCGAATCCAGGTAAAAAGCATTGGGAAGCAGTGAAGTGGATTTTGAAATATTTGCGGGGTACTGCAAATGTGGGTTTGGTGTTTGGGATAAATCGTGGCAACCATGTAGACGTAATAGGTTTTGTTGATTCAGACTATGCAAAGGATCCGGATAAAGGTAGGTCAATCACGGGTTACGCGTTTTTAGTACAGGGATGTGTTGTAAGCTGGAAGGCAACGCTACAACACGTGGTGGCTCTTTCAACTACAGAGGCGGAGTATATGGCCCTTACGGAGGCTGTGAAGGAAGCTATTTGGCTAAGAGGACTCTTGGAAGAGTTGGGCGTGGAGCTTAACACTGTGGCAGTTAATTGTGATAATCAGGGTGCGATTCACTTATCGCGGAATCATGTTTTTCATGAAAGGACTAAGCACATCAATGTGCGTTACCACTTTATCAGAGAGGTCTTGGAAGCAAAGACGGTTGAAGTTCTGAAGGTGGGTACTGAACACAATGCTGTGGATGCCTTGACGAAGGTGGTACCTGGACACAAGTTTCAACACTGCTTGGAGTTGGTGAGCGTTGGTATAGGCTAATATAAAGCCTAAGGTGGAAATTGTTATATTTAGTCTTTATTTTAGCTTGTGTTGAAGTCTAGGGGGTTAAGTGTATTTTAGCTTGTAGGAATCGACAACCTACAACCTGATTACTAGCACGGATTACTTCGACCACGAAGATGACACACGCACAGCAGATATGTTGTCGACAGGAAAGAAGAAAACGAGCACACAAGGTAATATCCCTAATCGACTTTGATTAGTATTGAAAGAATGACTAAACATAACATGTACAATTAAAAGAGTAAATTAAAACAAGAGATCAATTAAGAAGAAACAACAAATAAGTCTTTGTAGTGTCCATAACAAATAAACATGAGAAAAATGTTAAATAGTCAACTAAATAAGAAAAACAAGTGTTCAAGAACCGACATAAAATTATGATGAATACTAAATATTGACGATAAAAAGGTTTATGAAAGGATCTACGTACATGCTTTGCTTCATACGTATAAACAATAAATAAAATTTCACATAGCACATACACACAATGAGCGAAATTTTAAACTAGAAAATAAAAAATAGAGTAAATTACATGGTTGGTCCTTCTGGTTTGTCCAAAATAACAACTTTCGTCCCTCTAAGTTTAAAGTTGCATTGGTAGTCCCTAAGTATGTAAAAAAATAACACACCTGGTCCCTATAGGACCATTCATGTTATTCTTTGTAGGCGAAAATTTCACCTATAGGGACCATGTGCATTATTTGTTTAAATACTTAGGGACTAGCAATGCAACTTTAAACTTAGAGGGACGAAAGTTGTTATTTTGGACAAACCACAGGGACCAAACATGTAATTTACTCTAAAAAATAAGTGTAATTTTAAAGGTGTAAGATATAGGGGACAAGTTGGTAGTTTAAGTCGGGATGTAAAGGACACGAAATACCTGGCGAACTATGGGAGATTTGATTGACCAAATACTCGAAATCGTCTTGATTCAAAGTAAGTCGAGCTCAAGCTACTTGAATAGAGTTTTAAGAATTAAAATACTCTTAAAGCTAGCGTACGCAACCAAGCTTGTGTATAACGTTGGAATGTGACCTAAAAAAATTGGTTTTTTTTTTGCTTTTTGAGACAAAAAAATATGTTGGAGGCATTTAACATGCACTTCAAACTTCCAAGTATCTTGAATTCTTTATTACCGATTGGCTGAATTCATGATTGAGGTTAAGAAGGTCAATAGGTTGATCAATCTTTTGGCCCTCCCTTGTAGGCCTTCCCAATCAAATGAGCATAGTCGGTGTTGAAGTAAAAGTCTGCTCCTCGGACTTTCCTCGCAAGGAGTCATCGGGTTCAGGTTGATCTGAGAGACCTGCACAACTGAAAGCACACGTTAGCCTCGCCCCGGGTATTGCCCCAGGACCAAGCTCCGGTGTGAGAATGAGTATCGAGCGGTGTTGTAATAAATGTGAGTTAGTTGCAGAATAATTGAGATTGGGGGTATTTATACTATCCAACCTTGTTACCTTTTGTAGACCCAGGACTGGCCTAGTTAGTAGGTGTCAGGGCGTAGACCTAACATAATCCCTTAAAATCTGGTGTGGCGGCGCAAGTATAATTCCCACGTGTCATAGGAAACTGTTTCCTCGTCACGTGTTCGGCCGGATACGTCCCTTTCGGCCCGTACCGTCCGGACACAAACGTCAAGTCAACAGTCGGTGAGGTTGACCCGTCGCAAATCACGAATAAAAACAATCATTGGTGCCTATTATATACATTGTGTTTATGCTCTATGAAACAATTATGCATAAACCAATAAACGTAATTATTACTCATTCTCTCTCTCAAAAACTTCTCCTACCTCTCTCTTAAACACCAACCGATCCACAACCTCTCTCTAAATAATTCCGGCGGTCGGTCTCGGCCGGCCGTCCGGAGCACTTTTGTATTTTCCTTTGCTTTCAATAATAGTCCTTACCCACAGATCTGTCATCTCCCAGCTGTCGTCGTTCGCTGCCGCCACTGCCCGGACTCCTCTGCTCAGATCTGCTGCGGTCTGCCATCGATGGCCTGATGCTGCCTTGGGTTTTGGCTTTAGATCTGTTAGGTTTAGGTCTGGCTCCTTTAAGGATGCCTAGTTTTATCTTCTTTGTATGTATTATGTACTTTATGTACTTTTGTCAAGCTACACCTTCATATGGTTGTGTCTGCAAAAAGCTCACTCGGGTGATTCCCCCCACCCTTGTATGGTGTTGCTGTAGTCTGTCACAACTATTATGGTGTATGTCTTGTTTTGTCGTAACTTGTTACGTTGTGTATGTTCGATGTAACTTGTTGTGTTCAAATTTCCTCCATTTGTGAGGCGTGAAATGAATTATCTGTTCAAAAAAATAAACGTAATTAAATATTATATTGTTTAATTAAATAAGATAAAAAAAACTCAATCTACAATATATGCTACAAATAAATAGGTGTGATACGATGAAAAAGGTTTATGAAAGGATACATTTACATTCCTAGCTTCATACGTAGTAGATTAATAGGAGTGATCAGATGTACCGGTATAAATAATAAATAAAATTTCTCATAGCACACACGATGAGTGAAATGTTATACAAAAAAGAAAAGCAAGTGTAATTTTAAAGGTGTAAGATAGAGGACAAGTTGGTAGTTTAAGTCGGGATGTAAAGGACACGAAATACCTAGCGAACTATGGGAGATTTGATTGACCAAATACTCGAAATGGACTTGATTCAAAGTGAGTTGAGCTCAAGCTACACGAATAGAGTTTTGAGTATTAAAATACTTGTAGGCATATATTACAAATCTATATCAGTAAAATAAACCATCTAAATTTTGTGAACCAAAAATATTTAAGAGTTACAAGCATTTTAATTTACTTCTCATCTTCATTAAAGCGAAATATATGAAGTTATAATAAAAAATCAAGATTTCATATCAAATTTCCATATATGAAGTTAGTAAATCCCCTTAAGAAGAGGTCCGTAAACACAAATCTGAAAGCATGACACTAGACCCAAATACAAAGAATTAGTGGAGTATGTGATATATATAAATGATAACCATTTCTCTTCTTTTATCTATGTGGGGAATAAAAGTTATCATGGTTTTCATGAGAAATACAATGAGGTACCTAGCTAGCTTTACTCTGGACTCATGCTTGTGTATTAGTAGGAAGGAGTCTGTTATTTTTGGCGGTATGTAAATAACATAAGATTTGTGTTAAGGTGTTGGCGGGTGCAGGTGCTTATGGGGATGTAAAGAGAAATGCTGGTTGGACGGCATTAATTGTATAGGGCAACAGCAAAAGGTGACTGTCTGGATGGTGAAATGGTTTGTTTCAGTTGGGAGCGGACCCTTCAATCTTGGCTGATCAAAGGGACTGCTTTGCTACTGATCTTGCCTGTTATGAAGGACTTGTAAGTAGATTACAAACAAGTATTACTATTGAGACTGAAAAGTTAGACTTAAATCACCCGCTACTGATCTTGCCTGTGGTTGAATACTTGAATATATCTATATTTATGTTGTTGGCTAAATTATGAACTCGTTTCTTTCATATCAAATGCAAATCACCGTTATAGAAATGTAAAGGGGTGAATACGTTCCCAAAAATAAACAAAAATCTTGTATCCAATAACCGATCAAGTGTGATGTTAATCTTGAAACATATTTATATTATGAATGAAATAAAGACAATGGCTTACATGTGATACTCCATCCGTCTCAAAATTAAGTTCATATTTCCTTTTTGGAAGTTGCAAAATAATTGTGCAAATTCCAATTTAACAAATGAAAAGAGACATTGGTGAGAATATTCTATTTGATTGGTTGAAAAGTATAATGATCACATTTTAATTAAACCGTGTAACGACAATAATTTTGAGAAAGATTTAGTAGCAATTTGGAATATCCATTCAACGACTTGTACAAATTTTTTGAAGATTCTTTTTAATTATAAAATTACCTTTTACTTATCAAAAAGTTTAACGAAATGCCAATCTCACAACTCTTCCTTATAAAAGTACCTTTCACAACTTTTCCGGCTACGATATCTTCCTATTTGGATCAGACGGTCAAATAACTATGATGCATATTGCTTATTAAAGAATTTATTCAATCTTTTCCTTTATGTCGTTCTGATGTAGCTTATAATTGTGTAACTACACATTATTTACCAGATTAGCACATACAACATCTACAAATAAAGAAAAGATGATGCATTTTGCTGCTTTAAGAACCTATTCAATCTTTTCTTTTATGTCGTTCCGAAGTAACTTATAATTGTGTCACTACATATAAGTTAACAACATATACAAATTTATCGGTAAAGCATATCATAAAGCTGTGATTCTCATAACATCACAACCTCACATATACCTTCAGGATAAACAATGTATTGATATGAACTTGTTAAGGAACACCACCTCAATATATAAACTAGCAGCATTTCTTTTGCTTTATCTATGTGGGATGAAAGCATACCTCCTCTTTTTTCTATAAAAAAGTAGTAGCCATCTCTAATCATATTAGTTATTACCATAGCCGGACATATGGATCATTTCAAGTCTAAATTTATTATTGTTGCAAGTACGCGATCATTAAGATTATGCTAATGTAGGTTTTGTTTTCGGACTTGGACCTTATACACATACATTTACCACCTTTAATCAAGTCTAACTTATTGACGAGTCTACATTTCAACTTCATATATATGCAAAGATCAGATATCTCTATCAAATGTTTTAGAATAGGCTCATTAAAATGTAATGTGGAGCATCAAAACTTAGAAACCTTCAATTGGTCAAATGTATTGCATATACAACATTCCAATTAATCAACCATTATTGTTTACGTGGGTCAATTATGAAATCGGCTTTTAGAACATTGCATTATTGTTCCAACACATTATTGACTTTAGCATTTATAAAGTAATGTTTTTTCACGAGTTGTCTCATCTTAAAAAAGCGGTTATGTTTATAAAACGAGTCATTTGATCATTTCATTTTGGAAAAAGTAAGTACTGTAACAACACACCTTTAGCCAACTAATCGATAAAAAATCAAATTAGAATGGGAACTTGGGAAGCTCATCGCTAGCCTTAATGGACTGATTTGGCAACCATCCAACCAGGATTGACATACTACTGGTTTCATCAGTTGCTGTCATGGCCGACTCCGTCCCCAGAACACCTTAAATATAAGGAAAGCAAATCATTGACAAATTCCTTAAACATGGTTCTGAGAAGATAGCAAGAGCAAGAGCTATAGAAAATGGTTCAAATCAAAGCCTTGCTGGATTCTTGAATATAGCCACTTGAGGTATATTATAACCAGACAAAATAACATGAGCTATGCTAAAAAATTCACCTTTCTCCCACTCTCTAGCTGATATCTCAAACCAATGTATTCACTTTCCGGATTCTTCATAAACTTCTAACTCATATGGTAGCCCGGTCTCCTTATCTTCATTCACTCATGATGAAAGCTTTTGTTGGAGATATACTTCACGATACATGTTATAGATGTAACACTGAGCATAAGGAAGAACATGGTTCACCAACAAAGCTTAAAATCAATTGTTGACTGGCCCATAATTATTGCTTCTCGAGTAATGACCTGCAGTACGTACATATCAAGAACTGGTTTTATACCTCGTATCATTCTAAATTCTGAAATGTACACTGGAATTGTACCAATGGGTAGGTAAAACTTAAGGAAATCATCATTAGTGAATAGTATTATCATAAATGGTCTCTAAATACATTGTTTGCCTTTACTTTTGATATCTTAAGTATGTAATTAATTTAGAATTGAAGTTGAAGAGAAAACAACTGTTTTATTGTTAGTTTAGACAATTTAGGACAAAGAAGTGCACATTATTAACTCGATTACAAACCAAAAACCATACCTCTGAAATAGCAGGAATTCCAGTACTTTCATGAGAACAGAAATCTTCGTGTGGTCTGAAGCCCGTCTATTCTGTGTGGTTGGAAGCACCTTCACTTCCTTTCTTCAAGATTTCTTTTCAAATTTTTAACATCCTCATCACTGAAGACCCCAGATTTGAGTCCATCGCTCCAAGTTACAAAAACATCAAAAACCTGTAGACACAAAATAAAGTTTGAGACCATGACAATGTGTTGAACGGTAATGTGGTTAAATAGTTACCTTTTTGGCAGCCTTCAATGAAGTATCTACAGTTGCTAAATGATGTAAGAACGCAAGGTAATCCAGAAGTGGAGAGTTCTCATTTACGCCACATTCATTAACAAAAAATTCATGGAGGTATGGATATAAATTGCTTAACCTTTTGCTGAATCTACATCTTGGATAGATTATACTATCATGCCAATAGACATCCTGTGGGGATAAAAGCACTCTAGGAACAACTTCACTCAATAAACGACAAGGGGAACAAATATAAACGGTCCAATACGTAAGATGGCCATGTTAGTCTCGTTTGTCTTGCCAGCCAACTTGTTTTACAGTTTTCAACTTTCTCCCAACAAAAAGATTTGTTTTACACATTTTTCTTTGTTTCAAATAGCCTCAAGCCCACAAACAACATAGTAAAAATTGAACATGTCATACCATATGAAGACCATCACAAAATGTAATCAGCAAGGCCTAAAGGTGGAAAAGGTGAAACTAAACTATCAACTACAATGCAAGCATCAATACACTTATTTTCAATCACCGAGAGTGAACTATCTTTTGAATCATAGACAAGCAATTTAACACCAAATTTCAACAACACTTTCCCATCATTTGAAATGCACAAAGGATCCAAAGTTTTCTTATCCCACTCCCACCAAATATTAGTCGGATGTGGGATGGAAGCCAACTTATTCCAAGAATCCTTCACTCCATAAACCTTCATCACCCATACATCTACCAAACCACTTTCAGTATAATTACAAAGAACACACAACCATTCTCCCAAAACCCCCAATTCACATGTCATATCACCTTTAACATCATACTCCGGCTGCAAAACTTCACCATAGGTCTCCTTCCCCAAATCAAAAGAAACTATATCCTTCAAACGGCCATCACCAGTCGCCCAATGAAGAGCTCCATTTAAAAACTTACCATCATCTAACGAACGAGCACGAGGACAGTGACCAATTTCTTTCCAACTTCCAGGTTTTAACGAATATATCATAGTACCGCTGCAAGACCAAGTTTGGTATAATTTCACAACTTTGTAATCATGAGTCATCTCGTCATACCCAAAACCATAGGAAACACCCGACGAAACTGCCCCAAGTTTAGAAGGAGGCAAAATATTGGTTGTTCTAGTACTTGGGTTGTAAATACACATACTATGTTCCAAACCAATAAGGCATATTAATCCATTACAAGACCCAACTATCCTAATCGGTCGTTGCAACGGGTTATCGCACACTAACTCAATATTAATAGATTTATCAAACATCGCATCAGAAAGTGGACATATTTTGAGATTGTTTCTTTCTCCACCAGTTTTGTAAATAAGTCTATGATGTTGAAAGTTAATGTTGTTGGTACTAAACAAAGTATAATGTGATTTAATGAAATTTTGGTCGGAAATTAAAGAGTACCAGTCTTTACAAACAGACTTACATCGTAACAACGATTCAACCGGAAGCTTGAACAGGATTTCACGGATTATTTCACGTGGAAATGATTCACTGGTCATTTGGTTTTCAGGGTTTGAATTCGGGGGAAAGTAGGTAAGAACCGGATCTTATCTTCATTTTGTACTTGTGTCTACTTTTCTTATGAATAGTTTTATATTATACCCCTTTAGCTTATGAACATCAAATGCTTTAGTCCTTGTAGATTAGGGGTGATAATTTTCGACATTATGTGAAACATTAAAAAAACGACATGAAAATAAACATGTTATGGTTGTTGTAAATGAGTTGGATCGATTAATCCGTTTAATGAACAAGTAAAGTTTGGGTTGAGAACTTGACATTATCAAACCCTTAACAACTCTAAATCAGAAATGTAATAAAAATATTGTAACGCATAACACATAATTATAAAACATAACGTTGTGGTTAGCAAAACTTCTTGATTATCAAAAATATATATTCTTTTAAGGAAAATGATTGAGTGCTCTACATTATGTGTCTAAAGATGTGTTTAAACATGTGTTACATGATCATGATGGTTTGTGGAAAAATAGTTTCTCTAGCTGCATCAATTTGAATGATTTCACACAAGCTTAGGCATGAATTTAGTCACATACCTACCAATTAGGACTCTTCTTTTAAACAAAAAAAAATTATACGATGAATTTTCTTATTAAGAACCTATTCAATCTCTGTTTCAAAAAGAAAATAACTTATTCAATCTCTTTCTTTCTGTATTAAGTGACTCATTATTCACGAAATTAACCCATAAAACATATTTGTCATTTACTTTTATAATAGCGACAATAAGTTAATACACAAATTAAAAAACACAAAAAGTAACAACTTATACAAATTTTTATTCAAGATAGACAAGTATTGTTTAATATTATTAAAAACATTAAACCCTTACTTATATAACAAGAATAACAATGTGTTTGAATCATCTTTAATAAAGACCAACCACCTCAGTATATAAGCTAGCAACATTTCTTTTACTTGACCTATGTGGGATAAAAGCAATACCTTCTTTTTTAGCTTGTCAAAAAGTAGGAGCAATCTCCAACCTTATTACCATTGTTGGACATATGGCATGGATCCTTTCAAGTCCAAATTAATTGTTGTTTACAACTATGGTTCAAAACTTCGTGTCATCACTAACGAAGTAAGTGCTCGAGATAAAAAATATATATCATGACTTACACACACTCTTGCATCGAATTACATCAGTGATCAGTCGCATCTAGTCCTATCATTATGTTCTAAAGTATATATGTCATATACAAGATTGCGGGATCGTCAATTATGACAATGTAATAATGAAAGTTAAGACTTTGGTAATGAGACAATATGAACAGCCGATTTAAGAACATTAATTATTGTCACTTCACAAATGTTCAAATCCTTACTAAGGTAAATGATATCTGAGGTAACATTTTGAAAATTGAGTAACCTTAAACTTTTTTACATTCTAATACTAGCTCTTGCCGAGTAAACTATGGTACATTATCCTCTAATATAATTGTCTTTATTATAATAAGTAAAGAGAATGAGAGAGAATGCCATTTAGGCTGGAAATTGTTAGAATCTCATTAAGTGAAAAATGAAGGTTTACAATGCTACTTATAGTAGCAGAAGTCAAGATACAAAAGTCAACTATTCTAACTACTATGCTATATATATACTACATCTATCTTACAAACTTTACATTACTTCTACATGATCAGAATTATACAACCAGATATCTAACTCATCACATTGTCTCTGTATTCTTGAGTGTATGTTGAGCTTGTTGGACTTTACACAGCTGGACTGTTTGACCACATTGTGGACTTGATGAGCTTGTTGGACTTTACACAGCTGGACTGTTTGACCACATTGTTGGACTTTACACAGCTGGACTGTTTGACCACATTGTGGACTTCTACATGATCAGAATTATACAACCAGATATCTAACTCATCACATTGTCTCTGTATTCTTGAGTGTATGTTGAGCTTGTTGGACTTTACACAGCTGGACTGTTTGACCACATTGTGGACTTGATGAGATGATGTAGCCATGTGTGCTCCTTTACCCCCCCCCCCCCCCCCAAGCTGGCATTGTGTAAGGATCACTAATGCCAAGCTTGGATAAACAATTGTTGACTTGTGGTATGAAGGTGGGTAGTATTTGATTATTTCTGACCTTGTCTCTCACAAAGTGATAATCAAGTTCTATATGTTTGGTTCTTGCATGCTGAACTGGATTGGAAGCAAGTGCTATGGTGGAAGAGTTTTCACAAAAGATTTGAACTGGATCAGTAAGTTGAACTTGAAGGTCTTTGAGTAAGCATTGCAACCAAGTGATTTCACAAGTACAGTCAGCTAAAGCTCTGTATTCAGCTTCTGTGGAAGACCTTGATACCACAAATTGTTTCTTGGATGCCCATGAGATCAAGCAAGATCCTAGAAAGATTTCATAGCCTGACACAGATCTTCTAGTTATGGGACAAGCAGCCCAATCACTATCACAGTAGGCAGTGAGTTTGAGAGAATTATCCTTTGGAAAGTGAAGACCTTGTCCTGGACATAATTTGATATACCTCAATACCTTCTGTAGTGTTTGCATGTGAGTTGTTCTAGGTTGATGAGAAAACTGACTTAAGGCTTGAGCTGCAAAAGATAAGTCAGGTCTTGTGATTGTGAGGTAGATTAATTTGCCAACAAGTTTTCTGTAGAGAGATGGATCTTCTAGGAGTTCTCCATCAGTGTTGTTGAGAGGTTTGATGGGATCCAAGGGGATGGCAGATGGTTTGTGATCTAGAACTGCAGCACACTGGAGAAGATCCAGTGCATATTTCCTCTGTGACATGACAAGTCCAGTGGTATTTTGTAAAATCTCAATGCCCAGATAATAATGTAAAGCTCCCAAGTCTTTGATACTAAATTTGTTGTCAAGTTGAAGCTTGATTGAAGTAATGAGTGATCTGTCATTGCCAGTAACAAGGATGTCATCCACATATATCAATAGAGCCAAAAATTGAGAACCTTTTGTATATGTGAATAAGGATGTATCAGCATAACTTTGATGAAATCCCAAAGTGAGAAGAAAAGTAGTCAACTTTGTAAACCATTGTCTGTTGGCTTGTTTCAAACCATAGATGGATTTCTTGAGCTTGCATACTGAGTTAGGTGGGAGAGATTTTGAGTAACCTTGTGGTACTGTCATGTAAACTTCCTCATTAAAGTCTCCATGTAGAAAGGCATTGTTTATGTCAAGTTGCTCTATGATCCAGTGATTGTGAATAGCAACAGCTAAAAGAGCTCTGACTGAAACCATCTTAGCCACTGGTGCAAAGGTCTCTTTGTAATCTATTCCTTCCTTTTGTGTATAACCTTTGGCAACTAATCTTGCTTTGATCATAGTAAACACATAGTAGTTTATATGAGGGATACTTGATTAATCACATTCAAAAAGTTAAAGAGTAAAATTTGAACTATTAGAACAAGGGAATTGATTTGCACACTCAAATTTTTATTGGGACACTCCTCTGTGTGCATTAGATACTTGTACTAAGTTCACAACGTGCTTTAACTACATGTACAGTTGAGTGTCCCAATCACAAAATTGAGTGTGCAAATCACCTCCCTTAGAACAACGTTGCATATATTGTTACGTGTTATTCAAGTGTCAAGAAAGTTGTCAAATAACAAAACACGTTCAGTTATTATTTAGACATAAATCATACGTGCAAGAATATAAACATTGTTGATAATACACAAACAATTTTGTCACATGTGCATTCAGTTATTAGACATTGTTATTATTAGAGAAATCACACGTGCAAGAGTTATAGACAGTATTGTTGTTTGAGATGCCGTTTTCGAATTTGGTCATGAGACATTTTTGTCACTTTACAAATATCAATACATAACATGCCCTTTATATTTGTTGATTTTATGAAATAGTCTAATCTCCGTCTCTCCGAGTTTATAAACAAAAAGAGACACAGATACGGATTATTTTGAACCAAAAAGGATAAAAGGTTTTATAGACTAAGGGCACTCCTATTCATAACATGGGTTAAGTTTTAATATGGTGCCACGTCAGCATTACATCAGCTTTAACACTTTCACCTTAACTCAAAAAAAAAAAAAAAAAAAAAAAAAAAAAATACATTCATTACTCAACCTTAAATCAACAACTTTTATCTCGAATTATTTAAACAAAATACAAATTAAAACAAATTACATTTTTATTCAAACAAATAACTAAAAATAAAAATTTTATTTACCAAAAAAAAAAAAAAAAAAAAAAAAAAAAAAAAAAAAAATAAAAATAAAATTTGTATAAACCCACAAAGACCAAACTGTAAATACACAAAACCTTAAGGACTAAAAAAAAAGATATAACCCATCTTCTACCTATCAAGACACACACACCCGCACACACACTGAAACCTGCAACACACACGAAACACACACTAAAACACACACACAACCCACCAAAAACCATTTAAATCGGAAGAAAAAGAAAATATAAGAAAAAAAAAATGATTAACGCAGCGTGAATTGCTTCACCCAGCTTGAATCTTTCACGTTAACACGATCTAGCGCAGTGGTAACGTGGGTTTAACGCACGTTAAAGATTGTCCACATAGGACTTAACTCACCTTGTGCGTGAGCAATGCAAATGCTCCAAGGGTTTTTTTTTTTTTTTTTTTTTTTTTTTTTTTTTTTTTTTTTAGTTATGGGAAAGAAATAATAGGACCTACTAATTTAATAGTGTTTATTTTTTAAATGAGACCCACTATTTCCCTTACTTAGGGGCTGTTTGATAAAAAAAAAATGATTTAGCGCTGAATGAATCAAAGCTGCTGAATGATTTCAAGATGCTTAATGAAACTGATTGTGTGTGAAAATAATTGTTTGATAATTATTCTTAGTGAGCAATCTGAGTTACCTTAAATTATCAATTTAACATTGTGTCTAGATTTATACTGAGCAAAATATACAGGTTGATAAAAAAAAATTATTAACTCAAATAGAAATATAATATAAAGAAAACAATGTTAAAATAAGCAATAAAATGTAAATAGTCTTATCTAAAGGTTATAAAACAATATTAATTACAAACTAATTTTGAAAAGAACTCATTATCATTTAAAAAATAACTCGTCAATTTGATTATGAAATAACGAGAATTAGTTTACTCTTAAAGAAATGATCAAATGCATATAAAAAAATTGACTATTAGACACACTCGAATATGACATTTATGTAATTTTTGTGAGGCTAAATCATTTTGTATGTCTTTAATGCTAGCCAATTCAGCCCTTAGTGAAACAATTAAGAGAAGAAAAAAAGTTTATCAAACAATCAATCTCACTTATTGATTCATGATAAGGCTCATTACGAGGTTATCAAACACCCCCTTAGTCTATATCTACAAGGCTTAAATTATAGTGTCCTCTCAATTAAAAGGCTCATGTAGATGTGGAACCACATGAACCCTTATCTAAAGAAAAAAATAAACACATCCTAAATGCCGTTACTACGAAAACCAGTAAATCACATTTCAATTAAGCAAAAAGAATAAAAATTCTTTCAACAAAACGACATTACATTGTTTCGAATCATTTGGGTGTAATTTTGGTTTCATTTCTAATAACACCAACTAATAAAGCTGTCGAATAACGAAATACATTCACTAACTAGTTAGACAAAAATCGCACGTGCAAGAGATATAGGCATTGTTGTTAGAGATTGATGAGGATGAGAATCCATATTCAATCTTTAGATAAGGTAAATGACTAAATGCAACTAAGCTGATACTTGGATGATCCGAAATTATGTTTTGTAACATAGGCTGAATTATAGGAAGACAACCATATGATCGACTTGTTTTAATATACAGTAGTTTATTTAGTTTACGATATAATGACATGTAACAGCATATGAATTCGATAATCTTATTACACGACATTTGTAAAAGCAAGTTGGTTTCATTTCAGTTTTTTCACTTTCTTCGCATGGTGATTCATTTGGGGTTTAGGTTGTTCTACAAAAAGGTGTGAATAGACGGGAACATCCTGACCCTAAGTGCTTTTTGGCACCAGTAATTGTCCATCTCATAAGGAATAGCTCCGACAATTCTCCTGACCTAATAAGGTACCAACTAGAGTGAGCACGAGCCAAGACTTGAACATGTGACCTTTTATACACAAAATCTCTCGAGTGGACCCACGGGTTTTTTGGGGGAGTAGGGGTGTTCATCAGCTCATTTATCGGGTTATTCGGTTCGGTTAGTTCGGTTAATTTTTTTTTGCGTTAAACCGAAAATCAAACCGAACCGAATTCGAATTTGATTCAACCGAACTCCTATAACTGAAAACCGAACCGAATAACACAAATTACATAATTTTAATTATTTTTTCATTTAATTATATACATTTTTAGCACAAGTTTTTTTAAGCTTAAATAATATTATATTTATACTAAGAAAGAGTTTTAGTGATTTTTTTCTTCTTCATATAAATACATAGAAAAATGTATATTTATATGAATTAGGTTTTCAGTTTTCATTGCCAAAACTATATCCAAACCAATAACCGAATATTTAGTTCGGTTCGGTTCAATTTAGACCAATTCAATTCGGTTCAGTTCTTTTCGGTTATGGTCGGTTCGCTTTTGATTTTCGGTACATATTGTGGATATTACCTGATCCGTAACACCCTAAAGGTGCGTACCAACTACCAACTGAGCCAAAGCACATTTGAGGTTTAGGTTGTTTTAATAGATGTTTTCCTTTAAGTGTGCTAGTAGCTTACTTGTGAATATCATTACCTTCCTTTGTTTACAAATTAGCTAGTATTATCTTGAGTTGTGTGTTCATATTATAATAAAAAGTTGGTTATGGGTAAATAAAGGATTAAAAAATAAATAAATAAATAAATAAAATTATTACGGGATTTGTATGTGTGTGCATGACTGTGTTACGTGCTATGTATATGTTTGTATTAATGAAACTGATGTAAAGCCAAACTCTAAGTTACATTGATTCTATAAATTTGAAACTATTCCACAAGTTCAACCAACATGCATGTTTAAGGATTATGCATGCAAGTGTTTTTTCAATATCAGCAACTTAATCATTTTTTTCTTCAACGGTAACCACACAGTTTTTGGAGTTACGACTTCTTTTGATTTGAATTAGACGGTCGAAACATTAAGATGCATATATTTTGCTAATTTAAAAACCTATTCATTCTTTTCCTTTCTGTCATTCGGATGTTACTGTATCATTATAAAATTTTTACGAAATTAAAACATACAATGTATTTGCATATTTACTTTTATAATAGTAAAATTAAGTCAATTTACAAAATAAAATAAATACAAAAAGGTTAATAACTTACACAAATTATTGTCAAAGTATACCATATGGATTATAACAACATCACAATCCAAACTATACATTCACAATAATAATGTATTGATATGCACTTTGTAATGAACACTCACCTCAATATATAAACTAGCAACATTTCTTTAGCTTGATCTATGTGGGATGAAAGCATACATTTTTTAGCTTCACCTCAACATTTCTTTTGGACATATGGATACTTCTAAGTCCAAATTTATTATTGTTGCAACTATAGCTCATATGAGCCTTAATGAAGTAATTACTTGAGATAAAAGAATGTCATGACTTACACACGCTCTTGCATCGGATGAGATAGGTCACATTCAAATATCCAATCCTATAATATTCTCTCAAACCATAATTCAAGATTATAGTAAATACATGGTAGTTTATATGAGGGATACTTGATAAATCACTTTCAAAAAGTTTTAGAGTAAAAATATTTCCTATTAGAATCAAGACTCTTGTTGTTGAAGCCTCTTTGAATCAGTTCTGAACAGCAAGCACAAGTACGTGTGCAAGCATATGATCTTGCAAACAGGCTGGCATCTGATTTCTTTGGGCAAAACTTAAGGTAGCCTGAATGGTATCTCTCTATTAACAGAACAACCCTCTGATTAAATTAAACTTAAACTCACAAAACAATACTTATTAGATTTCATATATGTATGTACCAATGTTCGTACAAATTTTCTAGTTTTGTTGGTTCCAAGGACAACAAAATTGGTCATATTTCCTATCAAATATGAAGTCATTCCAAGATTGAAAAGCATATAACATATGACGAATATCAATTCTATTTCAAGCATGCAAATCACCATATCCCACAGTAGTAAGAGCTGTTATTGAGCTGTACATGGATGTTACATAGCAGATCCACAAACTCTCGTGTTCAAAGTCTTCATTACCATACCTTATCCAAGTCTTGCCTAGATAATGAGCAGCAAGATTATAGTATAAGCACCCAACACGATGTACCGTAAAAATTGTAACCTGTACAGATAAAACGGATAATATTAGACTAATCACAACACTCACACTGCAATTTGTATTGTCGAAAAGTAACTTGCGTGAGCTTATTTGAAACCAAAATTACAGACTTAGTATCCTGTATGCATATTTTCCTTATGAATGCGATATTACTATTAAAATGACTACATGATAACACCCATAATAAAACTACTTAAAGCAATAAATAAGCTTAGCGCATCGAACCCAAAAGTAGTTAAAGTTCCTATCATTCTCCAATCTGTTACACAAGAAGATTGAAACATAAAGCAAAGATGATATTAACTACATTATCCTTATGAATGCGATATTACTATTAAAATGACTATAGTTCATCAAGTGAAAATGACATACCTGGCAAACAAGAAGCTAACTCTGCGCAGCCGCCAGATAAGCATAGGTTTGAAAAGCACCACTGAATTTCTTCTGAACGAGTTCAGATGGAATAGTGGAAATGACATCAAACACCAACCAAGCGATTGCACTCCAAGCAATCTTCTTTCGGTCATCCACGAGAAGCTAAGTACTTCTATCAAGGTCAGCTAAGAAGAAGGTAAGAACGAATACAACCGCAATGGACCCATTGACCACATTGTCAATGACCGAGAGTGGCTGTCGCCGCGTTTTTAGAAAACCAAATTCAAAAGGGGACACCCAAGCTGTATAGAGGACCGGAACTACTAGATATGTTTCCCATGCCTTGAAAAATGAGTTTACTTTCGGTTAAATTGGACATGAGTAAACTTTAAAGGTAAATACGAACTGGAGACGAGGACCAGTACTAATAGCAACTTGGACAAGGAACACTCACCCCAATATATAAACTAGCAACATTTCGTATGCTTGATCTATGTGGGATGAAAGCAATACCTTTTCTTTTGTTCAATTTAACTTACTGATAAGGCGCTTTGAAAGTTTCTAAATACACTCTAATTTAAAATCCCAAACACAAACAAGTTTTCATTTTCCGGAATCATCAATGGGCGACACTCCTCCGCACAACAACCACGTATAGTAACTTACACCAAACACCTGGACCTTTTCAAACAACCTCAATCTAGCCTCTTGAAGGCACGTAGAGACTACGCGGTGAAGGTAAAGGCGGTTAAGAAGGAAAGTATTGAGGAAATGGAGGCAATGGGAGATGAGAATATGAAGGAGATCGAGGACGAAAGTGAAAGCGGGTGCGAATAAGGCGGGAGCGGAGGAGTTTTGGAAAATGCTCATATGTGGCGGTTTCTTTGTTTTTTAGTATTATGAGTTTAGTTAGTTTGTTCTGAATTATGTGTTTACAAATTTGTTATATTATTATAGTGATTGTAGAATTATGATTTTGAGCAACTACTGGTTGTATTACTTCTCGGTTAGGCGACTAACTAGGCGGAAGAGTAGTTTCGGAAAAGGCTTTGTATGTGGTTGTTCTCAGTTTTTATTACTCCAGTTTGTTTTCACCAGAAGTGAGGTACTTAGAAGCTCAGTGCATTTCAATTTACATTAACATCCATATATAATACGTACATATTGTACACCAATTCATTCTAACAAGATACTTGCTATTGCTTTAAAACCTAACGTCCTGTTGTTATTACCAAATGTTAACAAATAAAAAAGTTAGAAACATTAATGTCAATTTCACACTCTGACGGACCGCGCATAAACTAGTAGTGTATTTCAGTCAAAATGATCACTGATAATCCATCTTTCTGGGTAACAGTCAGGCGTTGTATTATTCTAACAACCAGAATCGTGGTGGTTCCAAGCAACACAAGTTTAGTGTATTTCAGTTTACATTAATGTCCATAATAAGTCTCGGGTATCAAACATATTGTCACACCAATTCCAATCAAACACGTACCTCTTCAACTTTTGTCGAGACCAGTGGTGTGAAACTCGGACTACAAGGTCAGCGCCAATGAGGCGAGTTGAGCAGAATTGGCCCAAAAATACAGTTTGGTCAAAATTCAGTCAAAACACAATCAACCTTGGTCAAAACTCGGTTTGAAGTAATTGCAAAAGCGTGTTAATATTTCTAGGCCCCAATGAATAATTCCAATCAGATCGCTCGAGTAATGCCTAGCAAGTTTTGCAACTATAATCAAACACATAATATATAAACCGTGCCAAAATCGTCATCTAGTAACGACCGAACATATGTATGACATGGTTTCAAGGGACACAAGTTTAGTGGCTTAACGCATTTCAGTTTACATTCTTGTCCGTAATACATGCATGATGTCATTCATATTCAGTTTACAAGGCCGAGTACAAAGTCAGCAACACAGACGAGTTGAGCCAAATGGGCCAAAAAAATCAGTTTGGTCAAAACTCAAAAGTCTGTGTTTAGCTCAGTCAAACTCGTTCAAAACTTGGTTGAAGTATTTGAACAATTGTGTAAATATTTCTAGGGATCTATGGTCCTATACATAAAAAGTTAAACTCGAGTACCACCTAGCTAGTTTTGTCAAAACAATAACGATAACAACAAACAATCCTTGTTCACCTATAACCAAAACTAACCGGTTTTAGAAACCCGGGTTTTTTGACCGGCGGGTCTAACCGGTTAACCCGGTTTTAGAAACCCGGGTTTTTTGACCTGTTTTTTTGGCCGGAACTGGTCAAACCGGTTAACCGACTGGGTCAACACAGGTTTCAAAACACTGCTTATTTGGTCTATACCCACAAGAGAGGCAACAATAGATATAGGACCCACATAGACCCATTTGACACTTAATCTAGGGGAGGGGGAGGGGGGGGGGGGGGGGGGGTCTAGAAAAAAAAAAAAAAAAAAAAAAAAAAAAGAAACACCCTCTAAGTAATTTTGTGAAATATTTCTAAGAAAAGCTTATCAAAGTTGGTAATTAAACTCGTAAAACACATTTAGGGCTTTAATCTTGAGGTATTTTGATCTCGGGAAAATAAAGACCAAGGCATATATGGTAGCCAAAAAGCAACAAACGATAACAAATATATGTTTTGTTAATTGTACTAAATATGCAGAAAATTTAACAAGTAAAAAAAGTTAATATCAAGTCCATGTTAAAGATAAAATTTACTAAGTTATACGTACTTCCTGTTACTAAATGAACTCGAGAGAAGAACTTAGTCCTTCGAGATTGCTCTGCAATCAGATAGAATCTGCAATCCAAAAGCATTGCAACAATTAAACAATGATCCATCAAAGTATCAAACATTCAAACCATAAATGGCGTTAGTAAGTAGAGAGAGAGAGCATTATGTTTCTTAAGTTTCAGGATGGTCTTTTCTCATAATGTGAATCACACTGGATTCCATGAATTTAAACCAATCACTGTCATCGCACATTCGCAACATTTCATAATCACAATAAAATTCAACCCAGATCATTTTATTCACCTTAATTGATCAAAAAGGGTGATTTATGGCATGATGTTTTTCTAAAGTTAGCTATTAAAGTTAGTTTTGAGCTGTTTAGAATATGGGGGTGTATATATGAGAAGTTTTTTGATCATGATGCTCCTATATGAACTGGCTTGCTTCTGAAAGGGGTGTTTGGTTCTCTGGTTACAGAAGCAGTATTCTTATTTGTACTACTGCTGTTATTTTCCAACCATAACAATGTGTATGTATCTTGTACCTTGGAGTTCTTTGGGTGTGACTGTACTTACTGGATCATCATTCTGTTAACCAGTTGGTCCTTGGGAGGAAACTGTGTTAGGCTTTGATGCTATAGTAAGAGGTTTAATTCCATTGAATGTACCATAAAGTAGAGCATCACATTGTGAAGGGTATATGGTTGTGGAGGCCAATGTATGTTGAATGGAATAGCGAGGTGTGAAAGATGAACCTGCTTGGTCCATTCAATACATTGGCACAGGAGGATAGGTTGGTCATCATTGAGGGTGAGTGTTTCCAAACAATTGAAGCCTTTCTAGAGAAGGAAATGTAGGTTGTTTGGAAGAGCCCCTCCATGGATGGGTTATGGGTTCCTAGTGAAGCCACACACTTTCCTGTCTCTACTGTTGTGGATGATGGTTGAATGGTTTAGATGGGAAGTGATGTGGAAATGTAGCTAGATGGTTGGTGCAAAAGAAGTTGAATTTAATAGCTAAAGGTTGGCATGGTTTCTGTTATAGTGCAGCCTGAAAGCTTGTGGATATTCATCTCTGTGGTGACAGAGAAAAAGGTTTTATGGTAGTGGATATCTGGGTGTTCATATTACTGATTGTATTAGCTAGTATTGTATGTGTTTTTTTCTGTATTCACTGGTTGAAGATGAGTTCAATCCAGTTAAGAGAATTGTAATGTAACTGTTATAATGTTGATAGTAATATAAACTTTCACCTTTTGCACCAAAAAAAAAAAAAAAAAAAAAAAAAAAAAAAAAAAAAAAAAAGTTAGTTACTAAAAGCAAACAATTTGAAATTTTATCATGTCATACCACACAAAGAACCATTACAAAGTCATAAACCATACCAGACTGATAAAAGTATTCTACTTATTAATACTCCCGTTGGATTGGATTTCAATGCACATTCTTTGCTTGAAAATTTCTTCAATTGCATCGATATATGTAAAAAAACATCTAAGGCGTTCACCATTTCCTGGAACAACATAGATTGATTTAGTATGAGGCGATCTAGACATCTAGTAGTTAATATAGCGGATTACAATAAGTTCATATCGATACTAGACATGTTAAATAACAATGTTTCAATTTAACTTTTATATCTTTACTTTGTTTCCTTGAAGATCAAAGAGCAGAAGTAGTGCCCCAGTTTTAGGTTTCCGGGTTCAAAAAGAAATCACGTCCCACTAGTAAAAAGTTGGTTAGCCAAGTATTTTCAGAGTAACAAATGTTATCAACATTGATACATAACATAGACACTTTGTTTATCCTTAATAAATGACAAATTGACAAGTGATAAGAATATAATACACACATTTATGCTGTCACAAATGGCCAGCTTCAGTTGTATAAAAACTATATACACTAGACAACAAGATATGCACAGTGTCACAGTGATGATATTAGATGGAGGAAAATAAATGTGTGGGTTGGATACTTGGCCAAAACTAGTTTGGGTCAAAGCAGGCAATCAAATTATTACATGTCAAACAGATCAACTTGTATTGACCCATTAAACACATTTTTTTTTCTTTTTTTAGTTTCATAGACAACTACAGTATTAATACGATATATAAGGTCATATTCTTGGAGTGGTCTTATATAGAGCGATTTCAGAGGTTGTCATAAGTATACACTTTTGGAAAACCCATGTCATTATTAGCCAATGTAGCCTGTCAAATGGGTTGAAATTACTACCCATTCTGCTAACATAATTTAGAAAGAACATGATAAGCTGTTGCTGTATTGAAATACTTGTATGAGCTAACGAAGCACACAATAAGAAATGAATGACTAACCTCAACTTTGCAAATAAAGCTCAGAGTAACCTCTTTTAAAGATTGACTTAAACCTTTTGAAATGAATACCGGGTCTAACCGGATATAGCCGGGTCTTGGCCAGTTAAAGCCGGGTCTTATTTATTAGCAATTACAATGTAAAAATATAAGCCTATACTAGCCAAAAAAGATGTTTGATGGCAAGATGTTTGAAACAAATATGCTAATACTTGTTGGCTGCAAATGTTGCGAAAAAATGGTAACTCAAATAAACGTCATGTGGAACACAATTCCTAATGCGGGTGTTGGCCGCAAATGTTGTGTAATGAAAAGAAGAGAGCGGTTACCGTATATATAGAGAGAGATATGTCCATTCCTTACTGACGAAAGCAATGGAGTTGGCACTTCCAGCCTTCTCAAATGCTCCAAACATGGGCCTCATTATAAGTAGCAAGCTAAATTCAACTTAACAGGACACAGTGACGCAACATTTGTATATACTTAGCAAGTTCATAACTTAAAATTACTTTAAATAAATCATATGTTTCATATTACAGGTTGAGGAGTAGGGATGTTCGCATTCGCATATGCAATATCACCTCCTTCAATCACCATTTCTGGTTTTGCCCCAAATAATGATGGCTTCCAAATGACAAGATCGGCCAGCTTTCCTACCTGCAAAGTTAAATTTTGATTAATAATTCAGTTTTAAATTCGCTTAGACCAAAAAAGGTCTTATTTTTGTTCTCGCCTTCCAGTGTCTTGCTAGAGTTGATAAAATGTTTTCGTTCTAAGAAAATGAAGGTATTATCACATGAAAGATAATACTAGGAGTTTCTGACTACGCACCTCAACATGGTCAGCAAATCCCATTAGCTATTGCTGGATTAATTGTGTAGTTTGCAATGAAGCGTTTAATGCGTAGATTGTCATTGTCTGGTATGTTACCATCAATTGAACCTCTTTGTAACTTCATCTTGTGAGCTGTGCCTGTCTGCCAAGTTCTGCAGATTACCTGATACACGGCTCAACTGAAGTTAGAATCAACACGGTAAAATACATTTCGATATTTATTAACAAACAGGATAATCGCTAAAAGGTGTATAGTTTCCAATGTACGGACATCTACTAAGAAAAAGTAAATGTGTTGAATAAGTAACCTCTCCAATGCGGCCCATAGCCTGTGAATCGGATGATATAATGCTTATCGCCCCCATATCATGCAATATGTCTTCAGCAGCAATCGCTTCAGCTCAGATCCGTGACTCGGCGAAAGTTACATCCTCAGGTATGTTCTTATCAAGGTGATGGCAGACCATCTGTGAAATACTGAATAATCTGAGAGCATGATATCTAACAATGTAACTGGTTTATTTATATTTATTTTAAATTTTAGCTTACTAGCATATCAAGATGCTCTCGTCTATAGTGTAAGGACGTGTTGGATTCGCTGATGATGTTCTTAACACCACACACTTTGATGATATCAGGAGCATGACCACCCCCTGCACCTTCACTAGAACAAAAAGGACAGAAACGACAGATTCAGATACACATTTGCCAGAATCTACATATGTATATTAAGTAATAGTTGTCACAAATTCGTGGAAAACACATCCACATATGCATTTATCTTTTAAGGAAAGTGTTTAATAAGTGGCAGCAGGAAGTTGTACCTGTGGTACAACTATTGTATGTTCAACGAATCCATATTCGTTCAAGGTGTCAGCGTGGATATTAACCTGTCAAAATTGGAAAATTTGAGAATAACTGAGATTTGGAAGTAATATGAATAACAGAGTAGTTTCAGAAAAGCTTTTTATGTGGTTGTTCTTGGGTTTTATTAGTTTTTTATGATTATGTGTTTAGGAAGTCATATATTGGCGAACTGATTGTAGAATCATTATTCATGAATTTGAGTAATTTTTTAACTGTTTAAACTGCAAACAGACCGAACGAGATTGATTGGATGTAGGAAAAAAATTGGTGTTTGGGATAAAGTGTTTAGGCTATCCCAAACACCCAAGAAATGAACTTTTTGTAGGATAGGCTCGTGCAAAACCGAAACCCGACTACCGCTGGTTGTGTAAGCCCAGTGAACGGTTCAGTTCGAAACTCTTTGTTTTTTACTGCTGTTCGAAGATCTCATATCGTGTCTTCACGACTGTTTGGATGCGCGTTTAATAGACTAGACTTATTGTAACAGTTCTTGTTACATGTTCCTGGGAACAACCATTCTTACCTGGTGTATTGCTGCTCCAAGATTATCCCTTGTTGGTTCTGTTTACAAACTCGCCTTCATACACATTCACCACCTTTAATTAAGTCTAACTTTAGCTGAGTTTATTTTAGTTTCATATATTTAGAGTAAACAACATGCTAATCACTAAACTGAAAAACATAAGATGCTTCCCTACATTGATATGGACTCACATGAAGCAAGGGATTATGAAAAAATCAGATATCTCTATTAATCTTATCAAAAAGTAACTAAACTGGAGTTGACTTAATTGTTAAAAGTTGACTGCTTTAATTGGTCAAAGTCAACTGTATTACATATAAAACTCCCTAGAACAATTCCAATTAATCATCCAAAATTCCAAATAGAGTGATATTTGAACATGTCATTCCACAAAAAGAACCTTAACAAAGTCATACTACATGTTTGACAGAAAAAGTTGATATATTTGCCACAATATAAATGGCAACCATGAACACAGTTAACATATACGGCAGCATGGTTTTTAAAAAAGCTTTTGATTTCATTAAGAAATACTGGACGGGTAGTAACATACATCTAATTAAAGGAAATAAAAACATGCGAAAGTAGAACTATTTCATTTGTTAAGCTACTAGTTTGATTAAAGCTAAATCGACTTTCTTGGCTTGCAGGTTTCTGCATATGCATCCATAAATGTAAAAGGCTTCGGAGAATTCACCCTTTCCTGAAAGAACAAAGATTCAGTGAGTGCGAGTTGCCAATCTAATGTTGATATTGACATACCATGAAGTAAAAGTTTAATAAAATGATAGAGATATGGTAAAAACTTTATATCTACAATTTATTTCTTGGTAGCAAAGAAGGGCAAAGACAGAACTCAGGTCAGAGATTGAAGGTTTTAAAAAACGAAATTTTGGTTATCCACATTGTTATATGTTGGTGCATTATAGGCACTTTACATTGACTCTAACTCGATCAATGACAAGTGCAAATAATGTGTCACACCAAATTTAATGTTGTAGTACATGTTCTGTCATCAGCATAAGTGACAAGCCTTTTTAGCCTACTAATCCACACGGTTTTAACCATTGGCACTGACATATTACTCCCACCACGTATCTTCAAAAAATTTCAAACTAGTGTTACATAATAGCTCAATGCAATCATTACGAAACGTTAATAATAATTTATTAGCACTGAAATAATTGATGAGTTCAACGACTTCTGTGTCTATGTAACACTTCAATTACTTTAGTTATACTTCGCTCGGTGAACAGGTTATGGCTATTTATAACTAACTGGAAAAACAAAACAGAGTTGGAAGAGGTAAATTCACCTTAATTTTCATTGTTATCAGCAAGGGCTAAAGGCGGAAAAGGTGAAACCAAACTCTCAACAACAACGCAAGCTTCATCAATGTCATCAAAGTTCACAATTTCTGGAGACGAACTATCTTTTGAATCACAAACAAGTAAATGCGACCCAACTTGCAACAACACTTTCCCATCCTTTGAAATATACAAAGGATCCAAATATATAGACCTCGGATTAGTCGGACATAGGATGCAAGCCAACTTAGTCCAAGAATCTTGCTCTCCATAAACCCTCATCACCCATACATCCACCACATGACTTTCATGATAATTACAAAGAACACACAACCATTCTCCCAAAACACCCAAAGTCAATGTCTTATAACCTTTATCATAATACTTTGGCTGCAAGACTTTACCATACGTCTCCTTCCCCAAATCAAGAGAAACTACATCCAACGTACACTCATCACCAATTAACCAATGAAGAGCTCCATTAAAAAACTTAGCATCATTTAAAGCAGTATCCAAAGGAAAGCGAACGGTTTCCTTCCAACTTCCAGCTTTTAACGAATATATTATAGTACTCCAGTCATCTCCAGTTAGGTATAATTTCACAACTTTGTAATCATGAGTCGTCTCATCATACCCAAAACCATATAATTCAGAACCCCAACCCACCCCTTGTTCAGAAGAAGGCAAAATATTGGTAGTTCTAGTACTTGGGTTGTAAATAAACAGAGTATTATCATCCTCAGCTAAAATGCATAATAATCCATTACAAGACCCAACGATCCTAACCGGCCGATGAGGTCGAGTTTGTTGAAATGGATTTTCAAGCAGTAACGCATTATTAACAGATTTATCAAACAACACATGATAAAGAGGACAGCTGTTGAGATCGTTGTTTCGTTCAGAAGTGTTGTAAATAAGTCTATTATGTGCAAAGTTAATGTTGTTGGTACTAGACAAAGTATAATGCGAATTAATGAAATTTTGGTCGGATATTAAAGAGTACCATTCTTTACAAACAGACTTACATCGTAACAATGATTTAACTGAGGCCTTCAACAAGATTTCGCGGATGATTTCTGGCGGAAATGATGCCTTTGATTTTTGTTTATGTTTGCGTGCCATTTTTTTCAGGGTTCTTCTTGTATTTGATTTTGTTGGTTCTCTTTAATTTTTGTTTCATTTTTGTTCCTTTTGAGTTAGGTAGGGTTCTTCAATTATATTTGATTTGGGGAAATAACAATAACAACACTATTTTAATATCACTAAAAAATTCCAGTAGGATAAAGAAAGGGACTATTATTGTTGCCTTGTTCATATGTTTACTTTTAGAGACTAAGAGTGGAGGGAGTGGGCTCGGCAAACTCTCGGTGAAGCTCGGCAAATTTCGGTAACACCGCCGCCAGCCCTTCGGCAAAATTCGGGCAATGTGATTTTCGGTAACTTTTGCCGATTGGAAATGTGGAGACATAAGGCTGGTTATTTATTGGGTATTGGTGAAGTGTGAGTTGTAAGGTTTTTATTGGGTATTGATGATGTGGAAATTTGGCAAAACCAATGCCACCAAATTGGTGTAAATTGGGGTGAATTGGTGAAGTGTGAGTTGTAAGGTTTTTATTGGGTATTGATGATGTGGAAATTTGGCAAACTTTGGTGAAGTGGTGACCACTCCCTCCGCCCTAAGGGTGCGTTTACTTTTTTTGTTTAGTGGGTCTGAATCACAACTTGTGATATTATATTGTTTTTCTTTTTAATTTGGGCTCATTAGTTCCTTTACTTCGTCTGAGTCTTTAGAGAGTGAAATGCACCACTTATCCCAATTCAGATGCTCTAACAGAAGGTGGAGCCCACAATACTTATAAGTCACTGCATGTGGAAGAAAAAATAAACAGACCTTAAGTTTTTAAAGGACATATTCTTACTGTCCATCTAGTTTGATCTAATAGTGAGACTAACCTAAGATTTAATAGGGTAACCTAAGTCTATGTTTTTTTTTTCCTTGTCTTTTTATTTTTCTTATTTATTCACTTTTTTTCCTTTTCTTTTTTTGTCTTTTTTTTAATTCACGTTTTTTTCTTTAATTCACGTTTTTTTCACTCTTTTTTTAATTCGCGTTTTTTTTTTACGTTTTTTTTGTTTTTATACGTTTTTCATATATATTCGTCGGTTTTTTAACGTTTTCATCCGTTTTCGTCATTTTTTTACGTTTTCGTCATTTTTCTTACGTTTTCGTCTGTTTCCTTACGTTTTCGCCCGTTTTCATACATTTTCCTCCGTTTTTATACGTTTTCATCCATTTTTATACATTTTCGTCCGTTTTCTTACGTTTTCATCTATTTTCGTCTGTTTTCATATGTTTTTGTCCGTTTTCGCCCGTTTTCATACGTTTTCGTATGTTTTCTTACGTTTTCGCCTGTTTTCATACGTTTTCCTTCGTTTTTATACGTTTTCGTCCATTTTTATACATTTTCGTCCGTTTTCTTACGTTTTCAACTATTTTCGTCTGTTTTCATATGTTTTCGTCCGTTTTCTTACGTTTTCGCTCATTTTCGTCTGTTTTCTTACGTTTTTGCCCGTTTTCTTACTTTTTCATACGTTTTCGTCCGTTTTCATACGTTTTCATCCTGTTTTCGTCTGTTTTCATCCGTTTTCATCCATTTTCATAGGTTTTCGTCCGTTTTCGCCCGTTTTCATACATATTCGTCCGTTTTCTTACGTTTTTGTCCATTTTCATACGTTTTCATCCGTTTTCATATGTTTTCGTCCATTTTCATACGTTTTCGTCTATCTTTATACGTTTTTGTTCGTTTTTATACATCTTCATACGTTTTCATCTGTTTGCGTCTGTTTTCATACGTTTTCGTCTTTTTTGTTACATTTTCATCCGCTTTCATACGTTTTCGTCTGTTTTTTACGTTTTCATCCTATCTCCTACACATTCGTCCGTTTTCTTACGTTTTCGTCTGTTTTCATTCGTTTTTGTTCATTTTTAATTGTTTTCGACCATTTTTGTACGTTTCTAAATATCACAAGTGATATTCTGAATACCACTTATGATATTTTGAATACCACTTGTGATATTCTAAATATCACAAGTGATATTCTGTGATATTCTGAATACCACTTGTGATATTCTGAATACCACTTGTGATATTCTGAATATCATACAAAATATACTTGTGATATTCAGAATATCACAAGTGGTATTCAAAATATCACTTGTGATATTCAGAATGTCACTCATTCATAATATCACAAGTGATATTCTGATTATCACAAGTGATATTCTTAATATCACAAGTGATTTTCAACAAATGTTTTTTTAACATGAAAATCACAAGTGATATTCAGAATATCACAAGTGATTTCACCTTTTTTTAATTCATGTTTTTTTTCACTTTCTAATGTTTTTGTCCGTATTCTGAATATCACAAGTGATATCCTGAATATCACAAGTGATATCCTAAATATCACAGGTGATATCTGAATATCACTAAATATCACAAGTGATATCTGAATATCACTAAATATCACAAGTGATTTTCAAAAAATGTTTTTTAACATGAAAATCACACGTGATATTCTGAATATCACAATTGATATTCAGAAAATCACAAATGATATTCAGAATATCACAAGTGATTTCACATTTTCTTTAATTCATGTTCCTTTCACTTTCTAACATTTTTTCCGTATTCATACATTTTCGTTCGTTTTCATATGTTTTCGTCCGTTTTCATACGTTTCTGAATATCACAATTGATATTCTTAGTATCACAAGTGATATTCTAAATATCACTTATGATATTAAGAATATCAATTGTGATATTTAGAAACGTATAAAAATGGACGAAAATGAATGAATATGTAGGAAAGCGTAAAAACACGTCTGAAAATGGTCGAAAACGTATGAAAAATGGACGAAAACGAAATAAAACAGACGAAGACGGAGGAAAACGTATGAACACGGACGAAAATGTATGAAAACGTGTAAAAACTGCTGAAATCATATGAAAACAGACGAAAGCGTCTAAAAACAGACAAAAAATGTATAAAAAACAAAGAAAACGTATGAAAATGGACGAAAACGTATATGAACGTATGAAAGAGACAAAAACAGATGAAAGCGTATAAAAACGGTCGAAAACGTATAAAGACGGACGAAAACAAACATAGATGTCTGAAAACAGACGAAAACGTAAAAAACGGATGAAAACGGACGAAAATGTATGAAAGCAAATAAAAATGTCTGAAAACGTATAAAAACTGCCGAAAACATATGAAAACGGACAATAATGTATAAAACGGACGAAAGCAGACGAAGACGTAAAAAAACAGGCGAAAACGGACAAAAATGTCTGAAAACGTATAAAAATTGCCGAAAACGTATGAAAACAGACAAAAACGCGTGAAAAAGAAAAAATGTATAAAACGGATGAAAACATATGAAAACGGAGAAAAACTTATAAAAACAGAAGTGTTGTAAATAAGTCTATTATGTGCAAATTTAATGTTGGTACATGATAAAGTATGTTGTGATTTGATAAAATGTTGGTCGGAGATTAAAGAGTACCATTCTTTGCAAGCAGACTTACATCGTAACGACGATTCAACTGAAGCCCTCGACAGAATTTCACGGATGATTTCTGGTGGGAATGATGCATTTGGTTTTTGTTTATGTTTGCGTGCCGTTTTTGTTAGGGTTCTTCTTGAATTTGATTTTGTTGGTTTTGTGGGAAATGAAGCCTTTGATTTTTGTTCTCTTTGAGTTAGGTAGGGTTCTTCAATTATATTTGATTTGGGGGAAATAATAACCAGACTACTGTTGGATATGTCTTTCTATATTTACATTTACACCCTTGATGTTTTGCTCATTCTTCAACTATTCTTATTGTTGTATACACATGGAGCGGTCGTAAGAGCAAGCACAATGGTAACTTGAGTTAAGTTATAACTCAGTGCCACGTCAGCGCCACATCAGCTTTATCACTTTAACCTTAACTCAAAAAAAAAAAAAAAAAACACCCACAACAATAACTCAACCTTAACTCACTTTAACTCAACTTTTCAAATATTTTCAATTTCAACCCTAAACTAAAACCAATACTTCATTTATTAAAAACCATAACATTAAATATATTACAATAAGCACTAAAAAAATGCATTACGAAATAAGAAAAATACATTACGAAATAAATAAATAAAATTACGCAATAAAAAAAACATTACGAAAAAAAAAAACAAAAAAACAAAACAAAACATTATGAAATTAAAAAAAAAAAAAAAAAAAAAAAAAAAAAAAAAAAAAAAAAAAAAACTGCTTTTATAACCACAGGAACTATTGTAAACACCAAACTACCACAGGGACCAAAATGCAAAAATGCTTTATGTATCATCGTCATCCTCTCCACACAACACACACTGCACACACACAAACTCGAAACCATGCAACAGCTTCAATCATGGAGGGGGTGAAATGATTTTTTTTTTACCTCAACTCACCTTAACGCCACGTTAGTAGCTTAACGAGCCGCGTTAACGCATCCATAACGCCATCAAACACAACGGTTAACGCACCTTAACGTGCGTTAACACACCCTTAACGCTGGTGAGCACGTTACCGCTGCATAGAGGTGGCAATTTGTGCCCAAAATCAAAAAAATGAGCTAAATGGGCAAATTTTTAAAAGATTTGGGTACATTTGGTCCCCCTCTTTTTTTTGAAATGGGCATATATTGCCCATTTAGAAATTAAATGGGCAAAATGAGCACATGTTTTTCTCTCACATTAAATTATTTTTAATGAAAAACTTATGAATATAATATATTTAGTTACTTAAATATAAATGAGGTGTTACGTTTGAGGAATTTTTGTTGTTGTTTTAGGTCTTTTTTAAGACGATTCGTATAACATGCGCCTGTTTGGCCCGCGCCCATTTAGCCCATAGTCCGTTTAGCCCGTAGACCGTTTAGCCCGTAGCCCGTGCCCGCCCGGTCCGCCACCTCTACCGCTGTACATGCTCTAATAGTCATCGAACCACTCAGTGGTAGTGATGTTCAGCGTGCAATGGTGGGTTTTTGCTTGTCATTGGTGGTGTAAACCACCGAACGGTTTGCAATCTTCTTTTATATATATATATATATATATATATATATATATATATATATATATATATATATATATATATATATATAGGGTGGGGTTATTCTAAAAAGGGCCTTATAATAAAAAGTGTAGGAAGAATTGTGGGAGTGACATGTGTCACCCCCTTGCCACATCATATGACACGTGTCACCCCACCCCCACCCCCCCCCCCCCCCCCCCCCCCCGCGCCCAAAAAAAAAATTTCCCCCCAAAAAAAAAAAATTTTTTTGGGGCAAAAAAAAAAAAAAAATTCCCGCCAAAATTTTTTAGTGCATCACAGTTATAAAGTTACTGCATCACGGTTATAAAGTTACTGCATCACGTTTACTGCATCACAATTATGATTTTACTGCATCACGGTTACTGCATTCATGGTTTTAATGTTACTGCATCATGGTTATAAAGTTACTGCATCATGGTTATAAAGAAACTGAATTATCATAAGTTTTATGCATCATATATGTATGTAACTGCATTACAATTAAAATACGATTTTTTTTTAAGTTTTGGTGCATCTTTATTATAAGTTACTGCATCATAGTTAATAGTTTAGTGCATCAGCTATGTTGCAGTAACTTATAACCTTAATGCACTAAAATTTAAAACTGTGATGCAGTAACTTTTATAACCGTGATGCAGTAACTTTATAACTGTGATGCACTAAAAAATTTTGGCGGGAAAAAAAAATTTTTGCCCCAAAAAAAATTTTTTTTTTGCGGGAAAAAAAATTTTTTTTTGCGCGGGGGGGGTGGGGGTGGTGACATGTGTCATATGATGCATAGGGGTGACACATGTCGCCCTCACAATCCTTCCTACACTTTTTATTATAAGACCCTTTTTATTTTAACCCATACCTATATATATATATATATATATATATATATATATATATATATATATATATATATATATATATATATATATATATATATATATATATATATATATATATATATATATATATATATTGTTGGTATGTTTGTATAAAGTGAGGTATTTTTGTGTTTGATTTGGTGGACATCACTGCAGCAGTTCAATGATGAATTCGGTGATTTGTTAAATGGTGACATGGCCCTAAATAGTGACAACTTATAGCCGGTTATGGACATTTTAAGTAACATTATCAATTTTGTAAATTGTGAATTCCTTTAGTTAAATCACTAAATTCTTGTGGTCTATCATAAATATAAGCATGGTATTTATATAGATAAGATTTTTATTTAATCGAAACTATCATTTGTAAACATTTTGGGGCTTAAATAACAGCTAACTCATAACTCATAGGACAAGTAAGTAAATACTAGGAGGGTACCCGCGCGTTGCAGCGGCGGGTACCCTGAAATTAAATTTTTCGGTGAATCATGTAGTTTAGTTTATTATGTTCTTTTTGATAATAAATTTATGGATATCAAGAATTTCGTTTAGGCCGTGCCCATTTGGGCTCAACCCTGTTTGGCCCGCACTCGTTCGGGCTCAAGCCCATTTAGCCCATTGCCCGTTCGGGCCTGAATATTTGTATAATGTGTTTTATTATTTGTATTAGTGACATTTAATGTAGGAATTGTGTTTAATTTGGTTGTACAATATGCTTGATAATTTGTATTTGTGATATAAGGGGTGTTTTAATAATTGTACTAATTGTATTTATTGACCAATTAATTAATTGATTACATTAAATATCATTAATGTGGTGTTTTTTTTAATATGTGCATTAAAGTGGTGTACACTATGCTTCTTGTCTTGTAAGTCTGAAAATTATGTGTTGATATAAATAATGTTTGTGAATGTTATTAATATTTCTCAATAAACCTATGTTTTGATAATCATAAAACTTAAATCAAATTAAGTCAAGAATAAGACATAAACAAGTATTTGGTGACAAATATTTACCTCTACATCTTATATCACTTAAGGTATGCATAAACTTAGTAACTTATGCATTACATGATCAAAGGAAATTTTATATTAATACATAACATTATATAAAATGATTTTAACATTTTATATATATTTGTAAATCATTTTTGGTAAAGCTTTATTAAACCACAAAAATATGATTTCAAATTTCCAACCAAAAAGGGCAAATTTTATCCAGAGAATCTTTTCAAACGTTCAGGAGGGCGGCCCCCTTAATTTTACTAGGCGGCCCCCTTAATCATTAAGGGGACCGGCCTATAATTAAGGGGACCGGCACGCTCCCGAACAGTAAAATCTGGCCCTTTAAATACTGGATCATTTTGCACATTTTCCTAACCTTTTTGCACTATAAACTTTCTGATCCAATCTTCTTCTCTAGATCTAAAATCCTTTGATCATATATTTCATAAGTCTTTGTTTCCAAGTGATCCAAAGCTTCATCCATTCAAGTGCAAGAAGAAGAACACTTCTCTACATCCATCTTATTGTAGTGGTGTTGTGTATAGCTAGTTTCATATTGTACTAGTGATAGCTAATTGTTAAGGTGGTGTGTATATTTGTTGATTGTAGAATCTTGGTGTGTTGTAAACTAGTTTAGTAGTTGTGACTTAGTTGTGCATAGAAGAAGGTGTGAAGATTGACAAGGTGTGAAGACGGTGTGAAGTCTTGAAGAAGGTGTGAAGGTGTGATTAAGGTGTGAAGATCACGTGGTGTGATATTTGGTGTGAGATTGGTTCTAGCTACGATTAGAACTCGACATTTAGCTTAGTGTCGTTAACTTGTGTAAGCCAAGGTGTGTAAGGTTTCTCCACCATAAGGAGTTTGTTGACATAGTGAAGAAAACTCTCGAGTGTGGTACTCGGGGAGTGGAGTAGGGCAAGGAAGGTGTCCTTGTAGCCGAACCACTATAAATTCACGTGTTGTGGTTTGATCTTTCTAACTCTATCTTTTCTTCATTATATTTCAATACTTTCAATATTAGTTTAGAATTGCTTATATTGGTTGTTGCTTGAATTCACTTAAGATCGAATCGAAAGTTTTTATAACCAACAAAATATTTTGGAAATAAATTTTAAGAGGACATAAAACTATTCAACCCCCCCTTCTAGTTTTCTACATTATATGCATTAAAATGGTGTACATGCATCTTTCCTATTAAAGAAATGTTTTTGGTCTTAAACATTTTAAGACTTCTAAATATAGATGTCCTAAATACATTATAAGGTAGTATAGATAAAATAGAGATACTAGTAGTAGTGGTAAATTTAGTTTTTGGTACACTTATGAATAGGAAAATGCCATACGTGGCCTTTTGCGCTATATTTGATAAATTACGAGGTGCGTACATTGTTTGTACATTTGGAATAACTGTCAATCTTTTGCATTTAACTTCTCTCAATTGACTAAATGTACAACCTCTTGTTGCATGTTTTTATCTATCAAGTGTATATTTGGTAAAAGTAATTGTTGCTAAAACTGAAAATATATAATAAATATTATTCTTATAAGCTACATGAAGTAGCATTTGACCTTAAAAGATTATGAAAGATTTTTGTTTTTAAAAAAATTAATAATAATAAAAATATATACTTTATAGCTTTAAAAATATGCATAATCTTCTCAAAATCTTGAGTGTCAAACATACAGTAGCCCTTAGGGCTAAAAATAGTAAAATCATAAATAATTAATTTGCACATTTTTAAAAAAAATTTTTACATAAATCCTCTTATGCATTAAATAACTATATCTTATTTATAATATGATTTAACCGCTTGTACATTGATATGCGTAAATCAAAAACCAAAATGTGCAACTCACCTTCGAGATGGTTGTATTATGACATACTTGTTGTGTATGCATCACTTTTTGTTGCATATAGTACAACATGATATTGCATAAATTGTTGTGTATGCATCACGTTTTGTGGTGTAAGTATCAACACCCTTTTTATAAGTGAAATAAAAAGATAAAAAGTCTTCCACCTATTTTATGCTTCCACTGAAGTATTCAAAAGATCAAATTTATATTAACGTACTTTAAAGAGTGTTTGAAAGTTGTTTGTTTAGGGTCACTTTGCATAAAGTCTTTTATGTTTGATCAGAGAAATGTCCTGTTCTTGGTTCTAACTTAACTGTTAGTTGTACATTTATTATAAGAGAGAATTGCAAAAATCGTCCCTAAAGTTTGGCCAAATTGCACGTTTCATTCCTGAAGTTTGGAAAGTGCAAGGATCGTCCCTGTGGGAAACTTATGGGGCAAAAATCGTCCCTGGCCTACTTCAAATGACTAAAATACCCCTGCCAAACTTTAGGGACGATTTTTGCAACTCTCTTTTTCAGATTCTTACTCAAATGGTCCCTGTGCTTCGCTAGGCATTACAAATTTAGTCCTAATATATTTTTTAATTTATTTATTTAACTATTAATATTAGTATTATTTTTTTTATACGATTTCGTCCGTTTTTGTCCGTTTTTCTTTCGTTTTTGTCCGTTTTTCTCACGTTTTTTTCGTTTTCATACGTTTTGTCTGTTTTTCTTACGTTTTTGTTCGTTTTTCTCACGTTTTTTTCATTTTCATACGTTTTTGTTCGTTTTTCTTACGTTTTTGTCCGTTTTTCTCACGTTTTTTTCGTTTTCATACGTTTTTGTCCGTCCTTCTTACGTTTTTTCTGCTTTCATACGTTTTTGTTCGTTTTTCTTACGTTTTTGTCCGCTTTTCTCACGTTTTTTCTGTTTTCATACGTTTTTGTTCGTTTTTCTTACGTTTTTGTCCGTTTTTCTCACGTTTTATCGTTTTCATACGTTTTTGTCCGTTTTTCTTACGTTTTTTCCGCTTTCATACGTTTTTGTTCGTTTTTCTTACGTTTTTGTCCGTTTTTCTCACGTTTTTTTTGTTTTCATACGTTTTTGTCCGTCTTTCCTACGTTTTTTCCGCTTTCATACGTTTTTGTTCGTTTTTCTTACGTTTTTGTCCGTTTTTCTCACGTTTTTTCTGTTTTCATACGTTTTTGTTCGTTTTTCTTACGTTTTTGTCCGTTTTTCTCACGTTTTATCGTTTTCATACGTTTTTGTCCGTTTTTCTTACGTTTTTTCCGCTTTCTTACGTTTTTGTTCGTTTTTCTTACGTTTTTGTCCGTTTTTCTCATGTTTTATCGTTTTCATACGTTTTTGTCCGTTTTTCTTACGTTTTTTCCGCTTTCATACGTTTTTGTTCGTTTTTCTTACGTTTTTGTCCGTTTTTCTCACGTTTTATCGTTTTCATACGTTTTTGTCCGTTTTTCTTACGTTTTTTCCGCTTTCATACGTTTTTGTCCGTTTTTCTTACGCTTTTGTCCGTTTTTCTCACGTTTTATCGTTTTCATACGTTTTTATCCATTTTTCTTACGTTTTTTCCGCTTTCATACATTTTTGTTCGTTTTTCTTACGTTTTTGTCCGTTCTTGTTACATTTTTTTCATTTTCATACATTTTTGTCCGTTTTTGTCCATTTTTCTTACGTTTTTGCCGTTTTCATATGTTTTACTCCGTTCTTTTTACGTTTTTTTCCGTTTTGGATGAAGTCTAAAGATTTTTTCTTTTAAAAAATAAAATTCTTTTCGATTTTTTTTTTCAAAAACTTTTTTTTTCTTTTTTTTTTCAAAAAAAATTTTCTACAACTTTTTAAAAAAATCGAATAAATATATTTTAGAAAAAATATTTTTAAAAAATATTTTTTAGAAGAAATATTTAAAAAAAAATTTAGAAAAATTTTGGAATTATTTAAATTTTTTTTCGAAAACATGTTTTTTGAAATTTTAAAATTCAAAAACATTTTTTCAAATTTTTTTTCGGAAACCTTTTTTTATTTTATTTTTCTAAATTTTTTTTTTGAAAATTTTTTTTGGAATTTTTTTGTTTGTGATGGACAGTGTAAACACAGACGAAAAAATGGAAAAATGAAAGAAAAACGTATGAAAACGGAAAAAACGTAAGAAAAACTGATAAAAACGTATGAAAACAAAAAAAACGTTAGAAAAACGGACAAAAACGTAAGAAAAACGAAGAAAAACGTATGAAAACAAAAAAAAGTGAGAAAAACGGACAAAAACGTATAAAAACGAAAAAAAACGTAATAAGAACGGACAAAAACGTAAGAAAAACGAACAAAAACGTATGAAAACGGAAAAAAAGTGAGAAAAACGGACAAAAACGTAAGAAAAACGAACAAAAACGTATGAAAGCGGAAAAAACGTAAGAAAAACGGACAAAAACGTATGAAAACGAAAAAAATGTGAGAAAAACGGACAAAAAAGTAAGAAAAACGAACAAAAACGTATGAAAACGGAAAAAACGTGAGAAAAACGGACAAAAACGTAAGAAAAACGGACAAAAACGTATGAAAACGAAAAAAACGTGAGAAAAACAGACAAAAACGTAAGAAAAATGGACAAAAACGAAAGAAAAACGGACAAAAACGGACGAAATCGTATAAAAAAAATAATACTAATATTAATAGTTAAATAAATTAATTAAAAAAAAAGTTAGGACTAAATTTGTAATGCCCAGCGAAGCACAGGGACCATTTGAGTAAGAATATGAAAAAGAGAGAACTACAAAAATCGTCCTTAAAGTTTGACATGGGTATTTTAGTCATTTGAAGTAGGCCAGGGACGATTTTTGCCCCAAAAGTTTCCCACAGGGACGATCCTTGCACTTTCGAAAGTTCAGGGACGAAACGTGCAATTTAGCCATACTTTAGGGACGATTTTTGCAATTCCCTCTTGATTTGGTCTTATCGATTAGTTGTATATTTGGTGTAATTGATATAATCTTATCTTGTATCATTAGCTAGAGATGAGGATGATTAGTAGGTTACCCAAAATACACTTGTATGCTCGGATATATATCTCCTGTATTGGTGTTATGAGGGACAATGAAATGAACAATATCTTATCTTCTACATGGTATCAAAGCCTCCTTCGATCCTCTCCTAAACATCCATACTAACCCTAATTTTATTTTCTCTTTCACGTCCAATTCACAATATCATAAAACCAAATCTCATACGTTTGTAACAATAAACAAACGAGTGTTTTATTTTTCCAATCCAATAATACCATTATTTTTCCATTCATTTTTTCCTCAGTTATGAACACTTACCGATCCTATATTCTTCATATTCTCCTTATCCATAATTGCATAATATCACAATATAATATATCACGTATCCTCTTCACATCCATAATCTCCATTCATTATTATTAGTATTTTTTTTTTTTGCATTTCAACAGCCAATCATCATGGTCAATACAAACGCATTTCCTACCACCTTCATATGTCAATCCGAATCTCGTCCTCGTGACTCTCGCGGACCGACATCTACTAATGTATGTCGTCATTTTGGTCGAACAGGTATGTGCAAATGGGGGACGGGTTGCAGATTTATTCATGATACCTCATCACGTAGCGATATGGTTTCTCAATATAACTCCATGTGGTCTTCATCTTACGCACGTACAACTAATGACGGCTAAAGGGCTAAAGCAAGTCTGGTAATGATTTAAGTGGCATGGGACAGGCTCAATTGGTCCAGTTGGCTCAGGCCCAACAACGCTTGTTGGCCCAATATGGGTTGGCAGCCAATATAACCCAAGCCCAAAGAGTCTTGCAGGCACAGCAACAACAATTTAACCATAACAGACTCAACAACAATTCAACGTGTCTTCCAGGCCCAGTCCTAGCCCCACAAGCCCACACCACCTACACGGTCCAACAAGCTCAGCAGCCTACTCTCACAGCCCAGTATCAACAATAGCCTTACACCAACAGCATCCTTGGACCCGCACCCGCCTTGTACCCGTCTCAAGCTACCTCGCTTCCTAGTGTTTTTAACACTATGATTTTGCAAGACCCGACATGGAACATGGATACAGGTGCCTCTTCTCATTTAAATTCTAGTGCAAGTAATTTAAGTACTCTTTTTAATAAACGTTTATACCCATCAGTTCACGTTGGTGACGGTAATTCTATTCCCGTCACTAACACCGACCATATCATTATTCCCTCTCTTCATCGCCCTCTTCACCTCCATAATGTACTTGTCACACATAATATTATCAAAAACCTCATTTCTGTTCGTCAGTTTATACCCTCCTAATACTACAACAACCATATTTTGTATCTGCAAAATACAAAATGAAACCACATTACGCATAAGAGTAGTCTGTATGTTGGCATACCATCTATTTGACAATATTAGTATTAAAAAATATTTTTGTATATTAATCTCTCCAAGTCTTTCTATCTATGTTCTGAGCTTAATATTACCTCAATGGTGATGCAAAAAGCACAAAAGTAATCAGATTCTACGGTCACATAATCTGTTCTTCCACCTTCAACTATAACCACCAGCTCGCTTGGCCCATTCGATATCCTTGTAACAAATGTTCTTCCACCTTCAATTGTAAAAATACTTCCAAAGCTTTAACTGTATTCATAAAATGAAAGTATAAAATTATAACCCTTTTGACAATTGTTAAAATCAGGAATTGGTTGTCTACACTTAAACATTGCAACTACCCTAGGCTAGCATGTTCACTCGTAGCTGTATTCCACTAAACCCGAAATAAACTGTTAAACCTTGTGGGTTGCCTAGGTTGGCATGTTCATTTGTAGCTTTTTTGTAATCTGAAAGAATAATTGATACCTGATTAAAACTCAGCATCTGAATCTAAACTTGTCCAAGCTTGTGTCGTTTTGTTGCAGCAGTAATGGTTGCATTTTAGACTTTTAAGAGAATAGTGAAAACCGATTAGGAATACGGACCCTCCAGTATCACAATTTGAAACCATAAAAATAAGTTCTACCTGGATTCTTTAACATTCTTGTTAAAAAAAAATAATAATAATAATAATAAAAATATTTATAACATTCTTTTAGTCACACATGTTATTCAGCACCAAAATTCGTGCCCATGTTGCTACAACCCCTTTGTTTATCCCTAAAAATTGTGGCATGTTGCTATGACCCCTTTATTTAACCCTAAAAATTTAGGCATATTGACATAAACAAAACACATGCTAAACGTTTCAACTTTGCACTCAACCCAAACACATAATGGTTTTAACAGCCAATCTACAATTGCAATGCCTATGCACTACATATAGACTACCTGTTATGTTTGAATGGATGTAAATTAGAACTTACTGAGGAGTGAAACTCAAAACACCATTGAATTAGTTGTTTTCTGCTTCCATCGATCAATAGTGTCCTACGAAATGGCTGCAAGACACAAAATAAATCAATATCATTACACATATTGGAGTGCGTAATTTTTTTCTTACGCTAAAACGACAACTTGAAAATAGAAGTGTTGTGCTACATGCAAATTCAAACAGCTTATAAAAAGTTAATGGTAGATGTGTGGTTGCCTAATGCTATTCAAAGAGCTTATCAAAACTTAATAAACTTAGAAATAATCAGATTACCAACTTACATTTGCAATCCCATTCTTGTATTAATATTTGCGTTCATATTAAGTTTAAAAACCCCGTTTTATCATATACAAATTATGTTTATTAACCCCTGTTCAATTGGATTTGTTACATAGATCGAATGCGTAACTTGCCTGATAATATTGACAGAAAGCAGCCAAGTCATAATGGGGAATTTTTCTGTAGTACCGATGCTCAAGTGTAACAATACCAACTCCAAACTTCTTTGCCAAAACCTGTATAAAGTTACCGAATCATGTATGACACATCATGGATACCAACTTCTTTATGTGTTAAACACATAAATTCATACCAAAACAAATGCAAAACTTATCTTTGTATTATTATTTCATTGCAACATGACTTATTTTGAACTAAAAAAAGGGTAGCTTGAAAACTGAACACAAACCTGAGAAATTAACAAAGACAACTTTTAGCCGTCCTTCCGCTTCTTTTACCTCCGCCTTCATCAGGTAAGTATGGAGGTTTTGAGGGCTGTAATCAGCCGGAGTGATTTAATGTCACTTGGTCAAGTCTTGTCAGTAAACACAATAGGCAAATAAGCAATCCAAACACCATTTAAAAGGGAAATTGGCAAAAAAAGGCATCATACTTGCCACTTTTTGTCATTCTATGTAGCGTCATTTTTTTAATTTTTTTATTGTAGCACTATTTTTTTAAATCGTGCCATTGTGTGTACCGGTGACCTGTTTGACCTGTTGCAACAGGTTAAGTTAACGGTCATTTGTTTTATTATTGCAGCGTTAGTCCTTTATACTAACGACAGTTTATAAATAAATAAATGGAGCCTGTTAAGTTAACGATCGTTTATTTTATTATTGCAACGTTAGTCCTTTACATGTTTTCGCACGTTTTCGAACGTTTTTACACGTTTTCGTCCATTTTTACACGTTTTTGTCTGTTTTCGCACGTTTTCGTCCGTTTTTGTCTGTGTTTACACGTTTTCGTCCGTTTTTACACGTTTTTGTCCGTTTTTACACGTTTTTGTCCGTTTTCGCACGTTTTCGTTCATTTTTGTCCGTATTTACACGTTTTCGTTCGTTTCGGACCGTTTTTACACGTTTTCGTCCATTTTTACATGTTTTTACACGTTTTCGTCCGTTTTTACACCGTTTTCGTTTGTTTTCGACCATTTTTACACATTTTTATCCGTATTTACATGTTTTCGTTCGTTTTCGACCGTTTTTACACGTTTTTGTCCGTTTTCACATGTTTTCATTCGTTTTCGCACGTTTTTTGCCGTTTTCGTCCACTTTTGTCCGTATTATTATACGTTTTCATTCGTTTTTCTTATAAAAAAAATTAGAAAATCAAAAAAAAAATCAAAAATTTTTTGTGAAAAAAAAATTCAAATTAAAAGAAAATAAAAAAAAATTCCAAAAAATAGAAAATAAAAAATTTCCAAAAAATTTTAAAAAACAAGAAAATAAAAAATAATTCAAAAAAATTCAATTTTTTTTTTCTAAAAACCAAAATAAGATAGATAGATTTCATGGTGTGATTGAGTAAGGATAAAAGCAAATGAGAACTTGTAATACGTATAGGATAGATAGATTTCATGGTGTGATTGAGATTATATGCATGGTCATAAGTGGGTATGATATATGTATGAAGTATGTTGAGTTTGTGATAAAACGTAGGTTGGGGTCGTCGCGGTCTAATTTAATGTCGAAAATACGTTAATATAATTATGAACGACGAGGTCTAAAATTTATATCTTAATATAAAATTATATTATAAATCCTAAAATAATTTTATTTGACATTTTAATATTTAATTTTGACAATTTACTTTTGACACTAAATTTTACTAAATTGACATAATTAACCCTAAACTATCATAATCGTCATATTAACCCTTTAATATTATAAATTATCAATTATAATCTTAAAGTATTAAATTACTATTTCGGGGAACTTACTAAATAAGGAAAATTAACTAAATTGGAAAGCATACTAAATGAGTAACCTAATTCAATTGGACTTAAAGTAATATTTGGTTATTAATTCGTAGAGGTTCCGTGAAGCGGGAGTGATCATCTTGTGACCTTTCTTTCCCCTGTTTACTTGCTTTGAATAAGGTACAGATATTCTGACCTTCTCACAGGTTTCTCATGAACTCTCTCTCTTATCTTAACCTTGATTTGTGAACCTTGTTATGTTTCCCTTGAATTGTGAACCCTTGATATGCTTCCATTGTCTTGTGAACCGTTGACATGATTCCTTTGAATTGAACCTTGAATTGAAACTATGCTATGAACCATTTGACTTGGACATGTGAAATGAACTCTTGCCATGAACCTTGTTATGAAGCTTAATATGAACCTTTATTCCGAAACTTATCATGAACCTCTACCTTGGACTTATGATATGAACCTTTACACCAAACTGTAACATGAACTTTCACTATGAACCTTTACCTTGAACCTTAGACATAAAATCCACATGAACCTTTTCAATATGAACCATTGACACAACCCTTTCTATTATGGACTTTTTGTTATAAACCTTCTCAATATGAACCCGTGACATGAACCCTGTTATGAACCCATGTATGAACCTTATGATGAACCTTTGATATACACTTATGCTTATGAACCCTCTTGATATGAATCTTGATACGACACACTTGATATGATACACTTGATATGGAAACTTGACATGAACTACTTGATATGAACCTTGAACTTGGACACTTGATACTTGACTTGACCTTTGACCCACAGTTTGAGACTACGAGCCACCACTTGTATACTAGGCATGGGGGTTCCATGTCCGTGTCATTGATGCACCAATGGCATGACTCCCGGTTCAACTGGTTGAACTAGCCGGGTCGACCAGTGGTTTAAAACATTGATAAATATCATAAGCATGGTATTCATATAAACCATATTTTTATTATAAATAAAATATGTTAAGTGAAACTGCAATTTGTAAACATGATTTTTAATGGTATAACTTTTTAGTTTTACTAATTCATTTTCTTTTTATTAGTTTTGTTGAGTACAATGTGTATCGCATTACGTGTGGTGTAAATAAGTCGATGATGTGTCAAGTTAATGTTGTTGGTACTAGATAAAGTATAATGTGTTTTAATGAAACGTTGATCGGATATTAAAGTATACCATTATTTGCAAACAGACTTACGACGTAACAACAATTAAACTATAGCCTTCAACAGGATTTCGCGAATGATTTCTGGTGGGAGTGATGCATTTTATTTTTGTTTATCTCTGTGTGCCATTTTTGTTAGGGTTCTTCTTCTTCTTCGATTTGAACTGTAGCCTTCAAAAGACTTTAATTCTATTTGGATAAATTCTTCAATTTACCATTCTCAATGCTAGTGACAAAGGCATCTTCAAAGGCGTGAGACTTGCGAACAGTGGAAATAATATTTTCTTTTGCAATTCGCTGATGATGCCTGATAATGCTCTAATTATACATATTTATTCCCTCAAATATATATTACATATCTACTAAAATATATCGATTATTATGCTTATTCACTCACCTTTTCTGAGCTAAATTAGGACTTAATAATCCAAAAACTAACCAAAAACGCCAAAGAAAACATGTTTTTGTGATTGTGAATGTGCGGGTACGGATATTTCGTAAAATGACGAAATAACAAACAAAAACCCGGCAAAAACGAGCACGAGAGTGGAACGAGTCAAAAAGTCAAAGAAAGTCAATGCTCAGCTTATAAAAGACTTCAGAGATTTGAGTAATGTCAGTTTTGATCCTTGGTGCAAGTTTCAGAGATTGTCAGAATCAGTCTTCCAAATTTCAGACGTTGTCAATTATTGTCTTTTGAAGAATAATATTGAAGAATGTCAGCTCAAGCCCTTTATGATTCAGGAAATCACATAATATGCCCCTGAGTTTTCAGAGAATGACAGTTTCAACCCTTGGAGATTCAGTTTTTACACTTTAAGTCCTTGTATGTTATTAATACTTAAAGCTGAAAATTCCATATAAGCTTAATATTGTTAGACCCGTTTCCCGGGTACTTGGACCCCACCCTAGATGAAATGGACTAAGGGCCTTACGTGATTGGCCAGTCAATGAAAGTTGCGTAATGGTCAAACCCGATAGCCAATTAATAGTCAAAGTATGACTAATATAGTTATATAATATGATGCATAACTAAAGGGGCCTAAGTTGCCATTGTGGTAAGTATGTTATAAGTTAGTTGTGGCTTAAATAGAAGGAAAGAGACTTGAAGGGTCATTCTTGCCAATTGCCCAAAGTCACCATCTAACTAGTATATCTAGTTTATTCTAGACATTTCTCTCATTATTGAGAGAGAGTGAGAAGGCCGGATCTTTTAGAGAGAAGAAAAGAGAGGGAAAGTTGGGTGATGATCTAAGATGAAGAAGATGATCAAGTCTTGATGTTTATAGTCTTCCTTAGTTATGATCATAACAAGTAAGTCTTTATGTTCATGTTGTTATTGAAGCTTTGGATTAAGAGGAAAGTGGGAAATCATCATATGATCAAGATATGATCATATGATGATGTAGAAAGGTAGATGATTATGTTTTGATGGGTTTTGTTAACCCTTGTTATGTATTTGATTATTATGTTGTTAGGTTGTGATTATTTATGAAGGTTGATGATGATGGATCATTGTGTTGTTGATGTTCTTGATGTGCTTAGCTTGGAGTTAAGGTAAGTAAAATGATGATAGCATATGTTATATGGATTTCTATCATTATGTGTTATGTATGTTTATGTTGAGAAGATGAGCTTGGATTATGCTTATGTGATGCCATGGTTACGGCTTATGTGATGAGATGATGCTATAGAATATGTTGATGATATGTGATAGTTGAGACTTGGGTATGTAGGTCATGAAGTAAGTGTTTATGTATATGATGCATTATGTGGATTGAAGTATAATAGTATGTTATAGTCGTTTTACTTACTAAGCCTTTGTGCTTACGGTTTAGTTGTCTAACCTTTTGTAGGTTGGTATGTGTTTATGGAAGGCTTGGATAAGGCCAAGGTTGGATTGCGAAAGTAGAAGGACTTGGTAAGATAGTAGAGCTAGGTAGAATACCGAGCTCAAGTCATGGTTGTACCCCCGAGAGTCTTTCTACGATGTGTAAAGAGTATGTCAAGGTTGTCCTAACGTTTTGGTGGTCAACCGTTGTGTCAAAGTATGTTTTATATGTGAATGGTAAACATTAAGGGTGTGTTTGGCATAAGCGTGTTTCTACCCATTTTGGGTAGTTAACGGGTCATGTATGTATGGAACAAGTTTTATATGTTAAGCTAATGATTTTGGTTAAGTTTGAGGTGTTATGGAAGTTGTATGTATATTATGTCTTGAAATGGGTCAAAACGGGTTTTGGCACAAACCCCGTCGTTTTGTAAAATATTATTCTGAGGGTCAAATGGTAAATGATGTTGTATGAAAACGAGCTTATGAATGTAATAAGCAAATCTGGAGGTTTTGATGTAAAATGGATGTGGTATGAGTCGTTTTCCGGTACATGGGTTGAAATATGTAAGTGTGCAGAAAAAAGTCTATTTTAGACACAAATGGGTCTATTTTAGGCTGAAGAGAAAATGGGTCTACTATAAGCTATAAATGGGTCTATTTTAGGCTGAAGAGAAAATGGGTCTATCATAAGACCAGAAAGGGTCCGTTTTAGACTAATAATGGTGGTAATAGTTTCTGTCTAATGGTAATAGTGTCTGTTACAGTTGAGTCATTTTCGCGTAAAGTTTCAAATTTTTGGTCAACGGGCATTGGGGTGTTACAAATTGGTATCAGAGCTTCGGTTTAAGTGAATTAGGTTTCCACTATAGGTTGCCTAGTCTTAAACCACTCGTAGATTGTGATGGACATAAGTTTGAGTAATGCGGAAATGTAATTGTCAAGTACGAGACAGATTATGTCTTTGTTAGATGAACTTATAGATGATAAGTGATGGATGTATGATATAGTGTTGATGAGTATGAGGTATTAGTCCATGGAGGACTTGAAGTGTTTGAATGATTAGTTGGTCGTACATCTCGGTTGGTGTCGGCGCTTGCATTGCAACTATGTGAATGTATGATAGAGTTATGGTAATGGAATGTGAATAGAAATGTTAAGTGGTATTAGAGATGGGCTAGCAAGTGAATTGGAAGTTGTATGATGCCTTAGTTGTAAGGTAGACTAGTGCTTGCGGCTAGTTAGAATGTTGATGCTTAGACATAGTTTGATTGTTCAATGTAATGTATGAGCCATAGACTATATGATTTGATTATGATTATGAATGTTTTAACACTTGTTAGATAAGTGTTAAGTGTTATTGTTTATGTGATGTTAAGTCTATGGTAGTAGTTTATTATATGTCTAAGTTTTACGTGATGTGCTTGAGAGCACGATTCACAGAAGTGTATGAGTTGAGATAGATGCATTGGAATGCATATTTCGTGAGACATGAACGATTAGATGTAATAATGAATAGATGCTTGAAGCATAAGTCTTACACGCTTAATTAAAATAAGAAAAGTTAAAGTATACGGTTAAGATGTGACGAGATCATGTTATATATAAAACATGATAAGTAAAATGTGTTAATAAGTAAATGGTTAAGCGTGATAACTAGAAGTGATGAATGAGACATAGATTGCGCTTGAATTCATAAGTGATATGAAGTGCGCTAGAAGAATTGTAAAACATGAGTATAGTCATGTTTATATATTGGATAGTATGTGATGAGATTAATGAGAATGTTATGGAATAAGCCTATGTAAGGCTTATATGTGTAAAGTTTAGTAGACTAAATAAAGCGATAGTCTGAGTTGTGAACATGGTCAACAAGGGTTGACGGATAATAGTAAAAGTGTGTGGTAAGGACACATAGAGAATGTGTAAACTGTAAATGAACGAAGTTCGGGCGTTGAGTAGACAAGGTGTGAACATTTTCGATTTTATGAAGCTTCAGTTGGGTAACGGGGAAACAACCAAATTTTGGACTGACCATTGGTACGGTGGAGGGATTCTTAAAGATTTATGTCCACGATTGTATGCCTTAGAGAACTGTAAGGAGGTTAAAGTTAGCACTAAGTTGAGTGACTCTAACTTGGAATACTCTTTTCGACGTCATACCAGGGGGGAGTAGAACAGGAGCAGCTTGGTGTTCTTGCTGAGGTGATCAGTTCGATCAATCTTGTGCCAATGGCGGATAGATGGGTGCGGAATCTTGAGAGCTCGGGGGAGTTTTCAGTGTCTTCTATTCGGAAAAAAATAGACGAGATGCGTTTTCTGAAAGTCGGTGATACGACTAGATGGGTTAAATTTGTTCCAATTAAAGTCAATATTCTTGCTTGGAAAATCAGGAATGACGGACTCCCTACTCGGTTTAACATCTCACGTAGAGGTATTGATATTCATTCCATTTCTTGTCCCATTTGTGAGAGCGGTGTCGAGTCCTCAGAACATCTATTTTTTAGGTGCATGTTGACAAGAGAGATTGGCCGTAAGATCTCTCAATGGTGGAACATTACTTATGTTGAGGTCAATTCATATGAAGAGTGGAAAATGTGGTTATTATCGTGTGGTCTTGTGGCTAATCTCAAACAGATGCTCGAAGGTGTTTGGTATACAATGTGGTGGTATGTTTGGAATTATCGGAACAAGATGCTCTTTGATGACAAAATCCCCGTGAAGGCAACTATTTTTGATAATCTTATTTCTAGTTCATTCTCTTAGTGTAATTCTAGATGTAAAGCCTCGTTTGGTTGGAACGAGTTGCTTAAAAATCCTTTTCTTATTTCTTTGTAAGTCTAGCTCCTTGCTAGTGTTTGTTTGAAATAAATTCGCTGTTAAAAAAAAAACAGTTTTCACACGACTTAATAAATTCAGTCTTTTTCATATTAAGTCAATTAAGTTGAATTCAAACACCACCTAAATAAAGATTTTATCCACGTATTTTCTCAGTGACAAAAGAAATCAACATGATCACATCGATACATCACATAAACACTTGGATTTTCTTAAGGGTTAATGGCATATAATAGCAACGAACTTTTTCATTTGTGTCATTATCAGATACGAAAAAAAAAACAGTTTTCAGCCTTTTTCATTTGAAATAAATTTGCTGTTCAAAAAAAAAAAAAAAAAAAAAAAAAAAAAAAACAGTTTTCACACGACTTAATAAATTCAGTCTTTTTCATATTAAGTCAATTAAGTTGAATTCAAACACCACCTAAATAAAGATTTTATCCACGTATTTTCTCAGTGACAAAAGAAATCAACATGATCACATCGATACATCACATAAACACTTGGATTTTCTTAAGGGTTAATGGCATATAATAGCAATGAACTTTTTTATTTGTGTCATTATCAGATACAAACCCAAAAAATTACAACAACCAGATACAAACTTTCAAATTTTGTTTCATTATCAGATACGAACTTTAAAAAAATACCACAATAACCATCCAACTTTGAAAATTTTTTTCATTATCGTACGCAACGAGATGAGATTTTTACATTGATAAAACAAAATTTGAAAGTTCGTATCTGATTGTTGTAATTTTTTGAGTTCGTATCTGATAATGGCACAAATGAAAAAGTTTGTTGCTATTATATGCAATTAACCCTTTTCTTAATGATAAACAATAAAAATGAAAGAACCACTTATTAAGCAAATTTATGATTTAGTATGTGAACTTATGTCAACATTAGATATATGATCAACTTCAGTTGCATGAAAACTATATACACGAGGCAAGCTTTAAACATATTTGATAAAGCAAAAAATCCTAGTGACACAATGATGATATTGGTGGGTTGGGAGCTGACACTGCTGGTTCGGGTCAAACGAGGCAAAAATATTGATGCAGGTCAAACAAATTCGGTTTGTGAAATGGGTCAAGAAATCTTATCCAATCGGGGAATTTTTTAAATTGTTGGTGACCAACTAGAAATTAATTATTACGAGTCAGAAAAGCTTATTAAAAAGTTGGTAATTTAGTGCTCCTTATTCCCTTCGTTCCTTATTAAACTCGTAAAACACATTTGGGGCTTTACTCGTGACGTATTTTGATTTGTTTTTATTGTATAAAACTATGTCTTTATGTATAAGGATTAGGAACAACATAAAGTTTTTATAAACAAGAATGCGATGTCAATAACAAAATGTGTGTTTATATTATTAACCCCAAGTAACTAGTGAAACCGACCTGAAATATTAAGTTTCGTTTTAGGCACATATTAATTGTCATTTTCAGGCCGGCTTCAACTATGGTATTCTAGTATTCATTACATTTTTCAGATTAAGTGGGAGCAAATACTCAAAAGAGCAAGTTGAAACAATAAAGAGTAACACTCGTTTATAAAAAATGTATGTTAAGTTTATATTTCATGAAACAAGTATCCGTAAAGAAACAAAAGATAAACTCTTTATATTTAAAGTGATAAAAAAAATGATTAAAAGGAAGCACAGCAAGCAATTTTTTTGGTGCTACATTTCAGTTTGTTGAAAGTATTTATCACAACCGAGAGTTATAAAGACTTCATCACTTTTACTTTCTATGTGTGTGGGACTAAGTACTGAAATATATAATATCAAATCATATTTACGCAATACATAAATTCACAATCAGATAGATACACTACAACAAAATAGTAACATGCTCACACTTATTAAAGCATGGCGTCACACTTTAAAGTGTGAAGAATTAAAAAGTTCACACTAGCATGTGTGTGAACCAATTGGGTGTAGCAAATATTGTCACACTTTTATGTGTGAAGGTTTATAAATATTTTCACACTTTTAAGTGTGAGGGTTTTAAAACAATTCTTCACACTTTTTAGTGTGATGATTTTGATTTTGAAATAATTCTTCACACTTTTAAGTGTGATGCTTTTGATTTTAAAATAATTCTTCGCACTTTTAAGTGTGAGATTGAAATTCTTCACACTTTTTAAGTGTGAAGATTTTGAAACAATTATTCACACTCTTAAGTGTGAATATCTTTAAGAAAAAGTTCACACTGTATAAAGTGCGAAGAAAAAAGTGTGTAAAAATGACAAATTTGTTGTAGTGATAACTTGTTTGGTAGCATACAATATCTTTAAATTCTTTCACTCATTTGCTATCAACTTCATGAAACTATATTATATATAATCTTTACAGTAATCAGTTATAAACATTGTTATATTTTCTTTGCTTTAACATTGTCATATTATACATAATACATTTAAAAAGCATCGCTTTAGTTTCAATCATACATGTTCATTGTTTTATAGAAATTTTGAATAATATGTATAACGCGATTCAGGAACAACAATATTGATAAACAAATGTTGTTTCTATAGCCTTCAGTTCCTAGCTTTTTATTGTCCTTAGTAAAAATTGAGCAAATTAAGAGGTGTTACTTTGTGCTCTTTCCTGTTAATCATGTTTTTAACAAGGGAGGTGATTTGCACACTCAACTTTGTGATTGAGACACTCAACTGTACAGACAGTTAAAGCATACTGTGAACCTTGTACAAGCATCTAATGCATATAGTGGAATGTCCTAATCAAAAATTTGAGTGTGCAAATCAATTCCCATTTAAGAATTAGTGGAAGTGATTTTGAGTCAATCTTTATTTGAACCCGGTTTATGAATTCATATTGATCGGAACTTCCTTCAATTAAAGAAAAAGATCAAAATTGTATCAGATATGGACCTCCGCCACCCATCCCGGGTTAAAGAAACCCACTTCACTATTTTTCTTGGACTTTTGTTGCCTCTGCGAGCCCCTTTATGTATTTCGAACTCTATCAACAATTTTTTAACCCTTGTTTCAACCCTACCAACCACTTTTGAACCTTATCAACTTCAAAAATAAACCCTTGTTCTATCTATCAATCCCTCCATTTTCTTCTTCTAACACAAATATTTTTCGAAATTTATTGACTGGATCATGAGCTGCATATTTAAGTCCGGTTTTCGGTCGGTATATAAGAACGGTTCAAATCAAAACTGAGAGTTTATTGTAAAAAATTAATTTTGTATGTAAAAAATTAATTTTGTAATAGAAAGAAATGAAATTGGGCGTTTAGTTTCAGGCCGAACTGGTTTAAATGGTAACGGAACTGATACTAAAAAGTCTAGCTCTCGGTTCTAGTATTTGGTTGCCTTTATAAGGTGATTAAGAACCGTAAAATGGTTTAATTTAAGTTAAAAGAAGAAAAACCAAAACTGATGCTCAAATGATTAAGCAAATTGAATCAAACACATGGGCCATGGACCCCAATGTCACAATAAAAGGGCCAACATTTTTATTTTTTAAAGTAAAAAGTATCTAGCTCTAAAAATCTCAACTAATAAAAAGCTTGAAGCTCATTAACCAAACATAACTTTTGAATTTGGAAAAGCTCTAAAAATCTCTAATAATCTCCTTGCCAAACTGACCCAATAAGCGTGAAAGTACAACTCTTTACTTATAAATGGGTCAATTCAAGGTTTTTGTTTTTCATCTAATTGGTCAACCTATCTTAATAAAGAAATGGGTCAAACCCCAAAACATGAAATGCATGGTGCTGGAGGGTACATTCAGTTAAATAGTTACATAAAATAATATTCTACATAATGACTAAAGACCACAAGTATAATACTATTCGATCTTTTAGTTTCACCTGCAACTAAGCAACAATTGCAATGAGACTCATTCGCATATCTTCTTTACTTGCTATTATGCACAACAAGTATGGATATTGTTCATGAAAATGGTAACTCTATAAAGAGACTGTTACTTGCAGCCATCATTTAAAGAAAGAACTTACGAAAAATATTTGCAGCCATCATTGATACTATTAAACAGAGATTGATGAGCTATAGCTCAAACCTTCAAATGTTGTTCATCAAATAGCAACTGCAAGTTTGTTGGAATATCAAGTTTAATGTTCAACAATGGGTAATAAGAGTGTGATTCTAGATAATTCTTGTGTTAAAATTCAACCGGAATTAAGTAATATGTGGATGTTGCTAATGATGCTAAGCAAAAGAGTTTTAGCTAAGAATTTTGGGTTATGGTCTATCATTGAGCTAAAACTGGTGACTCGTGATTCGTGAAAGATGGGACTGACTAGTCTTAAGGAATTGGTGTATAGAATAGTTGTCGATTTTGAATTTGTGGCATGTTTATTTGGTATATAGATACAATTCATCTTTTCACCTAAAAAAATATGTTTGATTTCACCTGTTGTTCTTAAAAGCTAGTACTGGAGGAGGACCAAATATATGAGACTGTTCTGGGAGACCATATTTATAATAGTACAGTAATAAGCTAATTCTTTAATTTTAAACAAATTCTAATTTCATTTAGAAACATATAGTCCAATCAAATTTGGTGAGCTTTTCTAACCAAGAAACAAATCCAGCCAACCAACCTTCGGCTCGGGATTCAGGTTTATGGTTTTGTGATTTTTGTTTTTCGGGTCGGATTATACCGGAAAATAATAATAATAATAATAATAATAATAATAATAATAATAATAATAATAATAATAATAATAAAAAAACGAGTGACTTGAATAAGTAAACCACTGGAGTATGTGAATAAATCAGGGAAAGCACAAAAGATAACTGAAATATTGTACTGGAACAAAACGCATGCCCGGCAAATCGAAGGCAATGTTTTTAAATTCGGTTCACTCAGTCGGCTATGAACCGAACTGACCGAGTATTTTCAGTTGGGTTTTCTGTTTCATATTTTCCAAAAAGTCAGTGGTCGTCGGCTCAGGCCTAACCATAATGCGAAACAAAAGTCAATTTTATTGCATTTTTGCTAAAACTTGACTGACATAAGAATCAAAGCTCAGATGCCTTCAATTGGTCAAGTCACTGTATTCCATATACAAATACAACTCCCTAAAATCAGTCTATTTGTTCCACCCTTTGTGTGACAGTGTAGTGCTTTAGTCTTTGTGGGATAGTTGTTGTTAGGACTTTGTGGGGTAATGTAAGTTTTGTGTGGTGGTTTCTTTGGGTCCCTCCTTTTAATTGGCTTGATTAAATAGAGGATGCCTTGTTTGTTCTTATAAAAGTTCCCTTTCTAAAAAAAAAAACATAGTCATGGTTTATTGATTTGGAAACTGCCCTGCACCTGTCTAGAACCTGTTAACCCTTGTTAAAACCTAATTTAGTTGCATAATGTGCAAAGTCCATGAGACTAAGAGCATCTCTAATGATAAATTTTATAAGGTTCATAACATTTTCATGTTATATGTAACGACATTGAGTTATAAACTTCTTCATTTATTCATGCTGTTATTATGCTAAAACTTTGTAAAGCTTTATAAATATATGATGCATTAAACGGGTTAATGCACTTTGAAACAGGGGCGGACCCAAGTATAAGGTTTGGGGTGGCGGTGCCCTCCACGATTCGTCGAAAAGTATCAGATTTTAGTGTAAAAAAAAAAATTTTTAGACCTTTTTATTAAAGTGCACCCCCCAAAAAAATCAAATTGCCCCCCACCTTGAAGCCAAAAATGTAAAAACCTTAGTTTTTAGTGTAAAAAAAATAATATTATAACCTTTTTATTAAAGTGCATCACGAATTTTATCAAAAAATTTTTTTTTTGCCCCCCGCCTTCTAAAATCCTGGGTCCGCCACTGCTTTGAAATGTATATATAGTACTATATATATGTTTGAAATGTTGGCGTTATTGACCCGTCCAAGATAAAATACGACCTAATCTATCTTCTGTGGCAAAAACAAAAAATACAGAAGATGAAAAATGGAATTGGGATGTCCTATCTGCAGCCATCATTATGATGCTAAACTCAACTTTTATAGCATATTTGCTAGTAAATACGGAGTATTAAGTAAGACGGAGTTGAGTTATTTTCCTAAAACTTGACTAAAGCTCAGACACCTTCAATGCGTCAAAGTCATCTGTATTGCATATACAAATCCCTAGAACAAGCCGAAAAAAATAAATAAAAAAAATAAAAAAATAAATAACATATCATACCACATGAACACCTTCACAAAATGCTCTACACAAATGGTTAATATATTTGCTTCAAAATTAGGTGGCAACCATGAAAACAGTTAAGTATACAGCAGCATGTTTTTTCAACAAATTATAATGTATTTAACAAATACTCGAAGGGTAGTAACATGTAACTGATGGAAATAAAAGCATACGAGTAGATGTCTTTCATTTGTTAAAGCTGGTATGATTGGATTAAAGCTCAACGAGCGTTCTTGGCTTGCAGGTTTCTTCGTATGCATCCTTATATGTAAAAGACTCCAGAGATATCACCCTTTCCTGAAATTCAGTGAGTGTGAGTTGCCAATCTAATGTTGATATCGACATATCATAGAGTAAAAGTTAAATACAATGATATAGATATGGTGAAAACTTTTATATCTACAGTAGATCAGAGGTTTAAAGGTTTCGAAAAGGAATTTGGTTATCCATATTGTTTACCAGTCAGGCAAGCACATGAGATATAGACACCTTACATTTACTCTTACTCGATCAATGACATGTGCAGATGATCACATCAAACTTAACGTTGTAGTAAGCATAGCAGCATATGTGACAACTTTAGTTGCATAACTGCCTTTTTAGCCTACTGATCCACATGTTCTTAATCATTAGCACTGACATGTTACTCCCACCAATTCACATTTCTTCACGAATTTTCAAACTAGTGTTTCATTATAGCTCAATGCAATCATTACAAAACGTTAAAAATACTTTATTAGCACTGAAGTAATTGCTCAGTTCATGTACCATCGCAATTATTTACTCATATTCCACTTGGTGAACAAGTTATAGTTAATTTTAACTAACCCGAAAGTGAAAGAGTTAAAAAGAGAAAAATTTACCTTAATTTTCATCACCATTGTTACCACCAAGGCCTAACGGGGCAAAAGGCGAAACTAAACTCTCAACAACAATACACACATCACCAATTACATGGAAGTTTTGTATCTCTGAGTATGAGCCATTTATACAATCATAGGCAACCAACTTCGTCCCAAATTGCAACAGCAATTTTCCATCATTTGATATGCACAAAGGAACATGAAACGGTATATACGAACGAAACGAAAATTGATCTTTCAGATGCAAGATGGAAGCCAACTTAGTCCACGAATCTTTCACTCCATAAACCTTCATCACCCACACATCCACTACAAGATTTTCATAATAATTACAAAGAACACACAAACATTCTCCTAAAATCCCCAAAGTCAATCTCTTACTACCTTCATTGTACTCCGGCTGCAAAACTTCACCATAAGTCTCCTTCCCCAAATCAAGATCAACTATATCCTCCGAACCCGACCAGGCATCACCGGTCACCCAATGAAGAGCTCCATTTAAAAACTTACCATCCTTTGCAGGATTAACCGAAGGAAAACAATCAATCTCTTTCCAACTTCCAGCTTTTAACGAATATATCATGGTATTCCAAACCGAGTAAGGCCAAGGTCGATCATAACGCCATATTTTAACCACCTTGTAATCATGAGTCGTCTCATCATACCCAAAACCATAGCGGAAACCAAACATGTGTTTAGTAGGAGGCAAAATATTGGTTGTTCTAGTACTTGGGTTGTAAATAAACATGCTATCATCCTCAACAAAAAGGCAGATTAATCCATTACAAGACCCAACTATCTTAAAAATTTGAGTTTGTTGAAAAGGATTTTCAAGCAGCAATGCATTATTAGCAGGTTTATCAAACAACACATCATAAAGAGGACAGCTGTAGAGATTGATGTCTTGTTTATAAGTGTTGTAAATAAGTCTATGATGTTGATAGTTAATGTTGTTGGTACTAGATAAACTATAATGTGATTGAATAAAATATTTGCCGGATATTAAAGAGTACCATTCTTTGCAAACAGACTTACATCGTAACAAGGATTCGACGGGAAGCTTCAACAAGATTTCATGGATGATGTCTGGTGGAAACGAATGACTGATTTCGAGTGTCATTAGGATTGATTTTTTTTTTTAATCGTTATTAGGGTTGTTTCACACTTTCAATCGGGGGAAAGTATATAAGAAGAATCAGATTTATAATTGTGCCCCTCATTTTTTGTTCATTGTTGAGTTATGTCCAATAGTTACATACGCAAATAAAATATGTGACTTCAAACATTGGACCTAGTCAACGTGTTGTGTTATAATTTAAAGTACACATTGTCTTAAATTTCATGGTGGTCATTTGTTCCATGAATCTAAACCACTTGCATCATCGCACACTTACAACATTTCAAAGTTTATAACTTACATAATCAAAAGTAGGGCCGAACAAAATCAACTGAAACCCGACCCGACAAACCGAGCTGAACCGGGCTTAAGCAAACCAAACCGACCATATTCGGTTTGGTTTTCGGTTTTGTATAATTATTTCGGTTTTACTCAATTCGGTTTGGTTTTGGTCAAAACACAACCATTCGGTTCGAACTTTCTAACCGAACCGACCTTATTCAGTTCGGTTTCGGTTTCCATAGGTTTTACTCGGTTCGGTTCTCGGTTCACGTTTTACCCAATCGATTTTCGAGCCGGATTGGGTTTGGTCGGATCGGGTCAGGGTTGACCCGTTGCTCGGCCCATTCATAAGTGAGTGATTTATAGCATTATGCTAGTCTAAAGTAAGTTATTTGGAAACAAACCAACAAACATGTGATTTTACCATGGCTTGCCAAACAAAGAACCTTTACAAAGTCTATTGGACCCAAAACAAGTTGGCTCGTTTGTTTCAATATAGGTAGAGGATAGCAGAATGGTGACTCAACTACATCTTAGTTTCGACTAAAGATACGGAATTAAATGTATAAGAGTAACAACATTCTAGTTATTGATGCTATTGGTGGTGGATTGGATTTGAATGCGCATTCTTTGCTTGAAAATTTCTTCAATTGCATTGATAAATGTAGAAAGATTTTGGCATACCTGTACTTCTAAGAGCATGGGGTATGCATGCGTGGTGGCTGGCGCCATTACCACCAGCCAAGCAAAACCGACGGCGCACCGTACCGGTGGTGGCGCCGTCGGTGCTCGCGCCGCAGCCACGGCTCAGCGCTGTCGCTTATTTTTTATTTTTTTTTCTTGGATTTTTGGCTTGAATTTGTGATCCTTTTGTAAAAATGAGAGCATGGTTAAAGTTAATATAGTTCTTTTATAAGATTTCAAAATAAGTAAATAAATAAATAAACTAAAAACTTAATAAAACATTAATTTCATTAAAAACGTAAACATTACATAAACACCATACAAAGTTAACATGGTTACAAACGATACAGGAAACAACTAATCACGATACGAAAAACAGAAAGAAACGTGGCAGTACTTTTTGCCCACGGCACCACATCCACGGCACCACTGTACCCAATGCTCTAAGGAATTCACCATTTCCTGAAACAACGTAGATTGATTACAAAGCTTTGATTCAACGTATATGACAAAGTCTCAATTTAAATTTTGTATCTTTAAATATGTTTCTTTGAAGTTTAAGCAGAAGTAAAGTTCAGATTTGAGGTTAAAGGGTTCAAAATTAAATCAAGTCCCACAACGTAAAGAGATTAAATGAAGATTTTATCCAAGTATTTTCTCAGTGACAAATGAAATAAACATGACCACATCGATACATCACATAAACACACTGCTTTTCTTAATGAAAAAATGATAAAAACGAAAAAACCGCTTATTAAGTAAATTTATGATTCAGTATGTGAACTTATGTCAGCATTACATATGATCAATTTCAGTTGCATGAATACTATATACATGATCGAGGCAAGCTTTAAACATATTTGATAAAGCAAAAAATCCTAGCGACACAATGATGATATTGTTGGTGACCAACTAGAAATTAATTATTACGAGTAAGAAAAGCTTATTAAAAAGTTGGTAATTTAGTGCTCCTTATTCCCTTCGTTCCTTATTAAACTCGTACAACACATTTTGGGCTTTAATCGTGACGTATTTTGATCTGTTTTTATTGTATAAAACTATGTCTTTATGTATAAGGATTAGGAACAACATAAAGTTTTTATAAACAAGAATGCGATGTCAATAACAAAATGCGACCTGAAATGTTAAGTTTCGTTTTAGGCAAATATTAATTATTGTTTTCTGGCTTCAAGTATGGTATTGTAGTATTCATTACATTTTTCAGATTAAGTGGGAGTAAATACTCAAAAGTGCAAGTTGAAACAATAGAGTATGGGTGAAGTTTACCCGCCACAATGCATGCGTAGAAACACTCGTTGATAGAAATTGTATGTCATGTTTATATTTCATGAATCAAGTATGTGTAAAGAAACAAATATGAAAAAAAAAAAAAAAAATGTTTATACTCAATGTGATAAGAGGAAAAAAACAAGTTAAGAGCAAGCACAACAAACAATTTTTTTTTTGTAGTCACTCACACTCTGCTGAAACTATTAATCACAACCGAGAGTTATAAAGACTTCATCACTTTCACTTTCTATCTAGGACAAAGTACTCAAATATATAATATCAAGTCATATTATGCAATAACCTGAAACATTAATTCACAAGTAGATAGATAACATGTTTGATAGCATAAAACACCTTTAAATTCTTTCACTCACTTGCTATCAACTTCATTAAGCTTTTCTATATATAATTTCTACAGTAATCACTTATAAACATTGTTATATTTTCTTTGCTTTAATTAACAGTGACATATGCTAACCTTAAAATTTGTATTATACAAATACATTCATAAAGCATATCGCTTTAGCTTGAGTCATTCATGTTCATTGCTTTATAGAAACTTCTAATACTATGTATAACGATTCAGGAACAACATTATTATATTCAACAAATGTTGTTTCTATAGCCGTTCCTAGCTTTTTATTGTTAATCATGTTTTTAACAAACAATCAGTGGAAGTGATTTTGAGTCAATCTTTATTTGAACCTGATTTATGAGTTCATATTGATCGGAACTTCCTTCGATTAAAGAAAAAGATCAAAACTGTATCAGATATGGACCTCCGCCATCCACACCAAGCTCATAGCTTCTTCTCAAATGAAAGTGAACTCCCTTCCTCCTGGGGTTAAAGAAACCCAGTTCACTAATTTGCTTGGACCTTTGTTGCCTCTGCGAACCCCTTTATGTATTTCGAACTCTATCAACAAATTTTTAACCATCGTTTCAACCCTACCAACCACTTTTCAACCCTCATTTAAACCACTTTTGAACCTTCAAAAATATTTTTCAAAACTAGGATTTTAATCAGTATGTTAAGCCTAGTTTCAGACCGAACAGATTTAAATGGTAAGGGAACTGATACTAAACAGTCTCGCTCTCGGCTCTAGTATTTGGTTGTAAGTCGTGATCAACTAACACCCTGGTTACTTGCACGGATTACTTCGATCGTGAAGATGACACACACAAAGATATCGACAGAAAAAAAAGAAACAAGCACAAGGTAATTATCCCTAATCGATTGTAGATTAGTATTGAAAGAATGCGTACATAAACCCTCATCCCCTCATCTCTATTTATAGAGAATGAGGGGGTAAGAAACCGACTCCTAAACCGCCTAGGAATCTAGTCGGCTGATACAATGAAAAGGAAAGAAACGGTGGTCTTGGGCTTGGGACACAAGCCAAATAAACCGACACATACATAGCTAATAGAGTTTAACACTAAGACCCCTAGACTTATTCGTAAGCTTAATATAGAGACTAATATTGTAACATTGGTTGCCTTTATAAGGTGATTAAGAACCGTAAAATGTGTTAATTTAAGTTAAATGAAGAAAACCAAAACTAATGCTCAAGCCTCAAATGATCCCCACTGTCACAATAAAAGGGCCAACATATTTTCTTTGTTGGGCTTCAGAATTGCAAGCAAGACACGTATTGAAAATACAATATGGGCCATGGTCTCCACTGTCACAATAAGAGAAATATAGTTTTAAGTTACATTGACGTAAAATCAAAATGGTTGAAAGTAGAAACTATTGTGAGAAAAATGTAAAGCAAGAAGCATCAAAGAAATAGGAAGCTCGTATTGTGAGAAATGATCAAAGAAGGTTATGACTATATTGGCAAAGAAGGTTATACTATAGGGAATTACCCGTTGACCGGTTTCATTACTAGCCGATATTAGCATCAAATGGATAAACTTACCATCTTCACAAAAAAACAACATAAGTTTGAGTGAAACCAAGATAGTACGTAGAGCAAATGTAACCTTAATCTCCATCAATTATATCACCAAGGCCGGGGCAATGCAGAAACAGAAAGTATATGCAAACACAAAACAGCTCATAACACACACCATAAACAAGAGTATCTATATGATGTTCAAAGCTTAACAAAAGGTGTACTCTATAAAGGGAAGTTCTGAATTTGGAAGGTCATTCCAAAGTACAAATTAAAATCCAAATCGAAATTACGGCAAAATGGCAACTAAGAGGATTTCACTTTACTTGTAACCAAATCGAAATAAAACGGTAAAAACACTAACGGGGCACCGTTTCAAACTATAGCATTTTCAATTACACTAGACCCGCTCCCATTCCGAATATGAGGAAAACATGGTGAAACCAAACTCTCAGCAACAATACATATTTCATCCCATCTATTAAAGTTGGGAGATATTTGAGTGGATGAACTATTATGTATATCATACACGACAAATTCTGACTCAAATCGCAACAGCACCTTCCCATCATTTGAGATACACAAAGGCTCCACATAATCAACCAACAAAAAATCATTCGGATACGGGATAACCAATTTGGTCCAAGAATCTTTCACACCATAAACCTTCATCACCCATACATCCAACACACGACTTATATCAGATTTACAATGGACACACAACCATTGTCCAAGAACCCCCAAACTCAAATTCTCTTTACCTTCACCATACATAGGTTGCAAAACTTCACAATATGTCTCCTTTGCTAAATCAAGAGAAACTATCGTCCATGCCCCAAGGTTTTGATCAGCCTTCGCCCAATGAAGAGCTCCGTTTGAAAACATACCAGATTCACAAGATTGAGTTTTGCTATTAGAGAATAGATGACCATGAAGGAAATCACCTATTTTCTTCCAAGTTCCAGTTTTCAAAGAAAATATATAAACATTGTTATGGTTGGTCATAAGAACTTTGTAATCATCAGTAGACTCATCGTAACCAAAACCATGCATCATACCATAAGACACATTAGGTACTTTACGTAACTCACTCGTTATTCTAGTACTAGGGTGGTAAATAATCAGAGTTAGAAACTTCAAAATACATAGCAATCCATTGCAAGACCCGATGATTTGAAGATGAGGCTTAGAAGTGAGTTCCAATGGAAAACAATGTTCAAACTCATTACTAGATTTCTCAAACAACAAATCATAAAGAGAACAGCTTTTGAAAAATTTATTCGTCACATCGTGGATAACGAGTCGATGGTTCGCAATGCTAATGTCGCTAGTTGATAAGCTAGCATGAGATCTAATGAAACAAGGATCCGATATCAAAGAGTACCATGATTTGCAAACAGACTTATAGCGTAACAGCGATTTCACCGGAAGCCTACTGAGAATTTCAGCAATGATCTCAGATGAAAAATATGATATTTTGATTTTGTTTAGTCGATCATGTTCATCTTCGAGTGCCAAAAGTTCTTTATAGATCCAACTTTTACTATAGAACCCATCAAGCAATCTTAGACACTCATTTTTTTTTATCAAAATAAAAAAATAAACTTCCACCATTTTTTTTAAAACTTAAATATTTCGCAAACCGTAAATCGTCAAGCTATAAAAAAAATACTATTGCGACGAGAATTAAATTATCTTTCTATAGACATGCATTGTTATATACTTTCGACGAACTTTTTTTTCGATGAACTTTTTTTTTTCGCCAAGAAAAATCATATATGATTCGTAAGAATCATATATGATTCGATTTTAACAAATCATATATGATTCTTACGAATCATATATGATTCGTAAGAATCGAATCATATATGATTTTTTACGAATCATATATGATTTTTACGAATCATATATGATTTTTTCTGGGCGGAAATTAAAAAAAAAAAAAGTTCGTCGAAAGTATATAACAATGCATATCTATAGAAAGATCATTTAATTCTCGTCGCGATGGTATTTTTTTTTTTGTAGCTTGAAGATTTACCGTTTGAAAGATATGTTGTTTTGAAAAAAAATGTGGAAAATATAAATGAGTGGCTATGATTGGTTGATAGGTTCTATGGCATGTATGAGTTTTTCATGAATCTCAACTCCATGTTCCAGTATATAAAGATTCCTATGTAAATCTACGATTTCACCTTTCATGTTTCATTATAGTTACATTGAGTCCAGATGTTTTAGTTATTATGTGCACAAAAATATTGCTCGAATTTAAACTTCCAAAAAAGAAATAGATAACTGCTATCAGGTTTGTCTTATCAACCAAAATCTGTATAATCAAACAGTGATCCATCGAACCATAAATGGTGTTAGTCGAAGACACACAAGATTATAATAAACCCACTACAAGTAAAAGTGCCTATAGTGACCAGAATTTAGTGCCGACTTTATTTGAAACCAAAGTGTTGGAATTATAATAACATGACAATCATAAATAAACCAAAACACATCAAGTAAGCATATAGCGGAAGCAATTATAACAAGACCATAATATGTAATTAATTAATACGAAACATAAATAATAAATAATAAATAATAAACGTACCTTAATGATTCTAGCCCGAACAAGAATCCAAGCAATCTTCCGGAAGCAATTCCCCAATATAGGGTTTATGTGAACAATCCAAGAGACAAGCAATAATATGCTTGCTTCACGATCTTGTACACACGTACTACTTCAAGCAAACGTTATGCAAGTAAGACGAGCACAACACACGCTTAGAATAACAAGTCTCGACTACCTTCACTTAATGGGGCTTGTCGAAATATGCTAGAGAAGAGAAGAGAAGAAATCACACAAGTTAGGTTTTCAAGTTGTGAATAGAATGAGAAAACTTGTGTGTTTATATAGGCTTGGAAAACTTGGAGCAAAAGACATCCCAAGGGTTTGGCAACCCTTAGGCCGATCGGCCCACATCCCCATGAGGGGCTTTCGGGTCCTTCATGTTGTTCCAAATTTCATCTCTAGTCCTTCCCTTTTCATTCGTCTAATAATCGTTATCCATTTCCGTTAAACGTTAACGATTAAAACGTGTTTATACTCTAATAATTAATATAACATTTATATATATATAATTATTATACATTTACTTTTCATACGTAAAGTGTGCAATCCCGTGATCTCGAGTTCGATCCTAACACACAACTATTATTTTATCGTCTATAAAACCAACACAAAGTCTCCGCATCCACATGGTAATCAGGAGTGAGCAGTATGTTTCTTATGTTTCATGCAATCATGCATGATGGTCATTTCTCATAAGAGAAATGATAGGGCCACAAACAAATTCCCACAAAAAGAATCCACAAAAAGAAGCCTTTGTTCAATCATGCATGATGGTCGTTTCATGCAATCATGCATGATGGTCGTTTCTCATGCATGATGGTCGTGTCATTGGTAAGTTTCTCTCCCCTCTCTCTCATTGAACCAATCACTCTCCGCCAGATCAGTTTGTGGATTCTTTTTGTAAGAATTTGTTTGTAGACCTATCATTTCTCTTCTCATAACTTCTCATAAAGTGAATCTCACCGGGTTCCATGAATATAAACCAATCACTATCATCGCACATTGGCGACATTTTATAATCACAATAAGATTCAACCTAGATTATTTTATTCACCTTTATTGATCAAAAAGGGTAATTTATGGCATGATGTTTTTCTAAAGTTGGTTACTAAAAGCAAACAATTTGATATTTTATCATGTCATACCACACAAAGAACCATTACAAAGTCATAAACCATGCCGGGCTGAAAAAAGTATTCCACGTATTTACTGCTATTGTTGGATTGGATTTCAATGCGCATTCTTTGCTTGAAAAGTTCTTCAATTGCATCTATATATGTTGAAAGATTCTGGCATACCTGTACATCTTAGGCATTCACCATTTCCTGGAACAACATAGATTGATTTAGTATGAGGCACTCTAGACATCTAGTAGTTAATATAGCGGATTACAATAAGTTTATATAGATACTAGACATGTTACATTGACAATGTTTCAATTTAACTTTTATATCTTTACTTTGTTTTTTTTTTTTGAAGCTCAAAGAGCAGAAGTAGTGCTCCAGTTTGAGGTTTCGGGTTTCAAAAAGAAATCACGTCCCACTAGCAAAAAGTTGGTTAGCCAAGTATTTTCAGAGTAACAAATGTTATCAACATCGATACGGAGTACATGCATCACATAGACACTTTGTTTATCCTTAATCAATGACACATTGACAAGCGATAAGATTGTAAGAACCACAACTTATTAAGCAAATCCACGATACAATACACGCATTTATGTTTGTCACACACATGGCCAGCTTCAGTTGCATCAGAACTATATACACTAGACAAAAAGATATGCATAGTGCACAGTGACGATATTAGATGGAGGAAAATAAATGTGTGGGTTGGATACCTGGCCAAAACTAGTTTGGGTCAAAGGAGGCAATCAAATTATTACATGTCAAACACATTTTTTCCATTTTTTATTTATTTATTTATTTATTTATTTATTTATTTTGTTTCAGAGACAACTACAGTACTAATATGATATATAAGGTCATATTCTTGGATTGATCTTATATTGAGCGATTTCGGAGGTTATGTGTTTATATTTAATGATTGTCATGTTATATAATTTCAACAGAAATGAACTTTTTGTAGGATAGGCTCGTGCAAAACCGAAACCTGACTACCGCTGGTTATGTAAGCCCAGTGATCGGTCGGTATACAAGAACAGATTAGTTCAAAAGTGGAGTTTGGTTGTAGGAATTTATACTTTTAACCGGAAGAAATGCAACTCTTTATGCAATAAGTTAAATGTGAATCACTAAGTTAAGCCCAGTTTCAGACCAAAACAGGTTTCACCTGTTTCCGGATAGCAACTTCGACTTTCACTCTTTGTTTATTACTGCTGTTCCAAGATCTCATATCGTGTCATCACGACTGTTTGTATGCGCGTTTAATAGACTAGACTTATTGTAACAGTTCTTGTTACATGTCCTGGGAACAACCATTCTTACTTGGTGTATTGCTGGTCCAAGATTATCCCTTGTTGGTTCTGTTTACAAACCGCCTTCATACACATTCACCACCTTTAATTAAGTCTAACTTTAGCTGACCTTATTTTAGTTTCATATATTTGGATGTGTAAATTGGATTGATATGTAGCGAACTGATTCTGTCAAAGTTCTCAATAAAACACACGGAGTAGCACGAATGAGTAAACAACATGCTAATCACTAAACTGAAAAACATAAGATGCTTCCCTGCATTGATATTGACTCACATGAAGCAAGGGATTATGCTAAAATCAGATATCTCTATTAATCTTATCAAAAAGTAACTAAAGTGGAGTTGACTTAATTGTTAAAAGTTGACTGCTTCAATTGGTCAAAGTCAACTGTATTACATATAAAACTCCCTAGAACAATTCCAATTAATCAACCAAATAGAGTGATATTTGAAAATGTCATGCCACAAAAAGAACCTTAACAAAGTCATACTACATGTTTGACAGAAAAAGTTGATATATTTGCCACAATATAAATGGCAACCATAAACACAGTTAACATATACGGCAGCATGGTTTTTCAACAAGCTTTTGATTTCATTATGAAATACTGGACGGGTAGTAACATACATCTAATTAAAGGAAATAAAAACATGCGAAAGTAGAACTATTTCATTTGTTAAGCTACTAGTTTGATTAAAGCTAAATTGACTTTCTTGGCTTGCAGGTTTCTGCATATGCATCCATAAATGTAAAAGGCTTCGGAGAATTCACTCTTTCCTGAAAGAACAAAGATTCAGTGAGTGCGAGTTGCCAATCTAATGTTGATATTGACATACCATGAAGTAAAAGTTTAATAAAATGATACAGATATGGTAAAAACTTTTATATCTACAATATATTTCTTGGTAGCAAAGAAGGGCAAAGACAGAACTCAGGTCAGAGATTGAAGGTTTTAAAAAACGAAATTTTGGTTATCCACATTGTTATATGTTGGTGCATTATAGGCACTTTACATTGACTCTAACTCGATCAATGACAAGTGCAAATAATGTGTCACACCAAATTTAATGTTGTAGTACATGTTCTGTCATCAGCATAAGTGACAAGCCTTTTTAGCCTACTAATCCACACGGTTTTAACCATTGGCACTGACATATTACTCCCACCACGTATCTTCAAAAAATTTCAAACTAGTGTTACATAATAGCTCAATGCAATCATTACGAAACGTTAATAATAATTTATTAGCACTGAAATAATTGATGAGTTCAACGACTTCTGTGTCTATGTAACACTTCAATTACTTTAGTTATACTTCGCTCGGTGAACAGGTTATGGCTATTTATAACTAACTGGAAAAACAAAACAGAGTTGGAAGAGGTAAATTCACCTTAATTTTCATTGTTATCAGCAAGGGCTAAAGGCGGAAAAGGTGAAACCAAACTCTCAACAACAACGCAAGCTTCATCAATGTCATCAAAGTTCACAATTTCTGGAGACGAACTATCTTTTGAATCACAAACAAATAAATGCGACCCAACTTGCAACAACACTTTCCCATCCTTTGAAATATACAAAGGATCCAAATATATAGACCTCGGATTAGTCGGACATAGGATGCAAGCCAACTTAGTCCAAGAATCTTGCTCTCCATAAACCCTCATCACCCATACATCCACCACATGACTTTCATGATAATTACAAAGAACACACAACCATTCTCCCAAAACACCCAAAGTCAATGTCTTATAACCTTTATCATAATACTTTGGCTGCAAGACTTTACCATACGTCTCCTTCCCCAAATCAAGAGAAACTACATCCAACGTACACTCATCACCAATTAACCAATGAAGAGCTCCATTAAAAAACTTAGCATCATTTAAAGCAGTATCCAAAGGAAAGCGAACGGTTTCCTTCCAACTTCCAGCTTTTAACGAATATATTATAGTACTCCAGTCATCTCCAGTTAGGTATAATTTCACAACTTTGTAATCATGAGTCGTCTCATCATACCCAAAACCATATAATTCAGAACCCCAACCCACCCCTTGTTCAGAAGAAGGCAAAATATTGGTAGCTCTAGTACTTGGGTTGTAAATAAACAGAGTATTATCATCCTCAGCTAAAATGCATAATAATCCATTACAAGACCCAACGATCCTAACCGGCCGATGAGGTCGAGTTTGTTGAAATGGATTTTCAAGCAGTAACGCATTATTAACAGATTTATCAAACAACACATGATAAAGAGGACAGCTGTTGAGATCGTTGTTTCGTTCAGAAGTGTTGTAAATAAGTCTATTATGTGCAAAGTTAATGTTGTTGGTACTAGACAAAGTATAATGCGAATTAATGAAATTTTGGTCGGATATTAAAGAGTACCATTCTTTACAAACAGACTTACATCGTAACAATGATTTAACTGAGGCCTTCAACAAGATTTCGCGGATGATTTCTGGCGGAAATGATGCCTTTGATTTTTGTTTATGTTTGCGTGCCATTTTTTTCAGGGTTCTTCTTGTATTTGATTTTGTTGGTTCTCTTTAATTTTTGTTTCATTTTTGTTCCTTTTGAGTTAGGTAGGGTTCTTCAATTATATTTGATTTGGGGAAATAACAATAACAACACTATTTTAATATCACTAAAAAATTCCAGTAGGATAAAGAAAGGGACTATTATTGTTGCCTTGTTCATATGTTTACTTTTAGAGACTAAGAGTGGAGGGAGTGGGCTCGGCAAACTCTCGGTGAAGCTCGGCAAATTTCGGTAACACCGCCGCCAGCCCTTCGGCAAAATTCGGGCAATGTGATTTTCGGTAACTTTTGCCGATTGGAAATGTGGAGACATAAGGCTGGTTATTTATTGGGTATTGGTGAAGTGTGAGTTGTAAGGTTTTTATTGGGTATTGATGATGTGGAAATTTGGCAAAACCAATGCCACCAAATTGGTGTAAATTGGGGTGAATTGGTGAAGTGTGAGTTGTAAGGTTTTTATTGGGTATTGATGATGTGAAAATTTGGCAAACTTTGGTGAAGTGGTGACCACTCCCTCCGCCCTAAGGGTGCGTTTACTTTTTTTGTTTAGTGGGTCTGAATCACAACTTGTGATATTATATTGTTTTTCTTTTTAATTTGGGCTCATTAGTTCCTTTACTTCGTCTGAGTCTTTAGAGAGTGAAATGCACCACTTATCCCAATTCAGATGCTCTAACAGAAGGTGGAGCCCACAATACTTATAAGTCACTGCATGTGGAAGAAAAAATAAACAGACCTTAAGTTTTTAAAGGACATATTCTTACTGTCCATCTAGTTTGATCTAATAGTGAAACTAACCTAAGATTTAATAGGGTAACCTAAGTCTATGTTTTTTTTTTCCTTGTCTTTTTATTTTTCTTATTTATTCACTTTTTTTCCTTTTCTTTTTTTGTCTTTTTTTTAATTCACGTTTTTTTCTTTAATTCACGTTTTTTTCACTCTTTTTTTAATTCGCGTTTTTTTTTTACGTTTTTTTTGTTTTTATACGTTTTTCATATATATTCGTCGGTTTTTTAACGTTTTCATCCGTTTTCGTCATTTTTTTACGTTTTCGTCATTTTTCTTACGTTTTCGTCTGTTTCCTTACGTTTTCGCCCGTTTTCATACATTTTCCTCCGTTTTTATACGTTTTCATCCATTTTTATACATTTTCGTCCGTTTTCTTACGTTTTCATCTATTTTCGTCTGTTTTCATATGTTTTTGTCCGTTTTCGCCCGTTTTCATACGTTTTCGTATGTTTTCTTACGTTTTCGCCTATTTTCATACGTTTTCCTTCGTTTTTATACGTTTTCGTCCATTTTTATACATTTTCGTCCGTTTTCTTACGTTTTCAACTATTTTCGTCTGTTTTCATATGTTTTCGTCCGTTTTCTTACGTTTTCGCTCATTTTCGTCTGTTTTCTTACGTTTTTGCCCGTTTTCTTACTTTTTCATACGTTTTCGTCCGTTTTCATACGTTTTCATCCTGTTTTCGTCTGTTTTCATCCGTTTTCATCCATTTTCATAGGTTTTCGTCCGTTTTCGCCCGTTTTCATACATATTCGTCCGTTTTCTTACGTTTTTGTCCATTTTCATACGTTTTCATCCGTTTTCATATGTTTTCGTCCATTTTCATACGTTTTCGTCTATCTTTATACGTTTTTGTTCGTTTTTATACATCTTCATACGTTTTCATCTGTTTGCGTCTGTTTTCATACGTTTTCGTCTTTTTTGTTACATTTTCATCCGCTTTCATACGTTTTCGTCTGTTTTTTACGTTTTCATCCTATCTCCTACACATTCGTCCGTTTTCTTACGTTTTCGTCTGTTTTCATTCGTTTTTGTTCATTTTTAATTGTTTTCGACCATTTTTGTACGTTTCTAAATATCACAAGTGATATTCTGAATACCACTTATGATATTTTGAATACCACTTGTGATATTCTAAATATCACAAGTGATATTCTGTGATATTCTGAATACCACTTGTGATATTCTGAATACCACTTGTGATATTCTGAATATCATACAAAATATACTTGTGATATTCAGAATATCACAAGTGGTATTCAAAATATCACTTGTGATATTCAGAATGTCACTCATTCATAATATCACAAGTGATATTCTGATTATCACAAGTGATATTCTTAATATCACAAGTGATTTTCAACAAATGTTTTTTTAACATGAAAATCACAAGTGATATTCAGAATATCACAAGTGATTTCACCTTTTTTTAATTCATGTTTTTTTTCACTTTCTAATGTTTTTGTCCGTATTCTGAATATCACAAGTGATATCCTGAATATCACAAGTGATATCCTAAATATCACAGGTGATATCTGAATATCACTAAATATCACAAGTGATATCTGAATATCACTAAATATCACAAGTGATTTTCAAAAAATGTTTTTTAACATGAAAATCACACGTGATATTCTGAATATCACAATTGATATTCAGAAAATCACAAATGATATTCAGAATATCACAAGTGATTTCACATTTTCTTTAATTCATGTTCCTTTCACTTTCTAACATTTTTTCCGTATTCATACATTTTCGTTCGTTTTCATATGTTTTCGTCCGTTTTCATACGTTTCTGAATATCACAATTGATATTCTTAGTATCACAAGTGATATTCTAAATATCACTTATGATATTAAGAATATCAATTGTGATATTTAGAAACGTATAAAAATGGACGAAAATGAATGAATATGTAGGAAAGCGTAAAAACACGTCTGAAAATGGTCGAAAACGTATGAAAAATGGACGAAAACGAAATAAAACAGACGAAGACGGAGGAAAACGTATGAACACGGACGAAAATGTATGAAAACGTGTAAAAACTGCTGAAATCATATGAAAACAGACGAAAGCGTCTAAAAACAGACAAAAAATGTATAAAAAACAAAGAAAACGTATGAAAATGGACGAAAACGTATATGAACGTATGAAAGAGACAAAAACAGATGAAAGCGTATAAAAACGGTCGAAAACGTATAAAGACGGACGAAAACAAACATAGATGTCTGAAAACAGACGAAAACGTAAAAAACGGATGAAAACGGACGAAAATGTATGAAAGCAAATAAAAATGTCTGAAAACGTATAAAAACTGCCGAAAACATATGAAAACGGACAATAATGTATAAAACGGACGAAAGCAGACGAAGACGTAAAAAAACAGGCGAAAACGGACAAAAATGTCTGAAAACGTATAAAAATTGCCGAAAACGTATGAAAACAGACAAAAACGCGTGAAAAAGAAAAAATGTATAAAACGGATGAAAACATATGAAAACGGAGAAAAACTTATAAAAACAGAAGTGTTGTAAATAAGTCTATTATGTGCAAATTTAATGTTGGTACATGATAAAGTATGTTGTGATTTGATAAAATGTTGGTCGGAGATTAAAGAGTACCATTCTTTGCAAGCAGACTTACATCGTAACGACGATTCAACTGAAGCCCTCGACAGAATTTCACGGATGATTTCTGGTGGGAATGATGCATTTGGTTTTTGTTTATGTTTGCGTGCCGTTTTTGTTAGGGTTCTTCTTGAATTTGATTTTGTTGGTTTTGTGGGAAATGAAGCCTTTGATTTTTGTTCTCTTTGAGTTAGGTAGGGTTCTTCAATTATATTTGATTTGGGGGAAATAATAACCAGACTACTGTTGGATATGTCTTTCTATATTTACATTTACACCCTTGATGTTTTGCTCATTCTTCAACTATTCTTATTGTTGTATACACATGGAGCGGTCGTAAGAGCAAGCACAATGGTAACTTGAGTTAAGTTATAACTCAGTGCCACGTCAGCGCCACATCAGCTTTATCACTTTAACCTTAACTCAAAAAAAAAAAAAAAAACACCCACAACAATAACTCAACCTTAACTCACTTTAACTCAACTTTTCAAATATTTTCAATTTCAACCCTAAACTAAAACCAATACTTCATTTATTAAAAACCATAACATTAAATATATTACAATAAGCACTAAAAAAATGCATTACGAAATAAGAAAAATACATTACGAAATAAATAAATAAAATTACGCAATAAAAAAAACATTACGAAAAAAAAAACAAAAAAACAAAACAAAACATTATGAAATTAAAAAAAAAAAAAAAAAAAAAAAAAAAAAAAAAAAAAAAACTGCTTTTATAACCACAGGAACTATTGTAAACACCAAACTACCACAGGGACCAAAATGCAAAAATGCTTTATGTATCATCGTCATCCTCTCCACACAACACACACTGCACACACACAAACTCGAAACCATGCAACAGCTTCAATCATGGAGGGGGTGAAATGATTTTTTTTTTACCTCAACTCACCTTAACGCCACGTTAGTAGCTTAACGAGCCGCGTTAACGCATCCATAACGCCATCAAACACAACGGTTAACGCACCTTAACGTGCGTTAACACACCCTTAACGCTGGTGAGCACGTTACCGCTGCATAGAGGTGGCAATTTGTGCCCAAAATCAAAAAAATGAGCTAAATGGGCAAATTTTTAAAAGATTTGGGTACATTTGGTCCCCCTCTTTTTTTTGAAATGGGCATATATTGCCCATTTAGAAATTAAATGGGCAAAATGAGCACATGTTTTTCTCTCACATTAAATTATTTTTAATGAAAAACTTATGAATATAATATATTTAGTTACTTAAATATAAATGAGGTGTTACGTTTGAGGAATTTTTGTTGTTGTTTTAGGTCTTTTTTAAGACGATTCGTATAACATGCGCCTGTTTGGCCCGCGCCCATTTAGCCCATAGTCCGTTTAGCCCGTAGACCGTTTAGCCCGTAGCCCGTGCCCGCCCGGTCCGCCACCTCTACCGCTGTACATGCTCTAATAGTCATCGAACCACTCAGTGGTAGTGATGTTCAGCGTGCAATGGTGGGTTTTTGCTTGTCATTGGTGGTGTAAACCACCGAACGGTTTGCAATCTTCTTTTATATATATATATATATATATATATATATATATATATATATATATATATATAGGGTGGGGTTAACCCATACCTATATATATATATATATATATATATATATATATATATATATATATATATATATATATATATATATATATATATATATATATATATATATTGTTGGTATGTTTGTATAAAGTGAGGTATTTTTGTGTTTGATTTGGTGGACATCACTGCAGCAGTTCAATGATGAATTCGGTGATTTGTTAAATGGTGACATGGCCCTAAATAGTGACAACTTATAGCCGGTTATGGACATTTTAAGTAACATTATCAATTTTGTAAATTGTGAATTCCTTTAGTTAAATCACTAAATTCTTGTGGTCTATCATAAATATAAGCATGGTATTTATATAGATAAGATTTTTATTTAATCGAAACTATCATTTGTAAACATTTTGGGGCTTAAATAACAGCTAACTCATAACTCATAGGACAAGTAAGTAAATACTAGGAGGGTACCCGCGCGTTGCAGCGGCGGGTACCCTGAAATTAAATTTTTCGGTGAATCATGTAGTTTAGTTTATTATGTTCTTTTTGATAATAAATTTATGGATATCAAGAATTTCGTTTAGGCCGTGCCCATTTGGGCTCAACCCTGTTTGGCCCGCACTCGTTCGGGCTCAAGCCCATTTAGCCCATTGCCCGTTCGGGCCTGAATATTTGTATAATGTGTTTTATTATTTGTATTAGTGACATTTAATGTAGGAATTGTGTTTAATTTGGTTGTACAATATGCTTGATAATTTGTATTTGTGATATAAGGGGTGTTTTAATAATTGTACTAATTGTATTTATTGACCAATTAATTAATTGATTACATTAAATATCATTAATGTGGTGTTTTTTTTAATATGTGCATTAAAGTGGTGTACACTATGCTTCTTGTCTTGTAAGTCTGAAAATTATGTGTTGATATAAATAATGTTTGTGAATGTTATTAATATTTCTCAATAAACCTATGTTTTGATAATCATAAAACTTAAATCAAATTAAGTCAAGAATAAGACATAAACAAGTATTTGGTGACAAATATTTACCTCTACATCTTATATCACTTAAGGTATGCATAAACTTAGTAACTTATGCATTACATGATCAAAGGAAATTTTATATTAATACATAACATTATATAAAATGATTTTAACATTTTATATATATTTGTAAATCATTTTTGGTAAAGCTTTATTAAACCACAAAAATATGATTTCAAATTTCCAACCAAAAAGGGCAAATTTTATCCAGAGAATCTTTTCAAACGTTCAGGAGGGCGGCCCCCTTAATTTTACTAGGCGGCCCCCTTAATCATTAAGGGGACCGGCCTATAATTAAGGGGACCGGCACGCTCCCGAACAGTAAAATCTGGCCCTTTAAATACTGGATCATTTTGCACATTTTCCTAACCTTTTTGCACTATAAACTTTCTGATCCAATCTTCTTCTCTAGATCTAAAATCCTTTGATCATATATTTCATAAGTCTTTGTTTCCAAGTGATCCAAAGCTTCATCCATTCAAGTGCAAGAAGAAGAACACTTCTCTACATCCATCTTATTGTAGTGGTGTTGTGTATAGCTAGTTTCATATTGTACTAGTGATAGCTAATTGTTAAGGTGGTGTGTATATTTGTTGATTGTAGAATCTTGGTGTGTTGTAAACTAGTTTAGTAGTTGTGACTTAGTTGTGCATAGAAGAAGGTGTGAAGATTGACAAGGTGTGAAGACGGTGTGAAGTCTTGAAGAAGGTGTGAAGGTGTGATTAAGGTGTGAAGATCACGTGGTGTGATATTTGGTGTGAGATTGGTTCTAGCTACGATTAGAACTCGACATTTAGCTTAGTGTCGTTAACTTGTGTAAGCCAAGGTGTGTAATGTTTCTCCACCATAAGGAGTTTGTTGACATAGTGAAGAAAACTCTCGAGTGTGGTACTCGGGGAGTGGAGTAGGGCAAGGAAGGTGTCCTTGTAGCCGAACCACTATAAATTCACGTGTTGTGGTTTGATCTTTCTAACTCTATCTTTTCTTCATTATATTTCAATACTTTCAATATTAGTTTAGAATTGCTTATATTGGTTGTTGCTTGAATTCACTTAAGATCGAATCGAAAGTTTTTATAACCAACAAAATATTTTGGAAATAAATTTTAAGAGGACATAAAACTATTCAACCCCCCCTTCTAGTTTTCTACATTATATGCATTAAAATGGTGTACATGCATCTTTCCTATTAAAGAAATGTTTTTGGTCTTAAACATTTTAAGACTTCTAAATATAGATGTCCTAAATACATTATAAGGTAGTATAGATAAAATAGAGATACTAGTAGTAGTGGTAAATTTAGTTTTTGGTACACTTATGAATAGGAAAATGCCATACGTGGCCTTTTGCGCTATATTTGATAAATTACGAGGTGCGTACATTGTTTGTACATTTGGAATAACTGTCAATCTTTTGCATTTAACTTCTCTCAATTGACTAAATGTACAACCTCTTGTTGCATGTTTTTATCTATCAAGTGTATATTTGGTAAAAGTAATTGTTGCTAAAACTGAAAATATATAATAAATATTATTCTTATAAGCTACATGAAGTAGCATTTGACCTTAAAAGATTATGAAAGATTTTTGTTTTTAAAAAAATTAATAATAATAAAAATATATACTTTATAGTTTTTAAAAATATGCATAATCTTCTCAAAATCTTGAGTGTCAAACATACAGTAGCCCTTAGGGCTAAAAATAGTAAAATCATAAATAATTAATTTGCACATTTTTAAAAAAAATTTTTACATAAATCCTCTTATGCATTAAATAACTATATCTTATTTATAATATGATTTAACCGCTTGTACATTGATATGCGTAAATCAAAAACCAAAATGTGCAACTCACCTTCGAGATGGTTGTATTATGACATACTTGTTGTGTATGCATCACTTTTTGTTGCATATAGTACAACATGATATTGCATAAATTGTTGTGTATGCATCACGTTTTGTGGTGTAAGTATCAACACCCTTTTTATAAGTGAAATAAAAAGATAAAAAGTCTTCCACCTATTTTATGCTTCCACTGAAGTATTCAAAAGATCAAATTTATATTAACGTACTTTAAAGAGTGTTTGAAAGTTGTTTGTTTAGGGTCACTTTGCATAAAGTCTTTTATGTTTGATCAGAGAAATGTCCTGTTCTTGGTTCTAACTTAACTGTTAGTTGTACATTTATTATAAGAGAGAATTGCAAAAATCGTCCCTAAAGTTTGGCCAAATTGCACGTTTCATTCCTGAAGTTTGGAAAGTGCGAGGATCGTCCCTGTGGGAAACTTATGGGGCAAAAATCGTCCCTGGCCTACTTCAAATGACTAAAATACCCCTGCCAAACTTTAGGGACGATTTTTGCAACTCTCTTTTTCAGATTCTTACTCAAATGGTCCCTGTGCTTCGCTAGGCATTACAAATTTAGTCCTAATATATTTTTTAATTTATTTATTTAACTATTAATATTAGTATTATTTTTTTTATACGATTTCGTCCGTTTTTGTCCGTTTTTCTTTCGTTTTTGTCCGTTTTTCTCACGTTTTTTTCGTTTTCATACGTTTTGTCTGTTTTTCTTACGTTTTTGTTCGTTTTTCTCACGTTTTTTTCATTTTCATACGTTTTTGTTCGTTTTTCTTACGTTTTTGTCCGTTTTTCTCACGTTTTTTTCGTTTTCATACGTTTTTTGTCCGTCCTTCTTACGTTTTTTCTGCTTTCATACGTTTTTGTTCGTTTTTCTTACGTTTTTGTCCGCTTTTCTCACGTTTTTTCTGTTTTCATACGTTTTTGTTCGTTTTTCTTACGTTTTTGTCCGTTTTTCTCACGTTTTATCGTTTTCATACGTTTTTGTCCGTTTTTCTTACGTTTTTTCCGCTTTCATACGTTTTTGTTCGTTTTTCTTACGTTTTTGTCCGTTTTTCTCACGTTTTTTTTGTTTTCATACGTTTTTGTCCGTCTTTCCTACGTTTTTTCCGCTTTCATACGTTTTTGTTCGTTTTTCTTACGTTTTTGTCCGTTTTTCTCACGTTTTTTCTGTTTTCATACGTTTTTGTTCGTTTTTCTTACGTTTTTGTCCGTTTTTCTCACGTTTTATCATTTTCATACGTTTTTGTCCGTTTTTCTTACGTTTTTTCCGCTTTCTTACGTTTTTGTTCGTTTTTCTTACGTTTTTGTCCGTTTTTCTCATGTTTTATCGTTTTCATACGTTTTTGTCCGTTTTTCTTACGTTTTTTTCCGCTTTCATACGTTTTTGTTCGTTTTTCTTACGTTTTTGTCCGTTTTTCTCACGTTTTATCGTTTTCATACGTTTTTGTCCGTTTTTCTTACGTTTTTTCCGCTTTCATACGTTTTTGTCCGTTTTTCTTACGCTTTTGTCCGTTTTTCTCACGTTTTATCGTTTTCATACGTTTTTATCCATTTTTCTTACGTTTTTTCCGCTTTCATACATTTTTGTTCGTTTTTCTTACGTTTTTGTCCGTTCTTGTTACATTTTTTTCATTTTCATACATTTTTGTCCGTTTTTGTCCATTTTCCTTACGTTTTTGCCGTTTTCATATGTTTTACTCCGTTCTTTTTACGTTTTTTTCCGTTTTGGATGAAGTCTAAAGATTTTTTCTTTTAAAAAATAAAATTCTTTTCGATTTTTTTTTTCAAAAACTTTTTTTTTCTTTTTTTTTTCAAAAAAAATTTTCTACAACTTTTTAAAAAAATCGAATAAATATATTTTAGAAAAAATATTTTTAAAAAATATTTTTTAGAAGAAATATTTAAAAAAAAATTTAGAAAAATTTTGGAATTATTTAAATTTTTTTTCGAAAACATGTTTTTTGAAATTTTAAAATTCAAAAACATTTTTTCAAATTTTTTTTCGGAAACCTTTTTTTATTTTATTTTTCTAAATTTTTTTTTTGAAAATTTTTTTTGGAATTTTTTTGTTTGTGATGGACAGTGTAAACACAGACGAAAAAATGGAAAAATGAAAGAAAAACGTATGAAAACGGAAAAAAACGTAAGAAAAAATGATAAAAACGTATGAAAACAAAAAAAAACGTTAGAAAAACGGACAAAAACGTAAGAAAAACGAAGAAAAACGTATGAAAACAAAAAAAAGTGAGAAAAACGGACAAAAACGTATAAAAACGAAAAAAAACGTAACAAGAACGGACAAAAACGTAAGAAAAACGAACAAAAACGTATGAAAACGGAAAAAAAGTGAGAAAAACGGACAAAAACGTAAGAAAAACGAACAAAAACGTATGAAAGCGGAAAAAACGTAAGAAAAACGGACAAAAACGTATGAAAACGAAAAAAATGTGGGAAAAAACGGACAAAAAAGTAAGAAAAACGAACAAAAACGTATGAAAACGGAAAAAACGTGAGAAAAACGGACAAAAACGTAAGAAAAACGGACAAAAACGTATGAAAACGAAAAAAACGTGAGAAAAACAGACAAAAACGTAAGAAAAATGGACAAAAACGAAAGAAAAACGGACAAAAACGGACGAAATCGTATAAAAAAAATAATACTAATATTAATAGTTAAATAAATTAATTAAAAAAAAAGTTAGGACTAAATTTGTAATGCCCAGCGAAGCACAGGGACCATTTGAGTAAGAATATGAAAAAGAGAGAACTACAAAAATCGTCCTTAAAGTTTGACATGGGTATTTTAGTCATTTGAAGTAGGCCAGGGACGATTTTTGCCCCAAAAGTTTCCCACAGGGACGATCCTTGCACTTTCGAAAGTTCAGGGACGAAACGTGCAATTTAGCCATACTTTAGGGACGATTTTTGCAATTCCCTCTTGATTTGGTCTTATCGATTAGTTGTATATTTGGTGTAATTGATATAATCTTATCTTGTATCATTAGCTAGAGATGAGGATGATTAGTAGGTTACCCAAAATACACTTGTATGCTCGGATATATATCTCCTGTATTGGTGTTATGAGGGACAATGAAATGAACAATATCTTATCTTCTACATGGTATCAAAGCCTCCTTCGATCCTCTCCTAAACATCCATACTAACCCTAATTTTATTTTCTCTTTCACGTCCAATTCACAATATCATAAAACCAAATCTCATACGTTTGTAACAATAAACAAACGAGTGTTTTATTTTTCCAATCCAATAATACCATTATTTTTCCATTCATTTTTTCCTCAGTTATGAACACTTACCGATCCTATATTCTTCATATTCTCCTTATCCATAATTGCATAATATCACAATATAATATATCACGTATCCTCTTCACATCCATAATCTCCATTCATTATTATTAGTATTTTTTTTTTTTGCATTTCAACAGCCAATCATCATGGTCAATACAAACGCATTTCCTACCACCTTCATATGTCAATCCGAATCTCGTCCTCGTGACTCTCGCGGACCGACATCTACTAATGTATGTCGTCATTTTGGTCGAACAGGTATGTGCAAATGGGGGACGGGTTGCAGATTTATTCATGATACCTCATCACGTAGCGATATGGTTTCTCAATATAACTCCATGTGGTCTTCATCTTACGCACGTACAACTAATGACGGCTAAAGGGCTAAAGCAAGTCTGGTAATGATTTAAGTGGCATGGGACAGGCTCAATTGGTCCAGTTGGCTCAGGCCCAACAACGCTTGTTGGCCCAATATGGGTTGGCAGCCAATATAACCCAAGCCCAAAGAGTCTTGCAGGCACAGCAACAACAATTTAACCATAACAGACTCAACAACAATTCAACGTGTCTTCCAGGCCCAGTCCTAGCCCCACAAGCCCACACCACCTACACGGTCCAACAAGCTCAGCAGCCTACTCTCACAGCCCAGTATCAACAATAGCCTTACACCAACAGCATCCTTGGACCCGCACCCGCCTTGTACCCGTCTCAAGCTACCTCGCTTCCTAGTGTTTTTAACACTATGATTTTGCAAGACCCGACATGGAACATGGATACAGGTGCCTCTTCTCATTTAAATTCTAGTGCAAGTAATTTAAGTACTCTTTTTAATAAACGTTTATACCCATCAGTTCACGTTGGTGACGGTAATTCTATTCCCGTCACTAACACCGACCATATCATTATTCCCTCTCTTCATCGCCCTCTTCACCTCCATAATGTACTTGTCACACATAATATTATCAAAAACCTCATTTCTGTTCGTCAGTTTATACCCTCCTAATACTACAACAACCATATTTTGTATCTGCAAAATACAAAATGAAACCACATTACGCATAAGAGTAGTCTGTATGTTGGCATACCATCTATTTGACAATATTAGTATTAAAAAATATTTTTGTATATTAATCTCTCCAAGTCTTTCTATCTATGTTCTGAGCTTAATATTACCTCAATGGTGATGCAAAAAGCACAAAAGTAATCAGATTCTACGGTCACATAATCTGTTCTTCCACCTTCAACTATAACCACCAGCTCGCTTGGCCCATTCGATATCCTTGTAACAAATGTTCTTCCACCTTCAATTGTAAAAATACTTCCAAAGCTTTAACTGTATTCATAAAATGAAAGTATAAAATTATAACCCTTTTGACAATTGTTAAAATCAGGAATTGGTTGTCTACACTTAAACATTGCAACTACCCTAGGCTAGCATGTTCACTCGTAGCTGTATTCCACTAAACCCGAAATAAACTGTTAAACCTTGTGGGTTGCCTAGGTTGGCATGTTCATTTGTAGCTTTTTTGTAATCTGAAAGAATAATTGATACCTGATTAAAACTCAGCATCTGAATCTAAACTTGTCCAAGCTTGTGTCGTTTTGTTGCAGCAGTAATGGTTGCATTTTAGACTTTTAAGAGAATAGTGAAAACCGATTAGGAATACGGACCCTCCAGTATCACAATTTGAAACCATAAAAATAAGTTCTACCTGGATTCTTTAACATTCTTGTTAAAAAAAAAAAAAATAATAATAATAATAAAAATATTTATAACATTCTTTTAGTCACACATGTTATTCAGCACCAAAATTCGTGCCCATGTTGCTACAACCCCTTTGTTTATCCCTAAAAATTGTGGCATGTTGCTATGACCCCTTTATTTAACCCTAAAAATTTAGGCATATTGACATAAACAAAACACATGCTAAACGTTTCAACTTTGCACTCAACCCAAACACATAATGGTTTTAACAGCCAATCTACAATTGCAATGCCTATGCACTACATATAGACTACCTGTTATGTTTGAATGGATGTAAATTAGAACTTACTGAGGAGTGAAACTCAAAACACCATTGAATTAGTTGTTTTCTGCTTCCATCGATCAATAGTGTCCTACGAAATGGCTGCAAGACACAAAATAAATCAATATCATTACACATATTGGAGTGCGTAATTTTTTTCTTACGCTAAAACGACAACTTGAAAATAGAAGTGTTGTGCTACATGCAAATTCAAACAGCTTATAAAAAGTTAATGGTAGATGTGTGGTTGCCTAATGCTATTCAAAGAGCTTATCAAAACTTAATAAACTTAGAAATAATCAGATTACCAACTTACATTTGCAATCCCATTCTTGTATTAATATTTGCGTTCATATTAAGTTTAAAAACCCCGTTTTATCATATACAAATTATGTTTATTAACCCCTGTTCAATTGGATTTGTTACATAGATCGAATGCGTAACTTGCCTGATAATATTGACAGAAAGCAGCCAAGTCATAATGGGGAATTTTTCTGTAGTACCGATGCTCAAGTGTAACAATACCAACTCCAAACTTCTTTGCCAAAACCTGTATAAAGTTACCGAATCATGTATGACACATCATGGATACCAACTTCTTTATGTGTTAAACACATAAATTCATACCAAAACAAATGCAAAACTTATCTTTGTATTATTATTTCATTGCAACATGACTTATTTTGAACTAAAAAAAGGGTAGCTTGAAAACTGAACACAAACCTGAGAAATTAACAAAGACAACTTTTAGCCGTCCTTCCGCTTCTTTTACCTCCGCCTTCATCAGGTAAGTATGGAGGTTTTGAGGGCTGTAATCAGCCGGAGTGATTTAATGTCACTTGGTCAAGTCTTGTCAGTAAACACAATAGGCAAATAAGCAATCCAAACACCATTTAAAAGGGAAATTGGCAAAAAAAGGCATCATACTTGCCACTTTTTGTCATTCTATGTAGCGTCATTTTTTTAATTTTTTTATTGTAGCACTATTTTTTTAAATCGTGCCATTGTGTGTACCGGTGACCTGTTTGACCTGTTGCAACAGGTTAAGTTAACGGTCATTTGTTTTATTATTGCAGCGTTAGTCCTTTATACTAACGACAGTTTATAAATAAATAAATGGAGCCTGTTAAGTTAACGATCGTTTATTTTATTATTGCAACGTTAGTCCTTTACATGTTTTCGCACGTTTTCGAACGTTTTTACACGTTTTCGTCCATTTTTACACGTTTTTGTCTGTTTTCGCACGTTTTCGTCCGTTTTTGTCTGTGTTTACACGTTTTCGTCCGTTTTTACACGTTTTTGTCCGTTTTTACACGTTTTTGTCCGTTTTCGCACGTTTTCGTTCATTTTTGTCCGTATTTACACGTTTTCGTTCGTTTCGGACCGTTTTTACACGTTTTCGTCCATTTTTACATGTTTTTACACGTTTTCGTCCGTTTTTACACCGTTTTCGTTTGTTTTCGACCATTTTTACACATTTTTATCCGTATTTACATGTTTTCGTTCGTTTTCGACCGTTTTTACACGTTTTTGTCCGTTTTCACATGTTTTCATTCGTTTTCGCACGTTTTTTGCCGTTTTCGTCCACTTTTGTCCGTATTATTATACGTTTTCATTCGTTTTTCTTATAAAAAAAATTAGAAAATCAAAAAAAAAATCAAAAATTTTTTGTGAAAAAAAAATTCAAATTAAAAGAAAATAAAAAAAAATTCCAAAAAATAGAAAATAAAAAATTTCCAAAAAATTTTAAAAAACAAGAAAATAAAAAATAATTCAAAAAAATTCAATTTTTTTTTTCTAAAAACCAAAATAAGATAGATAGATTTCATGGTGTGATTGAGTAAGGATAAAAGCAAATGAGAACCTGTAATACGTATAGGATAGATAGATTTCATGGTGTGATTGAGATTATATGCATGGTCATAAGTGGGTATGATATATGTATGAAGTATGTTGAGTTTGTGATAAAACGTAGGTTGGGGTCGTCGCGGTCTAATTTAATGTCGAAAATACGTTAATATAATTATGAACGACGAGGTCTAAAATTTATATCTTAATATAAAATTATATTATAAATCCTAAAATAATTTTATTTGACATTTTAATATTTAATTTTGACAATTTACTTTTGACACTAAATTTTACTAAATTGACATAATTAACCCTAAACTATCATAATCGTCATATTAACCCTTTAATATTATAAATTATCAATTATAATCTTAAAGTATTAAATTACTATTTCGGGGAACTTACTAAATAAGGAAAATTAACTAAATTGGAAAGCATACTAAATGAGTAACCTAATTCAATTGGACTTAAAGTAATATTTGGTTATTAATTCGTAGAGGTTCCGTGAAGCGGGAGTGATCATCTTGTGACCTTTCTTTCCCCTGTTTACTTGCTTTGAATAAGGTACAGATATTCTGACCTTCTCACAGGTTTCTCATGAACTCTCTCTCTTATCTTAACCTTGATTTGTGAACCTTGTTATGTTTCCCTTGAATTGTGAACCCTTGATATGCTTCCATTGTCTTGTGAACCGTTGACATGATTCCTTTGAATTGAACCTTGAATTGAAACTATGCTATGAACCATTTGACTTGGACATGTGAAATGAACTCTTGCCATGAACCTTGTTATGAAGCTTAATATGAACCTTTATTCCGAAACTTATCATGAACCTCTACCTTGGACTTATGATATGAACCTTTACACCAAACTGTAACATGAACTTTCACTATGAACCTTTACCTTGAACCTTAGACATAAAATCCACATGAACCTTTTCAATATGAACCATTGACACAACCCTTTCTATTATGGACTTTTTGTTATAAACCTTCTCAATATGAACCCGTGACATGAACCCTGTTATGAACCCATGTATGAACCTTATGATGAACCTTTGATATACACTTATGCTTATGAACCCTCTTGATATGAATCTTGATACGACACACTTGATATGATACACTTGATATGGAAACTTGACATGAACTACTTGATATGAACCTTGAACTTGGACACTTGATACTTGACTTGACCTTTGACCCACAGTTTGAGACTACGAGCCACCACTTGTATACTAGGCATGGGGGTTCCATGTCCGTGTCATTGATGCACCAATGGCATGACTCCCGGTTCAACTGGTTGAACTAGCCGGGTCGACCAGTGGTTTAAAACATTGATAAATATCATAAGCATGGTATTCATATAAACCATATTTTTATTATAAATAAAATATGTTAAGTGAAACTGCAATTTGTAAACATGATTTTTAATGGTATAACTTTTTAGTTTTACTAATTCATTTTCTTTTTATTAGTTTTGTTGAGTACAATGTGTATCGCATTACGTGTGGTGTAAATAAGTCGATGATGTGTCAAGTTAATGTTGTTGGTACTAGATAAAGTATAATGTGTTTTAATGAAACGTTGATCGGATATTAAAGTATACCATTATTTGCAAACAGACTTACGACGTAACAACAATTAAACTATAGCCTTCAACAGGATTTCGCGAATGATTTCTGGTGGGAGTGATGCATTTTATTTTTGTTTATCTCTGTGTGCCATTTTTGTTAGGGTTCTTCTTCTTCTTCGATTTGAACTGTAGCCTTCAAAAGACTTTAATTCTATTTGGATAAATTCTTCAATTTACCATTCTCAATGCTAGTGACAAAGGCATCTTCAAAGGCGTGAGACTTGCGAACAGTGGAAATAATATTTTCTTTTGCAATTCGCTGATGATGCCTGATAATGCTCTAATTATACATATTTATTCCCTCAAATATATATTACATATCTACTAAAATATATCGATTATTATGCTTATTCACTCACCTTTTCTGAGCTAAATTAGGACTTAATAATCCAAAAACTAACCAAAAACGCCAAAGAAAACATGTTTTTGTGATTGTGAATGTGCGGGTACGGATATTTCGTAAAATGACGAAATAACAAACAAAAACCCGGCAAAAACGAGCACGAGAGTGGAACGAGTCAAAAAGTCAAAGAAAGTCAATGCTCAGCTTATAAAAGACTTCAGAGATTTGAGTAATGTCAGTTTTGATCCTTGGTGCAAGTTTCAGAGATTGTCAGAATCAGTCTTCCAAATTTCAGACGTTGTCAATTATTGTCTTTTGAAGAATAATATTGAAGAATGTCAGCTCAAGCCCTTTATGATTCAGGAAATCACATAATATGCCCCTGAGTTTTCAGAGAATGACAGTTTCAACCCTTGGAGATTCAGTTTTTACACTTTAAGTCCTTGTATGTTATTAATACTTAAAGCTGAAAATTCCATATAAGCTTAATATTGTTAGACCCGTTTCCCGGGTACTTGGACCCCACCCTAGATGAAATGGACTAAGGGCCTTACGTGATTGGCCAGTCAATGAAAGTTGCGTAATGGTCAAACCCGATAGCCAATTAATAGTCAAAGTATGACTAATATAGTTATATAATATGATGCATAACTAAAGGGGCCTAAGTTGCCATTGTGGTAAGTATGTTATAAGTTAGTTGTGGCTTAAATAGAAGGAAAGAGACTTGAAGGGTCATTCTTGCCAATTGCCCAAAGTCACCATCTAACTAGTATATCTAGTTTATTCTAGACATTTCTCTCATTATTGAGAGAGAGTGAGAAGGCCGGATCTTTTAGAGAGAAGAAAAGAGAGGGAAAGTTGGGTGATGATCTAAGATGAAGAAGATGATCAAGTCTTGATGTTTATAGTCTTCCTTAGTTATGATCATAACAAGTAAGTCTTTATGTTCATGTTGTTATTGAAGCTTTGGATTAAGAGGAAAGTGGGAAATCATCATATGATCAAGATATGATCATATGATGATGTAGAAAGGTAGATGATTATGTTTTGATGGGTTTTGTTAACCCTTGTTATGTATTTGATTATTATGTTGTTAGGTTGTGATTATTTATGAAGGTTGATGATGATGGATCATTGTGTTGTTGATGTTCTTGATGTGCTTAGCTTGGAGTTAAGGTAAGTAAAATGATGATAGCATATGTTATATGGATTTCTATCATTATGTGTTATGTATGTTTATGTTGAGAAGATGAGCTTGGATTATGCTTATGTGATGCCATGGTTACGGCTTATGTGATGAGATGATGCTATAGAATATGTTGATGATATGTGATAGTTGAGACTTGGGTATGTAGGTCATGAAGTAAGTGTTTATGTATATGATGCATTATGTGGATTGAAGTATAATAGTATGTTATAGTCGTTTTACTTACTAAGCCTTTGTGCTTACGGTTTAGTTGTCTAACCTTTTGTAGGTTGGTATGTGTTTATGGAAGGCTTGGATAAGGCCAAGGTTGGATTGCGAAAGTAGAAGGACTTGGTAAGATAGTAGAGCTAGGTAGAATACCGAGCTCAAGTCATGGTTGTACCCCCGAGAGTCTTTCTACGATGTGTAAAGAGTATGTCAAGGTTGTCCTAACGTTTTGGTGGTCAACCGTTGTGTCAAAGTATGTTTTATATGTGAATGGTAAACATTAAGGGTGTGTTTGGCATAAGCGTGTTTCTATCCATTTTGGGTAGTTAACGGGTCATGTATGTATGGAACAAGTTTTATATGTTAAGCTAATGATTTTGGTTAAGTTTGAGGTGTTATGGAAGTTGTATGTATATTATGTCTTGAAATGGGTCAAAACGGGTTTTGGCACAAACCCCGTCGTTTTGTAAAATATTATTCTGAGGGTCAAATGGTAAATGATGTTGTATGAAAACGAGCTTATGAATGTAATAAGCAAATCTGGAGGTTTTGATGTAAAATGGATGTGGTATGAGTCGTTTTCCGGTACATGGGTTGAAATATGTAAGTGTGCAGAAAAAAGTCTATTTTAGACACAAATGGGTCTATTTTAGGCTGAAGAGAAAATGGGTCTACTATAAGCTATAAATGGGTCTATTTTAGGCTGAAGAGAAAATGGGTCTATCATAAGACCAGAAAGGGTCCGTTTTAGACTAATAATGGTGGTAATAGTTTCTGTCTAATGGTAATAGTGTCTGTTACAGTTGAGTCATTTTCGCGTAAAGTTTCAAATTTTTGGTCAACGGGCATTGGGGTGTTACAAATTGGTATCAGAGCTTCGGTTTAAGTGAATTAGGTTTCCACTATAGGTTGCCTAGTCTTAAACCACTCGTAGATTGTGATGGACATAAGTTTGAGTAATGCGGAAATGTAATTGTCAAGTACGAGACAGATTATGTCTTTGTTAGATGAACTTATAGATGATAAGTGATGGATGTATGATATAGTGTTGATGAGTATGAGGTATTAGTCCATGGAGGACTTGAAGTGTTTGAATGATTAGTTGGTCGTACATCTCGGTTGGTGTCGGCGCTTGCATTGCAACTATGTGAATGTATGATAGAGTTATGGTAATGGAATGTGAATAGAAATGTTAAGTGGTATTAGAGATGGGCTAGCAAGTGAATTGGAAGTTGTATGATGCCTTAGTTGTAAGGTAGACTAGTGCTTGCGGCTAGTTAGAATGTTGATGCTTAGACATAGTTTGATTGTTCAATGTGATGTATGAGCCATAGACTATATGATTTGATTATGATTATGAATGTTTTAACACTTGTTAGATAAGTGTTAAGTGTTATTGTTTATGTGATGTTAAGTCTATGGTAGTAGTTTATTATATGTCTAAGTTTTACGTGATGTGCTTGAGAGCACGATTCACAGAAGTGTATGAGTTGAGATAGATGCATTGGAATGCATATTTCGTGAGACATGAACGATTAGATGTAATAATGAATAGATGCTTGAAGCATAAGTCTTACACGCTTAATTAAAATAAGAAAAGTTAAAGTATACGGTTAAGATGTGACGAGATCATGTTATATATAAAACATGATAAGTAAAATGTGTTAATAAGTAAATGGTTAAGCGTGATAACTAGAAGTGATGAATGAGACATAGATTGCGCTTGAATTCATAAGTGATATGAAGTGCGCTAGAAGAATTGTAAAACATGAGTATAGTCATGTTTATATATTGGATAGTATGTGATGAGATTAATGAGAATGTTATGGAATAAGCCTATGTAAGGCTTATATGTGTAAAGTTTAGTAGACTAAATAAAGCGATAGTCTGAGTTGTGAACATGGTCAACAAGGGTTGACGGATAATAGTAAAAGTGTGTGGTAAGGACACATAGAGAATGTGTAAACTGTAAATGGACAAGCATCATATAGAACTTTTCTAAAATAAAGATGCCACGTAGTGAATGTATGAGTCAACTTGGGGTTGACGGATAAATGATAAGTAGCATTGCGAGAATGCAAACATAATTGACAAGTGTTATGTAGAAACTTGTCTAGAGGAAAGTAAACATGGTAGCGAATGTTGAAATTGCTTAAGGCAATGAGAAATGTTAAAATGATAGCGTGTACTTAATGATAAAAGTACATGAAAGATTAAATGAGTAAAGATGTAATAGTAAGTGTAGCTTGGATCCAATGCTCTAGTTTTGTCATCCTTCGAGATGGCCTAGCTTGCCACGAGGGCATAGATATTTTGGCATCCTTCGAGATGGCCTAGCTTGCCACGAGGGCATAGATATTTTGGCATCCTTCAAGATGGCCTAGCTTGCCACGAGGGCATGGATATTACGGTATCCTTCGGGATAGCCAGTTTGTCTTTATGACATGGATGGAAAGTTAGAGAGATTGGATCCAAGGCTAGAAAAGATGGAAACTAATGTATGTATGATTGTTGTGTCGGATGTACGTGAGTAGAATGATTTATAGTCTCTTTATTTAAATGGATTGGGACGCCTCTTCGTTTAAATAAAGAAATTGTAAATCACCGAACCATAAGTTTATAATTCCTTACTTGCATAGATTGGGACGCCTTTTTATGTAAGTAAAGAGTTATAAATGAGTGGGCTTATGTGTAGCCGATATGACATGAATACGGGTAGAGATATGAGAAAGTGAAAACTAAAACAAGTTAGACGTTATAAGAAAAGAGTAGATGTAAAAGCTTGTAGTGGCGTTAAGGTCCTATATGAACCTTAAGATTGAGGCCTAGAATGGGTGTTCGCTTAAAGTTGATAAGATGATGGGTGGAATTTCCCATGACTTAACAAGAAGATTGCTTTAGTAATGCGTAGATTTGGTTTTGGAAGTGCCGTTTATATGGCACTATGTATATATTGCGAGATAAGTTACCGGTTTTTGGAAGAAGATAAGTGTTGATATTGTGTAAAGTGTAATTTTGGCCGGTATATGACTTAAGGTCATGTTAGTGCAATTGTGAATGAAGTGATGATAGTGTGAAGTTTGACTTATATAAAGTTAAATAGTAGATTTCCTCCGAATGACAAGTCGTCATTGTTGGGAATTTTAGATAAGCTCGTGGTGAACGTAGTGTTTATGTATAGTAAGTTTAGACTTTGTAAGATCATTTAGATCGTTGCAAGGTAATGGCTTAGAAAGCATGAGGATAAGAACATGTATATGTTGTGATTTAGTTTTGAATAGAAATGGACAAGAGATTTCGAGGACGAAATCTAAATAAGGGGGATAGAATTGTTAGACCCGTTTCCCGGGTACTTGGACCCCACCCTAGATGAAATGGACTAAGGGCCTTACGTGATTGGCCAGTCAATGAAAGTTGCGTAATGGTCAAACCCGATAGCCAATTAATAGTCAAAGTATGACTAATATAGTTATATAATATGATGCATAACTAAAGGGGCCTAAGTTGCCATTGTGGTAAGTATGTTATAAGTTAGTTGTGGCTTAAATAGAAGGAAAGAGACTTGAAGGGCCATTCTTTCCAATTGCCCAAAGTCACCATCTAACTAGTATATCTAGTTTATTCTAGACATTTCTCTCATTATTGAGAAAGACTGAGAAGGCCGGATCTTTTAGAGAGAAGAAAAGAGAGGGAAAGTTGGGTGATGATCTAAGATGAAGAAGATGATCAAGTCTTGATGTTTATAGTCTTCCTTAGTTATGATCATAACAAGTAAGTCTTTATGTTCATGTTGTTATTGAAGCTTTGGATTAAGAGGAAAGTGGGAAATCATCATATGATCAAGATATGATCATATGATGATGTAGAAAGGTAGATGATTATGTTTTGATGGGTTTTGTTAACCCTTGTTATGTATTTGATTATTATGTTGTTATGTTGTAATTATTTATGAAGGTTGATGATGATGGATCATTGTGTTGTTGATGTTCTTGATGTGCTTAGCTTGGAGCTAAGGTAAGTAAAATGATGATAGCATATGTTATATGGATTTCTATCATTATATGTTATGTATGTTTATGTTGAGAAGATGAGCTTGGATTATGCTTATGTGATGCCATGGTTACGGCTTATGTGATGAGATGATGCTATAGAATATGTTGATGATATGTGATAGTTGAGACTTGGGTATGTAGGCCATGAAGTAAGTGTTTATGTATATGATGCATTATGTGGATTGAAGTATAATAGTATGTTATAGTCGTTTTACTTACTAAGCCTTTGTGCTTACGGTTTAGTTGTCTAACCTTTTGTAGGTTGGTATGTGTTTATGGAAGGCTTGGATAAGGCCAAGGTTGGATTGCGAAAGTAGAAGGACTTGGTAAGATAGTAGAGCTAGGTAGAATACCGAGCTCAATTCATGGTTGTACCCCCGAGAGTCTTTCTACGATGTGTAAAGAGTATGTCAAGGTTGTCTTAACGTTTTGGTGGTCAACCGTTGTGTCAAAGTATGTTTTATATGTGAATGGTAAACAATAAGGGTGTGTTTGGCATAAGCGTGTTTCTACCCATTTTGGGTAGTTAACGGGTCATGTATGTATGGAACAAGTTTTATATGTTAAGCTAATGATTTTGGTTAAGTTTGAGGTGTTGTGGAAGTTGTATGTATATTATGTCTTGAAATGGGTCAAAACGGGTTTTCGCACAAACCCCGTCGTTTTGTAAAATATTATTCTGAGGGTCAAATGGTAAATGATATTGTATGAAAACGAGCTTATGAATGTAATAAGCAAATCTGGAGGTTTTGATGTAAAATGGATGTGGTATGAGTCGTTTTCCGGTACATGGGTTGAAATATGTAAGTGTGCAGAAAAAGGTCTATTTTAGACACAAATGGGTCTATTTTAGGCTGAAGAGAAAATGGGTCTACTATAAGCTATAAATGGGTCTATTTTAGGCTGAAGAGAAAATGGGTCTATCATAAGACCAGAAAGGGTCCGTTTTAGACTAATAATGGTGGTAATAGTTTCTGTCTAATGGTAATAGTGTCTGTTACAGTTGAGTCATTTTCGCGTAAAGTTTCAAATTTTTGGTCAACAGGCACGGGGTGTTACAAATATCATATCCCCAAAGCCCATACCCGATTTATCTTTGGTCAAAGCCCACACCCAGGGTCAAGAAGTAAAAAATGGTCAAACATCTAATAAAAATAACCACACCCGCCCCTTTTTACCCCCAAATAGCACCAAACCCAGAACCCCCAATAGCTATATGAACCCTAATCATACACCATGGTTCAATTGGTCAACACCACTCCAATCAACCATGATTAACCAATCATATGGTCTTCTAGAAGCACACCTCACGTGTCAGAGCACATGTCAGAGAGAATATGAGATGCTAGGGGGACACTTAGCAGGAAGAGATTGGTGGTAATGCGTCATACAAGCCTTGGATTCTACTTCTAGAAGTATGCTGACAAGTCAGAGAGAGTGCACGTTTGGGGACAGATGGAAGTATATGATTGGTCAGGCCACCTCACAGTTTATGATCCAAGGGTTGTGATTTAATTGAAGAAACACAAAATGATCTTAGGGCTGTGAGATAATGAGAAGAAGCAAAGGGTGGTGTAGATCGCCAGCATGGCATTATAACCCCCTCACTCCTCTCCTTATCTATAAATAGGTGCATTTGTAGCTTAGTTTGGTGTGTAGGATAATGATAGCGAAGCTCTTGTAAAATTAATTCTCAAATGTATTAGCTTAGTTATTGTAATCGTATTTCCTTTTTAGTAGTAATAAAATTTCATTTCAGCTTTTATGTTACTCAGCTTATTAGATTTGAATTCAGTTGTTCAAGCTTTTTATCAAATTCTTATCTAGTTTATAATCTGTTTTCAATCAATTCTCATTAGTTTTAGTATTAAATCAGTTATACTTTTTATATAAAAACTCATAAAAATCAAAAAAGAAGAAAACAAAAAAAAAAGTTTTGCTAAATACAGCTTATAATTAAGCTGATTACAGTTTTAATAAACTCATCCTAGCTTTTGTGAGTTTAAGTTTTAGTTCATTCATTCAATTTCAGTCAACTAAAGTCAATATCACTTTCATTCATTTGGAACATGTGAGGTATTGGAATTGAGACAGAACAAAGAAGGTTTTGGAAGTTCTTTGCCTGTCTAAAGATAGGCTTGCTTAGTAAACTCCCTCTATTTCTGATTTGTTGTGGATGAGTGATTGTGCAAATCTGTTGTATCTAGTGGCTTATGATTGAGTAATTTGATTCATATAGTAATAAGAGACTGTTTTGGATGCATAGATTGGAGATATCAGATCTGTTTCATTGAGTTGATGTTTAACTGTTACAATATGGGGGTGTTTGGATATATGATTTGCTAAGTGGTAGTGAAGATGTACTGCTAAATCTCTGTCTCATTTAAGATCATTTAGTGTAATAATAGAGTTTGGAATCATTAAAACATAAGTATAGTTCATTAAAAGTCAAAGTTAGAAGAAAATTGCATACACAGTTAGTTTTAGTGAAAATCTGTTAGTTAAATATAGCTTATAGTTTTAATATAGTTAGAGATAGCTTATACTAGAGTAATTGTAGCTTGATACAACTGATTAGAAGTAAGATTTAGCTTATAAAAGTGAATTAGGTCAAACTTATAGTTGCATCATAAAAGTTAATTGCTATCAGCTTTAGTGGTTCATTGGCTGCTGTTCTTGATCTATTTTAGACTAGTGAATGATAAATTGTGATAGAGCTATTGGTTGATTTTGGATCTCAGTTGGTTAGTTCAGCTTTTGCCCCCATAATCTCTATCTAATTAGCTTTTTAGGTCTGCTAATAAGTTGTTGCTATTTAGGAGATTGGGACTAGTTTCTGTTTTGGATTGTAGGCCTGCTAAGTGCACCATTGAGCTTGTACTTGTGTTCTATTGGCATAATTGAGTTTGTTTGAAGTAGTATTAGTGTTGTGCATGATAATTTTGCTTCTGGACCAGTTTGTTTCATTTTTTCTTATTGAGTGAGCTTATAATTGTGCTTATTACATATTTCTTGAGTTTCTGAGCTATTTGAGAGTTGTAACTTGGCATATCTGAGCATTTTTATATCATAAAATATCTGTGTAACAAGTTTCAATAAGATTTGACACAAGTGCTTAATAATAAGCACTTGTGTTTAGCTGTTTTGCTTTAAATAAGCACATTGTCAGCTTATTTTTGTTTCAAAAATTTTCTCCAAGTTTATTTTTATATTTTTGATTTTCTGGTAGTTTTTCAGATTTTTCCAAGTTGATTTGATATTTTTCTTTGATTTTAATCATTTTTATATATTTTTTAATAAATAAAAATCAATAAAAAATTAGAAAAAGCCATACAAAAATACAAAAATATTTTAGGAAATTCTTTAATAATATTTTAGATTTTTCAGAAATTATTTTACATTTTTCCCTTTTATTTTTCTATTTTCCTTTATTTTTAATTCATTTAAAAATACAAAAACAAAAATAAATTCATAGAAATTAAATAAAAAGTCAAAAAAATATTATTTTTTTTCTGGAAATTCTTTTTATTAGTTTAAGATTTTTAGAAATTTGTTTCACATTTGTAGGATCATTTTTAGTTAAAAAATTACGTTTTATTTCGTACATACGTTTTAATTTCACGTTTGAATTCCCATTTCTAGATTTTAAACATTTGTGCATACTTAGCTTGTATCTTTTGCTTATTTCATCATATCTTTTCATAATTTGTATTTCACTATCACAATTTTCACTATTCACTTTTCACTACACGGTTCACGAATCGATTATTCGAGATTCTATTCAACTTTCGTTGAGAAACGACTCGGTAAATCCGTATTTCTCGCCGATTTTCTCGATACTTATAATATATATACATATAATTGATCTTAATCAAATTTTTGGCGCCGCTGCCGGGGAAGATTTGAAGTGAGTTTTGAATTTCGTTTTGAAAAATCGTGTTTTGAAAACCTTCCTCTATCTTGTGAATATTTTCTATAAGAATATAAAAATTGAAAAATCAAAAACACTTTTCCTAAAGTGTTTTCAAAAATACAAAAATAAAGTTACATCCCCGACTCTCCCATGGAAGGAGGTGACGTTGTAACCAAATAAGCCTAACAACATAAGAAAAACGTGAAATTAGTTGTTTATTGGATTACTTTAATTCTACAACCGAATAAGCGGGAAATACGGAAGCTAAGACATTAAATTGCTAGCTGAAGAGAGAAACACTCTTCTTTCCCGTCCCGTCGTGAGTAGATTTGAAGGAAACGGTTACGATTAACGTAACGTTTTATAAAAAGAAAAACAAAAGAATAAAAAGTTTTTGAGATTTGTTTAAATAAAAAATATAAAAATATTTTCCTTTTTCTTTTCTTCTTCTTTTTCTTTTTGATTTTGTTTTTGGTGTATGCACACCCGTTCTTCTTTTGAGAGTCTTATATCACCTTTGTCAAACCCCGAAAGGGTAATTCGACACACACACCGTGTCCATTTCCCTAACGTTGTGGAAATGGACCCGAATAATCAACACCCTCCGGTGGGTGGTGATGATCACCAATACGTGCCAGCTCCCGATCTCCGAACAATGGAGGAGCTGTGGCAACCAACAATACACGGTAGAGGTGGCCCGATTGCCCCTCTCAATATTGAGGCTACGGATTTTGGACTAAAGCATCATATGATACAACAAGTCCAAAATTTGTGCCAATTTCATGGTTTACCGAGTGACGATGCTAATAAGCATCTTGACAAATTCTTAACCGTCACCTAAAGCATGAAACAAAATGTGGTCTCTGATGACGCCCTTCGTCTTTCTCTCTTCCCCTATTCTCTAACGCATCATGCCACTGCTTGGTTTGATCGTCTTCCCAAGAACTCGATTCATACCTTTGATGAAATGGTTTCGAAGTTCTTGGCGAAGTATTTTACACCATCGATGGTGACGAAGTTACGAAACGAAATTAGCAATTTTCATCAGCTTCCCGATGAGTCTTTATTCAAACCATAATATGCTTCTTGTTACGATAATCGATACGTTTTACAATGGTTTAACTTTACGACATCGGGACACGATCAATGCAGCAGCTGGTGGAACTTTTATGAAACGTCATCCTAAAGATTGTTACGAGCTTATTGAGAATATGACGGCTCATTACAATTATTGGGATTCCTCAGCCGAGAGGAATGAGCCCACGAGATCGACCGCGACTCATAATTCTTCGTATAATCCCGAGCTTGCCGCCATTACTAAGAAGCTCGATGATATGTCGACGGCTATGCTTCGAATGCATCAAATGTATCAAACGACTCAGGATCAAACGAAAAACCATCAAGTCAATATGGTTAGTCATGGTTGTAAGACTTGTGGTGGTTCTCATTTATATTATGAATGTCCGGCCACCGGTGCCTTTTCTCAAGAGAATGCGTATGCTGCAAATACGGGTAACAACGATTATCCACCTTAAGGATATCGAAATCTTCTCAGCTACCGTTCCACCAATTTTCTTGGACCACCCGGTTTCAATCAACCAAATCAAGTCAATCAAGTAAACCAGAATCATAATGTGCAAAATTGTAATAACCAAGGAAATCAAAATCAGAGTCGAGTTAATAACGGTTTTCAAAATCATAATCAAGGATTTAATCAAAACCGGGGTTTTCAAGGTAATTACAATCAAGGCCCGACTCAAGGGAATTTTCAAAACCAAGGAAACTATGGAAACCCTGGGAATTTTCAGAATGCAAATCATGGAAATCAGAATCACGGTAATTTTCAAAACCGTGGGCAGAATTTCAATAATAATCAAAATCAAGGTGTTATTCAAAACCCTTTTCCCACGGATGATTTGATTAAGCAATTGCTTCAGAACCATCAAGCTTTTATGTCAAAATATGAAGAATCAACACGGATGTTTGCAAATCAAATTAGTGATATAAACAAACGTTTAAATGATCGACCCTCGGGTTCGGGTACTACTTCTCTTCCAAGCAATACAATTGCTAACCCGAGGGGCGAGATTAAGGCTATCACGACTCGCAGTGGTGTTGTAATTGATGGACCCACGGATCCGACTACCTCTTCTTCTCCTCCTCTTAAGGTAGTGGACCGTGAGACCGAGGCGACAAAGGACCCGGTACCTCCTACTAATAACGGAGGCACCGAAAAAGTCCAACCTCCGGTTGTCCAAGTGTCTAAAGAAAAAAAAATCGTTTTTGAAAAAGGAATGAAATACAAGTCAAAAATTCCATATCCGTCAAGGTTTAACGATGAAGAGCTCCATGCAAAATCTAAAAAACAAATGGAAAAGTTTCTTGATATTTTTCAAAAATTGCACTTTGATATCAGTTTCATGGATGCTCTTGTTTACATGCCAAAGTTTGCTTCAACGTTCAAAAATCTTATAAGTAATAAAGAGAAATTGCTTGAATTAGCTGAAACACCAATTAATGCTCAATGCTCCGCTATTCTTCTCAAAAAGCTTCCCGAGAAGCTTGGAGATTCGGGAAAGTTTCTCATTCTTTGTTCATTGAAAGATCAAGAGGTTTGCAATGCCCTGGCCGATTCAGGTGCAAGCATCAACCTTATGCCATTATCAATCTATAAACAACTTGGAATGGGGGAACTTAAACCGACTCGTATGACTCTTGAGCTTGCTAATCGTTCGATTACGCACCCGGTCGGAATTGCTGAAGATGTATTTGTTCAAGTAAATTCATGTACTTTCCCAGCCGACTTTGTTGTTGTTGATTACGAGGCCGATCCGAGAGTTCCTCTTATACTAGGGAGACCGTTTTTGCGAACCGCAAAAGCCCTAGTTGATCATTTTGAGGATACTCTAACTTTGAGACATGATGATGATATAATGATTTTTCGTGCCGATGCTTCAAAATCAAAGAAGTATATCGTTAAAAGAGTTGATGTTTGTGATTATTCCTTTGATGATTTTGTGAAAACATTCGTCTCCGAATCTTCCCCATCTTTTCCTCCGATTGAGGAATTTGATTCTTTTTGGGAAGAGGTCGATGAATTCCTTGCTATTGATACGATTCCGTTTTCTGAGATTGATGAATCTTACTTTGATTCGGAGGGAAATACTATTTTTCTTGACAATTTGTTGAACGATGAACCGTCAATCCCTCCGGATAAAGTTAAGAATAAGATTGAGCTTACGATTGACGATCCTCTAGAGCCCGAGCTCGAGGAATTTTTACCCGAATATGATAGTTTTTAATTTGATATGACTGAGGAGATTAGTGGCACTCCCACTTATCATCCTGATCATTCTTATCGGGTCTATGAAGTTTTTCAATTTGATATCGATCATACGGAAGAGACGAGTAGTGGTAGTACCACTTCTCTTGCTCTTATCTCTCTTCCGGAGTATGATTCGTTTTGTTTTGATAAGATTGATTGTGATTTTGAAAAGTTTTCAGAAAATTTTTCTGATCCAGAGTATGAAAATTTCTGTTTTGATCTTGAAAATGATCATGACCCGGGTGGCATTCTTAAAAATGAGAGTTTTAATGAAAATTTTATCCCATCCCTTCCACCCGGGAAAGTTTTTAAAATGCTCTTTAATGATAAGATTCATAATTCCACAATTATGAAATCTTCTTTTTATGATGATGAGTTTTTCATGATTGATATCATGGCGATCTTTCCATTTATCACATTTGATGTGATTTCTCTTCTCCGTCACTCCGTCGGGAGTGAGAACAATATTTATGACCCTGGTATCGTTTCTAATAGTTTTCACTATTAGAATACCATCGGTTATCTCTTCGGGGTGGAACTTTCAAATAATTCATATGTTTATCCAAATATTTTGAATGAAAGCCCAAGTGAGGTTATTTGTCCATGGATTTTTTCCCAAGGACGAATTATTTCGGGGCGAGTCTAAGCTATACGACTCGATAATAAATAAGCGCTTCGTGGGAGGCAACCCATGCTTATCCATTTCATCTTCTTATTTTTCTTATTTCTAACAAATAACATGAGGAGGGGGTGGCTCTTCCACTCTAGTGTTTCGTGGTTGTTTGTGAATGTTTGTTTAGGATTGTCCGCGATTTATGCTGACTCTCGTGTTCGTCGTGATGTTCTTTCTCCAGTCGAGTCTCATTCATCATTGCTTTTGGAAATCCTATATCCGAAAATCTTATCGACTAACGTTTTCTTTGGCATAATTAATAAACGGCCCTAGAATTTTGTTAGGATTGCCTTTACCCGTAAAACATTGAGGACAATGTTCCATTCTAGTCCGGGGGAGGGTGAATCTTCGATTCGATTTGACCTTGCATTTTTCACCATGTCGTGTACTCTTGCAACTCCGTTTTTCCACCAAAAATGAAAAAATTGAAAAATTTTGAAAAATTTCAAAAATTTTGAAGAATAATAAATAAAAAAGAAAAAAAAAATTAGAAAAGTTGAAAAAAAGTTTTGCAAAAATATAATAAAGTTTGAATAAGTGTTTTGACACCTTGTTGACTTTCCAACTGGCGAGAGTAGGAATAAATATTTTGACTTAACCGGGGGTGTTGAGCCCTAGCTTGTTCCCTTAACCAATGATAATCACATAAGCTTGTGCTAGTTTTGTACACCAGGAGCTATAAAATGCGAATTCTTTCTTAAGAATCTGCAAGTTCCCGTACTTGACTTTATACATGCGCAGCTTAAAAGCTTTCGCTAGTCTTTTACATCAGGAGCTAGAAAACGCGAATTCTTCTTCTAGAATTTGCAAGTTTCCGTAACTGACTTTATATATGCGTGGCTAATTATCGGCTAAGTATTCGCTGGTTTCATTATTTGGAATCTTAAATTGCGAAGAGCGAGAAATGATAGAGTTTATTTAGAAGTTAGATGCTAAACGTGGAGTAGTGGTTCTCTTTAGAGCTCATGAGAGGTACTTGTGGCTTTTTACTCCCATAAAATACGTCACCGATATATAATAGATGTTCTAGGTTAATTAGTGGTATTTAGGTTTGGATACTATTTAGTTCTTTATTTTCTTAAGAGAATCTTTGCTTTAGAAGTTGGGTACATATCAAGGAACATAAAAAATAAGAGCAAAAATGAAAAAAATTAAAAGTCAAAAGTTGATTATGTATGTGGTTTTGGAGCTACCCGATAAGCTTCCATTGATGTTGAAAAAAGTAAAGAAAGAAAAGTATGAAAAATATGAGAAAAGTGAAAAAAGTGAAAATGAAAAAAATGAAAGTTGAAAGTTATGATGAATAAGAGCTTATGTATAAAAGTTGTTGGCGCGTGAGGTGCATGTGGATGATTCTGAATTGGACACATGAGGTGCACGTGTAGTACTCCGCAACTTATATATGAGATTGTATGTACCCAAATTCCTTGATGTGGACCGAATTTCTATTGCAGTGGTTCTTGAGAGAAAATGAAAAAACTACTTATCGTTTAAACTTGGTATCACTATCGGACTAAAAAGTATTGAAACAAAAAAATATGAAGCAATTCATTACTCAACAAAAGTAAAATATTGAGATACAAAACCTAGGACATGGGAGTAAGAGGTTTCCACAAGTAACTATTATGAGTAGTGTTAGCATCTAACTTGTAGATAAGCTGTGATCTCGTTTGTACGCTTAGTTTGGGGGCTTGTGAAAAATCAAGGATGACGATTTTTATCCGTATGGTCACTTTTCCATGAGAACTGTTTCTACTCGTTGACCCTATAAATTATTGCAAAATAATGAAAGTTCAACAAACCGTCACAAGTATGAAGTATGAAACATCCAGAAATAGAAGTAAAAGTGGAATAAAGGAAAAATTTTGGAAAACGGAGCGTTTGTGGGAATAAATGATTTTATTACTTCTTTTGAACCTCCTTGCTACTTTACATAGTGAGTAGGAAGAGTTATGAAATTATTTATCCCAAAAGCGTGAATTGATCACATTGCGTGAGGACACGACAATACCTTAGTCCGGGGGATTTTGGTGAGTGCTTATTCACTCACCTTTTCTGAGCTAAATTAGGACTTAATAATCCAAAAACTAACCAAAAACGCCAAAGAAAACATGTTTTTGTGATTGTGAATGTGCAGGTACGGATATTTCGTAAAATGACGAAATAACAAACAAAAACCCGGCAAAAACGAGCATGAGAGTGGAACGAGTCAAAAAGTCAAAGAAAGTCAATGCTGAGCTTATAAAAGACTCCAGAGATTTGAGTAATGTCAGTTTTGATCCTTGGTTCAAGTTTCAGAGATTGTCAGAATCAGTCTTCCAAATTTCAGACGTTGTCAATTATGGTCTTTTGAAGAATAATATTGAAGAATGTCAGCTCAAGCCCTTTATGATTCAGGAAATCACATAATATGCCCTTGGATTAAGTTTTCAGAGAACGATAGTTTCAACCCTTGGAGATTCAGTTTTTACACTTTAAGTCCTTGTATGTTATTAATACTTAAAGCTGAAAATTCCATATAAGCTTAGTCCAAATATTTGCCCAAATTCAATATCATATCCCCAAAGCCCATACCCGATTTATCTTTGGTCAAAGCCCACATCCACGGTCAAGAAGTAAAAAATGGTCAAACATCTAATAAAAATAACCACACCCGCCCCTTTTTACCCCCAAATAGCACCAAACCCAGAACCCCCAATAGCCATATGAACCCTAATCATACACCATGGTTCAATTGGTCAACACCACTCCAATCAACCATGATTAACCAATCATTTGGTCTTCTAGAAGCACACCTCACGTGTCAAAGCACATGTCAGAAAGAATATGAGATGCTAGGGGGACACTTTGCAGGAAGAGATTGGTGGTAATGCGTCATACAAGCCTTGGATTCTACTTCTAGAAGTATGCTGACAAGTCAGAGAGAGTGCACGTTTGGGGACAGATGGAAGTATATGATTGGTCAGGCCACCTCACAGTTTATGATCCAAGGGTTGTGATTAAATTGAAGAAACACAAAATGATCTTAGGGCTGTGAGATAATGAGAAGAAGCACAAGGTGGTGTGGATCGCCAGCATGGCATTGTAACCCCCTCCCTCCTCTCCTCATCTATAAGTAGGTGCATTTGTAGCTTAGTTTGGTGTGTAGGATAGTGATAGCGAAGCTCTTTCAAATTTAATTCTCAAATATATTAGCTTAGTTATTATAATCGTATTTCCTTTTTAGTAGTAATAAAATTTCATTTTAGCTTTTATGTTACTCAGCTTATTAGATTTAAATTCAGTTGTTCAAGCTTTTTATCAAATTCTTATCTAGTTTATAATCTGTTTTCAATCAATTCTCATTAGTTTTAGTATTAAATCAGTTATACTTTTTATATAAAAACTCATAAAAATCAGAAAAGAAGAAAACAAAATAAAATAAAATAATAAGTTTTGCTAAATACTGCTTATAATTGAGCTGATTACAGTTTTAATAAACTCATCCTAGCTTTTGTGAGTTTAAGTTTTAGTTCATTCATTCAATTTCAGTCAATTGTTAGATAGTCAACTAAAGTCAATATCACTTCCATTCAATTGGAACCTGTGAGGTATTGGAATTGAGACAGAACAAAGAAGGTTTTAGAAGTTCTTTGCCTGTCTAAAGACAGGCTTGCTTAGTGAACTCCCTCTATTTCATGCCGAGGGAGAGACATATGGTAAATTCCTGATAGTAGTTTTATCTCTTATTTCTATTTTGATTATAGATCTGAATTGAGTAGTACTGTTTTATTGATTCATATGGTTGTAATTGTACTGGTAATTTATGAGATTTGAGCTTATTTGATCATTTTATTACAACTGTTTGTTGAATCTGTGGTAGTTTAGCTTATTTGAGATTCTGATTTGTTGTGGATGAGTGATTGTGCAAATCTGTTGTATTTAGTGGCTTATCATTGAGTAATTTGATTCATTTGTTGTATCTCTGTCTCATTTAAGATCATTTAGTGTAATAATAGAGTTTGGAATCATTAAAACATAAGTATAGTTCATTAAAAGTCAAAGTTGGAAGAAAATTGCATACACAGTTAGTTTTAGTGAAAATATGTTAGTTAAATATAGCTTATAATTTTAATATAGTTAGAGATAGCTTATACTAGAGTAATTGTAGCTTAATACAACTGATTAGAAGTAAGATTTAGCTTATAAAAGTGAATTAGGTCAAACTTATAGTTGCATCATAAAAGTCAATTGCTATCAGCTTTAGTGGTTCATTGGCTGCTGTTCTTGATCCATTTTTGACTAGTGAATGATAAATTGTGACAGAGCTATTGGTTGATTTTGGATCTCAATTGGTTAGTTCAGCTTTTGCCCCCATAATCTATATCTAATTAGCTTTTTAGGTCTGCTAATATGCTGTTGCTATTTAAGAGATTGGGACTAGTTTCTGTTTTGGATTGTAGGCCTGCTAAGTGCACCATTGAGCTTGTACTTGTGTTCTATTGGCATAATTGAGTTTGTTTGAAGTAGTATTAGTGTTGTGCATGATAATTTTGCTTCTGGACCAGTTTGTTTCATTTCTGCTTATTGAGTGAGCTTATAATTGTGCTTATTACATATTTCTTGAGTTTCTGAGCTATTTGAGAGTTGTAACTTGGCATATCTGAGCAGTTTTAGATCATAAAACATCTGTGTAACAAGTTTCAATAAGATTTGACACAAGTGCTTAATAATAAGCACTTGTGTTTAGTTGTTTTGCTTTAAATAAGCACTTTATCAGCTTATTTTTGTTTCAAAATTTTTCTCCAAGTTTACTTTTATATTTTTGATTTTCTGGTAATTTTTCAGATTTTTCCAAGTTGATTTGATATTTTTCTTTGATTTTAATCATTTTTATATATTTTTTAATAAATAAAAATCAATAAAAAAAATCAGAAAAAGCCATAAAAAATACAAAATATTTTAGGAAATTCTTTTATAATATTTTAGATTTTTCAGAAATTATTTTACATTTTTCCCTTTTATTTTTCTATTTTTCTTTATTTTTAATTCATTTAAAAATACAAAAACAAAAATAAATTCATAGAAATTAAATAAAAAGTCAATAAAATATTTTTCTTTTTCTGAAAATTCTTTTTATTAGTTTAAGTTTTTTAGAAATTTGTTTCACATTTCTAGGATTATTTTTAGTTAAAAAATTACGTTTTATTTCGTACGTACGTTTTAATTTCACGTTTGAATTCCCATTTTTAGATTTTAAACATTTGTGCATACTTAGCTTGTATCTTTTGCTTATTTCATCATATCTTTTCATAATTTGTATTTCACTATCACAATTTTCACTATTCACTACACGGTTCACGAATCGATTATTCGAGATTCTATTCAACTTTCGTTGGGAAACGACTCGGTAAATCCGTATTTCTCGCGGATTTTCTCGATACTTATAAATATATACTATAATTGATGTCAATCAATGGCGCACTTGACCTGACAGTTACAAAGATAAGAGTTATTAATTGATTGCATTCATTGAGAGGCCGATCACTTGCCTACATTTATCATTATCTAGAGTTAAGCTAGGACATTAGAAGATATAAAAGGCGACTTAAGTGGTCAGAAGAAAAGAGGCAACAAGAAGAGAATTACAAGAACTATACTAAAGGTTACAATAGTGATATTGGTGAACTCACACCAAGTTCACCATATCAAAGTTGTGCTCGTATTCCAAGTGTTGTGACAGAGGCTAGGAAAGGATTCGTGTAGAGTTTTCTCTGTGAAAACCATTTGATCAATTTTTTGTATTCATTGGTACAATTCTTGTTTGATACAATTTGAATTATGAAGTTTATGAAATTTAAATTGAACGTTATGAGTTTTGTAACTGAAATAATAGAGTAGTCGATTTATGTTTATTCGGGTAATGTAGTTATGTGATTGTTTTATATGTATTCGATTGCTTGCTTTTGATACTATGAATAAGTTCAGTTAATGAGAGGATATTTGGACCATTGCTAGTTGTTTGATGTATCTCTGTGATAGAAGTAGGTCGAAAGGGTCTATTGCTTTGATATTATTTCAAGTTGTTTGTCTATGACAACTTGGTGTTTGCCTTGTAAAAATTGGCCAACAAAACATCTATAGACCCAAACATGTTCTTGTTTATTGCCTGATCTCATGTCTAACGAACTTGATTGGGAAATTGACTTGTTTATACTTCTGTTATGAACCTATATTATTTCATTTGACATATTAAGAATTATAGGTCGAAAGAGGTTGTTAATATGTCGGATAGTTACATGTTTAAGTGATCACCAGTCATCTCTTGCTTATATACATTGTTCATGATTGCAAGCTGGTCTTTATATATGTTTACTTTCATGTTTCACAACCTAAATAAACATACCTTAATATAATCTTGTTACACAATCTAGTCAACCAAATTACTAGTCTATTGATAGTGACAATATTTGGACTATTGCTTTTAAACACTTGTTAATTTGGATTTTTCCCCAATCCCTTAGGACGACCTTGTCTTACATAGATTACAACGAAGGTTATACTTTACCATTTTTTTCTTCAACGGTAACCACATACTTTTTCGAGTTACGATTCTTTTGATTTGGATTAGACGGTCGAAACATTATGATGCATGTATTTTGCTTATTTAAAAACCTATTCATTCTTTTACTTTCTGTCATTCGGATGTAATTGTATCATTACACAATTTAAAAAAAATTAACACATACAATATATTTGCAAATTTACTTTTATAATAGTAAAAATAAGTCAATTTACAAATAAAATAAATACAAAAAAGTTAATAACTTACACAAATTATTGTGGAATATATACAATAGATTATGGCAACATCACAATCCAAAGTATACATTCACAATAACAATGTATTGTTATTAATTTGGTAATGAACACTCACCTCAATATATAAACTAGCAACATTTCTTTAGATTGACCTATGTGGGATGAAAGCATACATTTTTTTTTTGCTTCACCTCAACATTGTTTTGGACATATGGATACTTCTAAGTCCAAATTTATTATTGTTGTGACCATCGTTGCAACTATAGCTCATATGAGCCTTAATGAAGTACGTTCTCGAGATAAAAGAATGTCATGACTTACACGCGCTCTTGCATCGGATGAGATAGGTCACATTCAAATATTCAATCCTATATTATTTTCTCAAACCACAATTCAAGATTACAGTAAATACATGCTAGTTTATATGAGGGATACTTGATAAATCGCTTTCAAAAAGTTAGAGAGTAATTTTTTTTCCTATTAGAACAACATTGCGTTGTTACGAGTGTCCAGAAAGTTTTCAAATAACGAAACACATTCAGTTATTAATTAGACATAAATCATACATGCAAAAGTATAGGCAATGTTCACTACTACACAAATTTTTTGTACACACCATTTTGGTACGGTTAGAGCAAAAACCATACCAAAATACTAGAAAAAAGCTATTTGGTACGGTTTTTAAAAAAACCGTACTAATAAATCATTATTTGGTGCGGTTGTTATGTAGTTTTTTTTTCTGGGTTATTTCTAAAACCGTACTGATGAGGCGAAAAATGATCCGTTTTTAGGGGGTCATTTAAGCCCGAATTCGAATTTATTTGATCAAATATTGCCCTAAATCGTTCCTTTTGTGATTTTAGGTACTTTGGGAGTGAAATCTGGAAAAGGAAGCAATTCGGACGTTTTTGGAGCATAAAAGTGAAGAAAACGCCAAAGTCTTAATTTTCCATGCTGGGAACAGTAGGTGACGGCGTCAAGAGTAACTCCCTGACGGCGTCAAGAGCAAAATTTCATGACGATCCAGTACAGATTTGAAGGCGTCACGAAGTAGGGCGTCAAGAGTAAAAGTCATGACGGCCTGGAAATGATTATCACTTGACGGCGTCAAATGTAGATCAAGGCAGTCCGAGAATAGTTTTGGCGGCGAGGTGACGGCGTCACAAGGTTGGTCTTGACGCCGTCAGACCCCTTTTCCTATATATAGTTTTCTAATTTTCACATTAAAAAGGGAGAAGTTTTGGAGAAACCCTAAGTACGAACTTGGTGCGAATTTTACAGGTTTTTTAAGGGTTCCAAGCCCTTGATACCTTTCATGTGTAATTGAGATAAGTGTTCTTTTAATTCAATCAATATGTCTATGTGTTGGTTGTCTATATCTTGTTCTTGTCTTAATTCCATCATGCTAGGCTAGATCTATCTTGTGTTTGCTTGGATCTAATGAAACCTAAATGTTAATTATGTGTTGATTACTTGTTTATACTTGTCTTGGATGAATGATTTATATGTTAGGCTTAAGAAAACTGGCAGATCTCCAATTGGTAACATGCTTGAACGTCTTAAGAAACATGAACCGACGCGCACTAGGTCTTTATTGGTTGTATTTAATGCATGAGCCACTGTTTAAAATCCCTATAGTTGTGCTGGGCATGGTATAGGAGGAGATAAGAGCTCATAGAATTGGGGAGTTAAGTGTGCCACCCCATGAATGGTATTAAGGAATACGATCCGTCATCCATGCAATTATAACAAGTAATTAACGTGTAAAAGATGTCTAGGGAGTAGTGAAATCTAAGTAAACACATTTTCTCCACTTATTGCTCACAACTTTAGTATAATTTAGTTTATTTTCATTTCTAGTATTTTATTTTGATTGCATCTTTAGTATTGGGTTAGTTGATTAGCAACTAATTCCGCCCAAATCCTTCAAACCCGAGATTTTTAATTGCTTTTCTATAAAATATAAAATACAAAAAGAATCTTCCCTCACCTTTAGAACTAGTATTTAGGCTTTCTAATCCTAGCGACACTATTCCTAAGCTGAACGATCAATCCCCCGGTACTTGTCACTATACTATACTACAACGATCATGTACACTGCCTGGTGGGGGTTGTAAGCTTCTCAAGATCCCTTGAGAGGTAAAGCCTGGTGCGATTCCCACGTATCAAGTTTTTGATGCCGCAGCCCGGGGAATAGTTATTGTCTAGGTTAGAATTTCTTTTTATTAGGTCTACTTGCTAGATTCCTTTCTAGTAAGATTTTATTTTTATTTTTAGGTTCTCTTTAGTCTATCTTATTTCTTTGTGTTTTTGTTCGTAACTCTTCACCACCTGCCATCATGGCAAACGATGAATCCTTTAACCTTAGGATCACTAGGAGTCGTAGTTCCACTAGAAACCTGGTCTTGCCTTATGCGGAACCCGAAAGAGAAATGCATAGATTGAGACAATATCACTCAACTTCTGAACCATCTAGCGTTGCCATCGATTTTGATGCACCTCTTTCTGAAGAAAATTCAGAAAATCATGTCACAACCCCTAGCTCCCAACCCAACGACGAGATGAGTACCCCCGCAACCCCCATTCCTAAGCGCCTTAAGGACTACTCCTCCCCAACCTCTTGTGGCTTCTCAAACGCCATTGTCTACCCAAACGAACACACCAATGAGGTCTTGCATGCGAACGATGTTTGGCTTGTCAAAAATGTGTGTAAGTTTCGCGGAATAGATGAGGAAGATCCAATCCAACACATCAAGGACTTCCTGAAAATAGTAGACACCCTCCATACGGATGGGGCTACTAGAGACACATCCCGATTGCGATTCTTTCCTTTCACCTTATATGAAAAAGCCCAAGAATGGTATGACAAACTCCCTTCTGAATCTATTTTCACATGGGAGCAACTCATATCCAAGTTCTATGAGAAGTTCTTTCCACCTGGAAAAACCTCAGCATTTAGAGATAGGATCCTCCGTTTCCGAAAAGGGAAGGACGAACCCTTCCATAAATCGTGGATTAGATTCAAAGATTTAATAAGACAAGTTCCCCATCATGGCATTGAGCTTTGGCTCTTGGTCCAAATCTTCTACGATAATATATCCTCTAACGATCGAAACGGAATTAACCAATCTAGAAAAGGGAGATTGGCCAATCTTAGTGCCGAAGAAGGATGGGATAGGATTGAAGAATATGCTCAAGACCAGGATAACACTTGGGATGAACCTGAGTCGACTGTCAGCATTTCTGAAATCACTTCTGATCGATTGAGAAAAATTCACAAAAGAGTGGAATACCTAGCTGGATCGCAGTTACCTAAACAACTCTCGAATCCTTACCTAATCTGCGATTACTGTGGGGGCCCGCATGAGGTAGAAGAATGCGGAGGAGCAGCCACAACTGAACATGCATGCTTGTCAGGAGGGGACATTTATGCTGATCCCTCCCTTTTGCCTTTTTACCAAAATGACGATTACACCCTTTGGGGAAATCTGGTAAAGAGAAGAGAAGGGGAGGAAGGCCCTGAATTCAAAATCAGGAGCAATTTTGAAGATGACCTTGGTCACTTCACTCAAGAAAAAGGCTTGCAAATGAAAGGTCTTAATGAGCTTTTCGACGAGCAGCAGGAGGATATTGGAGAATTTTTCAACAAGCTTAACTCAGCCCTAGATAATCTTGAAACGCCATCAGTAAGCAAAAAAGACCCCATGCTCGCGATAACCACTCGAGCTGGAACAACAACCAAGGACCCTCCTTACCCAAACTCGTCCCCCATCACCCCCGATCCAAACAAACCTGGGGAGGAGGAGGAGGATGTCGGCGGTAATACCCCCGACCAACCGCCCTTGACGACCCCTTCCCCATCAACCCTGCCTAACCAACCTGTGAGAATCCCGTTTCCGTCCCGATTAAGGAACCAGAAAACTGAGAATGATAACAAGAGATTCCTGTCTTACCTAAAAGACTCGGTTGTCACCATACCTTTCCTTGATGCTTGCTATCACATGCCAAAGTATAGCACATACTTTAAAAAACTACTTGCTAACCGGAAGAAACTCGAGGGTCTTGTGACCCTGGGGGAAGAATGCTCAGTGGTGACCCACCGAGGGCTACCAAAAAAAGGTAGACGATCCGGGCAGCTTCACCCTGCCTTGCTCCATAGGACCTCTATCAATCAAGAATGCTCTTGCCGATTTGGGAGCGAGTATCAATCTCATGCCTCACTCTATGTTCCGTAAACTAGGATACTCTGGATTGAAGTCTACCCGTATGAACATCCAACTAGCCGATAGATCGGTCAAGTACCCCGTAGGGATATGCGAGAATGTGCTAGTCAAAGTTGGGAAATTCAAATTCCCGGTCGACTTCGTAATCCTGGATATGGAGGAGGATGACTTGGTACCCATCATCTTAGGTAGACCATTTCTTGCTACCGCTCGTGCAGTCATCGATGTCTACGATGGCAAATTAACCTTACGAGTGGGAGACGATAGCACAACCTTCGACATTAAGGATTCTATGGACCTCTCCCTCGAAGCAGCCAACCGGCTCTATTTTATCGGGGAAGTAGATGAACTCACAGATGTCATTGATAGTTGTGTCGATGAACAGATCGATGAAGGCTGGCTACGGGACGAGAGTTTTCTGCCTTTGCTAGAGGTAGAAAAGATGGAGGATGTTAGTGCAGTCTCCTTCTACCCCAGACAAGAGGCAACGGAGCATCTCGAGCTCCGAAAGCCCGAAAACAAGCTCAAACCTTCTATTATCGAACCTCCTGATGTAGATCTTAAAGAGCTTCCTAACCATTTGGAGTATGCCTTCCTTCAGGGAGAGGATCAACTCCCGGTAATCATAAAATCTTCCTTGGAACATGAACAAAAAGGTAAACTCTTAGAGGTCCTAAAAAAATACAAGGGGGTACTCGCATGGAGTGTGGCCGACATTAAGTGGATTGACTCAACTTTTTGCACACATAAGATTCTCATGGAAGAAGATTATAAACCTACCGTGCAACCCCAGAGGCGCGTGAACCCTAACATTAATGAAGTAGTGAAGAAAGAAGTCATAAAACTTTTTGATGCAGGATTGATTTACCCGATCTCGGATAGCCCATGGGTCAGTCCTGTGCAGGTTGTACCTAAAAAGGGTGGAATGACTGTAGTTAAGAATGACAAGGGTGAGATGGTGCCCCAGAGAACAGTCACTGGATGGCGGGTATGCATCGACTATCGAAAGCTCAATGATGCCACGAGGAAAGATCATTTTCCCTTATCATTCATTGATCAGATGTTAGAGAGATTATCTGGACACGAGTACTATTGCTTCTTGGATGGATTCTCTGGATATTTTCAGATTCCCATAGCACCTGAGGACCAAGAAAAGACCACGTTTACCTGCCCTTATGGAACATTTGCCTACAAAAGGATGCCTTTTGGGCTATGTAATGCCCCCGCCACTTTCCAGCGATGCATGACCGCAATCTTTCACGAACTCATGGAAGACAGCATGGAAGTGTTCATGGATGACTTTTCGGTCTTCGGGAACTCCTTCGACCGCTGTCTTGATAATCTAGAAAAGATGCTTAAACGGTGTGAGGAAACCAACTTGGTGCTAAACTGGGAGAAATGTCATTTCATGGTGAAGGAAGGGATTGTGTTAGGACATAAGATCTTAGGGAACGGAATAGAGGTGGACCAAGCTAAAGTTGAAGCTATATCTAAGTTACCATACCCCACAACTGTTAAAGCAATACGCAGTTTCTTGGGGCATGCCGGGTTTTATCGAAGATTCATCAAAGACTTCTCCAAAATCGCTCGGCCAATGACCCAACTACTTGTGAAGGATGCTCCGTTTGATTTTTCCCAAGAATGCAAGGATGCATTCGATCTCTTAAAAAAGGAACTCACACAAGCTCCAATCATGATCACACCCAACTGGGAGTTACCATTTGAAATCATGTGTGACGCTAGCGACTTCGCTGTCGGGACTGTGTTAGGCCAACGGCGTGACAAGCTTTTTCAACCCATCTACTATGCGAGCAAAACCATGAATCCCGCTCAAGAGAATTACTCCACCACTGAGAAAGAATTATTAGCCGTGGTGTTCGCGTTCGACAAATTCCGACAATATATTGTCCTTTCAAAAACAGTCGTCTTCACTGATCACTCGGCTCTTCGATATCTTTTTGCGAAGCAGGATGCTAAGCCACGACTAATTCGGTGGATCCTGTTGCTACAGGAATTCGATGTCGAGATTCGTGATAAGAGAGGGGCAGAAAATCTGGCCGCAGATCATCTATCTCGTCTCGAAAACCCCTTGGATGAGCACGATAGAAGTGAGATTAGGGATTCATTTCCTGACGAACAACTCATGTTAATGAGTGACTCGGAGCCATGGTACGCCGATTTTGCTAATTACCTCGCAAGTAGACTCGTTCCTGAACACCTGACTAAGTACGAAAGGAAGAGGTTCTTTTCTCAGCTAAAATACTACTTTTGGGATGAACCCTTTTTATTCCGAAGGTGTCCTGACCAAATTATAAGGCGTTGTGTTTCGGAAAATGAGGCAGTGAAGATTATGAGGGAATGTCACTCTGGTCCCTCTGGCGGGCATCATGGGATAAACATCACCGCCCGAAAGATTCTCGATGCGGGATTCTATTGGCCCACAATTTTTCGTGATGTAAAAGAAATGGTGCAGGCGTGCGATGCATGTCAACGAGCCGGAAATATATCACATAGGGATGAAGCACCTCAGAACTTTATACAAGTTTGTGAGGTCTTCGATGTTTGGGGGATTGACTTCATGGGACCCTTTCCATCTTCAGGGGGGAACGAGTACATATTAGTCGCCATTGACTATGTTTCAAAATGGGTTGAGGCACAAGCCCTTAGGACCAATGACGCCAGAGTAGTTATTCATTTCCTGAAAAAGCTTTTCGCGAGATTCGGGATTCCTAAAGCTCTCATCAGTGATAGGGGAACCCATTTTTGCAATGAACAAATGGAAAAGGTCATGAAGAGGTATGGAGTACCCCATCGGTTCTCCACCGCCTATCATCCACAAACCAATGGCCAAGTCGAAAACACCAATAGGGCTATTAAAAGAATACTTGAAAAAACGGTTAGTCAAAACAGAAAGGACTGGTCATTTAAACTCGACGAAGCCTTATGGGCATTCCGAACCGCCTACAAAACACCTATTGGAACGACCCCGTTCCGCATGGTGTATGGTAAGGCATGTCACTTACCAGTGGAATTAGAACATAAGGCTTATTGGGCGCTTAAGACATGCAACTTAGATTACACAATTGCTGGAAATAATAGGTTCTTGCAATTACACGAACTTGATGAGCTTAGGCTAGAAGCCTACGAATCCTCCATCACATATAAAGAGAGAGCTAAAAGATGGCATGACCAGAGAATTAAGAAACCCAAAGAATTTTCAGAGGGAGACAAGGTCCTATTATACAATTTTCGGTTGAGATTATTTCCGGGAAAACTTAAGTCTAGATGGTATGGACCGTTCACGGTAAAGAATTCCTCTAAAATTGGAGCCGTGATGTTACTAGATGATGAAGGTAGGGAATTTACTGTTAACATACAACGTGTAAAACACTACCAAGAGAATAACAATGAAATGATTAGTGAGGAGGATGTGACGTTTGATGATGAGGTCACGTAGTAACCCATGACCTTGAGTCTAGCTACAAGACTCGTAAATAAAGAAAAACGCTTCTTGGGAGGCAACCCATGTTTTGTGTGATTTTATTTTGTTTGTTTGTTATTTGCTTCCGTATGCATATTTAATTTTTATTGTTGGTAGATCATGTTTCTAAACTAAAGAGTGGAAATACTTTACTTTGTTGTTTTGGCCTAGTCTTAACTCCACCTAAAGGTATTTTTGCAAAAGATAAGTGTAAGGGGAAACCCCAAATATGTTTTCAAGAAACAAACCGATCATGATTCTCCACAATATTAAATGAACATGTATATTCGTATTTGTTAGAGTCAAATGCTTGTATTGAGTCATAATGAAGTTTTGCAGGATTTTCCAGGAAGTAGGACCAAGTTTTTCCAGAAATTTTCCAGAAACTTAACATAAGAATTTCTGCAGGTCACTTCTGACGGCGTCAAGTGTAAAAATCTGGAAATTTTACCGGTTTTGTTTTTCTAACGAAGTCTTATGGTTTTTTGTGAATTATTAAGTTTTATAATCTCCAGGAGATCTGCAAACTTCATTCCACAAGCATTATATCTTATCTTGTTTTCTAGGATTTAGTAACTTATATAGGATGCCGCCGATTTTACGCGAGGTTGTCTTGTCTATTTTATCAGGATTTACAGGTTATGTATGACAAGAAGATGATTTATATTCTGGAAGGGAAGCTTTGATTGTTCATTTTCTTGGAGGAAGATTTAACCTGGCCAACTTATTATCCATACCGAGCGAATCAGGGGAGTATTTGATTTCATTCTCTTTACTTTTTCACTTTTACATTCTTTACTTGAACATTGGGGACAATGTTCATCTTAAGTGTAAGGGGAGGGTAAAAAGATGATACCTTACATATGCACTTTCGCTTGAGTTTGTTTTGTTTAATGGTAGATGCGTAATAAAACTATGAGAAATACTTGTTAGTGTAATTTTAGCGCCAAATTTAAAATTTTTTACAACATTTAGGAGTGAAACTTTAGCCATAGCAAGCGTCTCATGGATAGGAGATTGTATGACTAGCACATAACCGTATATTCAGAAAAATTTTTCACCCAAATATGTGAGGTTCGCCTTTAGATTTGATAGGAAAAGCATTTACTATTAGTACACCCCTCCGAGCCTATCTTTTCGTTTCTAACTTTAAGCATCTTACTTAAAGGAAGAATTTGTTACACCCCACTTAAATGTACAACCAAATCGCCTTAGCCTTCCGTGTATGCGCTCATTTTTAGTGCATTATTGTTATTTGTTAAACCCTAAGTTAACTTTCTAATTGATTATATGGTTGCTAAGTCGAGTCATATCCTTGTACATATTGTTTTGGGACGATTGGGACTCATGGGTAAAGTACTTATTTTGTGGAGTAATGGGGAAGAACATCATTTATTACCCCATATGTACGTTAATCTTAAAAGTGCTCAAAGTGTTTTGATTTTCTTGATTCGAGTCATTAGATTAGTTAATTGTAAAGTATGTAAAAATTCAAGTGTAAGGGGAATGTTCATTCCCTATGATGTATTATTTCGGATGGTAGGGTAAGAGTGTATGCAAAAAAAAAAAAAAAAAAAAAAAAAAAAAAAAAAAAAAAAAACAAAAAAAATAGAGAAAAAACATACGGACTACCATCCCTTTTCATTCTATGTTCATTTTATGTTTTTGTTATTTTTCATTTATTAGCTTAAGTCGAGTCTAGTCTTGGCTTAGCAACGCCATATTGTACATGTAATTAACCAAGATTGTTAACTCGTCACCAGTAATACTTCCTTTATCCAACAAAACCGTGTATTTCATATCCCTACACCTAACGTTACAACCCTTTAAAAGACCTCTTTGATAGTTTATCCTAGGTGCTCACGCCATGTGGTGGAGGTTTGATCCTTTCCCAAGCCTATGGTAATCTATTTTGCTATGACAGGTAGTGAGAGATATCTTCCGTTTCCATATTGTAATCTACACTTTATTACACCCGAGAGATGTGAGCATCTAAACACTATTTGTGAGGTGCTAGTGTATGACCTCCGTGCTTGTCTATTGGTCTTTAGTGGAACGATTATTTGTTGTAATTATTTTTATATTAGTGTTAAATGACCCCTAACTTGTATTTTGACTAGAATAAAAGCGCATTTGCTTGAGGACAAGCAAATCTCAAGTGTAAGGGTATATGATGTGGCGAAAAATGATCCGTTTTTAGGGGGTCATTTAAGCCCGAATTCGAATTTATTTGATCAAATATTGCCCTAAATCGTTCCTTTTGTGATTTTAGGTACTTTGGGAGTGAAATCTGGAAAAGGAAGCAATTCGGACGTTTTTGGAGCATAAAAGTGAAGAAAACGCCAAAGTCTTAATTTTCCATGCTGGGAACAGTAGGTGACGGCGTCAAGAGTAACTCCCTGACGGCGTCAAGAGCAAAATTTCATGACGATCCAGTACAGATTTGAAGGCGTCACGAAGTAGGGCGTCAAGAGTAAAAGTCATGACGGCCTGGAAATGATTATCACTTGACGGCGTCAAATGTAGATCAAGGCAGTCCGAGAATAGTTTTGGCGGCGAGGTGACGGCGTCACAAGGTTGGTCTTGACGCCGTCAGACCCCTTTTCCTATATATAGTTTTCTAATTTTCACATTAAAAAGGGAGAAGTTTTGGAGAAACCCTAAGTACGAACTTGGTGCGAATTTTACAGGTTTTTCAAGGGTTCCAAGCCCTTGATACCTTTCATGTGTAATTGAGATAAGTGTTCTTTTAATTCAATCAATATGTCTATGTGTTGGTTGTCTATATCTTGTTCTTGTCTTAATTCCATCATGCTAGGCTAGATCTATCTTGTGTTTGCTTGGATCTAATGAAACCTAAATGTTAATTATGTGTTGATTACTTGTTTATACTTGTCTTGGATGAATGATTTATATGTTAGGCTTAAGAAAACTGGCAGATCTCCAATTGGTAACATGCTTGAACGTCTTAAGAAACATGAACCGACGCGCACTAGGTCTTTATTGGTTGTATTTAATGCATGAGCCACTGTTTAAAATCCCTATAGTTGTGCTGGGCATGGTATAGGAGGAGATAAGAGCTCATAGAATTGGGGAATTAAGTGTGCCACCCCATGAATGGTATTAAGGAATACGATCCGTCATCCATGCAATTATAACAAGTAATTAACGTGTAAAAGATGTCTAGGGAGTAGTGAAATCTAAGTAAACACATTTTCTCCACTTATTGCTCACAACTTTAGTATAATTTAGTTTATTTTCATTTCTAGTATTTTATTTTGATTGCATCTTTAGTATTGGGTTAGTTGATTAGCAACTAATTCCGCCCAAATCCTTCAAACCCGAGATTTTTAATTGCTTTTCTATAAAATATAAAATACAAAAAGAATCTTCCCTCACCTTTAGAACTAGTATTTAGGCTTTCTAATCCTAGCGACACTATTCCTAAGCTGAACGATCAATCCCCCGGTACTTGTCACTATACTATACTACAACGATCATGTACACTGCCTGGTGGGGGTTGTAAGCTTCTCAAGATCCCTTGAGAGATAAAGCCTGGTGCGATTCCCACGTATCACGTACCAAAATACTTTTATTTGGTGCAACCCGTACCAAAATTACTTTATTAGCTACGGTTTGTTTAAAACTGTAATAAATAATTCTTTATTTGTTACCGTTTGTTTCATAACCTTTCTAACTTGCACATAATCTTTGACTTTTAAGCTCATAAGCTTCACTTTAACATACTCCAAGATCAAGCCATTAATAGTATCAATGTTCCTTTTTTCATTATCAAACAATTTCTTTGGATTGAGTAATTGAGTTAATGTAGCCATCTTGGATGCTACGTACGATAACACCGTCTTTTATGCAACGATCTTCTAGTGGTAAGTTGGAAATCTGGAATAGTCCCCTTATCCTCGTCACGTGTCACCGAAAACCCGTCTTTAAACAAATCCATCGTTGTTCGATCATCCCAAACAAGCATTAAAACCCAAACCCAAACTATTCACATTTAATACCAAATCATGTGATACAATAATCTAAAACAAAGAATCACACAATAGATGAATAACTTGTTTGATAACATAAAACACCCTAAAGTTGTTTCACTCAATTGCTATCATAGCGAAGCCAAAAAATGGACAAACAGTAGAATGTTATTTTGTTCACATCCCACATCGCCTCATGGCCAAATAGACACATGTAGAGATTGCTATAAAATGAGAGACCAGACAATGAACAAACGTGACCTATTTCATTTCTATTCTTTAGATTTGTTTTGCAATGCTAGTTAAAACTTTTTTGGAATGTCTGTATTTTGAGTTGTGTTAATTTTTATTAAATAAAAAAATTAACACATTTCTGTAGACATTTTAGAATTTTTTAAATGGTATTTAATAATAACAAAAAAATTTACTAGTAATAAACATTGTTAGATAAATGTGCATCTAAAAGTAGGGTTAAAATTTGGTTTAAATTTCAATGTTTGTTTTAATTAGTAGTTTTGTAACTTTAATCTTGTTTTTACTGTTTGTTGTTAAACAAGTTGTTATTTTGACCGCTAATCGCTTTGAAACGCTTCAAAATATTTGCGCCACCCATATCGTAATATATGCTGATGTCGTAAAAGGTAGCTTCATTTAGAATAGAATAGAGGGCATATATGGTAGCTACATACATCAGTCAATTATGCATATAACCTGTTATGAAACTTTGAAAACTATCAACCATCTTTGTACCTTTTATTTTTGTTAAGTGCATTGAGTGATACTTGTTTATCTTTATAAGAAACAGTATAAACTATGTTGAACGCTATAAGTAATCAATATTCACAAACAAATAAACATAAAAAATTGTTATATATATGATTAAATGAGAAAATTAAAACAAGTGATCTTGAAAAAAAAACAACACATAAGTCTTTGTAAGGTTCATAACAAATAAACATAAGAAAAATGTTAAATAGTCAACTAAATAAGAAAAACAAGTCTTCAAGAACCAAAATAAGTACAATAAGTTTTTGTTGAGCAAGTACTACACACTTGTTCACCTTGGTAGCACACTTGAGATTTATAAAAATTCCACTAGTTTTATATGTGAGACAAGTTATTAAAATATATATTATCAAATCATTTTATGCGATAATAGGAAACTAATATCACAAGTAAATAAATAACTTGTTTCCCATCCTCGTTGTCTACAATAGCTTTATAAATCGTTGGTTGTCGGTGAATGGTCCTTTACTCGCTAATTTGCAATCATTTCTTTCGACTTTTCTCGTGGAAGATGGGCAACTTTAGTCCTGAAAGGCCCAATGTCTCTTTAGTTACCAACATAAAATTATGATAAATACTAAATATTGACGATGAAAAAGGTTTATAAAAGGATCCACGTAAATAAAATTTCTCGTAGCACACACGATGAGAGAAATTTAATATAGAAAATGAAAATAAGTGTAATTTTAAAGGTGTAAGATATAGGGGACAAGTTGGTAGTTTAAGTCGGGATGTAAAGGACACGAAATACCAAGCGAACTATGGGAGATTTGATTGACCAAATACTTGAAATTGACTTGATTCAAAGTGAGTCGAGCTCAAGCTACACGAATAGAGTTTTGAGAATTAAAATACTTGTAGGCTTATATTACAAATCTATATCATTAAAATAAACCATCTAAATTTTGTGAACCAAAGATATTATTTAAGAGTTATAAGCATTTTAATTTACTTCTCATTTTCATTAAAGCGAAATATATGAAGTTATAATAAAAAATCCAGATTTCATATCAAATTTCCACATATAAAGTTAGTAAACCCCTTAAGAAGAGGTCCATGTACTTCACCTGTGAAAGCATGACACTAAACCCAAATACAAATAATCAGTAGAGTATGTGATATATAAGTGATAACTATTTTCTTCTTTTATCTATGTGGGAATGAAAGTTATCATGGCTTTCATGACAAATACAATGAGGTGCCTCACTTTACTCTGGACTCATGCTTGTGTATCACTAAAGAAGAAAGCGTTAGAAGTAACGGATAAAAATTAATTAATATGTCTGGACTCGAACACGAGACTTCGGGATTGCACACATTACGTATGAGTTTCAATGTATTAATAATTATTATATTTCATTATGAATAATTATTAACCTCTTATGAAACTTTGAAAACTATGTATTACAATTTCGAATATTCATTCAATGAGCCATCCTTGTACCTTTTAATATTCCTAAGTGCATTGAGTGATACTAGTTTATCTTTATAAGAAACAGTATAAACTATGTTGAACGACTATAGGTAATCAATATTCACAAACAAATAAACATAAAAAATTGTTTTATATATATGATTAAATGAGAAAATTAAAACAAGTGATCAATAAAAAAAACAACAAATAAGTCTTTGTAGCGTTCATAACAAATAAACATAAGAAAAATGTCAAATCATGTTATGCGATAATAGGAAATTAATATCACAAGTAAATAAATAACTTGTTTCCCATATATCCTCGTTGGTTGTGGGTGAATGGTGATAAGTCCTTTTACTCGCTAATTTGCAATCATTTCTTTAGTCGTGAAAGACCCAAACGTCTCTTTAGTTACCAACATAAATTTATGATAAGTACTAAATATTGAGAGAAAATTGCAAAAATCGTCCCTGTGGTTGGCCAAATTGCACGTTTGGTCCGTACTGTTCATTAAGTGCAAAAAAGGTCCGGATTTGGCACTGTTACATGCAGTTTTGGTCCCTCATGTTAACACCGGTTAAGTGAGTTCCGTTAAGTGGCACTGTTTAATTCACTTTAGGTCCCCAATGTTACACGTTAGCCCCTTAAGGCAGAAATCGTTGCAGCGCCTGTCCTTTTTCTGGAATTTTTTTTTTTTTTTTTTTTTTTTTTTTTTGAATTCGATTTTTTTTTAATTCGAAAAAATTTATATAAATTCGAAAAAACTTATAAAAATTCAAAAAAACTTATAAAAATTCGAAAAATATAAAAATTTGATTTTTTTTTTAAAATGCGAAAAAATTTATAAAAATTCGAAAAAAATTATAAAAATTCGAAAAATATAAAAATTCGAAAAAAATTATAAAAATCCGAAAAAACTTATAAAAATTCAAAAAAAAATTATAAAAATTTGAAAAATTTATAAAAATCCGAAAAAATTTATGAAAATTTGAAAAAACTTATAAAAATTCGAAAAAATGATAAAAATTCAAAAAATATAAAAATTTGAAAAAATTTATAAAAATTCAAAAAAATCTAAAAAAAATCGAAAAATCTATAAAAATTCAAAAAAACTTATAAAAATTCGAAAAATATAAAAATTTGATTTTTTTTTTAAAATGCGAAAAAATTTATAAAAATTCGAAAAAACTTATAAAAATTCGAATAAAATTATAAAAATTCAAAAAATATAAAAATTTGAAAAAATTTATAAATATTCGAAAAAATCTAAAAAAATCGAAAAATCTATAAAAATTCAAACAATTTATAAAAATTCGAATTTCTTTATAAATTTTTTCGAATTTATAAAAATTTGAAAAATTTATAAAAATTCGAATTTCTTTATAAATTTTTTCGAATTTATAAAAATTTGAAAAATTTATAAAAATTCGAATTTTTATGAATTTTTTGAATTTTTATAGATTTTTCGATTTTTTATAGATTTTTTCGAATTTTTATAAAATTTTTCAAATTTTTATATTTTTTGAATTTTTATCATTTTTTCGAATTTTTATAAGTTTTTTCAAATTTTCATAAATTTTTTCGGATTTTTATAAATTTTTATAATTTTTTTTTTGAATTTTTATAATTTTTTTCGGATTTTTATAAATTTTTTCGAATTTTTATATTTTTCGATTTTTTATAATTTTTTTCGAATTTTTATAAATTTTTTCGAATTTTTATAAATTTTTTCGCATTTTAAAAAAGAAATTCAAATTTTTATATTTTTCGAATTTTTATAATTTTTTTCGGATTTTTATAAGTTTTTTCGAATTTTTATATTTTTCGAATTTTTATAATTTTTTTCGGATTTTTATAAGTTTTTTCGAATTTTTATAAATTTTTTCGCATTTTAAAAAAAAAATCAAATTTTTATATTTTTCGAATTTTTATAATTTTTTTCGAATTTTTATAAGTTTTTTCGAATTTTTATAAATTTTTTCGCATTTTAAAAAAAAAATTCAAATTTTTATATTTTTCGATTTTTTATAATTTTTTTCGGATTTTTATAAGTTTTTTCGAATTTTTATATTTTTCGAATTTTTATAATTTTTTTCGGATTTTTATAATTTTTTTCGAATTTTTATAAATTTTTTCGCATTTTAAAAAAAAAAATCAAATTTTTATATTTTTCGAATTTTTATAAGTTTTTTTGAATTTTTATAAGTTTTTTCGAATTTATATAAATTTTTTCGAATTAAAAAAAAATCGAATTCAAAAAAAAAAAAAAAAAAAAAAAAAATTCCAGAAAAAGGACGGGCGCTGCAACGATTTCTGCCTTAAGGGGCTAACGTGTAACATTGGGGACCTAAAGTGAATTAAACAGTGCCACTTAACGGAACTCACTTAACCGGTGTTAACATGAGGGACCAAAACTGCATGTAACAGTGCCAAATCCGGACCTTTTTTGCACTTAATGAACAGTACGGACCAAATGTGCAATTTGGCCAAACCACAGGGACGATTTTTGCAATTTTCTCAAATATTGACGATGAAAAAGGTTTAAAAAAGGATCCACTTACATTCCTAGCTTCATACGTAGTAGTTTAATAGGAGTGATCATATGTAGTGGTATAATTAATAAATAAAATTTCTCATAGCACACACGATGAGCGAAATTTTATGCAAAAAATAAAAGTAAGTGTAATTTTAAAGGTGTAAGATATGGGACAAGTTGGTAATTTTAAAGGTGTAATATAGGGGACAAGTTGGTAATTTCAAAGTTATGCGAGCTCAAGCTACATGAATAGAGTTTTGAGTATTAAAATACTTGTAGGCATATATTACAAATCTATATCATTAAAATAAATCATCTAAATTTTGTGAACAAAGATATTTAAGATTATAAGCATTTTAATTTACTTCTCATTTTCATTAAAGCGAAATATATGAATTTATAATAAAAAATCAAGATTTCATATCAAATTTCCACATATAAAGTTAGTAAACCCCTTAAGAAGAGGTGCACTTCACCTATATGTGAAAGCATGACACCAAACCCAAATACAAATAATTAGTAGAGTATGTGATATATAAGTGATAACCATTTTCTTCTTTTATTTATGTGGGAATGAAAGTTATCATGGCTTTCATGACAAATACAATGAGGTGCCTATCTTTACTCTGGACTCATGCTAGTGTATTAGTCTTACCACTAAAGAAGGAAGGAGACTGTTATTTTTGGCGGTATGTTTTATATAATACAAGAATTACATCATTTCGGAGTGTTTTTGCAAAACCCTTCTCATTGAAAAAAAAATTAGACCAATAGGAGAGCTCAATTTTGACACATAAGCAAAATCAAACAATATGATTGGCCAATAAAAAGTCAAAATTGAATTGATTTGGTCAAACTTTAATAAATTTGGTGGAGAATTTGATTGATAAAAAAAACACATAAAAATATAGGTGTCGAATTTATGAAAATAAAAACTTAAGAAAAGAGGAGGTAATTAATAAAACCTTAGTGGTTAAGTGTAAAATTATAAATCTTCATGTTTTTTAATAACTTTAGATATTAAACAAATAACCCCTTACACATCATACCACCTATACTTTATAATGTTAACGTTGTTTAAAATTACATGAGTAATAGTATTAGTTTTTTTGACTTTCATCTATTAAAATAAATTTGGTAAATATGCGAATTAATTTTAATATACGTTAAATATTTTTTAAACTAATGTTAGTTTTAAACTTTCATCCATTAGAATATATTTTTTTAAATAAGGACTTATGTTACTATTTAAAAGTTTAATTTATGCGTACACGAGTTTGAAATACGGTTAAATTATTAGTAACGGGAATATAAATATCAAATGGTAAGCATGAGTTACTGTGATATAAAATAAATATACGTGATTCTACTTATAACAACGACTCATGAAATTGTTATTTAAAATTTATATATGGATATCCATAAAAATATTTTAAAAACTTTACGGAACATATTTTAACTTTATCAACGCTCATTATGTGCCACTAAACTCGCACATTTTGTACAACATGATATCAATAGTTAAAGTTAAACAACAACATTAACCTCAAACTCAACATCTCTGTCAGTTAAAAATGTTATACAAAGCTAATTATTAAAAAAAAAAAAAAACAAACAAAAACACATCGGCTAGATAGTCATTCTTTAATATAGAAAGTGTTTTCCTTAAATTATTAAAAAAAAAATGCACGCATCACAATCCTTATTTGATAAGAATCACCTCCTAAATCAAAAAAAGAAAAACTACGTAGGTGATAACCTAACTTTATTCATTGACTTGATGTTTAAAAAAAATAATAATAATAAAAAAATAAAATAAATAAATAATAATAATTGGTTGTTGTAAAGGAATTAAAAGTATGTACATGAGAATTATTCAGCAAGAATATATAGTTTTTAATTAGGTTATTACGTTACTATACTGCGATAATGTTATTAACTTGGTAATCACGGATGTGAGATACAACCATTATTCTATACTTATGATTTATGTGTAAACCCCTTTTTGCTTATGAATAGAATCCGAAATAGACCTCAACAGCACTTTGGCTTATGCCTTATCTAGCTGATAGTTTTTAGTAAAATTTTTTATAGTTTAACTTTTTTGTTATACATACCAACTTTTAGTATTTTTTTTTTTTTTTTTTTTTTTTTTTTTTTTTTATTTATTTTATGTTTTATTGAAAACTTCTACACTTAATATTTGTGTTTTTACTATAAACACACTAAGCTATGATAGAATTAGTTGGGAGTTCAGGGGTTTTTTTACTAAGCTTCTCAAAAAAGCTTATAGTTTTATCATAAACTTATTGTGTTATGGTAATTGAATAAGCCAATAAGCACCTTTAATAAGCATAACCAAACACCCTTTAGTTCTAATCTGAAGATTTCTGATTTGATGTTATGACCAACTTTGTTGTTATCCTCACTATAATGCAACATGTTATTGGTTTTGCAGTTTTATGATCTTATCGCACACACTAAAGTGTAATGCAATTTGTTGTGTGCGCTTTTTAGAGGAGGATTAAGTATCAACACATGATTGTCATGGATGGTTAATCTACCAAAGATGTGTTTTAGTGCCTATATGGGGAATTTTATGGTAGGAATTCTTTTCGGAGTGTAATTTGTCTTTGAATGAATTAATAAAATTAGCAGGTGTTTGCCGTCATTGATAACACTATGGGTGTTAACCAACGGTCTAAAATATGGGTGTGTTTTACCTTGATGATTTAGGTCAATTGTGAAGAAAGTTGCATTAAAGTGAAAGGTCGGTAAGGATTCAAACAATCCTAAAAGACTTGCGGATGTACTCTGTCATTTTTTATGCATTTATAATTTACTTATACAAGTAATAATAATTTCCTTATATAGTTCGGGTTTAGAGAAAAATTATTTTTATACATTATAAATAATCGTAAGATTAAATTTGAGTTCTACCAATTACATTTTTTTTTTGTTTCTCTTTATGTAATAAAGAAACTATAGTGTAAGCATCTATGTTAATTTGATAATTTTATGATCAAACATGAGAAGTAAATAACACAAACTTATGAAAATACAAATTTTCAAACAAAAAGGTACATTAGTAAACATGGTATGATGGTTATTCATAATCAAGGAAATGAATCAATCTTCAAAGCTATCTAAATATGCTACGTATATTAACGAAAATATAAGTAAAAGAAATACCAGAATTACAAAACACATCGTAAATTGATAGCACGGGTTTGCAAAACTAAAAGCATATATCACTAACATCTCATGCAAGTCAAGTATCATCATGTGATTTTGCTTGAATAATAAAATATAATTTTTAATCCAAAACCATTCTCCTAAAATAATAGGTAGATTATAACATATATACATATGATTTTTTATTTTTAGTCCACTAAATAAAACTATTTGAAACATGTTAAGTTGTTCATTTCTTAATCGATAATAATACATAATCAAAACGAAATTTTAAAAACCCTGTGCGTGCACAGGTATTATAACTAGTGTAAAGGGTATAAGATTTGTGTTAACGTGCTTTCGGGTGCAAGTGCTTATATGGACGTAAAGTGAAATGATGGATGGATGACATTGCATAAGGCAGCAGTAAAATGTGACCATCTGGATGGTGAAATAATTTGTTTCAGTTGGGTACGGATCCTTCAATCTTGTCTGATCAAAGGGACTGCTCTGCTACTGCTACTGATCTTGCCCGTGATGAAGGACTTGTAAGTAGATTACAAACAAGTGCTACTATTGAGAATGAAAAGTTATAGACTTAAATCACCAGCTAGTGATCTTGCCCGTGGTTGAAAATGTCTATATTTATGTTGTAGGCTAAATTATAAACTCGTTTCTTTCATATCAAATGTAAATCACCCTTCTCCTAAAATTTGTTATACTAAAAAATTGGCATAACAATCAAATACTGATTCATCTACCCAAAACACTCGTGATACTAAGCGATTATGATAAACCCTTTCTAACCATTTCAGCGTGTTTATGTAGAGGGATTTGAGTTATATAATTTTTTGGTTAATTTACAAACATGAACTAGCTAAAACATTTTAGCTTGTTTAGCTAATACAAATTGGCAAATAGTTATATAACTTTTAAAGTACTAGAAAAATATTATGAAATTCAAACATATCGTTATGGTTTATAAATATTTATGTGAAATAGCTAGATGTTCCTTTATAATTTTTGACTATAATATGATAGGATATAAGTGATAGATTGTTATTTGATGTAAACCATATCGATATGGTTTATAAATAAGTGGCTATAAAAATCTGTCCAATAAACATATGAAGCCTAGTTTCACTCTTTAAAATAAAGCAATCTACAAAATAAAAAACACAAAAAGAGGTGATTTTGTTCTCTATACCATGACAATAATAATGTATTAATACCAACTTGTCTAAGGAAGACCCACGTCAATATATAAATTAGGAACATTTCTTTTGTTTGACCTATGTGGGATGAAAGCATACAATTTTCTTATGTTTATTAAAAAGAAGTAGCCATCTCTAACTAGCCTTATTAGTTATTACCATTGCCGGAAACAAGGCTCCTTTAAGTCCAAATTTATTATTGTTGCGATCATTGTTGCAAATATATGCGATTATTATAATTAATAATCAGTTTATATCACGGATGCTTGATAAATTAATTTTAAAAAGTTAAAGAGTAAAATTTATTTCGTATTAGAACGAAATTTCATTGTTACTAGTCATTCAAGTGTCTTTTTGCTTTTCATTTATATTATCGTACATCAACTAGAAAGTTGTCAAATAACGTAACACGTTCGGTTATTAATTAGACAGAAATTATACGTGCAGGACATATAAACATTGTTGATACACGAACAAATGAACAATTATGTCACACATGCATTCAATTGCTTACTAGACATTGTTATATTGTTATGATTGAAGGTGAGGAGAGGAGGAAAGCTAAAGCCTTGCGAAGAAAGCGAGAGCGGTGGAGAGGGAGGTGGGAAATGAGGAGCTGCAAAAATGCTTGTATGTCGTGTTCTTTTTTGGTTTTTATAGTTTTGATTAGTTTTATGTTTAAATGATTCATTGATGTTAGCAATGTGGTCAACGAATTAAGCTGTTTAGGTAACAAATTAGGTTGAATCACTAGTACAAAAGGTGAGTTCGGTTCATGGTCGAGATTCTGGAACTTAAGAGAGACTAAACCAATACCATAGTACTGTTGGTTCTTGGAGATGGATAATTATGATTTCATTCCATGTAATGAAACTAAGTATTTATGCATTCTGATATAGGAAAAGAAATACTCCGTGATGTTGTTTGATGTAAACCATCAAATGTAGTAAGGAAAAGTCACTATAAAAATTAGTCCATTTGAGCTTTTGAAGACTAGTTTTACGCTTTGATATATAGAAATCTACATTAAAAATAAAACACGAAAAAGTTAAAAACTTATACAAATTTATGGGCAAGGCATATGGGGAAGATTGTGGTCACAATCACACCAATACCTTGCCAATAATTGTGTAGTGATACCAACTTGGACAAGAACACTCACATCAACATAAAAACTAGCAACATTTTTTTTTTTTTTTGGGGTAAGGGGGACTTACCCCGGTAAAATATATTAAAAGGCCCAAAAAACCCAATAAGTACAATGGAATGTGGTTGGCTACCACATTAACCTCAAGCTCAAGCTTGAACAACCTCTAAATCATATGACATGCCATATGAATACTAGCTAGCAATTACAACCACCTAATAACACATAAACAAGTCATAACAGCCATCAACATTAGATAAACACCATATTAGGCAACTTCCAAAGCCTAGAAACCAGCACACCATCGTTAGACTTTTTAAATCTGGACGAGAGGAGTTTGAGACGGATAGAATTCATAATGCAATCAATAATTTGCTTCACCGGCCGTTTGTTCTTCTTAAAAAGACGCCAATTCCTCTCTTGCCAAATAAAGTAGGCACAAGCCGCCACAACCAACTTAGCAATAACACTCGTAGAAGACCTTATTTTAGCAATTGGGATAAGAGAAGCCAGAATATGAGAGAAAATAGGAACCGAAGAATCAATCCCTGCATACGTCTTCATGTGGTTCCAAATTTGTTGCGAAAAAAAGCACTCAAGGAATAGATGTTCATGTGAATCAGGTTGCAGTTCGCATAATGGACACAAAGTAATAAGAGAGCTCGAACCATCCCAAGTGTTGAGTTTATCTTGAGTTTTCAATCTTTGTTTAACGATCAACCATAGATTAAATGCGTGGCGTGGGATACACGAAGAAAACCACACGACGTCAACCCACATAACTTTATTACTTCTAGGCCTAATAGACCTCCAAACCATACTTACAGAAAATGACTTAACATTCCCATCCTCATCACGCCATTCCAACAAATCAGGTCTATCAACATGGTTTGGCATGACAATTGAACTAAGAAAAGGATACTTATTGATAAGTTCCTGAGGCCAGGTCCATACATTATTTAGAAAAATGTTCCTAACCTTAGAGAGAGGATTTAGCCCAGCTCTAAACATGTCACGTGTCGAGATAGAGTTAGCCAACGGACTACTGGAACACCAACGATCATACAATAATGACGTGAGAGCTCCATCTCAAATATTATGCCAAACAAATTCCCTAATAAGCGGTCTGATTTGTAAGACCTTTCTCCATCCCCATGACATGTTACCACGAAAAGGGATGTCCCAAAAGCTTCTTCCCCTTAGCTTGTATGCATGCACCCACTTAACCCATAACGAATCCTTAAGCGATAAGAGTTTCCAAATATGAGAAACCATTAACGCCTTGTTGAAATGATCAAGCCTTCTCAAGCCGAGACCACCCTCATCTTTAGGGAGACACACAACTTCCCAAGCGACTTTAGACTTGCCCTTTCGCATATCTTGGCTCCAAAGGAATCCCCGCATAATCTGCTCCAAATCACATAAAACGTGAGATGGGAGAATAAACACTGAGGCCCAAAAGATGTGCATAGAACCAATGACCGATTTAACAAGTTGCAACCTACCCGCAATGGAAAGAGATTTATTCTTCCAATCATGAATACGAGCTTGAACTTTCTGAACCAACTCCTTACAATCCCGAATCATAAGTCTAGACGAAACCAGTGGTACACCTAGGTACTTAACCGGAAGTCGTCCCTCTTCAAAAGAGAGAACGTTAAGGATAGGAATCTTTGTATGGGTAAGGACATTACAAAAATAAGTTGTGCTTTTAGGAAGACTAGGATTCAATCCTGAAGCATTTTTGAATTCATACATGGCCTCCTTAATAATATACGTGGAACCGACATCCCCATGAGCAAATAGAAAAAGATCATCCGCAAAACATAGGTTGATTAATTCTAATTCCGAAAAATACCGATGATAGGTAAATGAATTAGAATCTCGAACCCTCCTTTGAAGCATAAGCGTAAGTATCTCCATAACAAGAGTGAACAAGTAAGGGGATAATGGGTCGCCTTGTCGAAGACCGCATTTTCCCTTAAAATAACCATGAAGTGAGCCATTAATGCAAATTGAGTAAGATGAAGTAGTAACACACTCCATAATCCACTTAACCATACGATCATGAAAACCAAAGCCGATTAGAATCATCTTCAAAAAATCGCAATCCACCGTATCATAGGCTTTTTGGATATCAACTTTAAACGCACAACGAGGAGAACCACGGTCCAAATGATAATTATGCATAAGTTCTTGTGTAAGAAGAATGTTATTCGAGATGCTACGACCCGGAACAAAAGCTGATTGATTCGGGCTAACCAGAGCCTTCAAACTCTCCTTAATACGATTAGCAATAATCTTACTAATACATTTAAACAGAACATTGCAACATGAAATAGGACGATAATCAATTACACAAGTAGGAGCTCGAACCTTGGGAATAAGTGCAATAATGGTATGATTCAATTCCTTAAGAATTTTGCCGTTAATAAAGAATTCAGAGACTGCATTCGTCACATCATCAGCCACAATGTCCCATGCCTCTTTAAAAAAGGTAGTTGTGTAACCGTCTGGACCCGGAGCCTTATCATTTCCCATAGAAAATAAAGCGTCCTTCACTTCTTGTCTAGAGACAGTACGAACCATATGCAAAGCAGTATCGTCCTCAAGTTTAGTCTTGAACAAATTGTTAGAATCAAAACCACCAGTTATACCAGGTTGACCAAGAAAGTTTTCATAATGAGAAACAAATGCTTCAGCCACTTTATCATTTTTGAACAAAGTACCATCAACACTTGCTACCACATCAATTCGACTTCTACTTGTACGGCTTTTGACAGCTTTGTGAAAATAAGCAGAATTAGAGTCACCTTCCCTCAGCCAATCAACTTTAGCTTTCTGCTTCAGGAACTTTACCTCCATGATTAAAGCCTCATTAAAAGCCACAACTGCAACAGCCTCCTCCTGAAGTAACGAGCTATTAAAAGGGTCAGCATCCAAACAGGTTTGGACCTTATCTAGCTCATCACGTAATCGAATAACATTATCATGGATATTCCCTTTTTCATAAAGGAGTTTACGAAAGGGTCTCTTTAAATGTTTTAGCTTTTTAACAAGTTTAAACATTGAAAACCCGCTAACCTGCATGGACCAACCTTCGGCAACAACATCTTTAAATCTGTCATTACAAGTTAGAATATTAAAGAATTTAAATGGTCTAGGTTTAGGCTTGGTAACCGTAGGGATGCAAAGAATCGAAGGAGCATGATCAGAAACACGAAACGGCCTGAAAATAGCATGAGCTCCCACAAACATGTCATTAAATCCTAAATTGGCCATAATGCGATCAATTTTCTTTAGAACGCCATCCTTCCCTTTCGGTTTTTGGCTCCATGTGAAGTGGAGACCTGAACTTTGAACATCCATAACTTCTATATCCTCCACACACTCTTTGAATTCTCGCATTGAAATATCAACACTAGACATACCAGCAACTTTGTCATCCAAAAACAAGGCAGCATTGAAGTCTCCAAGAATGCACCAAGGTCTATCCCGCACATAATACTTATGAACATAAAATTTTTTCCAAAGCGAGCTACGTTGAGTGTACCTATTATGAGCATAAACAAACGTACAAAATAGCTCTTTTCGTTCCATCTTCAACCAAATACGTGTATGGATAGCTTGGTCATCTTGATTGATAACCACAACATCCACATCATTGTGATTCCAGCCAAGGATAATCCTCGTCCCTTTAGAACAGAAACTCCCATTAGATGTCCAATCCCAATGACGAAAAACAAGAGAGCACAAATTATGAAGTTTCGAATTATCAACATGCGATTCAAGAATGGCACACACGGACAAATTATTTTCAGAGATGACATGCCGAACTTCACTTTGTTTAGGGGAGAAATTCAAACCCCTTATATTCCATGAGGCGACATTAATTATGATGAACCAAATCTACGGGAGTGCTTGCCCCCATACCATGCTTATCCTCACCATCTCTACCATTCTGATCTTCCAAAACAAGCTCCTCATCGTCATCGGTATCACTCTCATTAATAACATTCAGGTCTTGTTTGGCATTTATCGACGTCTGCTCATCACCCCAAGCCGAAGCATCCTCATCTTCAATATTCCTAGGCTGCACCTTTTTTCCCTTGTTCTTTTTGTTCTTTGCTGTAGTAAACCCATCAGATTGAACTTCATTCAATTCCGTAACAGGTTCGACCACACGTTTCGGGCAATCTTGAGAGTTATGACCAAAAACTTGGCAATCAATACATTGTGGTGGTGTCCACTCATATTCAACTACCATTTTCTCCAAAGTATGCCCCTCTCCTTCTACCACTGGAACAACCATAGTCACTTCTTTCTTCAATTCCTTCTCCGCTGATACTTCGATAAGTGCACTAGCAAACCCAATTCGACCCCATGGTTCTGAGCACATAGCACTAGTACAAGCATCAAGCATGATCGGCTTACCAATCTGTGATGCAATTAAACTTAAACCATCTTCCGAATATGCAACAACAGGAACCTTATGAACCTTAGCCCAAACCGGCACCTTTGTAACAGCTTCTTTAGATATTGATAAGTTTGGGGCCTATTAAGTAAGAATCATTGGCTGATTACGAATCATCCAAGGTCCTTTCTCCAACACCTGTTCCAATCCTGTTAACGAGCTAAATTTGAAGTAGTAAACATCATCATCATCTTTAATTACCTTTTGAAATCCAAATTTACTCCATTTATTGTTCACATAATTTTGGACAACTGGGAATGCCACTCTTTTTCCAACAAAGAAACCAACCAAAGAATTTGCGAACCTGTTATGTGCAATCTCCACATTCTCAATAGGAAGAACAAAATCTGCATTTTTAACATGTTCCTCATTGAATAATGACCTAAAGTTGATTTTAGGTTTCGTTTTTCCAGCACTAAGCACATTAACAAAAGACTTAGGTTGTGTACTTTCAGTTGTCACAACATTCGAAAAAGTTTGAACATTCACGTCCCTAGTCGATTCGTGCACCATTTTGTAATCATTCCTACTTATCTTAGCAGCGAGCCTTTTCAAAATTGAATCAAGATCCTCCTCCCCCGCACCAGGTGAATTTAAAGATGAAATATTGGGGTTAGGCTGCGGTGGTGGTGGCGATGGAGATGGAGCCATACCACCACTGATATGAGATGGTTATAAATTAGGGGAAATGATGGATTGATGATTCTGAAAATGGGTTTTGAAGGAATTGAACTTTAATGTATAAAAGGTGGGTTAAGCTAATAATTCAATCCATTATATTCGAAATTTGACCTAAAATTCAAGATTTTTAATTTGGGTTAATTTGGTGAAATTGAGTTCGGATTTGGTTATGGTTATGGTGGTGTTGATACCTAAAAAATAAATTAGGATTTGGTTATGGTGATGAAGTTACCTACTTACCTGGAATCGCCATGGGAGGAGTGAAGCTTGGGAGAAAAAGTCAACTGCCTTGACCACTTTTAGGCACTCAAAGAATGCAACATTTCTTTTGCTTGATCTATGTGGGATGAAAGCATACTTTGTTTTATTTTATTTTATTTTTATTATTTTTTTTAACGAAAAAGTAGTAGCCATCTCTAATCTTTTTAGTTATGACCATTTTCGGACATTTCTTGTGTGTGTGGTCTCAAGTTCAATTCCTGTTATCTGAAAACAACTTTAAGTGGTCATGCCAACCTCCTGAAAAGAGAGGGCTTTACCAGATTTGAGTTTATGTGGTGGTGGGTTCAAACCTCATGGATTAGTCGGCCAAAAAGCTCATAAATCACGGTTACCAAAAAAAATAGATAAAAAAAACAGTGACATATTGATATTTTAAGCCCAAATTTATTATTGTTGCTATTATTGTTGCAACTACATGCGATATTTATATAACACATAATCAGTTGTTTATCTATGGGCAAATGTTTAAAAAAAGTATCATACTCGACATCTTTTGTTTTTCTAAGTAGCGAACTAAAATTTTGGCTTTTGAGGGTACTTTTTTTTTCAAAGTCATCCTTCTTAAGGTACTTTGTGACATTGTTACCATTTAGAGAAAAAAAATAATAAATTGTGTTAAGTATGACTTTTTTTTAAAACATTTTGCCTTTATATTTTGTTTAAAAAAGTTAAAAAGACTTAAATTAAACAAACTGACTGAATATGCGACATTCTAATTTAAAATCCGAAACACAAGTTTTCATTTTCCGACATCATCAATGGCGACACTCCTCCGCATACCAAATTCCGGTCACTCTCAACCACCCATAGTACCTTATACTAAACACCTGGACTTTTTCAAACAATAAAAAACAAGCTCAATCTAGCCTCTTGAAGGAACGTAAAGGCGGTCAAGAAGGAAAGAATTGAGGAAACGGAGGCAATGGGAGATGAGAATATGAAGGAGATCGAGGACGAAAGTGAAAGCGGGTGCGAATAAGGCGGGAGCGGAGGAGTTTTGGAAAATGCTCGTATGTGGCGGTTTCTTCGATTTCTAGTATTATGAGTTTAGTTAGTTTGTTTTGAATTATGTGTTTACAAATTTGTTATATGAACATAATTCTAAATGAAATTAAATATTTATGCATTCTGATATAGAAAAAGAAATAAATATTTCTGTGAAAAAGTTGGATGTTCCTTAAAGAATTTTAGACTATAATACGATAGGATATAGCTTATAGATGTTGTTTGATGTAAGCCATCTAATATAGTAAGGAAAATCGCTATAAAAATCTGTCCAACGAGCTTTTGAATACTAGTTTCACGTTCTAAAATAAAGCAAATCTAATACAAAAAAAGTTAACAACATATATAGCTTTATTCTCAAAGTTTTTGCTAGGTGTGTTCAAGCTATGAACACAACCCGCCAACACTTTCACAATAATAGTTAGTTTCACACTTTAAAATAAGGCAATCTACAGATTAAAAAATAATAATAATAAAAAAATAAAAAAATAAAAAAGAGAAATCTACAAATAAAAAAACACAAAAAAGTTTACTAACTTATACAATTCATTGCTATCGGTTTGCTCAAAGGGTTGTGTATACAATTCATTGCTATCGGTTTGCTCAAAAGGTTGTGCACACAACCCGCATGCATACCGATAACAATAAGAGTGTACTAATAGCAACTTGGATAAAGAACACTCACCTCAATATATAAACTAGCAACATTTCGTTTGCTTGATCTATGTGGGATGAAAGCAATACCTTTTCTTTTCTTCAATTTAACTTACTGATAAGGCGCTTTGAAAGTTTCTAAATACACTCTAATTTAAAATCCCAAACACAAACAAGTTTTCATTTTCCGGAATCATCAATGGGCGACACTCCTCCGCACAACAACCACATATAGTAACTTACACCAAAAACCTGGACCTTTTAAAACAATCAAAAAACAACCTCAATCTAGCCTCTCGAAGGCACGTAGAGACTACGCGGTGAAGGTAAAGGCGGTTAAGAAGGAAAGTATTACGGAAATGGAGGCAATAATGGGAGATGAGAATATGAAGGAGATCGAGGACCAAAGTGAAAGCGGGTGCGAATAAGGCGGGAGTGGGGAGTTTTGAAAAATGCTCATATGTGGCGGTTTCTTAGTTTTTTAGTATTATGAGTTTAGTTAGTTTGTTCTGAATTATGTGTTTACAAATTTGTTATATTATTATAGTGATTTTGAGCCACTACTGGTTGTATTACTTCTCGGTTAGGCGACTAACTAGGCAGAAGAGTAGTTTGGAAAAGGCTTTGTATGTGGTTGTTCTCAGTTTTTATTACTCCAGTTTGTTATATATTTGTGAACTTATTATAGAATAATGAATATGAGTTACTATTGGTTGTAGGAGAGTGTGACACTATGTTTAAACTGCAAACATTGGTGTTTGGGATCGATTGTTTAGTTGCGCATCTGCTGGTCTTTTAAATGCAGATAAGCAGGTTATAGTGTTTGGATAGAAATTGCTGGTTTTTTGGGCAAGTAACCTGCTTAAGCAATCTTAAACTTCCAAAAAATGAACTTTTTGTAGGACATGCTTGTGCAAAACTCTGTAAAAATCAGAAAGTTGAAACCGGACTACTCCTGGTCATGTACGTAATGTTGTTTGGTTGGTTTGTGGGGGGGAAAAAAGAAAAGAAAAAAGAACGCTCTTTGCCTGGTTCACTTCATTACTGGACCTTAGATGTAGAATTATTTTTTTACATTTGAAAGAAATGGAACTTTTATGCAAGAACTAAACTTGAATCACCAGTCCAAAAGTTAAGTCCAGTTTTGGACCGAATTAGTTTCTAAGGGTACGTGAAACGGTCTTAATATTTTTGAATATCGGTTCAGGTTGGGTCACAATTCGGTCCTGTTTTAGACCATTGAACACCTAATTTCTAGTATGGATTAGAAATTTAGAAGGATATAGGTTGTTGCTTTAGTCTGACTGATGTCAACGCTTGTCTTTTAGTAAGTGAATCGGTTTTGATATATTTGTATATCGGTTCAGGTTGGGTGTCAATTCGGTCCAGTTTTAAACCATTGAACACCTAATTTCTAGTATGGATTAGAACTTTAGAAGGATATATAGGTTCTTGCTTTAGTGTGACTGATGTAGATCAGTAGATGCTTGTCTTTTTACATGGTTGTAGGAAAAAAATGGTGTTTGAACTGCAAACAAACCGAAAGAGATTGATTAGATATAGGAAAAAATTGGTGTTTGGGATAAAGTGTTCAGTTACTTATCTGCTGGTCTTTTAAATGCAGATTCGTAGATTTTTTAGTGGTTGGATAGAAATTGCTAGTTTTTAGAGTAAGTACATAAACTTGACCTAGGAATGAACGTTTCTTAGGATAGGCTTGTGTGAAACATTGTGTAAATCAGAAAACTGAAACAGGACCAGTACTGGTTAATGGTTATGTACGTCCAGTTCTCGGTTTCTTTGCCTGGTTCAGTTCAAAACCAGATTTTTGTTGAATGATTTTTTTTTCTTTTATTCGAAAGAGATGAAATTTTTACGCAAGTAGCTAAACTTAAATGGTTAAAAAGCAGTAACGGAGCTGATACTAAAGAGTCTGGTTTTGGGTTGGGTCTCATTCCGGTCCGTTTTGGACCATTGCACACCTAATTGCTTGTATGGATTAGCAGATATAGGCTGTTGCTTTAGTGTGATTGATGTAGATACTTGTCTTTTAAATCGATAAGTCATGAGTGAGATCATTGTTGAAGTTGATATACACAATTTCAGTAGAAACGGTAAAAGGTTTATACCGATCAGATATTGATATATCGATGAACTGACTATACAACCATGAATCACAGTTGCCTGCATAGATTATAAGGACATCCATAGTTTGTTGCTTTAATGGGGTCTTGGTATTGCATATTTCTAAGGGTAATTATAGATTTATAGGCGCAGTGAAGTGGGGTTTTCTTTATGTTATATTGTGTGTGTTTAGCATCTGGACAGTAAGTCAGCTATAGGATCGTTGATGCTTATTAGTTCCAACTTGCAGAATTTACTTGGTCTTTAGGAGGAAATCTTGACTTTAAATCACCATAGCATGATCATCAGATGCAGATTATAATTCTTATCCATGAGACTAAGAGCATCTCTAATGATAAATTTTATAAGGTTCATAACATTTTCATGTTATGTAACGACATTAAGTTATAAACTTCTTTATTCATGTTGTTATTATGTTAAAACTTTGTAAAGCTTTATAAATATATGATGCATTAAACGGGTTAATGCACCTTGAAATATATATATAGTACTATATATATGTTAGAAATGTTGGCGTTATTGACCAGTCCAAGATATAATACGACCTAATCTATCTTCTGTGGCAAGAAAAAAAATTACCTTAATTTTCATTACCGTTATTGACCCGTCCAAGATGAAATGTATATATAGTACTATATATATGGTAGAATTGGGATGTCCTATTTGCAGCCATCATGATGATCCTAAACTCAACTTTTATAGCATATTTACTAGTAAATACGGAGTATTAAGTAAGATGGAGTTGACTTATTTCCTAAAACTTGACTAAAGCTCAGACACCTTCGATGGGTCAAAGTCATCTGTATTCCATATACAAATCCCAAGAACAAGCTTAATTAATCAACCAAAAAAATAAAAATTATACCACATGGAGACCTTCACAAAAGGTTGATATATTTGCTTCAAAATAGGTGGCAACCACGAACAAACTATAATGGGTCAAATTCAACTGTATGCAGCAGTATATAAACTTACACAAAAGGCTGATATATTCCTAGAACAAGCCTAATTAAATATACAGCAGCATGGTTTTTCAACAAACTATAATGTCATTAAGAAATACCAGAAGGGAAGTAACATTACATCTAAATTACGAAAATAAAAGCTTACAAGTAGAACTATTTCATTTGTTAATACAGTAGGATTGGATTAAAGTTCAGCGAGTGTTCTTAGCTTGAATATATCTTCAATTGCATCCATAAATGTAAAAGACTTCGTAGGATTCACCCTTTCCTGAAAGAACAAAGAATCAGTGAGTGTGAGTTGCCAATCTAATGTTGATATCAACATATCATAGAGTAAAAGTTAAATACAATGATATAGATATGGTAAAAACTTTTATATCTACAGTAGATCAGAGGTTTAAAGGTTTCGAAAAGAAATCTGGTTATCTATATTGTTTACCTATCAGCACATGACATATAGACACCGTACATTTACTCTTACTCGATCAATGACAAGTGCAAATGATCACATCAAACTTAACGTTGTAGTACATGTTCTGTTATCAGCAATTCAGCATATGTGACAACAACTTCAGTTGCATAACTACCTTTTTAGCCTACTGTTCCACATGTTTTTAATCAATTTCTTCAGAAATTTTCAAACTAGTGTTTCATTTTAGCTCAATGCAATCATTACAAAACGTTAACAATACTTCATTAGCACTGAAGTAATTGGTCAGTTCAATAACATGTGTTCCCATGTAACATTGTAATTATTTACTCAAATTCCGAACAAGTAATGGTTAATTACAAATAACCCGAAAGTGAAACAGAGTTAGAAGAGAAAATTTTACCTTAATTTTCATCACCATTGTTATCACCAAGGCCAAACGGGGCAAAAGGCGAAATCAAACTCTCAACAACAATACACGCGTCACGAAATCCATGGAAGTTTTCTATCACTGAGTGTGAACCATTTATACAATCATAGACAACCAAATTATAACCCAGTTGCAACAGCAATTTTCCGTCATTTGAAATACAAAAAATTTCATGAAACAGCATATATGAAGGAATCGAAAATCGATCATTCGGATGCGAGATGGAAAGCAATTTAGTCCAAGAATCCTCCACTCCATAAACTTTCATCACCCATACATCTACCACATGACCATCATCATACTTACAAAGAACACACAACCCTTCTCCCAAAACCCCCAAAGTCAATTCCTTACTACCTTCATCATACGGCGGCGACAAAATTTCACCATAAGTTTCCTTCCCCAAATCAAGAGAAACTATATCCTGCGACCAGCCATCACCAATCGCCCAATGAAGAGCTCCATTTAAAAACTTACCATCATCTAACGGAAGAGCACGAGGATAATGACCAATTTCTTTCCAACTTCTGGCTTTTAACGAATATATCATCGCACCACAGTAAGGCGAAGTCCGGTCACACGACCATATTTTAACCACTTTGTAATCATGAGTCCTCTTAGCACACCCAAAACCATAGGAAACAAAATAGGAACCAGCCCCTTGTTCAGAACCATGAAAACTATTGGTTGTTCTAGTACTTGGGTTGTAAATAAACAGTTTATTATCTTCCTCAGCTAAAAGGCATACTAAACCGTTACAAGACCCAACTATCCTAACCTCTTGATGAGGTCGAGTTTGTTGAATTGGATTTTCAAGCAGTAACGCATTATTAACAGATTTATCAAACAATACATCATAAAGAGGACAGCTGTTGAGATCGTTTACTTGTTGATGTATGTTGTAAATAAGTCTATGATGTTCAAAGTTACTGCTGTTGGTACAAGATAAAGCATGATGTGATTTAATGAAATTATGGTCGGAAGAAATTAAAGAGTACCATTCTTTGCAAACTAACTTACATCGTAACAAAGATTCAACTGAAGCCCTCGACAGAATTTCACGGATGATTTCTGGTGGGAATGATTCACTGGTCATTTGATTTTTAGGGTTTGAATTTTGGGGAAAAGTAAGTAAGAAATGGATCTTATCTTCATTTTGCATAAGTGGCTATTGGGTTTTTTATGGATGGTTTTATATTTACCCCTTTAGCTTATGGGCATCAATTGCTTTAGTCCTTGTAAAAAATTAATTTTGTAACAGAAGGAAATGAAATTGGGCGTTTAGTTTATGGGCCAACTGGTTTAAATGGTACCAGAAGGAAATGAAATTTGGTTGCCTTTATAAGGTGATTATGAACCGTAAAATGGTTTAATTTCAGTTAAATGAAGAAAAACCAAAACTGATGCTCAAATGATTAAGCAAATTGAATCAAACACATAGGCCATGGACCCCAACGACACAATAAAAGGGCCAACATTTTTTCTTTAATGGGCATCAAACTTGCAAACAATACACCAAGTAAGAGAATATGATAGTTACATACTTACATCCAATCCTAGAGCCGGCAATTTTGACACGAAACCTGTTAACACGACACGACACGACCTGCTCTTAACAGGTTTCGTGTCGAGTCTTAACAGGTCCGGACCTGTTAAGACACGTTAAGAGACCTGTTAAGAGGTTATATATATATATATATATATATATATATATATATATATATATATATATATATATATATATATATATATATATATATATATATATATATATGTCCAAATCCCACCTATATATACCCATGTTATAATATTTGAGGGTTTCACTACCCTTTCTCTCTCTTTCAGCCGCACCCACCCAACTCCTCTCTCTCTATTTTTCCGGTAACAAAAACCGGCCAACGCACCACCACCACCGCGAGTGGTAACGCACCGTTAAGAAAGGCATTCTTAACATCAAGCTGATGAACATGCCACTTGCGGGACACCGCAAGACTAAGAACGGTGCGAATAGTAGCCGGTTTGACAACCGGACTAAAGGTCTCATCACAGTCAATACCAAGTTGCTGACTACTGCCATTGGCAACCAAACGAGCCTTGTAACGGCTCAAAGTCCCGTCGGCATGAAATTTATGCTTGAACAACCACATAGATCTTATCAGATTAACACCAAAGGGTCGTGGTACAAGGATCCAAGTACCATTTTTAACTAAAGCATTATACTCATCATACATAGCATTTTTCCAATGAGGGTTTTGAAGAGCGAGGAAAGGAGATTTAGGTAGGGGCGAGATAGGAGAAGTATGAAGTGAGAGACGTTCAAGGGGTTTGTCAATACCAGATTGAGACCTAGTGACCATGCGGTGAGTACGGGGTGGTTCATTGGGAGGTTGTGGAGGTTGGGTCGAGGCGTTAGGGTATTGTTGGGCTGGTGATGGTTGATTTTGGGTTGCGGTTGGTGGGTTGTTGGGTTGCTGTTGAGGTGTGGGCAGTGGGCTATTTGGTGTAGTGGGCTCATGATGGGTATTAGGGACTTCTTGTAGTGGATTCGGTGTTTGGGGGTTAGCGAGCTTGAAACAAGAGCGTACGAATGACATTGTTGATGGTTCTAATCATGCGTTCCGCCTTGCCATTTTGTTGAGAAGTTTTTGGGCAAGAAAATCTAAATTGTATACCATGGTTAGCAAAAAGTGTATGTAAGCGGTTATTGTCGAACTCACCACCATAATCACATTGGAAACTTTTTATTTCGCATTTAAATTGGTTTTTAACATAATTACGAAAGTGCAAAAATTTATCAAGCATGTCAGATCTATTACGAAGAGGGTAAATCCACAAATAGTGAGAGAAATGATCAAGGAATAAGACCTAGTATTTAAAACCACTTTTTACTAATAATGGGAGATGTCCATAAATCGGAATGAATAATATCAAAACAATGTTCAACAATAGAATTGGAACTATGAAAAGGAAGATTCACATGTTTACCAAGTTGGCATGCATGACATACATGTGGAGACTTTTCTTTATTACATGAAATAAATTGACGGGAAACAAGAGATCGTAGCACTTCGTCACCGGGATGACCGAGGCGTTGATGCCACGTAGAGGAGCTTGTTGAGAGAAGAGCAGTAGGTGTGATTGATGGCTTGGTAACGGGATAGAGATCTCCTGAACTATCACATCGAAGGAGGATATGGCGAGTCCAGAAGTCCTTCACAGAGAAACCAAAAGCGTCAAATTCGACAGTGCAATTATTATCTCTAGTAAATTGACGAACAGAAATGAGATTTTTAATAATATTGGGGGTGACAAGAACATTGTGAAGATGTAGTGGGCGATGAGTAGATGGAATAATGCTATGACCGGTGTTAGTAACGGGAATAGAATTTCCGTCACCAACGTGAACAGATGGGAATAAACGTTTGTTAAAAATTGTACTTAAATTACTTGCGTTAAAATTCAAATGAGAAGAAGCACCTGTATCCATATTCCAGGTCGGGTCTTGCAAGGTCATAGTGCTAAACGCACTAGGTAGTGAAGTAGCTTGTGATGTATAGTACCCGGGGGCGGGGCCGAGAATGCCACTGTGCGAAGATGATGGTTGTGGTGCTGCATACATGGGTTGGGCCTGTTGGTACAGTAGCATTTGGGGTTGGCGGGGCTGCGTAGCAAAGGCAGCAGGTGTGTTGGTGGGCTGAGGTGACTGGTACTGGGCCAGGCGGTTTGTTGGGTTGGGCTGGGAGTAAAAGGGTGTCATTGAGCGGTAAGGAAATTGGGTTTCATCAAAGGTGACATGTCGGGAAAGTAAGATTTTGTTTGTTTCAAGGTCTAGGCATCGAAAGCCACGGTGATAGGCGGGATAGCCTAAGAAAATGCATGGTGTTGCTCGTGGGGCAAGTTTGTGAGGGGAGTGAAGGTGAGGGTAGCAAAGACACCCAAATATACGTAAGTTGGAGTAGTCGGGTGCTTTGCGGAAAAGTCTTGTGTAGGGGATTTCGTTGTTGATGGCGGTAAAGGGTAAAAGGTTAATGAGATAAGTGGCCATATGTAGGGCCTCGACCCAATTAATCAGTATAATTCTGTGTCCATTCCATACAAAACATAAGGATACATATAGCCTGTCTACATAATCTATTTTGGGTAAATGGCAATCACCCATTAATTACATTTAAGATTACAACTAGACAAATCAATTAAAATAAATGTGTGCTTATCAAGTGTCGACTAATAAAACATAGAAGGGCCACCAGATGGAGTGGCTAATGAGTTGTAGACCAAGACAAGTTTACTTTGAATGTTTACCCTAGTTGACAACAACATCAAATTCTAAACGTTATTTGACTTATCTCCAATTAAAAGTCTTCTTAAACCCTTACATACTTCAAAATACCTTTTGAAAAGTCTATGTACGCATACAAAGAACACAAACATTAAGAGCCACACCATAAATAAGCTACTAAACCTCAGGAACTTACAATGTCATAATATTTACACTACCTACACATTATCTCACACGTCCGAAGCAAGACTTGAAACAACCATTTGGTTGAGAGTTTCTCACACAACAAGAGGTACCATTGGAAAACAAGCCATTTGGTTATGCAAGCAATTGTTTGTGAAGTTTTAATAAGTTCTAAGCGCAATATTGAAATCTCAATTAAATTAACCTCAAACAGTTCTATTGAAAGAATGATATTTTTTTGTTATGTCAGTTTGAAGTTAATTTTTTATTTTTGTTAACTATGATTTTTGACCTTTTGGCCGACTAATTAATGAGATTTAAAGTTGAAAATTTTGCACAAATAGAAAATGAAATGAAGTTTAAGGGCCTATCGAGTCAAACGATTTGTACAAAGACTATTTAGATCATAAGTGTAAATTGGTTATCAGTTGTGCTAGTAACATTAAAACTGAAGAGTATGTTTATTCAAGAATTTAGAGAACCAAAAAATTTCTATGCAAGTTTTGGTTGAAAAACATTATTGTGGTGGCAAAATTTTCATTGACTCATTCTTTTTCATCTCAATCAAAAGTTGGAAAATTTTGCATAGTCAAACAAAAAATAAAATAAAAGTCTAGAGTCTACATGTTTAATAAATTTGCACAACCCAAATGTTACGTTTATCAATAAAGTATAGACCACAAATATATTCTTGATCATATTATTATGAAAGCAACTACAATAATCACAAATGCTTTGAAACACATAGTGAAGTTTTTCTTTGCTTTTGTTTAAACAAAATCTTTCTCACATAACAAGAGAAACTATTATAACACAAGCCCTTTGGTCACTACGCAAGCAATTGTTTGTGAAGTCTTAATAATTTCTAGACGCGGTATTGAAAGCATTAAATTAAACTCAAAAAGTTCTAATGAAAGAATGTTTTTCTTTTGTTATGGTTGTTGGAAGTTGATTTTTTATTTTTGGTAACCATGCTTTACAACCTTTTTGGCTGACTAATTAAAGGGATTGGAAGTTGAAAATTTGCACAATAAAAAATGAAATGAAGTTTAAGGGCCTATCAATTCAAACGATTTGTACAACCAAACTCTTTGGATTATAAGCGTCAAATTGGTTATTAGTTGTACTAGTAACATTAAAATAGAAGAGTATGTTTATTCAATAAAAAATTAGAGAACCAAAAAATCTTATGCAAGTTTTGGTTGAAAAGCATTATTGTGGATGACAAAAATTTCATTGACTTATTATTTTCTCTTTAACTTTTTAAAATCACAATCAAAGGAAATTTTGCATAATCAAACAAAAATTAAAAGTCTAACTCTAACAAATTTGCATTTAACCCAAATGTTACGTTTATCAATGAAGCATAGACCACATACAAGAAAAAATCATTGACAGTATATATATTTGTAGCAATTTGATTTTCTATAGCAATCATAAAAGAAAAAATAAATAAATAAAATGAGTAGTTCAATATCTAGTGTCTTTTTTCTCTTCTTTCTTATCACCACATTTGCTTCTTCTTTGAATAATATTCATAAATGCCCTGAAAAACAGAGTAAAGCTTTGCTTCTCTTTAAACATAACCTTTCCTCCATCAATTACACAATCGATGACCTTGATTCCTACTGTCATGATGTGCTGGGTTCTGATTATCGTCCAAAACTGATGAGCTGGAACACAAGTGCCGATTGTTGTAATTGGAATGGAGTTAGTTGCGACAACTCCACCGGTGACGTCATCAGTCTCGATCTCAATTGCGGAATGCTACAAGGTACAATTCATCCTGATAGCTCCCTCTTCAACTTCACACACCTTACTCATCTTGATTTATCAGATAACAAACTTAATGGGACATTGCCATCTTGGCTGTTTACTTCCCCCTCTTTAAAAGGTCTCTATCTATATAATAACATGTTCAGTGGAAATGTTCCTTTTGAGTCATTTGCTCTTCCATCATTATATTACTTAGACCTGAGTTACAATCAGTTAGGTGGCCAAATTGATGTGCAAACATTTCCACAACTCACCAACCTCACTGTTCTAGCCCTCTCATCTAATATTTTTAGTGATGAATGGGAGTTGGATACATTGTTATCAACCCTCACAAACCTTACAGCTCTCGATCTCTCATTATGTCAACCATGGCTTAAAATACTTAAATTTGGCCTCTTGCAAGCTTAAGGTGTTTCCAAATTCATTTCGAACCATGAAACGACTTCATCACTTAGATCTCTCAAGCAACGAAATCCATGGCCAAATTTCTCATTGGGCAGGGGAGATAGGAGGTAACTACGGGTTATCTTATTTGAATCTGCAGTCCAACTTGATTGAGGGGCCATTCCCTCTATCAATTTGCAACATGAGCAAGCTATCCTATTTGGATATGTCCAATAATCGCTTTGGTGGACTGATTCCGCAATGCTTTGGAAATATCAGCTCATTTCTTTATATGATAGATATGGGGAACAATAGCTTTCAAGGAACAATTCCAAACGTATACGGGGATTGTGGAAATTTAGAAGGGCTTATTTTAAAAGGAAATCAATTCAAAGGTGAGGTGCCAAGTTCCTTGTCCAATTGTCAGTCGGTTCCAAGGAAGTAGTTGATTTTGGAAACAACCATTTGAATGGTACGTTTCCTGGTTGGTTAGGAGCTCTTCCAAATTTGCAAGCTCTTGTCCTCAAATCAAACAACTTTCATGGACACATTCAACCCTCTTCAACTGTTGAATCCCCCTTTCCAAGTCTTCGAGTTCTTGACTTATCTCATAATAGGTTTGTAGGTCAACTCCCTGCAAAATATTTTCAAAATTTCAATTCCATGAAGAATGTTGTTATAAACAGCACAACACCAAAGTATTTGTCCATGGGTGGATTGTATTACTCACTCATTGTTACATTGAAAGGGGTGGATCGTGATATTCTAAGACTTTTTGTTGGCCTAACTATTATTGATTTATCAAACAATTATTTCAAAAGGGGGATACCAGAAATAATTGGAAATTTGAGTTCTTTGAAAGTGCTAAACTTGTCCCACAATAGCCTTAGTGGTCTAATACCAAACTCTCTTGGTAAGCTATCAGAGATTGAATCATTAGACCTTTCTTGGAACCGACTCACAGGAAATATCCCTCAAAGCCTTGCAGGAATCAAGGGCCTTGAAGTCTTAAATCTATCACAAAACCATCTCGTGGGGTGTATTCCAGAAGGAACACAATTCAACACATTTCAAGAGAACTCATTTGCAGGGAATTTGGGGCTCTGTGGGTTTCCACTGCCCAAAAAGTGCAGTGAGAATGCACACAAACCACAGCTTGAAGCTGAAGAACATCATGAGGAGGAAAGTGTATTTACATGGGAAGTGGTGACGTTGGGATACGGATGTGGGACCCTACTTGGATTGGTGATGGGTTCTTACGTGTTGTCAACAAGAAAAGTGAAATGGTTCAATGCAATTGCTGATGCAGCAGAGAGTTTGGTCTTGAAGAAGAGGAAGAGAAGACATGTTTACATCGGGAAATGACGTTAGATAATGAAAGGTATGCTTTTTCACATGATTTCTTATTTCATCATTTTTTTTTCAAAATGTCTTACCCTATGAATTCTCTTGGTCTTAAAAAAATTATTATGCAGGTAAAGGAGTTTGAGGAGGGCTGGGACCTTCTGAATTATGCAGTCGTATATCAACTTCTGAATTATAATGTTTGTGTTTTAGATCTTTGAATTATTGTTGTATGTAATACTAGTGTGTTGTTAGGATTTTAATACATATTTACTTGGTCACTGGGTGATCGTGTATTGATGTTGCTGACCTTGGTGTAATTCAGTAAGTTTTTTGTTATTTTGATGATCATACACCCATCGTGTATGCTATAAAGTTGTAGACACTAGTGTTTGTTACCGAATTGTAAGGTGCGAAAAGGAAAGCATTATCAATAATCTAGTGTGTTCTTCGATCCTTTCTACATGTGTTTTAGCATTTCATTATCTGCCAACCACCTGCTTGACGAGTTGATTATGAGACCAAATTGCCAGTGACCCTGCACTTGAATAATCATCTGCATGAAATTTTATCATATACCTACTGCTCCTTATGTCCTGTAAAACGTGCCATGATCCTTTTTAGGGTACCTGCATAAAATGTGTCCTATTTACTGATGTAGATTGAATGTTATGGCTGAAGCTGGACGTTCTGAGATATATAGCTGCTTAATTTGTAGCGGATATGCAAGCTATATAGTTCATTCATGTTATTGTGCTGTATTGCTAGCCTTGAAGACAAATGATATGTGTGTCCGAGTAAATAATACAGCGTTACATCTTTTTGCCATCTACTTTAAATGGTCGGGTTTATTATTATCTTTTTATAACTTGACCAGCCAAGTCTTAACTTTTACCCATTGATAATCGTGTTTTTGAGTGGTTGAACCTTCAATATAATTTTGCAAAAGGAAGAGAAGACATGTATATATCAGGAAATGACATTAGAAAATCAAAGGTTATTGTATAAATTTTACTAGATGATCATAGTCGTCTGAGTATTAATATTGATTGTTATAAAATACCAGTGTTGGCTATTAAGATTGTAACTTGAACAATTTGTTTTCTGCAGGTTCAAGAAGCCTTTGCTGAAGCTGGAATCTTGGTATTCTCGAAAGGCGTCTTCCCGACATTGGTTATGGTACTTGTTATTTAGCTTTGGCCCATGCTGTATGAGACCCTACTAAAGAAGTTGAAGCAGCGTCGTGCCTTAAGTAAGAGTAACAAAGGTGTAACTGCTTTAGAGGCAAGTAACTGTTAGTATAATCACTGCAGAAGTTTTAGATAATTATGACTTATTTATCATTTAATGGGATTATCTGTAGGCAATATCTGATTTCTCCACATAATTTTTCAGATATTTTTGCTTGGGGCATTGGCAGAACTTGGAGCTGCAGTCGTAACTTATCCTCTTTTAGTTGTAAAGGTAAGTACATCAATTTCTGAAATCAATGACTTGATTTAGACCCACTAATATCTGTAATAGACACTTTAGGTCTCAAGACTGACTGATTCCATCTTTAAAAATCTAACTTGTCATAAATCTTATTAGATGTTAATAGTCGAATTACGGGTGGAAAAATGACGGGTTGGGCAACATGCAACTTTTGGGTAAAGCATAACCCAAAGCGACCCATACATAAGTAAATGGGGTGGAAAAAGTGAATTAGGATGTTTTCTGCATAAAAAATACACTTTTAGACGACCTTCTTCCTGTTTGACCCGTTGGGGTTTTTGACCCAGTTAACCCGTTTCTCTTTAAACTATCTTTCAGTTAAAATGTTTGACTTAATGACTCGTTGGAGATAACGCATAACCCAAAGCGATCCATTCAAAATTGTTGCCAGTTTTTATGTTTTCTGTTACACCACCCCGGTGTTTAAAGAAGCATTAAACTATCTATCCCGTGTAATAAATATTAACTGACTTACTACGGCTGTTTGATTCTGTGTTGACCGATTTGTGTTTGTTTTACCTGGCTTATCTTTTGCAGTTTATAACATTTGGTTTTGCATGTACTCCGCTGTACTTTGTGTGGGAGAAAGTAGTGGGAATGCATGATACAAAGAGCATATGTTTACGGGCATTGGCTAGGTTGCCAGTTGTGATTCCAATTTGGTTCCTAGCCATCATCTTCCCATTTTTTGGTCCAATCAATTCGGCTGTTGGGGCTTTGTTGGTTAGCTTCACTGTCTATATTATCCCTGCTCTAGCCAATATGCTTACTTACCGAAAGGCTTATGCTCGCCAGGTAATCCATCCGCACTGTCGCTAAAAACTCAATTTCTAGTAGATACAGACTAAGAAACCCGCAGTTAATCATAACTAGAGGTGAAAATGGGCAGGTTGAGTTACAAGTCAAAATTAGTTCGATTAAAACGGGTAAGTTTTTATACGCGTAAAACCAAGCTGGGTTGGTTAACCTTAGTTGGTCAATAACCAATCAGTGTGTCAAATATGTTATTTATAAAATAATCCAAGTTTTTACATTTGACTTGTTAGACCTGTTAGAGATAAACCTAACCTCAACCGACCCATTCACAAGTAAGCGGGTCAAAATCGTTACCTCTAGTACTCACATAAAATCTGCATATAAGTACTATACAATACATATGCAAAACCGAATAATCATATCACTGTCACATGAATATTTTCGAGATTAGAAATGTACCTTCCATTCGTACCTTTATAATTAAGGGTTTGAAAGTGGGAAAAGAGGAAGTTTGGTCACATTCTTGCTGCACTTAATCAATCTAAACATTGAGCTGGCTCAGTGACCCACTCACATTACAAACCTAACCTTATATTGAGTGGCTCACCTTAAGCTTGTTGTATGCATAATGCTGTGGAGAAGCCACCATTTTTTCTGCCTAGCTAGACGGCCATGTACATTGTGAGCATTTTCATCTTGGTTTGGGTTTTTGTGATTGGTTTCGGATTTGGAGGGTGGGCCAGTATGACAAATTTCATCAAACAAGTAGATACATTCGGTTTATTTGCGAAGTGTTACCAATGCAAGCCTCCACCACCACTCCCTCATAACCATTAAGTTTAATGATTTTGGTTCGTTGGTTGCTTTTCTTTGACATGGTCTTTTGTTTTAGTCTAGCGATGATATATGATTCTAGTGTGTAAAATGGTCGGTGATGAACTTATTTAGTTATGGTCGATATATAGCATAGGTTTGCTTTTACTTTGGTTGTGACAGTTTTAACTTTTATGAGTAAATCAACTTAAAGTCGTTTTGATCTTTTGGGATGTTTAATGGTGATATCTTTATTGTTTAGTAACCAGAATAATTTCTCTTATACATAACTTGTTTGACTTAACAACCAACAACCAACGTAAACCCCGACTCACAACTCATAGACTTTGATATCTGTCATGCATTTTTATTATTCACATATGAATACATGAGTTATTTTGGCGTTGTACCAATTGTCCTTGAAATCAGTCCTGTTACATGATATTAAAGTAAAAAACAACATGATTAGCAATCCACATTGTATGATCCTGGATGGTTGTTGCAATTTTGGGCAACATCGGTAAACCTTAGTTGTTTTAGCAACACCGTCTTTCATAAGCTACATTGTCGTTTCTTTGCTATTTTTCTCATATGTGTAGCTCATCAACTCGACTACTCATTTCTTTGGGCTACATGGTCTCTATCTATATATTTTCTTTCGCGCTGAGGATTGTTTGAATTTTGAGCATATGCGTGTGACCACTTCTATTTTCAAGTTAATTGTTTCAGTTTTAGACACATTTTCTAATATGAACAAAACATAAAAATTGTCATATAAATAATTTGGTTGCAACATCCAAGAACTCTTTTCTAGACAATATTTAACAGAACACTTAACTGCGAACGTTCAAATATATGAGAGGTTTTAAGATGTTTTTATAGTAGAATTTAAAAGAAATCTTAACCAAATGAGTTGTAGTGAATACATAACTAAATATATGTGGGTCTATAACCTTTGTCCAATACATGCGAGATACTTTTATGGTGTGTAAGAGCCTTTTCGACATAGTTTGACATGTCACACTACTTCGCATCACCAAACCAAAAAATCTTTTTATAATTAAAATTTTATTCACTAGCTTGTCACACGACACATTTTGTTTTGTTGTGTGTCTATTAACTAAATAAGAAGGGTGAAAGTAATCTTTGCATACTCATTCTCAAATCAAACACACCTTCAAACGCATTGAAATATGAAGATATTCAAGATCAATAAATGCTAAAAGCATAAAGTAGATGAGAAAAAGTCATAAGATTTTACATTTTTTTTCTTTAATCTCTTGTTATAGTAGATGCTTTTATAAGTTTTTTCTACTTTTTTTAGCATAAGATTTTTTTGTACTTTGAATGGCATATTTGTTAATTTTATTGGTAAATGTATAAGTGGCAAAATGAGTGAGTGGAGTCGATTCACGGGTCTAAATGGGTTTGAATTTAAAAAGGTCCGTTAGGGATGAGCAAACGGACCGGATGGATTGGATCGACCGACAAAACCGACCGGACCGGACCGAATCAGGACCGACCACATTCGGTCCGGTTTCGGTCTAGGGTTTTTCATAATTTCGGTCTCGGTCCAGTTCAAAAACCGGACATTTAGCCTATTTGGACCGAGACCGGACCGACCACATTCGGTCCGGTCTCGGTCTAGGTTTTTTGCCGGATTCGGTCTCGGTCCGGTCCGGTTTTAGACCGATGAGCAGCCTTAAGGTCCGTGTCTAGATGGGTCATCTAGAAACACGGGTCTAAACGGGTCCGCAGTCTCACGTCGGGTTTAGATTTCTTTTTATTTGAGTGAAAAATGAAAAAGAAAATTAAAAGAAGTGTTCAAATTTTTTTTATCCGCTAGAACCGTTGATTAACTGATATACAATTAGAGGTTATGTTATCCATTACCTCATAAAAATTACTCAATTAGTAAATGACTTGTGTCCAATGACACCTTGCGTGTAATAATACCCTCAAACAAGTTCAAACATTGACGTTTAAAAAAAAAAAGTTTATCCAGCTTATACCCAATTTCAATTTGATGTATCTCACTTTTTTATTATTTTTTATTTATTATTATTATTATTTTTTAAGTTAGTGTACCAAACTTTTTTGCATTGTAATGTAAGACCATCAGCAGGTAAGTCATTTAGCCGGTTACAAAATTTTCCAACGACCTTTTCGGGTGACCTACCATCACCACCACATTCATCTATCACCATAATCCACCAACACCACCATCATCACAGCCACCACCGGCTATCGTTAGAACCACAACACCACCACCACCATAGCCGGCTGTGGTTAGTCATAGATGTACAACAGTAAGAGTGTGATTCTAGTTAATTCTTGTGCTAAACTTGAACCGGAATTAAGCAATATGTGGATGTTGCTAATGATATTGCTAAGCAAAGAGTTTGTTGCGAAGATGTTTGGGTTATGGTCTATCATTGAGCTCAAAATGGTGACTCGTAAAAGATGGGACTAACTAGTCTTAAGGAATCGATGTATAGAATAGTTGTCGATTTTGAATTTGTGGTATGTTTATTTGGTATATAGACACAATTCACCTTTTCACCTAAAAATATATGTTTGATTTCACCTGTAGTTCTTAAAGGCTAGTACTGGAGGAGGAACCAAATATGAAACTGTTCTCGGAGACCTTATTTATAATAGTACGGTGATAAGATATTTCTTTAATTTTAAACAAATTCTAATTAAAGGTAGGAGCGTATAGTCCAATCAAATTGCAATCCAGGAAAGGTAATGTTGTAACCATTAGGGGTGAGCTTTTCTAACCGAGAACCAAACGGAACCAACCAACCTTCGAATCAGGATTCAGGTTTATGGTTTTGTGATTTTCGTTTTTCGGGTCGGATTAAAACGGAAAAGAAAAAAAAAAACAAACAGAGTGACTCGAGTAAGTAAACCAATGGAGCACGTGAACAAATCAGGGAAAACACAAAAAGATAACTGAAATATTGTACCGGAACAAAACACATGCCCAACAAATCGAAGGCAATGTTTTAATATTCGGCTCACTTAGTCGGTTATGAACCGAACCTACCTAGTATTTTCGGTTCTGTTTTGTGCTTCACATTTTCCAAAAAGTCTGTTTTTTTCGGTTAAGGCCGGTTTCGACCCGAGGCTCAGGCCTAACCATAAGGTGAAACGAAAGTCAAATTTATTGCCTTTTTTCTAACACTTGACTGATCTGAGAATCAAAGCTCAGACACCTTCAGTTGGTCAAAGTCACTGTATTGCATATACAAATACAACTCCCTAAAACAAGTCCAATTATTCAACTAAATAGGCTCAACAAAAAAAAAAAAAAAAAAAAAAAAAAAAAAAAAAAAAAAAAGTGAGATTTGAACATGTCATGCCATACAAAGAACCTTCACAAAGTCATACACACCATGTTTGACAGTAGAGGTTGATATATTTACCTCAATATAAATGGCAACCATGAACACAGAGTATATACGGTAGCATGGTTTTTCAACAAACTTTTGATTTCATTAAGAAATACCGGAAGGGTAGTAACATACATCTAATTAAAGGAAATAAAAACATACGAAAGTAGAAGATTTCATTTGTTAAGGTACTAGAGTTCGATTAAAGCTAAATTGATGTCTTGTTGGCTAGCAGATTTCTTCATATGCATCCATAAATGTAAAAGACTTCGGAGAATTCACACTTTCCTGACAGAACAAAGATTCAGTGAGCGCGAGTTGCCAATCTAATGTTCATATCGACATACCATGGAGTAAAAGTTTGATAAAAGGATATAGATATGGTAAAAACTTTTATATCTACAATATATTTCTTGGTAGCAAAGAAGGGCAAAGACAGAACTCAGGCCAGAGGTTAAAGGGTTTAAAAAACAAAAAATTGGTTATCCACATCGTTATATGTTTGTGCATGACATATAGGCACCTTACATTGACTCTTAATTCGATCAATGACCAGTACAAATGATGAGAGTAGTCATTCCAAATTTAACGATGTAGTACATGTTCTGTTATTAGTATATCAGCAAAGGGAGAACTTATGTTGCATAACACCCTCTTTAGCCTACTAATCCACACGACGTTAATCAATTGCACTAAAATATTACACCTGCCAATTCACATAGCGTCACAAATTCTCAAACAAGTGTTTCATTTAGCTCAATGCAACCATTACAAAACGTTAAGAATAGTTTATTATTAGCACTGAAATAATTGATGAGTTCAACGATTTCTGTGTCCATGTGACATTGCATTTACTTTACTTATATAAAAAAGTTATGGGTAATTATAACTAACAGGAAAATGAAGCAGAGTTGGAAGAGCAAAATTTACCTTAATTTTCATCATCATTGTTATCGGCAAGGCCTAAAGGCGGAAAAGGTGAAACCAAACTCTCAACAACAATGCAAGCATCAATACAAGAACTATAAAAATTGTCAATCATCGTCGATGAACTATCTTTTAAATCATAGACACCACTACAAAAAAGACTAAAAAGAGCGGTTAGAATGCCTTAAAAAGATCGGTGACCAACCACTCTAACTAAGGGTGATCTATTTGAGGGAGCATATATATAGATCGGTGCAGAACCGATCTTTTTGAGACTTCAATTACAACGGGCACCAGCAAAGAAGCGATCTATTAATGGGATTTGGGCGGGTAACACTGGACCAGTTAGATCAGTTATTCAACTTGAACCGATCTATTTGAAACCTGTGATTCAGAAACAATAGCACTAATATTTGATTTTTCCAGAATTTCTCCTTAATTTAATCATACAATCATACAAAAGTGCAGGCTTTTCTGGAATTGCATTCGTTACCATGTTGGAGAACATATTCAAATACAAATAACTTAGATAAAGATTCAACATTTAAGTTACAGCCCAAAACAACTTCAGTTAGATACGAGCTTAACAAAGTGCTAGTAAGTACTAACTACTAGCCACAAATCCAAGCTGCCGAGTTTCAAATACCAAGTACAAATTGCTTGTCTAGACAAGCAATTTCGAACCAAATTTCAACAACACTTTCCCATCATTCGAAATACACAAAGGATCCAAAGTCTTATCCCGCCAAATATCATTCGGATATGGAAAGGAAGCCAACTTAGTCCAAGAATCCTTCACTCCATAAACCTTCATCACCCATAAATCCACCTCACAACTTTCGCGATAATTATAAAGAACACACAACCATTCTCCCAAAACCACCAAACTCAATTTCTTATAACCTTTACCATCATAGTCTGGCTGCAAAACTTCGCCATACGTCTCCTTCCCCAAATCAAGAGAAACTATAACCCCTGAATCCGACGAGCGATCACCAGTTGCCCAATGAAGAGCTCCATTTAAAAACTTACCCTTAGTACAAGGATTAACTCGAGGAAAACGATCAATTTCCTTCCAACTTCCAGCTTTTAACGAATATACCATAATACCCCAGTAAGGCCAAGTTCGGTTACAACGACACATTTTTACAACCTTGTAATCATGAGTCATCTCATCATACCCAAAATCGTAGGAAACAACCAATATAAACATATTAAAAGAACTTGTTAGGTTAAATTGAAAAAATAAAGAAAACTAATGAATTGCACGTGATTTAAATCTAAATACTCATTGACTATCAGTGGCGCAGCTTAGGAGGGGGGGGGGGGGGGGGGGGGGGGGGCGCCCAACCCCCCGAATTTTTTTTTGCGATATAGGGTGTATATAGTTTTCGTGTAGAAAAATTTTGGTATATTCGGTTTCGACCCCCCATTTTAATTCGGTTTCGACCCCCCATAGTGTTAGAAAAAAAAAATTTGATCCATTACATTTATAAAATTTGATCCATTACATTTATATAAGCCCATCTAAAAAAAAAAAAATGATCCATTACCATTACTTATTTAGCCCATTAAAAAAAAAAAAAAAAAAAAAAAAAAAAAAAAAAAAAAAAAAAACGGATCTATTATCCCTCCCACCTTCACACTTCGACCCACCCCCACGTCTCAAACCAATTAACCAAATCTGAAATCCATCCCAAACCCAGAAACTGAGAAACCCTCCCCTGTCCCCTTCGAAGTGCCCCTGGCCCTGCTCATCTCCTCCCAAGGCCAAGTCTGAAGTGCGCGGCTGCTTGGCTGCTTCATCTCTCTATTTCCCTTGGTATGTTAAATCACCAATCTCATCTTGTTAGTTGTTACTACTTTTATTTACTACTTATATTCCATCAATCTCATCTTGTTTAATTTATTTTGGGTTCGATCTAGGACTAGGAGTTAGGACCAGATTTATAGATTGTGAATTAGAAATTAGGATACCACTAAATCACTAATATAAGTTCTTTGCAATTTATGTAGGTTTACAGATTTATAGATTGTGAATATGGTGAAGAATAAAACCATAACTTCATTTTTTAAAAGAAAGAACGAAGAACAACAAGTAGAAGGAATTGATGTTGAAATTCAAGAGAGTAAACGTCAAAAAGGTTCAACAAGCGAACCGGTTATTGGTCCGGATACTTGCAATGAACAACCATCTGAAATTCCACAAGCTAACATCAATGAACAACCGGTTAGTAGCCTAGAAAGAGATCCTGCTAAACGACTTGAAATGTGGAAATATCCGGTTGAGGCACGTGAGCAAGTAAGGCTAGCATATATATCATTAGGAGTGTATCAACCTAAGCTTGAAGAGTATAAGCCTAGAGGTCCAAACATATTACCCGAAAAATAGCGTTAGGAAAAAAAAATTAGATCCCGACCCCCCACTTAGAATTTTCAAGCTTCGCCACTGTTGACTATGATGCAAATATTTTATTGAACACACCGAATAGAACACGATCATCCGAAATGCGAGACACACTATTAGTAGTATGCGTATAACATGTGTTATGATTAGTCTTTGATAATCTAAATAACCATTATTTTTCAACCATTTCATTAACTCATGCATATAGTCATTGGATAATGTACATTGAATCCATGAACCTTATTATATACCAATTCATAATAATATTTAGTAATAATTGTCAAAAATATCATGAGTATTTAGTAATAATTGACTCATGTTGTATGATGTTTGATAATGGATATTTTGGTTTCAATATACCGTCTATTTGCTCAATTACATCTATCTCTATCTATATCTTAACTATATATAAAAATTCGGTACTTTTATTTTTATAAGTTTTAAAATTTTTAATCTTACACACTTGCTATTAATAGAAGTTCGTTTTTTATATAAATATATTCAATTTAATACAATTAATAATTATTCATTATAACTATCAATTATTTTTAATTATACATATTAATTTGAACATTAAAACTTAAATTAAAACAATATATATGCAAATTTGTAACTACATAAGTCTATTATAATGGTAATTGAGTTATTAACTACACATATGTATAATGATTATTCAATCTTTAAAATTAATTTAATTTTGTATCTAAATATTTATATAATTATCACTACAATAATCTTAAACTAAAAGAAGTTGAAAATTTGCACTTATTATCTCACGTACGATTTTACATAGTCATGTCTGTAGTATAAAAATTAAACATGGTGTATTAACAAGTTTCACATAAATTATGAGCTACAATTATTATGGTTGAAATTCTATTAAATATTTCGTATCGAGTTACATCTACAATTTTTTATTAAAGAATTGAATAATATATCTTCATGACGAGTTGCATAATGTAATCAAGTATATTTATTAACTTTTACGTCATAAATAAATGACACGTGAATCTTCCCTTTATAGCCGCAATCAACAATTACCATTGCCAACAATCACCACCGAAATTTTCTACTTTAATATTATTATATATCGGCGTAAACTATTCTTACTTTCTGTAATTTTTCTGCCATCACCGCAGTTTTGTGTGGATATCATGCTAGTAAAAGTATAAAAAGCATATGTTAGTATGTCTTTTTTAAAACAATAATATATGCATTGTGTGAGTACCATGCTAGTAAAAATATAAAAAGCATATGTTAGTATGTCTTTATTAAAGCAGTAATATAGGGTTTGTCTTTATTAAAACACTAACATATGAAAGGAGAAAATATCCGTGTTGTGAACAACATATGCAATAGGTGCAACATGGTTGTAATGTGTAGTTTTCTAATACAAAAAGGTTCTAACTCTAATTTCCATCATTTAGAGTGAATTCTACGCTTATGGTTTCTAATTTCTGCTTATGGTTTCTGATTTCTTCATCCCTTTGAATAGGTTGTCTGGTGTATTTCTTTATTTTTTGTTTCATCTAATCTCATTGTCAATTTGTCATAACTACCTCATCCCATTATTCGGTTTTAATTCTTACTTTTAACTCATACTCCTTGCTAAGCTTTTTAACTCAATTCTTATGCATGTATGTTATGAAATGAAAACAAATAATCCTCTTTGCTTTTTAACTCATCTTTTTTTAGCTATAGACAAACTGAGGAAATGAACGGATTCATTGAAACGCAATATAACCATTACAAAAGATAACAACTATAAATCATACAACATAACACAACTTGAAGGGTTCTACTAAAGAAAAAAACACTACATTTTGTAGCCCCGGCTGCCAAGCCGTGTTTCAATTGTGATGCAGTAATTGAAGTTACCATGATTTACCTTGCACATTCTCTACCATCGTTATTATGTATGTTTTAAACTAATAGAAAGTTCCATAAGGATTGTAATTGTCATTTTTGAGCTACCAATTTTCTTCATATAAAGTATCTTGATAATGACAATTTGACTACAATAACATAGAAAGTGAACATGAATAAGAATTACACAAGAAGATCCTTTTCATATCTTTATAGTTTATACCTAATAAAAGACGGTTATAGAAATACATGTGGCATCAAATTAAGTTATCTCTTGTTAGTTTTAGATGTTTTAATATTTTACATTTCTAAATGCATAGCATCGTTTCAATTACACCTTAACTTCCGTAACTGTTTTTTGACTTTTTCTTTCAAGACGCTACCAACACCAATGTTACTAAGTTTCTTAAATCATTTCCTCCCCCTAAAGACCTTATCAACCATCATAATTGTAAGTTACCGAATTCCTTTTAATTTATATTTAAAACCAACTCACACAGTTGCACCCTCTTCAACTTTGTGACATCGCTGCTTCATTCTTCAACAACAATGCTCAAAATATATAATCCCAAACTTAACCCGCTGAAGATAAATTTATTTTACAATACTAACTCAGTTTTATGGATAAATCTTTTCATTGGTATTTGTCTACTCAGATTTTTGGAATCCAACGACTTCTAAATGTTAATATTCAAACGGGTTATTCATTTTCTATACACGACGTGAATTTCACGGGCTAATATCTAGTATTCAAATAATGAATCAAAAGAACCATGCTTATACATAATGTTATCACATCTGCACTCCGTTACGCACACTTGAAATTCTCAAGCCTTCAATTCCATTCCAAAAGCCACGCTATTTACAAATACTTGCATTAGACATTGTTGGACTTTCAACGACACACACTCAGTGTTGGTCAAAATGATAATCAGAATACTAATATAAGGTAATTTGGTTCCACAATATACTAATTTGTTACCTTAAAAGAATGAAGCAATGTTTATTGAAATCTACAATAATTAGTACCACAACCTGGTGTGTACTATGGAACTTGCCTCATCCTAAATGTGAATTGTGTTTAGCCTATATATACCGTAATTATTACCGATGATTTGTTTCAACTGAAGTACTTTTCCATGCGGCTTTTGCATAAATCAAGAATATTGAAAATCAATGTCATGTGTTATTTTGAAAACTAAGGTTGATATTACAGAAAAATACATATTTTAAACTAAAGAAATAATATTATAACATCGATAACATTTAACGTTTGTTAGCTCCTATACAAAACAATGATAGATATGCTCAAAGATCAGATGTATTATTTAATTTATACTTGAGCACTTTAAACAGTTGGAAACCAGTAAAACACCTAGGCACTTTAAACAGATGTGACGTGATATCAAGTCAACCCAATTTGATCTTTTTTGACCCATACATACACATTCAGCCATTTTGATCATTTACCCAACCCGCCCATTCTAACTGCCTTGGAGATGGATAATTAAAATACAGATTCACATTCAAGTAAAAAGTAAGAACCACGAAAAAAGGATGCAACTGTATTGGTGTCTGCAACATAATTTTTCCTCGAGCTAAAGGATGCAAAGTGTCAATAAGTAACAAAAGAGATACATGTCTTGATCCGAACCCAATCTGCCCATTCATTCCACATAAAAAAAGATGGTCATGTGTTATGTTTTTACATTTTACATTGAGGAGGATTGGCAAGAAAATTTGTATAATGTAGTTGATCACAGAAGGGTAAATTTGTTTAATAGAAGATAAGTATAAAGAAAAGCAAAGAAATGTCATAAAAGAAAGACATACTTAAGCGTAGCCCAACTTCAACACATTCTTTCCATTTTTACCAGTTACATAACCAGCCCGTAATTCTATTCAAATCAATTACTTGTTTATGTATGATAGAACATGCCACATTCAAGAGCACATGATAGCCAAATTTGGAAACATGTTACTCATTTAGCATAGAACCTTAGCTATTGATGGCATAAAGTTGGAAAAGTGTTGGTTGATGATAGTAGTTGAAATCTGGATATGCTACATGAACAAAAGCATTCATGTGATACCCATATATTAGGCAATCCCCACCCATGTGGGTCATATATATATAATTTTTCATCAAAGTCTTCATAGTTAACATGTAACAAACTTCAAAAAAAAAACCCTAAAGAACACATTGCAGATTAACATATCAAAGAAGATCATATCAATGTAACAACTGATGCCAAATCATATTAACAACCTAACAATTAAAATCAATGCAACAACTGAAAACACAAAACGTAAATATTTCTAAAGAATTAATATCTTCATGAACATCTTAAGAAATATAACATTCAATTTCACCTTTTTCTCATCATATGCATACACATGGTGAAAAATTACGTCAGTGAGTATCATCTTAAAACATCATATGTTGATAAACCAAAATTTTGTCATGATTTAATTTTATCATTTGACATGCGTACCTCTGTAAATACGGACACTGAAAACTGAATGATACACTTTAATGCCATCTGCTGAAGATTCCATTCTTGTATTGAAGTCATCGATAAGTCGATAAAAGCACCCCAAAGTGTGCATTTTATTCTCAGTCCCCCTGCATCAACAAAAAACTTGTAACCACTTTTCCTTTCTCCATGAATAACATCACCAACAACAACAACATGTCCGATTACATCGGGAAATATAACATAAATATAATTTTACTTTTTGTAACAAAGTTCACTTAAATTCATATATATAGATTGAGAAGAATTTTTTTCTATAACACTCACTTATTGATCTTCCTTAACATTGACTTCAACAATATCGATAAAAGGCATAAAATCAAATCCATAGTTTGATGCAAAAACTGACTGAGCAGACTTAACTTTTGTCTTCATGTGAAAGTTGATCTTAGAAGGATGATTGGCGACTTTATAAGGACCATTATTTTTGGCAACATAAAAGTTAGCTCAAATCCACGCTTCCTCCCTCTTTTAAAAGAGACTCAAACTGAGGAATTATATTCTTGCCAGTTGAGGCACTTATCCTTGAACCCTGATAAACGCAGACATAAATATAGAATAGTTAAAAATAGAAGACAATCAATTATGTTCCAAACAAAAGCTGTAATTTTGTAAAACTTAAAAAATATTTAAATGACAAACACCTCTGTATCCATTAGAATCACGTCCATGCTAGCCAAAGTTTCACAACCATAGTAACACTGCCGCCACAAAAGAACAACGTTACTTGATTGAGAAAGTATATTTCACTGCATTAATGTTGTTGATAAGAAATGACTCATTAACCATGTAGATTAGTTTGTGGGTTTGTTTGAGAGGAGAAACTGGTTATAACAGTTGCATTCCATCTACTTATAGATCCACAAGGGTATAGGATCATGTCATTGATCAAGGTTAATTAACTCATACATGTTACCAAGCTATTTTACAACTTAAAAACCCCTTTTCTGCTGGTTGCTCAGATCTTAGCTGGTTGGTGAAAATATTTGTTTCTAATCGATTGCTTCCAATTTCTTCTTATACACCAACTGTTTGATAAAATGCCTCATAACTTGCTGCTAATACATGTATCAGGTTATTAATACAGTAGTAACTTCTTACTAGCTTCAAGTAGAATGTTCATGTAGATTGCTTCTGTAGACTATGTTTGATAAGAACTTAATACTTGTTTTCTAAATGTGTCCTGCTTGCTTTCAGTATTGACTTAGCTAGTTAGTTATAAGAGGGGAGATTGCCATAAACCAGATGAACTTCTTTGGGATTCTCAGTCATTCTAAGGCTTTGATTTCCAGTAGGAAGACACTTGTGAATACTACATTTGGACTTAAGCGCAACTTATCCGGAATGGTAACAGAACAAGACTTTGAAATCAAGGACTTCACTGATTATTTGGATAGTCTCAAGAACCACGAGAAATCCGGTGTTCCAAAAGGCGCAGGAACTGACTCAGATGATGGTTTTGATCTTGGAAGGATGACGCGTCTAATGCAATCACTTGGAAACCCCCAATCTAACTACAAGGCCATTCACATTGCTGGAACTAAAGGAAAAGGCTCAACCGCTGCATTTCTTTCCAATATTTTACGTGCTCAAGGCTATTCCGTTGGTTGCTACACTAGGTATTACTACTTGCTTCACAGAATTAGTTTTTACATGATTAGTGAAGTAACTGGTAGCCATGTACTCTGAGCAGTCCGCATATCAAGACCATAAGGGAACGCATAACGGTAGGAAGACTAGGCGATCCGGTATCAACCCAGGTAGTAAATTCGTTGTTCAAAAGGATAAAAGACGTTCTTGATAAGGCTGTGCAACTTGAAATGGGGCACCTTAGTCATTTTGAGGTAACGGATATATAGCTCCTCACTTTGACAATTAAACACTACTTTTTGTTATCAAGTTGTTGGCAATATGTTATTATCTATTTAATCCATCTCATCGTACAGGTTCTCACTGCTGTGGCGTTCAATCTGTTTGCTGAAGAGAATGTTGACATTGCCGTTATTGAGGTTTATATCTTCTTTAAGCTGATTTCTTATTAAAATTTTATACTCATGAAATTAACTAGTACTTTGTTTGTTGGTTTGAAGGCTGGATTAGGTGGTGCTCGTGATGCAACTAATATACTCTCTAGCTCGGATCTTGCAGCTTCTATAATAACAACAATCGGTGAAGAACATTTGGCTGCACTAGGGGGCTCCTTGGAAAGTATTGCAGTAGCAAAGTCAGGCATCATTAAACATGGCCGTCCAGTTAGGTGGTTCTCCCCAGTTCCCATACATCGATTTATTTTAGCTGTATAATGATGAGACCACATCACTAATATGGTTTCACCATATTTCACCTGACAACTAACTCTTGCAGTCTTCCAACTTATATCGACAATATATCTCCATTCAGTCGTAATTCGCTGAAATTTCACTGCTTACATTTGTTTCTGTCGTTTTCTGTCTCTATTAGAATCAACAGATGTATTACTTATCCCTATTTAGGCATATATAGCAATCTGTCGTTTATAGTCTCCTGGAACAAAAATAAAAAATAAAAAAAAAAGTAAATCTGCCTTTAAGTATTGGTAATTACTGTTATTAGTAGAGATGGTGGTTGCTGACTTTTTAAAATTGTAAGCGTCTCTCTCAAATCAAGGGATTAAGCTTTCTTAGCTTTCATTATATCCTTCAAAGGGCAATACAAACCTCTTCTAGTTAGACACTTAGGTGGCTATATTGGCATAATCTAAGCTATTCCATATTTCATTGGGTTACGTGCATGTATGTTTGACATTGTTTTATGCGAAAACTTTCAGGTGGTTCTAGGCGGGCCCTATCTTCCAGACATCGAGCTCATTCTTCGAGACAAAGCATCTTTAATGTGCTCTCCAGTAATCTCAGTATCGGACCCTGGTAACAGAAGTACCATTAAGGGGATTAGCAACATATCTGACAGTCCTTGCCAAGTCTGTGATATCATACTTAACATTGAGAGAGACCTAAGAATGGTATGCACTTGCATTCAATCATGATTGATACCTACTTACATTATCTTGTCAATTCAATGGTGAATACTGACAATTGCGTGTACACTTCTCTAGTCTATTGAACTCTATGATGTAAAGTTGCGTTTGCTGGGTCTGCACCAGCTTCAAAATGCTGTCACGGCTACATGTGCAGCACTATGCCTTCGTGATCAAGGTTCTTCAATTCTGATCCCTGTCTTTACCTTGCAGAACTTAATTGATTTTTATTGTACCCTTCATGCTTATTTTGTTGTGTATTCCACTTTTTCTATTTCAGGATGGAAAATCTCAGATGCATCCGTACGTACTAGTCTTGAACAAACAAAACTTCTTGGAAGAAGTCAGTTTTTAACATCTGCAGAAGTCGAGGCGTTGGGACTACCTGGTGCTACTATACTGCTAGATGGAGGTTTAAATTACTTGTGCTTTCACAAATCCATCCATATGTGATATTCATTGTTGACCGAAACAGCATGTTTAATTGTTTGGAATTATGTACTTCAGCTCATACCAAAGAATCTGCCAAGGCTTTGGCGGACACGATAAAGATAACATATCCAGAGGCACGATTAGTTTTTGTGGTTGCTATGGCAAGTGACAAAGACCATCAAGCATTTGCGAGAGAATTACTTGCAGGTACAGTTCTTCGATAGTATGCATCTTGTTAGTAGAGGTCACAGTTTCAATCTATAATGTGAAAATGAATCAATGTGGGATATAAATTTTCCTAACGGGTTGAATGGGTTAAAGGCTTAATCAAGTGTTTAAATTAACTACAACCTTATTAATGTACCCCTCACTAATGAAAAGAGTTTGTAAAGTTCAGTTTCATAACCACTGACAATGATACTATTATGTTGTTGCAGTGAAGCAAGTGGACGCTGTACTCCTGACAGAAGTTAGCATTGCTGGAGACCGGTACAGGACGACTTCTTTGTCTTTGTTAAGAGACCGCTGGATTCAAGCTTCTAATGAGTTGGGTATCAGATTTTCTGAAGTTGGAATTGAAGCTTACAGAAAATTGCTCAAAGATCTATCCGATGAACAACCAAATGACAGTACTTTACTTTTCAGTAGTAGTTCATTGGTGGAGTCGATGAGGATTGGGGATGAGATCCTTCGATCAAAGGGCAGGGATCGGCCTTGTCTTTTAGTGGTTACTGGCTCACTCCATATTGTATCATCAATGTTATGTTCCATCTAGAGACAACAATTTACAGTTTTGGTCCTTGTCCTTATGGTTTAGTTTATTTGCAGTTTTAGTCCTTGTAGTTTTCTTATCAATATTTACAGTTTTGGTCCTTGTTTTTTTTTTTTTTTTTTTTTTTTTAGCAGCTTAAATTTTTTCAAAATATAAGCATAAAATTTTAATTTTAGTTATTTTTGTTTTGAATGAAATAAATTTAATTTGATTGAAAAATGAATAAAAAAATAAATGTGTAATAGGTGGGGCCCTAATGGGAAAGTTGAGGTTTGTTGTTTGGTGAAGGGGGTTTGTTGTGGATAGTTGAAGTTGAGGTGTTTGGTGATGTGGCAGGGGTGGGACCTGAATGGGGAGGCAAGCCTCCCCATCTGCACCTAGTTGTCACGGACTTGTCTCTACAAGGTCTCCCGTGCGGCACTTAGTCTCGACTAAGCTCAGCTTTGCTCGAATACTCAACGATGTAGACAACTAAGAAAGCTTCAAAGATAGGAACAAGTGGAATGAAAGGAAATGCTTTGTATTGCTTTTGAACTTTACAAGAGAGTTTACAAGTGAACTTCTTGGATGATCTCTACAAATGGGGCTACCATCTATTTATACTACTCCTAGGAAGCTATGTACAAATTCTAGAGAATTCAATGGTAGGAAAGTTCTAGAACTTCCATGAGCTTCTAGGGCTTCAATGTGATTCTAGAGCTTCCTACATCTTCCATACTTTTCCAAGGGCTTCTAAACTTATTCATAATCTTCCAAGAGAAGTATAGAATAATCCGGAATCCCGATCAACCTCGGAAATAATTGTATCAATTAGGCGGGTCGTGACATAGTGCTCTTATGATGCTGCTATTGGTACTACTGAATTATTATGATGCTGCTATTGGTACTACTGAATTATTATGTCTAGTAATTTACAAAACAAGGGCTTCTTATGATGCTGCTATTGGTACTACTGAATTATTATGTACTCATTTTGATCTATGGATAATGCTTATTCATTTTACTGTTTTTTTATTTGTTGTTCTTTTTGCTTGATTTGTGAAATTGCGGAATTTTTATTTTTATTTTTATTGGGGTTTAGAAGAAGGATATTCTAGATGATTCTATGTGTAAAATACCTTTATTTGCCATAATAGTCCTCTCTAATTGCTAGAGATGCACAATGGGAACACAATAGTAATACCTTTACAATTTGTGTATGCTTCACAAAGTTCACTTGGAATAAATGTGTGTTGTTAAAGCTCGTTTAGAATTAACAGACCTTGAGCTTGAACTCAACTTATTTTGAGTATGTACTTAGGTTGAGATAATAGTAATAAAAAAAAAAAAAAAAAAAAAAAAAAAAAAAAAAGACGGCACTTCACAAGTTCACTTTACATAGATACATGTTGTTGCGAGAACTATCATTCGTTTAGATTTTGTTAAGCCTGAGCTCGATTTGTTTTGGCCTTATGTATTTAGCTTCAATTCGGCTCGTGACAGATCATACAAACTCGTATTTAACTTGGGCTCGACTTGTTTATATCATACAAACTCGTTCTCAGCTTGGGCTCATGCTCGTTTATAAAGTTAGATTTAAACAAGGTCCAAGCTGGTTTAAGCTTGACTCACATCGAGCTTTGACCAAAGTAACCGTGAGTAGTTTACAAACACCTTAGTTCGTTTACACGTTGTAGTGAGCATAAAGCATATCACTCATATTTTTTTTTCTCTGAAAATAGGTCAGCCGCCCTAGTACATATCACTTTCTTTATTTATTTACCGACAGGGTGATGATACTGCTTTTCTGTTAATATATGTGGATGATATTGTGCTTATTGCTTCCTCTGATAGTTTATTAAAGCGGATTATTGCTTTCTTGCATATGGAGTTCTCTATGACTGATTTGGGTGCTCTTAACTATTTTTTGGGTGTGTCGGTTACACGTGACTCTTCTGGGATGTTTTTGTCACAGCGTAAGTATGCTATGGAGATTTTGGAGCGTGCACATATGGTTGGTTGTAATCCTTCTCGGACTCCTGTTGACACCGAGTCTAAATTGGGTGATGATGGTGATCCAGTTTCTGATCCTAAGTTATATCGCAGTCTTGCAGGTTCTCTTCAGTATCTCACCTTCACTAGACCTGATATTACGTTGGGTGATGATGGTGATCCAGTTTCTGATCCTAAGTTATATCGCAGTCTTGCAGGTTCTCTTCAGTATCTCACCTTCACTAGACCTGATATTACGTATGCTGTGCAGCAGGTTTGTCTATATATGCATGATACTCGAGTGCCTCATTTCAATGCTCTCAAGCGGATTTTACGGTATGTTCAGGGGACTCTAGATTATGGTTTACAGTTATTTTCTTCTACTACTGATTCCTTGGTTGCTTATTCGGATGCTGATTGGGCGGGTTGCCCTACTACCAGACGATCTACACCAGGTTATTGTGTTTTTCTTGGCAACAACTTGCCCTCCTGGTCCTCTAAGCATCAGCCTACGCTTTCTCGTTCCAGTGCTAAGGCTGAGTATCGTGGTGTTGCCAATGCTGTTGCTGAGACATGTTGGCTTCGGAATTTACTTCATGAGCTTCATACACCTTTGTCCTCTGCTACTATTGTTTATTGTGATAATGTGAGTGTCGTGTACTTGTCTTCTAATCCTGTTCAGCATCAGCGGACAAAGCACATTGAGATTGATATTCATTTTGTTCGTGAATTGGTTGCTACTGGTCAAGTTCGAGTTCTACATGTTCCTTCTCGGTTTCAGTATTCTGATATTTTTACCAAGGGTTTACCGTCTGCCTTGTTTGCTGAGTTTCGTGACAGCTTGAGTGTTCGGTCTCCTCCCGCTCAAACTGCGGGGGAGTGTTAGACGATTAGTATTGGGTATTTAGGCCCGTTGGCCCATATTGTATCTTATTTATTCATTCACATGTACCGAACTTATGATTTGAATACATACGGTTCTATAATTCTACATTCACAACTAACCCCTCACTAACAACTAATCTCAACTTACTTATTTAGGGCCTACCACTTACTAATTTTATTTCATCAAAATAAAAAACATACGATACGGAGAAAAAAAAACGATATGGGAAAAAAAAAAAAAAAACATACGATACGAAAATAAAAAAATACAACACATACTACTAATATGAATATTAAACATTTTTTTCGTTATCGTCGGCATCGAGACTTTGGTATTCCCTGGTTATTCTTGCTTGTCTCCGGCGAATGGTTTCGGCTTTTACCGGGTCAGTAACCAAGCTGCAATCTAGCATGAGCATATGCATTTCCTGCATCTCCAACGCCTTTTCTTCTTTCTCCAACGCATTTTCTTCCCTCTTCCTCCTCGCCTAGTAACAAGCCATTTGAGCGTCTTTTGTTTGCAAATACTTTTCGGATAATTGTCCCGAAAAAGTACTCGTTTGACTCCCACCAGAGCTCGCCCCGCTCGACGCTTCCGTCGACTTTTGTTTCTTTGCAGCTCATCTATTGGGACTTTTGGGACGAGATCGTTTATCAGGGCCGAATATATCCTCGAGACATGTAATGTCTAACGGTTCCTTCGCATCCCATTTCGGGTAATTTTTCAAGATCTCCCATACGTGAAACCCCTCGAACCAAAGCGTTCTTCGAAGTTCGCCTTAGCATTTTCGATATGATCATGCTCATTTTCACCACTCCGACGCTGTATATGTCTATAAATGGCGTGGAATTTTTGGCAGTGGCTATAAAGTCTCGTCCATTTGCCGGTGATCATATTTTTTGAACGAGGGTCACCGGTAGTGTCCTCGTTCACTGGTATAAAAATGGCCTTTCGTCACACATGGTCGATTTCAAACGGTCACATTGTAACATATTTACGTGACTAAATGTATGAAAATAAAATAAATAGCCACACTCGATCCGACTTGTGTGACCATTTCGGAAGATATATGTCACACATTTGTGTATTTATGTGACTAGAGGGTAGCTGGTAAATATTTTTCGATCATTTAGTCACGTTTAATTTGGGACGTGTGACCGATACAAATCAGCTTTAAGCATTAGTCACACTACAGATATACATATGTGACAAATATATGTCACACAATTGAAGAGTGTGGCCAAAATAGATATATGGTCACATGAAGTAATTGTGTATGTGACTAAATTATATAGTCAAGTTTGTCACACATTATTTAAACGTGACTGCTATTCTTTGCTGAATATTTAGCCACACAGCGTTTGAAATGTGTGACAACTGAAAAGTAAGTTTGAAGCGTTAGTCACGATATGCATTTAATAGTGACAAATATATATGTCACACACTTGAAGAGTGTGACCAAATGTCATATATGGTCACACGAAACCATAGAAACATGATTATGTGTAACGAAAATTCGATACATATGGTCACGTAAGTAAATATGTGTGTCTAAAGTTTAGTGTGTGTTTGCTTGCCACAACCTAATGTGTATAGTCACATTTAATTGTAGCACGATCATGTGACTATAGGCTTTACAATAGTCACACCATATCACAAATGTGTATCTAAATTATGTTTATTGCCACATTATAAGGGTATTATATGTGCAATACATTCAAAATAGTCACATTGTGATATTTATGTGACTATTATTTATAGCAAAATGTGAACTCGGTTATCATTAACCATGATATTAGTCACATTGAGTGTTTTTGTGACTAAATTCAAGATGTTATATATGGTCACATGAAGTATTTATTTAGGTGTCTAAATCATAGTCATATTTTGTCACACATTATTTAAGTGTAGTCACAATTCGATACATATAGTCACACATTTCGGATAACTTATGTAATTTTGAGGGGTTAGATATGGATTTTATAGTCTCTCTAGTTTGAGTCTAATTTGATATTACCTGTATGAATTGAGTTCAGACTATTAGTCGATCATGACTCTTCATTTGCCCCATTACAATGCTGCTAGGCATAAATTAATGTTGCTAGGCATAAGTTAATACTGCTAGGCATAAATTAATGTTGCTAGGCATAAATCAAGCTTAATGAATAGATGAAAAATCAAGCTTAATCAAGCTTTAATGAAGCAAGAAAGTTAAAATTCATATAATAATAAACCAAAAAAAAACCATTAGTATCCATAACAAAAGAAAAATAAAGCAGTTCATACATATAAAAAGTTTAACAATTAAATTTCGGAGATTTCTCCGGATCAAACGACAAATGCACATTATCGTAGTCAATGGAGTCGAATCTCTCTTCCCCACTCAAAAATCCACCAACATCAGCCGCATCCTCTTCCACTGAACCAACCTGCGGCTTTGATCGCTTGTATTCCTTCTCATCTTTCTTAATTTGAAGCAAACTTGCTTTGCGTCTTGCCTTGTTTCTTCGAGAAGTCCACGACTCATACCACTCTTTAATGTTAAACACCTTCTCTGGTTTCCTGAAATCAAATAAGCATTAGATGATAAATTTACAGATTATCCTTTTAATTTGGTATTATTATATGATGTATATAATGTAACATTCTAACATTAAAGATTATCATTTTGATAAATTTATACAGATTATCCTTTTGATAAATTTACAGATTATCCTTTTGACCGTCATGATTGGGGGGCCGGAAATTTTCGATATAATAATGTTACATTCTAACATTAAAGATTATCCTTTTGGTATATTATATATGATGTAAGTTTTGAATGCTGGGTGAGTAAAGCTAGGTTTTTCACGTATCTTATGTACTAGGAAGATAACAAATATAAGGAATAAAACATTCAAACTACTACGTAGGTAAACTAACCCAATTTCATAACTGATTACCTAAAGCTACCAATTGATATATAACCATTTTTATAAATTCATAAAAGCTTAATACATCAAAATTATTATGGATTAACTAACTTCTACTAGGAAAAAAAAAAAAAAAAAAAAAAAGTCAACATGTACATAACATCTTTACAAACTTTGAATGTTTACGTGTACAAAAGTTTAATTAGTGTACTTACTTTGAACGCTTCTTCTTTGATGAAATGCACCTTTTCTTGTTTCCAGCCATAACTTCTATCTTAGTTTGTTTTAAAAAGTGTGCGTTGAAAAGCTAAGTGATGGCCTTAAAAAGGGATGCAACATACTATACGCCTAGGGAGTTTTGAAAGTCTCAACATTAAAGATTATTGCAATTTACCAAGTTGAACGTCACATTAGCATGTAAAATGCACTAATTACTCATGCCTAATTGTAATCATTTTAATTTTGCACATTAAATGCGCGCTCCTAAACATTCTATAATTTTATTTTTAAACTTTAAATGGTAATAAGCATTGTAAGTGGTTTCAAATGTTATAAAATATAGTAACAATAAACATAATGGTATTAATCTAGTTATTAGTTGTGTAAAACTTGTGTTTGTGACAGTGTTTACTCCCTGAATTGGCAAACTTACTTCAACACTGTTATGACCTGATTAATAAAGAACTTAATGCTGCTAGGCATAACTTAATGCTGCTAGGCATGACTTAATGCTGCTAGGTATAAATTACTGTGAACCGGTGTAACTGTAAAAAAGTAACTGTAAACCGTTGTGACACTTTGTAAACCGTTGTGACACTTAAACGTTGTGACATTGCGACTCTTGTGTGCCTATAAATACAAAGGAATTACAACCAACTTCTTTCATCTTTTCATTACGTATTCAATTTTTGTTTGGAACTGCAATGGCTTCATCATCTTCAAATCCTGCTTCAAAGAAAACAAAACGTTCAAGGGATACTTCTCCTCCTCCTTCTCCGCCTCCAATGCAAGAAAAATATAAAATCCACGGCCTAACCCAAGAATGCTGGGACAAATGCCATTCTGGAGGCCAATATGGTACTGAACGACAGTTGGTTGAATTTTACAACAAACGAATCGCGCGGTTGGAAGAACAAAACAAAAAAGACCAAGAGACCATACTGGTGCATCAGAACAAAGTTAATGTTCGGAATCAAGAAATAGAACAAATCCGTGGAAACATTGTTGATATTTACAAAGGCATTCAAAATAGTTTGTATAATTTTCATTGAATTAACCCTGATGTAAGATGATATTAATCATTATTATGTTATTTCTTTGAAGTTTAATGTTTTTGTGTTCAAAGAAAACTTATCTTATGTTTCTTTGTTAATCAAGTTATCGATTACTATATAATCAAGTTATCTTTTTGTTGATTAATTATGTTATGTTGCTTTGTTGACTATGTTATGATGCTTTGTTAAAAGTCAAACAAAGATTGTCAAACTTGATTGTCATTTGAAAAAGTCAAAGTGTCCAAGTGAATTTGGGCAACTCCGGGTTTGGATTGGAATTTGGGTGAATGCTAGTAACTCAGAACTTAATGCTGCTTGGCATAACTTAATGCTGCTAGGGATAAAAATAAAATGCCACAAAAATTAACCGATTCATATTCAGTTCATTAATGAGAAAATTGAGCAATGACAACATGTTTATTCATAAAGTCAAATAAAGTAGTACAAAAGGATTACACAGGTTTATTCAAATTACTTCCTAACTCAACTAATACATTTTCTTTTTACCCTTCCCTTTTGAACAAACTTTGGGCATTTTTGGTTCCCATGGTTTTATACCCTTGTCTTCACTAGTCTTAGCATTGGGCATGCCTAGCACCTGAACCCTCTCATCAAAAAGCTCTTTGGCAGTCTTTGGCAGTCTTTTTTGGAGTTTTAACCTTCATAGCATCTTTCCTTTTTTGTGCCTGATCAAGAATATCCCTTTGGAAAGTAGTCTGCCCATGTATTTTGAGGACCTTCAGAACTGCTTGATATGCGAAATGAACTTGAGTCACTTGAGTCACTGCTGTCAATGTTAATGATTTCTGCATAAAAAATAAAAAATATATTAAGATTAACAAAAATAATAGTTGTGTAAATGAAATAAGAGATACTGTTGCAATTCAGGGTGTGTTTGAAACAACCTTTTTTCTTGGAACTCATTGTTTCAGTAGGATGGCTGGTTTTAGATCATAAAAAAGAATGGAATGCAATAAACCAACATATTTCCCTTCTGAGTACCCACAACATCTCCTTTTGTCGTTTCAACTCCCTTTGAGCAAAGGACTGCACCAGCCGTATTGCTAGATTGTTGAAAAAACAAAAGGAAATGTTTGGGCACTCAGAATGGAAAGGTATGTTGAAATTCCAGACTCATTTAGATCATAAAAAAGAATGGAATGCAAACAGAGTGATACAAACAATCTAGAAATGTTTAAGTAAAGAATAGAGTCTAAGTAACATCACTCATCTTGAATGCTATGATGAAGGAGTGTGGCATGTCATGAACAATACACACTATATCATCATCGCATTGAAGACGTCTTAATGATCAGGACAGATCTATCTAACGTTGCAGAAAGGTTCCATTGCTTTGTTTTTTGGACACCGTCTACTTCCATTTGTGGCGTTGATCTTGATCACAAGCTTTGGCTCTTTCAAGAATGTATTCTTCATTGTCGGGACAAAAGTTTAAAATCAAGGTACATTATTGAAAGAGCCAAAGCTTGTGATCAAGATCAACGCCACAAATGGAAGTAGACATTTTCCAAATTAAGCAACAGAACCTTCTACAACGCTAGATAGATCTGCCCTAATTATTGAGATTTGAGTTATTAAAAAACAAATTCTTACTATCGTTTATATTGCTCCCTTAGATGTTGAACATACATATTAATTATGTAGATTCTACGACATTAGAGAGCTAACCGTGCATGAATGAAATCATATTAAATTTATATTAACAATGCAATGAACTACCATCTTTTCTACCCTAGCCAACAACAACATATTATTCAGCCTTGAATCGCTAACCTAACAACATGCCGGAATACTAAGACACTAAATTCAAGCATCAAACCTACAAATTATACTTGATAATTGTTTCTGTATATTGAAAATGTGGCCAAGTATTTACTACTGCTAGTACAAAAGTTACTACTGCTAGTTAAAGTTGGTACTGCTGAGAGATTAAGACCGCTCGAAGTTGCTACTTGCTTATGGAAAAGAAACTATTGTAAGCCGACTAAGACTCCTTGGTGTATAAAAGGATGTCCAATTTTATATTTTGTTCAGTTATATACATTCCAATTTTATTGTATTTGAATTTGTTTTGATATATATTTGAATTGTTTTGATATATATTGATTTTTTAAATGTGACTAAAAGATGCATATAGTCACACTTATTAACACTTTTGGTCACTGTTTGCTTTAGTCGTTGTGTGACTAAATATTACCGAAGGCCACACAAACATAAAATTCACGTGGCCATTGGATGATCAATAGTCACACAAAATACACATTTCTTCACTTTAAACAGCATATGGTCACACTTATTCACACTTTTGGCCACTGTTTGCTTAATGGTATATGACTAAATACCCAAAACAAACATGCTTTGTGTGACTAAATATTACAAAAGGCCACACAAACATAAAATTCATGTGAATAGTCACACAAAATACACATTTCTTTACTTTAAACAGCATATGGTCACACTTATTAACACTTTTGGCCACTGTTTGCTTAATGGTATGTGACTAAATACCCAAAATAAACATGCTTTGTGTGACTAAATATTACAAAAGGCCACGCAAATATAAACTTCATGTGGCCATTGGATGATCAATAGTCACACAAAATACACATTTCTTCACTTTAAACAGCATATGGTCACACTTATTCAAACTTTTGGCCACTGTTTGCTTAATGGTATGTGACTAAATACCCAAAACAAACATGATTTGTGTGACTAAATATTACAAAAGGCCATGCAAACATAAACTTCATGTGGCCATTGGATGATCAATAGTCACACAAAATACACATTTTTTCACTTTAAACAGCATATGGTCACACTTATTCACACTTTTGGCAACTTTGTGTTAAATTGTATGTGACTAACTCCAAAAAAATAACACCCATTGTGTGACTAAATCATCACAAACGTCACATTTATTGTATATTCATGTGGCCACAGGACGGGAAATAGTCACACAAAATACACATTTACTTGAATATATCATCTCAAATGTCACATACATTATATATTTATGTGGCCAAAGGCTGAAAAATAGTTACTCTCAAAAAACATTCGCGTGATTATAAAGTGTTTACGGTCACTGATAATGACTAATCCAACAAAACTTGTGACTAATTTGTCACACATATTCGGGGTTTTGGCCACTCTTTTTCGATGGAAAAGGCCACGAACTCAACAATGTGACCATATGCCACCTACGGTGGCGGGACCTTTAGTGACACACAACGAAAAAAACGTGTGTGACTATATGCATATCGTCACACATTTTTGGCGTGACCAATACAACTTTTTGTACCAGTGGTTGAACTTCTCCACAATTTCGTTCCAAAAGTACTCGTCGATTTTGTCATTCCCCATATTTTTGTCTTGGGAAATTTCTATCCAAATTTCCGCAAGCAACACTTCTTCGGCCTTGGACCATCTCCGGGCCACACGCGTACCAACTGCCTCCAAGTCATCATTATCGTCGGCGTCTAAATCCACAACCTTTTTTGATTTCTTGGTCATAGCTTTTTTGCCTCTACCTTTGGACGGTTCTCGTGCTTGTGGTACCTTAAATTGTCCACCGGATGGTTGTGATTCGATTGGTGTTTGTGATTGAGGAGTAGGAAACGTGGATGGTTGAGACGGGTTATAAAATTGTGGTGTCGGATATCGTTATGCTTGATTTGCGAATCCTTGTTGAAACGCCATTTGTTGGTTGAGATAATTTTCATTCGGATTGAATTGTTGCGAACCATATGGCAATGAAGAGTTTGAATTTTGAGACGAGGGGGTAGACAGATTTGAGTATCCCCGTATTGTTGTGGGTTTGATTTGGGAAGATTCGTGAAATACCCTTCTTCATTCGGGTTTTGAGACATGTTTTTTTGTTTTTTTGAGTTGAGTTGTAATGAGAAATTTTTATGTTTTGGTTGAATTGTAGTGAAGAAAATGTATGTAAAAGGTTTTGGTATTTATAGGGTGTGGTATAAGTTTATTTTGTATTAAAAAAAATAACCGAACTGTTTAATTTTAAAACGGTAATATTACCGTTTGCAAAATAAAAGAATTCGTTCCAAAGCAGCTTTTTGTCAGAAACATATCTCGTCGTGCAGACGAGTAAGTCTCAAACGGCGAGTTGCAACAAGGGGGCGGTGCAACAACAAGCTCGGCGAGCTCCGGCGAGCCTCTAGCGTGGAATGGTGAAGCCTCACAATATGCTTCACCTTGTGCTCTAAGCCAAAAAATTGTGCTCGCACAAATGTAACTTCAATCGAGAAAAAATATACACCTATTCTCGGAACACATGTTAAAGTCGCACAATACAACAGTCACAAGAGTATAATTGAAATTTTATTTTTGTTAGACCACAAAGAAAAAAAAAAGTGACAAGTTTTGAAATGGATTGTTTTTGAAATTTTAAAAAACTAGTTATAATACTCGTGCACGTACGGGTTTTTTTTTTAATAATATATTTTTATTTATTAAAAAACAAATAATTTAATCTTTGTTTTGTTTGATTTATAATGTTTAATTATACTTTTTTATTACGGAGTATTAAAGATAATTATTTAAAAATTTTAATTCTATTTTTAATTGTATCTTATCTATATTTTTTGTATTTATCTTCTACTTGTGTTATGGATAAATATAAAATGTTACTCCCTCCGTCCCAAAATTATTGTCCCCTATTGACTTTTTCGGTCTTTGCTTTTCAACTTTGACCTTATGTATTTTTGTGTATATTACATAATACTTGATACAAAATATATGAACGGATTGAGTTTTAAATATATTTTCATTTGGTATAATTTTTATCAAAAATTATATAATACAAACAAAATTATTTATTGTCAAAGTTAAGAAAGAATTACCGAAAAAGTCAATAAGAGACAATAAATTTGAGACGGATGGAGTACTTAATAAGAAAATAATATTTTTTTTTTTAAATAAAATTATTAATACGTACTAAATAAAGTATGATTTGATTTTTTTAAAATAAAAAAGTCTTCAGTTAAGGTTTTGTTTTATTATATAAAAAAGATAAAGCAAATGAACACGTGAGTACGTGACCCATCCCATCCACTTGCATATATAAAAAGCAAGAAAATACTCCTTGGTTCACAAAAACAAACCACTTTTCTTTTTCGGTCGTCTCAAAATAATTGTCCACTTTCGTAAATAGATAGGGAATATAGATCATGTTTACCATGTTATGAGGTTATTATTACAAACTTTAAAGAAGATAGAAATTAATTAGTTAAAGGTAAAATTGTCGTTGTGCAAAAAGTAAGAAAAAGAAAGTTGTAATAATGATGTTTTTCTTAAACTGTGTGTTTTTTTGTCTGTGGACAATAATTTTATGACGGAGGTAGTATATATTTTGAGATTATTTATATACAAAAGAAAAAGGTTGAGCAATGAGTTTGGTGAAACACGCTGAAAACAACAACAATGATGACGTCATCCAAGTCTACGGCGAAGAAGACGACGAAGACGAGAATTATTATGATGCTGCTATTGGTACTACTGAATTATTATGTCTAGTAATTTACAAAACAAGGGCTTCTTATGATGCTGCTATTGGTACTACTGAATTATTATGTACTCATTTTGATCTATGGATAAAGCTTATTCATTTTACTGTTTTTTTATTTGTTGTTCTTTTTGCTTGATTTGTGAAATTGCGGAATTTTTATTTTTATTTTTATTGGGGTTTAGAAGAAGGATATTCTAGATGATTCTATGTGTAAAATACCTTCATTTGCTATAATAGTCCTCTCTAATTGCTAGAGATGCACAATGGGAACACAATAGTAATACCTTTACAATTTGTGTATGCTTCACAAAGTTCACTTGGAATAAATGTGTGTTGTTAAAGCTCGTTTAGAATTAACAGACCTTAAGCTTGAACTCAACTTATTTTGAGTATGTACTTAGGTTGAGATAAAAAATTTAAAAAAAAAAAAAAAAAAAAAAGAAAAAAAAGGACGGCACTTCACAAGTTCACTTTACATAGATACATTATGTTGCGAGAACTAGCATTCGTTTACATTTTGTTAAGCCTGAGCTCGATTTGTTTTGGCCTTATGTATTTAGCTTCAATTCGGCTCGTGACAGATCATACAAACTCGTATTTAACTTGGGATCGACTTGTTTATATCATACAAACTCGTGCTCAGCTTGGGCTCATGCTCGTTTATAAAGTTAGATTTAAACAAGGTCCAAGCTCGTTTAAGCTTGACTCACAACGAGCTTTTACCAAAGTAACTGCGAGTAGTTTACAAACACCTTAGTTCGTTTACACTTTGTAGTGAGCATATCACTCATATTTTTTTTCTCTGAAAGTAGGTCAGCCGCCCTAGTACATATCACTTTCTCAAACTTAAATTTTTGAAAGTCCAAAAAAGATCGAGTAACTGGGCAACTTGTACAACCCACCCATGAGTCAACAAGTGTCAAAATATGATATGTGAATTATTTTTTTATTCGGTTGACTAGGACATATGTCAGATGTAGACAAAGGTTGCCCCAAATAAAAGTCGCCCTCGGTCTATTTTGGACTTTTGTAAAAAAAAAAAAAAAAAAAAAAAAAAAAAAAAAAAAAAAAAAAAAAAAGGTAGAAAGTGATATGCACTAAGGCGACCGGTCTATTTTAGAAAATTTTCATAAAAAGATATTACCTTTAGAACCGATGTCACAGTGTACAACGTTGTCAATCTACTTTTTAATTAAGATAAAATTGAACCGAGCCACGATGACTTGCAAAAACCTTTTTTAGTTATAAACGTTTTATCAAACGATAAAAAAGTAACTATCATTATTCAAAAAAAAAATCAACAGTAGTCGATCGAGCAAAATTTGTGCCGTCGATCAAGCAAAAGACATCCAGGTTGACAAAACTAATTTATCGAACACTACATTGGTTGAGCAAAAAATAATATCACTTCAATCGAAAAAACGTCCACCTATTTTCAAGACGCTTGTAAAAATTATCTATATCATAGATTTCACAAAGGACCATCTCCCGAGAACGAATAAATAATAATAACGAGAATGGCGGTGGCCGCCGCGTTGCGGGCGGGCCGTTTTTTTTGCCGTTGTATGTGACCAACAATTTCTTCCCTTCCTGAGAACGTAGACAAAAAAATAATAATAATAAAAAATGCATTACTTAGGAAAGTTAAAACTTTTTTAATGTTATTGACATCCTTCAATGTATTCAAATACTATTTAAATAAAAAGGTATTACACCATTTAAAATCTGCAATATAACAATAATCTCAAGTGAGTCGTAAAGTGAAAATACATTCAACATTGCATTATACTATTCGTTAACATGTAACTGTTTAAGAGTGTTTCTTATTCATGCTTTTAAAGTTTATAATAACCAAAGAGTTTTGACACTTTCATGTCTTCATGTTCCCATTTCTATATCATTACAAAAGAAATAGTTTCCAATCCTTCTAGGTTAAGTTCCAGAGTCTGCAAAAGCAGCAGCAGGTGTGACCGCTTCTAAATGCAGGGCCATAATTCAGGCCGTATCCCAGAGAGTATCGGCCATAGGAAAACTGAAACCTCAATCATCCTTTAGTCGATCCTCTTTCGGCCCAACTTCAAGTGTAAGAATTGTGTATGCAAAACATCATTTACCAGGGTTTAACGCAATCGCAATCTTTCACATGTAACGAATCATGAAAGAAGTTTGTGTGGTACCTGCAAAAATGAACACAAACCAAACGATTGTATGAATTTGTATGAATAAAACTTTTTGGTTTTACTACTATTAAGTCGATAAGTGATCGAGTTATGACCGTCAACTCGATAGTCAGACTTATGACTGTTAAATTTAATTCAGGCCGTAACCGAGGGGAAAAGGACAGGGGTCATTGCAAAACTTTCACTTTCAGTTAACAGTAGCACTTTTTCGTAATACTTACTCATAACAGATAAAACTATAGTAGCTTACTTTATTGGTACATATGGAATTTGATTACCTATAGTCCAAATATCAGCCTGTGAATACTCGGGGTCAGATTTAAGGGGTGTTTTGATTTGCATTTTAGAATCAGGTTCCTATTAACCTACCTGATTTTCATTGTATGGGGTATAGCACCGGACTCAGAAGTTAACTAAAACCTCACATAGGCAGAGGCCTTCCTTAGATCCTTTACCCTGCAGCGGACAAATACATAATCAGAATTAAAAAGCAACCCTAATAAACGCATTAACCATATGTAAGTAATGGAAAGAAAAAAAAAAATTGCAGGCTAACAAAATCAAGCAATTATGGGCCATCCTATAAGTAAGGATCCTAAAAGCCAACATGTTAAATCAGTAGCAAGGTACCAAACAGCAATTCGAAAAGGCAAAATCCGTTACTTACCTGTAGATGTTAGGATTCCAAACTTTTGAGATTTCAAAGAACCAACCTGTGGGCCAATTTCCCATAGTCCTGTCTCTCCCACATTGGTTTCAACTGATGCATCAAAATATTGATACACTCATTATACAGTTAAATGACCAAACATATTCTACTAATTGATAAGATAAGATCAATACCTTTCTTTAGCATCACGATTGACCGTACTGAAATTAGCTTTCCAATTAGAAGCCAACAAATTCTGCAGTAAATCATAATATGGTCACTAACATACACGATGGATTAATAGGTGTGCCGTTTAACTAATTAATAAACATACCTTTCAATACCTTTCTATATATAGTATTGCATTTTTTTAACGGTTTTTCTTAGTCAAAAGAGACGGGCAACCAGCAGATGGGCTAACATGTTGGGCCGAACCATACATGTTAATGGACTGAAGCCAATAAGAACCATACATGTTAATGGACTGAAGCCAGTAAGGTTTAGACAAATAATATTTTTATGACTGGCATAATCTGATATATAGGGGTCGTCATTTTGAGCAAGAAGTAACTTTTTGTCAAAGCAGGGATTTCCCAAAATTCAGATTATTACATGTAATGCTCTATTATATTGCAATAACTACGTTATCAATTGACATCTTTATGCGGTGGTGGCTCATCCAGTACATGGGAGACATAGCTAAAGGTGCAAAAGAATAGTTGTTTTTACCTTCATGACTCTGCATCGATAGGTGGAAATTGGGAACTATCGCTGCACACGGAGGTGTCCATCTCGCACTCCTTAACAAAATTGAGGAAACAACATATCATTAGTACCTGATCAAAGTTGACTATGTCTGAATTGGATTACGAATGACAGCATAGGCAAAGAAAATTACCTTTGAGTAACGAAAGTCAAATAATTTAATTCGAGGAGCTTTGCTTCCGTATAACAACGTGTTGCCGATCATAAGATTTCTGCAACAAATTTCCTGCAGTATAAACAATGTAATGTGTCAATACTAATTTCCAAAGACGTTAAGGAACTGTTAGAATAGCCTTTTTGTTGGCTAAACAATGTACTGAAAATTTAAAAAGCCACTTACATCAGCCTATAAGCATATGAACTCCACTTTATGGCTCAACAAAATCAATTAACCTAAACTAATAAGCTCATACGCAGTAAAAAGTAAGCATATTGATTTTCCAAATCTTAATAAGCCGATAAACCCAACCCCTAAGTATGCCAGTGATCGAATTTGCATACATCACTGTGCGTCACACGAATTCCAATGAAGTTCATCTAAATGCAAATATGGGTATTCAAAAGAGCATAAAATTTACCGGTTATGTAGTTCCTCTTCTTCACCCTCTCATTATTGCCGTCCTTCTCAAAACCACTATTTACCTGTATGTAGTTAAGGAAATGGTGTTAAAGATTAGTGAATTACTAATACATGAGATTTTTTTAATCAAAACCCGAAAATAATTGCAAACGCAATTAAGATGGAAAAGAAAGCTAAAATTAAAGCAAATATAGTTTGGTGTGGTTGTTAGAAATGGCGGGATCTTTTTCACCCATATACTTGAACTCATCGTTGCTGCAACTGCTACAGCTTTATATATATCCATTAACAGATAAAACAATAATAACAGCTAGGATGGAATAGAGAGAGACATCTTACCAAAATTTAAAAGACAGCTTGCAACCGAAACACTAAGACAGTAAATCTGATTTTTGATTGTGCGTGTGTGCGAGAGATGATGTATCTGGAGAATTCCAGATATGATCGGTATGTATATAAAACTCATTGGGTCATAATGGGGCGAGGTATAAAGGCCATGAAACTGGGCTGTGTTAGCCTGCTTATTAAGGATTGGGCCTGTTATTTTGACATTTAATAATATATATAATAATTTAGCCCACTTGCAGGCCCAAAAAAGCCCATTCTTATTGCCCACTTGAGGCTCATATTGTTTTTTGGGACTGAGTCCGTGCAACTCTTGCGGAATAACTGTGTTGGTATTCTTATTGCCCTATTTTGTTTCTTCCGCCTCTCTATTTTACAAAAACAAATCCCAAAAGTTTCGCACTGTTATCATTAAACGTTTGTAAGTTTATTAACCTTACTTCATATTCTATGTTTTTTTTAAGGATTATAATTTTTGTGCAACCGTATTATTTTGTTGAAATCTGTGATTGACAGTTTGAACAAGTGTGGAAAGGTGGGAACAGCTCCTCGAAGATTATTAGTTTGGGCTTCATCACTCCAACAGAGATTACTGAAGGTATATTGTATTCTTGGTTTGTGAAATAACGTAAGGTATCCTCTATAATCATTCATCTCTATTTTATAATAATAATGTAAGCCAATCATAGTAACTTACACTAAAAAAACAATTTGCTTTTTTTTGGAAAAACCAATTTAGGGAATATATGAATTAAAGGAGGAGAAGAAGTGGTGGCTGAAGATGTTGGAATGAGCTAAAAAGAAGGTGGTTAAAGGGTACAAAGCAACTAAGGTTAGAGCAGGTGAGTCTGTGTTGAATTCTTTATCTTGTATTATTTTCGTTAAGATAGCAATAAAGGATTCCGAGTGAGTGCAAGGATGACAAGATTGAATGTAAGCTGATACCTCTTCATATGCCTTATGTTTTAAAGTCAAATTCACTATTTGTTTTAACAACTATTTGAGTTGTTTTCTATACAACAAACAATGCCCCAGAACGAGTCATACCATTAGTTTTAACAACTATTTGTCAAATACACCTCACACTTTAATGTTTGAATACTTTACCAACTTTTTTGGGAATGAAAATAGCTTACAACTTCGCCAACGGACATTGCAGTGAAGTTAAAAACAAGAACGTCTCATGTTGCGTGTTTTAGGTAAGTTATTGGCAAAAAAAATGGTATTTTTCCTACATGTATGTGTCGGATGCAAACGGCTAGCATTTATAACCATTGTACCTCGCTTATACGTATTAACCAACTGTCATAGTTTGATGAGGACAAAAATGTATTATTTAATAATTGATACAAAGGTGTCAAATTGGACATAAGTTAATTACTTAATAGGTGTGACGCTGGTATGTATAGCATTTTAAAGTAGCTCATGTTTAACGCTTAACTGTCATCATTTCATGCTTCTTTTTTGACAGCTGGTCGACGAGAACTCGAGCGAAGCCGTATGAATGTTTTGTGCTGCAATAAATTAAGGCTGTCGAGTTGATAGGACAAAACATGCTAGAGGGACTGATATTGACATTGCACCACCAGAGATGGAAACTACTACTGAAGAAGAACATCCTACAGCAAGAAGACAGCTGTTCACAGAATCCGAAGAAGAGGGAGCAGACAAAAAGCTAAAAAAGACAAAACACGAATAGTCTAACAACGCAATTGCTACCAACATAAGTAAACCTCTTCCTGTAGTTTAAGTACCAGTAGTACCCACTACAAGTTGCCTTTATTTCAATTTTCAAAGGTGGCGTATGTAAAACTTTAAGTAGTAGCAGTAATCACTACAATGTATGCACAGTAAGTAGAAGCAAAGCAGGTTGCCTTTATTTCAATTTTCAAAGGCAATATATGCAAAAACCTGCAACCATCTTCTATCTAAGAAAACTTCATATATAAATACCAAATGTTATGTAAACGCGTTACTTACAACTCAAAGTGTAGCAAGAAACCCAGCCGCAACGCGGCGGGTTACCTCTCCTTGTTCTATATATAGATTAAAACTCAACGTCGGCTCTAATACTATATGATTTCCCTTGGCCCTGAAATATGATTTACCTTGGGCTCATTTTAGTAGCCCATGTGTTTTTTGGTACTCAGTCCATGCTAGATATGCACAATGGGATGACAATACTTTTACAATTTGTGTATTTAGGAAGGATATTCGACATCTTTACATGAACCCACAGTTTTTTTATTTTATTATTAATTTTTTTAACTTAATCAAACTATTTACGTATCACAAAAATAACTAACGCTTCACGAGTTCGCTTGACGTGAATGCGTGTTGTTGTAAGAGCTCGAGCTCAAGTAATTTGTATTCTATAAAGCTCGAGTTCGACTTGTATTAGGCCTTATGCACTTAACATGATGTTGGTTTGTCACATATTGCATAATCAATTATGGGATATGAATGGAAGCCCGGCCTCAAGCTCTTTTATAAAATCTATACTACTAATAATAGAGGAATGATTATCTCTCCAAAAAATTCAGATGTACACAAAATGCTGCATGGTTTACAACACTTTAAAGCAAGCAATTATATAATTACAACAACCAAAGCATTGTGTACAACAAAAACTAGCATGAATCGAAATTCAGACCACTTTTCTTAGAATTCAACATTAATAGCATTAAAAACATTCATACACCCAATATTACAATCATTTAAACACAATGTACAACCCTCATTCTACATTAATAGTATTAAAAACACCCCTACAACCAATATTACAATTATTTAAATCCAATGTACAACCCTCCATCTTAACCTAGACATGAACCTGTGACCAAGACTCGACTCAATAAAACTCGACTCGATACACAAAGCTGTGACCAAGCAAATTTAGGTGTCAGAATGACATCCCGTGACATTTTTATTAATTTCATTAAAAAATTTTATTTCAGGGTACATGCCGCTGCAACGCGCAGGTACCCTGCTAGTAAACTTTAAACAAGGCTTGAGCTAGTCTAAGCTTTGCTCTTATCAAGCTTTTACTAAGCTAAACTCGGTTATTTACGAGCGTCTTCGGCTCGTTTAAGCATGTCACTCGTGTACTTGTCTCAAAAATGCAAATCTTACACTTAAAACTGATACGTCACAAGTTAACATTAGAAGGTTTTACTAAAACATTCTCTCTTCTAACAAATTGCTAACAAGTTTTTATTTTCTTAACACTAGTTATAATGCCCTCGCGTGCGCGATTTTTTTTTTTTTTTTTTTTTTTTTTTTTTTTTTTTTTTTTTTTTAATTTTTTGAATGACATATTTTTATTTATTAAAAAATACATAATTTAATTTTTATTTTGTTTGATTATAATTTTTAATTATAGTTTTTTATTATTAAAGATAATCATTTAAAAAGTTTAATCATATTGTTAGTTACATCTTATCTATATTTTTTGTATTTATCTTCTACTTGTGTACTATATCAACAAAATGAATTTATAAATTTATGAGTTAAAAAATAATAATTAATTAAAATATTACTTAATAAAGAAATAATCTTTTTTTTGAAATACGAAAGCCCCTACAAGGGGTTTTATTTTATTATATAAATATAAAAGATTCTTTTCAAAATTTGATTTGCAGATATTAGAGTAGATATTTCTGATACCTATTTAAGAAAGATAAAGGACAATACGATATATCCTAGTTAGTGACAAGTGGTAATATTACGAGTTCAGATTTCACAGGTAGCAACAATGTGGTCAACCTTCATGCGCAAAGCTTGACTGCCTCAGGTAAAGGGAACTTTGCGAAGCAATTGTCACGTTCTTTCAAACGGGCGAACATTCTTTTAAATCAAGTCAACCTGAACATACCTCCTATGTAGTATCTCTGGAGCAAGACGAGTACACCAATCGGCAACCAACCTCTTCAAATAACATGACAAAATGAGTAGATGAACATACATGTAACGTTCTGTCATTAATGTTTGGTCAATACAAGCTTTTATACTCGCAACAACTTGATGAAATCCTTTTAATTGCTCGTTCCATGTGCTTGTAGAGTATGTAAAGTACGACTAACTAAATAGAAGATAACCACAATTATAATGACTATAATTTTCAAAATGGTTTGGGCATCATCAAAATGGTTCGGCCATCCCACATAGGTTGAAGAAATAAAATGTTCTTTGCTTATATACCACGGATTATATGGATATGACGTGTTTAGAGTGGTATTATGTTTAGGTTATAGTAACGTTCATATATAAAGCGAAAGTTGAACGTCATTTGGTGTTGTTAACCTTAATTTGTACTAGTTCTTAACTTTTTATATTAACTTCATAATAATTTTGTGTATCTGGATCCATAGTAATTACTTTTAGTGTTGTAAACCTGAATTAGTACAAGCAATGTTCTAAGATCCGGTTTTCTAATTGACCCGGCTGAGCCACCTGGTCACGGTTCAGCCGGTTTAACCGATGGTTCAACTGAGTTTTTCACTCAAAACCGTCTTCCGATCACCTGACCGGTTCTCGATTCAACCGGCCGGGTCAATCCGGGTTTTAAAACACTGAGTACAAGTTCTTAACTTTTTATGTTAACTTCATAATTTTGCATATCTAGATAGTAATTACTTTTCAAAGTTGTACGATGCAGTTATATATACTTATATATAGAAGTTAGTGGTAAATGGTAAGAAAAATTACGCACATACGATTTTTTTTTTAAACGGCTTGTTAGTTGTTAGTGGTTCAGATAGCAGTGACATCCAATTGGGAAGTATGCTGACCTTGAACTCCACCTTTACTTCTTCCTATTCCGCCTGAAAAGATAAAAGTCTCGGGTGGGACTCGAACTTGAAACCTCCCCTAGCTAAACCCCCCCTCCCCAAGCCCCTAAGAAATCTTGATGGCCAACTGAGCTAGCCCAGTTGGTTATACGATATATCCTAGTTAGTGACAACTGGTAACATTACGAGTTCCAATTTCACATAAATGTGTGTTGTTGTTAGAGCTCGAGCTAAACTAGTTTGTATTTTATAAAGCTCGTCTATATATTTTGAGATTGTTTATATACATCAACATAAATAAACATACCATTTTTGTATATGTGTATATATTTTTAAGGCTCGTTTAGATTTGCTAGCATAATCGATTAGGAGGTATGAAGCTCGGGCTCATGCTCATTTATAAAATTATATTTAGAAAAAACTCGAACTCGTTTAAACGCAGCTCACATCTAGCTTCTACAAAGCTAAGCTTGAGAATTTATGAGGGTCTTCAGCTCATTTACACAATCACACACCTCCTAGTTATGAGCATGTCACTCTTGTATTTTTCTCAAAAATGCAAATATAACACTCAAAACTGATACGCTACAAATGTAACAACACTACCTATCTTTTCTTGAACAAAGATCAAATTAAAAACCTTTTCTTAGTTATAAACATTTAGTTTGAAAAAACAAAACGTAAGTTTTATTAAAGTTTAACGATAGGAATTAACTCACTTTGCTCCACAAATTAAACATTAACAATTAATAAAAAAGTATATTTGAGAGCAAAAATTTATTTATCCACAAAAAAAATGTAGATTGGCGGGGACATCCTGACCCCGGGTGCCTTTTGGCACCAGCCATTTTCCACCCCACAAGGAATAGCTCCGGGCAACTCTCCTGGCCTAGTGGGGCACCAACTGGAGTGAGCCGAGACTCTCGAACTCTTGAGCTCTTATCCACAAAGTCTCTCCAGTGAGCCCAAAGGTTTTGCGGAGGTGGATACCTATCTAAGAGCAAAGTGCCATGGGATGCGAACCCGAGTCTATAGTAAATAAATGAATTTATAGCAAGAAAAACTAATAAATTAAAGTATATCCTGTCTATAAATATAAAAATTATACGAGTATTAAAACACGTCGATCGTTAGGTTTCTATTCTAAATAAAATTGGCAGGCATAGGGCTCGAACCACTTTTTTCATTCATCTAGCTATGTTGATTAACCAAGATATCCAGAGAATGAAGAAGAGGTTGCTTAATAAGCACGGACATTACGCGTATAATCACATGGACGCAAACATCTTTGCCTTCAACAACGATGAAGAAGAAGCAGATGACACCTTTGGATACAACCTTCTCGATTTCAACGATCCAAAGACGCTGAGTAGATATACGGATCTTGCTGATTTCAATTTCTTCAACTGCTTCCATGACGACTTTGACGACCAAGATTTCCTCTAGACTACTAAAGCTAGAACGATATATGTGTATGTTTTGTGTTTCGTCATACTAGGGTTTATGTTTTGATCAGTTTTTGTGTCTCTTTAGAAAAACCTTACTAGTATTATGCTATTGCTATTGCTATGCTTGATACTTTGAGTGAATGAATATATAATATTACGTTTGCTTTGTGGTTCATATCAGTTCACAATTGCTGTTTATGCATTTTTATGCCGTTTTAGTTGCATTGCTTGAGAGATTGTAAGATATTACATCCATGAGCAAATTTGATCAGTTTTTCATTACTAGTTTAGAAAGGCCTTTTCTATATAGGTAACCGTTCATAAGTTCATATGCCTCTTACGCACGTATTCGGATATAACGTATATATTTATGCATAAACGTACTGCGCTAAACATTATTACCAACTACGTACCCTCTCGACTTGTTTGTTTTGAAGCATCTATCACGTTCAAGTATACATACATGTTTTACATGGACGTGAGGCTGTTATAAGACTTTCGCGTGTAATAGGATTTTTTGTTTTTTTTTTTTTTTTTTTAACCTAACCTTGAGTTTTTCCAACAAGATCGAGATTAGCTATAAGCATATGGCTGGCTTCTCTATGAATATCTGATAGGTGTTCATATCCGATATCGTTACGTCACGAATGGACTACGATGCCTCCAACCTAGTTAGCTAGGTATACATGTTTCAATGTGTTAAAAACTTGAGATGACACAGAAACGTACACTACATGCAAATTGTAACTTGTAACAACGAAAAAGCCAGAACGTACTTACTTTGTTAATCATTTTTACTTTAATTTTTCCATTCGTTTCCCAACTTCCACATGTAAAAATCCATGGATAACGGTTTTACTTGATGGGAGATAAATATTGATCATGATCTTCCAACTCTCTATAATTAACGTAACATGTAAAGCACAATGAGGTGTGAAGTAGAATTTTTCGAATAACAAATTTGTTGTTGGACATTTAACACATACGTATGTCTTGAAACGTGGCGTTCTCTCTTGACATTTTAAATAGTATAAAGAAATAGCCATTTGCGTACACATTCATGTGTTTCTGTACTTTCATGTGCTCTCCAATAATTTTATATTGTTTTGTTCTTTCCCAACACAACTTGATCTTGAAGTATTCTACCGCTGCTTTCTTGTCTCAAAGTCATGGAAGATCAAGCTCAAGCTCAAACTCAAATTCAAACCCAGACTCCAGGTAGTCCAAGAAGCCAATGCCTCGAAAGAAATAATGAACCTGTTAGGTCAAGATGGACCCCGAAACCCGAACAAATACTTATACTGGAGTCCATCTTCAATAGTGGAATGGTTAACCCTCCCAAGGAAGAAACCGTCAAGATAAGGAAGTTGCTCGAGAAATTCGGTTCGGTTGGCGATGCTAATGTCTTTTACTGGTTTCAAAACCGTCGTTCTAGGTCTAGAAGGCGTCAGCGTCAAATTCAAGCTAACCTTATAAGCGCTGGCTCTATAGATCAACAACAACAACAACAACAACAACAACAACCAATGATTGCAAGATGTGATAATAATAGCACTAGAGGTGGTGTCATTGAGTACCAAGATAGTACACAAGGGTTTGTTATTCAGCAACCTGCTGGTATCCTCCCCATGCTACAATCTTCGTCACCTCTAGCTGGATCTTCTTCTTGTTCGTCCCGGCTAAATGGTGTAGACGAGATCTATTCTATTTCCGGTCAAGCTTCGTGTTTCCCAGAAATTGATCACAACACTTCCTTGCCTTCAAGTTTCCTGCATATAGATACCTCAAAAGTTCATTATGAATTTGGTAGGGTTTCTTCAAATTTATAAATTGTGACTGTTATTTAGAATTAAAAACCTCCCATTGTCCTAATTTATAATGTATATGAAACAGTTGAAACTTGCTGCGCTAACCATGTATATTTTTCATAAAGAGGAATTGTCTACTGATTCTTTCTTTGTAGCTTCAGGAATCATCACGGTGTTTATCAATGGAGTTCCTACAGAGGTAGAAAGCGGTCCACTTAACATAAAAGCTATGTTCGGTGAAGAGTTGATACTAGTTCACTCATCTGGAGTGCTAGTGTCTCTAGATGAATATGGAGTTTCATTGCCTGGTTTGCAACATGGTGAAAGCTACTTCTTGGTAAGCAAACTTCAACAATCTGCCTCACAATCGATATCAAGCTTATGCAACTAATGTTCCTATGATGTTGAGTGAAATTTTATGAATTATATATGACTAAGGAAAGCTTGTTTATAATGTTTAGTAAATAAGTATGCTTATTTTGCATACTTAATAATGTTATAAATATAGTTTTGTTACTTCAACTTTTAGTTAAGTGTGTTCCAGAAATCATATACAAATAAAAGTATTTATATTCATTTGTTTAGCACAACGTAACTGATCGGCTAGTTTACAAGCTTTGGGATGAGAAAATTTCGATTAGTGACTAATAATTTTAAGGGGGAAAATATTTAATAATGTACCATACTTGTCACAAAAATTACTTTAGTGTAGCGTACAAAAAAAATAGCTTTTTGATGTATTGAACTTTAATTTTTGTCCTTTTTGATGTATTTTCGTGACAAAAATGTCCTTGGATTTTCAATATTTTGAGGGGCAAAAATGTCAATAGTACATAAAAAAAAGCCAAAAAATGAAAGTTCAGTACATCAAAAAGCTATTTTTTTTGTTTGCTACACGAAAGTAATTTTTGTGACAAGTATGTTACATTATTAAATATTTTTCCTTAATTTTAAGTATATTGACGGATAAATTTTAGTCATTTATTTTATTTAAAAAAAATATTACTTTTTTAATTAAAACGGGTTGCTTCCTTATACATGATCCCTATATTAACAAAAATGTTAGGAGTATGACATATAGTCTGAGTAGGTTAGTTTTGAGATTTGTTAACATGAAAGAAACAATATTCGAGTATATTTTGCATTTCGTGATACAAACAAAGTTGGGATTAAACAATTATGGTTGTAACTATCTGGGTAGCTCGCGTGTTGCGGCGTGTGTGTTTTGTGTTTTGTGGATTGTACGGTGTAATTAATAATTTTGTTATTTGAAGTATGCATATGTTTACTTGGAAGCATAATTTGTTTATGTTTACGGATTTTTTTTTTTTTTTTTTTTTTTTTTTTTGCGTTGCGGTTGAAAGTTTTTTGGGTTGTTTGTTTTTTCAGTATGCTTTTTTTTTTTCTTGTTTAGTATTTTAAAAGAAACAAATTTGTATAAGAAATTTTTTGTAAGTGTTATTTTTTTTTTATTTTTTTGAAAAAACAACTTTTCATAAGGAAATTTATGTAAAAAAAAAAAAATAAAAAAAAATCTGTAGCGAATACTGTAGCAACACGTGGCGAAAAAAAACTACAGTGTTGCTACAGTAAACGTTTCTGCCTTTTAGTATATATATAGTAATGACATATTGTAATGCCAACCCGTCCTATTTAAGGATATACACAAAGAAATTGTTAACCACAAAATCACCATTGGGTTTCATAACATTTAAAGATTGCTTTTTTAAATGGGCCTAAGCCCTTTATAAAAATTACATCCTAATCCTATTAAGCTTAGGGCTTGAACCACTTTTTTCATTCATCTAGCTGAAAGGACTCGAACCACTTTTTAAATGGTAGGTGATTTATGCCCTCAAATTGTGCGCACTCCCCTTTGGAATTTGTATTGCCCCTTTCATTTTGGAAAATTTCATGTATATTCTTGAAATTTTCAAAAATTTATATATATTCTTTTTACTAGTTTTTTATGCATAAAATAAAATGCATTTAATGCATCAAAAAGATATATATATGAAATTTTTGAATTTTGCAAGGATATGAATGAAATTGCCTATTTCTTTTTTATACTTTTGCTAAGAGCATAAGTTACCATGGTTCAGTTAAATGATTTCTGTGTCCATGTAACAATGCAATTATTTACTCAAATTCCGAACAAGTTATGGTTAATTACAACTAACCCAAAAGTGAAACAAAGTTAAAAGAGACTATTTTACCTTAATTTTCATCACCATTGTTATCACCAAGGCCTAATGGGGCAAATGGCGAAATCAAACTCTCAACCACAATACACGTGCCAGCAAATCCATCCAAGTTTTCTATCTGTGAGTATGAGCTATTTATACAATCATAGACAACCAACTTCGTCCCAATTTGCAACAGCAATTTTCCGTCATTTGAAATACATAAGGAGCATAAAATTTAATATCATTCGGATACGAGATGGAAACCAATTTAGTCCAAGAATCGCTCATTCCATAAACCTTCATCACCCATACATCAAAATGGTTTTCAATATAATCACAAAGGACACACAATGATTCTCCCAAAACCCCCAAAGTCAATGCCTTAAAACCTTCACCATCATACTCCGGCTGCAAAACTTCACTATACGCCTCTTTCCCCAAATCAAGAGAAACTATAACATCTTAACCCAACCAGCCATCATCAGTTAGCCAATGAACAGCTCCCTTTAAAAACCTACCATAATGAAACGGATTAACCCGAGGAAAACGACCGATTTCCTTCCAACTTCCGGCTTTTAACGAATATATCATAGCACCCAAGTCACGCGAAGTTGGGTCACAACGCCATATTTTAACCACCTTGTAATCATGAGTTGTCTCATCATACCAAAAACCATATAATTCAGTACCCCATCCGGCGGCCTCTTGTTTAGGACGAGGCAAAACATTGGTAGCTCGAGTACTTGGGTTGTAAATAAACAAAGTATTGTCATCCACACCAAAAAGGCACATTAACCCATTACAAGACCCAACAAAACTGGTTTGTTGAATTGGATTTTCAAGCAGTAACGCATTATTAACAGATTTATCAAACAACACATCATAAAGAGGACACTGCTTAGAACAATTCCAATTAATCAACCAAATAGCCTCAACCAGAAAGAGTGATATTTCATATTTGAACATGTCATGCCACACAAAGAACCATCACCAAGTCATACACTCATACATGTTTGACAGAAAAACTTGATACATTTGCCTCAATATAAATGGCAACCATGAACACAGTTAACATATGACAGCATGGTTTTTCAACAAACTTTTAATTTCATCAAGAAGTACTGGAAGGGTAGTAACATACATCTAAATGATGGAAGTAGATACATACTGAGTAGAATTATTTCATTTGTTAATGCTACTGGAATAAGACTAAAGTTCAACGAGCATCCTTCGCTTGAGATTTCTTCATTTGCATCCATAGATGTTGATTAAGACTCAAGGGAATTCACCCTTTTTTCCTGAAAAAACAAAGAGTTGGTACGTAAGTGCGAGCTGCCAGTCTAATGTTGATATCAACGTTACAAATACTTTATTGGTACTAAAATAAGAGTCAATTCAATATAATCTGTGTCCATACATAATACTGCAATTACTTTACTTATATTCCAAGTGAACAAGTTAAAGCCACTGATTTGTAACCAGTTTACTATTTTGCTTTTCAGTCTTAGTTTGACCAAATGTGGTAATTAAACAACAGTCGTATACAAAGGAGCCAATGCTTGGTAACTTAGGAAATGTAGGAGACGTTATTCTGATTATATTTTATTCGGAAGAAATTGTGGTATTTTTTTTAGCCAAAAAGTTCTCTTCATATCAAGTGGATATCCATATAAGCACCACATCAGCAATTGCAAACCAAATGGTAGTAGGTTACCTGTTGTTTTAGTATTTGATAGCTCTGAAACACTTGTTTTGCAGATTCTCCAAGACCAAGCAGGTTGTGGCGGCAATCATAGGACTCGAGCTCGTCTCTCAACTTTTGATATTCTGCAAAAAAAAATTAAAAAAAAATGAAAATAAAATAAACACATGTCAACAAGTAGCTAAATTTAATGGCATCAATCATTTCATTACGTTTGCGAAAAATTTGAAAATATTGTCATGGTTGTTACCTGACACCCAGCCTCTAGAGCTAGTTTAAAGAATCCAAGTGATATATGATGCATTGCAGCCTTTTCAGATTCTCCTATTCGAGATAGCCAATATGACTCGGAAGTCATCGTATTGAATTCCTTACTGTTCCCATTTGACGTTGGTTCCCCCCTAAACATTTAAAAAATAATAATAAATAAATAAATAATAATAAAAAATAAATAAATAAATAAATAAAAAATGAACCACTAATTTGGTGCAAATGGATTTAAGTACTGAAATAAGAATCCTGTCCATAAAATGAGAAAGTAATCACAACCTGTTTCTCTATCCAAACACTCTAACTTATGACTATTGATATGCAATCCCAAACACCCTCTGATTTTGCATAAAATAAGGGTTATTTCTAAAGGACCAAACACCGCAACATATGCTTTTTATTTTTTATGCAACCCAACATTCCCACATACACTCTAATTTCAGCATGCATATAACTTACAATCACAACTTGTTTCTCCACCCAAAGTCAAACATTATGGCGTAGATATACATTTTAGAAGCAATCCCAAACACCCAATAACCAAATAAACTAATAACCAAAATTTGTTCAAACGCCTTTTAGTTTCAGCATACAAAAGCAGCAAAAGCTAACCATCCTCACATCTCTAAGTTGAGCATAAAGCAGACTAAATTACACAGCAACAAATAACTTAGATGCGATCCCGAAGACCCGAACAACCTCCTAAATATAAGCAATTCCAAAGACACTGTAAAATAAGCATAATAAAAATAAAAGGCATTTAGGGGTGGGCCGGGTGGCCTAGCGGTAAAAAGCTTGTGACTATCAATACTAAAACGTGAAAGGTCTCAAGTTCAATTTCTGTAGGTGCAAACAACTCTAAAGAGGCCAAGAAAACCTTTCTCGAGAAAAAGAGGGCTTTATCTGGTTTGTGTACATGTGGCGGTGGGTTCAAACCCGGTGGATAAGTCGGGAAAAAGGTCAGTAAGTCATGGATACCAAAAAAAAAGGATTATAAAAGCATATAATAAGCACTTCTTTTTATATACTAAAAAGATGTTAAACCTTGTGGAAGAAGCCATAGAAGCTGATTTACCCTTTCTACATCCTGTAATAACAACAAAGATTACAATTTATTATTTCAAATAAACAGAAACACATTACAAGAGATGATGATAACGTACAATATATGAACAAATCATAATAAAAAGAGACAAACCTGACAATCGGAACAAACAACATGAGCTAATTATACTAAAAAGACTGTCACTTTGCTAATGATGTTCTAAAATAAGGTTTACGAGTGCGTATATAATGTTTTTGAAAATATGTGATTGCTTACTTCTATTACTCTTGTGTCCTAAAAGTATATTACATTCATTTTGATTTATCTTTAAAAAAAACCTTTGACAACATTGTTTTCCTTAAAGCCAAGATCATAATTTACCGAAAGGGGGAAAAGGTGAAACCAAACTCTCAACAACAATGCAAGCTTGACGACATCTATCACAGTTGTCAATTATCGTGGATGAACTATCTTTTGAATCATAGACAAGCAATTGCACCCCAAATACCAACAACACTTTCCCATCATTTGAAATACACAAAGGATTCAAACTTTGATCCCACCAAACATCAGGATACGGGATGGAAGCCAGCTTAGTCCAAGAATCCTTTAGTCCATAAACCTTCATCACCCATACATCCACCACACTACTTTCATCATAATTACAAACAAGACACAACCATTCTCCCGAAACCCCCAATTCACACGTCTTATCACCTTCAACATCATACTCCGGCTCCAAAACTACACCATAACTCTCCTTCCCCAAATCAAGAGAAACTATATCCCCCGAACCCGAACAGACATCGGATACCCAATGAAGTGCTCCATTTAAAAACTTGCCATCATTAAAAAGACTAGCGCAAGGAAAACGACCTATTTCTTTCCAACTTCCACCTTTTAACGAATATATCATAGTACCCCCAATAAGCTTCGGCACGACGCCATATTCTAACCACCTTGTAATCATGAGTCGTCTCATCATACCCAAAACCGTAGAAAACATTCGAGCAATCCCCTTGTTCAGAACCAGGAAAACTATTGGTAGCTCTAGTACTTGGGTTGTAAATAAACAGAGTATTATCATACTCAACTAAAATGCATAATAATCCATTACAAGACCCAACTATCATAAAATCTCGAGACCGAGGTTGTTGCAATGGATTTTCAAGCAGTAACGCATTATTAGCAGATTTATCAAACAACACATCATAAAGAGGACAGCTGTAGAGATCGTTGTTTTGTTCATAAACATTGTAAATAAGTCTATGATGTTCATAGTTAATGTTGGTACTAGATAAAGTATAATGTGTTTTAATGAAATTTTGGTCGGATATTAGAGAGTACCATCCTTTACAAACAGACTTACATCGTAACAAGGATTCGACAGGAAGCTTTAACAGGATTTCGCGGATGATGTCTGGCGGAAATGATGCGTTTGACTTTTGTTTAAGTTTGTGTGCCATTTTTTGTTAGGGTTCTTCTTGGATTTGACTTTGTTGGTTTGGGGGAAGTAAAAGAGTGTTGTTTGGATGTCTTTCTATGTTTACTTTTACACCCTTCATCTTTTGCTCATTCTTGCTACAATCTACCGTCAAATCTCACATATTTGGACACCAAGATCTTTTACAAATTATCCTATATTCTAAAAGAGAAACATGATGTGACATTAAGTGTATTGCAAAAATTTTTAGTTAAGTTTTAAACTTGGCTGCTATTGGTTGGATTTTGTGATTAGAAGTTCATTATGCATTTTTTTTTTTTACCCAACAGTCATTGCCTGTGGGTTTGGCAGCAGCCTATTGGCTGAGAAACATGAGGAGATACACTGTTCATGCATTAAGGGTCTTAAACACACTACTAATATACCAAATGTGGTAAAATTTTCAAAGCCAACTGACACAAGCAACTTTTCAGTACACCTAACAAACTACTCTCCTCACAACCAAAAATCACAGCCACACAAACATAGATTGCAAAACACAAAGACACACAAAAAAAATTATTGGTTCATCCAAAAAACAATTAACGATCCAAGATTCACATGTCCACAAACAAAATTAATCAGATCAACAAATCGCAGAAACATAAACGAGGTAAAAATTAGTTTGTTATTATTATTATTATTATTATTATTATTATTATTATTATTATTATTATTTCTTTAAAATTTGGGGTCTTTGTTATATTTGTTATATGTGGTTAATAAGAATTAGGGTTTCGTGTTAATTTAGGGATTTTTGTGAAATTGTTCATAAGAATTAGGGTTTGATTTAAATTTTAGGGTTCTTATGAAATTAGGGGTGGTTGGGATTGGGATTTCGTATGTGATAATTTAATTATTGAGGGTGTTTAGCTATTTCTTTCATCCATTTCTCTCCATCTTTGAACAGATTTTTGTGCTTCTCAGTCAATAAGGCATGTAGTTTTAGACCATATATGTATGTTCGTTTAGTTTCTAAAATAATGGGATATCTGAACTGATTATATGGTTATACTAGACTTTGTAAAAAAAAGGACATTTATGTGTTTATCGGCTTATAGGATTAATTTTATGCGCAGGTTAATTTTTTTTTCTTTTTGTTGAAGCATGCTTCTTAGATCATGATCGATGGGGTCATGGAACAAAGAATGCTGGAAGATGATTTCCATCAAATTACTGGGTTAGATTATGACTGACAATCGAGCTTATATGATTATAATAAGTATTATTTTGGTATATTCACGCTGCGTTTTTTTTTTTCATTAGTCCATCGAAAGCAAAACTCAATGTTTTCTTCATTTGCAGTGGCTGGGTAATTGGTAATCGAGAAGACCTGCTGAAGAATATAATTGCAGACATAAAACCAGAACATGGAGAGGTAATAATTTTATGTGCTTTGCGTGTGTGTCTCACCTTAAATGGTTTAGACTTCGAATGAATTGTCGGGGATCGGATACCTATATATTTATATTGGACTAGATTGTTAAACTCTTTATTAAACTAATAGGTGCAGTTGGATATAGCAGCAACATTTGACATAACAACCGGTGATGATTGTCGTAAGCTCATGCCGGGTGGCTAAATACAGAGGTATGACAATAACATAAGCTACTCATATGCCAAATAATATAGTTTGATAACTACAAAAACTGCTTCTGCAGACTATCAATTATCAGCCACTCCAAGAATTTTTTGCCATAACAATGGAAATCACTGATGTATCTTCCTATGTTTGCATTTGTAATTAAATTTAAGTACGTAACTTTTCAATTGGTGACAGTTTATGAATTGTTATTGCAGAAAGTGGTGGCTGAAGATGTTGATGAAGTAAAGGAGGTGAAGAAGAAAGGGCATGTTTCAGAACGAGAAGCTGTGACCAGTAGTGTCAATACAGTAAGGGTTTAACTTAATTACATAAATATATTTACTATTTGATTTTGCCTCCCTTTGCTTGCAATAAATAAAATAGTGCTTCATTTTCTGAGCTTATATTTTAAGATGTTTCTGAATCATCGTTACGCCTGGAATGTTTTATTTAAGGGGGGTTTAGCATCTGTTTTTGTTTTCTATTCATAGTATATTAGGCGTTGGTGTATAATGTGATGTTGTCTTAGATATACTGAAATGATTTAGTTATTTGTGTGACAACATGTGTTTTGTAGTATACTTACGCACACGTTCATGAACAACCAGCATCATTGTTACTTGCATTTGCATGTGCAGGTTTAGCATTTCGGTTTTACATGGCATAAGTATATATATTATTTAGACATAATCTCGCATAGCAAAATTTGCAATGTGCAAACAGAACGTTAAAGATGCATCACCCATTCGCCCTGCATTATGTTAGAACAGTGTAGTTAATGAAGAGTCTTACTACATATCTGTAATTTTATGCAAAGCAGATAATATTGGATTTAACCTAAACCTCAAGGATTACTGCATTGACCTCATATTTGTGGGGAACTCTAATATTTCGTTTGCTTTGAATCCCATCTTTAATTGACTAATTGAGCTGTTATATTTAGGAATCCAAGTTCTTACAAGGGCTCAAACAAGTCATCCTTTGGACCCATTATCTGCTGCTGAAATTAAAGTAGCTGTAGCAACTGTAAGGGCAGCTGGAGCATCGCCCAAGGTACTTTCACAGTATCATAATTTCGTAGATAAATCATGAATGCAGTTGTGATCAGATTTATAATATCTTTAATTCCTTCTCTTTCCAGGTTACAGATGGAATGAGATTTGTGGAGGTGGTTCTATCAGAACCGAATAAAAATGTGGTAGCGCTTCTGCATTGTTGCCATCATTGACACCATTGTAGACATCTGAGCAACCATCTGTGCGCATGTTTGCTCCATTGATGAAAGTTTCTCCTTCATTTCAAGAACCTCTGCATATGGTTGTTACAATACTTTTATAGTATTCTACTTATATTGATTCAAGGGCTTTTTTTAATTGCCTAATGTTCTTAAATTTTTGAACAGGTTTAAGCATGGGTTTGCAGACATCATGTTAGAATTTGATTTTCTGTTCCGAGTCCAACGAGATGACTGAATTACGATGAAAAGTCCTCATTGTATTCTCAGAAGCTTGAGGTAAAATCTACGCCATGTATAATTAGTTCCATAGAAGTGGTAAAATAAGCAGGTAATTAATGGGCAAAAACAGGTACGTTTCGTATGGTCGGTCTTCAGCTCACCTAAGCACACCTTATTCAAAAAAATTTAGAAGAATTATATAGTACTGAGTATCAATAATAATGTAACTTTAATAAGACAATAACTTGGAAAGTTAAGCTAATCCAAACGGCCCATCAGTGTGAGTTGTAATGTATTTTTTTAAGTGTGCGACGGCTCGGAAAACATTCCTCACAATGACCAGGACACACGTGTTGGCGTATATGACTTCATACTTGGTTTACTAACTCACCTCACACTCACGTGCTTTTCTTAGTCTCTACATCCAAAAATTGTTTCGCTATTTTTTAAACTATACATAATAGTGCCGGTGTTATATTTTAATAAAGCCTTACTTCAAGAACATCCATGTTTTATCACATTTTTCTTTGGCACATAAGCATACCTATACCAACATACTAAATGGAACATCTTACCCCTTACTGATGCAATAATTGTATGTGCACATTAACGTTCTTTATTCATAAATAGGCATAACTGATTGTTTTTTTTTTTTTGAACAGCACATCAATTAAAAACTAGCAAGGCGCTAGGAAGGAATTACAATAAGTTCATACAAGAGGATATTATGTTATTGTGATTTGGTGTAATTGTTAATAGGTTTATTTAAATGGTTACTGTATATTTAAATGATATACAGATGCTGCAGTGAAGGAGAAACCGGAAAAGATTGTCGGCTCTTATTATTATAAGATTAAGCCAGAGATGAATCTCATGCTGTCGTTGCAGAAGCTGCTGCTGAGAGCTGCACCATGGTTTCTGGTCTAAAGAAGGTAAGATGATTTCTGGTCCAATGGCACCAAATGTACAAAGACAAGCCCGCGATGACATTCAAGTAGAACAAGATACTATAGTCCCCGATGACCATGGTCTATATGTAAAGGTAAATAAGTAATATTCTTAAATATATATATATCACAGAAGGGATTATAGAATTGTAATTTTATGCAATTTAGTTAGATGTACTTGGGCATTATTTGTTAGCGAAATATGGTATCGAGATTCAAGTAATAAATGCTGTAATGACATGAATTTCAATTCGAGTAAAAAGTTGTGCCGAACCGAATTGACCGAGTTAATGTACATTTGTTTTCTTGCATACAGTTAAGATCAATAGGACCACAATTTGTTAATATTAGTTAAAAGTAGTAGGCATAGAGATTAGCTTTTAATGAATTACTATATCAAGATATCAATTATGAATGTAGTTGAATTATGTTGCGATTGAATTGGAGTAAAAGGTTGAAGTGGAACCGGATCGGCGAATAAATGTATTATTTATTTGTTTACGTTTTATTAAGGACCGTTAGATTGGACAATAATGAAGTTTAGTAGTTATGTTGTAGTCATATTGTCATAACTGGTGTAACTTTGTAGCTTAGCAAGTAAATACTAACTGTTGATACAAAAGTTGGGCGTACCTGGTTATTGAGCTTTGCTCTTATATCAATTCTCTTCTTAGTACTTCGTTACCTGCGCACTAAGAAAATAAAACAACACCGTTAGGCTTATCGAGGGATTGTCTCCCCCGATTAGACTCCGGCGTGAGAGTAAGTAATCGATTTAGGGTTTAGTTGAAGAGTTAGGGATTGTGTAAATCGTACCTTGAATGAGAATCGTATGATTCTATATATAGGGGCTAAGAAACCGTGTTTCTTGCTCCTTACTCTTCGCACCCGTGGTGCTTATCCGAGGTAAGGATATCTATTCCTTGAATAGATAATCCTTATCGCATACCCGGTGGGTTAGATTGGGCCGTTGGGCTTCATGAGCCCAAATTGTTAACACTGCGACCCATACCATTTGTCATGGTAGCCCATTCGTAGTGGTTGTTGGTCGTGGTATTCGCAGTATCCACCACCTTGGCGCTTTTCTTCTGAAGTACGCATTGGTGGTGGTTTTGGGAAGTTCGCACCCTCTGTCACAAATATTTCTCTCGGAGTCTTAGTGAGAGGAGTATACTTGTCGTTGTCTCTTCCACTGCGATAATTCCAGCTGCGGTTGTTATTCTGATCGTTGGATTGTTTCCGCGGCTGTTCTTGTTGCCTATAGTTTGAATAACCTTTTTTGCTATCCGCAGCAGCTGCTTCTCCTTGTATAAAGGATCTAGTACGCTTAGTTAAATCGTCAAAGGTTTGTGGAACTTTGTCGTTCAGTTTGCGGATGAGTTCTGGGTTATTTATCCCATTCATGAACCCTGAAATTTTTAGGATTTCAGGACATGCTTTAACTTGGATACACTCATCTTTGAAGCGTTCCAAAAAAGCGCTGGTTGTCTCCCCTTGGCGCTGTTTCACTCTTGCTAGTTCCACAGGGTTTTTAGCGCACTTCTTTCGCTAGGTGAAGTTGTAACGGAATGCTTTCCGCAGTTCCTCGAATCCACCAATGCTCCTGCGTGGGAGTTTGCTAAACCATGTGCGCGCGTTTCCCACTAACGTGGAATTAAACATGTGGCACCAGACAGGCTGTGGCCAATTTTCGATGGTTGCGGCTGATTCAAAAATTTTTAGGTGATCGTCTGGATCGCCTGTTCCATCGTATGTTTTCACATTAGCGGGCATGCGCCTGCGTTTGCGATCTGAATAATCGCTGATGCGCCGCGTAAACGCATCAATTTTCTGGTGTCGCCATGGGAGGGATATATCTTCATTCTCCTCTTCGCGACGTCTTCCTCTTGACTTCCAATGTCCTGTTTCTTTGTCCTCGTTGTCCGAGGAATCGCTGGAAGAAGAGTAGTCTCGTTTTCGGCGCTTGCGCCGGCTTCTTTCAGAAGAAGAGCCTGAGGGATCTCTGCTTGGGGATCTCCTTCTCCCCAATCTATCTTGTATCCGCCTACTTTCAGGTCTGGAAGATCCTTGGCTTGGCGAGTGTTGGGGCCCTAATCGATCGTGTATTCCCCGACTGCCAAGTCTGGAATGGACATTGGTGCGCCTACCGCTGTTTCCAGAATTTTGTGAGTCAGGTACTGCACCTAACCTATCATGGACAGTGGTACGTTCTGTACGTCTTCCTCGTGGGTGACGCGGTGGTGACGGTTCGCGTTCTGGACCAAAATTAAGTCGGGTTTGTAGGTCCGCACCTGCTCTTCTTGTAGCTTCTTCTTGCATGAGGGCGGTTAGGGTTTCATAATTTTGGGATACAAAGTTTCCCAAAGTTAGATTAGGTGCGTCCTCAGTTGTTGCAAGAACTTCTGCCTCAGTGTCTGGTGCCCTGTTTCGGTCAGGCGCGCCTGGAGGTACAGTGTTGTTCACTGCTGGTATAGCTTGATGAGGAGTAGTGAAGAGGGTGCGTTGGAGTTCCTCAACGCTGGGGACCTCTAAAGTAATCCTGGGTAGTTCTACCGCTGGGGGAGGTTGGGTTGTCCCTGCCTCGTGGTGACCAGGTGTGCTGGTTGTCCCAGCGACTTGTCTGGAGGTTGGATCTTGTTGATTCTTCCTCTGATGGTCACGTTTTTCTGACTGCGGAGTCCGCTGGCTCGAATTCTTGTTTTTCGTCATTCTAATCTTTAGTAGGGTCCCACGGATGGCGCCACTTGTTGATACAAAAGTTTGGCGTACCTGGTTATTGAGCTTTGCTCTTATATCAATTCGCTTCTTAGTACTTCGTTACCTGCGCACTAAGAAAATAAAACAACACCGTTAGGCTTATCGAGGGATTGTCTCCCCCGATTAGACTCCGGCGTGAGAGTAAGTAATCGATTTAGGGTTTAGTTGAAGAGTTAGGGATTGTGTAAATCGTACCTTGAATGAGAATCGTATGATTCTATATATAGGGGCTAAGAAACCGTGTTTCTTGCTCCTTACTCTTCGCACCCGTGGTGCTTATCCGAGGTAAGGATATCTATTCCTTGAATAGATAATCCTTATCGCATACCCGGTGGGTTAGATTGGGCCGTTGGGCTTCATGAGCCCAAATTGTTAACACTGCGACCCATACCATTTGTCATGGTAGCCCATTCGTAGTGGGCTTAGGTGTAAGTAATGTCTATCATTTGGGCTTGTGGCCCAAATATAGGCTATACGTCATCACTAACAACTGTTTATAATAGAAGGATTATTTATGTTGTATTGATCATGTATTTTGTTAATGTGCAGGGAAGGAAGATGCGCTACAAGAATGCTAATTTTCGAGTAAAACAGCACAGAAAAGAGGTACATTTGCTAGTACCGCGCTAACAAAACATCTGCCACGCAGAAAATGATTGCTGAAGCGCTGAAGCCACTGACCACAGAAGCATCACTAGAGAATAACGTTAGAAAGATCAGGCCGTCACCATTCAACAAGAAGAGCGAGCAGGTATCGAGTGTTGTGAGGGCTTTTATTTGCGCGTTAAGGGCAGTTTCTGTTATAGCATTAGGAATCGGTGTCGTTGTCTAAGCTAAAACATATGATGCCATTGAGTTCTGTATTGGATCATTTGGAAAAATGTACCATCTTAACTAATACTGATTACTTTTTTAAATGGAATTGAGGCTTCTTTTTTGTTTCTTGATGTCACTTGCTGTAGAAATTGCGTTATGCACCTACGCAAAATATGTGTAATTTGTTACTTACATATATGGCGAAACAGGTGATATGTTATAAAGTTGCAAAGTGGTTTGCAAATTGATGCTGTTTAGCTGCTATTAAAAAGCATGTTCAATTTGCTAAAAAAAATGCAGGTTCAAAAACTTTACTACAAAACCGAAAAAACTCCGCAGCAACGCGCGGGCAATCCCACTCGTGTTTAAAAAAAGATGGATCACCCGCGCGTTGCCGCGGGATGTTTTGCCAAAGAAGTAATTATTGCAGTTAACGATCGTTAGTTATAAGGACTAAATTTGCAACGAACCTCTAAGACAAAGGACCAATTGCAGGCGGAATTTAAAAATAAAAGAAAAAAATAAAAGTTAACGGTCGTTATGACTTAACGACCGTTAGTTACTGTACATTTCACTATTTGAATGTGAGTGTGTTGCACTGTAGCTACTGTAGCTTGCTACAGTGTTTGGGGGAGTGCTTCCTGGTAAATGTAGGTATTAGTAATAGGGCTGAGCAAATCCACACGAAAACTGACCTGAATCGACAAATCGATCGAAACAAGACCGAACCGAACCGATTTTTTTTTGTTTGGTTTCGGTTTTGTATATTTATTTCGGTTTTTGTCGGTTTCAGTTCGATTCGGTTTTTTCGGTTCGAAGCCCAAAAGCCGGCCAGAACAGAGTTATTCGGTTCAGTTTTGATATCTATTTCTCAGTTTGAGTTTTTCCTTTTTTCGGTTTTTAGATTGGGTCGGTTTTGTCGGTTCCGATCGAGTTTGACCCAATGCTTACCCCTAGTTTAAAACGTAAAATGATCTCTCAATTTAGTGTATACTATCTATAAAGATCGTTTTCTCTATGTTTTATCGGTTATAAAAAGTTGATGGCCGATCGATCACGCTTTAATCATGATGTATGCTAACTTAAAAGAAGTCTTAAACATGCCATATGTGAATTGTGATAGCCAAAGGCTACAAACGAGGACAAATCTACATATATCACTCAATCATGTTTAAATCATGATAAAAGAAAGTTTGAAAACTAGCGAAATATTCGTTCAGTGAATCGTCTTTCCGTTTTATTCATCTAATAAAAAGCATATTTTCCAGCTTCGGTTACACATTCTGTCACTTTAAAGAAACCTTTTTAAACTACGTATAATGAGTTAATGACTTTAGACAAGAGAGGTGATATGCACACCACAAAATTACATTAATGATGCACATAATACAACACCATCTATGCATAATTGTAGTGTTTACATCACTTTTGATAGTGTGCATGGCACCTCTCTTTGGACAATACCAATAAACAACAACGTTATACTTTTAACAAACGTGGTGCATGCACATTACCAAGCAACAAATAAACTCGATCAACATTATCTATGATTTTAAAACCGATAAACAACAACGTTAATTTTGGGCTTATGTATCCTTTATGATTTTTTTTTAAAAACTTTTCGGCTTATATAAATTTATTAGGCTAGTGGTAAGGGGCGTGAGCCCTCCATCACGTGAGGAGGGAGTCACGCGCGACAACCAAAACACACCATCACCTCACCCGCGAACCAACCAAAAAAATGAGGGTGAAATGTGAGCTGGACACCTTAAGATTTTATTATTTTTAATTTGGTTTGTGAGTGTGTGTGAGATATGTTTGTATTAAAGTGGATATTTTAATGAAATGTGGGGTGGTGTGACCACTACAACTGAAAAGTGAGAGGAAATGACAAAAGATAGAAAAATGAAGTGACGCTGATGTGTAAGATGAAAGAGTAGTGGTCAAAGGTGATCATTAACTTTAATCTTTTGTCATTATAAACTTATATAAAACAAAAGGTTTTTAAATAAGTTTAAAAAAATCAAACAAAATATAAACCGAAACAAAGACCGTCATTGACGCCAAATATTCGGTACAAAATACTCCCTTTTCCCAAAAAAGAAACAACATTTGTCCATCACAAAAAACAACATATGCCCAAAACTAGCAAAAAATATGAAAACACATGACTAGTGATACTTTACTTCCAAGTTTAGATCACTTCACTTTGTTACTGACGTCAACTCATCATCACAAATATCATGCACATAATATCTCTATACAAAAAATATACTAGTATAAATTAACAACAGCAACTAGTGATCATTTATCTCTATCCAAAAATTAACATGCACACAATTAAGCTCCAGCTCCAAAAATGGTTGTTTATCATAGCGTTGACCGTGAGCGTTGGTGTGGTGAACGGTGCGTATTTCAATCCGTTTAATGTGAGTTACGATCACCGTGCACTTATAATTGACGGTCAACGCCGCATGCTTGTTTCTGCCGGTATTCATTATCCACGTGCCACACCGGAGGTACTTATTATTGTTTCTTACTGACGTGGCATGTTTTGTTAGGTTAATTTGTTTATTAAAATAGCGTTTTTGTAGTTGTAATTGTAAAATGTAAAATGATGTGAGTGACTTCTCTAAATTTTTGAAAATTTTGAGGGCCCGGGACGAAATTACATAACGAGGCTTTTCGAGAAGAAATGTTATATATAGAGTGTCGTTGTTTATAAGATATATAACGCAATTAGTTATCTAAACGTTCAAGCATATTATTGATTTAAGATAGTTTTTCTCATCAATATTTTTTTTTCGTGAAAAATATGTGTACACATGCATATCATTGTTAACGGGACAGATTTTGAGTCCTCTAAAAATTGTGGAGCCCTGAGCGGTCGCCCACCTTGCACAACCTCAAATACGGCCCTGAATGACGTAAAACTGAATGCTTATTTTAGTATGTTTTATAATAGGACAAACAAGCATTATATTTTAAACGCTAAAAGGTCAGGCGGTTATTGTTGCACATACTATTGTGTTTGTGTGTGTGAATTTGTTATTGATGTGGATTGTGGTCACGTTTAGCGAAAGTAAATGTTGTGTTGTTACTGGAATTGCTGGAGATAGAAATGGAACAGGTGATTAAAAAAAATTGAAATGATTTCTATAAGCTACATGAAGCAGCACTTGATTTTAATAGATTATGAAAGATTAATTTTCTAAAATCTCTAATAAGTTCTGTCTACCAAACAAAAATGATATTTTAAGTAGCTTATTTTAAAAAAATAAAGCAAAATCAACTCATTATCTTGTGTGCCAAAACATAACCTTTTTTAGGTTATTTTTTTATTAAAAATGAAATGATTACTCAGGAGGATTATTAGTGTAATGCATCCTTAAGTTTGACCATTGCCACGTGTCATTGCTTAAGGCTATATTTGACAAAACTAGCAGCAAGGAGTTGTTATTTTAAAGTGTTTCGTAAGGAGTGTTTAGCTTTTGGATTTTGTTTGAAGGTTCCTATTCGAGACACTAATTAAAGAAGCATTTAGTTTTTATTGCCATCTTACACTTTATAAAACGTAAACCAAACTGTTGCGCTAATTTTGCCAAACATTTATGTGAAAAGATTGAAGTATGGCGTACTAAATTTAGGACTACATGATGTTTAATTACCCCAGGTGGCCATTATTAGGAATATATTGTTGGAAATGAGCGTGAATGTTATCATTTCAGCCACGTGGCCGTTGGTTGACTACTGCAACAGGTCTATGATTAGAAATGTAATTAGGATAATATATTGATTTGGTGAAAATAGATGAAATATTGTTAGAAATGAGTTGGAATGTTGATATTAGTATAGGAATTGGGGAACACAAGTGTAACTAAGTTAATATGCAAGTGTCTTCTTTTTATTGTCAGTGAAGTACTCGATAAGCTTGGACATTTGTCTTTTTGGGCGAATTTTGTAAGAATATATTTAGTAGCGTGAAACTGAAACAGCATAAGAAAACGTGAAAGACAGTTTGACTTTTGTCTAAATACTTAAACTGAGGCTTTTATTAAAGCATTAAGCATCATGTATCTTATATATACTAGAGACTAGTCCAGTCGGGTTTTCACATCAAGTGTTATATGCTGCTATATAGTGAAACTCATTGGTTTTACCTAATGTCAGATGTGGCCTGATCTGATTGCCAAGAGTAAGGAAGGCGGGGCTGATGTTGTTGAAACTTATGTATTTTGGAGTGGTCATGAGCCAGTTAGAGGACAGGTGTGCTAGTTTCTTCAGCCATCTTTCTTGGTTTTGGATTGTCTTTGGTAGATGATATCATGGAATGTCTCACTTTCTTCATGTCTTTTTCCTCTTTTGCGCAGTATAATTTCAAGGATAGGTATGATCTCGTGAAGTTTGTAAAGTTGGTGGGAGAAAGTGGGTTGTATCTGCATCTTCGAATCGGCCCATATATTTGTGCAGAGTGGAATTTTGGGTCTTAACTTTTCCTCTAATCTTGTTAAATATAGCGTGGTTTCAATTTTTTTCCAAAAAACATAGATACATTCATTTTTGTTACACTTATGGAAACTATTATATATTTGTGCTCTATAAAACACTATGACTATGCAGGGGGTTCCCTGTGTGGCTTCGTGATATTCCTGGAATTGTATTCCGAACAGACAATGCACCTTTTAAGGTACAACTGGAACTTTTAATCTATACTTTATGTTTAATCTGTTGCTTTCCCCTTACTATTGCTTGGTGTTAGAGGTTATTATTGATAATCATAATGCATTATGTTATTGTAGGAAGAGATGAAACGCTTTGTCAAGAAAATAGTAGATGTAATGCGGGACGAGTCTCTTTTTTCTTGGCAAGGTGGCCCAATCATCATGCTACAGGTTGTCTTACAGTTTATTTGATAATCAGGTATAGGCTGTTTTAGAATTGTAAGTGATTAACTTGATTGTAGTTGTTGTATCAGATTGAAAATGAATATGGAAATTGGAATGTCCAAGGCCCATTTGGCCAACCAGGAAGAGAATACATAAAATGGGTTGCAGATATGGCTATTGGACTTGAAGCTGGTGTCCCATGGGTTATGTGCAGGCAAACAGATGCTCCAGAATATATTGTACCTTTCTTCTTTGTTGACTATAAATTCTCATATTTTGGATTATGGATAAAATAATATAAATTTTTTGTACACGCAAATTATTTATAGAAGTTAATGATTTCTAAACTATAAAATATGTGTTTTGGGTTTATACTATCTTACATAAAAATATCCATTTTGACTTGCACACCCTTTTTGCCACCTATAATGACAACAATCTGATTTTTTCAGAATCACATGTTTTCTTTTTTTAAATGTGCAAATGGAAATTGTCAAATATTGATCATGCATGACTTGCTTTCTAAATATATCCTCCCCGGTTTCATGCAGATAGATGGCTGCAATGGATTCTATTGCGATGGCTTTAAATCAAACTCTAACAAGAACCCAGTACTTTGGACTGAAAATTGGGATGGATGGTATGCAAAAATCTCTGCATATTTATGTTTACTTTCTCAAAGTTTAGACATGTTAAGCAGTAGGAGTATGAATGGATACACATCTTTAAATGTATCTACCAGATATCAACAGAACTATTTTAATCTTTCCCATCTATATGAAAGGTATACAGCTTGGGGAGGAAGACTTCCTCATAGGCCTGTGGAAGACCTCGCATTTGCTGTTGCTCGATTTTATCAACGAGGTGGAAGCTTTCAGAATTATTATATGGTAAGGAACGCTGCAATAAATATCCATCCTACAAAATTATTATTCATTATCATACCTGACACATGTCCCCTTGTAATTATCGCTTTTAATGTTTAATTCTAAGCCAGACCGAGATCAATTCCTTTTATGACCATTTTCAATGTCAACACACTAGTATTAATCTTTGTTTTTTCTACTATATGCACTAGTTTTTTGGCGGGACAAATTTCGGCCGGACTTCTGGAGGTCCTAATTATATCACCAGTTATGATTTTGATGCTCCAATTGATGAATATGGTAAGATTCAAGTATTGTATATTTATAACCTTTTATTGGTCATAGCGGGTGTTGATATGTGTTTTTAGCTTATCACTGCTCTAACCTTGACAATGATTTCCCTCTGCTTAGGTCTTCTAAGTCAGCCTAAATGGGGGCATCTAAAAGATCTGCATGCTACGATAAAGCTTTGTGAGCCTGCACTAGTTGCTGCTGACTCAGCTCAATATATAAAATTAGGATCTTCACAGGAGGTGTGTTCAAGTCCTCTATTTTTATCATCAAACTTGTGACAGTAAATTGATATAGTCTGCACTATTTGTTCAGGCACATGTTTACCGTGGTGGTAATACAAGTATTTGCTCAGCATTCCTGGCAAATATCGATGAACATCAATCAAGCACTGTACAATTCCTTGGTCGATCGTACACTTTACCACCATGGTCTGTGAGCATACTACCAGACTGCAAAAACACTGTATTGAACACTGCAAAGGTTTGAATTTTGTAACTATTTGACAACTTTCGTTGACGTCTTACTTTTATTCCCATGATAACTAATCACCTACTCATGAGTTTATTTGCTAACTGCATTCTTTTAAAAATGGACCAGGTTGGGGCGCAGACCTCCATCAAAGTGGTAGATGTCGAGTCTACATCATCTACAAAAACTTCTGCTCGCGAGCTCTTAATGGTTCAGAAGGAAGACCCACTTTTCTTTGGATCATGGATGACTTTTAAGGAGCCCATTGGTGTATGGGGCGATAATTTCACTGTTCAAGGCATTTGGGAGCATCTAAATGTGACAAAAGACCGATCAGATTATTTATGGTATATAACCAGGTACAGCATGGCCATAATAGCAACTACTTTTTTTCTTTTTTTTAATGTAGGTTTTGAATGTACAATTAGAAAAGATGTGTCCAAGTTCTCTAAAAGGTGTAAATCGGTGGGAACACCCTGATCCCATGCATCTTTTGATGCCAAGTGGACCCCAAGGACCCGGCCCCATGCGATGAGCACCTGTTCTCATTGATCTAATTAGTCGGGAGTTGGGATCTAACCCAAGGCCATTTTCTCCAATAGACCCTCCTTGGACCAGTCAAATGAGTGTTTGCGGTGGGGGAATGGTATCCTTGGACTTTAGTGCCAAGGAAGAGACTTGAACTTGGGTCAATAGACCCAAGCACAAGCACCCTTACCACTGGACTAAAGCTCCAATGATATAAAAGATGTGTCTAAGTTATGTGTACGCTTTATATGAGGCTAGCATTGGTCAGTTGAAATTCTACTATGTGCCAACATACATGATAGTTAACTTACCTCATTGATTTATGTTTTTATATTCTAGAAGTCATAAAATTTAAACAAGTCTTATTGGTATCATCATTTGGTGTTTGTTTAACTTGTATCACTCTTGAAGGAGTTCTAAATTTTTTAAATTGTATAATAAATATTGCTTCAATAAAATGCAGAGTAAATGTTTCTGATGAGGACATTAAATACTGGAAGGAAAATGCAGTTAGTCCATTACTTAAAATTGATAGAATGCGTGATGTGGTTCGTATTTTCATCAACGGACAACTGATAGGTAACCGCCAATGCTTCTACTTTGTGGACTTGAACTTATTTGAATTGTGTTGTATCTCAAATGGATCAAATCACATAATTGGATAGATGATTCGGGTCGAATCGGTTGAAAGATGCTGAACTCTATATTTATACACATGTCTTCCTAAATTGAATTATTTAAGGATCTTGATCGATAATGTAATAATCCTTATTTTCTAATCATACAATTCACAAATTATTCATCACTAAAAAAGGACAATAAGTGTTCGGGTCAAATGAATCCAACCTGTTTCTACCCATACTAAAATGACCCATTTTAAGTCAAACTTGTTTTGACCTATTGCCCGTATTCCCACTTTACCTTATACAACCAAGACACCTTTTCTTGTTGTTGGATAAAGGTGTCCTGGTTCCCCGAGAATATATCTTGCAACTCCTTTCCCTGCCCTCAAATTAGACATTGCATCATCGTTCTATATTTTTTTGAGTAGCATATCTCCTTACAGAAACCTAACCCTGATGTGTTTTATCTATATTTTAATAAAAGGAAGTGCAAAAGGTGACTGGGTCGAGGTTGTTCAGCAAGTTCAACTTAAGCAAGGATACAATGAGTTGATGTTATTGTCACAGACAGTGGGCCTGCAGGTACTTAATAAATCGCACAATGGGCCAAGTCTGGTTTGGGTTGTAAAAAATTAAGATTATTAAAGCTAAAGTTTTGGGTTTTGACCCTTTCCTATTTCAGTGTAAGTTTTTCAGATGGACGCAATCCAATTTGACCCATTATAAGTAAATGAGTCTTCCACTCTAGTCCTCTGACTCTACATAATATTTTAAAACCAAGTTAACCAATTTCTATCAAAAAATGATTCAGATTTCATGTTAATTGTCCTAATTTATCATTCCTGCAGAACTATGGTGCCTATCTTGAGAAAGATGGAGCAGGATTTAAGGGTCAGATCACTCTAACAAATTTCAAAAATGGGGATGTTGATCTAACACATTCACAATGGACATATCAGGTACTTTTGTATGTAATTCTTCTCAACATTACCACATTAATCGAGTTGTGAGAGAGTTTTGGTCGTATATCACGGGTTTTGACCAATATAGTAAGGATGGAACATCTCAAATAAGATTAACTCATCAAACTGATTTTCCAGTACAAGGTTACTAAAGGAAACCAGCCTTATGAAGAGGCTTTTTTTTTTTTTTTTTTTTTTTTTTTTTTTAATAAACCAAATTGATATCAATTTTTATCATAGGTTGGACTTAAAGGAGAATTCATGAAAATTTTTGCTACTGATGATAATGAAAGCTCGAAATGGACTAATCTGACACAACAAGAGGTTCCATCAATCCTTTCTTGGTACAAGGTAAAATCAAGCTAAGCTTACTTTACACATTTATCTTCAAGCGATGAATGAATTTACTTCATATATTATCGGTGCAACTTGGTTTATACAACATACATCGATATTTTACATCTTATTATTAATGGTTTCTGTCCACTAGCTTTCGATATACAATAATATTTAGTTCCTTATAAGATATCACCATTTATGGATAACAGTACCAATGGTACCCTCTTTCATTTTTGGTTGATGGCAGACACAATTTGATTCCCCAGGCGGGAAAGATCCAGTGGTTATTGATATGAGCAGTATGGGTAAAGGTGAAACTTGGGTTAATGGACATCATATAGGAAGATACTGGACTCTTGTTGCCCCAAAAGATGGCTGTCAAGAAAATTGTGATTATCGTGGATTTTATTACCTTAACAAATGCAATACAAATTGTGGAAAGCCTACTCAGACACAGTAATATTCTTTAAAGACAATGTTTTATATGTAATACAAGAGGTCGCAATTTTGACACACACACTTATGAATGGGTTAATTTGGGTTATGTTTTTATCCGAACATTTCAGACGGGTATTATTAAAAAATAGTAACCAAAAAGGAAAAGGGTTGAACATGTTAATAGTTGCCTAAAGCGTATTCTTATGTATAAACCCTCTTAAACCATTCAATTTAATTATACTTATGAAATAATGCATTTTTTAAAATCATGCTTTGACACACTAGTTATTTATTAAAATGTCTCAAGTGTTTAATGCCAAACCAATCTGACCCAACCTGCACAACAAATTACCCATTTTGATCCGGACTCGTTTCTACCCGCACATCCCCTTTTGCCACCTTTATGTTGTACCATTGTATGCGAGTATGCAACTGTAAGTTATTTAAGAAACCTAGTAAAAGTGGTTGCAGTTTTGACGTAGTGATTTGAATAAAACAGGTATCATGTACCAAGATCATGGTTACAGCCAAAAGACAATCTTCTTGTTCTATTTGAGGAAACAGGAGGGAACCCATTTAAAATTTCTGTTAAGACGGTTTCGATTGAAACTGTCTGTGCTCATGTATCTGAGGATTACTATCCACCTGTTCAAACATGGTCCCGTTCAAATGGAGAACTTATAACAAGCCAAAATAATCCAGTTATGCAGCTGCAGTGTGAAGATGGGTATACTATTGCATCAATAGACTTTGCAAGTTATGGAACCCCGCAAGGTAGCTGCCAAACATACTCAACAGGCAAATGCCATGCATCGACTTCAGTATCCATCTTGTCCAAGGTAAGATAGATGAGATACATACATATACATATAGGGCAAGTCAAGAAAAAATGATATAGACACAACTTAGCATTTGTATATGGCATTTTGTTCTACATGATGCTAATGAAATGGTATTTCCATTAAAAGGATTCTTAATTACACTTATTCTTATGAAACAGGCTTGTGAGGGACAAAATAGCTGCAAAGTTGAAGTCTCTAATTCCGTATTTGGAGACCCATGCCGTTGGACTGTAAAAACCTTAGCCGTTAAAGCAAGATGCAAACCATCACCAACATCAACTTTATGGCACACCGGATTATCAGAAACATGATACCAAAAAACAAGAAATCTTGGAAGCTCAATTAGTATTCAATGGTACAAAATATCCGCTTGTGCTTCTCTAGGGTTCTGTACGCGTGAACATTTTATTTGTCGAAGTATCGTATATTGTAGTGTACATATATACAAGAATAAAAAGAAGTTTGACTAATGGTGACTTTTTTTGGAAATATCTTACAACCTTTTACGAGGGTCTTTCTTAGCTCTTTTTTCCAATTTTCGTTAAAAAAAATGGGGCATACAAAAATCATGTGCAAACAATGGGAAAGATACGAAATAAATACTCCCTATAGGACGGCTGGAGTTCGAGTAAAACTAAAAAAAATATATTTTAGCCCAAAACTAAACAAAAAAGAGTTAATTACATTTTTGCTACCTGAGGTATGGTCAAATTGCAAGTTTGGTCCTCAAAACTTTGAAAGTGCAGCGATAGTTCTCTTTTTGAAGTTTGGGTTGCATTTTTGGTCTCTGATCAGTGTGAAATGACTAAATTATCATTGTCTTTTCTGAAAAAGACAAAATGTATTTTAGTTTTTTAACTTTATCTAGGAATAAAAAATGCAACCCAAACTTCAAAATAAAGACTATCACTGCACTTTCAAAATTTTGAGAACGAAACCTGCAATTTGGCCATACAACAAGAACTAAAAATGCAATAAACTCCCAAAACTATAAAAAAAAATATCAAGACACATGAGCGATAAGATCACAATAATAACAATATCCACGTCATCATCAAGTACCGATACTTTCCTTCTAAGTTAACTAACACACACTCACACAGAGACTTATATATAAAGTCACAACAACTAGTAGTGATCATCTAAAAATAATATCCATTTTACAAATTCACATACTACTAATTAAGCATGCAAAAATGGTTAGTAATTATCATAGCGGCGTTGACCGTGAGCGTGGTCAACGGTGCGTATTTCAAGGCGTTTAATGTGAGTTACGATCACCGTGCGCTTATAATCGACGGTCAACGCCGCATGCTTGTTTCTGCTGGTATTCATTATCCACGTGCCACACCTGAGGTAGTTTTTTTTACACGTAGTAGTGTGTGTTTGTGTGTGTGAATTTGTTGCTGACGTGGCATATTTTAGGATTTTTTTTGGATTAAATTTAATCGGTATGATTAGAAATGTTAACGGAGAATTTGTTTTATAAAAGTAGAGGTGGCAAAACGGGCGGGCTGGTGAGCACGTGACAAACGGGCGCATTGTTATACGAATTGCTTTAGGAAAAAACCAAAACGACGACTCAAACGTAGCATCTCATTTATATTTTAAAAATTAAATATATTATATCTATAAGTTTTTCTTTAAAAACAATTGTAATGTTCTCTGATTGATAAAAAATATGTGCCCTTTCGTGACATTTAACTTTTAAATGAGCAATATATGCTTATTTCAAAAAAAGGAGGGGCTAAACGTGCCCAAATCTTTTATAAATTTGCCCAAATGAGCTCTTTTTTTTTTTTTTTTTTTTTTTTTTTTTTCACAAATTGGCACCTCTATATAAAAGTAGTTGGTGATCTATCCGTAATTATACAGTGTAGAATGACATAAAAACTATATTTTAAACGTTAAAAGGTCCGCTTGCCACGCGTGAGGTAGTTATTATTGCACATACTAGGTTATGTTTGGCGGCTAAGCGATTAGGAGTGTTTTGAAGAGCAACTAGCGGTTAGCGTTTTGCACAAAATGCTTGTTTGGAAACAATCAACTAGAATTCCTACTTTTCGCATACACTCTAAATCAAAACGCTACTTCACCAAAGAGCTTGTGTCTCAATGGTATCCCATGTTGTGTGAGAAGCTCCCCAACCAAATAGTTGTGGGTTCAAGTCCTGCCTAGGACATGTGAGATAGAGGACATGTGAGATAGATTTGTAGTAGCATTTACGAGCAACTAGCATTTCCACTAACTAATTATGACTATACAACTATTTTACCAAACACTTTATCAAAACAAGCACCTACTGCTTACTGCCACAACTTTCCGCTACGGTGCTTAATGCTACTGCTACTTCTTGCTACCGCTATCTTCGCCAAACATACCCCTATAGTTTTAAAACAAACACTTTTATAAAACAAACAACTACTGCTAACTAGTTTTGCTAAAACATAGGAAAATTTGTGTTTGATTAATTAGTGCCACGTGGCAGTTAGTAGGTTGATTAGGAAGATAATTAAGAGGATTTATGAATTTGGATCGCTAGTAAAAAACGTCTAGTTTTTACTGTAAAATGTTTATGATCAAACAAACTAGTTTTGCTACACATATTACAGTAGTATTTTGTAGGTGTGTTGATTACTGCCACGTGGCAGTTAGTAGGATAAATTGGAAGGTAATCAAGAGGATTTATGAATTTATCAGTTATTTGGAAAGATTGAAGATGGTGTACTAAATTTAGGACTATGTGACGTTTAATTACCCCACGTGGCCATTATTAGGAATTTATTGTTGGAAGTGAGCGTGAATGTTATCATTCCAGCCACGTGGCCGTTGGTTGACTACTGCCGCGGGTCTATGATTAGAATTGTAATTAGGAGAATATATTGATTTGGTGAAAATATATGAAACATTGTTGGAAATGAGTTGGAATGTTGTTATTAGTATAGGAATTGGGGAACACGAGTTTAACTACATTTAAACAGCAGCGTTGTCTTTTTATTGCCAGTGAAGTACTCATAAACTTGAGATTACTTTTAATTTGTCTTTTTGGGCGAATTTCGTAAGCATATGATTAGTAGTGTGAAACTGATAAAGGATAAGAAAACGTGGAAGACAGTTTGACTTTTGACTATAAAGATCTTAAATTACTTAACTAAGACTTTTGTTAAAGAGCATTAAGCATCACGTATCTTATCCATACTAGAGACTAGTCCAGTCAGGTTTTGACATCAAGTGTTATATGCTGCTATATAATGCAACTGATTGGTTTTACCTGATGTCAGATGTGGCCTGATCTGATTGCCAAGAGTAAGGAAGGCGGGGCTGATGTTGTTCAAACTTATGTATTCTGGAGTGGCCATGAGCCAGTTAGAGGACAGGTGTGCTAGTTTCTTCAGCTTTCTTTCTTCGTTTTGGATTGTCTTTGCTAGATGATTTCATGCAATGTCTCACTTTCTTCATGTCTTTTTCCTCTTTTGCGCAGTATAATTTCGAGGATAGGTATGATCTCGTGAAGTTTGTAAAGTTGGTGGGAGAAAGTGGGCTGTATCTGCATCTTCGAATCGGCCCATATGTTTGTGCAGAGTGGAACTTTGGGTCTCGACTTTTCCCTTATGCTATATAGATTAGTTTCAGTTGTGTCAAATAAACTTGTATTTCTCCGTGTTTGTAAATCTTGGAAACTGTTGAAAAAAATAAGCTCAATAAACACTAACATTTAGTGATAACGGTGTAGGGGGTTCCCAGTATGGCTTCGTGATATTCCTGGAATTGTATTCCGAACAGACAATGAACCATTTAAGGTACAACTAGAGCAGATAGCTTGTAGTTTATGTATGTAATTCGTTTCTTATCTATGGTGGAATATAGTTTTTTTGAACTATATTGGTTACTGTGATTGCTTTGTGCTCATTGTTATTGCAGGAAGAGATGAAGCGTTTTGTCAAAAAAATAGTAGATGTGATGCGGGACGAGTCTCTTTTTTCTTGGCAAGGTGGCCCAATCATTATGCTGCAGGTTGTCTTCAAGTTTATTTGATCATTATCTAATCTGCATGATATAAGTTATTTTAGAATTGTTAATGATTAACCTGGCTGGAGTTGTTGTCTCAGATTGAAAACGAATATGGAAATATCGAAGGCTCTTATGGCCAAAAAGGAAAAGACTACGTAAAGTGGGCTGCAAATATGGCTGTTGGACTTGGAGCTGGTGTCCCATGGGTTATGTGCAAGCAAACTGATGCTCCGGAATACATTGTACCTTCCTACTTTGTTGACTATAAATTTCAAATTTTGGATTATGGATTATGGATGAAATAATACACTTGTAATCAAATGTACACGCAAATTATTTATAATAAAAGTTAATGATTTCTAAATTATAAATTATGTCTTTTGGGTAATACAACCTTACATAAAATTACCCATTTTAACTTGTTTTCTAAATGTCTCCTCCCCTTGTTTCTGCAGATAGATGCCTGCAATGGATACTATTGTGACGGCTTCAAACCAAACTCTAACAAGAAACCAGTACTGTGGACCGAAAATTGGGATGGATGGTATGTAAATCTCAGCATATTTCTGTTTACTTTCTCAAAGTTCGGACATGTTAAGCAGTAGGACTGTAGGAGTATGAATGGATGCACATCTTTAAATGTATCTGATAGATATCAACAGTTCTGTTTTTAATCTTTCCCATCTATATGCAAGGTATACAACTTGGGGAGGAAGACTGCCTCATAGGCCTGTGGAGGACCTCGCATTTGCAGTTGCTCGATTTTATCAACGAGGGGGAAGCTTTCAGAATTATTATATGGTAGGGAACGCTACACTGAATATCCATCCTACAAAACTACTTTAATTACTATTAGATTGTTTAATTCTAAGACAGGCCGAGATACATTTCTTTTATGAACATTTTCCATGTTAATGGCAGTAGTATTGATCTTTGTTTTTTCTTCTATATGCACTAGTTTTTTGGCGGGACAAATTTCGGCCGGACTTCTGGAGGTCCTAATTATGTCACTAGTTATGATTATGATGCTCCAATTGATGAATATGGTAAGATCCAAGTATGTATATCTATTACCTTTACTTACTCATAGCGGGTGTTACCGTGTTAGTATGTGTTTTTGGCTTATTAACATTGAAAATGGTTCCGCTTTGTTTAGGTCTTCTAAGTCAGCCTAAATGGGGGCATCTAAAGGATCTGCATGCTGCTATAAAGCTTTGTGAGCCTGCACTAGTTGCTGCTGACTCAGCTCAGTATATAAAATTAGGATCTTCGCAGGAGGTTTGTTCAAGTCCTCCTGCTTTTATCATCAAACTTGTGAGTGTAGATTGACACAGTCTGCACTATTTGTTCAGGCACATGTTTACCGTGGTGGTAATACAAGTATTTGCTCAGCATTCCTGGCAAATATCGATGAACATAAATCAAGCACTGTACAATTCCTTGGTCGATCATACACTTTACCACCATGGTCTGTGAGCATACTACCAGACTGCAAAAACGTTGTATTGAATACTGCAAAGGTTTGAATATTGTTACTATTTGACAAAACTTTCTTTCACGTCTTACTTTAATTCCCATGATAGCTAATCGCCTACTCATGAGTTTATTTGCTAACTGCATTCTTTTAAAAATGGACCAGGTTGGGGCGCAGACCTCCATCAAAGTGGCAGATCTCGAGCCTACATCGTCTGCAAAAACGTCTGCTCCCGAGCTCTTAATGGTTCAGAAGGAAGACCCACTTGTCTCCGGATCATGGATGACTCTTAAGGAGCCCATTGGTGTTTGGGGCGATAATTTCACTGTTCAAGGCATTTGGGAGCATCTAAATGTGACAAAAGACCGATCAGATTATTTATGGTATATCACCAGGTACAGCATGGCCGTAATAACAGCTACTTTTTTCTAGTTATGGGTTTGCTTTATATGAAACTAGCATTGTTCAGTTGAAATTATACTATGTGCTGACATGCTCTATAACTTACCTCCGTGATTTATGTTTTTATATTCAAGAAGTCATAAAATTCAAACGAGTCTTATTTGTATCTAATTTGGTGTTTATTTACCTTGTTTCACTCTTGAAGGAGCTCTAAATTTTGATATTGTATAATAAATATTGCTTCAATAAAATGCAGAGTATACGTTTCTGATGAGGACATCGCACACTGGAAGGAAAATGCAGTTAGTCCATCACTTAGAATTGATAGCATGCGTGATGTGGTTCGTATTTTCATCAATGGACAACTGATAGGTAACCGCCAATGCTTCTACTTTGTGGACTTGAACTTATTTGAGTTGTGTTGTATCTCAAACGGGTCAAATAAGCAAATTAGATAAAGGATTCGGGTCAAATGGGTTGAAAGATGCTCAACTCTATTTTTATGAAAGTACAAAAAGTGTTCGGGTCAAACGAATCCAACCTGCTTCTACCCATACTAAAATGGCCCATTTTAAGTCAAATTTGTTTTGACCTATTACCCCGTCTTCCCACTCTACCTTACACAACCAAGACGCCTTTTCTTGCTATTGGATAAAGGTGTCCTGGTTCCCGAGAATATATGAAAGTAGCATATCACCTTACAGAAACCTAACCCTGATGTGTTATACGTGTATTTAAAATACAGGAAGTGCAAAAGGTGACTGGGTCGAGGTTGTTCAGCAAGTGCAACTTAAGCAAGGATACAATGATTTGATGTTATTGTCACAGACAGTGGGCCTGCAGGTACTAAAGAATCGCACAATGGGCGAAGTTAGGTTGGGTTGAAATAGGTCAATTTTATCAAAATGGGCCAAGTCGGCGGGGGTGTTACACAATTCCCCTTGTAGCTAAAGTTTTGGGTTTTGACCCGTTACTCTTTTCGCAACCCAATTCGACCCATTATGAGTCACATTATACATTATAATTTAAAACTAGGTCAATAATTTTCTATCTCAAACTTATTCAGATTTCATGTTAATTGTCCTAATCATCGTTCCTGCAGAACTATGGTGCCTTTCTTGAGAAAGATGGAGCAGGATTTAAGGGTCAGATCACTCTAACAGATTTCAAAAACGGGGATGTTAATCTAACACATTCACAATGGACCTATCAGGTACTTTTGTATGTAATGGTTCTCAACATTACCACATCTATCGAGCTGAAAAGTTTCTGAGAGAGTTTTGGTCGTATATAGTAAGGATGGAACATTGCTTCACAAACCAAATTGATATCAATTTTTATCATAGGTTGGACTTAAAGGAGAATTCATGAAATTTTTTGCTATTGATGAGAATGGAAGCTCGGATTGGACTGACCTGGCACAAGAAGAGGTTCCATCAATCCTTTCTTGGTACAAGGTAAAATCAAGCTAAGCTTACTTTGCACATTTATCTCTTCAAGCTATGAATGAATTTATTGTTTATGTTTTCTGTCCACTAGCTTTCGATATACAAGAATATTTAGTTCCTTATAAGATATCACCATTTAAGGATAACTATCCCTTTTTGTTGGTTGATGGCAGACACATTTTGATTCCCCAGGCGGGAAAGATCCAGTGGTTATTGATATGAGCAGTATGGGTAAAGGTGAAGCTTGGGTTAATGGACATCATATAGGAAGATACTGGACTCTTGTTGCCCCAAAAGATGGGTGTCAAGAAAATTGTGATTATCGTGGAGCTTATGATTCTGACAAATGCAATACAAATTGTGGCAAGCCTACTCAGACTCGGTAAATATTCTTTAAAGACAGCGTTTTCCATTTTATACTAGAGGTCGCAATTTCGACCCACTCACTTATAATGGGTTGATTTGGGTTATGGTTTTATCTGAACATTTCAAACCGGTATTATTGAAAAATATACTTAAAAGGCAAAGGGTCGAACATGTTAACAGTTTTGACGTGGTGATTTGAATAAACAGGTATCATGTACCGAGATCATGGTTACAACCAACAGACAATCTTCTTGTTCTATTTGAGGAAACAGGAGGGAACCCATTTAAGATTTCTGTCAAGACGGTTTCGATTGAAACTGTCTGTGCTCATGTATCTGAGGATTACTATCCACCTGTTCAAACATGGTCCCGTTTAAATGGAGAACTTATAACAAGCCAGAAGAATCCAGTTATGCAGTTGCAGTGTGAAGATGGTTATACTATTGCATCAATAGACTTTGCTAGTTATGGAACCCCTCAAGGTAGCTGCCAAACATACTCAACAGGCAAATGCCATGCATCGACTTCAGCATCCATCTTGTCCAAGGTAAGATCGATGAATACATACATATACATATATGGCAAGTCAAGAAAAAATGATATAGACGCAACTTAGGATTCTTAATTACACTTATTCTTATGAAACAGGCTTGTGAGGGACAAAATAGCTGCAAAATAGAAGTTTCTAATTCTGTATTTGGAGACCCATGCCCCAGGACTGTAAAAACCTTAGCCGTTAAAGCAAGATGCAAACCATCACCAACATCAACTTCATAGCACACCGGATTATCAGAAATATGATACCAAAAAACAAGAAATGAAGAAGAACATTTAGTCTTCAACGGTACAAAATTTTCCACTTGTGCTTCTGTAGTGTTCTGTACGCGCGAACATTTCATTTGTCGAAGTATCGTATATTGTAGTGTACATATATACAAGAATAAAAGAACTTTGACTAATGGTGACTTTTGTTGGTCAAATATGTTGCAACTTTTTACCATGGTCTTTCTTGGCTCTCTTTTCCAATTTTCATTAAAAAAATCGGGCATACAAACATCATGCACAAACAATGAAAGATACGAAATAAATACTCCCTATAGGACAGCAGGAAGAGTTGGCCTAGAATTTACGAACAAGATAAAAAATTGATTGATTACAATTACATAACAGTACAACCCCAAAACACCCCACTCGAACAGCCAGCCAGATATCACTTTTTGCCCCATGGAAAGCAGCTGCACCACCCCTGAAAAGAATTTTGAAGCTTTTAAAAATGTTGACGAGTTGATAGTTGATACTTCACAATTGTACACTTGTGCCTAAAGCTAGCAGCATCAACTCAGTTACTTTTGAATGGGTAGACTCATCTTTTGAGTTATATCTAACGGGTCAAATATTACAATAGCTTAGAAAACGTAACAAAGGGTCAAATAAGCAAAACGGGTCTAAAGCTGACCAAATATTATTATTATTGGTATACCATTGCTATTTTTATCATATTTGACCCAATCATTTATAAAAGTTCATGCTTGTTTTTAACAAAAACTGTTTTGGAACCCATACGAAAAACAAATTATCTCGAACCATTATCTGAACCACCCATTATGCTATTCGGATACCAACAAAAAGTATAATTTAGTAATGTGGACCATTTACCTTTTTAGTATCAGCTCTTTGACCATAAAAAGTAGTTTCATTACTCGATATCCTCGGGGACTTCCCTCCACCGCCATGCTTTTCCTCTCGTACTTTGTTGAATATGTGGGAGTAGCCTTCAGCTGAAGCCGGATTGCTATCATCCCAGTCACCAAACACCGGAACAGCAGTGCCATCATCAGGCTGCAAAATCATATATACATACTGTCACAATCTTATCACAAAACTGAAAAGCAGTTCAAGAAACTTACACTTTCATCACCAAGATTAACTTGTCTCAAGCGGGATCTTCCGGGAGTTGAGGAGGCCGCATGGCTACCATCAGATGAAACCTTTCTTTCCCACATTGGAGAAGCGGTGTTACTCCTAGTCCCACCCCTTGTTTGGTTATGCGGTGGTGTTTGGGCCCTTCTAGGGTGTGCAGGGGAATCAAATGATTTACTTGGGTCGCCATCTCGATTAAGGTGAGTTTCAGCTTTTGGAGTCTCTGATTCAGACTTTCTGTTGTTTGTATTCTTGACTACAGCTTCTTCTTGTGCCTGAAATGAAGATTCGCAGTTAGAAGATCAGGATCACTAGGTCATCTCTGCATCAGACCTTTCTTTTACCAATAACAGCAACATGTTTGATCTTATCGGAAGTAGCCACATACTTTCAATATCTTACATTCTTACCAATCACAGCGACCATTAGATAAACAATGATGCAATTAGCCTAGTAAAGGTTACAGATCAAAGTATGTAGCTGTGATTGGTAAAGAATGAGCATATGTTGCTATTTTCGGAAATGCTCATAAGTTTGTTGTAAACCAGGTAAAAGTGTCTCAAGTACGTTGCTATCTTGCTCAATTATCAAAATAGAGAATTATGCCACCGTTATCCAAAAATTAGGGACGTATTTTCTTTTTCAAAGTCAACAGGGTCATCTTTTCAAAATCAATACCACGTAACATAAACTGTAAAGCATAAGACTGCTACGAGTCCATACGACGGTCATGGCTCCTCAATAAAACTACGAGCCTCCTTGAACAGTGACTCATTTGGACAAAACATCAGAGCTAAAACCCTAATAGTCTTCTAAGAATATACAAATCAACCACTAAACCTAACATCATGTATTTTCACGGTAGGTGGATCAACCGGATAACCTTCTTGTGTTGATTGTTTGCAGATCTTATAGAGCTTCCATTAAGCTCAAGACAAGGTTATATTCACTTGTTTAAGTAAATCGGCATCAAGAATAAGTCAAATTTGGTTCCTACAATCGCTATCTCTAATTTAATGTGCAAATATCATAACAAGAATATCCCTAACCACCAAAAAAGAATAGTATAAGATTTGACCATACATTTGATACCTTTTCTTCACTTTTATGCACTTTGGCCTTTAAATCTAAAAAATTCACAAACTAGGGTGTGTTTGTTTTTTTTTAAAAAAGTCTTACTAGCCCTCTTACTACCTCTTAATCTTACCAGTTAGAGGTGGGCAGACGTTTTGCTTGTTTGTTTTTTTCTTTTGAGTCAGACCAGTTAGACATATAACATGTTACTCAGTAAGAGGTTGGGGACTTGTCTTACTGCCTCTTACTCGATAATTGAGATTGAAGACTCGTGTTAATATAATATATTTGATAGTTTATTAGCTATGTTATATTTATGATAAAAAGTGTTATTAACTATAATTCACCTTTGCACCAAAAAAAAGTTACTTAAATAAATTGCAGAAACGAGCACTTAAAATCATTCGGACAATTATACAAAAACAAACAACATTATTTTGTTTAGATTTAGACGTTCTACCCACCTCTTACTAGTAAGATGTGGTAGTCAGATTCAGACCTAAAACATCTAAATGAAACAAACACACCCATGCAGATTCGAACCTAATAAGAAACATTCTTATGAACCCTGTCTAGCTTCAATGCATCACACATAACATCAATTACTAGATCACTAAGGGGTGTTTGTTTAAGCTTATATGTGGGCTTATGATCTTATCTGATTTCGGCTTATATATCATAAAGAGCAATAAACTTATATAAGCCCACAAAATCTCAAAATAAGCCGGAAAATTGAGTATAAGCCGAAAACAACTAAGCTCATAACACCCCCTAAGAAACATTCTTACAGATCAAAAAGCATAACATCAGGGGTGTTTGGATCAGCTTATTTAGCTGGCTTATTATGGGCTTATTTGATTTTGGAAAAGCCAATAAGCTCACTTATTGAAGCTTATGAACTTATCAACTTGACATTATTGGCTTAAGCCAATAATCTAAACTTAATAAGCTCTTAAAAAGTGAGCTTATCAGCTTTTTTCCAAAATCAAATAAGCCAGCTAAATAAGCTAATCCAAACGCCCTACAAATCCAAATTCTAAAAAGCATTACATGATCATATATAGCGAAGAGATTTACGGTAAAATAATAAGATCAAAAAGCATAACATCAGGGGTGTTTATATTATTTGGATTAGCTTATTTAGCTGGCTTATTATGGGCTTATTTGAATTTGGAAAAAGCTGATAAGCTCACTTTTTAAGAGCTTATTAAGTTTAGATTATTGGCTTAAGCCAATAATGTGAAGTTGATAAGGTCATAAGCTTCAAGAAGTGAGCTTATTGGCTTTTTTCCAAAATCAAATAAGCCCATAATAAGCCAGCTAAATAAGCTAATCCAAAGGCCCTGTAAATCCAAATTCTAAAAAGCGTTACATGATGATATATAGTGAAGAGATTTATGGTAAAATAATAAGATCAAAAAGAATAACATCAGGGGTGTTTATATTATTTGGATCAGCTTATTTAGCTGGCTTATTATGGGCTTATTTGATTTTGGAAAAAGCTGATAAGCTCACTTTTTAAGAGCTTATTAAGTTCAGATTATTGGCTTAAGCCAATAATGTGAAGTTGATAAGTTCATAAGCTTCAAAAAGTGAGCTTATCGGCTTTTTTACAAAATCAAATAAGCCCATAATAAGCCAGCTAAATAAGCTAATCCAAACGCCCTGTAAATCCAAACAAAAATGTCAAATATCATAAAACAAGACCAGGTTTGTAAAAAGTGAACTTACAGCCATGATGGGTTTTGAGGGGGTGGGCTAAAAAGAACAGAAACAGAAACAAAACACAAGGGTGGGTGTCGGCAAATGTCGACAGAGGGAGAAAGAAGGAAAAAAAAGAAAAGTGAGAAGAAATGAATGAAAGGCGGCCAAAGGTGGATGATTATGAATGAATTTTCTATGTCAAAGACTAAAAGTTGACTTAACAGTCATTAACTTGATAATGATTAGTAATTTTTTTGTTTTTTTTAATCAGACATCACATGTCCACAACATGTTTTATTTACCTTTGTTTAGTTTGGTTTAGTTAATGTTGTTTAGTTGTTGTACTTTGGCTAGTTTTAACCGGATATAGTAAATCAGTTGGATTGGTGAGCATAGGTCCCGGACCAGACCAACAAGACCGAAGACCGAATTAGCCAAAAAGTCAAAACCGAGGACCGGACCGAATGTGGACGGTCCAGTCCGGTCTCGGTTGGTCTGATCCAACAAGGCCAAATAATCGGTTTGTGGTCCGGGCCGGACCGGACCACCAGACCGAGGACCGAATTAGCTAAAAAGCCAAAACCGAGGACCGGACCAAATATGGTCAGTCCGGTCCGTTCGGGTCACTTGCTCAGCCCTAGCACTAATGGTGACCCAAAGAGTGATTGGAACGCCACATCATATTCTCCCTGTTAAACCAAACACATGACCCTAAGTCCCTAGCAAGACGTCTCTATCACAAAATAATAATAATAATAATAATAATAATAATAATAATAATAATAATAATAATAATAATAAATCAAATGCACAAGATCGGTCGCCCCGTCGATCAAACAATACAAAAAGTTGGGAGGAGATCCTCAGACCGACCTTTGCAAGGGTCGGCATTACGACTAGTCTTATGTACGCAAGGGTCGGCATTACGACTAGTCTTATGTACGCAAGAATCGACATTACGACTAGCATTATGACTAGTCTTATGTACTAAGAAGTGTTTGGCGTTGTCTTTCTTTTTCTTTTTCTTTTTCTTTTTATTAATGTGTTTAAAAAAGTATTTTTAAACTGCTTAAAATAAATAACTTTGCAAAAAGTACTTGAATTTGCTTATTTTGTAAAAGATGTAATAATAAATTAAAAAGAAGAAGAAAAAATGATAATATCCATCTGTTAAAGATTTTAAATCGAGTATGATAGTAAAAGCTAATTTTAATTTAATATAAAAAAAGTAATATAAAATAAGTAGTTTCTTATATGTTTATAAAAAATGATTCTTCTGCTTAGAAATAAGCAAAAAGTAATAGAAAGCATTTAGATATCAAAATTGCTTTTCTACGTAAAAAAGAATCTTAATTGATCGTGAGACCTGTCGTGAGGTTTTAAGAAAATCGGTTAACTTCCTTTTCATCTTATTTAGTTACTAGCAGGGTCTTCAAGCGATACAGCTGCGGACATCTTGTAATTTAATTTTTTTTGCTAATAATTTATTTTATTTATACATTTTTTGGCAATAGCTTTGCTGATTAGTTTTTATGGCAAAAGTTTGATTAAATTTTGCTTAGTTTGTATTATTTTATTTATTATTATTATTTTATTTGTTTAGTAGTTTGCTTGGTTTGTACAATATGTGAACATATTTTAGTTTATTATGTTCTTTTTGACAATAAATTTATGGATATCAAAAATTTCGTTTAGCTCGTGTCCGTTCGGGCTCGAGCCCGTTTGACCCGTGTTTGTTCGGGCTCGAGCCCATTTGGCCTATTGCCCGTTCGGGCTTGAATGTTTGTATAATATGCTTTATTATTTGTATTAGTGGCATTTAATGCAGGAATTGTATTTAAGTTGATTTTACAATATGCTTGATAATTTGTAATTTTTATGTAAGAGGTGTTTTAATAAGTGCATTAATTGTATTTATTGACAAGTTAATTAATTGTATTTAATGTCTATAATGATTTATTTATTGTATTTAATGTTAGTATTAATTGTATGTTAGAATTAAATATGAGTGGAATTTCTATAAGTATCATTTGTTGTTGTACTTATAGATTTAGAAGTTGTATTGCTTAATTTAAAGTATTTCTATTAATAGTAGACCTTCATGCTTTATAATATGGATTTTTCTAATTTGTGCCTTAGGGGCACAAGTTAAGCACACCAAAAGTACACAAAGGCTCACGAAAAAGTACACAGGGATTCACATAAAAATACAGATAGGTGTACTTTTATTTGAGTCCTTGTGTACTTTTGATGTACTTAACTTGTGCCCCTATAGTACAAGTTAAAAAAACCCTTATAATATAGTATGATATTAGCTTTCAAGTTTCAACCCTGCTTAAATACGTGTTCATGAAATTAATTTAAAAATGTGACATATGCTGACAAAAATATTAAAAACTAATACATCGATGTATTTAAAAGTAACGTGATTATTTATATTTTTAATTTTAATATAAAAATACACGTGTTTAAAGCAAAAAAAAAATGCATAATTGCATATATATCCCTCCAAAAATGAATAATTGCATATATATTCTTTGTGCAAGTTTTTGATACACATAGTAAAATGATTTTTATGCATGCTTTGGATATATATACAATTATGCATTTTCGGTAGGATATATATGCAAAAACCCCATTGATGACATCATAATGATTTTATTTTATATCATAAAGATTTTCTCATTTTATGTTGTTATCCAAAATTCAACTTTGATATCTCAAAACAAAATATTTCTTAGTGAAAAAAAAAAAAAAAAAAAAAAAAAAAAAAAAAAAAAAAAAAAGTCAGTTAGCAAATAAAGTCAACATCATTCCTCACGATCACAAGAGTTTTTAAAAAAAAGTTACATTTCAAAAAGTGTTCACTTGACAATTGAAAATCATTTTAGCAATTTGATAAGCAACTAAACTACATTTACGTTTCACTCATAAGAAAAAAAGTGACACACTTCAAAGTTCAAACTTTGGGAGTCAATCAAAAATGACACTAATAACTGTTATTTGTATATCACCTCAGCAAACACTTAATAACATCGCCTCTTGGTGGGATGTTAGACCTCCTCAGGTCGCTTCTTTTGAGGAATGGAAGGTTTGGATAGCGAGTTTAAATCTTTCTTCTAATCGTAAGCTGGTTCTTGAAGGTGTTATTTATACTGCTTGGTGGACCATATGGAATTTTCGAAATAAGCTAGTTTTTGGATCAACCACTCCTTCCAAGGCGGTTCTTTTTGATGACATTGTGGCTCGCTCCTTTCAGTGGTGTAAACATAGGGGTAGATTCAATTTAAATTGGATAGATTGGCTTAAAAATCCTTATCTTGTAACCATGTAACTTTTGTTTGTCTAGCTCCTTGCTAGTTTTAATAATATCAGCCGTTCAAAAAAAAAACACTTAATAACATCATAATAACTAAAATGATATCTTCAGCAATAATTATTATTGATGCATGTGTGTCCCATAATACATCACAAAATATATCTCATTCACCAAAAAAACAACAATAAAATGCGAACAACGGCCATGAGTGAACCAACAAAAGGACGCATGATGTGGCTACTTGGTGCACTACCACTACGCCATTGGTCAAAAAATTTGCCAATGGCGTGCTAAAATGCACCTGCCTCGTGCAATCTAACCGAGTATCAGCTATGTAAATTCTTGCTTCTTGATACTCGTAGTTATTAAGTTTTGTTTTGCATGTTACTAGGTACATATCGGACATAGGTAAAGAAACATAATAGTTTATTTATATTAGTTCGAATTAGAAAACGAAGTTGTTGACAAAAGTTCCACCATGTGGATTACATTCTTTCCAGAAGTGCTTTAGAATATATAAAACAATTAACTACAAAAAGCTTCAGCTAAGCTGCCAATTCACCGAATATATACAAGATTGTCGAGCATATTTTAATTATTAAATAAATCCATGAATGCTCCACATTTATATAAACAAATTTAAGTTAGAAAAGAGCAAATATAATTATTCCATATATGCTACTCAATCCATCCATCTCAAAATAAGTGTTCAGTTTGACTTTTCAGAGTCAAACTGACTCAACTTTAACCTTAAATATTTTTTTTAGTGTTACATAATATTTGTAAAAAATTATATCAATGAAAAATAAATTTAAAACTCAGTTCATTCATATATTTTGCATCAAGTATTATATGACATCAGAAAAAATAGATAAGGTCAAAATTGAACCAGTTTGACTCTGAAAAGTCAAACTAGACACTTATTTTTAGACGGATGTAGTATACCAAATCCTAAAAGTAAACGAAGATGGTTTTTGGTTTTAGATTGTTTTATGTAGCCACAGATCTTTTTGAAATGAGAAGGCTTTACTCAATTTGTGTATGTTTATCGGCATGTTAAACACCGTGAATTAAATAAATCGAAAGACTATAAGCCATAATCAACACGAAAAAACAAAATTGGTTCACATTAGCTTCATAAATCTAGTTTGATGGTAAAGATCACTCAACTTCAGCTTTAGTGTTCCAAAAGTTTTGTTTATGTGTAACTAGCTTAGAGACCCGTTGACACCGGGTAATATTTTAAAAAAATAGGTCAAATGAGATGATAAGAAAAGTAATAACGTAAGCATGTTCTATTTAATATATGAAAGAAAGAATGAGACAATGCGTCAATTATCCGATAAGCAATTGAGTTTGTTACAATTATACTAAAAAACGTCCAAGCGTTGGCGAATCTAAAATTGATTGTCTCGAATAGAAAATGGCGTGTTTCATAATGAGAACCTTCTAATTAGCAACAACCTTGATTGATGATTTTAACTATATGCTCTTGCAAGGACTACGGGTATGTTTGGCAAAAGTAACTTGAGAGCATGCAAAAACCCTCCCTTGAAGGTCGGCTAAGAAAGTTATACAGAGATGTTCATTTCATCAATGCTACTGCTGATGATCCTCCTTATACTCCACAGGGTACATCTACTTCTCATGAGGTTTGGTTGTTGGAACCGGAGATAAAGATTATAAAAAGATACAGTACTATTTTTATAAGCTACATGAAGTGGTAATTTTTTGTTTTAAAAGATTATGAAAGATTATATTTTTTTAATAATCTCTTAAAAGTTATATCTGCCAAACAAAGATTATTTTTTAATTAGCTTATTTTTTGAAAAAATAATCATAATCTCTCAATAATCTTGTATGCCAAACATACCCGTATCATCCAAACCTTCCATACCATTCAATCAAAATCTGCAACATAAATGCATGATGAGGATTTACAACTTATTCAACGATTTCTCTATCTTTCATGTACATAAATGCATGATGAGGATTTACAACTTATTCAACGATTTCTCTATCTTTTCATGTGTCGAATCTTAAAATTTAACATTGTATTTGTACATGATATAAACGTCTCGTCTAGATGATTGGTTATGGACCAGTCATTTTCAATATGTCAACTACACTACTATTTGAGCCGAAAATTTCCATTTTCATATGTACGCAAGGGTCGACATTATAACTAATCTTATGTACCAAGAAGTGTTTACAGTTGTTTTTCTTTTTCTTTTTTTTAATGTGTTTAAAAAAGTATTTTTAAACTGCTTAAAATAAATAACTTTGCAGAAAGTACTTGAATTTGCTTATTTTGTAAAAGATGTAATAACAAATTAAATAAGAAGAAAAAAAAAACGATAATATCTGTTAAAGATTTTAGGTTGAGTATGATAGTAAAATCTAATTTTAATTTAATATCAAAAAAGTAATATAAAAAACGATTTTTCTGCCTAGAAAAAGTTACAGAAAACATTTAAATATCAAAATTGCTTTTCTATGTAAAAAAAATAAAAAATAAAATAATAATAATAATAATAATAATATCTCAAACACTTACTAAAACATGACTTAGCTAAAATTTCATAAAGTTAGTTCATGAGTTCAAATCCTGCTCTCGCGTTCTTTACTTATATGTTATTACACAATTTACTTATCTTAATTGATTGTGAGACCTGTCGTGAGGTTTTAAGAAAATCGGTTAACTTCTTTTTCATCTTATTTAGTTATACAGTATTGAGTCGAGTTATTCAACAAACCAAACATTTCTCACATACCAAGGGACTCATCCCCACCATCCATCTAAAAAGGAAATCAATGGTTGAGATTAAAAGGATTTTATTATTTCACCCATTTTTTATAATTTAAATATCTCTTAAATCGTTAATCGTTAAGCGAAAATAATTACACCATCGCGACGGGCATTTAATTATCTTTCTATAGACGGGCACTTTGATATACTTTCGAAAAAAAAAATATCATTTTTTTCACGTTTTTTTTTCCTGACCGAAAAAAAAATCATATATAATATTGCATATCATATATGATATGTAATATCATATATGATATTACATATAATATCATATATAATATCATATATGATATTATATGTAAAATCATATATGATATTGCATATCATATATGATATGCAATATCATATATGATTTTATATATAATATCATATATGATATTATATGTAATATCATATATGATTTTTCGGCTACGAAAAAAAAACGTGAAAAAAACGAAAAAAAAAAATTTGTCAAAAATATATCAATTAGCCTATCTATAGAAAGATAATTAAATGCTCGTCGTAACGGTATATTTTTTTTTTCGCTTAACGATTAACGGTTTGAAAGATATTAATATTTGAAAAAAAAAAAAAAAAAAAATGAAAGTGGGTTTTTTAAATTGTTGGGATTAATCTCATACATTAGATCAAATAAAGATGAAGAAAAAATGGAGGGTGGAAATTAGTCCCTTGGTATGTAAAAAAAGTTTGATCCTCAAATGATCTTTACTCAGTATTAGCTTTCAAGTTTCAACCCTGCTTAAATACGTGTTCATGAAATTAATTTAAAAATGTGACATATGCTGACAAAAATATTAAAAACCAATACATCGATGTATTTAAAAGTAACGTGATTATTTATATTTTTAATTTTAATATAAAAATACACGTGTTTAAAGCTAACCAAAAGAAACATTTGGTTAAAAGATTTTTTTAGTTATAAGATTTTTACATTTGCTAATTATCAAACATTATTTGCAATAAAACAATTTTTTTTTATGACATATTTTTTAGTTGGATTTATTTAAATAGTTGAATTATGATTGATCAATTGATGACATCATAATAATTTTCTTTTATATCGTAAATAATAGATTTTCTCATTTTATATTGTTATCCAAAATTCAACTTTGATGTCTCAAAACAAAATATTTCCTAGTGAAAGAAAAAAAGTCGGTTAGCTAATAAAGTCAACACCACTCCTCACGATTATAAGAGTTTTAAAAAATGTTACATTCCAAATAGTGTTCACATGACAAATTGAAAATCATTTTTAGCAATTTGATAAGCAACTAAACTACTTACGTTTCACTCATAAGAAAAAAAGTGATACACTTCAAAGTTCAAACTTTGGGAGTCAATAAAAATCATTTGTATTTTGATGTGTCCAAAACTTTATGTTTCATATTAAAAGTAAGTGCTAGGCGTAGTATGACACTAATAACTGTTATTTGTATATCACCTCAGCAATTAATAACATCACAATAACTAAAATAGTATCTTCAACAATAATTGTTATTGATGCATGTGTGTCCCATAATACTAGGAGTGGCGATTCTCGACACGACACGATAAACGACACGAACCCGACACGAAGGTTGAGGATAAATAGGTTTGGGTCAAAAACAGGTCAACCCGTCTAACCCGTTTAATAAATAAGTCGTGTTTATAGGTCAACCCGTGAACCCGTTTAAGTATATAAAACTCTAAAAATAAAATATATAACATGTATTTTTATGTTGGACGTGGATTAAATGTATTGTGTTATGTACTTAATACGATTGAATTACGATTATATCTCATATATCATAGAAATTGACGCTTATAACTGAGAAAATTGTTGTATAGTTATTTCTCTGTTATCATATTTTAAATTCTTATATCATTTCTGCATTAAATCAACAAACAACCAACCTTATTCGCTACTTGATCTATTTATTTAAACAGGTTAAACGGGTCAAAAATGAGTTATACGTGTTATGCATGTGTGAGTTAGGGTTAAGTTTCTTGACACGATTAATAAATGTATCGTGTTTGAGTAGAGGTTATATACTAACCCGGCAACTAGAGCTGGCAAATTGGGTACCTGTTAAGGGAAAAAATGTACTATGCATTTTTTTTTATTTTTTAAAATAATTGTTTTTAGTATTCTAGGGTTCGGTATTTAACTTTTTTGATACATAAAGCGTATAACTGTCATACTCAAACCACCAAAATCAAGTGTTAAACGAGTCGTTTTCATGTTTGAAACTTATGTTATTCGCACGCTCCGAACCTGTTAAGACACGATTTGCCAGCTCTACCGGCAACACGCGAACCCGAATAGGTTAACACGAACACGACTCGATTGCCACCCCTACATAATACATCACAAAATATATCTCACTCACTCAAAAAACAATAACAAAAACAAAATGCGAACAACGGCCACGAGTGAACCAACAAAGAGACGAATGGCGTGCAGGGGCGGAGGAGGTAGGGGGACTGGTGGGTGCTGAGCCTCCCCTAACCTGTCCAACTACCTTAGTTGTGTACAATGCTAAAGCTTATATTTCACGTATTTTTGTCTACGAGCCTCCCTTAACAGTTGGCCACAAATAAAAAACAAGCATTGTAAGATATAAATTTATTTAGTTGGTTATGGTAATCAATTATGTTTACATAATATTTCTAAACTATAACTAGCTTAAACTTTAGGTGTATTCATTTACACAAATTATGTTCATTTTCAATAGACTAGCCTAGTAAAATACCATTGCTCAAAACAAGCAAAGAAAACCAACAATTTTAAATATATTCAATAATCTTCAATCTCCATTTTTTTTTTTTTTTTTGACCATATTTTAATAAAAGCTAGAATAATATAACTAATTTAGAAATTCACTTGTAAATTTGTAATATTGATGGTGTTTGTATGAATTAAAAGATTTTAAGTATGATTAATGTTTGGTGCATAGAAAGGTATTAGTATACAAGAGTTTCTTACTCTTACAGCGTTTGCATATTAAATCATAAACAAACGTTAGAAAAACTATATATAATCTAGTTTTATAAGCAAAGAGACGAGTTATTCATAACCCAACAACATAATCACAACCACGATATGACCTATAGGTTATAGAATCTATATTGAAACTTCAAACTACGGGACATGGTGGTTTTGTTTGCATATACTTAGTAATATTTATCGCTATTTTATTTGAAGAAAGTCAGCACCCCCTAACTATAAATCTTGGCTCCGCCCCTGATGGCGTGGTTACTCGATGCACTATCACGGCATCACTGGTCAAAAAAATTGCCAATAGCGTGCCAAAATGCACCTACCCCGTGCATTCTTATCGAGTATCAGCTACGTAAATTCTCGCTTCTTGATACTCGTAGTTATTAAGTTTTGTTTTGCATGTTACCAGGTATATATATATTTTTTTTGCATGTTACCAGGTATATATTGGACATAGGTAAAGAAACACAATAGTTTATTTATATTAGTTCGAATTAGAAAACGAAGTAGTTGACAAAAGTTCCACCATGTGGATTACATTCTTTCCAGAAGTGCTTTAGAATATATATAGCACTTAACTACAAAAAGCTTCAGCTAAGCTGCCAATTCACCGAATATATACAAGATTGTCGAGCATATTTTAATTATTAAACAAATCCATGAATGCTCCACATTTATATAAACAAATTTAAATTAGAAAATAGCAAATATAATTATTCCATATATACTACTCAATGCGTCTCAAAATAAGTGTTTAGTTTGACTTTTCAGAGTCAAACTGGCTCAACTTTGACCTTAAATATTTTTTTGTGTTATATGATATTTCTAAAAAGTTACACCGATAAAAAATAAATTTAAAACTAAATCCATTCATATATTTTGCATCAAATATTATATGACATCAGCAAAAGTAAATAAAATCAAAGTTAAACCAGTTTGACTCTGAAAAGTCAAACTAGACACTTATTTTGAGACGGATGTAGTATACCAAATCCAAAAAGTAAACGAAGATGGTTTTTGGTTTTAGATTGTTTTATGTAGCCACAGATCTTTTTGAAATGAGAAGGCTTTACTCAATTTGTGTATGTTCATCGGCATGTTAAACACCGTGAATTAAATAAATCGAAAGACTATAAGCCATAATCATAAAGAAAAAACAAAATTGGATCACATTAGCTACATAAATCTAGTTTGATGGTAAAGATCACTCAACTTCAGCTTTAGTCTTCCAAAATTTTTGTTTATGTGCAATTGAGTTAATAAGTGAAATGGCCTAAATAAGGTCATAAAGTAGCTTTTGATATAAGTCTTATTTGACACATAAGTTTATAAGAGCTTTTATTTTTCATAAGTTCTTGTAAAGAAATCACTTACGATAAACTTTTGACGTGGTAAAGTAAATCGGTACTTTTATATTTAATTCGTATATTTATATATTTTGTTCTTCAATATCATTTTACACAATTGCACATATAATCTTACGCTCCAACAACTTTCTCAAACATATATGGAAAATAAAATCGCAGCTGTGTCTCTAGGTTTTCATACACCAACTTTAGCTACTTTCGACAAACATGCTTTAAAACCGGTGTTTTCAAAACCGAACTAGACGTGAATCGGTTTAAAGAATCAAATATACGAAATAAATCCAAAAAGTAAACGAAAATGGTTTTTGATTTTAGATTGTTTTATGTAGCCACAGATCTTTCTAAACTGAGAAGGCTTTACTCAATTCGTGTATGTTCATCGACATGTTAAACACCGTGAATTAAATAAATCGAAAGACTAGAAACCATAATCAACAAGAAAAAACAAAATTGGTTCACATTAGCTTCATAAATCTAGTTTGATGGTAAAGATCACTCAACTTCAACATTAGTGTTCCAAAAGTTTTGTTTAATTAAGGGTAAATTGCAAAAATAGTCATTAACGTTCCACAAAATTGCAAAAACTGGACCGAGACAAAAAGTAGCGCAAAAAAGCCACTCACGTTTCACATTTTCGCAAAATCGCCACTGAGAGCCCTTTCCGTTAATTTTCCCGTTAAGTGCCACGTAGTTGAGGGTAGTATCGTCATTTTACTGTTCACCAGGTACTAAGCTAGTGACACTGTAGCTTGAGGGACTAAATTTGCAAGCGATTGTTTGCCTTTTTTACAAACGGTACACTATTCAGTCCCAGTTAAATATGAACGTTGCAGCACATCAAAGTTTCACACTTTCCGAAATCCGGCAAAAAATATGGTCTTGATCTGTGACTGTGGGAAACAAGCAACAATCAAAACAAGCTGGACGAACAGGAACCCAAGACGACGATTCTACTGTTGTCCTTCATGTGGGTTTATTGGATGGACGGATCCTCCAATGTGTTGCCGAGCAGTTGCTGTGATTCCTGGCCTGTTGAGGGCGAGGAACGAGCTTGAAGAAGAGTTGGAGGAGCAGGTGAGGTTGATGAGGGAGAAGGATCAGCGGATTAAGAAGCTCAACAAGTTTTTTATTTTTAGTTGGCTCTTTTTTTTCATTGCCATTAAGTTGCTTTAGGTTGGTCGTTGGTATGTAGGTGTGTTGACATCTTTCTGGGTTGTATCATCACAGGGTATAAGGTCATCCCTGGTTTGTATTGACCTTCATGTTAATAAAAAGTGTTTGATTTTAGCAGTATAGTGGGATCATCGTTGTTTTGGTTGTCCTTGTTATTATAAGAAGACAAATGTAGTCAATATTACAGAATCAATATGCAGTAAACTTGGTTTCTGGTTCCTTATCAACTTTGACTTACAAAAAGTCAAAACAAGTTTGGGTCATTCGGTATACTTATGTAGTGGGCATGTTGGGTCATTCAATATACGTAAGTATATGATGATGGCAAACCACAAATTGTGCACAACATTATACAACAAATAAGTATATGCTGATGGCAAACCACAAATTGTGCACAGCATTATGCAGCAAATAATGATGGTAAACCAAAATGAAAACAAATACCATTCCTGATTAATCAAGTCTAAAAAACAAATCACGTACAAATTATTGTCTAGAAGACAGAAACTCAGTTACACGATCTATACACTCATTGTGTTAAAACACATAAACAAATAACCAACCAAAGGTTATTGCACCATCACAATTGTGTTGACTCACTTGGCGATTTTGGCTTTTCTCTTGATCCTATTATTCCTTTGACCTCCAGCATTCCCAGTAGATTGTGATACATGACTTGCTTGTGTTCCAACTTGATGACTTGGCCCTCCTGCTACCTCACTTGCTTGTGTTCCAACTGGCTGACTTGGCCCTGCTCCCACCTCTGTTGCAGAAGATCCCACTGGCTGAGTTGATCTTTCTAGTACCTCATCTGGTATTCCCTTCTTCTTGTCCCTTGGTTGCCTCTTCGTCCCGTACAAGCTCTCTTATTATGACCCTGCCCACCACATGCACCACATTTGACAGTCTTGCCCCTTTTTGACAACTTCCCATTCTTCACCATTGATTTTTTCATAACCTGTTCAGCAATCTCATCCCTTGACACTCTTATCTTCTTCCGTGGTCTCCTAATTGGAACATGGTAGTGAGGTGGCTTTAGTTCACTAGGGATAGGGCAATTGGGCCAAAAGTGTCGACCAGCAATTCCTTCAGTCTTGTGTTGATACATCGCCCTCCATGTGGTTAACCAATAGCATTGGTGCACATAATCCTCTGGGATCACAACCATGTTGTCAGTTGATTCCTTGCTGTGTTTAGCCATGTCGTTGATAGCCGCAACAGCATGCTTACATGGAATACCAGTGAGTTCCCATCTCCTACATGTGCATTCCATTTTCGGCATATTCACAACACATTGGTCACCCCAACCTCCCACACACTGGTATGTATCCCCCCACTCCATAAAACCTTATACTCATTTGCTTCCTCCTTGATGGTTTCTAAAATTTTAGTTGCTGTTGGGGTTAAGAGACCTTCACATCTGTCTATTACATGCTGCACACTAACACTTCTCTTCACAAGATACTGCCTGATGTACTCCAAACAACCAATGATTGGTTGATCTCTGCCGCCCACTAACTTGCTATTGAACGATTCACATAAGTTGTTAAGAAGGATGTCACATTTAGCTCTCCATGTAACCAATATATCAATATCAACATCACTTTTAATCTTATTAATATTACAGATGACAGTCATAATATCAACATCACTTTTAATCTTATTAACATTACAGATGACAGTCATAATATCAAAATCATTTTCAATATTATTAATAGTACAGATGAAAGTCATAATATGTGTATAGTGTACCTGAAAAATGTGACCTTGACCATGATGATGCTGGTATCTTCCTTAACCAGTCATAAGCTTTAGAGTCGATTGATTTTAGCTCTTCCATTCCTCTATTAAACTCAGGGATTGTTGATGCTCTAGCACACCTCCAAACAAGCTCCTTGATACTCTCCCCCTTAAATAACTGCTTCATGTTGTCATATATGTGTCGCATACAGAATCGATGTTTAGCAGCAGGAAACAGTTCTGCAATGGCTGGTAATATTCCCTGTAGATTGGTACAAAACTTAATATGTTAATGAGGATTGAATTGGATTGAAAATCAACTGATTGAATTTACACAATGTTTATACCGTTTGTCTGTCGGATATAAAGGTGAAGTTTGAGTTTGGTTGCAAATCAAGGTCATCTCCAAGATTGGTAAGGAACCATAACCATGAACTCTTGGACTCAGTTTCAACCACTGCATAAGCAACTGGATAAAGGCCATTATTGCTATCGACACCAACAGCAGTTAAGACTTGACCAGTGTGATGTCCTTTGATAAACGCCCCATCCAGCCCTAGTATGTCCCTTCTGCCTGCTTTGTAACCTTTTTTCAATGCACCAATACAAACATAGATCCGTCTGAAAACCCTTGAAGAAACACTTGAATTAGGGTTTGCTTCAACTTGAATCTTCACAGTTGTATCTGGGTTTCTATTCTTCAATTCCAAAGCGTAATCCCTAAGATTGGCATATTGTTCTTCATGGTCGCCTTCAATTTGTTTCTGAGCAAATTCCCTTGCTCTTGATATCTTTGTGGTCGGGACATCAAGCTGCAATTTTTCATTTATTTCCATTGCTATTGCAGCTGTCGGGGCTGTCTGGTCCCTAACAAGAATTTTAGCAACCTCGGATGAAAGGAATCGTGCAGTCAACAATTTAATTTTTCTTGTTTGTAGGCATTTATGTTCACCGTTTAATGTTTTGACACTCCAACTCCTTTCATCACCCACTTTTGACACATGTAGGGACCATTCGCACATGGCCTTGCTCTTTTTTCTGTAGGTTTTGGAACTTGCAAATTTGCCCTTTGACTGCGAAGAAGAAGCTGATGGTTGACAACTTCCTGTATCATTTCTGCCATAACCCACAACAGTCCCTCTACACATCACTTGAATCCTTTCTTGGTCACACTTTTCAATCCTAATATCTCTTCGGGACTCCAACGCATAGATTCTGAGCTTATCTTTGATGTCCTTGGGGTGTTTAAATGTTTCTGTTACAAAAAAACTCTCCCTTCTTGACATTCGCCCTACCCTCATACTCCTTCCTTATTTCTTTTAACCTTATCTTGCGTAGGGTGACAAATTTGTTATTATTGGCTTCTTCATCACTATGAAAATCATCATCAAAGTTATAGCCACTATCATGATCCGTATAATCCGCCATACACTCATCAGCTAACTTTGATACATTCTCAAAGTGGGGATCAAAATCAAACTTAAAGTCCGTCATTTCCACTTGTGGCTCCATAGGGGCTGTCACATCATCCTCTTCATCTTCAAACTCAGACACATGTACAACATGTTCTTCCTCGTTTACCTGCTGTGTTGAGGTGCCCACATCATCCCTTTCAACATCATCGGTTTCAACATCATCCCTTTCCACATCATCCCTTTCCACTACTTCTTCTAAATCAACATAGTTTTTGTTGAGCTATAAAACCACATCCTCACTCTGGTCAAGTTCTGCAACCATGTCTGTAATCAAGTCGTCTCCCACACCAACATTATCTCCAGGATTGGCAAAGTGGTACAAGTCCTCATCTGTATGTTGAGATTGTTGCTCAACTTGTTCTGGGCCATCAACGCCACTTACAGGTTGTTGCGCAGCATGAGTGTCTGTGTCACCAACAACTCGGCTTACATGTGGTTGCGCAGAAGGAGTGTCTGTAATCAAATCGTCTCCCACACCAACATTTTCTTCAGCTTGTTGTTCTTGACCAGCAATCATAGGCCCATGTGATTGACCATTGGTACCATCAATTGAAGTATCAGCTTGTTCTGGATCGATGGTAGGATCATTTGAAGGCTCCACCCGTACTTCATCCGTTATTTTACATTTTCGTCCTCTTTTGGGTCTTCTGCGTTTCAACTCAACATACACCTCAATCTCTCTATGCGTTGGAATCAAATCAAACATATTCATCACATCCTCATCAGACTCCAACGGGTACAACCCAACATCCAACGTCTCGCCTGGTATCCTATAATAATAGCCTGCAACCCCACCTTTCACACCTATGTCGTCTACCAACTCTTGAAAGGCGTAAAAGCTAAACAAGTCATAATCCACACAATCATACCACGAAATAACTGGATCAACATACATCCTTCCTGGTAGTGGCGTAAATTTTCCACCGTGGGTTACTTTCAGAGTGAAGTAGGTCGGCTTTGATTCTGTATGCAAACAATAAACATCAACACACACATACTAACAACATGAAAAATCAACTTAATGTATAATCCACACCCTATTCGTACTGTTCATTACAATCACATATCACTGTAGATAAAAAAATCGATGCAATTAACAATGCCCAAAGCATACCGTAAAGTTGATGAAGATTAGGGACCGGGGACTATCGTTCGCGGTTTTTCCCAAATAAACTAACCATCTTCTTCAATTTTTCCCGGTACGAAAATCGTAATTGGAAACTTTAGGGCAAAAAATGCGATTGACTTTGGGCAAGGGAGTGTTTGGATCAGGGGATTAATGTGCTTGTTCGGTGGGTCTAATATTGTTTTAGGCGGGAACCGTGAAATGACGATACTACCCTCAACTACGTGGTACTTAACGGGAAAATTAACGGAAAAGGGCTCTCAGTGGCGATTTTGCGAAAATGTGGAACGTGAGTGGCTTTTTTGCGCTACTTTTTGTCTCGGTCCCGTTTTTGCAATTTTGTGAAACGTTAAGGACCATTTTTACAATTTACCCTTTAATTAATAAGTGAAATGGCCAAAATAAGGCTATAAGTTAGCTTTTGATATAAGTCTTATTTGACGCATAAGTTTATAAGAACTATTGACGTGGTTAATTAAATAGGTATTTTTATCTTTAATTCGTATCTTCCGCTCCAACAACGTTATCAAACATATATGAAAAATAAAATCGCATCTTTGTCTCCAGGTTTCCATACACCAACTTTAGCTACTTTCGATAAACATGCTTTAAAACCAATGTTTTCAAAACCGAACTAGATGTGAATCGGTTTATATAATCAAATATACGAAATATACAGGATGCAGTGCCGTCTTTAAGTTTTCGAAAGCCCTGTGCAAAATTCAGTTTAATAATAAAAACGATGCCTAAAATAGAAAGTAAACAATTTTCTATAGAGATAAAATGTGATATAATCATTTTCAAATGCTTCGCTAGCATTTTCAGTACAACTTCTTAAATCAAGTACTTTTATTCACATATCATATACAAATTTTGAGGCCCCTATTATTTGAAGGCTCTGTGCGACAGCACACCTCGCATACCCTCATATACAGCTTTGAAAAGATGCATACTAATATTTACAAACTTAGAGCACTGGGTGCAGCTCGTTGGGAGGACTCACCACTCAAATGTGGCACCTAGCCACATCTCGCCACTGCACCGCCCCCTAACTTTTCTCGCCGTTTGGTGGTTGCTCGTCTGCATGACGAGGTGAGTTTCTGAATGTTTTGTCAGCGGATTTTTTTTCTTCTGATCAAGGTTTAGTACGTGTTTGCATTTGCAGGTGGAGGTGAAGAAGAAACTCAAAAATTTTATAAAATGTGTGTTTTTGTTGTTTAGTCTTTGTGGTTTTATAATATTTTTATAAAGTTTTTCTTTTTTTAATAAGTAACTAACATTTTTATTTTTAGTTATTATTTGTTTTGAATAAAATAAATTTAATTTGATTGAAAAATGAATAAAGAAATAAAGTTGTAAGTGATGAGCCTAAAATGAGTAAGTTAAAGTTAGTTGTTAGTGATAAAGGTTAATTGTGAAAGTTTGTTAAAGTGATGTGATATCCTTTGAGCCCCAAATAACAAGGTGAATGTGCTTAGTGAACCTAGTGCTCTTAAAATACTTGTTAACAAAATGACATACTTCTATTAACCACCAAATGGAGAACCAAATATACAAAGTACACACAACGCATACTCAAGGTCCTTATCCCAAATTCCCAACTCAAAACCCAATGTACTTTGACTTGATCTTTCAATAACCTTTTTCTGAAAGTACACATTTCAGCTTCTTTCTTTTTTCTTTGTCTCTTGTCAACCTCAAACACACACATACAGTTGCAAAAAAACACATAAACACCACAATAAATGAGCTTGGATTTCCATATATTTTCCCGTTTTGGCCGGTTTTCAAGGGGTTGGACCGGTTTTCAACGGGTTTTGACCGGGTTCAACGGGTTTGATCGGGTTTCAACGGTTCTGATCGGGTTTTAACTGGGTTTGACCGGTTTTCAACGGGTTTGACCGGGTTTTAACCGGGTTTAACTAGTTTAGACCTGTTTTGACCGGGTTCAACGGGTTTCAACGGTTCTCATCGGGTTTTAACTGGGTTTGACCGGTTTTCAACGCGTTTGACCGGTTTTTAACCGGGTTTAACTGGTTTTCACCGGGTTTCAACGGTTCTCATCGGGTTTTAACTGGGTTTGACCGGGTTTCAACAGGTTTTGACAGGTTTTAACTGGGTTTGACCGGGTTCAAAGGGTTTTACTGGTTTCACCAGTTCAATCTCAAACGGTTCAATTGGCTTTAGAAAACATGCCTAGGCCTTGGTTTTCCGGTTGAACCGGCCTGTCCGGTCCAGTTAAAAAAAAAAAAAAAAACAAACAAACAAACGATCCAAGTGAGAAGACCGATATTATCTCATTCTCACTTGTTGACCGCCGAATAATTTATTGCCAAGTGTCCTAACGTTTTTTATTTTGTAACTTCAATCTTTTGCTTTTGCTTTTGATTATACCCATTTGGTGTTATATATCTCATGTTTGGTATGGTCTCTACTTATGAAAGTAAATAATAATGAATGATAATGCGTGGTACAAGTTATAAATAAATTCGGTACAAAGTAGTAGTATTTTATATGTTTGTTAACCAGGGTCAAGTTCTAGTGACATTGTGTGGTACTGTGTTATTTTGTATTTGATTATGTTGTTATGAGTAAAAGGCTTAAATTTCACTTATTTGGTAAATGCATGGTTTATGTAATGAGTTTGAGAACAATATAAATAATGCTAAATGATCAAACAGACCTGGCTCAATACAAACAATGTTAACACTAAATACTAGTCTACTAACAAAATGATGAGATGAACTTCGAAGTTGAAAGTTACCCGCTCAAATGATGGGGCTATGAAAACAACGAACTAAGCTATCTTTATATAGACGAGTTCTATTGTAAAAGTTTAGCAAGCGAGCATTGCTACATATTTCTACAACTTTTTCCTACTAATCTTCCTACTCACATGTTTAAGCATAAATCCGCTAGGCAAGTCTGGACGGCTCCTACGTGCCATTCATCCTTGTCTCGAGCCTTGAAGCGTGCTACAAACAAGAAAGAACCCGTTAGAAGGAGTCCCGGGGCCGGAGCCCCGGGACCACCCTCCGACGGTCAAGTCAGTCATCTACTATAAGTATGGAGGGATGAACCCTCCAGTTGAGAGTAATTCTAGAGAGAGAAAATAGAGAGAGGTAGGAGGTTTTGTGTGTCCCTGTACAACCACCAAGGGTGTTGTATATATAATACCTGAGCTACTGTAGATGATGTCATCATTGGGAACATGTTCCCTTAAAACCTGGGTGGTAGGTACACGCGCTCTTCACCCAGACGCGCCCTGGTACACGTGCCTTTCATCCAGATGCGCCCCTCATCCTGCCGTTCGGCACGTGTCGTCCGGCCTGGTCGTCCAGCCAGACCGTCCAGCCAGACCGTCCAGCCGTGCCGTCCAGCCAGGTCGTCCAGCCGTGCCGTCCAGCCAGACCATCCATCCAGGCCGTCCATCCTGTATCTTCTATCTTATGTCCTTTTGAAGGATCGGGTCTATCAGACCATATACGCAAACATGTCCCCCCAATATTGCATTATTAGTAGAAGACTAATGATGTAATACTTAAAGTGGTCTTTATGGTGTTTCGGCCTACGTCATTCGGACATATACGCTAACATCACACAATAACAAGGGAGTCATGACATGTAAAACTCACTCATTCTATTTCATATTATCATCTAGGATTAGGATCACCTCATGTTCATTAGGGGTAATGTTCAAATTGGTGTGAGTGTGTATTTATTTTTAGAGTAAATTGCAAAAATCGTCCCTAAACTTTGGCCAATTTGCATGTTTCGTCCCAGAATTGTTGAAACTGCAAAAACCGTCCCTGTGGCAAACTTTTGGGGCAAATATCGTCCCTGACCAACATCAAATGACTAAAATACCCCTGTTCAAACTTTAGGGACGATTTTTGCAATTCACTCTTATTCATTTCATTTTTAGTTTTTTACGTAAATGGTCCCTGTGTTGCGTCAAGTTTTACAGTTAGTCCCTAATTTTGTGCAGTTAGTTTATCCGTTAAGTTATTTGCACAGTTAGTCCTCAGTTAATATTTTTTGCAAAGTTAGTCCTCATTTTCTAAAAAAGACCTTATTTTTTGCACCGTTAGTCCATCCGTTAATATTTTTTACACCGTTGTCAATCCGTTGATATTTTTTACGTTCTCATCTATTTTTTAACGTTTTGTCTATTCTTTTTAAGTTTTTGTCAATTTTTTTTTACGTTTTCGTCTATTTTTTTTACGTTCTAGTCCGTTTTTTTTAACATTTACGTCTAAATTTTTTTACGTTTTTGTCAATTTTTTTTACGTTTTCGTCTATTTTTTTACATTCTCGTCCGTTTTTTAAAACATCATTCCAGACAACTTTTGTGTTTTACACTTTTGATGAATCGGACCAGAAAGGGGTCAAAACCGTGAGTTAAAATCGAAACAAAACTTTTTTTTTTAATCAAATGTCAAGTTTTCTTCTAGTATACTTACCTAATCACAAAAAAGGGCGAAAACGGATAAAAAAAACATATGAAAATAGACGAAAACGTAAAAAAGCGGACAAAAACGTAAAAAATTGACGAAAATTTTAAAAAACGGACGAGAATGTAAAAAAAATAGACGAAAACGTTAAAAAAACAGACGAGAGCGTAAAAAAATAGACAAAAACGTAAAAAAAAAAATAGACAAAAACGTTAAAAAATGGACGAGAACGTAAAAAATATTAACGGATTGACAAAGGTGCAAAATATTAACTTTGCAAATAACTTAACGGATGGACTAACGGTGTAAAAAATATTAACGGATGGACTAACGGTGCAAAAAATAGGACTTTTTTAGAAAATGAGGACTAACTTTGCAAAAAATATTAACTGAGGACTAACTGTGCAAATAACTTAACGGATAAACTAACTGCACAAAATTAGGGACTAACTGTAAAACTTGACGCAACACAGGGACCATTTGCGTAAAAAACTAAAATTGAAATGAATAAGAGTAAATTGCAAAAATCGTCCCTAAAGTTTGAACAGGGGTATTTTAGTCATTTGATGTTGGTCAGGGACGATATTTGCCCCAAAAGTTTGCCACAGGGACGGTTTTTGCAGTTTCAACAATTCTGGGATGAAACATGCAAATTGGCCAAAGTTTAGGGACGATTTTTGCAATTCCCTCTTATTTTTAACTAATAAAAGTTTTAAAATGATGGCTCACTTTTTTTTCCCTCCTCACAAAAGAGTGTTGATACTCGCATCACAACTTTTTATACTTTTACCATAATTCGTGCATTACAGTGTTATACGCTGTGTTGTATAGCTTGTACAAAGTGGTGTAACTATCAAATAAAATGGTGTAAGTATTAACACCCTTCACAAAAACACTCAACATTACCCTGAATGAACATGAAAGGATCGTTATCCTATCTTCGGATGAGTATGAATATAAGAAGGGATATATTTTATAAGTGGAAATAGCATCTTCTTTAGCAAGCCCATTACTAGATTTTGCAAAAAAAATAAAAAATAAAAAATGAGTACAATCTTTTACGCAATTAAAATAAAAATAGACATGAAACCACTATCAAATAACATAGTAGTAAGGGACCATTTGGTTTGTAGTTGGGTTTAGGATTAAGATTTGAATTTGGATTTGAATTTGTATTTATATTTGAATTTAGATTTAAATTGTGTTAAAAGTTGTATGTTTTACATGTTAAAATATAAAATAGCGTTGAGATTTATATTTATTTTAATATTAATATAATATATATTGTCATGACTGTACATGCATGTGTGGATAGAATTAAGTGAAGAAAAGAATAAAACAGAGAGAGAAAGTTAAATAGTAACTTTTGTCAGAAAAGTAAGGGTACCAAGCATGATTTGAGTATGCTCTCAAACGTGGGGTTCAATCCCACTTTCAAAACCCTTCCTCTTCAACCAAACAAATAAATTTACCGTGAGTCCCAAATGCAAATCCAAAATCCAACAACCAAACGGGCCCTAAGTTCATTGTTTTCCACAAGAGTTAATAGTTCAAACTTTGTTAGGTATGTTCTTTTAAAAGTTGCTAGGAAAAGGTCAGAAAACGTCCCGACTTCCGAAGTTAACCCAGTGAGACCGCTTACTTCAAAGTCGCTCTCCCCGAACAACATAAACATAGGAAAAAATCTCATCCGTTTATCCATATAAAAACATAAATGAATGATATATCAATTCAGAATTTTATGAACATGACTCGCAAAAAATGACTATGAATAGCTATTTAATTAGCTATTAATAATTATCTATGATCTTTTACGTCATTTGACCATGGTCGGCTAGTAGGCTCTTTTAGGGGTGGCAACCTTGCCACACAATGCCTCCTCTTTTAAACCAAACAACCAATCAAGTTTGTCCAACACATTTTTTGCGTAATCTTGCCTAAACTTTCTTTTTTAGTGGCAATCTTGCCTAAGTTTTTGCCTAGTCAAACATTGATTACATTTATCAATAACAAAATTTAAATTAAAAAAACATAAATAAAAAACAACTATTTTATTAATAATAATTCAATAATTATTACATAATCCTTAAAAAAAAACATAAATTCAACAAAAAATAGGAAATCACTAATCATCTAGGTATGACAAGTCTTGAGCCGCTACGTGCTCCGTAAGATCATATCGAAGACGATTATGGATATCTTCGTCGAGTAACTCATGTAGCACAATATCATCGTAAACTGGAGTTACCGGAGGATCCATTATATGAACCGGTGATATTGCCATACCATCGTTTTTCAAAATCATATTGCACAATATAATGCACGTATAAACCACTTGCCGAATCTTTTGAACCGACATAGCTCGAAGAGGTCGACTGAGAATCATCCATTTTCCTTTTAGACGACCAAATGCTCGTTCGATATCTTTTCTTGCAGACTCTTGTAATTTCTTGAATCTCTTTTCCATTGGGTCAGTTGGATACGGATATGCTTTAACAAATGTTGAATACTTTGGATAGATTCCATCGGTAAGATAGTATCCACGTTTGTAAAGCCTTCCACCCAATAAAAATGAACTGTTTGGTGCTGTTCCATTTCGTTCATTAACATACAATGGAGACTGATTCAAAACATTTATATCGTTGTTTGAACCGGGAGGACCAAAAAACGAATGCCAAATCCACAAATCATATGAAGCAGTCGCTTCAAGCATAATAGTCGGGTATTAGTGATCACCTCTCTTATATTGGCCTCTTAAGTGTCTAGGACAATTGCGCCAAACAAAATGCGTACAATCAATGCTACCAAACATTCCCGGAATATGATGTTTTTCTTCATGTACATTGAATAAGCATGCTACGTCATGGCTTGTAGGCCTACGTAAGAACTCTCGACCATATAACTTTATAATCGCATTGCAAAATTTATCAAGGCATTCTCCTAAAATAATAACGAAATATATAATGAAAAAATAATAACTAAACTATTATAAAAAAAATAATAACGAAAACAATTTAAAAAAAAAATAATAATAACGAAATATTAAAAAATTAATAACGAAATAATTAAAAAAAAAATAATAACGAAATATTAAAAAAATTAATAACGAAATAATTTAATTAAAATAACAACCTGACGTTCTTCGTGCCATGTTTAGATAGTCATCAAATCTATCCGGAGGTTCACCCGTTGCGAGTTGTCGAATTGCGGATGTACATTTTTGTAATGCCGTGAAACTATTTTGGCCCATCGCGTCTTGACCCGGTTGAAACCATTCGAATTGGGCTTCAATATCATCAACAATTTTTAAAAACAAATTTTTACTCATACGACAACGATCACGAAAAACGCTTTCGTTAAACTTTGGTTGTTCAACAAAATAATCATTCAAAAGAGTTTCTAAAGCTTTTTCACGAAAACGTTGGACATAACCACGGGTGTCGGTAGAGCTAGCTGTATCTTCAAGACCTTCGATTGCGGCTAAAAAGGTTTCAAACGTACTTCCGGATAACCATTCTTCGGACGAATCCGGGGGAATAATGATCTCGTCCGATGAGGAAGAAGACATTGACATGGTTAAATAATTTGTGTATTGTTTTTTTGATTTGATTTGTGATTTTTTTTGTGAGTTTGATTTGGTTTGTGTGTTTGAAATAATATGTTGTATATTTATAGGGATTTTTTTTTTTTTTTTTTTTTTTTCAACCCAATACACGCTCCCCATATTAATTGCCAAACGGTAACATCCATCTTGAAAATCTCCCCACCGAATCGGTGAAATGTACCGCAAGCCTCCCCGAATTTGCTTTGCCGATTGGTTGGCAATAGGGTTTGCCGATCGGCACCTCTTGCCGAACCCAATTTGCCGAAGGGTTGCCACCCCTTAACTTTCTATTTCACCGCGTACAAACTTATTTAATGTGGTAACTAGCAACATACTTTGTTTTTTGAACTGTTTAGGTAACTTTTACGGTTAAAAGTATAATATATTAAAACAAGGCTCTGAGAAGGAAACCTAACAATTGTTTAGTTAAGGGTAAAAACCATAAAGTAGCCACGTACTTTTTGAAATTGGCCGGTTAGAATCACTTACTTTTTTTTATTGATTTACTTCACCAACGAACTTTCAAATTCTGTTTCAATTTCATCAATATGACCCTGAAATGACTATATTACCCTTATCTTCATCACTTATTGTATTATCTAGGTTTTAAGGTACGATGAGCGGTGTGATGAAGACAAGAGTAATATAGTCATTTTAAGGTTATATTGATGAAGTCGGAACAAAATTTAAAAGTTTGTTGGTGAAGTAAGGTAATAAAAAAGTAAATGATTCTTAAAGTATACTTTCAAAAAATACGTGGCTATTTTATTGTTTTTACCATTTACGTAACTATCGATACGTTTTTTTAACAAATTATTTATACTACATAGAAAGAGAAAATATATTTATTCAAATCTTAAAATTTTTAAAAAGATGAATAATATGTTAAACTAAAATCATTTATTTATAAACTGTAATGCGATGTATTAACTATTAAGTATTTAAATAGTTAATTACAATTAAACCACCTAATTTCTTCACTCTTACTTATTCTACGCCATTATATGCATAAAAAAAAATTACATACACAAATCAATGACACAATACACTGTCGCCGCCATGTACGGATAATCGTCTAATACTTTTTTCTATGTGTACAGACTTATTCTATAACGTCACGTTTTTTAGAAAAAAATTTAACATAACAATATATGTGTTTATATGTGTGTGTATTTATTTAAGTATTGGTTGTTAGATTGTGAATTCCGAGAGGTTAATTGTGTAGCGAATTTGATACTCTAATGTGTAGGTGTGTTGCGTGCGGACGCGTTTGCGAGTTATTGTTGATTGAGAGAGGCTATAACTCGATATATATGTGTGGGATTGATGAGTACTGAAAAGCTACTTTGACGAAAGCGTTGAAAGAAAATTGCATGCTCTCATAAAGAAATACGCGATAAGTAATTAATCTACACAAACTAGTCTACATTTTAATGTCGAAATGTACCAATCTAACGCTAATGAATCCGATCACCAACGGTACCAAAACTTGTTGAGAGGATATAATAGTCGGTACCAAGAACAATACAATTAGTATTCAAGAAAGAGAAATGCTAGACCCACATAACAAATTCACACAAAAAATCTACACTTTGATGCGTCAGCAGATAATTGGTCTAATCAGAAAGAAGAAAGAGAAATTGCCAAAAAATCTATCAATTATCCTAACACATCAGCGTGTGAATTTTTTATGTAGATTTCTTATATGGGTCTAGCATTTCTCGTTAGGAAATAGGTGGGAATGACAAAATCCAATGTCGACTTTTCATGAGGAACTAAATGTTGACTTTTCATATCGAAACTACAAACAATAAGAATATTTGTTGTTAGAAAATCGGATAAACTAATGTTTAAGGTAGCTACATATGAAACCATGAAAGCTTCATTTACACAATCTTTATTTTACTTGTCTTGATAGTGACTACAAATACAAAAGTGCATTCGGAAATTGAGTCTTCTGAGACTTTGTATTTCTTTAATGTATGTTAAGATAGTAGGAAGTAGAGGTGTTCACGGGATACTTCGATTTTGGAAGATATAAATTATCTATCGCGAAGCGGGTAATTTATTTTATTACCCGAAACTAAACTGTACAATACGGGTAAAAAGACATCTAATTAAGTTTTACTGTATGAACAATAACATGATCTAAAGCGTAAAATGTATCGTTTTGATAACATTGAATAAATTAAAGTCAAATTAAAGTTATTCCATAACAATAAGCATACATAACAAATTAACAAAAAATATTTATTTGACGTTTATTGGTTACGATCACATTAATCAAAGTTCAAACATACGTGTTTAGTAAATGTTTACATTAAGAACAGAAAATCGTTCTACAAATGGGAAGAATCTTTAAAATAAGAAAGATGAGAAATAACTATAACTACACATTAGATATGCATAAATTTAAATTAGATGCATCCTTAATCTTTTAGATGCATCATAATATATTTTTTATCTAAAAATTAGATTTATATGCATATATTAGATGCATTTCATCAAGTTAGACGAATCTTATGTATTTTTCGTCCTCTGCGGGTCAAATTTGTTGCTAGTACTATTTTGCATCATTTTCACTTCAAAGTCACTTTCGAAACTAATTATTATGCATCTAATTTAGGTCGATGCATATAAAAAATGCAATTATAATTATTTCTTATTTTTCTCGATTTAAGTTTTATTTTCGGATCCTAACCTAAAAGTAGTCGAATAGTACTTCAACCAATACTTGTAAAATTATTTGAGCATTGTGTGCAGTGACCAACGGGTCCGGAATCCAAGAGGAGCCCATAATTGTCCAATATTCAATAGTATATAAAAGCCCACTTGCAATTAAGGTCCAATAAGCTTTATTGTTTTGTTTGGCGGTGGGGAAAAACCTATATATTAAAAAAATTGAAACACCTTCACTAACTCGTAAAAGGTTACGCATTCGAGATTCGACATACGATTTCCCACAAACAGGTACATATCTCTACTTTTCACTAGTATGTGTTTCTTTTAGTTTAATGCCCTTATTAGTTATGAGTTTATTAGTTTATTTGCTTTTGAACTATAATTTACATTCTACAATTGTTGTGATTGAAACCACCGAACCAAGCCAATTTAAATCCTTATTTGAGTTGTGCGCTTTTACTATGTGAAGTTTGAATAAACAAGTAGTTATATAGTCTTCTTTATGCAATAATGCTTGGATTTCTAAGTACTAATTTCTTATTGATAGAGTGTACCCACGATTGAAATTACTTTGTTATCTTTAAATCACGTATATAGATACTTTTATTATTATTATTATTATTATTATTATTATTATTATTATTATTATTATTATTATTATTATTATTATATTATGAATTTATTTAGCTTAAAATCTTGGATTTAAGGAGGGCCCGGCCCCCCAAAATCCACTGGACGGTCCGTACATACGGTTCCATTCAATTAACCGCGGATATCTAAAAGTAAAAACCGAACGCGAACCGTGATAAGCGGGTTTTTTTGGTTTCGGTTTTTCCTGATCTCAGTTTCAGGTTTTTCCGGTTTCTCGAGTTTTTTGAAAACCCCTATTAGGAAGAGGTGTTTGATCATTGCATTTTAAGCACATATCGATATATCACTCAACTATATTGTTTATGTTACAAAAATCTTGTTGTGTGATGAGGTAGTGGTCTTAGATTTTTTTTAGAGGATCCTAATTCTATGCAAAATGTTTTGATATATCAGGTTTAAGTATTACATTAAACACCTACCTACCAGTATGGCAACATCCATGTGAGAATCTATATGCATCTAAATTTTCTGACCATTCTTTTTCCTAGGTTATCTCACATGGTTCACTAGATCTCCGAGAGAAACTCTAACGTATAGGTAACAAAAAAAGGTGATAATGATTGAAATATGTAGCAAGACTCACCATTTTATTCCTCTTTTTCTTCCAAGTACAAATTTATCTTCATGGTCCAAGCTTTGAGATTGTATAACCTTTATGAATACATTGTTTGGCCTCAAGATTCCGTGATTTATTCCTTTTCTTTGCAAACTAGAAACACCCTTTTCTACGTTATGCATCTACAGTTAGTAATTGACAAAAAGTAGTATTTAGTAACTTCATAAAATTTTCAAATAATCAAAATTAGTTTTATTACAAGTTATTAAATATTACGTGAGAATGTCGGGTCGAAGTTGCTCTGCCTTGCTAATTTTAGTAAAATTATAAGCCCCGGGAAAATCTTCTAATGTATTACCACACATCTCGAATTCTGATAATAAAAATCACTTTCCTTTTGCTAGCCATAAAAATGCAAGACATTATTATTATCATCATAATGTCGAAGTTTCTCTATTATATTGATAATATTGTCCGTCCTCTTGATCCTTGTTACACGAACATTCACACCCTCGTATAGACTTTCCACTCTGTTGTTTATCCAATTGGCTTCACCAGGATCATTTTCATACGATATGCTTGAATCCAAATCAAATCATCAATGGTTCTTCCTCTAGGAAGCCTTCCAATATCAAAACTTTGACATATCTTTATAAACTCAGTAAGATTTCGAGCGTACAACACCATACATGAAAAATCTCGCGAAGACAATAAAATTTCATATCTGGTGATGCTTATTGAAAACCTTTTTGCGGGAAGAAGTGTGTGATGAATCAACTTCAGAAAGGTTTTCAATGAGCATCACCAAGTTTGGAATTTTATTGTCTTCGTGAGATTTTTCATGAATGGTGTTGTACGCCCGAAATCTTATTGAGTTTATAGATATATGTCATAGTTTTGATATTGATAGGCTTCCCGAGGGAAGAACCATCGATGATTTGATTTGGATTCAAGCATATCGTACGGAAATGATCTTGGTGAATCCTCAAGCCAATTGATAAACAACACAGGAAGGTCTATACAAGGGTGTGAATGTTTGTGTAACAATGATCAAAAGGACGACCAATATTATCAATATAATAGAGAAACTTTGACATTATAATGACAATGATAATCTCTTGCATTTTTATGGCTGCCAAGAGGAAACATATTTTTATTATCTTGCATTTAAGATGTGTGGTAAATATCTTCCCAGGGCTTATAATTTTATTGAAATTAGCAAGGCGGCGCCACTTCGACCGTATATTCTCACGTAATATTTAATAACTTGTAATATAACTAATTTTGATTATTTGAACATTTTATAAAGTTAATTTTTGTCAATTACTAACCGAATAGGCATAAATAAGGGGGTTTCTAGTTTGCAAAGAAAGGAATAAATCACAGAAACTTGAGGCCAAACAATGTATTCATAAAGGCTGATACAATCGCAAAGCTTGGACCATGCAGATTTGTATTTGAGGAAGAAAAAGTTAACATAATGGTGACTCTACATATTTCAATCATTATCACCTTTTTTTGTTATTTAGGCTAGTTTGTAACATCTTCAAGGATTTCCCTCATTATTCACAATAGGTGGTAGGAATACGAACATGCACAATCTTGCCAAAGCCATATTATATTGTACAAGTGGCGGTTCTTACAAGTTGAGTGACCAAAAGGTGCGAGATGATGAACTCGATCTTTGTAAGATGGTCAGGGCCCGTGATCTCATTGAGAAGATCCTAAGTAATAGGTACAGCACCGGTTAACATTTTTGTTAAACTTGCTTTGAATAGTTTAACACCCTTACGGATACGAGATATCATGTGAGAAGTAATTTAAGCAGGTGTTCTTTGTGTTGTTTATAAATATATATTTTTTACTCTATAATCTAACCGAAAACCTTTTGGATTATATTTAATAATCTACTATTTTTTCTAGTATTACTGAGTCCTTTCCAATTACTGTCATGGAGTACTTATTTGTAAAAAGAAAAAAATATATGCAATCCCAAACATCCCTCGCTATTGCTTTTTGAAATAAGTTGGCCAAAACATATTATTTTAACTAAAGTCAAATCACTAACAATAAATATTAATCTTGTGCAGTATAGTAACTCTCAGTGATCTGTTGCGTCGTCCTTTCTATTGGGGGACAATTAAGCGCCTCACTTTTATGGTGGACTTTAGCGAGGATATATATTACCAAGGGGACAATACTCCCATTGTCCATGCGGTAGAACGAGAATGCCAGAAGAATAAAGTATACAAGACAAGATATGATACAAACATGAATAACAAACTTCGTAAAGAAATGAAAGATTACTGAGTGAAATAGAACCTCCAAAAGTACAAGTATAAAAAGGGGATAAGCCTCGTTAGGTTCATTAGGAACGCGTTCAATCACCACAGGTCATTTTCCAAATGCTGTTTATATCGAGATTGGATTTAGTGACCCCAATGTACTTCATCTTCCATAACTTCTTTGAAACACACATTTCTACTTCTTCTTTCTCTGTCTCTTGTCAACCTCAAACACACATACAGCTGCAAGTAAGTTTCAATTACCGCATTTATACTTGCCAACCACATACCTCTTGACATGATTTCATGACGCAATCAGATTAGGTTAGAGAACAACACATTCAAAGTAACTCACTACACAAACACAACATACCAAGTATGATGGTCACCATCCGTCCTCCACCCAGTCCCATCAAGGACTTTTCATTTTATTGTTGTAACAGGTGTTCTCGGAAATAGTAGAGTTGCGACTGATTTTGCCCAAGAAGCTTAATCATCCATTCCCAGATCTAATGTAAATTTCATTTCTAAAATTTCAATTCCAGTTTAATTTTAATTTCAATTTCAATTTTTGTGTTTATTTAAATCAAATTATTTGTGGTTTTGTTAGGACACGATGACTCTAGAAGAATTGCTGGACACATATAGTGAGATCAAGAGGGAAGTAGCTAAGCAAAAACACAAAGCCCTAAGAAATTGAGTTTTATTACCAAGGCCGGCCTACCGGACACCTCCTCCTTACGGTTATAACTCCGTCTTTTAGTATCACTAAACAAACAACGTCGCACATGGCTCAAGCTCTACCCTAGCACCTGCCCCTCTCACTCTATTTGGATTGAATTTACTACTCGCCATAGAATCTAGATCTGAATTCACCTCGTACTCTTCTTCTTCACTTATCCACCCATTTCTATTTCCCTCGTATTGCGGTAGTGGACGACTTACAAAACCATTCCCGAGGTTCCTTTCTTCCTCCTCCACACGATCCATAAAACCATACAGATTACGAGGTCTAGCCCAAACCACTCCTCTATCTTCTAAGAATTGAGGACATTTCCCAGGGTACCTAGTAGTGAAACCATCTCCATCAGTCACCTTTGTTTCATACCTTTCTAGCTCTTTTCCACCCACATTTTCTAAAGTCAACTTCTCCTTGATTGTATACGGGAACATGCTAGCAGGAACTACGATCCTTTTGTTAGTCTGTTTCATCCTACCAATCCTCTTGCAGCCAGTAGCGACGATGGTAGTCCAACGAAGCTTCTTACGCACGGGAGGTGACATACTAAAAGCGACATATACGATGCTAAGTATAGGGACAAAATATACGTCCAAAAATCGACATAAACATATCATAAATTTAGGGAAAATAATCATATAAATTACCATACTTATACATAGACCCTAAATGCATCTATATGAAGGACTCTTAGGTTATAGTCTAGGTTCAACCACTTACTTCTCTATAACCTAGGCTCTAGGAGGAACTAGACTATCAGAGCCTTGGTTATAGAGAAGTAGGTGGTTGAATCTAGACTATAACCTAAGAGTCCTTTATATAGATGCATTTAGGGTCTATGTATAAGTATGGTAATTTATATGATTATTTTCCCTAAATTTATGATACGTTTCTGTCGATTTTTGGACGTATATTCTATCCCTATACTTAGTATCATATATGTCGTTTTTAGTATGTCACCTGCTGCACGTAAGAAGCTTCATTGGACTACCGTCGTCGCTACTGGCTGCAAGAGGATTGGTAGGGTGAAACAGACTAACAAAAGGATCCTAGTTCCTGCTAGCATGTTCCCGTGTACGATTGAGGAGAAGTTGACTTTAGAAAATGTGGGTGGAGAAGAGCTAGAAAGGTATGAAACAAAGGTGACTGATGGAGATGGTTTCACTACTAGGTACCCTCGGAAATGTCCCCAATTCTTAGAAGATAGAGGAGTGGTTTGGGCTAGACCTTGTAATCTGTATGGGTTTGTGGATCGCGTGGAGGAGGAAGAAAGGAACCTCAGGAATGGTTTTGCAAGTCGTCCACTACCGCAATACGAGGGAAATAGAAATGGGTGGATAAGTGAAGAAGAAGAGTCGAGGTGGATTCGGATCTAGAGTCTACGGCGCGTAGTAAATTCAATCCAAATAAAGTGAGAGGGGCAGGTGCTAGGGTAGAGCTTGAGCCATGTGCGACGTTGTTTGTTTAGTGATATGTTTTGGATTTCTTTTATTGTCTTTTGATGTTTGAGACCGTGTTGGAACGCGAATTCTTTTGAATTCTGGGAAATTTACCCAAGTGATTAATAATAAGGCTTGAGCGAATTTGGATATTTTATGTGTGTGGCTTATGATTGTTTGGTTTCATGTGATATTATTTTTCTTTGGATTCTTTGAGTTTGTAATTGTGAGGTGTTATCATTGTTAGGTGTGGTATTGGAAGCGAGTGCATGTGTGAAAGGATACATCTATAATTATGGGTGGCCAACATAATTATAAATGCATCACGACACACATGGACTTATAGTCACTAGTACATTGACCGATGGTGACATGCTTACGTGTGGTAGGATTAAGTTTGAGTTTGATGTTTGTGTTAATTGTCTCTTATGATGGGGAATACTTGTGTTAAGTGTGTATATGTGGTACTGGAGGTGGTGGTGGTAGCAAGAATGGATGCTCTTACAAGGAGTTTTTGACATGTAAGCCGAAGGAGTATGATGGTAAGGGTGGTACAATAGTGCTCACCCGATGGATTGAGAAGATGGAAGCGGTGATGGATATCAGTGGTTGTGCTGAAGCTCAAGTGATGTTGGGAACGTAGTTTTAAGCCCATTTCGTTTTCAAGATAGGGAGGAAGGGAGTGTTGCTGATGCGTGGGAATCGCACCTTGCTTTACCTCTCGAGGGATCTCGAGAAGCTTACAACCCCCACCAGGCAGTGTACCTGATCGTTGTAGTATAGTATAGTGACAAGTACCGGGGGATTGATCGTTCAGCTTAGGAATAGTGTCGCTAGGATTAGAAAGCCTAATTTACTAGTTCTAAAGGTGAGAGATGATTATTTTTGTATTTTTATGTTTTTATGAAAGCAAGTAAAATCTCGGGTTTTGAAGGAATGGGCGGAATTAGTTGCTATTCAACTAACCCAAAGCTAAGATGCAATCAAAATAAAATGATAAAAATGAAATTAAACTAATTATTACAAGGTTGTGAGCAGTATTTGGAGAAAATGTGTTTACTTAGACTTCATTACTCCCTAGATATCTTTTACGTGTTAATTACTTGTTATAATTGCATGGATGACGGATCGTATTCCTTAATACCATTCATGGGGTGGCATACATAACTCCCCAATTCTATGAGCTCTTATCTCCTCCTACACCATGACCCAGCACAACTATAGGGATTGTAAACAGTGGCTCATGCATTAAATACAACCAATAAAGACCTAGTACGCCTCGGTTCATGTTTCTTAAGACGTTCAAGCATGTTACCATTTGGAGATCTGCCAGTTTTCTTAAGCCTAACATATAAAATCATTCATCCACAACAAGAATAAACAAGTAATCAACACATAATCAATATCTAGGTTTCATTAGATCTAAGCAAACACAAAAGAGATCTAGCCTAGCATAATTGAATTGAGACAAGAACAAGATATAGACAACCAACACATAGACATATTGATTGAATTAGAAGAATACTTATCTCAATTACAATGCAAGGTATCAAGGGTTTGGAACCCTTGAAAAACCTGTAAAAGTTCACCCAAATTCGTCTTTAGGGTTTCTCCAAAACTTCTCTCTTTTAAATGAAAAAACTAGAAAACTATATATAGGAAAACTAGTCTGACGGCGTCAAGACAAGCTTATGACGCCGTCACCTCGCCGCCAAATTCTTCGTCGGACTGCCTTGATCTCCTTGTGACGGCCTGTGTGACGCCGTCACCACCTACGGTATTTTATTCTTGGGACTTTTGACGCCGTCAAGATGGCTTTTTGACGCCGTCACCACCTACGGTATTTTATTCTTGCTATCTGACGCCGTCAGGTGCAACTCTTGACGCCGTCACCTAGTACTTCCAGCATGGAAAATTGATACTTTGCCGTTTTCTTCACTTTTATGCTCCAAAAACGTCCAAAATGGCTTCTTTTCCAGAATTCACTCTCCAAGTACCTAAAATCACAAAAGGAACGATTTAGGGCAATATTTGATCAAATAAAGTCGGATTCGGGCTTAAATGACCCCCTAAAAACGGATCATTTTTCGCCTCATCATATACCCTTACACTTGAGATTTGCTTGTCCTCAAGCAAATGAGGTTTTATTCTACTCAAAAGACAAGTTAGGGGTCATTTAACACTAATATAAAAGTAATTACAACAAATAATCGTTCCACTAAAGACCAATAGACAAGCACGGAGGTCATACGCTAGCACCCACAAATAGTGTTTAGATACTCACATCTCTCGGGTGTAATAAAGTAATATAACATTATGGAAATGGAAGATATCTCTCACTACCTGTCATAGCAAAATAGATTACCATAGGCTTGGGAAAGGATCAAACCTCCACCACATGGCGTAAGCACCTAGGATAAACTATCAAAGAGGTCTTTTAAAGGGTTGTAACGTTAGGTATAGGGATATGAATTACACGGTTTTGTTGGATAAAGGAAGTTTTACTGGTGACGAGTTAACAATCTTGGTTAATTACATGTACAAGATGGCGTTGCTAAGCCAAGACTAGACTCGACTTAAGCTAATAAATGAAAAATAACAAAAACATAAAATGAACATAGAATAAAAACGGGATGGTAGTCCGTATGTTTTTTGTCTTTTCTTTTTCTATATAATTTTTTTTCTTTCTTTTTTTTTTCTTTTTCTTGATTTTTCGATTTTTTTTTTTTTTTTTTTTTTTTTTTTTTTTTTTTTTTTTCATACACTCTTACCCTACCATCCGAAATAATACATCATACGGGATGAGAATTCCCCTTACACTTGAATCTTTACATACTTTACATTTAACTATTCTAATGACTCGAATTAAGAAAATCAAAACACTTGGAGTACTTTTAAGATTAACGTACATATGGGGGTAATAAATAATGTTCTTCCCCATTACTCCATAAATTAAGTACTTACCCATGAGTCCCAATCGTCCCAAAACAATATGTACAAGGATATGACTCGACTTAGCAACCATGCAATCAATTAGATAGTTAACTTAGGGTTTAACAAATAACAATAATGCACTAAAAATGAGCGCATACACGGAAGGCTAAGGCGATTTGGGTGTACATTTAAGTGGGGTGTAACAAATTCTTCCTTTAAGTAAAATGCTTAAAGTTAGAAACGAAAAGATAGGCTCGGAGGGGTGTACTAGGGGTTTCGTGTACTAAAAATGAGTACAACGCTAAGGGTGTGGGAAAAATTAGTTGACTTAACTAGCCAAGTAATATGACTTAAATGGTCAAGTAATTGTAATACGGGTTTAACACAAGGGTGATCCTAATGCCTCTTATCATGTAGTAAATCCTACCACACGAATGTAGTCTCACTAGCGGTCTCGGGATGCATCACTAACGCAAGTTTTAGAATCTAAATGCTACTGGTACACTCATAAGCACTAATAATAAATGCTTTTCCTATCAAATCTAAAGGCGAACCTCACATATTTGGGTGGAAAATTTTTCTGAATATACGGTTATGTGCTAGTCATACAATCTCCTATCCATGAGACGCTTGCTATGGCTAAAGTTTCACTCCTAAATGTTGTAAAAAATTTTAAATTTGGCGCTAAAATTACACTAACAAGTATTTCTCATAGTTTTATTACACATCTACCATTAAACAAAACAAACTCAAGCGAAAGTGCATATGTAAGGTATCATCTTTTTACCCTCCCCTTACACTTAAGATGAACATTGTCCCCAATGTTCAAGTAAAGAATGTAAAAGTAAAAAAAGTAAAGAGAATGAAATCAAATACTCCCCTGATTCGCTCGGTATGGATTTTAGTTGGCCAGGTTAAATCTTCTTCCAAGAAAACGAACAATCAAAGCTTCCCTTCCAGAATATAAATCATCTCCTTGTCGAACATAACCTGTGAAACCTGACAAAATAGACAAGACAACCTCGCGTAAAATCGGCGGCATCCTATATAAGTTCCTAAATCCTAGAAAACAAAGTAAGATATAATGCTTGTGGAATGAAGTTTGCAGATTTCCTGGAGATTATAAAACTTAATAATTCACAAAAACCATAAGACTCCGTTAGAAAAACAAAACCGGTAAAATTTCCAGATTTTAACTCCTGACGCCCTCAAGAGTAAACTCTGACACCGTCAGAATGGACCTGCAGAAATTCTTATGTTAAGTTTCCGGAAAATTTCTGGAAAAACTTGGTCCTACTTCCTGGAAAATCCTGCAAAACTTCATTATGACTCAATACAAGCATTTGACTCTAACAAATACGAATATACATGTTCATTTATTATCGTGGAGAATCATGATCGTTTTGTTTCTTAAAAACATATTTGGGGTTTCCCCTTACACTTATCTTTTGCAAAAATACTTTTAGGTTGGAGTTAAGACTAGGCTAGACAACATAGTAAAGTATTTCCACGTTTTATTTGAGAAACATGATAAACCAACAATAAAAATAAAGCATGCATACGGAAGCAAATCACAATCAAACAAATAAAAATCAAACAAAACATGGGTTGCCTCCCAAGAAGCGCTTTTCTTTATTTACGAGTCTTGTAGCTAGACTCAAGGCTATGGGTTACTACGTGATCTCAGCATCAAACATCACATCCTCCTCATTAACCATTTCATTGTTATTTTCTTGGTAATGTTTTACACGTTGTATGTTAACCGTGAATTCCCTACCTTCATCATCAATTAACACTACCGTTCCAAATTTAGAAGAATTCTTTACCGTGAACGGCCCATACCATCTAGACTTAAGTTTTCCCGGAAATAATCTCAACCGAGAATTGTATAATAGGACTTTGTCTCCTTCTGAAAATTCCTTGGGTTTCTTAATTCTTTGATCATGCCATCTTTTAGCTCTCTCTTTATATGTGATGGAGGATTCGTAGGCTTCTAGTCTAAGCTCATCAAGCTCGTGTAATTGCAAAAACCTATTGTTCCCAGCAGCTGTGTAATCTAAGTTGCATGCCTTAAGCGCCCAATAAGCCTTGTGTTCTAACTCTACCGGTAAGTGACATGCCTTACCATACACCATGCGGAATGGGGTTATTCCAATAGGTGTTTTGTAAGCAGTTCGGAATGCCCATAAGGCTTCGTCGAGTTTGAATGACCAGTCCTTTCTGTTTTGACTAACCGTTTTTTCAAGTATTCTCTTAATAGCTCTATTGGTGTTTTCGACTTGGCCATTGGTTTGTGGATGATAGGCGGTTGAGAATCGATGGGGTACTCCATACCTCTTCATGACCTTTTCCATTTGTGCATTGCAAAAATGTGTCCCCCTATCACTGATGAGAGCTTTCGGAATCCCGAATCTTGCGAAAAGTTTTTTTAGGAAATGAATGACTACTCTGGCATCATTGGTCCTAAGGGCTTGTGCCTCAACCCATTTCGAAACATAGTCAATGGCGACTAAGATGTACTCGTTTCCCCCCGAGGATGGAAAGGGTCCCATGAAGTCAATCCCCCAAACATCGAATACTTCACAGACTTGTATAAAGTTCTGGGGTGCTTCATCCCTACGTGATATATTTCCTGCTCGTTGACATGCATCGCAAGCCTGCACCATTTCTTTTACATCACGAAAAATTGTGGGCCAATAGAATCCCGCATCGAGAATCTTTCGGGCGGTAACGTTTATCCCATGATGCCCGCCAGAGGGACCAGAGTGACATTCCCTCATAATCTTAACTGCCTCGTTTTCTGAAACACAACGCCTTATAATGTGGTCAGGACACCTTCGGAATAAGAAGGGTTCATCCCAAAAGTAGTATTTTAGTTGGGAGAAGAACCTCTTCCTCTCGTACTTAGTCAGGTGTTCTGGAACAAGCCTACATCTACTTGCGAAGTAATTGGCAAAGTCAGCGTACCATGGCTCCGAATCCATCATTGACGTTAGTTGTTCGTCAGGAAATGAATCCCTAATCTCACTTCTATCGTGCTTATCCAAGGGGTTTTCAAGACGAGATAGATGATCTGCGGCTAGATTCTCTGCCCCCCTCTTATTGCGAATCTCAACATCGAATTCTTGTAACAACAAGATCCACCGAATTAGTCGTGGCTTGGCATCCTGCTTTGCAAATAGATATCGAAGGGCTGAGTGATCAGTGAAGACGACTGTCTTTGAAAGGACAAGATATTGTCGGAATTTGTCGAATGCAAATACTACGGCTAATAATTCTTTTTCGGTGGTGGAGTAATTCTCTTGAGCGGGATTCATGGTTTTGCTAGCGTAGTAAATAGGTTGGAAAAGCTTGTCACGTCGTTGACCTAATACAGCCCCGACAGCGAAATCGCTAGCGTCACACATGATTTCGAATGGTAACTCCCAGTTGGGTGTGATCATGATTGGAGCTTGAGTGAGTTCCCTTTTTAAGAGATCGAAAGCATATTTGCATTCTTGGGAAAAATCGAATGGAGCATCCTTTACAAGCAATTGAGTCATTGGCCGGGCAATTTTGGAGAAGTCTTTTATGAATCTCCGGTAGAATCCGGCGTGCCCCAAGAAGCTGCGTATTGCCTTAACAGTCGTGGGGTATGGTAGCTTAGATATAGCTTCAACTTTAGCTTGGTCCACCTCTATTCCGTTCCCTGAGATCTTATGCCCTAACACAATCCCTTCCTTTACCATGAAATGACACTTTTCCCAGTTTAACACCAAGTTGGTCTCCTCACAACGTTTAAGCATCTTTTCTAAATTAGCAAGACAGCGGTTGAAGGAGCTTCCGAAGACTGAAAAGTCATCCATGAACACTTCCATGCTGTCTTCCATGAGTTCGTGAAAGATTGCGGTCATGCAACGTTGGAAAGTGGCGGGAGCATTACATAGCCCAAAAGGCATTCTTTTGTAAGCAAACGTTCCATAGGGACAAGTAAACGTGGTCTTTTCTTGGTCCTCGGGCGCTATGGGGATTTGAAAATATCCAGAGAATCCATCCAAGAAGCAATAGTACTCGTGTCCAGATAATCTTTCTAACATCTGATCAATGAATGGTAAGGGAAAGTGATCTTTCCTCGTGGCATCATTGAGCTTTCGATAGTCGATGCACACCCGCCATCCGGTGACAGTTCTCTGGGGCACGATCTCACCCTTGTCATTCTTTACTACAGTCATTCCACCCTTTTTAGGTACAACCTGCACAGGACTGACCTATGGGCTATCCGAGATTGGGTAAATAAGTCCTGCATCCAAAAGTTTGATAACTTCTTTCTTTACCACTTCCTTAATGTTAGGGTTCACTCGCCTCTGGGGTTGCACAGTAGGTTTATAATCTTCCTCCATAAGAATTTTATGTGTGCAAAAAGTTGAGTCAATCCCCTTAATGTCGGCCACACTCCATGCGAGTACCCCCTTGTATTTTTTAAGGACCTCTAAGAGTTTAACTTTTTGTTCTTTTTCCAAGGAAGATTTTATGATTACCGGGAGTTGGTCCTCCCCCTGCAGGAATGCATACTCCAAATGGTTAGGAAGCTCTTTGAGATCAACGTTAGGAGGTTCGATAATAGAAGGTTTGAGCTTGTTTTCGGGCTTTCGTAGCTCGAGATGCTCCGTTGTCTCTTGTCTGGGGTAGAAGGAGACTGCATTAACATCCTCCGTCTTTTCCATTTCAAGCAAAGGCAGAAAACTCTCGTCCCGTAGCCAACCTTCGTCTATTTGTTCATCGATGCAACTATCAATTACATCTGTGAGTTCATCTACTTCCCCGATAAAGTAGAGCCGATTGGCTGCTTCGAGGGAGAGGTCCATAGAATCCTTAATGTCGAAGGTTGTGCTGTCGTCTCCCACTCGTAAGGTCAATTTGCCATCGTAGACATCGATGACTGCACGAGCGGTAGCAAGAAATGGTCTACCTAAGATGATGGGTACCAAGTCATCCTCCTCCATATCCAGGATTACGAAGTCGACCGGGAATTTAAATTTCCCAACTTTGACTAGCACATTCTCGCATATCCCTACGGGGTACTTGACTGATCTATCGGCTAGTTGGATGTTCATACGGGTAGACTTCAATCCAGAATATCCTAGTTTATGGAACATAGAGTGAGGCATGAGGTTGATACTCGCTCCCAAATCGGCAAGAGCATTCTTGATTGATAGAGGTCCTATGGAGCAAGGCAAGGTGAAGCTGCCTGGGTCGTCTACCTTCTTTGGTAGCCCTCGATGGGTTACCACTGAGCATTCTTCCCCCAGGGTTACAAGACCCTCGAGCTTCTTCCTGTTAGCGAGCAACTTTTTGAAGTATGTGCTATACTTTGGCATGTGATAGCAAGCATCAAGGAGAGGTATGGTGACAACCGAGTCTTTTAGGTATGACAAGAACCTCTTGTTATCATTCTCAGCTTTCTGGTTCCTTAATCGGGATGGGTATGGAATTTTCACAGGTGGGTTAGGAAGGGCTGATGGGGAAGGGGTTGTCACGGGCGGTTGGTCTGGGGTGATAATGCCGACGTCCTCCTCCTCTTCCCCTGGTTTGTCTGGATCGAGGGTGATGGGGGACGAGTCTGGGTAAGGAGGGTCTTTGGTTGTCGTTCCAGCTCGTGTGGTTATCGCGAGCATGGGGTCTTTTTTTACTAATGGTGTTTGGAGATTATCTAGGGCCGAGTTAAGCTTGTTGAAGAATTCTCCAATACCCTCTTGCTGTTCGTCGAAAAGCTCGTTAAGCCCTTTCATTTGCAAGTCTTTTTCTTGAGTGAAGTGACCAAGGTCATCTTCGAAGGTGCTCCTGATTTTGAATTCAGGGCCTTCCTCCCCTTCTCTTCTCTTTACCAGATTTCCCCAAAGGGTGTAATCGTCATTTTGGTAAAAAGGCAAGAGGGAGGGATCAGCATAAATGTCTCCTCCTGACAAGCATGCATGTTCAGTTGTGTCTGCTCCTCTGCATTCTTCCACCTCATGTGGGCCTCCACAGTAATCACAGATCAGGTAAGGATTCGACAGTGGTTTAGGTGACTGCGATCCAGCTATGTATTCCACTCTTTTGTGAATTTTGCTCAACCGATCCGAGGTGATCTCAAAAATGCTGACAGTCGACTCAGGTTCATCCCAAGTGTCATCCTGGTCTTGAGCATATTCCTCAATCCTATCCCATCCTTCCTCGGCACTAAGATTGGCCAATCTTCCTTTCCTAGATTGGTTAATTCCGTTCCGGTCATTAGAGGAGATATTTTCGTAGAAGATTTGGATTAAGAGCCAAAGCTCAATGCCATGATGGGGAACTTGTCTTATCAAATCTTTGAATCTAGTCCACGATTTATGGAAGGGTTCATCTTTCCCCTTCCGGAAACGAAGGATCCTATCTCTAAACGCTGAGGTTTTTCCAGGTGGAAAGAACTTCTCATAGAACTTGGATGTGAGTTGCTCCCATGTGAAAATAGATTCGGAAGGGAGTTTGTCATACCATTCTTGGGCTTTTTCGTATAAGGTGAAAGGAAAGAATCGTAATCGGGATGTGTTTCTAGTAGCCCCATCCGTATGGATGGTGTCCACTATTTTTAGGAAATCCTTGATGTGTTGGATTGGATTTTCCTCATCAAGTCCGTGGAACTTACACACACTTTTGACAAGCCAAACATCGTTTGCATGCAAGACCTCGTTGGTGTGTTCGTTTGGGTAAACAATGGCATTTGAAAAGCCACGAGGAGTTGGGGAAGAGTAGTCCTTGAGACGCTTAGGAGGAGGTATTATAGGGGTGCTCATCTCGTTGTGGGAGCTAGGGGTTGTGATGTGATTCTCTGAATTTTCCTCAGAAAGAGGTGCATCAAAGTCGATAGCAATGCTGGATGGTTCAGGAATTGAGTGAGTTCGTCTTAACCTACACATTTCTCTTTCGGGTTCTGCGTAAGGCAAGCCAAGGTCTCTAGTGGTACTACGACTCCTAGTGATCCTAAGGTTGGAGAATTCGTTGGTTGCCATGATGGCGGACGGTGAAGAGTTACGAACAAAGGCACGAAGAAATAAGATAGACTAAAGAAGACCTAAAAATAAAAATAAAATCTTACTAGAAAGGAATCTAGCAAGTAGACCTAATAAAAAGAAATCCTAACCTAGACAATAACTATTCCCCGGGCTGCGGCGCCAAAAACTTGATGCGTGGGAATCGCACCTTGCTTTACCTCTCGAGGGATCTCGAGAAGCTTACAACCCCCACCAGGCAGTGTACCTGATCGTTGTAGTATAGTATAGTGACAAGTACCGGGGGATTGATCGTTCAGCTTAGGAATAGTGTCTCTAGGATTAGAAAGCCTAATTTACTAGTTCTAAAGGTGAGAGATGATTATTTTTGTATTTTTATGTTTTTATGAAAGCAAGTAAAATCTCGGGTTTTGAAGGAATGGGCGGAATTAGTTGCTATTCAACTAACCCAAAGCTAAGATGCAATCAAAATAAAATGATAAAAATGAAATTAAACTAATTATTACAAGGTTGTGAGCAGTATTTGGAGAAAATGTGTTTACTTAGACTTCATTACTCCCTAGATATCTTTTACGTATTAATTACTTGTTATAATTGCATGGATGACGGATCATATTCCTTAATACCATTCATGGGGTGGCATACATAACTCCCCAATTCTATGAGCTCTTATCTCCTCCTACACCATGACCCAGCACAACTATAGGGATTGTAAACAGTGGCTCATGCATTAAATACAACCAATAAAGACCTAGTACGCCTCGGTTCATGTTTCTTAAGACGTTCAAGCATGTTACCATTTGGAGATCTGCCAGTTTTCTTAAGCCTAACATATAAAATCATTCATCCACAACAAGAATAAACAAGTAATCAACACATAATCAATATCTAGGTTTCATTAGATCTAAGCAAACACAAAAGAGATCTAGCCTAGCATAATTGAATTGAGACAAGAACAAGATATAGACAACCAACACATAGATATATTGATTGAATTAGAAGAATACTTATCTCAATTACAATGCAAGGTATCAAGGGTTTGGAACCCTTGAAAAACCTGTAAAAGTTCACCCAAATTCGTCTTTAGGGTTTCTCCAAAACTTCTCTCTTTTAAATGAAAAAACTAGAAAACTATATATAGGAAAACTAGTCTGACGGCGTCAAGACAAGCTTATGACGCCGTCACCTCGCCGTTCTTCCTCGGACGGCCTTGATCTCCTTGTGACGGCCTGTGTGACGCCGTCACCACCTACGGTATTTTATTCTTGGGACTTTTGACGCCGTCAAGATGGCTTTTTGACGCCGTCACCACCTACGGTATTTTATTCTTGCTATCTGACGCCGTCAGGTGCAACTCTTGACGCCGTCACCTAGTACTTCCAGCATGGAAAATTGATACTTTGCCGTTTTCTTCACTTTTATGCTCCAAAAACGTCCAAAATGGCTTCTTTTCCAGAATTCACTCTCCAAGTACCTAAAATCACAAAAGGAACGATTTAGGGCAATATTTGATCAAATAAAGTCGGATTCGGGCTTAAATGACCCCCTAAAAACGGATCATTTTTCGCCTCATCAGTTGCCCTACTCCTTCCCTATAAATAGCTATGTATAACCTCATTTTAAGGTGGTTGGTTCTCCTAGTAATTTCATTTTCTTTCATTCTATTCTTAAGAGTTCCTTCCACTCTCTCTCTCTCTACTCTCTTTCTCTCTCTAGATCTATTAGTGATCATGTTATAAAAATCATGACCTAACAAGTGGTATCATTCGCCAAGGGATAATATTGGTTGATTTAGGTTTGATTTGGTAGTAAAAACTTGGTGTTTGTTGTGTATTTGGAAAAAACTGGTACTGTTCATCGAATTGTTTTCGAGTTAGGGGTAAATTTTTTTTTTCTTAGTGAGTTAGGTGTTAAGTTCTATCGAGTTAGGGGTGTTTAGTAAGTTCTATCGAGTTAAGTGTACAATTCTTTCGAGTTAGGTGTTCATCTCTTTTATCGAGTTTGAGTTTTTTGGCGAGTTAGCCTTCATTTCCTAATCGTTTATCGAGTTAGGAGTATTGTGACTCTAACTAAGGGGAAACTCTGCCCAACTCAAGTCCCTCTATCGAGTTAGGATACATATCGAGTTAGGATACCTAAGTGAAATTATCGATTTTGAACCCTAAGAACTTATCGAGTTAGAACCCTAAAGAACTTATCGAGTTAGAAACCCTAAAGACTTATCGAGTTAGAAACCCTAAAGAACTTATCGAGTTAGAAACCCTAAAGAACTTATCGAGTTAGAAACCCTAAAGACTTATCGAGTTAGAAACCCTAAAGAACTTATCGAGTTAGAAACCCTAAGTGCACTTATCGAGTTTGAAGACAACTTGAACATACCGAGTTTGAAACCAACTTGAAGATACCGAGTTTGAAACCAACTTGAAGATACCGAGTTTGAAACCAACTTGAACATACCGAGTTTGAAACCAACTTGAAGATACCGAGTTTGAAACCAACTTGAACATACCGAGTTTGAAAACAACATCTTATATCATACCGAGTTAGGACACAAATTCTTTTCAAGTTTTCAAATCAAATTAAAATTTATACCTTTATTTATCCTTAAAAGATCCAAATTTAACATAATCACATCATCTCATCTTTTTCAAAGTTTTTTTCTTTCTAATCTTTCTCTTCTTAATTTTCAAAAAAAAAAAAAAAAAAAAAAAAGGTTTTTGGCGGGAAAATTTGAGTAAAATTTAATTTTTACCAGAGACTAAACGTTCAATTTTTACCCGAAAATTTAAATTTTGGTATAACGTTGAAAATTTTGGCCCAAAATTCAAATTTTTAGGCCAAAATTCAAATTTTTTCGGTGAAATTTGGCGGCAAAATTTTTGAAACTCAGATTTTTCTTGCAACCTTATAATTGCATTTCATAGTGATTTTCAAATTTTGGGAATGAAAATTTTTTTAAATATTTTTTGGAGGGACAATCTGAATTCACTATTTCGACCTTGCGTGTGACATTTTGCTTGATTATTTCGATTACGTCGCAACAATCAAGGGGGAGAGCAATGTCATCTACAACGTCTCAATCACCTTCTTCCAACTACCTTCCTCACCAATATTCTCATCAGCAACAGTCATCAGCAACAACACCTTCTTCCAACTACCTTCCTCACCAATATTCTTATCAGCAACAACATCATCAACAACAAAGTCATAGCTCCCTCATTCGTCATGTGCTGCTCTTTGGCAATGAATCAAGGCCTCCGATGTTGCTACCAGGAACGTATACTGTTTGGAAACGGAGATTTTTACAATGGCTCACAAATCGTCCTGCTGCAGATCTCATGCTTAAATCCATTCAAGATGGTCCATACAAAATGATATTTCTTGCTGACTCAACAGGGGTTATCAGAATACAAACTGATGAAGATTTGAATGCAACTGAACTTGCTCAGTACGATGCTGACCAACAGGCTGTATGGTTCATAACAGTGGCACTTCCCAACTCAATTTACATGCATATGGACTTTCAAGCTAGTGCTTATGAAATGTGGAAATATCTTGAAGCTATGCATCATACAGAAGAACTTCATCACAACAGAATGAAGCAAATTCTTGAATCTTGTTTAAGCATGAATCCCCTGAAGACCATTCTCCCTGCTCCACCATCTCCAGCTGTTGACCATGGATCCTTAATTTACACTCCAAATGGTCTCTTCTTCAATCCTCCGAATGCACCTGAGCCTTTCTTCATTCCACAGTACCATCCTGCAACACTACATAATAATGTGCAATCTCTTCTGCAAAATCTAGTGAAGCTTAGTCAAGTATCTTCTAAGAAAGGCAATGGCGATATAACTTCAACTTCTGAATGCTTTAACACAATGAAAGATACTGATGATGAAGAAGATCTTATCGAACCAAGCATGGCATTCTTGGCATATACAGAAAATATTGCAGATGAGGAAGCACAGGATTATGATTCAACTCCAGTCTTTGACGATAATGTTGAATACAATGCCACACTTAGTCAAATGGAAGTTGAAGGGAGTAATCTCAATGAGGTTTTGCAAAGTGTCATGGGAGATATTACATCTGATGATGAATATGCTGATTTGGAATCCAATACTGCAGATTTGGAAATCGATACTGCAGATGTGATGTTAATGGCAAACATGCAGGAATTTCACATGATTAATACTAGCTCAGAGTATGAGTCTGATAATTCTGTAGATCCAGTTGTGAGATTAAACAAAGAGAAAATGTATCAATCAAGGTCTCAAATGCATGAACTAAGTCACAGCAGAACCATCTCAGGGTTCTTACAAACTATGTGTCAGAATTTATCTAAAATCCAAAATCATCGAAATCAATCTCTCACGCTATGTGAAAGAGTTGGGATACAAGGAAGTAATACTCAAAGGTTGGTTGGGAATGGTGAGAATACTGCAGATGTAGTTAATGTAGGCAATGAGGTTAAAATATTGGAAGATAATTCGGATGTCATGGATGATACTGAACCAGTATACTACACAAATGCTTCTGATGACTCTAAAGACCCATTTGAGAGAAAGATGACTGAAGCTGAGATAAGAGCCATCAATTCTACAGTAAATTGCTTAACTCATTTTGAATCAGTTAAGACTCAATGCAAGATTCTCTCAGATGCATGGTTTCCTACGGGGGGTACCTTTAATGCATTCTTCGGAACTGGAATGGATCGTCTAACCTTCCAAAGGAAACTCCGAGAAAACATTGTTCAAATTGAAAAGCAAATTGAACAGGGAAGCGATTGCATGGCAGGATTTAGAGCGCTCAAGGCTCAGTTCAAAGTGTTCATGGCATTGCATTTTAAAGCTCTCATACACTATAAATATGAAAGCACTGTATGGAGAGAGAACATCACAAGTATGGAGGTTGAAGATTTTAGAGATCAACTTGTTTCACGCCTAAACCGCTTAGAATTTATGCTTAATGAAAGATCACTTCATCTGAGTGCTATCAAAGAACAGAAGTTGCAGATTCAAGAAGAGCAAGTTCATAAAGTTGATACATTGGAAGATAATTTGGTTGCCATGGAATGCAAAGGGACAGAATCAGAAGTGCAGGATGACAACAGCAGATTGGGGAATGATAAAGATGCAGATTGTGCAGAGATCATACCCTTCTATGACTCAGAGCCCAACCTTGACAAAGGACAGATGGATGAGGAAGATTTCATACCCATCTATGACAAAGAACCGAACTTTGACAAAGAGCAAATGGTTGAGGTACAATCTACTGTTGAGCATATTATGCCTGCATATGAGAAACAACAATCTGAGCAACCTAACTTCAGTAATGAAGGAGAGGTTGACCAGGATGTTGTTCAATGTCTAGTAATACATTCTGAGTCTGAGTCCTTACCTGATAATCCAATTACTGAAACATCATACCAAACTCTTGAGTCTGAAAACCTTCTTCTCAAAAAGACCATTGCCCAGTGTCATAAAGATTTTTCAAAACTAGAGGCACATTGCATCTCACTTGAACTTCAAATGCAAAACGAATCTATGAATTCGGGCAACAATGGTCAATCTTTGAATGAACAAAGAAAACGTGTGGATACATTAGTTAAAGAAAATGAGCTTCTAAAAGGTCAAATTCAAGAAAAGGTGTTTGCACATGCTGCATTACAAAACAAATTAAGAAGACTGACTGGCCAGGGTGTGGATACTAAGTTTGCAAAACCATCAATCTTAGGGAAACAGCCTTCTCAAACAAACAGAAAACAATCAGTGGTTAGACAACCTACTGCATTTAAATCTGAACGACCTAAATTTTCAAAATCTCGGTTTTCCTCCCAGGTTGTTGAGATTAACAATTTGACAAAACCAGTCACTCCACATTCTTGGCCTAAGGAAAATGCATATGTGTCTGCCAAATCTCAACACGTGATTATACCTGGTTCATCTAGGATTAGTTCGAAAACAGTGTCTAAAACGAGCATTAAAAGTAAAGATTTTTATGGCAAATATGACATGTATAAGAACTATGATCTAGAAAAGGCTAGGAAAAAGGCACTACTTCAAAAGGATGGAATTCTAGGTTCAAAACCTCATGTGATGCCTTCCACTGTAGTACAGAACACTGCTTGTAGTAGCACACCAAAACCTAAGAGTAATCAACACACTAATAGGAATTGGATTGCTTCTAAGAGTAGTTGCATAAATAATCATGTTGTTTGTGCTTTAAAATATCTTCAAAAAGGAAATTCACTTGAAAAGGCTCAAACGACTAAGACAAACAAACCCGTTGAACCAAAAGTCATAAGTCAGAAACCTAAGAAGTGGATCAATATAGGACGTAGGTTTTCTCAACGAAGTGATGCTCCCATATTTCATTCAACTGCATCTAAAAGGAAAACATCTCCTAGACCTAACACTAGGTGGGTTCCCACGGGTAGAATTTTCAAATCAATTGGTCTTAGGTGGATTCCTACAGGAAAGATTTTAGACATTTGCACCAAAACTAATGTGAACTCCACTATATCTACCCCTGAGACACGAAGGAAAACCGTCGGAATTGTGTGTTCGAGTGTCAAGAAGATAATTGACACTACATCTTTATGCTTCTAACATATGGAACCAGTTTCTCTTGGGGTTCCGTGCTCTCTGTTTTTCTTGTCTCTTCTTTCTTTCTCTACAGATTCAACAGGGATGGCTTCGGAACAAATCAGTTTCGGACCCGAGCTTAATGTAATGGTTTCTGAGCACAACAGCTTAGGACCCGCATCCAACCGTTTAAAAGCACATCAACAATGGCTTCTGAGCAACACAGCTTAGGACCCGAATTCAACCGTCTTCACTCTCTGGAATCTTCGGCTGAACCATTGCCACTCAACCCTCAAGGAAGCGGAAACCTTGTTTGCTCCATTGTTTGATGATACGATTGAAAACCGTCTTTCTGAGGTCTCACCAATTTCCGCTGCACATCTTGATCACAATCAAGTACCTGATTCACCTCAACAAACAACAACAACTGTTGAGAGAGACGGTCCTCCAATTGCATCTCCAACAATGGCAAAACAAATCGTTTCCAACTCACGACAATCAGCTGAAGACCCCATGCCTAAATCAGTTCCACAAACCGCAGAGCATGACCCAGAGGCGTTCTTTAAGCCGTTTGCACCGGCTCAACTCATTCCTGACATTACTGAGTCGTCTACACGCAATTTGGATCCTGATCACATGCGAGATAATTACCTCCATCAAGGTTTGTTGATTTAATTCACCAAAATGGTATGTGATGTTTGACTCCAGATGATTTGCAAAATTTTCTTAAAACCTAAGAAGAGTGAAACATCAAAATCTTTCTGTAAATATTTTTTTTTACAAAAAGAATCTTCTTTCTTTGTGTACAAACTTCAAATCTTCAAAACTATGTTCCTCCATTTAAAAAAATTTTGCTTTTCTCTGTCAAAATGGAACATGTTTTGAGGGGGAGAAAACTTTTCACAATATCATGAAGTTTGCACACCTCATCATAATTCTTCAAGGATAAAATGTTTCTTCATCATTCAGATTAAGAACTCATTTTCTAAAACTTCTATGATCTCTCGAATTAAAATGTACAAAAAGGTTTCACAAAATATATGCTAATTCGAGGGGGAGAAAAGAAATTTTTTTCGGCAAGGATTCCAAGTTAACCATGTTTAGACTTCAAATGGAAAAGTTATTAACCTTTAATGAGTAAAGATTCACAAATGTCTTAAACTTAGGTAAAAGGATCTTGCATGGAAAATAAAACGGGCTCTAATCAATGTTTTCACAAATTTTCTCAAAAGTTTCACACATAATTAAAATCTCAACGATTCAGGCTAACAATTTTTTATCCTCGAATGTTCCCGATTGTGAGTTTCTAATTTCTTCATGGTTGTTGTCTAATCGTTCCCTAAATGCTTCAAGTGTTTTCAACGGTCAAAAAGGCATAATCAGAAACTAGGGTTTATGTAATTATCGATCAGGGCTTTCAATTTTATGTGTTTAGTCTAATTTACTAGTTTATATAGCTTTAGAGAACACTAAAGAATGCTCGATTGGTGTAGTTGCTCGATTAGGAATAGCATAGGTTTAGAATCATGTGATTTAGGGTTTAAGATGTCGATGTCTTTGCTGCTATTACTAGGACTTTTGTTTGTTTAATATTCATGCATTATGATGCTAACAAGTGTGCTTAGACTCAAATCATTAACCCCTAACCATTATCATAATTGGAAAATCTCGAGTGATAGGATGAGTTAATCTGTGATCTTGTGTGTTAATTAGAGAATTCTGAGCATTTTGGTAGATTTAGAATGAGTTTCTTGATTCATCTTTATACTTGTTTGTGCCTGATGCATTTTCTATGTATGCAAGTACATGTCATCCCATTGAAAGTCAAAATTTCAACATTCGACAAAATGTTTCTTATGGAACATATTTTGAGGTCAAAGGACAAAATGTGTTTAAAGGCTAAACTGGTAAATGGATTCAAAATGGTGAGAAACAAATTTTTCCAAACCCTTACACTCTTGTCTTACACCGGTTAAGCAAGTGTGGAGTCCAAAGCAAAGTTGTTCAAAACCTTTCAAATTTTCAAAATCTGGAATGCCTTGGCTTCAATAAAAGAATGTCTCTGATCTGAACATCCCAAATACCGGAAGCTTTCAATTCATCACAAAAACAAATCTTCAAAAAGGAACCCATGAGGTTCAACTTTAGATGGAAATCTTTTTCAGAATTTTTAAAACTCAAAAGAGAGACTCCAGGTCTCAAACAAATTTCAACAGTAAAAGAGTTTTGAATTTCAAGCATTCTTTGTTGTATAATACTTGATTGTGTTTTCTAAAACCTTGAGCAGAATCATCTCACGAATTTTCAAAAAGTATTTCTTAAATACGATTCTAAATTCTGCTCAAGAAGACTATCTCTTGAATAAACTTCATTATTTAAGGGGGAGTATTTCGTTTAAAGAAAACTAATTTTGTATCAAAACAACGACTTGTGCACACATTTCTGTGCACAACTCGAGTTTCAAAGAAAGGAAAGTGCCTTGCTAAACCGTTCTTTAAAACCAAACGCGCACTTTTCCTTAAAAACAAGAAGAAGTTTTCCATGCGAAGCTTATCTAAAACTTCTTAATCTTGAGCAAAATTTATTCAAAATTTTTCAAAAGGTTTTTCAAAACTTTTCAAAATTTTGCTCAAGATTTTTCAAACCTTTACTCCCCAATTCGCTCCAAAGTTTAATAATGTCAAAACACATGGTCGTTTTGAGGGGGAGTATTCAAAATCAAAATGCTTTGTCAAAATCATGTTTTGATGGTTTGTGCACACATAACAGTGTACAACCCGTGCTTGTAATTAAAGGACCCTGAGGTACGCTTCAGTGCCTCAATCCTTACATAAAGAGCGAAGGCTTCTTACTTTTGAGTAGAATAAATCAAACATTTTCTGATTTTCATAATTCTGCTCAAAAGACAAGTATTTCACCTCAATGAGTATTCACTTGTTGAGGGGGAGCACTTGAAACATTCATCGTTTGAAAACCAAAAGTTCTTGTTGAAATCTCCCCATAAGACTCAAAAAGCATATTTTAATCAAAAGTTTATCAAAAACAACATCTAATATGCTATTTTTGAGGGGGAGAAAAGAAAAGTGATTAAAATATAAAAGTTAAAAGTTGCTGAAAAGTCAAATCTCATAGAGCTAGACTCAGATTCACCCAGGAATTGACGAAACATAAAAGTTAGTAAATTCGAAAAGACTTTTCCTCGACAGGTAATAACATCAAGTTAGTTACTAGAGCTAGTTGTCACCTAAAAGCTGACAATGGAACTCTTTAACTAGCCACGTAAGCGTGTCACGAAAAGGATTAGTCTTAGTAGAAATGTACCGTTTCGAGAAACTTTCTGTGTACTTGACCAGGCCGGGTAATAACTTCAAGCTAGTCTAACTAGTGATGTAAGCGTGTCTCGAATCGGTCTTGTTCACTGAAAGTGGATCAATTCAAAAAGTGCTCGCTCCTCCCGCATGTGCAAATTTAGTAAATACATATGAGCACATGTGAAGGGGGAGCCCTTCATAAAAACATAAAACTCTCAAAGTGTTAAACAAAATGTTTGATAAACACAAACACTTTGAGAGATTTTCAAAGGTTTCAATGGCAATTATAGGATAGTCATGGAGTTATAAGGTGACTAAGGTTAGGAAATAACCGTCCTATGATCCGCCTAAGCTGGAGGGATCTACCCAAGGACACCACCAATAGTTAGAACTAGAAGTCCTTAGGTATGATACGAAAAAAGGAGTAAAGAATGAAAGGAGAAAGAAGGGGTTGAAGAATTAAAAAGAAAAGTAATGAAAAGGGTGAAAAGAAATAGCCCTCCATATGATTCAACCTTAGTGCAGACACCGGGTTCAACTCATATGCTACTGGTTGTTGCTAAGGCAACACCGGTATTGAAGATAAAGTCGTCATGGACCCAGTGACGCAATGCACTAAACCTTCTTAACCACTCAAGTTCTCTTAAAAGAGCTTGTTTCATTCTCACAGGGAACCAATGTAATCTATCGACTTATCTCTTAGAGATGGTTGATATTGAAGCAGGAGACCCCTCCCTAGTCTCCGCATAGGAAACCTAAGTGTGCACTTATCAAGTCTAGAGCCATGAGATACATCAAAGATCTCTTAGGAACACTTAGTATTTCTACAGCTGGTGTTCTACATCAATGGGCACCAGCTGTAAATTATCGAGTCCTTCGCAGATCTGAGCAATCTGCCGAGAACGTTTATGAGAGAATTACATATGTATTTCTCAAATGATTGAACGTAAATTCTTGCCAGGGTCAACATCTAACAGCCTTGACAGCAGGTCACTTCGGTAACCCCACAAGGGTTACGTTTAGTGTTCGCGGTGGTTCTTTAGCGGTCTACAGTCGTGGAGTGATCCCCAGCGACTCACCCAGTCATTGAGCTACTTAGTAGGTCTCGTAAGCTCCTTCGGGAGTATCTGACATGGGAACGACCTTGATAAGGATTAGAAGGAGTCTTCACACTATGCTGTTGACAAGCTCTAATTCCTTATCTGTAAGTACCGGTTGTTTATTGCTAACTGTTTACTTTTAGGGACATATCATCTCCATGGAGACTGATTCCGCATGCTCATACATACATCTTGAAGTCAACGAAAGCTCCCTCAAAGATCTAAGCAACACAATGTTCAAAATTAGATTCTACGCCAAAAAGAAGAATCTACAAAGTTTAAGGACTAAAGATCTATGTGAATGAAAGGGAACTACGTGTATGTGAATGTCTAAGTTCAAAGGTGTATGAGCATGTTGGAATGGACGACGACCACCACAGACGCAGAAGTGACGCATGGCAGATAACTTCATAAGATGATCACTACCACATCTATTACGAACAATGAAGCAAAAGAACACCCACTCTCTTTTGAAGACGTCTTAAGTTATACAAGTCAAAAGTCAAAGACAAAGAAGAAGACGTCAAGCAACCGTGATGACCGACCCTTAGGGGGAGATTGTTGGGAACGTACTTTTATATTTATTCAAGTCTCGGTCATTACATTTTGTAATAAGATGATCACAACTACATCAACTAAGAACAAAGAATGATGAATGATTTAGAAGACGTCTAAAGCATTGAAAGTCAAAGATTAAGATGAAGACGTCAAGCAACCTTGATGACCGACCCTTAGGGGGAGATTGTTTGGAACGTAGTTTTACTATTTATCAAGTCTCGGTCATTTACTTGTAATAGGTTGCTAAGGCTTGTATGTTTATTATAACTTAAGGCTTATGTAGCAAGCCCATGGGCCTTAAGCCCATTTCGTTTTCAAGATAGGGAGGAAGGGAGTGTTGCCCTACTCCTTCCCTATAAATAGCTATGTATAACCTCATTTTGAGGTGGTTGGTTCTCCTAGTAATTTCATTTTCTTTCATTCCATTCTTAAGAGTTCCTTCCACTCTCTCTCTCTCTACTCTCTTTCTCTCTCTAGATCTATTAGTGATTATGTTATAAAAATCATGACCTAACAAGTGAAGTATGCAGCGAGTTCGTTGATCAATAAGGCTTTGACTTGGTGGAACACACAAGTCCAAGCTAAAGGTAGAGTTGCTGCAATGGGAATGACTTGGGAAGATTTCAAGATCTTGATGGTGGAGGAATTCTGCCTAAGTAATGAGATGCAGAAGTTGGAGGAAGAATTCTGGAATCACACGATGGTTGGGGCTAACCATGCTGGGTATACTGACAGGTTTCATGAGTTGGCTAAGTTGGTCCCTCACTTAGTGACTCCTGAGTCGAAGCATATTGATAAGTACATTCGTGGGTTGGTTCCATAGATTCGTAGTATGGTCAGGGCTATAGAGCCAATGACAATCCAAAGTGCTATCCAAAAAGCTGGAGCACTAATTGATGAGGCGGTTAGGAGTGGGGTACTCTCGAAGGTAGGTGAGAAAAGGAAAGAGGAGACTAAAACAAGTAAGCAGGTTGGCTTTGGTTTAGACAACAAGAAAGCGAGGAATGGGAAAGGGTATGTGGCGAGTCTTGTGGTGGTAGCTACTTCAGCTGTGACAGGAAACACTGACAGGAGGGGGGTACGTTGGTTCTGCTCCCAAATGTGCTAAGTGTAATGGTTATCATCATGAACAGGCCGCATGTCGTACATGTTTCAGGTGTAACAAACCTGGGCATTTTGTTAGGGAATGTTGTGCGGCATTTTGCTAGGGAATGTTGTGCGGTAATTACTCAGGCCGCTCCAATTGTAGGGCGTGTTATGAGTGTGGAAGTACGGATCATCTCTGTAATGTGTGTCCTAAGCTGAACAAGGCACCTGGTCAGGCAGGAAACCGTTTGACCATTGAAGGAGGCCAAGGGCAAGGGTACAACAGGAATGTAGCTAGAACAAAGATGTTAACCATGAAGGCAAACGAGGAGCGTCAAGACTCGCACGTTGTCATTGGTACTTTCTCTCTTGACGGTCATTATGCAACTACTTTATTTGATACTGACGCCGATTACTATTTTGTGTCCACTGAATATGCTGAACTGTTGAATGTTGAGCCTAGTAAACTTAGACCTAATTATGTGATTGAGATAGCCAGTGGTAAGGAGGTAGAGGTTGACAAGGTTATTCGTGGGTGTAATATAGTGTTAGAGGGTATTCCGTTTATGATTGACTTGATACCTTTTGGACATGGGAGTTTTGATGTGGTGGTAGGGATAAACTGGTTGTCTAAAAATAAGGCCAAGGTTGTATGCCACGAAAAGGTAGTTCGTATTCCTTTAGACAATGGTGTTATACTTCGGGTACTGGGAGAATGCTTAGGGAATGACTCGAAATCCCTTAAGAATACGAAATCCAAAGAATTTGTTAGAAGATGACTTAAACTTTAAGGGTTGTTTAGTAAATTTGGTAATTCTGTGACTTGTCCTACAAGTTTGTTTGGAATTTGGTAACTAATCTATGACGGTTAGTTTTGCCCTATAAATAGGGATCATTGGCATTAGAATTAGTTGTACCTTTTGAATTTGTGTTTGGTACCTTTTGAATTAGGGTTTGGTACATTTGAATTAGAATTTGTCTTTGAATTTGGTTTTGTAATTTGGTTTGGTATTTGAATAAAGCTTCTGCTTAGTTTGTTCGAATTTGTTTGTTTGTTTCGTTTGTTTGAATTATCAACAAGTGGTATCAGAGCCAGGTTCGTTTAGCCATGAAGAAAAAGAAAAAGAAAAAAAAGTTCGTTTAGAAATTGTTTGGATCGAGCTTCGATTGATTTGGTTTGAAGAATCGTTTTGTTTTGGTATAAAGAATTGATTATTTGATAATAGGTTTGAAGTATAGATTATTGATTTGGCTACAGTTAGTGATTCGTATTGATTTTAGTCCCACAGTCGATTATAGTAAATTGTATTCAGGAGTTATTTTGAAGAATGGCATGCCATAAGATTTTGTGATTTTTGGATTTGTTTAAGACTCTTGAACTTACTACTTTGGAATATTTGGGCTTTTGAATATGCGTATGGCTTTCGTTGACTTCAAACATATATTGAAGTTGTTTGAATTTGATACATCTCGTTTTCGCCACAACATGAGACTATTCAAAATTTGGCATTTGGAATTTTGTTCCGTCATAGGAAAATTTGGGTATTTGTATTTGGAATTTGAATTTGGACCATAATTCCTATCGTAATAAGTGGGTCATTAGAATTATTATCCGTATCATATTTAGGGCGTAGGAATTATTAGAGTCCTTTCATCAAGTTATTTAAACTTGAATTTGGTTGATACTTGGATACTAAATTTGAAGTTGGACCGTAATTCTTATTACATAAGTGGGTAATTAGAATTTGAATTAGAATTTGAATTTGATATTTGGGTCGTAATTCTTATTATATAAGTGGACCATTGGAATTGGAATTTGAATTTGGTATTTGAAATTTGAAGATCGATTTAGTGTTTGAAGACTTGGTTATAATCGGGTCGTTTGGAATTTGTTCGATGGTTTGAAATTTGTTCGCTTGAATATTTGGATCTTCGTTTGTCGGGCTTTTGAAGATTGGTTGTCCGAATTTGATTGTCTTTGTCGAAGATCGTTTGAGCCATTTTGTTTGTTTGGTTGACCGAGTTTGAATTTGTCGGTTAACGTTTGATTGTTCGTTTTGAAGATTATCGGCGTTTGAATTTGTTCGGTTTGTTTTGGATCGTTTTTGGGAATCGGTCATTTGATTTGAATTTGGTTAGCATCTCTGGCATTTGGAATTTGGATTTTGGAATTTGAAATTTGGAATTCGGAATTTGGAACTTTGAATTTGATTTGAAGCAGGTGGTGGAGTTTAAGCCACGGTGGAGATTGTTAGAAGATGACTTAAACTTTAATGGTTGTTTAGTAAATTTGGTAATTTTGTGACTTGTCCTACAAGTTTGTTTGGAATTTGGTAACTAATCTATGACGGTTAGTTTTGCCCTATAAATAGGGATCATTGGCATTAGAATTAGTTGTACCTTTTGAATTTGTGTTTGGTACCTTTTGAATTAGGGTTTGGTACCTTTGAATTAGAATTTGTCTTTGAATTTGGTTTTGTAATTTGGTTGGTATTTGAATAAAGCTTCTGCTTAGTTCGTTCGAATTTGTTTGTTTGTTTCGTTTGTTTGAATTATCAATAGAATTTAAGATAGAAGATATTCCTTTGGTATGTGAATTTTCTAGCGTTTTTCCCGAAGACTTGTCTGGGTTACCTCCAATCCGTCAGGTTGAATTCTGTATTGATTTGATTATTGGAGCGGCACCGGTTGTGAAATCTCTATAAGGGGTTTCCTAGCGTTTAGCACCTTCTAAGATGCAGGAGTTGTCCACGCAGTTGCAAGAACTTCAGGATAAGGGGTTTAGTCGACCCAGTCACTCTCCGTGGGGAGCACATGTGTTGTATGTCAAGAAGAAAGATGGTTCATTCCGGATGTGTATTGACTGTCGGGAATTGAACAAGTTGACTGTTAAGAATCGATATCCTCTTCCTAGAATTAATGATCTTTTTGACCAGCTGCAAGGTTCTCGATTCTTTTCAAAGACAGATTTACGTTCTGGTTGTCATCAACTAAGGTTGCCTGAGGAGTTAAGTAGTGTGCACGATACGTTTCACGTATCTAATCTGAAGAAATGTTTGTCGGATGCTAGTTTACATGTACCATTGGATGAAATTAAGGTTAACAGGACCCTTCATTTTGTTGAGGAGCCTGTTGAGATTATGGACCGAGAGGTCAAGAGTATGAAGCGTGGTAAGATAGCATTAGTGATAGTACGTTGGAATTCGAAGAGTGGTCCTGAGTTTACTTGGGAACGCGAGGATCAGATGAGGTCTAAGTATCCGAAATTGTTTGTTGAGGAGATTGGTGAGACGAGTAGTTAAAATCTCGGGACGCGATTTCCCTAAGTGGGGGATGTTGTAACAACCGTGATTTTAGCAGGTTAGTTGACTAATAGTCTCGACCTATTTAACTCTTACTTAGTGTGATTTATGTGTTTTGTATGGAATATGTGTGATATAGGTGAGTTTTAGTACTAAATCCCTTTGCGTGGTGTTATTATTGTGTGTTGAGTAATGTTGATATTGAGATAAGTTCATTTTGGTCGCCTTAGTAGAGTGGAAATGACTTGTGTGGTTAAAAACTAAAAAATTGTATTGAGGGTTACCTCACAACTTTTTTGTTCGTGGTAGATTACGTCCCGATAAAACCCAGAAAAGTCACAGCCTTCTTTCCTGCACTTCTTTTCGCTAGTTTTTTGAACAGCTTCCATGGTTGTCTGAATCTTGAAAAGTGTGTTTTGGGAAATGGGTTTTGTGAAACGGTGTAGTATATAAAGAGAAAGAAGAGAGGGTTTGGTAGATTTATTTATTTTTTAGTCCCTCACATTTTTATAATATTCTTAATGAATTAAATATATGCAGGACTTTCTTTATGCTTTAAGATCTTCGTTCGAGGTGTGTCTTGTGTTGTCATCAACTAAGGTTGCCTGAGGAGTTAAGTAGTGTGCAAGATACGTTTCACGTATCCAATATGAAGAAATGTTTGGCGGATGCTAGTTTGCATGTACCATTGGATGAAATTAAGGTTAACAGGACCCTTCATTTTGTTGAGGAGCCTATTGAGATTATGGACCGAGAGGTCAAGAGTATGAAGCGTGGTAAGATAGCATTAGTGAAAGTACGTTAGAATTCAAAGCGTGGTCCTGAGTTTACTTGGGAATGCGAGGATCAGATGAGGTCTAAGTATCCGAAATTGTTTGTTGAGGAGATTGGTGAGACGAGTAGTTAAAATCTCGGGACGCGATTTTCCTAAGTGGGGGATGTTGTAACAACCGTGATTTTAGCAGGTTAGTTGACTAATAGTCTCGACCTATTTAACTCTTACTTAGTGTGACTTATGTGTTGTGTGTGGAATATGCGTGATATAGGTGAGTTTTAGTACTAAATCCCTTTGCGTGGTGTTATTATTGTGTGTTGAGTAATGTTGATATTGAGATAAGTTCATTTAGGTCGCCTTAGTAGTGTGGAAATGACTTGTGTGGTTAAAAACTAAAAAAATGTATTGAGGGTTACCTCACAACTTTTTTGTTCGTGGTAGATTACGTCCCAATAATTCCCAGAAAAATCACAGCCTTCTTTCCTGCACTTATTTTCGCTAGTTTTTTGAACAGCTTCCATGGTTGTTTGAATCTTGAAAAGTGGGTTTTGGGAAATGGGTTTTGTGAAATGGTGTAGTATATAAAGAGAAAGAAGAGAGGGTTTGGTAGATTTATTTATTTTTTAGTCCCTCACATTTTTATAATATTCTTAATGAATAAAATATATGCAGGACCTTCTTTCTGCTCTAAGATCTTCGTTGGAGGTGTGTCTTGTGTTGTCATCAACTAAGGTTGCCTGAGGAGTTAAGTAGTGTGCATGATACGTTTCACGTATCTAATCTGAAGAAATGTTTGGCGGATGCTAGTTTGCATGTACCATTGGATGAAATTAAGGTTAACAGGACCCTTCATTTTGTTGAGGAGCCTATTGAGATTATGGACCGAGAGGTCAAGAGTATGAAGCGTGGTAAGATAACATTAGTGAAAGTACATTGGAATTCGAAGCGTGGTCCTGAGTATACTTGGGAACGGGAGGATCAGATGAGGTCTAAGTATCCGAAATTAATTGTTGAGGAGATTGGTGAGACGAGTAGTAAAAATCTCGGGACGCGATTTCCCTAAGTGGGGGATGTTGTAACAACCGTGATTTTAGCAGGTTAGTTGACTAATAGTCTCGACCTATTTAACGTTTACTTAGTGTGACTTATGTGTTTTGTGTGGAATATGTGTGATATAGGTGAGTTTTAGTACTAAATCCCTTTGCGTGGTGTTATTATTGTGTGTTGAGTAATGTTGATATTGAGATAAGTTCATTTTGGTCGCCTTAGTAGTGTGGAAATGACTTGTGTGGTTAAAAACTAAAAAAATGTATTGAGGGTTACCTCACAACTTTTTTGTTCGTGGTAGATTACGTCCCAATAAGACCCAGAAAAGTAACAACCTTCTTTCCTGCACTTCTTTTCTCTAGTTTTTTGAACAGCTTCCATGGTTGTTTGAATCTTGAAAAGTGGGTTTTGGGAAATGGGTTTTGTGAAACGGTGTAGTATATAAAGAGAAAGAAGAGAGGGTTCGTAGATTTATTTATTTTTTAGCCCCTCACATTTTTATAATATTCTTAATGAATTAAATATATGCAAGACCTTCTTTCTGCTCTAAGATCTTCGTTGGAGGTGTGTCCTGTGTTGTCATCAACTAAGGTTGCCTGAGGAGTTAAGTAGTGTGCATGATACGTTTCACGTATCTAATCTAAAGAAATGTTTGGCGGATGCTAGTTTGCATTTATCATTGGATGAAATTAAGGTTAACAGGACCCTTCATTTTGTTGAGGATCCTATTGAGATTATGGACCGAGAGGTCAAGAGTATGAAGCGTGGTAAGATAGCATTAGTGAAAGTACGTTGGAATTCAAAGCGTGGTCCTGAGTTTACTTGGGAACGCGAGCATCAGATGAGGTCTAAGTATCCGAAATTGTTTGTTGTGGAGATTGGTGAGACGAGTAGTAAAAATCTCGGGACGCGATTTCCCAAAGTGGGGGATGTTGTAACAACCGTGATTTTAGCCGGTTAGTTGACTAATAGTCTCGACCTATTTAACTCTTACTTAGTGTGACTTATGTGTTTTGTGTGGAATATGTGTGATATAGGTGAGTTTTAGTACTAAATCCCTTTGCGTGGTGTTATTATTGTGTGCTAAGTAATGTTGATATTGAGATAAGTTCATTTTGGTCACCTTAGTAGTGTGGAAATGACTTGTGTGGTTAAAAACTAAAAAAATGTATTGAGGGTTACCTCACAACTTTTTTGTTCGTGGTAGATTACGTCCCAATAAGACCCAGAAAAGTCACAGCCTTCTTTCCTGCACTTCTTTTCGCTAGTTTTTTGAAAAGCTTCCATGGTTGTCTGAATCTTGAAAAGTGGGTTTTGGGAAATGGGTTTTGTGAAATAGTGTAGTACTACCTCCGTCTCAAATTTATTGTCCATATTTCTATTTTAGGATGTCTCAAAATAATTGTCCACTTTCCTTATTAAGTAAAAACTAGAGAATCTAGTAGAGGAATATTCCATTTTAGTGGCTGAAAATTAAAGTGCCCCCACTTTTATTAAACTTTGTGATTTCTCACTCATGACAATAAATTTGAGACGGAGGGAGTATATAAAGAGAAAGAAGAGAGGGTTTGGTAGATTTATTTATTTTTTAGTCCCTCGCATTTTTATAATATTCTTAATGAATTAAATATATGCAGGACCTTCTTTCTGCTCTAAGATCTTCGTTGGAGGTGTGTCTTGTGTTGTCATCAACTAAGGTTGCCTGAGGAGTTAAGTAGTGTGCATGATACGTTTCACGTATCTAATCTGAAGAAATATTTGGCGGATGCTAGTTTGCATGTACCATTGGATGAAATTAAGGTTAACAGGACCCTTCATTTTGTTTAGGAGCCTATTGAGATTATGGACAGAGAGGTCAAGAGTATGAAGCGTGGTAAGATAACATTAGTGAAAGTACGTTGGAATTCGAAGCGTGGTCCTGAGTTTACTTGGGAACGGGAGGATCAGATGAGGTCTAAGTATCCGAAATTATTTGTTGAGGAGATTGGTGAGACGAGTAGTAAAAATCTCGGGACGCGATTTCCCTAAGTGGGGGATGTTGTAACAACCGTGATTTTAGCAGGTTAGTTGACTAATAGTCTCGACCTATTTAACGTTTACTTAGTGTGACTTATGTGTTTTGTGTGGAATATGTGTGATATAGGTGAGTTTTAGTACTAAATCCCTTTGCGTGGTGTTATTATTGTGTGTTGAGTAATGTTGATATTGAGATAAGTTCATTTTGGTCGCCTTAGTAGTGTGGAAATGACTTGTGTGGTTAAAAACTAAAAAAATGTATTGAGGGTTACCTCACAACTTTTTTGTTCGTGGTAGATTACGTCCCAATAAGACCCAGAAAAGTAACAGCCTTCTTTCCTGCACTTCTTTTCTCTAGTTTTTTTAACAGCTTCCATGGTTGTCTGAATCTTGAAAAGTGGGTTTTGGGAAATGGGTTTTGTGAAACGGTGTAGTATATAAAGAGAAAGAAGAGAGGGTTCGTAGATTTATTTATTTTTTAGCCCCTCACATTTTTATAATATTATTAATGAATTAAATATATGCAGGACCTTCTTTCTGCTCTAAGATCTTCGTTGGAGGTGTGTCTTGTGTTGCCTTTTCATCTGAATTTGTCTCCTTAGGGTTTGGTTGCACACCAAATTCGTCTATGGGGTATTTATAGTTTCTGTCTGAGGGTTAGATGCGACGTATCCATTCAGTAGATGCAGCGCATGTACTTAACTTCGCCTGTATGAGCAGGATATTCTGAAGACTGCTTTTAGGACGTGTTATGGCCACTTTGATTTTACGGTTATGCCATTTGGGTTGTCAAATGCACCCGCGGTATTCATAGACCTGATGAATCGCGTTTGTAAGCCTTATTTGGATAAATTCGTGATCGTGTTCATCGACGATATATTAATCTACTCTAAGACTAAGGAAGAACATGGGGAACATCTGAAGTTGATCTTTGAGTTGCTGGAGAAGGAGAAGTTGTACGCTAAGTTCTCGAAATGTGAGTTTTGGCTTAAGGAGTTACATTTTCTTGGGCATGTGGTCAATAGTGAAGGTATACATGTAGACCCGGGTAAGATCAAAGCAGTCAAGAATTGGAAGGCTCCTACGACGCCGTCTAAGATACGTTCCTTTTTAGGATTGGCAGGGTACTACAGACTATTTATCACGAATTTTTTGAAGATTGCCAAACCCTCACATTGTTGACCTAGAAGAATAAGAAATATGTCTGGGGAGAAGAACAGGAGGTGGCTTTTCAGACATTAAAGGATAATTTGTGCAATGCACCTATTCTTGCGCTTCCTGACGGACCGGCGACTTTGTCGTGTATTGTGATGTGTCGTCAAGGTTTTGGGTGTGTGCTAATGCAGATAGGGAAGGTGATAGCCTATGCGTCCCGACAACTCAAGATTCATGAGAAGAATTACACCACTCATGATTAAGAGCTTGGGGCAGTATTGTTCGCTCTCAAGAATTGGAGGCATTATATGTATGGCACAAAGACTGTTGTCTATACTGATCACAAAAGTCTTTAGCATATTTTCAGTCAAAAGGAGTTAAATATGCGACATAGAAGATGGATTGAACTTTTCAAAGATTATGATTGTGAGATTCGCTACCATCCTGGGAAGGCAAATGTAGAGGCTGATGCGTTGAGAAGAAAGGAAAGGATTAAGCCTAAGCGTGTGCGAGCTATGTGCATGACACTGCAATCGGGAATCAAGAGTAAGATATTGGCAGCACAAGGGGAAGCCCTCAAGGATGAAAACGCAATAGCTGAAATGCTGCGTGGTTTGGACCAACAGATGGAGAAAAGAGAGGATGGTGGACGATATTTCTTGGATCGGATATGGATTCCAATGGTCGGAGATGTAAGAAGGTTGATCATGGATGAGGCTCATAAGACGAGGTACTCAATTCACCCAAGATCTGACAAGATGTATTATGATCTTAGAGATGCTTATTGGTGGCCAGGGATGAAGAGGGAAATAATTGATTATGTTAGTAAATGCTTGACTTGTTTGAAAGTTAAGGCTGAGCATCAGAAACCCTCGGGATTACTACAGCAACCACTGATTCCTGAATGGAAATTGGAGAATATAATGATGGATTTTATTACCAAGTTGCCTCGAACAAGTAGTGGGAATGACTAAATATGGGTCATTGTGGACAGACTGGAAAAGTCTGCACATTTTCTAGCCATTCATGAGGACTACAAGATGGAGAAGTTGGAGAGAATTCATATCAATGAGATTCTGGCACGACATGGTGTACGAGTATCTATTATATCTGATCGTGACAGTAGGTTTACCTCGCTGTTCTGGCAGTCGTTACAGAAGGCTTTGTAAACACGTTTGGATATGAGCACAGCTTATCATTCACAAACTGACGGGCAGAGTGAACGAACAATTCAGACTTTGGAAGATCTGCTTAGAGCGTGTGCTACCGATTTTGGAGGAAGCTGAGATACTCATTTACCTTTAGCTGAGTTTTCCTATAATAACAGCCATTCCAGTATTAGGTGTGCGCCGTTTGAAATGTTGTATGGGAGGTTTTCAGAAGTTGGTCCTGAACTGGTACAAAAGACTACGAATAAGGTTTTTCAGATTAAAGAAAGACTTAAGGCAGCAAGAGATCACCAAAAGAGTTATGCGAATAATCGTCGTAAGCCCTTGGAGTTCAGTGTTGGTGATTATGTGATTCTAAAAGTATCCCCTTGGAAGGGTGTTGTGCGTTTCGGTAAGAAAGGCAAATTAGCACCGAGATATATAGGACCGTTTGAGATTACGGAAAGAATTGGACTTGTGGCATATCAGTTGAAATTACCTTAGGAGTTAAGTGGTGTACATGATACGTTCCACGTTTCTAATTTGAAGAAGTGTTTGGCGGATGCTTGTCTACATGTGCCATTGGATGAGATTAAGGTTGACAAGACCCTTCATTTTGTCGAGGAACCTGTTGAGATTATGGACCGAGAGGTCAAGAGTTTGAAGCATGGTAAGATAGCGTTAGTAAAAGTATGTTGGAATTCGAAACGTGGTCCTGAGTTTACTTGGGAACGCGAGGATCAGATGAGGTCTAAGTACCCAAATTTGTTTGCTGATGTGGTTGGTGAGAGAAGTAGCTAAATCTCGGGATGAGATTTCCCTAAGTGGGGGATGGTGTAGCAACCGTGATTTTAGCAGTTAGTCTAACTATTAGTTTTGATTCATTTAACTTTTGCTTGGTATGGATTAGGAGTTTTGTTTGGCATATGTGTGATATACGCGTGTTTTGGCACTAAATCCCTTTGTGTGATCTTATTAATGTGAGTTGAGTAGTGTTGGTTTTGGGTTAAGTTTATTTTGATCACCTTGGTGATGTGGAAATGACTTGTATGGTTTCGTGTTTCGCGGTTGTTGCGTAACAAGTTTTCGTTCAAGCTTTTGAGCATTAGTAAGTTACGCGGTGTTCGGTTTTATAGGTTATATTAATAATAAGTGTGAAATTCTATTTTTGGAAACATTGGTTTGAAAATGATAATTATTTGAGTTGTTGTAAAATGAAGAATTACAACGTAACATGTTATGTTTCAGTATAGGCTTTTATAAAATAATAAAAGCACAAGGTTTTAAGTGTAATAATTAACATTAATAAAAAAAATAAAAATATATATACATAGGGGGCGGCCGATTTAGGGATATAGAGGGAAAAGGAAACCAAATTTTAGTCCAATTATAATTCCTAATTAAAAGGGTTATCTAGAATAATCTTATAGTAGTATAAATACAAAACCAAAACACCCTCACCCCTTCTTTTTAGATGTACGGTCGACCCAAGGGAGAAAAAAAATAAGAAAAAGTTAGGGTTTCATTATTTTGAAGAAAACAAACTTAAGGTATGCCTAGTGATCCCTAAATCGTTTAATTATTGTTTGATTCATGTAACAAAGATATGGTGTATTAGGGTTTACTCTATAATCTGTAATTTAATGATGTAAAACATGTTGGGATCATTAATTAGTAATGTTATGATGATTGGTAAAAGAATTAGGGTTTAAAACATTTGAATTAATGAGTTAGGTTTTGACATATTTTTAGGGCTGTAGTAAAACGAAGTTATTTAATAGATGGTAACGAGTTAATACATGAATCTTGAGTCTAAATTGTATTTCAGAGAACCTACTTTCCAAAAAGTCCGGCCACGATTGATTTCAAGGTCGGGAAGTCAGTCTAATGGTTTTTGCGAGTTAAGGTGTCAAAGCTGTTAAACCGGGACAGATTTAGGGTAAAAGTAAAGAGGTCAAACGTGGGTTTGAAAGTGTAATTAGGGGTAGCCCTTCTGGGGAAGTTGAGTTGTATGTGCCATTTGACTTCCACACGAAGGGTAGACGTTAATAAGTTGTGCAAGTATGTTTCTTAGGTCAAAACATTTTGGTGTGCGTGCAGATCCGAATCTGGATAGTTTTCGTGTTTGATTTTCTTAAGGGTATGATTGGGTCTAAACTAGTCAACTTTTATTAGTCAACCACTTGTGAATGGTCAACCGTAAAAGTCAAACTAATCAAGCCAATTCTCCGTGGATAGTATAGTGTGTCCCCGGGTCGTAATGTCCCAGCGAGATTGAAATGGTGCTTTGGAAATCGTTTATGAGTGAGTGGCACTGAGGACAGTAGCCAGATGATGTGGAATTGATATTGCTACTGTTATTTTGGTGTTGGTACACAGATATAATATTCACAAAAATCAGATATACAATTATATGCACGTATTCACAATTCAGGTTTACGCAATCGGACTGAAAAAGTGGGATTTTGGTATTTAACAAACTACAAGGGGTGCTTTTGACACTTTTTCAAACTTTAAAATTAAAAATGAAAATGAAATTATAAAAAGGATTAAAATATTATTTAAATATTATTTAATTAATAAAACTATTTAAAATCTAAATTAAAACCTAATTTAAATTAACTAATAATTATAACTACTACAAATTAAACTAAAAATTTGCAAAAATAATTTCTAAACTTAAATTAGAACTTGAAGAAAGTATAAAAAATGAAAATAAATATTTTTGTCTTTTTATGGGTTTTTTATAAATTAAAAACTATTTAACTTAATTAAACTAATTAAACTACTTTTAATTAATATTAATACTAAATTAACTTAGAAAATTAAGATAAAATTTATAAAATTACTTAACCATCACTGGAATCCTACAAAATTATAAAAACTCTAAAAATTAAGATTTAAGATTAATCCACTAATTATTTACCTTTTAATTAACTTAAGTCTAATTTAAACAATTAAAATAAGAAAAATAGAAAATGAATAGTAGAATTTAAAAATATATTTTCTAAAAACCTATTATACTATATTAGAGCTAGGAAAAATATAAAAACTAAGTTTTAATTTATAAAAACTAAATAGGAGATTTAATACTTAATATTAATTAATAATTAAGAAAACTAAAATTAAATCTATTAAATACTAAATGACAAAATAAAAATCTGAAAAAATTATTAAAATTACTTTACTATATAAGGTAATTAATAAAAATATAAAATTGACAAATACTTAATAAAAAGTTAAAAATGAAAATTAAAATTAAATTGGATTAAATAGAAACTATCACTTATTTTAAACTTGACGTTTTTGGATTTTTCTTTTACAAACTTATTTTATACCTAAAAACAAATACTTTTTGTAAAAACAACTTATTTGTAGCTAAAAATTAAGCAATTTGCACCCCCTTATCTTAAACAGTTGACTTTTGTTGACTGTTTGGGTAAATGAGCTCAAATGAGCTTGTGTGGGTCCCACTTTGATGAAAATAGATACAAATAAGTACAATGGACTAGAATAAGCCAGAAACAATAAGCACAAAGCACAAATAAGCTGAATTAATCAAAATAAGCACTTGGAAAGTTGAACTAGAACACAGATCTGGGACAAAGTTTAAGTGGTGATTCAGGTGGGGTCCACAGACCTTGGGGTCAAACAATTGGTCAAAGGTTGTACCCTGGTAGGAGGGGGGTTGGGAAAACCCAAAACCTTGGTGTGGGGACCACTGTGGTGGCCACAAGCCACCACCAAAGGTGGTGTGGTGGAGTTGTATCTGCTGATGCAGAGCAATCAGTTGCCCTGCAGCCCTCTTTGGAGGGTTGTGGGGTCCACAACAAAAATGGCAAAAATGAAGGGGCTATGGAAACTTGTAGCTGAGCTGAGGGACTACATACCCTAACAAGCTCAAATCCTAAGACCTAACACACAATTCCAATTAAATCCTACAAATTTTGGGTTTTCTGAGGATAAATGGTTTTGACTTTTTATGAAAACACTCTAGTTTGACTTAAATGAGATTTTAAAGCTTCTAATGAACTGATTATGTATTATTATGCTAAATTGAAACTAATTAAAGCTATCTTAACAACTTGTGATCCCAAATGACTGAATCAACACCCAAAATCCTTAACAGTTAATCTGTGGGGTTGAATGATCTAGGATTTTGACTTTTTGGTTAACAAGACCTACTTTCTATGTTTAAAATGTCTTAACTAAACTAGATATGACATGTTCCAAGCAAAAACAAACCAAGAAACTCACTTATGCTCAGTGCAATCTACTGAACCAAACACCCCCTTATACTAACTGTTTTTGTGATTTCCAAGGGGATTTCAGATTTTACCAATACCACTGATGCACAAGACTGAGAAATGATAAAATGGATCCCAAGAACTACCAAAACACAAGCATAAACAGTCACTACTTCAAATACCACTAACTTGTACTTTGGCAGTCAAAATGGAACTATTAGCATAAACAGAAACTAATGAACAAGAACCATATATTATGCAATATAATGACTAAGCAACCTCAAATAAACATGAAAACTCATAGATAAGCATCTAAATAGTATGTGAACAGTAAATAACAAAAATACATAGAAAAGCTTACAAAGCTTCCAAGCTGAGATCAATGGTACCAGGGCTCAAATATCACTCCTATTCACTCCCCATGGAGTCCTAAACCAGATCAATCCAAAATCATGCCATGTTCCTTGCTTCTTTCTTGTTTCACACTGATTTTTTTATTTTTTTCTATTTATTAGGTATTTATGTGAATTTTTGGTAAACTGAGCTTAATTAATTAAAATGCTTTAAAAGCTATTAAAAACTTGCAACTGAGCTTAATGGAATTAATTGGAACAAAGATTAACAATACTTAACAAACTTTAAGCAAAGTTGTCAATTTTGCTTAAATATTGCCAAAACTGAAATTATCAAATGAAACTTGAATTGAGATCAAACACTGTTAACATAACATTAAAAACAAAGATTACAACTTCATTGAACTAAAAAAAAACTAGAAACTGAAAAGTTACATTAAGTTCGATTTAACTAAACTAAACTACACTATGTAATAATTTTCTCCCAGCTTCCTTCTTGCTTTTTATAGCATCCCAGGGTCTTGTGGGACCCACAGGTCAAATCTCATCAAAGATAAGAGCCATTGGGTCACTGATGAACAATCTTAGCCTTTAATTCGTTTTGGCGGGAAAACTGGATTTTACCAATTGGGGACTGAGGCTGCAATTGGGGGGTGGTGGCATTAAATGCAAGGTAGGGTAGGGGTGGTGGAGGTGATAGGTGAGACCAGTGGGCAAGTTGGGATGGTGGAGGTGGTATTGCAGGGGAGGTAATGGTTTTGGAGGGAAGGGGTGAAGGGGGTGAGGGTGGTTTTGACCGGGGTTTGACCCTGGTAATAAAAAAACGTGGGGTGGGCTTGGTTGGGCTGTGGTGGGCTTATGTTGGATTGTGTATGGGATTGGACATGGGTATTTATTTGGATTGGACTTAGAAATACTTATGATCCGGTTTTGGTTTTTTTTTTGTTTTATTACAAGGACCTTTCTTGCACAATTCTGATTTTTGAAGGGTTAATGTTGGAAATCCTCAAAAGTACTTTCAAGGGTAAGTTTTTGCCAATAATGAAAAGTATGAGGACTCCACATGAAATTTTCCAAATTTATCCTTCCAGGGACTATTTCTGCCAAACCTTGTAATTCCAGGGACCAATCATGTAATTCTTCCAAAATTCCATCCAAGGACCACATTTGCAATAGAAGAATAGTATTAGGACCAAAATTGATTTTTTCTCAAAGTTTTTAAAATCCCAGGGACCATTTTTGTCAAATTTCAAAGTTCAGGGACTAAACTTGACATTTTGTGAAAGTTTTCACCAGGGGACTATTTTTGTAATTTTTTGATTTTAAAGGACCTTTGGTGACTTTTTCAAGTTTTTAGAACAACCAGGGACTAGATTTGACAACTTTTGAAAGTTGAGGGACTGAAACTGCCAATTATGCAAACTTTGTGCGTTTTTTTATCTATTTTTGATTGTTTTGCATTTGAAACATATAAAACACATTCCTGGAATATTTTCACTATTTTGATACAATATTGAGTGTTTTTAGATGTTTTGGCAGCTCAGAAAAGGTAAAAATGATGAGTATTTACACACTCATCAATCCCCCACACTAAAACATTGCTAGTCCCTAGCAATCTTTTGAGAAAAACCTGATGGATTTGAAATTCTCTTTACCAAAAGCCATCACTTCTGGAGTATCCAGGTGTAAGAACTGTGGCACACCTGATAACCGTGTGATTTTGAGCAAACCACCAGCTGTCAACGGATTTGATTTGTCTTTACCAAAAGCCGTTTGCTTCTGGACTAGCCAGCATCTTGATGGACTAAGTCAACATCTTGGTGAGCTGATTACCAATTATGGATTTTCCACTGCCTTTACCACAAGCCATAATCTTGCGGGCTAGCCAACTCATTTGCTTATGAGGATACGGGGGAGTTGAGGAACCATACAATTTTTGGCAAATTGCCAGCCATCAACGGGTTTGAGATGTCTTTACCAAGAGCCGTTTGCTCCTGGACTAGCCAATCCATTTGTCATTAAGACTTTGGCGGACTGATTACCAAAAATTTTGAACTTTAGTGAAAAAATTTTGAAAATTTTGGTCAAAAACGGGGGTACTATATAGTAAAATGTGATAAAATTCGCTAGAATAGCGAATACCCCCCCCCCCCCCCACACTTAGCATGAATATTGTCCTCAATATTCAAAGTCCCGGCTATTATGCCGACTCTTGGAACGTAAAAGGAGAACATTACAAGCTAAATGTGGAAACACAATTTTGTTTTTCACTTTTGTAATCATAGCATGAGGGACTCCCCCACACTTAGGGTGAAAACCCTATAAGCATGCTACTGTTTTTGTTTACCAAGTTGCTAGCTTGACTCGACCCCGAATTCATTTGTCCTTGGGGAAGCATGATGTGGAAGAAATAATCTCCATCGGACTTTCATTCAAGATGTTTGGATAAACATTTGAAGCACGTGAAAGTTCCACACCGATGAGATATAATCCCGGCTCAAGATAATGGTGAATGAAAATGCCGGGATCAAAGATGGTATCTTCATTCCCGAAGGAGTGAAGAACAGGAGAAGTTATCCTGTATGTGAAGAAAAGGAAGAAAACCATGATGAAAATCATGATAAGATCTTCTTCCTCGAAGGCAGGCTCATTAGCCTGATTTTGGATTTCAAAGGTTGAGCTCGAAAACATCCCGGGAGGGTGGGTGGGAATTTGCAAATTCTCATGATTGAGTGCATCTCCCCCCGGGTCATCATACTCCGAACGAGTCATGATATGAGTGAGTTCACAGGAGAACTCATCGAATGTGAATGAATCATATTCTGGATTGATGTGCGTGAGTTCACATGAGAACTCATCGAAGGTAAATGATTCATAATCGGGGAGAGAATTATGAGAATGAGAAGTGGTACTGCCACTAATCTTCTCCCCCATAGGATCAAAAGTGAAGGCTTCAAATTCCGGTAAAGGGTCATCGGAGAGAATGTCACTATCCTTTATGGGGATAGGAGATGAAATAGGTTTCTCTTTGAAAGCCTCGATTTTAGAAATGAGGAGATTGACTTTCAATAATGTTGCACGAAGTGCTTCATCTTTGATTTCAGTGTCAATCTCATCATTCTCTTCTTCTAAGCTAACTAGCTGAGAAGGTAATTCTTCCACATGACTGATGTCTCCAGAAGATAAAGAATTTTCATCAGCATGTAAAGTACTAAGCTCGATGTAGGGATTAGAGTTTAAAAGATTTTCAGTTTCTCCCATATCGGCTGCAAGATCAAGGAGACCATCATCATTTCCCAAAGGAAGTGGATTGATGTGAGTAAGTTCGTTTGTGAACTCCTCAATAAGAGGGTCAACATCCGAATGAGGTAATGGTGCCTCCTCATACTCAACTTCTCCATAAGATGTACAATCATCATTAAAATCGGAGAAAGTCTCAAAATGATCTTTTGGATTTTCAGGGTGAGCAGGTAGATCACACATATGATCAGAAATTTCCTGTGACTCTCTTGGGATTGGGATAGGGTTCTCAGCACTAGACTTTATGAATTCGTCCGATTCCTTTTGAGGAACAGTGCTAAGATGCTCATCCCCCATATTCAGAGAGTGAGTGGAAACCTCGGGTGTGATAGCAGTTGTTTGAGATGGAATCTCAACTGCTGGGATATCAACTGATGAACTTGATGAATTTTTTTGAATAATAACAATGTTATCTTCCTCATCACTATCATCATAGTCATCAAATAGAGCAGTATACTGAATATTAGCACGTAATTTAGCTGCTCGTTGCTCAGCCAATAATTCTTCCATGCTTTTTCCAGATTCTCGTTCTTCAGCAAGTAATTCTGCCATAGTTTTCAAACGAGAATTTGGAATGAAAGGAAATTGTGGGGATGCGGATGTGTCAAAACCGGAAGGTTGACATTGAAAATCATCGTGAGGACCCCCACAATATGCACTAGAAGAACTTGGAGTATGGCGGAGTGAAATATTAGCTAACTCCTCTTTAAGTTCTTTAAATTTCTCAAGAACCTCTAAAAAGTCTTGTTGGATTTGAGGAGTTGCTTGGATAGTTTGATACTGTGGAGGTTGGTCTTGGTACGAAGAGTCATAATTGTTACAAGGAATTGGATTCCTCGTTTGACAATCAGAGCTGAAGTGTGGACCTCCACAGTAATCACAACAGTGAAACTGATGTGGCTGTGGGTTGTATGTGTTTGAGTTATAATTGTTATCAGGAAATTGCTCATAGACAAGCGTGCTTCCCGATTGACAATCGGAACTGTAATGTGAACCACCACAGTACTCACAACAGTAAAACTGCTGAGACTGAGGGTGTGGTAGCTGGTGGAATGAATCAGTGGTGTCATGATAGGAATAGGGATCTTGGTTATAGACAGACCCGTTTCCTGACTCTATCATGCCACAACTGGGGCAATTGCCACCATTATAAGAACTACCACACCACTGGCAAACTAGAAGGTGTGGATGAGACATAAAAAGAATCAAAAGGTTTTGGAGGATAGGAAATGGAGAATCAAAAAGGTAGAAGGGTTAAGATGAATATTTTTGGTTTTTTTGGGAAACATGCTTAGTGCACATGCACTAGAAACAATTTTTCAAAACAAAATCGAGGCAAAACCACAGTGAACTTAAACCAATAATCACAAGTGAATGGCTTCTTTGAAAAAGGTACACCACTCACAGGGATACAAAGGCAAGTTTTAATCTTAAGTTTGGGAACTTATTATGGGTTTGTATTCATTAATTTGAAAAACTGCTTTAGGCTTATGGGTGTGTGTGCAGAAAACTTGGGAAATATTTTTGGAACTGATTCGTTAACCGAAATCGTCCCTTTAAGATTACTCGCAGGCTGGCGGGAGGAAGTAAATAGGTCTCCTCTTCAGTTCGCAATTTAATGTCAGAACTTACCTTAAACCAACTGTTTCAGGTTGTAATCTTAAAGAAAACGAAGTAATTTAACTTCACAGTTTGTTTTGTTGTTTTTAATTTTTTTGGTGTTTTCAACACTTCAGGAGAAGTGTTAATGAACGTTTTTGATACGATTATATTTTTACAAAAACTTTTTACAAATTTGTGTGAAATTTGTACAGGGAGGGTTTTGAAAACCACTAAACTTAAAACGATTTTGTAAAACACGCAACAACCTCCCCGGCAGCGGCGCCAAATTTTGATTGGGTCTAAACTAGTCAACTTTTATTAGTCAACCACTTGTGAATGGTCAACCGTAAAAGTCAAACTAATCAAGCCAATTCTCCGTGGATAGTATAGTGTGTCCCCGGGTCGTAATGTCCCAGCGAGATTGAAATGGTGCTTTGAAAATCGTTTATGAGTGAGTGGCACTGAGGACAGTAGCCAGATGATGTGGAATTGATATTGCTACTGTTATTTTGGTGTTGGTACACAGATATAATATTCACAAAAATCAGATATACAATTATATGCACGTATTCACAATTCAGGTTTACGCAATCGGACTGAAAAAGTAGGATTTTGGTATTTAACAAACTACAGGGGGTGCTTTTGACACTTTTTCAAACTTTAAAATTAAAAATGAAAATGAAATTATAAAAAGGATTAAAATATTATTTAAATATTATTTAATTAATAAAACTATTTAAAATCTAAATTAAAACCTAATTTAAATTAACTAATAATTATAACTACTACAAATTAAACTAAAAATTTGCAAAAATATTTTCTAAACTTAAATTAGAACTTGAAGAAAGTATAAAAAATGAAAATAAATATTTTTTTCTTTTTATGGGTTTTTTATAAATTAAAAACTATTTAACTTAATTAAACTAATTAAAATACTTTTAATTAATATTAATACTAAATTAACTTAGAAAATTAAGATAAAATTTATAAAATTACTTAACCATCACTGGAATCCTACAAAATTATAAAAACTCTAAAAATTAAGTTTTAAGATTAATCCACTAATTATTTACCTTTTAATTAACTTAAGTCTAATTTAAACAATTAAAATAAGAAAAATAGAAAATGAATAGTAGAATTTAAAAATATATTTTCTAAAAACCTATTATACTATATTAGAGCTAGGAAAAATATAAAAACTAAGTTTTACTTTATAAAAACTAAATAGGAGATTTAATACTTAATATTAATTAATAATTAAGAAAACTAAAATTAAATCTAATAAATACTAAATGACAAAATAAAAATCTGAAAAAATTACTAAAATTACTTTACTATATAAGGTAATTAATAAAAATATAAAATTGACAAATACTTAATAAAAATTTAAAAATGAAAATTAAAATTAAATTGGATTAAATAGAAACTATCACTTATTTTAAACTTGACGTTTTTGGATTTTTCTTTTACAAACTTATTTTATACCTAAAAACAAAGACTTTTTGTAAAAACAACTTATTTGTAGCTAAAAATTAAGCAATTTGCACCCCCTTATCTTAAACAGTTGACTTTTGTTGACTGTTTGGGTAAATGAGCTCAAATGAGCTTGTGTGGGTCCCACTTTGATGAAAACAGATACAAATAAGTACAATGGACTAGAATAAGCCAGAAACAATAAGCACAAAGCACAAATAAGCTGAATTAATCAAAATAAGCACTTGGAAAGTTGAACTAGAACACAGATCTGGGACAAAGTTTAAGTGGTGATTCAGGTGGGGTCCATAGACCTTGGGGTCAAACAATTGGTCAAAGGTTGTACCCTGGTAGGAGGGGGTTGGGAAAACCCAAAACCTTGGTGTGGGGACCATTGTGGTGGCCACAAGCCACCACCAAAGGTGGTGTGGTGGAGTTGTATCTGCTGATGCAGAGCAATCAGTTGCCCTGCAGCCCTCTTTGGAGGGTTGTGGGGTCCACAACAAAAATGGCAAAAATGAAGGGGCTATGGAAACTTGTAGCTGAGCTAAGGGACTACATACCCTAACAAGCTCAAATCCTAAGACCTAACACACAATTCCAATTAAATCCTACAAATTTTGGGTTTTCTGAGGATAAATGGTTTTGACTTTTTATGAAAACACTCTAGTTTGACTTAAATGAGATTTTAAAGCTTCTAATGAACTGATTATGTATTATTATGCTAAATTGAAACTAATTAAAGCTATCTTAACAACTTGTGATCCCAAATGACTGAATCAACACCCAAAATCCTTAACAGTTAATCTATGGGGTTGAATGATCTAGGATTTTGACTTTTTGGTTAACAAGACCTACTTTCTATGTTTAAACTGTCTTAACTAAACTAGATATGACATGTTCCAAGCAAAAACAAACCAAGAAACTCACTTATGCTCAGTGCAATCTACTGAACCAAACACCCCCTTATACTAACTGTTTTTGTGATTTCCAAGGGGATCTCAGATTTTACCAATACCACTGATCAATGTTTTAAAAATCGCGCCTAAGGCGCGCCTACTCCCTAAATCCCATGAGGCTCTAGCCTTTGGGATTTTTTTAGATCGAGGCTCACGACATGCATGAATCCCGTAAAAATCGCAGAGCCTTGGGGATTTTTGCGCTTTAGCGCCTTGGGGATTTGTGCGCCTAGAAGATGTAACGGGGTTTTGTCCTTTTTTTCTAATAGTATGATACATTTTGGGCATTACGTGTTATATACATTTGTCCCTTTGAGTTATAAAGTATCTAATAACCCTAATATTTTAGAAAATAACTAAAACATACAATAAACAAAGAGCTATATTTTTTTTGTAATCTAATGTCTAAGAATAGTAGCTTATTAACAAATACAAATGTTGTTTCTTTACTGTTAAGTGTTAGCAAACAACTATAGATTTTTTGTTGTTGATAGTTTGATACATGGTAATTTGTTAAATTTTATAAGTCAAAAACTCATATATTGTAATGTATATTCAGGAATTTAGGGTAGTTCATGGATTCTGATATGTTGTTTGCTTAATATGTTGGGTTTAAATGCAACCTTTGTTAGATGTAATAACTATTAAGTGGCATTATGCATTGAATATTGATATTTTTGTGTTATTTAAGTTGCATAAGTTGTCACATATGTTATAAAAAAACCTAAATGTATAGTGCGCCTCATGTTTATGAATCCCATGCCTTGGTTTGCGCCTCGACTCGAGGCTCATTGACCCCTTTTGCGCCTTAGTGCGCCTTGAGCCTTTCAGAACATTGCCACTGATGCACAAGACTGAGAAATGATAAAATGGATCCCAAGAACTACCAAAACACAAGCATAAACAGTCACTACTTCAAATACCACTAACTTGTACTTTGGCAGTCAAAATGGAACTATGAGCTTAAACAGAAACTAATGAACAAGAACCATATATTATGCAATATAATGACTAAGCAACCTCAAATAAACATGAAAAGTCATAGATAAGCATCTAAATAGTATGTGAACAGTAAATAACAAAAATACATAGAAAAGCTTACAAAGCTTCCAAGCTGAGATCAATGGTACCAGGGCTCAAATATCACTCCTATTCACTCCCCATGGAGTCCTAAACCAGATCAATCCAAAATCATGCCATGCTCCTTGCTTCTTTCTTGTTTCACACTGATTTTTTTATTTTTTTCTATTTATTAGGTATTTATGTGAATTTTTGGTAAACTGAGCTTAATTAATTAAAATGCTTTAAAAGCTTTTAAAAACTTGCAACTGAGCTTAATGGAATTAATTGGAACAAAGATTAACAATACTTAACAAACTTTAAGCAAAGTTGTCAATTTTGCTTAAATATTGCCAAAACTGAAATTATCAAATGAAACTTGAATTGAGATCAAACACTGTTAACATAACATTAAAAACAAAGATTACAACTTCATTGAACTAAAAAAAAACTAGAAACTGAAAAGTTACATTAAGTTCGATTTAACTAAACTAAACTACACTATCTAATAATTTTCTCCCAGCTTCCTTCTTGCTTTTTATAGCATCCCAGGGTCTTGTGGGACCCACAGGTCAAATCCCATCAAAGATAAGAGCCATTGGATCACTGATGAACAATCTTAGCCTTTAATTCGTTTTGGCGGGAAAATTGGATTTTACCAATTGGGGACTGAGGCTGCAATTGGGGGGTGGTGGCATTAAATGCATGGTAGGGTAGGGGTGGTGGATGTGATAGGTGAGACCAGTGGGCAAGTTGGGATGGTGGAGGTGGTATTGCAGGGGAGGTAATGGTTTTGGAGGGAAGGGGTGAAGGGGGTGAGGGTGGTTTTGACCGGGGTTTGACCCTGGTAATAAAAAAAACGTGGGGTGGGCTTGGTTGGGCTGTGGTGGGCTTATGTTGGATTGTGTATGGGATTGGACATGGGTATTTATTTGGATTGGACTTAGAAATACTTATGATCCGGTTTTGGTTTTTTTTTTGTTTTATTACAAGGACCTTTCTTGCACAATTCTGATTTTTGAAGGGTTAATGTTGGAAATCCTCAAAAGTACTTTCAAGGGTAAGTTTTTGCCAATAATGAAAAGTATGAGGACTCCACATGAAATTTTCCAAATTTATCCTTCCAGGGACTATTTCTGCCAAACCTTGTAATTCCAGGGACCAATCATGTAATTCTTCCAAAATTCCATCCAAGGACCACATTTGCAATAGAAGAATAGTATTAGGACCAAAATTGATTTTTTCTCAAAGTTTTTAAAATCCCAGGGACCATTTTTGTCAATTTTCAAAGTTCAGGGACTAAACTTGACATTTTGTGAAAGTTTTCACCAAGGGACTATTTTTGTAATTTTTTGATTTTAAAGGACCTTTGGTGACTTTTTCAAGTTTTTAGAACAACCAGGGACTAGATTTGACAACTTTTGAAAGTTGAGGGACTGAAACTGCCAATTATGCAAACTTTGTGCGTTTTTATCTGTTTTTGATTGTTTTGCATTTGAAACATATAAAACACATTCCTGGGATATTTTCACTATTTTGATACAATATTGAGTGTTTTTACATGTTTTGGCAGCTCAGAAAAGGTAAAAATGATGAGTATTTACACACTCATCAGGGTACTTGTGTGTGTTTTAGTGCATGGCCTTCTGGGAGTAGCTTGTATACTCATGAGAGACCATGGTGAATTTTTGGTGTGAGTTGTGGATTTTATTTTGTCATGATTTTATGTGGGTAGAAGTACCCCAAATATCTGTGTTTTCTGATAAAATGTATACAAGTGATTTAGTGAGTGTAAGTGGTTGGTAGCATTTAGTATGGAGTCTAGGTGACCCATGGTGGTTTATATAACCTTTAGACATCCATCATATGTGTGTTACATAGACTTTAGCTTTTGGCTTGGTCGCGTATAATGTGGTTCTATTTTGTTTGTTTAGATTTATGATTATTGTTTTGGAAGCTGCAAAGATTCGGGTGAGTTTCATAGTCCCATTTTTCTTTGTTTTGAACTTGGGATGGGAATAATGCTTGTGTTGAAATAACTTTTAAGTTACTGTGATTATGTGGTTTAATAAGTGCATGGACTTGTAAGTGGTTATTGTATGTATGCATGTTAAGGTATTTCTGTGAGGTTATTCTGTGTGGTCCAATTGGAGGGTAGCCATGCTCCCATTGTAAGTCCGTGTGATCCAATTGGAGGGTAGTAACTCTGCCCACTATTATTCTTTGTGGTCCGATTGAAGGGTAATGATTACCCATTAATGTAAACTTGGATCGTGGGCACGTTCCGTCCCGTTTGTTGGTTGATTTGTTGTGATTAAATGCTAGCTTGTATGATAACTAACCTTACTGTCCTGCTATGTTTTATAGTCACAGTGAACTGGTTGAATGAGATAAATTTTGTGTCTTAAACCTATGAACCTCACCAACTTTATGTTGACGTTTTAAGCATCATTTTCAGGTGAGCGTCATAAGGATAAGATAGAAGAAAGTGACTAGTCGAGACCTTAGTTGCATTGGAAGTGGTTTATCTTTTATGTTTGGATTATAATTTGTTGTTTGATCAGTATTTTATGTCTTAATAAAGAAACCTTTGGAGTTTCGTTTTGTTATTTTCTTCTGGGTATTGTCACGACACTTTGTGTCTGTGCTTTGCTCTATATATTTGCATGTAGAAATTCTCTATATAGACACCACGTGTTGTGATGATATCCATGATGTTGCACTCGCGTTTCCGCCTTGGCGATGTGTGACAGATGTAACAACCGTGGTTTTAGCAGGTTAGTCAAACCGATAGTATTGACCGATTAATACATTTTTTTTGTGTGGCTTAGGTGTTTTCATGTGTGGGTTTGGTATTCGATCATGTGTGTGTGAGCATCGTTATGTATTTGTTGTGGTGTTGGATTCGGTGAAGTTCATTTCGTTTACTTTTTGTGTCGTGGGAATGACTTTCGAGGTTTCTAGCGTTTTCGTGTTAATCGTGTAATTTTGGTTCGGTCAAGTGAATGAGCGTTAATGAGTTACGTGGTGTTCGGTTTTATGAGTTGCTACTATAACAATAATAAGTGTGAGATTTTATATTTAGAAACTTTGTTTTGAAAATGATAATTATTCGAGTTGTCGTAAAATAAAGGATTATCGCGTAAGATGTTAGGTTTCGGTATATGCTTTTATAAAATAACAAAACACAAGGTTTTTAGTGTAATATTTAATCATATATATATATATATATATATATATATATATATATATATATATATATATATATATATATATATATATATATATATATATATATATATATATATATATATATATATCTACATTATATATAACAGGAGGCATTTGAAGGAAATGCCCAGTCATTGTCCAGTCAATGCCCAGTAATTCATTATCTGCCATGTCATCAGCCATGTCATCACATTTTGTCCATGTAAGCAATTTTTTAGCAAATCTTTCTTTTAAATTTGGCTGATTTTTTTTGTTCAAAAAAACACTTGCATGGATTCGAACTCAAGACCTTTCATATATTTTGTGGTATCTTAACCACTAAACCACCACATTTTTTGTTTAATATTTTGCAACTCCATATCTATAAACGTCTACAATTAATGATTTTTGCTAATCCACATATATCGAATTAAAATCATTATCCATACGTTTTCTAAAAACCCTAATATCATAATTTCCTCATCCATCTCCTCTCCCTTAACAGACGATGGAAGATGAAAACATACATATATTTTTCCACAAAAGAAAAACCCTGATGATCACAACTCTCTCCATCAAAAAACTCCATCACGATTTTAGGGTTTTAATGATTTTTAATGTGCTTTTTCTGTTTATCTGTGTGCACACTTCTTATGTTTAAGCTTTACATAAATTTTTACAGGTTCATATGGGGTAGTATATCATGCTATGTGGAACGGATCAGTACATATCTATGTCCACCAACTTCAACTCCTATTTATCAACGATCCACAGAATGGAATTTCATCAGGAACATCAATGTCATGCCCACATGTATCCGGTGCGGTTGCTCTCTTCAAATTAGTCCATCTTGATTGGTCTCCAGCATATGCACATAACAACATCTACGCAAGAAGCACGCTGACCAGCAGGTAACATGTGTCCGAGACTTTGGATCTGATTCAACCGTTAGGATATGTTGGTGCGCTTTTTATGTATGAAGGGCTAACAGTTATTTTATTGTACGCTTTAAAGTTGCAGCAGTGAACTCTAGAGATTCCATGTACGGGTCGTATAAAAAGACACAAACGACTGATAGCTCAACATCAGATATGTCTACTTTAGGCATTGGCAGTTTGAGGCACTTGCAATGCATCAATACGTGTAACTGTATGATGGGTGTAACTTTCAAAATACAGCCACTCACACGAACGCGTATACTGTTCGCAAAAGGAGATTCGATGAAATACCTGTAGGTTTGTTCAAATATTAAGATAGTGCAGCTTTATAGTTTTTGCATAACATCGGTTAACAGTTTGTTAATCATCTTATCTGATTATCATTGTTGGCTCATATGGTTTACAATCATGGGGTTCATGACCAAATGTTGGGACATCAGACATTCCGTCACTCGCATGACATCGTTAGTGACGCCTCTTTCCATTTTTATGAATCCAACACATGTGCTCTAAGATTGTTTCATTTAGTTAGCAACATTGTTAGACAAACAAGTAATTGCAGCCTCTTTATGACTTGGTGGTAAGTATAGTGTACATCAAAATCTTTAAAGCCGCATGTTTACAAATTAATTGTCCATCGATATCACTATAACTTAGCTTGAAAAATGCTTTCCCCTTGTCAAATGAATGCTTATCATGTCTCTTGCCTTACTGTTGGTGTAGGCGCATCAAAGTCTCATTCCGAAAGTTTAGGACCAACTAATGCAGAACCCACAGTGACTAGGCAATCAGTGGCTATGCACACAGACGCTGCTCAGGGGTCCATATCAACAGTGCACATGCAAGAAGATGGCCACAAGTGTAGCCTCGACAAACAAGTGTTGCACGGACACACATAACATCGTCATATTAGATTGTTTTATTTTCAGTTGCATCGATGGAGGATACACAGAAGGAATGGAGGATAACTTACTTTGTTGGACCATTGAAGATCGTAGCATGTTACAACTTACTGGAGCTCCATCTCCGTAATTTAGTGGTAAGTGTACCCCAAATTTGAAGCATGGATTCTTTATCAATGGGGTAGTTCTTGATTATTTGTTTCGTTTAAATGAAACGCTGATTGGTACAGCCTAATTAAAAAAGAATTTAAAATCACATGATCTGAACATTTTTCAATTTGTTTGTTTTTGAAATGTTTTTCAGGAACAACAAATTATGATTTCAAAGATTGGAGAAGAATTTTATGTACTTATAGATTAATGAATTGAATAAACTACAGATGCAGCTTATAGTCAGATCTTCTAAGAAAGTAAGCAAGTTCCAATTATATGTCCACATAAGATCAAACTATGCAAATAACATGATGGTTTAATTGGTTTGTAACTGATTGAATGCCATCAAATTTGCTCACTTCATTGGTGTCTACAAGCCCAGCAAGAAGTAGTTTGCTATGACAGATAACATGCACCTCAACATCCAACCCAGGAAGTCTTCTTTCATCCTCTCGACAATGAACCCAGTGTACAAATGGGGTAAGCCCAACAATGTTCCTTAATCCATGAACACTTGGTCTTTTCAAACGAGTTGAATTAGTATTTAGGACATTGGCTAAAAGACCGGTCAAAGTATTGGAAAGTATCGGAAAGGCACTTTATTTGAGCTGACATGTAGTAAGCCTGATGAGGGAGGCCAAATCTGTAAGTTGTGAATGTTACTGGTACACAAACAATACACACATGATGATTTTGTGTGCTAATCATGGATGAATACGGTACGTCATTGTATTAAAAAGATCATTCGATAACCTCTTGCCTCTTGGCATACTTTAGTATTTTAATACAGTAGTAATTTTACATGATGATTAGTTTGCATAGTTTATAAACTAATATTCACAAATCAGGTACTTACAAGTCAAGTTTTTCAGCATATTTAATAATTTAATGTTTTAATAGTAATTTTACATGATGATTAAAATGCTACATCATATTTACATTTCGGTTGTTACAAAATGTATTAGTTTTAGCATGCAAGTTCATCTACAAACAAAATGGCAGCCAATAATGTTTATCTTCTTAGTCTTTCAAATAATATATAATTTACATTCATAGCTTTATTGTTTTAATATATTATCGTATCTGTAGATAACATTCAAACACCTTTGGCCGGTCACACACCATTACAAGGAACAACCACAGTTCCATTACCAGACCTGTGACTACTTTGTGCTACACAGCTACTATCGGTATTTACATCATTCCAAATGACTATTGATGAGCAGCTGGAACGAAACAAATCTACGCATGGTAATAGTAATACTACCATACTGATAATTCCAACACTGTTACTAAGTGCTATTAAATGCATTGGATAACAAACAGGTTGATTTCCTGTAGTAAACACACTTTATTAAAAGAAATTAGCGTCCTTAAAAAAATAGTATACCATTGTCTTTCCTGCAGTCTCTTAAATAAATGTTATCGATCTACTTAATAGGGACAGGTGATAGTCTAGCCGATTTAGCTTTCTTTCCATCTTATGTTAGAAGTTTTTTTTGCATAAAAGTGGTTTTGTGACCCACATGCATCTTAAATTTGTTGTTCACCCTTTTCAAATGACTCCTGCTTTGAAGTCGATTTTGATAGTCAAGTTGGATCCAGCCGTCTTTTGATCATGGTCTTTATTGGCAAGTTATCTAACCCTACAACCATACAAGTATATCCTGGCTGCAATTTCTCTAAGCTCCAACCTTTTTCTACATGTATCTCTTGACCCTTTTATTCATGAATGGGTTGGTTTGGGTTGTGTTTCGTCAAAAAATGGTTTACTAAAACGCTCATCTAAAACGAGGATGGGTCAAATTAAGACTTAGAATCCGATACATTAATGTTATGGTTCGTGGTGTGTAATAATTTAGAAAATTTGTATGTCATGTGCAATGTGCAGCCCTTAGTTCGATAAAAATAATTTACCTTCATCAAAGGTTTGTTTTAATGTTACAGGAGCAAAGAACGGACGTGTTTTGAACTTCTATGCAAAATTTTAAATCAAAAATTACATTTTATATAAATGCATGCACTGTGGCAGAGCTGACATTTGGAGATGTTATGGGTCATCTGCAGCTATTGATTCTTTACCAGAGACTAAAAAGCCTGAACAAAAGAGTGATGAACTTCCTATCGATATCAGATTGCCTGTAAAACATGTATTATCTAGAGAGCTTCAAATATATCATACCGTTTCATCTTAAAATTTCATTTTAAAAAACATAATTTGTTTCACCATTCTTAAATTTGGTTTGTTTGCAGTTGTACTTCAATAAGAGACGATATAAGCATCCAGAATTCATGCACGCCGACTTTGAATGTAGATTTTGTCAGGTAAACTTACATGAATTTGAAAGGAGATTTAGTTATGAGGGGTATTATAGACATTTTCTTTCCAAAGGCATCTTGCATGTATCCTCAATGAAAATTTGTTGATATCATATTCAGGAATATGTAGCAATTTTTTGGTTTGATGTAATTCTTTTTCTGTGGTACTTTATAGATTTCGTAAGAGGACTCCTGAAGGGATATATTATACATTTAGAGATATGACACACGAGAAGATTCTCTAAGGTTGTTGCATTGGATATTTGTTTCTCTATAATTTCAATCAAAAATTGTATTCTTTGATCATTTAGTATCCTTTATTAATGATTATTCACGAAATATTTTATTAGCCATGGCTCACCTTCTGCCCATCCTTCTAGGCTATGCAATGAATGGTTGGAGACTTGGATATATTTCTGGTCCTAAATATTTTGTTGCCGCCTCTGGAAAAATTCAAAGTCTGGTACATTATCTCATCTCACATTCTCTTTTATGGTAGCTGCCATGTGATTCATATCACAATCAATGTATTGGGATCATCTCTCATTTTATGTGTTGTCAAATACGATATTTTTATTTGTATAAGGAATAAATGGTCCCTATTTTCTTTATTGATTTAGTCCACATCAGGTCCAGTAGTATAACGCAAAATATTGCAGTTGCTGCTTTAGTAATGGGATACGGTGGTGGAGAAGCAGTATCACATATGGTTAAAGCATTTTGTGAAAGACGAGATTTTTTGCTCGCAGCTATTTGGGAATTGGATGGTGTGAAAATATCTGAGTCGCAGGTGCAGTTACTATTTTGTTCATAAAAATTAGTGTTTATGTATCGATTAAATTTATTTATATTTGCATTTCTACAAGCTTGCCCCGTGATCTATAATACATGGTTCTAATACTTGGATTTTGCAGGGTGCTTTCTACGTCTTTGTTGATTTTAGCTATTACTATGGCACAAAGGTAGATGGCTTTGGTTTGATTACGGATTCAGAATCTATGTGTCAGTATTTGCTTAAAAACGGTCAGGTCATAGCACATTACATGTCCATATTTACTTTTTGTTTGTTTGTGTGTTTTATGCTAAAAGGCTATAAGAACATTTTAGTATGTCACAGTGAGATTAAGACATGTAGAATGGTCAGTTTGTAATTGTTGGGGTGGGTCAAAATTTTTTGTCTAAAAATACTGATTATTTTATTAATGATTGAAGACTGTTTAGTACGTGACTAATAAAATTTACAGTATTTTGACTATAATAGATATGATTTTATTAAATAAATGATTTAGGAGCTTTTATACACAAACAAATACTTTCGTGAGACTTCAGTACGTCGTAAACGTCCTGTTCAATCTAACTTTTTTTTTGTCATACCAGTTTTAGCTATTAAATTGAATATAACACAAACCAACGCTTCCATAAGTAAGTAATAGCATCAAACTTTCCATCCCTTATTATTATTATTCAATGAGGCTAAAGTACGTGTACTATGTTTATAAACCTCGCTTATACAAAGGTATGATGTAATTGTGGATGTTGGATTGTATAGAAAGCCAGATGCTCTTGAATCTACACACTTCCTATATTTTAGTATTTTTATGTAGGAGTATCAAACGGTCACAGGAAGATAGTTGGTGGCATCACTGCTGCAGCAACTACAGGTGGTGCTAATGATAATACGCGGAAGGGTTATTTCATACTTTTACCTGCATTTATGGTATGAACAGTTATGTAGGTGCTGTGAGCCGAGAAGTTGCTTCAAACCAGCTTCTATCAGGGCCCGACTCAGATGATGAGTTAATCATGGTTCCAAAGTTCCCTTGGATCAAAATCAATAGGAATGACACTGATTGGCTTCACGTGCAGACTTGCATCACTTAGGAATGTTTTTACAAGGAAGGCAGGCAGATGCTCCACAAGAAGCCCTTCAAGTGCTCGATATTGTTCCTCATGAGTTGCCCACTAACCAGCAAGGATATTAAGTCTTGATTTGGTATTATTGGTGATGATTAACCATATATTATGGTCTATTCACTAAATGTTGATGTAGGCTCTTATGTAGGTACACACCTGTGGGCCAATCATTCTACTCCCCTAATCTGGGTAAAAGGCAACCATTGGGTGAAGGGCTGGAAAGCTGGAGTGGTTTCTATCAGAGCATTCAACCGACTTAGATGGGACTGTCTATCAATATCGGTTCATATGTATTTTGGGTCATGATTAGAGGATTTATGCATTAATTTGGTGAGTTCTATATCAGGGGATTTATTCATCAGCTTAGTGTAGTTATTGGTGTCTATATTGAACAATGTAGTTGTCTTAAACATGAATTTAAATTGATTAAATCTTCAGCATGTGAAAGTTCGTGCCATCTATATTATCCATGTTGTTTATCATGATCCTCTGGGAACATTGATTCTTCCACCATTTCTTATCATCCATTTCTTCAACTTTCAAATTAGCAATACATGTTGATTTGACATGTTTTCAAATATACAGAAGCCATATCCACTCATATATAATTAAATGAGTCCAAGTTTTCCACATCTAATGATATTACAAAGTTATTCACCTAACAAATTCAACTCTATTCGTATTTTGTAGAATTTGTCTTAATCAGTTAGTTACTTATGGAGGTTTATACTATAGCTCTCCAACTATAGCAAGTGCCACAAGAAACTTGATTCCTGGGAACACATTCTTGATCGCAGTCATTTCTGTGTACTCCGATCAAATACCAATAATTATCATATAAGGTCTGGAAGTTTCAAAAATTATATACAAGCTAATTTGGAGTGAACAAAGATATTTAAATGTAAGCATTTTTTTTTGTTTAAACCCTTTGCTTTAGAGAGGTATTAGGCTTAATTTATGGATGGTCAAGATAAGATAAGTTTGCTTGTATTATCGATCTAGAGTGAATTTTGTAACAGTTTGTGCTCACCAAACCTTGCTTTTATATAGAGCCTAATGATGTGTATATTTCTTCATAACTCGATAACCGTCTGTAATATCTACTAAAAAAATATATAGAAAATAATTATGTCTTCTAAATAAAAATTTTCCGTTAACTAACACCATTTAAAAAAAAAGAAAAAAAAAAACCTAGAGCTTGTCATATTTAAAGTCAAAAACATTATGCCTTCTGAATAAAAATACTAACCCCATTAACAATGAAAATGAACGTCAAAATCACCTTCCTTGAAAATTATTTCCCATTAACTAATAAGTAATATATAAGCGTACAAAATTATTTATTTACGGCATTAAGAAAGGAAATAAATAAATGATTGGCGTTCCGTTAAATAATACCATCAAAATAACAATTAAACTCCCCATCATTAAAAATGAGTTTCAGTTAACTAACACCATTAAAAGAATAATTATAAGTCATGCCCGCCCATCGGGCGGGCTTCGAAATCTAGTATATATATATATATATATATATATATATATATATATATATATATATATATATATACTAGTTGCAAAACCCGCCCGATGGGCGGGTATGACTTGTGATTATTGTTTTTTTTTTTTAATTTTTAGTTAAATAATTTTTTAAAATTTCTTTATTATATAGAAACATTTATTTAACCATATTGTTTATTTATTTTTTAATTATTTATTTATTTATTTTTATTTTTTTGGTTTTGTAATAAGGTTTTCAACAATGGAGGTGGTTCTAGTGTTTGTTTGTCTATGTTAACCGTAATTGGGCGGGGTCGCCTTGTGAGTATTCAAGGAATAAATTAAGAAATAATTAATGAATTATGAAGAATATAAAACACTTATACAATGAAAAGCGAAAAAAAATAAATGATTACAATTTTTATACTGCGCATATTGTTAAATTTCTATACAGTGACGAATAACGTGAAATTTTTATAGAGTGAATAAAGAACAAAGCAATGAATGGTAATCTGATAAGAGCAACTAAAACTTAATCTGCCATTACAAAGTATATGTTAAAGTTTTTTATCCATAATGTGGTCAGTTATATATATATATATATATATATATATATATATATATATATATATATATATATATATATATATATATATATATATATATCAAAGGAAAAAAAATTAATTATTAATCAATTAATGGGCATTGGTCAAACTGGTTGAAATTTGCCCAAAGTGTTTTGATTTGGTTTATGATTCATATTATTCTTGTGCTAATGTTCTTTTTGGATCATGTTTAATGTTGTAATAATTTAGAAAAAATGTGTTTCTGGTTAATGGACTTGATCGGCACCAAAGAGTACCGTTTTGACTTGTAAAAGTATGTTTCCTTAGTAGTGTGACGACAAATTATTAGTGGTAGAGAGTAATCTTTAATTAGTGTACCATTGCAATCGATATATGTACTGTTATTAGGAAGCTCATCCAAATTATAACCCGTTTTTATTGCTCAAGTTGGAAAAGAACACAAGATAATTTTTTTTTTCGTAAATAAATAAAATAATATGTTGTTAACCACATTTATAAGTTGTTATAAAAAGAATAACATCCTGCTACTTTCCCTCAACCTTCTTCAAAAAGCTTGGTCTCCATCGTTTAGTGGAAATCATCAAAATATGGCGGTTTACGATCCTTCTGTTAAGAAGACTACCTGTTTGACATCCTTCTAAGCGTGTAATGAAACAACACAGCGCTATTAGAAAATTTATGGTTTAGCTGTTAGCTTCTTATTAGATAGGTATGTTGGCTACAAATTTTGGTGAAGAATGCAAGCAGCATGGTAAAACCACATATTTAGATTGACTGTGTGAACACATATAAATTTATTTCTCCATGACCGGTTATATTCCTTCTTGGTAACCAACGACGAAGCTTTCAAAGCATCTCTATAAAAAAAAGTTCTGGCCGCTAGCCAAATAAACACGATGCATAGTATTTCTAGGTTTATAAATTTAGGCCACTCATGTAATCACCTATTAGATATGTTTGAATGCTTGATAGATATACTTAATTAATGTAATCACCTATTACATATGACTCAACAAACATCTCTTCATTCAATCTTAAATAATAAGGCACGGAAGTAATTCACTTTATTATAATGTTCTTTTTGTTAAAACTTACGTACATTGGAACTAAAATCATAGGGATTGAAATAGCAAACTTTGGGTGTCATAAGGCTTTTGCATGATTCGATATGTACCAAAATGTTGAATAAGTGAAGCTCATTGTCTCAAATAATGGCAAAATCAACCTGAAAACAAAGAATATAGGGATGAGCCATTCGACCCGAATCTCGAAACCGAACCACAACCGTACCGATACCATACCGAAACGGTACCGATCTCAATATATGGTACGGTACCGGGACTACGAAATAAGGTGAAAAAAATCGGGACCACTAATTCGGTACCGGACCGGTACCAAATCGGGAAATTCCCAAAAAAATGGGGAAACCCCGGTATTCGATTTCCGTTCGGTATGGTACCGGTACCACTAATTTTGCTCGGGAAAAATCGGTATCACTAATTTGGTACGGGACCGGTTCCATGCTCATCCATAAAAGAATACACACGAAGTTAATCGAACTTCTGTTGGCAAATCACTTATGTTGGCAATGTAAGTGAGCGTGATAAGAGGAATCCAAATAAATTATGGAACATTACATTCTGTATATTTTGCTAGTTATAGTTTCAAATAAGAATTATAATACAATTTAGTCCACAAATTTTGTTGGTTACATCCTATTATTTGCCCAATAAGACTTTATACATGATATTAAAAACCTGATGTATTTCCTCTGCTGAAGGTAATCCATGCATGCCTCGTTTTTTACAATATTTACAAAGTTCATCCTCACAACGTATATTCATGACACCACCCTCTCATCGTGTTTTATCATATAAATGCAATACAACAATATGAGTTAAATGTTTTGCATCAGCAAACCGTAAAAAATCAAATCGAAAAAGAATAATACCTTTAAGAACAATATGAGTTAAATGTTGCATTCTTTTCTTCTTTCTTAATTTAGTTTCAACCTCAGTCTATTTACATTCGGCTTTGCTTCATCATTTTTACTTTTCTTCTTACTTTTTTTAATAACGATTCTGGAGTTGGGATAACAAACAACGTGTGATTCGCCTTAAAATTAATTTCATAATCTTTGGAATTGATAAACCACCGGTTAACATATCAGATCTATTAAATTGTATAATATATCCTCAAATGACCAAGTAACAATCACATTCAGTGCATCCAAAAACCACACATGAAATGGTGATTTTGTCACCATGGCCCTATATGCATTGACCCACACATGAATATATAAAACATGATTCTTAAAACATTCTTGTTATGCTAATGACATATTCATTAACAAATACACGGCTTAGGTTAAGCATGCATTAATGCTACAATTTCCTCCCATATTTGCAACCTTTTGTATAACATATAATATAAAGTTTTCAAACTTGAAAGTAATGAGTTAAATTATTATCACTACTAAAAGTAATACCTACTTTAAATGTCAATGTGATAGCAAATGACATGGTACAGTGATATGCTAAAATGAAATAGAGAAGAAAAATTTACAGCTAGATATCCCAAAGGCCTGCTCACTTTCCAAACATCCAAAATTGGCCACATAATAAACCTGATTAACCATGTAAGTATACTAACTTCTGATCTACAATTCCCATACCACATATCAAACAATTATTCCATTTTGACAATTGTCAAAACAAATTCCTAAATTCAAAACCAACCATTATTCTATTACAATGACTGAAATTAAACAACATATCAAACATAGTAACATGTTAGCAGAAATCAACATACCTGCAGATTTTACCAGGATGAGCATCAAGGTAACAAAGCTTATTCGACATTGTACTTTGCTCAGTGAACTGTGTATAGTCCGATAACGAATCATTAACCGATTTAAGCGTACTCTTTTTCTGGACAAATGTAAACGCATCAACATCAAAGAAAAACATCCATTTAGTCTTAAACCTATATCTATGCAAACAATCATTCACTATCAAAAGATGATTATGATAATACCCATCAAAATGCTCTTCATTACGAATATCTTGTACCATTACGAATATTAGTATTGCTGATTTCATACCATGTTTTGTTCATATGCCGACTGAAAAAACGTACCAGGTATGAGCGATGGAAGCCTTTCTGGAGATCCATAAGCTTTGTGAATCTGAAATCTATGTGGGCCTGATATACCTTGTAATTCCTTGAAACCTTCTGATGGAACCTAATGCACAACAAATCCAGGCTTTGAGATTTTGCATATGAGAATCATAATTTGAGGGCACATTGCTTAAATGAAATCAAGATTGTAATGCTAATTTCGATTATATTTTTTTATGGTTGGAATCCTAATTGTCCAATACAACATCTTGCTACCGTACAAATCTTGTATGTACTAATTTGGTATCTATTGCTCAGGCGTGGAGGCTTTACAATAACAGGAAGCATGTGGAGCTCGTCGACACCATTATCAACAGGTCCTACTTTAAATCAGAAGTGAGTCGAGCAGTTCACATATGTTTACTATATGTGCAAAAGTATCCTGAAGAAAGACCAGACATGACTTTTAATCTCAATGTAAATCTACACCATATGTGCTAATATTTGAAACATGTCATGCTTTAGTAAAATTTGATACGGATTGACCCGCAAACACTTTTTGCAGTATTAATAAGAAATTGTTGACTTTGATAAAGAAACAATATTATTACGATAAGTGAATACTAATGTAAACATTTGAATAAAATGATTTAGGATGTTACATGTGTCAAATATAGACATTGGATGACTTTCTGTGTTTGACCCATTTGGCACGTTCCTCTTTTAGCCAAACTTTTTAATGCTGACATGTTTGATAAGCATATCGACTCGTGTGTACTGTCCTCTTTCTCTGAATCCACAATTTGGACGCCACGGCTTCGGAGGCTCAATGCGAGGGGAAAAGTGAACGACAATAGCAGTTAGATTGTCGCTTGTGTGTAGGCGCATCACTTGATTAATGAGTTCTGTAGCACATCGTTGATGGTCATTGTGTTGCATTTGATGTCTCCGGACAAAGTCCATTGCTTCTTCACATGACATCCCATATCCCATGACATCCAATTATCATAAAAAACAATATGCTTTCGGTACTGTATGAAAAATGAAAACAGAAAGGCTAAGGGGCTGAAAGTTTTAAAAATTTCTTACAGCAAATGGCCACGCAATTCATGTTTAATTGTTATAAACGCAATTCAAGTTATTGCTTATATTAACTCGGATAGTTTATTTTTTTCTTTTTCTTTTTTTAATTCTTATTAACTGATATAAACACAATTCCAAACACCCTATCGTAACATTACCACCAGCAAGTACAAACAAATCTGACTAATGAATTTGCGTAGGCCGAAACAACCATCAGAAATTCAGTGCCACTTTTGACTATCAAAGAAATAGCCTTACCATATCCAAGCAACAGATGGTTTTCATTCAAGCTTTTGACTATCAAAGCAGCAGATGGTTCACCTTATTGCTTGTTTAGTCTATTGTCCCATTTTCAGTTCCGACCATCTCCATCTGTATTCAAAATAAATAAATAAAAGAAATAGAAGATTGTGGAATTAAATGATGATTCAAACACCTGTGCACCTTTAATGTTAGGACGACCCCTTGATTTATCTGAATTTTCACTCCCTCTAGATTTTATCTAGGGATCAACTTGTTTTCACGAATTACAATGATGCTTGTTTGGTGAAAACTGGTTAGAATGAGTGCCAACTCAATTACATTTATCAGCAAATTGTTAAGTCGACTATTTTAGGGCAGCAGGGGATTACTTCTGCAAGGGAGCAGTCAAAACTGGTTACAACTTTGAATTATTACTATATATAAAGGACAAATAACGAATCTTTCATGCTTTAATACCTATCATTATGTGCAATGGGACACATACCTAAAATGTAAAAAAGGAACTGCGGTGAGGACAAAAGTAGGCAGGGCGGAGCGGGTCATACAGGTTACAGGTCAAAAGTGTTAAAAAAAGGACACTCAGACAACCACCAGCCCACATTAACAGGTTACGGTCTAACTACTGGATTGAATTATAACTTAGCTGGGTTGTATGCTTATTTTAAAAGCTTAATGTTTGGTTACAACTCCATTAGGCCAAGACTTACTTTGCTAGTATGGGTTCTTATTGTCAACAATGAAACTTTTGTTTTACTAACCATCAAATCCTTATCATTACTTGATCTTTATGCACAACAACACATAAATTACAATTCTTGATGCACAAAAAAGGGTCCACCATTAATACACGTTACCAATTAGACTTTTCACACCATCATGTTTTGCTTTTGTTCCAAACAAATATCAATGTTTCTATAAATCTGCAAGAGAAAATGAACTTATTTGGGCTCTTACTTTTGAGTTATCACCAGATCTACCAATTTTTTTGACAATCTTTACCATCTATTTAATTTTATAAATCTACCAGCACATAAAATCTTTGAACACACATATGGAATCAGTTTTGGATATACCTGTATTCAGGATTCGGTGTTGTACCATATTTGTGACACTGCCCACGTGCATATCTTTCATCTAATATTTTGCCACACGTTTCACATTTTTTATAATACCACACGTTTGTCGCGTCAATCTGTAGAAGCATTGCGTTTGCCGTGAAGCACACACGCTGCCCAAACTTAAAAATCATTAGTTGTGTACGTGCTTAGAAGCAACGCTGTATGAAGATGTATAAACCTGTTGCGTCTCAGGGTCTATTTGCATAAGCATGTTCAACGGTATAGCATTCCAAAGTCTTTCTTATTCCCAATTGGCTAGCCTCTCAGTTTGCACTTACGGTGGTGGTGGCCTTGCATGAACCCAGTTGTATCTGTTAGTATAGGTGAAAAGTTATCAGGAATCTATATGTATACGCATTAATAATTTAATGTGGCATTTATACACATACACATTAAGCAGCTGTTTTGTTTTGGGAATCGGTGGATTGAAGTAATAGTAAGTTGCAGGAGTCGCTGTTAATTGTAATTCACCTATGGGCCAAGAACATTTGTTACAATAAAAGGAGGAAATTTCAGGCCATTCACTTTCTGCAAATAGTATTGTTGAAAAAGAAAAATCAAAAGATAAATAATAATTTCAACCTCTATTGTGGCATTACTCTCTGCAAATTACAGGGTTTCAAGATTGCATCCGTTTAGTCCTATCTGATAGAGATCCATTTCAATCAATAAAAATGAAAACTAAAACACAGTAAAGTACTCTTATCTGAACAGAAAACAAATTAAGCGAAAAGCGTACCTATGTGCTCCTTCAGCACAATAACCTAACAGTCTTAGAAGATTTTTATGCCTAACTCTACCAATCGCTTCAACTTCAACTTTGAATTCCATCTCACATTGTCCTCTATACATAAAACATTAATAATAAGCTATATCAGTTAACCATAAGATTAAAAGGGGGTGTCTGCAAACGCCGATTATAATTGCTCAATGTATTTTGAGATAATAGTTGCTTTCAGCAAGCAGTCCCTAGTTGCTTATTCCCAAGAATGTATTTCAATACTAACAAATACTTAATAATTAGTGTAAATAAGCAATTTCAAACACCCTAACAATCTAATTAACAAAACCAAATAGGCTAATAATCAGATATCCAGTTTGTATAAAAATGACCAAATTCAATCTAAAAACAAAAAGTACAAAAGAAGTACCTATTATTAAGCAAATTCTTAACAGCAATTTGAGTACCATCAGCAACAACACCACGATAAACAATACCATAACCACCTTGACCAACCACATTCTCATCAGCAAATCCATCAGTAGCATCTTCAAGCTCCCTTAAAGTATACCAATGCCCCCACCCCGAATGTGAAACTTCAGGACTATGACCATTACTCACTAACACCAACAACAATGCTTCTAGGAGAGACTGGGGTTGAATATCCTAGGTTGTGTTCATGATAGGCATTAGCTTATATTGATGATTACATAGCTTGTTCTTTCTTCCAGGTTATGAGGAGTGGTATTCCTAACTTCTGCGCTATTGCTGTAGCACTACATGATCTTGTGTACGTCCATAACTTTCAATGATGTCATGTTATGTATAACTGTTTATCTAACCTGAGACATAGGTGCATCTCTAGTCGATGTGAATAGTTAACGCTGATTATCTCACATACAGCTTTCATTTCTGTTTCTGCAGGTACAAAGTGAAGGGCCTTAGATTTTTTTCCTCACAATCTCTAATATTGGCCCACGAACCTCACCATCTAGTGCTTGTTAATATACACTTTAGTCAGTTTTATAAGATGTTTGAAAATCCATTTTCATTCATTAATTTTTTATAAAAATTAAACCTTAAAGAATTAAGAAACATGATCGAACAGTATAGTACGATTAGAGCCTAAAATACCCCCATTTTGACCAGTACTGGTAGACATAGTTCCACTTGATTTATAGAATGAGCCATTATTTCCTGAATCACAAGCTTCCATTCTTTGAAGTCCGCATCCTGACAGAATATAACCAAACATCAATATTCATAAAACCCGTATCTACTCTCATAAACTTCGTTATTTCCTGAATCACAAGCTTCCATTCTTTGAAGTCCGTATCCTGAAAGAATATAACCAAACGTCACACCATCTACGATATCCTACTATACCATTATGAAAAAGTTTGATTACCTTAAGCTTCTTGGTCAAAGGTTAACCATAACTCCTCTCGATTTATCTGCACCAAATGGCATAGTAAGATTCACATTCTACTAATATTTACAGTAGCTTCTAATAAACAATAACATGTATGCTTGAACACTTTCACTTGGTCACTAAATATAATTGAATACGTACCTCGACATTTGTTATAAAATCAAGAGGGAAAAAAACACAAATAAAGGCATTACTTTAACATTAACAAATTTATGATATTTAAAAAGAAATCATCGAAAGATACCTTGATGTATGTCACCATTTTCGACAACTTGTATAAGTAGTCCCAAGATTTCTTATACGTGGTGACTCATTCAAATTCTTATACACAATTACTTTGAATTCAGTTAAATTATATGTAAACAAAATGAGAGAGCTTTCATTGATTATTTAAACATGAAAGAAAAAACATAAAGATTAGGGCAAAAGAAATACATATATGTTGAAATCAATAATGATGATAAATGAAATCGCTTTACATACGTGCTAAAACATAAATACAGGGCAATCAGAAACCATATATCATTCCATCAAGTGAGATAAACCATACAAATCACCTGTAAAAAGGTTCGACCATGGTTTCAGCAAGGATGTCATATAGTAGCTGTCAAAACAGATCATGATGAGTTCTAATAACATGCGTTTTATGTATTGTTCAATTGAGAAAAATAAAATAATTGATCAACAACATCTTTGATACTCAAGGACATAAAGTCGTTCATTATATAACAGCAAAATAACAACTTACTAACCTGCAAGGAAGAGGTCTAACATACAAAAACCTGCAAAGAAACATACAGTAACAAAGTTTCATCATTAGGGTTTTGAGGGAAAGAGTCGTACCTTTTTTGTGTATGTGAACAGTCAAACAAAAACCCTAAAAAATGTCCTGCGTGGGTTTTATATTTATTAGGAAATATATTTAGGGAAAAGATAGATATCATTAATACTTGGTAAACATTATATATTTAGTTTTGCCTCATATAATTCAAAAATTAACCTAGTCTAGTGGTAAAAAATCTTGATAACAAACCAAGAGATCCATGGTTCGAAACATGTTAGCATCATTTTTAAAATTTATTTCCGAAACCTTGAAAAGGTTAATAATTCTTTAATGAGATTTCTAAAATTAATTATAAAAATACAAAATAAATTTTAAAAATTGCTTACATGGTGACAATGTGATGACATGGCTGAAATTGAATTACTGGGCATTGACTGGACAATGACTGGGCATTTCCTTCAAATGCCTCCTGTTATATATAATGTAGAGATATATATATATATATATATATATATATATATATATATATATATATATATATATATATATATATATATATATATATATATATATATATATATATATATATATATATGTGTGTGTGTGTGTGTGTGTGTGTGTGTGTGTGTGTGTGTAAAAATCGACCATATAGAGTTTTAGGGGGAAAAGGAAATCAATTTTAGTCCAATTATAATTCTTAATTAAGGAGGTTATCTAGAATGATCTTAGGGTAGTATAAATACAAAACCAAAACACCCTAATCCATTTTTTTGAATATTCGGTCAAACCAAGGGAGGAAAAAGAAAAAAAAAATAGGGTTCATTATTTTGAAGAAAAATAAGCTTAAGGTATGCCTAGTGATCCCTAATTCATTTGATTGTTGATTGATTCATGTAATACAAGTTATGATGGATCTAGGGTTCATGAAGATTCTGTAAATAAAATATATTAGACCTATTAGAATGATTGGGGGTGATTATATACGCGTGTGTGTAACCATTAGTGTCTAGGATGTGTTATTTTGCAAGTAAGGGTTTGACATATTTTTTAGGGCTATAGTAAAACTAAGTTTATTCATAGACGGTAATGATTTATTTCATGATTCTTGAGTCTAAATTATAGTTCAGAGAGCCTACTTTCCAAAAGGTCCGGCCACGATTGATTTTGAGGTCGGGAAGTCAGTCAAATGATTTTTGTAAGTAAAGGTTTCAAAGCTGTTAAACCGAGACAGATTTAGGTTAAAATTAAAGAGGTAAAACGTGGGTTTGAAAGTGTAATTAGGGGTTGTCCTTCTGGGGAAGTTGAGTTCTATGTGCCCTTTGACTTCCTCGCGAAGGTTATCCGTTAATAAGTTGTGCAAGTATGGTTTTTAGGTCAAAACATTTGGGTGTGCGTGCAGTTTCGAATCTGGATAGTTTTCGTGTTTGATTTTCTAAAGGGTACTTGTGTGTGTTTTTAGTTCATGGCATTCTGGGAGTAGCTTGTATGCTCATGAGGAACCATGGTAAATGTTTGGTGTGAGTTGTGGAGTTTATTTTGTCATGATTTTATATGGGTAAAATACCCCAAAAATTTGTGTTTTCTGACAAAATGTATAGAAGGGATTTAGTGAGTGTAAGTGATTAGTAGCGTTGAGTATGGGGTCGAGGTGACCTATGGTGGTTTATGTAACCCTTAGACATCCATCATATGTGTGTTACATGGAGTTAAGCTTTTAGCTTGGTCGCGTGTAAAGTGGTTCTATTTTTGTTTGTTTAGATTTGTGTTAGATTTTATGGAAGCTGCCAGAGTTTTCAGGTGAGTTTCATAGTCCCATTTTTCTTTGTTTTAAACTTGGGATGGGAATGATGCTTGTGTTGATATAAGTTTTAAGTTACTGTGATTATGTGGTTTAATGAGTGCATGGACTTGTAAGTGGTTATTGTATGTTTGCTGCATGTGTGATATTTCTGTGTGGTCCAATTGGAGGGTAGCTATGCTCCCATTATTCGTCTGTGCGATCCAATTGGAAGGTAGTAACTTTACGCACTATTTTTCTGTGTGGTCCAATCTGAGGGTAATGATTACCCATTAATGTGAACTTGGATCGTGAGCATGTTCCGTCCCGTTTGTTGGTTAGTTGGCTACGATTACAATCTAGTTTGTACGATGACTATCTTTATTGTCCTGCCATGTTTTATAATCACAGTGAACTGGTCTGAATGAGATAAATTTTGTGTCTTAAACCTATGAACCTCACCAACTTTATGTTGATGTTTTTAAGCATCATTTTTAGGTGGGCGTCATAAGGATAAGATAGAAGGAAGTGACTAGACGAGACCTTAGTTATATTGGAAGTGGTTTATCTTTCATGTTTGGATTATAAATTATTTCAGATTTTGGTTATGATACTTTGGTTGTTATTTGGTCAGTATTTTATGTCATAATAAAGACACCTTTGGAGTTTTACTTCGGCATTTTTTGGGGGTATTGTTATGACACTTTGTGTTTATGCTTTGCTCTAATTTGTTGCACTAGAAATTCTCTATATAGACACCATGTGTTGTGATGATATCCATGATGTTGCACTCGCGTTTCCGCCTTGGCGAGGTGTGACAATTCACCAGGATCATTTTCGTACGATATGAATCCAAATCAAATCATCGATGGTTCTTCCCCCGGGAAGCCTTTCAATATCAAAACTTTGACATATCTTTATAAACTCAGTAAGATTTCGAGCGTACAAAACCATACATGAAAAATCTCGCGAAGATAATAAAATTTGATATCTGGTGATGCTTATTAAAAACCTTTCTGCGAGACTAGGGAAGAAGTGTGTGACGAATCAACTTCAAATAGGTTTTCTATAAGCATCACCATATATGAAATTTTAATGTCTTCGCGAGATTTTTCATGAATGGTGATGTACGCCCGAAATCTTATTGCGTTTATAGAGATACGTCATAGTTTTGATATTGAAAGGTGTCCCGGGGGAAAAACCATCGATGATTTGATTTGGATTCAAGCATATCATACGAAAATGATCTTGGTGAATCCTCAAGCGAATTGGATAAACAACATAGTGGAAGGTCTATACGAGGGTGTGAATGTTCGTGTAACAATGATCAAGAGGACGGCCAATATTATTAGTATAATAGAGAAACTTCGACATTATTATGACAATCATAATATATTGCATTTTTATGGCTGGCAAGAGGAAAAAGATTTTTATTATCTTGCATTCAAGATGTGTGGTAATACATTAGAAGATTTTCCCGGGGCTTATGATTTTATTGAAATTAGCAATGTGATGCCACTTCGATCGGATATTCTCACATAATATTTAATAACCGTTAATAAAACTAATTTTTGATTATTTGAAGATTTTATAAAGTTACTAAATAGTACTTTTTGTCAATTACTAACTACAGACGCATAAATAAGGAGGTTTCTAGTTTGCAAAGAAAAGGAATAAATCACGAAAACTTGAGGCCAAACAATGTATTCATAAAGTCTGATACAATCGCAAAGCTTGGACCATGCAGATTTGTATTTGAGGAAGAAAAAGATGAACATAATGGTGATTCTACATATTTCAATCATTATCACTTATTCACAATCGCAAAGCTTGGACCATGCAGTTTTTTTTTTTTTTTTTTTTTTTTTTTTTTTTTTTTTTTTTTGGGCTAGTTTGTAACATTTACAAGGATTTCCTCTATTATTCACAATAGGTGGTAGCTTGAATACGAACATGCACAATCTTGCCAAAATCTTATTATATTGTACAAGTGGCGGTTCTTACAAGCTGAGTGACCAAAAGGTGCGAGATGATGAACTTGATCTTTATAAGATGGTCAAGGCCCGTGATCTCATTGAGAAGATCCTAAGTAACATGTATGGCACCAATTAACATTTTTGATAAACTTGCTTTGAAAGTAAACACCCTTACACATACGAGATATCATGTGAGAAGTAATTTAAGCCGGTGTTTGGGATTTAATTGTTGTATTGTTTATATTTTTTTTTAACTCTATAATCTAACCTAAAACCTTTTGAAAATTGCTCTGATTGGTTTTTAATTTAATAATCTATTATTTTTTCTAGTATCACTAAGCCCTTTCCAAACATTATGCATGGAGTACTTATTTGTAAACTGAAAAAAAAATATAAGAAAATCCCAAACACCCCTCACTATTGCTTTTTGAAATAAGTTGGCCAAAACATATTATATTAACTAAAGTTAAATCACTAACGATAAATATTAATCTTGTGCAGCAGTGTGATCTGTTGCGTCATCCCTTGTTTTGGGGGACAATTAAGCGCCTCTCTTTTATGGTGGACTTTAGCGAGCATATATATTACCAAGGGGACAATACTCCCGTTGTTCATGCAGTAAAAAGTGAATGCCAGGAGAATAAAGCATATATATGAATTACTCATCAGATAACTAATTCATTGCAGCTTTAGGAGAATTAATAGGAATCTTGTTTCTCCTACTCCAACAACTCCCTCAAGTGCCAATGAATGTGTGGAAAGCTGTAACCCAATCATGACAACACATTTAGAGGTTAGCGTATCCTGTATTAAGGACTTTCTGTTCAAGGATATGGATAATGAGAGCATCTTCATCGAAGAGGAATTAGCAGTTTGCCTTAGTGATTTTAATCAGTGACTAAGATAGACGTAACATAATGTATCTTTACATGTGTTTTTGTTGATCCCATTTCTGAAGTAGTTGCTTTTCTTTTATTTTCCTTCCCTTAATTATTAATATGTTCACATATGTTCTCTTCCGGTTTTTAGGTAGAGACGATTAAAAATACTCGTTGTGATTGATAAGAAAATGGCTTTAGTTCTTGTGTTCTTTTGTTTTCTTGCTTAGATATACTCAACGAATTCATCTCTGGCGCTAGTGATGGTCACCATCCGTCCTCCACCAAATGTACACCCATTGAGGATGATGCATTTCCATTGATATGACTTATTAGCTTTTTAAATGTATAGATAACTTATTGATGTATTACCTTTTATAAGTGTTGGTGATTATTGATATGGACTAGTGATATAGGAACGGGTTTGCATTTGTTATGCATTGTTTAAAACAAGCATATTGTTCTATAATTTGCCGTTTCTTGATCGCAAGTGTTCTGTTCTCTAATTTTTTTGCCTGACCAAATTCATTGATTGATTGCCGTGTAACTTATTCGATTATACACAACTTTTTATTAAAGAGTATCAAATATATACTTTTGGAATAAAATAGCATAAACACTCCAAACCTTCAAGATCGAGATTTCTAAAAAATTGAAAACTTCAAGCTGGTATGTAAGAACTCGTCATTCCAATATCTTACGATAAACACACATTCGCGACACTCATTGTAGGGTGTGTCACAACATCTTGTCGAGTGTTTAAAATGGAATAAAGGTAATGTCGAAGTTGAAAGTTACCCACCCAAATGATTGGCTTTGAAACTAAAGAACTTATTATTATTATTATTATTATTATTATTATTATTATTATTATTATTATTATTATTAGTTTAGTTTTTAGTTTTTTACAATTGGGCCATTTTTGATGATCCAATCTTTAGATAAAATGGGTCCATTTTAAAAGTTTAGCAATCTCATTAGTCATTACTAACAAAGGGACCATTTGGCAGGATGTATTTTATGGGTTTGGACTAAAAGAAGAGTTAAAACCCTTGTTTGTTATGAATCATGGGTTTTAAAATTAGGGGTCAAACCCCTAAACTCTACCATCCTCAGATCCCATCCCCCCCCCCCCCCCCTCCTCCTATTATTCTATATCTTTCTACATTTTGTGGATCCTCTCACACTTTTCTCTCTTTCTCTTTCTTTATTTCTTTTTTTTCTTATTATTATAAAATTGCATTTTTTTTAATTAAATTTTCTCTCTCTTCATTTAATATAAACCTATATTAAATTCAAATCCTAATCTAATATCCAAATTTTAATCTAAATCCAAATTCAATCCTAAACGCATTTACAAACCAAACGGGCCCAAAGACTAAAGAATATTGTAATTCCTCTCATTTTTATTCTCTTGAAAATGAAATATTCGGTTTACCCTTTATTTAAAGCTATGTTGACTTTCCATAAAAGACTGTTAACAGTTTATAGTTATTAAGAGGTAAAATAAGAAAACATTTATAACTTCATTTAAAGAATGATGACAGTTTTTTTTGTAAAACAAATATAGACAATAATAATACTAATAATAATAATGGTATTGCTAACAACAACCCTTGGTTGTTACAACCAATTACCAAAGTTTATGTCAATACATTACAGAGTATAAAATAATAATAATAACCCACTAAAATGATTAACCACTTCACAAAATTACTCAAGTACAAATACAATTCACTTTCATTATTGGTCATATTAGCGAAAAATAATGAGTTAATTGGTTTCTAACAATGTCTTAACATCATATAATTTTATCAAAAGTTAGTTGTTAAAAAATGTTATTAGCATTTCCCTCGTAATAATTAAAAGTCCCATATATATAAGTGAGACGAAGGAGTAATATTGTTTAACCCACAAATCATAACGGATGCATGTACAATCTTTCAATTATATTCAAAGATATTTATCATATCTTAAGAATATATATGCACATATATTCCATAAAACTATTCTAAAACATTTCCGAATGATACAATTAGAAAAACGTGTTATAGAACTTATACTAATCTAGATCCTTTTGCTTAAAAAAAAAAAAAAAAAAAAAAAAAAAAAAAAAAAAAAAAAAAAAAAAAAATTATCTAGATCCTTTTATGTCTTTTAACCATGGTTGACCTTTGGTTAGTTTTCATTTTTCAATGTATATTTTTAATAAAAGAGGAACCTTGCAGGCCAAGCAAAAAACATCTTTTTCGTAGAAAAATATATACTAAAATCACTTGCATGTCACGCATGTCTACCCTCAACGTGACTTTTTAGTTTTTACCCGCACTATAAATAAAGATAATCGGCTTTTATTCCGTTACACATCACTTACTACTTTAACACTTAGATCTTCTCTTTCAAGTGAAATTATACATACCCTAGCTAGCATGGCAGATTATAGCTCCGGTGATGGTCCTAAGAAGCTTCCGATACCGGGCGGACGGAATGTACTAATCACAAGTGCACTCCCCTACGTGAATAACGTTCCTCACCTTGGCAACATCATTGGATGTAAGTATATGATAGTATATGTTTAACGATGTCGTAAAATGGCAATATACTTTTGTTTTCTAATCCGTTTTAATTTGGTTTTTATAAAACAAGGAATATAATTTTGTTTTTATAACAGTTTCGGCAGTTATGCTTTTTTTTTTTTTTTTTTTTTTTTTTTTTTTTTTTTTTTTTATGTGTGTCGACATATATGATAAATTGATAAACGTTATGATTTTTATTGTTAAGCTCACTGCTAGCTGAGCGAACAGATGCCTTGTGCAAAAACTTATACGATAAGATAAAAAATTATGCCAACTATGGAAACAAAAAATAGTATTTTGATGATCTATTTTAAGTTTTAACAAATATTTGCAACAAATTTTTTTAGGTATGTATGTGCATAAGTGTATGTATACTTAGGTTTCATAAGTAAATCAATTGCTATCCAGTTACTAAAACAGATAATTTTTACAAGTGTATGTGTACTAAGGATTTAGTTGTTGAACTGTGAATGATGATGGATGACTGTGAAGTGAATTTGATGTGATGTGATGTAATGTTTAGGTGTGTTGAGCGCGGATGTGTTTGCAAGGTACTGCAGATTGAGAGGTCACAACGTGCTATACATATGCGGCACCGATGAATATGGGACGGCCACCGAGACTAAAGCGTTGGAAGAAAATTGCACGCCTAAAGAAATTTGTGATAAGTAATGAATTTATGAGAACTCGTCTCCATTCTGATGTGAATCAGTGAATGTACCGAATTTCTGATGTTCATTTTGGGTTCTAATCAAACCTATTTGTCGTTATAGGTATCATGCGATTCACAAAGAAGTCTATGATTGGTTTGACATAAGTTTTGATCATTTTGGGCGAACTTCAACTCCACAGCAAACCGAAGTTTGCCAAGCAATCTTTAAAAAGTTATTGGATAACAATTGGCTATCTGAGAACACAATGCAGCAAGTATGTATATTTTTATTTTTTTTGTATCTAACGTGATCCGATCTTGTGAAAAATCTCTAATAAGTAATGTGTATGTTTTACAATGCAGCTTTACTGTGATGTGTGCCAGAAATTTTTAGCTGACCGGCTTGTTGACGGTACCTGCCCGGATTGTAGTTATAATTCTGCACGAGGAGATCAATGTGAAAAATGTAGTAAACTGTTAAATCCTACCGAACTCGTTGATCCTAAATGCAAGGTAAATATTAGCCTAAAACCAAAAAGATAACAGTTAAATATACATATCCATATCTATGAGTGCGCGTTTTTTCTTTCAAATTTCTGCTTACGGCTCCAAATTTTGGTCTGCAATTAGGTCTGCAGAAACAGTCCTCATATCCGTGACACAAATCACTTGTTTCTTGAGCTCCCGTTGTTGAAAGATAAGCTGGAGAAGTACAAAAGCACAGTGGAAGGTTCTTGGAGTGAGAATGCAAGAAAAGAAACAAACGGATGGCTTAAGGAAGGACTAAGGCAACGATGTATTACTAGAGATTTGAAGTGGGGTGTTCCTGTCCCTCATGAAAGATTCAAAGACAAGGTTTTCTATGTCTGGTTTGATGCACCGATTGGATATATCTCGATCACTTCGTGTTACACGCCTGAGTGGGAGAAATGGTGGAAGAATCCTAAAGATGTGGAGTTGTATCAGTTTATGGGCAAGGATAATGTACCTTTTCACACTGTAAGTGCATCTTATTCTCGCACCTTTTCACTTACTGTTTTCTGTGAACATTGGTACGATAATCGCAGAATTTTAAAGATTTTACATAGCTGTTGTTGTCAGGGCTGTTTTTGCATTTATTTTTAAGCACAAGTTCGGCCAACACCTTAGACGTTGTTTCCTCATTAAGCTTGAAATGATTCTTTCAGATTATGTTCCCTTCTACGCTTCTTGGAACTGATGAGAACTGGACTTTATTAAAGACTATAAGCGTTACGGATTACCTAAACTATGAAAATGGTGGGTTATACTTTTGTGTACTTTGGGGACATGCGGTATTGCGTTACAATTCATTTCATTTTGGGATATCATGTGTAGGTAAGTTCTCAAAGAGTAAAGGTGTAGGAGTCTTTGGTAATGATGCAAAGGAAACAAATATACCGGTAGAAGTATGGCGATACTATTTGCTAGCTAATAGACCAGAGGTACAACATTTGTGCAGTATACTTTCTTCACGTGCCCTTCTTTTTCTCTCTGACCCTAATTTTTGAGTCTACTTGTCTAGACGAAAGACACATTATTCACATGGGCGGATTTGCAGACAAAGATAAACAACAAGTTAATTAGTAAACTTGGAAATTTCATCAACCGCGTCTTGCGCTTTATTGCAAGGGATCCAGGTTAGTAATTGGTGTTAACTTTACCTGAAGTGAAACTTCTTAAGGGTGCAACTTGATTTCATCTAAATAGTATCTACAACTTCTTTGTCAGGATACAATTCCATAGTTCCTGACGCTCCAGGTGCTGATGCACACCCCTTAACCGAAACATTGGGAAAAAAGATTGGGACTAAAGTGGATGAATACATGGAGGCCATGGACAAGGTAATTTATGATACTGAAACATACTAGTGATGTGCCGATAAAGGAAGGTGTACACTACTAGTGTGTCTTATCTTTTCCGATTTAAGTGAGTTCTCATTGGAATAAGTATGTGTTTTACATTTCACATAGGTCAAGCTAAAGCAAGGACTGAAAGCTGCAATGAAAATCTCTCGCTATGGAAATGTATATTTACAAGTAAGTCTACGGTTTTATAGACGAAATTGTACCACGATGACCGTCCTTCTGTCTTTGCTTAAGAATTAACGGATATGTTAATTGCATGTAGGAAACTAAATTCTGGAACCTTTACAGGGAAGACCTACCTTCGTGTTCCATAGTCATGAAAACTTCGGTGGGATTAGTTTATCTTCTTGCTTGCTTGTTAGAGCCTTTTATGCCATCATTTTCCGTTAAGGTAAGTAATTTGCAGTTCTGCACTTCCATGTGGAACTGAGTTAAGAAATGTTCGCGTAAATTAACATTCAGACCCCTTAAACGATGTTTACACTTGTTTGCTGAAGGTACTCAAGCAGCTCGCTTTGCCCCTCCAACTTTCTCTCTCGGATGAAGATGTAAAAAAAGCCAAAAAACCATGGGAGTTAATACCTGCTGGACACAGAATTGGCACCCCGGAGCCATTATTTACAGAACTGGTATATACAGTGCTTGATTGTTCTCTATTAATGATTACATAAGACTTATTGAGAATAATTATGCATTATCTTGTATGCGTGTTATTTGTGTGATGTGCAGAAAACTGAACAAGTGGAGTTCTTCAGAGAAAAGTATGCTGGTAATCAAGCTGATCGAGCAGACCGAGCTGTAAGGGCTGAAGCTGAATAATATTGCTGAACAATAAAAGAACACAAAATTTCCGGTTCAAGATTTCACCATTTACTACATCTGGAAGTGTTTGTGTGGTTTCGTCCATCTCTGATGGATCAATACCATAAATGTTTCAGATCTGTTATTCTGTTTATCTTCAAATTTGCTGAACTTATTCTGTTTTATTTTCAAGATGCCTATAATAGCTACGTCTCGGGTATTACAAACTTACAGTATTGCAGCGAACAATAGGTGTTCTTTCTCCATTTTCTCTTGCCTGTTCGAACTATCATCAATTTATAGCAGTGTAACTTATTCAACTGTTGTCGAACCCAAGTTTTGGTGTCACAAACTCAAACCATTAAGCGGGTGTAACTTTCAGCTTCACACAAAATGATATAAACGCAAGTTTGAACTTGAGTACTCACATTTTGGCAAACTTACTTGCACATTCGGTCAGTTTTGGTCAAATTTATTGATACATACACGAGACTTTGGAACCTGGTGTGACTTGGTAAAGACGTAAAGTTACACGTGTGTTCCAGTTATACTGTTATTGTGAATCATCATTTGTGAGTGGCCTTTTATATCAGTAGATCTTAAGTCTGTATTCTATGCATCATCCTAAAAACGTGATTATCATATTAATCAAATGTACTGCAGATTGACGATATTCAAACATACATGCCAACATGGCTCCAAATGAAGCTTAAAGAATGAAATTTTAGCTTCTTGACTCGTAAAATTCAGAAAACGGCGCAAAGTAAAATTTTGAAGAACTCCAGTGATTTTATCACCACAAATAAATAATCTGTTAAGGATCCCACAAATATTTATACACAAAACAAGTATTTGTCAACTGTCACAAAATTTCTGCCTCTAAAGAACCGATAAACTTTCACAAGAAAAGAGAAAGTAGGATAACCGTAAAACCGTATTTTGTGGTTGCTGTTGTGTATATATGTATCAAGAAAAGTTATCAACTCTCTTTGGGGATATTCTCAATAGGATCCCCTAAATTCCCAAAAACTTCCAATTCAAGGTATTAAAAGTTCAAAGGTAAGACTAAATGAAAAAATGTGTGTGGTCTTACATTTCTTCATAGAACAACAAGTAGGCCTCGCATCTGAGAACTTCCTCGAACGAAACTTGTTTGACATGAGCATCACTGGCGTGGTACCATACGCAATCATTGTTACCCTTTGCAGCAGGCCCTCTCACGTATGCAACATAATGGCCTCCCCTCATTGTCCCTAGATGCTCAACAACTCCTATTAAACGGTATTTGTATGTATCTCTATCTTTGCAGCAGCTGTAAAATCAAAAGTAACTAGTGTTCAAATTAAGTAATTAGTTAAAAACCGACTTGGTTCACATTATGTTTATGACTAGGATCGTACCATATTATTACATAAATGGTTCATGTGTTTATGCTTACTGATTTGGTCCCTCATTGATACTAATTACCAATAAGAGCCCTAGAAACACTGTTTGCAGCATATTAGGTCCTTCGACTTTTACAATTTAGGGGCCAAAAGAAACATCAACTACATAATTGAGAGACCAAAAGTAAACGCAAACAGCTATAGGGACCATGTCCATAATTAGTATCAGCGAGGAACCAATTCCGCAATTTTGTGAAACCCACAGGGCCATTTATGTAATTTACTGTAATTTCTTTCAAGTTAATTTCTGGACAATTTCGACTAGTATTGATGGAAGTCTAGTTTCAACACACACAAAAAAACAGAACTTAAAACAGAGTCATACCTAGGATCCATGTAGGGCTTAAGATCCATAACTTCTTTAAAATCGACATGTCCATTTAATTTACTTAACCGCCCACGAGCATCTTGACTTAACCTTTTTAAATGAATGGTCAAGATTGGTGGGACTTTATTGATTAGAATCCTCTTGGATGCATCCCGTATCACCTTGACCTTACTAGAGTCCACCACCCCGCTTTTCTCAACGCCGTTCTCCTCAACCCGGTTTGAACCATTTTTCGTAGCTAGGCGTTTAGATACCCTTCTCTGAACTTTCTCATCCTTGCTATTATCACTGGATCCGTTTGCTTGACAGGAATCAGTATCTTGTACACTACAACTCTCTTCACCATTAACCAAACTATTCTTTTCTTCTACTTCAGATGTTATCTGACCGCAATCACTTTCATCATTGTGTGATCCATTAGAAAGGGGGTAATCTGTGACTGAATCAGATGAGATGTTTGAATTTCCATTTTCGGCTCCATTTGAAACACATTCCGGAAGTTTGTTCTTTTGTTCTATCAAAGCTTTTGAACATTGCTCACAATGCCAAGCATGTTCATTTTTCGTAAGAAGCTCAGATGCTGTGAAATAAGCTAAACATTTATCCACAGACACCTGAGAATCAGTATTGTCCACCTCATCACAATCAGACTCCCAACCACTTTCCACCACTCCATTTGAGACGGGACCCACAGCCGGCCCATAAACCACCTCCTCCGGTTCATCAAATAAACCCCCAAAACCAAAACCATCAATATCCGACGTTTCTTCTTTTTCACATCCGATAGAAGACGATACCGCCCCATTGCCATTACTGGTTGAGGTAAGCTCTTCATAAGGAAGCAATATAACTTCTGACTGTTGAATCAACTTCGGCTCTTCTTCCCATAAAACATCAGTACCATTTTCAGTATTCGATGCCATATTGTGATCATTTGATGAAGAAGTTGGTTCAGGGTAATCCAAACACGAGACATCTGTTAAAGGTGGTGTCTCCGTCAAACCATTGGAATCGGTCTTGCTAGCCTCAATCACCTCCTGCAATACAGAATCGTCGGTTGAAGGGGGTGTTTCCTTCAAACCATTTGATTCAATCTTGCTAGCTTCGATAACTTGCTGCAATATAGCCTCTTCTGTGTCCATATAATCACCAACGGATGCATCTGCATTTTGATCACTCGATTCTGTTGTCGGGTCCAGATAATCCAACCACGTGAAAACATTTGAGGAATCCACTGTAGAATTATCATTACCATTACTATTCAACACAGTGCTTGGCTCAACATAAACTACAAGTGCCATACTATCTGAAGAGACGTCCGGTTCCTTGATTGTCATCTCAGACATTTTTTCAATTACATTATTTTCAGTATGTGATGAATCGCTAGTGGTTGGAACAACCGGAGCGTTGGCAGCTGCTGTGGTATCAGAAGTTTTGTTGATTTTTGTCGCAATTCTCCCGCGTCTCTTTGGAGGTGGTTTTAGTTTCTTTGAAGGAACTGGTGGCACTTTTTTAGATGGAACTTTCTTCGTTGGTAATGGTAACGAAAGATCTAAATACGGTTCATACACTACTGAAGTGTGCCCGCATTCCAAACAACTGACACTGCTAGAAATTTGCCCCCCAAACAGAACATCTACGAAAGTAGGACTATTTTTTGGAACACATTTTTGTATGCTGGTCTCTTCACTAGATAACCCGTCGAGCAAAAAGCGAAGCACCTCGTGACTATCCTGCTGTTGATATCCCTTAAATTGAGAAGCTATGGCACAAATAGAGTTAAAAAGGGGCCGTGGGTTGACCACATGCTTCCCACTTGCTAAAGGGTTAGCTTCAACAAAGAGCTTTTTTAAAGAATCTGAAAGAGGCCCACCGTTCTCCATTTTCAAGTAGTGATCCCGTAACCTATCAATTGCTAGAAGATTTTGCAGCGCTGAATTCAGGAAACAAGTGTTTCCTAAATTAAGCAAACCCTTCACTTTATGCACACCACTAGTATCTGAACTAATTAATGAATTTTTATTTGATGAAGTGCTCTCGTTTAGTACACTGCCACTTCCAAAATAAACACTCTCGACATCCAATGAGTTATTTGATGGTCGTTGAGCCTTTAATACTTTAACAACTTCAGCTAAAACATCTTTTTGTTCCCCGTTCTCTTCTGAAGATTTAACTGGAAGGAGGAGCGTATTACAAGGGAAGCACCACCGAAGATTAGGATTTGCCAGATTGACTGCCAATGGATGACGCATCTGTTTGGAATGACGAGTCGCGTGACTCTGAGGTACTGTAGGAAAGCTAACACCCCCACATGTAAACTGACCACATTCCAAACACACCCAAATGGATTTGGAGTCAGATGCTGAACCACCACCTTTTTTCTTACCATGTTTACCTTTACCCGCCCTTTTATCAATCGCCCCTTCTCTACAATCATCACATTTATGTGGCTCTGATAATGCTATCTTTACTGAGACTTTCTCTAAATTGATTCCCTTATCAAGATGGGGACATACTCTTGCGTCTCTGACAGCCGAAACTGAATCAACTACCGCTGTTGGAATTATCTTTTGTGAGACCGCTTTTGTTGGAACTGTCTTTCGGGTAGCTCCCTTCTTCACTTTTTTCCCCATTTACCCCTAAAAGTCATCATGGATAAAAGTGAAAAGGTTAACAACTCCTACAACAGTAATCGAAGAAAAAAAGAAGCGCAATTACACTAAGAAAAAAACAGTGACAAAAGTGTTTCTCAGAAGCATATTGATCAAAAAAGTTGCAGTTCTCTTTCTGATTATTTTTTCTCTGTAACAAGTGGTGAGGTTTATTGGATAGTGACGAAGTGCCATAGCTTAACTTGAACAAATGCCACTAGGAGAAATTTAGTATTACAATCATATAGGCATAACCGCGTGAATAGTACCTCCAACTAGGTTAGTTGCAGTTTTAATGTTTTCTTATCTTCCTAAAGTTCCAGTCGTCTAGAGAAGACTATAGCTTGAAGCCTTAAACTATAGTCTTCTTAATAGCCGATGTCTAATTGCGATTATATTACAAGAGCCTATAATCATTACTCTTATCCTCACACTAACATCGGCTTCGTGACACTATCATGTACAATATAACTTTGCTAAACTTTATGTTGTCACTCATGAGACAGCTAACAACGATCAGTGACAGAACAAAACATTATCAGACACTAAAAAACCAGGTTATACAAGCTTCAAATATGACAGATTATCCCCAAATTCACCAGCAAGTTAATATCATATTGCTAATATTCAATAACCTACGCTTGTATATACAGAACTTTGAAACTGGTATCTGTTGGAAATAGCAAGTTAGTTAAGAGTTGTTACTAATAGTAGAAAAAATAGCCGTGTACTCCGTGTAGTAAAACTCGGATTACAAGGCTGAGGAATCAGCGATCACCCACTACAAGGTCAGTGACTAGGCGAGTTGAGCTGGCCAAAATACTCTGTTTTGTCAAAAGTCGAAAAATTGTGTTCGACTGTTTGCGTTTCTAAACATACTTCTATGGTCATATGAACAATTATATGGTCCTATAAAGTATAAACATGTCATACATATAATTTCGAAATACATATATAAAAATTCCAATCCGAGTACTCCTCGCCTAGCCTGATTACACTCTACATGGTAGCTGACCCCTCAAGTAGCGCCTAGCGAGTTTTACAACCATGTAAACAGGTATTACGTTCTTATCAATCCACAATCACAATTCCTTAAACACAATCAACAATCACAATACGCACATATCATTCATATACAGAAATCTACTATCAGTTTCATTTTCACATGTTTAGATTAACAACCAACACATATGCAACATTAACCGTAAAACATAACGAATCATAACAATTACTAACTAAACTAATAACCGATTGAAATTACAAACAGTAAGTTTAATATTAACCTAAATAGTACACATAGAGTTTAACCATTCACCGAGCAATCAGCTATCAACATATACGCAACTGTAACCGCAAAAAAACTAACTAATAACCTATTGGTGGTATAATCAGTTTAAAGTTAACCTAAAAACAGTACACATGCGGTCTAAATATTCACAAGCAATCAATAATCAACACATACGCAACCACAACCGAAAAAACGTACAGATAAATCAGGTTAACTTAAAAATGAAGGTCGACTTCGCCGGATAAACATTGCGGATAAATCTACTATCAGTTTCACATCGTTAAACTATTCCTCAACCAATCACAAATCAGCAATCAGCACATACGCAACCGTAACAGTAAAATATGTCGTAACAATCATAACTAACCAACAACCGATTCAAGTTCTAAACACTAAGCTTAAATATAACCTAAAAACAGTACACATATAGTTTAACTATTCTTCAAGCAATCAACAATCAACACACATGTAACCGTAAACACAAAACCTAACGAATCGTCACAATCAGTACCTAATTAACAACCGATTAAGTTCTAAATACTAAGCTTTAAAGTAACCTAATAACAGTACACATATAGTTTATTTTCATCAAACAATCATAAATCACCACACACGCAACCGTAACCGTAAAATGTAACGTATCGTAACAAACGGTAACTAACTAACTAACAGATTCAAGTTCTAAACACTAAGCTTAAAAAAACCTAAAAACAGTACAGACATAGTTTAAAATATTCTTCAGGCAATCAAGAATCAACACACACGTAAACATAACCACAACCGTAATCATAACCTTAAAACGTAACGAATCGCACCAATCACTACCTAACTAACAACCGATTCAAGTTATCTAAACAGTATAAATAACTTAAACCTAAGTACTCTAAGTACGCATAGAGTTAAACTATTCATCAAGCAATCAATAATCAACACAAAAACAACCAACCGCAACCACAAAACCGAATGAATCGTAACAAACAGTAACTAACCAATAACCGATTCAAGTTGTACAAATACTAAGCTTAACAAAATAACCTAATAACAGTACACATACAGTTTAACTATTCATCAAGCAATCAACACATCCGCAAGCGTAACCGCAACCTTAATCGTGACCGTAAAACGTAACGAATTGTAACAATCACTACCTAACTAATAACCGATTCAAGTTCTAATTTCTAAACATTAAGCTTAAAAATAACCTAAAAACAGTACACATACAGTTTAACTATTCTTCAAGCAATCAACAATCAACACACACCAGCAGAAAAACGTAACCGCACCCGTAAAAATCGTAACAATCGCTACCTACCTAACTAACTAACCGATTCAAGTTATATAAACAGTATGGATAATTAAAACCTAAGTAGTACGCATAGAGTTTAACTATCTTTCAAGCAACCAACAATCAACACACACGCAGCCGTAAACCGCAACCGTAACCGTAAAACGTAACGAATCGTAACAATCTCCACCTAACTAACAACCGATCCAATTAAGCTTATAAGTAACCTAACAGTACACATACAGTTTAACTATTCTTCCAGCAATCAACAATCAACACACACGCAGCCGTAAAACGTAACGAATCGTAACAATCACTACGTAACAAACTAACTAACAAACTAACTAACAAACTAACCGATTCAAGTTATATAAACAGTATAGATAACAAAATAACCTAATAACAGTACACATACAGTTTAACTATTCATCAAGCAATCAACAATCAACACACACGCAGCCGTAAACCGTAACCGCAACCGTAAAACGCAACAAATCGAAACAGTCACAACCTAACTAAAACAAACAATAAGCTTAGAATTAACCTAATAACAGCATACACATATACAGTTTAATTTTCATCAAGCAATCAGAAATTAAAAATTATATAAAATAATAAAACCTAATGAATCGTAACAATCACTACCTAACTAACTAACTGATTCAAGTTATATAAACAGTATAGATAACTTAAACCTAAGTAATACCCATAGAGTTTAACTATCTTTCAAGCAATCAACAATCAACACACAGGCAACCGCAACCGTAAAACGCAACGAATCGAAACAGTCACTACCTAACTAAAACAATAAGCTTAGAATTCACCTAATAACAGTACACATATAGTTTAAGTATCTTTCAAGCAATCAACAATCAACACACACGCAGCCGTAAACCGTAACCGTAACCAAAAAACGTAGCGAATCGTAACAGTCATTACCTAACTAATAACCGATTCAAGTTCTAATTTCTAAACATTAAGCTTAAAAATAACCTAAAAATAGTACACATACAGTTTAACTATTCTTCAAGTAATCAACACTCAACACACACTCAGCCGTAAACCGTAACCGTAACGAATCGAAACAGTCACTACCTAACTAAAAGTCTAAAACAATAATAAGCTTAAACTTAACCTAATAACAGCATACACACATATAGTTTAACTATTCATCAAGCAATCGGAAATTGAAAATTATATAAAATAATAAAACCTAATGAATCGTAAGAAAGTAATAACGGATTAAAGATATATATATAAAGAGTGGGGATAGATTAAATTAAATTAAATAAGTTGAAAATGAAGTGAAGGTTGGGTTATTACTTAAAAGACGGAGGTTAGGTGGTGGGAGATTGCCGGAAGGAAGAGTCCGGTGACGATGGACTGTGGTGGTTTGAGCTGGAAATAAATTGGGGTTTTGTTTCTTTCTTTCTTTTGAGGCGGTGAACTATTTTATCTAACCACTTTATATATTTTTCACTTAATTTTTTTTTAATTAATTTATTTATTTATTTTTAAATATATTTGAGTAATCATTTATCGAAAATGCTGCGTTCACGTAATATTTACAAATAACATTGTTTCAAAAAAAGTCATTAAGCCGATTAATCACTGCCTAGGTGTTACAGGGCCACCAACATTGCCGATTTATGTAATTAGATCTAACAAACAGGTCAACCTTGGTCAATGACGATCAATGGTGGTCAAACTTGCCGAAAACCTACAAATCTTGTCAGAAGTACCTAAAACTCACCGTAAACTTATTTTGATCACTTATCATAACTTATTAAATCTATTACATGTTGTTTTTTAGCAAAAATATTGCTGGAAATACCTACAACTCCTCGAAAATGCCAAAAACTTTCCGGAAATACCCAAAAATTGCCATAAATGCTAGTTCGATTAATCACTGATTAATCATCGATTAATCCCGCCTAGACCGATTACAAGCTAAAAGGTGGTCGACCGCCTCACTACGACTCACGTTTTTTGCAACCTTGACAAATAATATTTTACAAAATTACTTGTCACCAAAAGTAAATTGCAAAATTCGTCTTTGTAGTTTGGCGAAATTGCATCGTTATGGTTTTGAAATTGTAGGCGATTTTTTGGTGGAAAAAGTTTGGATTCATTTTCGTTTTTTCCTAATGAAATGACTAAAATGCCCCTTTTTTCTTTTATAATTTACTCCTTTCACTTTAGGCGGAGGTATTTAGTCTTTTCACACAAGGAGGTTGTCTGCAATTTGAAACTATAAGGACTAAATTTGCAATTTGACCAAACCACAAAGACGTTTTTTGCCATTTACTCTATCACCAACAAAAATCATCATAATTTATTCTCTCTTCCTTTTAACTTCTCATCTTTCTATAAATGCATGATAGTATGGCACATCCTTTTATGAGAAAATCTTTTGTAAAATTTTTTGGGGTTTTTGCATATATATCATTCCGAAAATGCATAATTGCATATATGTATAAAAAACTTGTACAAAAAATATATATGCAATTATTCACTTTGGGAGGGATATATATGCAATTTTACCAATTTTTTTATAGATGTAGTATTCTTCGTTATTTATTATCGTGACTTTTTTTTTTGTAGGTTTACGAAATTTGGATATGCCGTCACAAAAGCGGGGTAAAACCTCTCTCCAGTTTAAGAAGGTTGGTTTGGGAATATCAGCTTGTTTGTATCAAGCAAGAATTAAACTTGAAAATTGTTATAATGTTGTAATGTCGGAGAGCTATAAGTTTTGACCACTATACTGTTTGAATCTTGTTAACTTTTATTGAAATTTGTATATTGATAATATGTCAGAAAAATACCTATGTAAGGTAACCGATGTTTTTGTTAATTTTTAATTCGGTATAACCGACAGTATTGACTGGCTTGCATGTTTGGCCTTGAGAATTGTGTGTGGAAATGATGTTCACAATGGTGCTTAATAGCCAATTCATGAGTGTTCGCTCATATTTATAAGGTGGTCATAAATTTACGGAAGCTACACTCGAGAAGCATAGTCTTCTTTGTCGAAAGCAACTGAACTAGAACTACGCATATAGAGGTCTACCCCTGAAAATTGGCGTTTGTCAAGTTTGAACTTTAATCTCTACCGAAAATCTCAAACTTTTATCACCAATTCACCTTTTGCGAGCTGTTTTTATATTTTTGTAAAGGTTATGATTCATCACATAATAGAAAAACTTCCTAAGACAAAGACTCAACGAAGGCAACGTGATCTTACGGATGTGAGTCAATTTATGCAACGTGATCTTACGTGATCTTACGGATGTGTTATCATCCTGGTAACTAAACTTGTATATTGCGGTTCATACTAGTTATCGCAAGTCCTTGAGTAGTTATATATAGTTCATTATATCTTTAATTGAATGAAATCTATACATAAAATTCGATCATCAGGTTGTCTTGGTTTATTGACCGATAGTGTACAATAAAACATACAACAACAACAACAACAACAACAAAAAAAAAAAAAAAAAAAAAAAAAAAAAAAAAAAAAGGGAGTTAAATCAAGGTTACTCACTTTTGAAAACATTATTTGTGATCATCCAAGTATCAATTTAGTTCCATTTATCTTAGTTATGAAAGTAACATTTGTAAGTGAGGTCCATCTTGTCTCATTACCAAATTCGAAAATGACTTTAAGAACAATGTCTATATCTCTTGCATTTGTGATTTACGTCTCATTAATAACCCAATATATTTCGTCATTCCACAACTTTGTAGTTAGCGTTAATAGGAATGAAAAGCAAAATGACACTTGAATGACTCGTAACAATATAATGTTGTTTTGATCGGAATAAAGTTTTACTCTTATCTTTCTTTGAGTGGTTTATCAAAAGAAATAAGTATCCTTTCATCCCACATAGGTCAAGTAAAAGAAATATTGCTACCTTATATATTGAGGTTAATCTCCCTCATACAAGTTGATATTAATACACTGTTATTACTGATTCATTAGAAAGGTTGTAACCAAGGTTGTCAAGATCGCGATCCTGATCGTAGGATCGTACGATCCTACATATAAAAAATGAGCAGGATCGTAGTAGGATCTTAATTCTGTCAGGATCGGTATAGGATCGTAGGATCGCACGCAGGATCGTAGGATCGTAAACGATCCGATCCTACTACAAGCCCATGTTTTTATCTCGAGGGGAGCAAGATCGTTGTAGGATCGTAGGATCGCACACAGGATCGTAGGATCGTGAACGATCCGATCCTACTAGAAACTCATGTTTCTTATTGTTTTTTCTTTTATGATTCATTTAAATTCATTTATCATATAAAATATTCAATAAAAGTATAAAACTACACCTCTTATATAATAATATATATATTTTCATAGGATCTTAAGATCTCGATCCGATCCTACGATCCCGATCTTGTGAAGACGAAAACGATCCTAGGTAGGATCCCGATCCTGACAACCTTGGTTGTAACTATATTAAAATCACAACCTCTTAGTGTGGTTCAGGAATAGTTGACTTTTTGTATTTTTATTTTATCTGTCTGTTAAAGAATACTACCACTATGTTCTCAAGTTGATGAAAAAGGGTGAAAGAAAGTGAAAGTGATGAAATGTAAAAAGGCTCATGTTCTCAAGTTTTTTTTTAAGAATGAAAGTGAAAGGAATGGAGTGAAAGTGCATGGATTTTGCCTTTTAAACTTTCACCCCACTTTTGGGGTGAAAGTTCACTTTACTTCCTCTCCTTTTCTTTACTTCCTTTTTCTTTACTTCACTTTCACTTTCTTCATAATTTTTTTTTGAGAACACAGTGTATGTATTTCTTTTGTTTTTCATATTCACATCACAGCGTAGATCATGTGCCTTACGTGTCATATAGGGAGTTTGGGACTATAAGAGCACTCTCATCCATCACTCGGGTTAAAACTTAACTTAGCGCCACATCAGTTTAACACTTTCACCTTAACTTATAAACACCTTAACTCATAAAAAAACACCCTCAATCCTAACTCAGCTTTAACTCAACTATTTTCAAATTCAAACCTAAACTAAAACAAATATTTCATTTAATAACTAAAACAACATTTATAAAACATAACTAAAACAACATTTATAAAACAACATACAATTATATTATAACTACGATTACAACATTAAACTACGAAACGGAAATTAAAACTCCTAAACTATGATACGATAATGATAATAAAACTACGGATCAAGAAAATGATTTAGTCTGTGTCATAGCCCTCGTCACTCGAATCCTCGTTACTCGAATCGTCCTCACTCGATGGCACACGGTTTAATCCCATAGCCCATCGCTATTCTGCTCGAATCCTCGTTACTTGAATTTTAAATGTTTATCCGCCCCTTTTTTTTGAATTTAAATTTTAAAGGTTTATGCACACGTTTTTTTGAATTTGAATTTTAAAGATTTAACCGCCCGTTTTTTGAATTTGAAATTTACAAATATTCCGCTCATTTTTTGAAATTTGAATTTTAAACACCCCTATATAAAGCATACCATAACATACTATATTGCACACACTTCACTTTCTAAACAAGTTTACAATGGCTAATCGTTGGTCTGTTGAAGAAGAAAACTTGCTAGCCGACATGTGGCTAATTGTTCACGAATACCATGGCGAATCCTCTTTTTGGAATGAGGTTACAGAAAGGTTCAACAACGAATCTTACGGTGATTTTCGTAGCAAAAACCAGATAACGGCTAAATGGGCAAGACTTAACACCGAATGCCAAAAATTCAATGATATATACTTGAATTTGCAGCGTACAAGCTAGGACAATGATCGTCTTCAGAATGCTATGAATATCTTTAAAGAACGCTTTGGTGGGAGAGGTTTCAAACATATTCACGTGTGGTTAATTTTGAAAAACAGCCCCATATGAAACAGATACAGTGCTTAACGATGTTTTATGTTTTGTATCTGTATTTTCGTATCATGTGTATTTGTATTTCCGTATCGTGTGTATTTGTAATTCCGTATCGTTTGTTTTTGTATTTCCGTATCGTGTGTATCTGAATAAAATGCTTAACGGCTAGTTTCCCTTTCCAATATCTTCTAACGGCTAGTTTCCCCTATAAATACCACTTAAACAACACTTCGTATTCTCACACAAAAACTATGGCTAATGAACCAGCAGAAGTGCAAAACGCTATCCTTACCCGATTACGCAACGAACAAGAAAAAGAACTCAAGTTGATTAACAATTTGCTAGATGAGATAACTCGTATTATACGACAGATGCATACTTGTGCTCCAGAGGTCGAAAGGTTGCGTGAGCTACCTCAAGACCATACTGCTATCATGGACGGTCTACAAACTCTTTTAAGAAATGATGAAACAGATCTGCAACTTCAAGTCGCCTTGAAAATGGTCAGGGAACAAGTGTTGCAAGTTTGGGAGGAAAAATCTAAACTCATCGATAATTACAAGTCTTTATAAACACTTAACAATGTTTCTATTGTTTTTTAACCGTATCGTTATTTTAAGTTTCGTATATTTTTATTTTCATGTATTGTATTTTTAATTTAATAAAATGAATTTAGTTTATTAAATGGTCTGTTAGCCATTTCAATCAAATGCTTAACAGCTATTTTAAATCTGGTTATCCTGCTCAACTATACCGTTTAAGAACTACGGGGTGTTTTGTAATATGCATTTTCTTGTAATCAAAATATCAAAAAATTTAAAGGGCCAAAAGTGTCATTTTTTTTTACAAAACTCGCCCTTAATGTGACATTAAGGGCTTAACTCGTCAAGTTAACGCGGCCTTAACGCCACTCCTCGCAATGGCTAACGCCCTTTAACGCACGTTAAACGTGCCCTTAACGCAATATATACGTTACCGTTGGGACTGCTCTAAGTTGGAGCCTTCGTTGGGTCTGTGGCTATTGAGCAACAAGGCAATTAAAATGAGCTCATCGAGGATATGTATTGTACATTGCTTTAAGTGTATGTAATCACATCATAGAAAGTATGCTTTTAGTTGATTTGTACATCATTAAAGGTAATTAAAACACCTTATCAAGGCAATTAAAATGAGCTGAGAAAGTATGCTTTTAGCTGATTTGTACACCATCAAATCTAATTCCTACACCACATACCACAATGTCAACAACAAGTGATCATACATCAACATGTATCAAGGGTGTGCAGTCAAGTTATGACATCCTAAACACCTAAAATCTAGAAGTAAAACTAATAAGGCTGAGCGTAATAAAGGCGACCACTACGAATGATGTGACACCCATCTCCGACAAAAAAACTAAGGTCACATTTAATAACAAAGCTACTATAAACCATATAGTAGCTTTTAGAGTTAATCTAGAGATTAAAAAAAAAAAAAAAAAAAAAAAAAAAAAAAAAAAAAAAAAAAAAAAGGTTTTTTTTAGAGTTAATCTAGAGATAAAAAAAAGGTTTGGTACCGGAATTTAAAAGGTTTTTTTAGAGTTAATCTAGAGATTAAAAATAAAGGGGCTGACAAGTCTTGCCTAACAACTATTACTCCCTCACAAACCCTCCCAAAAACCAAACCCTAACATATCATCAATCATTAGAATCAAAAAATTTGCATCCATATTTCATCCCGATCATCATCACTAAAAATAGAGGTACGTACATTAAAAGTTTTCATCCATATACGTTTGAATATTTTTGTTTTCTTTAGTTCTGTAACACGATCATGTATGGCCCATATCATGTATGCGGTAGTACTGGTATGCTATTTGAGTTTTGAGTTAAGTGATATTAAATCAAGCAACTTGTTATCTATCAAATTTCTTTTCAAGTCGCTGTAGATAACAAGGTTGTCTATAATAATGAGTTTGCCCCTTGCGGACAATATTGACTAAACTGTGTTTGTGCTATCTATCGTTGTACACTAAATATTTCTTTTAGGATATGGCCTTTTGATTGTATTAGTGGTACCGAATGAGATAATAGTATTATATATTTGATGACATATAATGTATGAGGAATTATATATTTATACCAGTGATGATAATGGTTTTGTCAGCTTATTATTTCTATCTAATTGGTATATAATGGTTTTGTGTAGAGTGATGACACAATTGTCAAAGAAACTCCAATATTAAATATTGATGAATCGGATTCAGGTGACGATAGTATACCCTCAGTTGTTGTAAACCAAGCACGAAAACCTCAAAGTAGCAAAAGAAAAGGAAATGGTGATAAAGAAGAAGAGTATGAAATTTATCCAAAAACAAATAGTGAGAGGGCTTTGATTTGGCAACATTTTGATCCGTTAGGGTGAAAAAGAATGGTTTAAGAAGGGTTTTGTGCAAGTTTTGCAATAAGACTGTAGAGGCCAGCAGTTCCAACGATACTTCCGGTCTTCATAAACATTATCCTTGTCCTTCTAATCCTAAATATGAATCTAAAAACAAAGTTCAACAAACTCATTTAGAGTTTAAAAAAATTCTAACAGTCAAGGTACTAGTAGTTTACAAACTTGGAAACATGGAAACATGATGAAAGTAGCATAAAAAAAGCATTGATTAACATGTTTGTTGTTGGTGAGATACCTTTCAAGTTTGTTGAACATGAGGCTTTCGGGAGTCGGTACCATTTCGGTACGGTACCGGTATAGTTCTGGTTGGGTTTTGGGATTCGGTTTGAAATGTTCATCCCTAGTAGTATGTGTAGATATCGAAGATGAGATTGCCAAGCAAAACACTAAAGAAAAAGGGAAGGACGTTACACAAGATTAAACGATTAATTGTCTTTCGTTGAAAATGGTTTAGTATTTTTATTTGAATGATTTCATATGTTTTTGGTGGATTTTTATACGTTTTGGAACGTTTGTAAGTTACGAAAAATTTAGTGATATGTTTTGTCCTATTTTTACTAGCATGAGCCACAATTTATTTTATTTTATTTTAATAAAAAAACAAGAAGTACCGGATAGGTACCGATTTCCTGGTACCGAGTACCGGTACTGGTACTGAAATCCCGTATGGACGGTACCGGTACCCCTTTTCATGCTTGGAAAAAAACGGTACGATTAATTCGGTACGGTACGATACCGGTACTGGTACCGTGCTCATCCCTATGTCAGAAAAATACATAAGTAAGGTAACCGATGTTTCTGCTAATTTTTAATTCTGTATAACCGACAATATTAACTGGCTTGCATGTTTGGTTGAGAATTGTGTGTGGAAATGATGTTCACAATGGTGCTTAACAACCAATTCATAAGTCTTCGCTCGCATTTTATAAGGTGACCATAAATTTACGGAAGCTACACTTGAGAAGCAAAATCATCTTTGTCGAAAGAAACTGAACTAGAACTACGCATATAGAGGTTCACTTCATAAAATTGGTGTTTATTAAGTTTGAACTTTAATATCTATCGAAAATCTCAAGGTTTGATCACCAATTCACCTTTTGCGAGCTGTTTTTATATTTTTTTGTAAAGGTTATGATTCATCACATAATAGAAAAACTTCCTAAGACAAAGACTCAACGAAACCAACGTGATCTTACAAATGTGGGTCAATTTATGCAAGATGAATAGATGATCATACACTTAACGTAATGTACTATAACATGTGTTAGGTTCATACTAGTTATCGCAAGTCCTTGAGTATTTAAATATAGTGACATAATTTACAAGAACAAAGAATAATGTTTTACATACTTACATGCCATTATATCTTTAACTGAATGAAATATATACATAAAATTCGATCATCTAGTTGTCTTATTGACGGATAGTGTACAATAAAACGCACAACCATAAGAATAAAAAGTTAAATCAATTTAGTTCCATTTATCTTAGTTATGAAAGTAACATTATTTGTAAGTGAGGTTCATCTTGTCTCTTTACCAAATTCGAAAATGGCTTTAACAACAATGTCTATATCTCTTGCATTTGTGATTTACGTCTCATTAATAACCCAATGCATTTCGTTATTCCACAACTTTGTAGTTAGCATCAATAGAAACGAAAAGCAAAATGACACTTGAATGACTCGTAACAATGTAATGTTGTTTTGATAGGAATAAAGTTTTACTCTTAATTTTCTTTGAGTGATTTATCAAAAGAAATAACTTCCCACATAGGTCAAGTAAAAGAAATATTGCTACCTTATATATTGAGGTTAATGTCCCTTATACAAGTTGATATTAATGCGCTGTTATTATTGATTCATTTAGAAAGGTTGTAACTATATTAAAATCACAATCTGTTTATGTGGATTGGTAATAGTTTGTACAAGTTGTTGACTTTTTGTATTTTTATTTTATTAGTATGTTATGAATATTTCTTTTGTTTTTCATATTCACATCACAGCCTAGATCATGTGCCTTATGTGTCATATAGGGAGTTTGGGACTATAAGTTGGAGCCTTCGTTGGGTCGGTGGCTATTGAGCAACACGGCAATTAAAATGAGCTCATCGAGGATATCTATTGTACATTGCTTTAAGTGTATATAATCACATCATAATTCGGGAAAGTATGCTATTAGTTGATTTGTATTCCCCATCAAAGGCAATTAAAACACCTTATCAAGGCAATTAAAATGAGCTGAAAAAGTATGCTTTTAGCTGATTTGTACACCATCAAATCTAATTCCTATACCACATACCACAATGTCAACAAGTGATCATACATCAACACATATCAAGGGTGTGTAGTCCCGTATTGACATCCTAAACACCCAAAATCTAGAAGTAAAACTAATAAGGCTGAGCGTAATAAAGGCAACCACTACGGATGATGTGACACCCCTCTCCGACAAAGGAACTAAGGTCACATTTAATAACAAAGCTACTTAATTGAATGACGAGTTTTATCAATAAACTAGCTTAGATACCCGTTGACACCGGGTAATTTTTCAAAGAAATAGGTCAAATGAGATGATAAGAAAAGTAATAACGTAAAAATGTCCATTTAAAATATAAAACAAATAATGAGACAATGCGTCCATTATCAAATTAGAAATTGATTCTGTTATAATTACGATAACAAACGTCCAAGCTTGGGCTATCCAAAATGTATTGACTTGAGTAGCAAAAGATGTGCGTAAGCACCTATCGATTTACAACGCAATGTCAATGCCGTGCACACCTAATAGACAATGCGTCAATTATACGATAAGCAATTTACTTTGTTACAATTTAGTTTATGAACATTCCTTGACATTACTCTTTTTAAAATAAACACCTCTACTTCATGAAATTCAAATTGTATAGGTCAATTACTAAGTTATATCACGAGTTTATAATTACCAAACACAATCATAATCTATACACAGATCTATCTCATCACCATTCAGTCACAACAAATGCATCTTGACTCGTGCATTGGGACTTCAAGAAAGCTTCTTTCTCAGAAGCAATATCCATTCTTTCGTCATTATCCTGTGATAGTTGTTGTTAATACTCATATTTTAACCACTAATTGTAAGTGATAAGTATAGGATCAATAGCCTTAGCTCATATCTTGAGTCATAATAGCATTATAATAGGAGAAAACCTCGTCCGTCTACTTGTTTTATAAAGATTTATTCAATAAATGAATGTGTCATTTCAATACGATGTTTTTAAAATTAGTTGTTAAATACATAAGAAGTGATTTAGCTTTATTAGATGCAAAGATAGAAAAGCGAAAGTTATGTGATAGATCCAAAGATCAAAGTCTTCAAGTATGCCCATTTATATCCTGATTCGAATTGCAGCAAAATACAATCATATAACTAATAAAATCCTTACTATATGATAGAATAAGATAGATACATAAAAATAATGACAATAATCCGAATTTTTTGATCAATTTTGGGTTCTTTGGTAACTTCTGAACATCGTCATCATCGGTTTCAATATTTTCCTCTTTAATTCCTCCAACGGCCCCTTCAACTCTTGGTTAAATACCAGATTATTCGAACTTTTGATCCTCTTTGACAAACCAAAGATGACATGTTGCGGTTTTCAGGAGCTCACCAAATGGTGTTTGGAACCCATAATACAGCTCAAAACTTGTTTTGATCCTTTGGTTCCCATGGGTGAAATGGGTATATTTTACATTTCTTCCTTGGCATTTTATCTTTCACCATATGCTTCATGAAAGCCTCACTTTCTTTGCCCTACCACCAGATGTTAGATTGTTAGCTTAAATGGTATTGATTAAAAGGCTACAGATTCAATACACAAACAAAATGTTTTTGTTTAAATTAATATAAGGTATCAAACACAAATTTCCTTCTTCAGATTAATGGTAGATAGCGCATACGAAAAAAAATGAAGACCGAATCATACCCCTTCAATTTGTCACATTCAGATTACAATGATACTATATGATTTAACCCTATTCAAATTTAAAAAATCAATCAACGAATCAAATGTTGAAAGAGACTATTAAGTAATAGTCTCTTTGGCATTGTTAGCTATTTTCTCATCAAATGGCACATTTCTTACCTATCACCGTAGTCCAATCTTCTTTCCTATTTTTGTTTGAATTAATGGAGTTCGGCAAAGCTTGAAGATATAAACATTTTTTACTTACAAAGATACAATCGGTTGACCAGGTATGCCATCGAACCAATCACCGTAGTCCAATCTTCTTTCCTATTTGTTTGAATTCCTTACAAATTTAACCCAATTTCCAAATTTAAATAGGTCCATTATCAAAAAAGTTCTATTACTGAAACAATATATCATTTGTAATCAGTTGGCGAACAAACTAAATTTTTTAAAAAATTGGTCAAAAGTGTTGTAGATAAACCCCGGCCTCACCCATCTCATAATTGTTCATTTTGACCCAAAGTTGTTCCACTTGTTTGAACCCGCCCCACCGACTTTTTTTGTGGCCGCTTTTCAATGTAGGTGATCAAATATAAGTATGCCTAATATAAATGACCATTTAAAAATGAAAATCGGTGTACCTTCCGGCCGATGGTTTCCTCACAAAGTTGAAGTACCACAAGGTTATTTCCTGTTGCAAAATATCCACTCTTAGCATCCATTTCAATCTCAGATTATAAATTTATTCCTAATCATAACATCCTAATTTTACTGCTTGGTGCAAAAGTATTACCTGCATGGCCGCACAGTTCCACTAGAAACAGGATGACTTACAAACACGTGATCAAAACCACCTTTGTCTAACTTCCTCTCAACCGTATATTGTTGTGAACCACCTACTTGAACCTGAAAATTCATCCATAACGATCATATATATTAGTTCATGAATTAAGATTCAAAATTATCCATCATGTTAAGGAAGGTATGCATTATTCTTCAACAAATACAGTTTTCTCTGTATTGTAATTCATTCGTAATTACAATGGTGACTGTAAGGTGTTTGATTAGCATTACAACACCTCTAAGAAGACACGGTTAAAACAATATCTTATCTCTTCTATATGGAAACATGAGTTGAGTATGATATTGTATACCTTATTTCTGTACTTCCAATGTTGACATTGCTTTACACCCGTTTCAGCCCCCAATTTAGCACCCAAACGGACTAATTTCAGCCCCCATTTCAACACTCAAACCCACCCATTTCAGCCCTCGATTCAGCCCCTAAACACACCCGTTTCAGCCCCATTTCAGCATCCGAACGCACCCATTTCAGCCCACATGTCAGTACCAACCACAACCATGACCGAAACATTGACTTCCTTTGAGTAACACTTGCTGTGAAGAATAATGTCTGTTTTATATATCATATAATTACTTCCAAAATTCAATGCCAAACTCTTTATTTTTAAAAAAGATTACTTGAAGGGGTGTTTGGTTAAAAGCTTATTTTGGCAGCGTGATACTTTAACGTTACCCAGCCCGTTGCATAGTGCCAGTCATTAACTACTAATTACAAAATTCACACATATATATTGTTACACACTATACTAAGTAAATATATAAGAATATTGTTTGCTGCCAAACACGTTATAGATCAGTAACACAATTTTGGAAGAAAAGGAAGAAAATAGTACGGGCCATGGTTCCAAAAGTTGTTTAGTTACCAGCTTTTGTAACAAAAAGATAAGCCACCGCAACCGGCAGATATATCTAACTTGGCTAAACAATTATTGGAAGCAAAAAAGCCTTTAAAAAAAAATAATAATAAAATTATTGGAAGTAATGCAAAACGTCTCAAGCATTTTGCGACGTCATTTGTGCTATTTTTCTTTCATATGCAAATTTGGTTTTCATCAATTACCTCAGGTCTTGGCACACCATTCTCTTTGAACTGATACTTTCATCTTGCCACGGAGATAAAATATGTCTCTTGTAACCCTTAGAGAAACGATTTATATTAAACAGTGAGTTAAATAATATGATGAAAATAAAGTTTCACTATAATAAGATATTAATCTAAATTATAACGAATATTGTATCTAACCTGGTATCCACTTTGACATCTATAGCTTATGCTTTGGTTTGACCCGTCTCACCTGTTAAAGGTGAAAAATAAACCATAAACGTTTAAAAACAACAAACTAAAGTGGAAGACTCCACTTCATATTTGGTTCATACATACATTTCATCAAACACTTTGTAGACACACAAACACACACATAAATTAATAGATAGCTTTTGTGTATCAAACACCCATAAACAAACAACGAATCTCTTATTAAAATTGCAAGGAATTTACCTTTATCGACAACAATGTGCGCTCTACATTTTCTTCCTGGTTTCTCTTTCAAACTTCTACATCACAAAATCGTATACAAATATGAAAGAACTAATAAACATATATTTTCACTAATTTTGAAATTCATTAAAAATCAAATATGAAAGACTGACTACCTTTTTAAGTATCCTTTCATCCCACATAGGTCAAGTAAAAGAAATGTTGCTACCTTATAAATCGAAGTTAATGTCTCTTATACAAGTTGATACTAATGCACTGTTATTATTGATTCATTAGAAAAGGTTGTAATTATATTAAAACCACACCCTTTTTATGTGGACCGATAATAATTTGTAGGGTTGTTGACTTTTTGTATTCTTTAAGTGTGTATGTAATCACATCATAATTCGAGAAAGTATGTGTAACACCCCGTGCCCGCTTAGACCAAAAACTAAAACTTTTTATGCGGAAACGCTTGAACTAAAACTGACCTCCTGTTACTCTTTCATAAACTGAAAAAAATAAGTACACAATCAGAACTTGGGGCTATTTTTAGATGAAAATAGACTCAATCACCTTCGAAACGATAGGTGGCACGACCCGTGACGACTTACGGATTAAAAGATATGAATTTTTGAAAACTGCCAAAAATCTGCAAAGTCTGCCCGGAAAATCTGGACAGCTTGTTGTCCCGAAATCACTTACAAAATTCCCGGCCGGAAACCCGACCTCCCGAACTCGAAACTCAACTAAAACCTTCCGGATTTATTTGGTATATGAATGGGCTCATTTTCATGCAAAAACATTTATCTTACAATACCCCGAAGGGGTACTTTACGACGGGTTATGCAAATAACCCGTTTTGACCCATTTAGCAACAAACCACTTATATGACTTTCGTTTTACACCAAACTTTCCAGAAATCAATCATTTAACATATCAAACATGTTCCAATAACAATTGACCCGTTTACTACTCAAAATGGGTATGTTTACACTTAAACCAAACGCCCCTTTAACTTTACTCAAAAACACATAAACCATACTTTACAAAACATTAATGACTCACGGGGGTACAAACAAGACACTTGAGCTCGGTATACTACCTAGCTCCTACTATCTTACCAAATCCTTCTACACTTCGCATATAAGCAAGTCTTAGCTCATACTCCAAACCATAGAATCTCCATGATATATGAACCTACAAAACATGGTTAGGCAACTAAAGCGTAAGCACAAAGGCTTAGTAAGTAAACGGGTATAACATAACATTACATATCAATCACATATTACACATCATAACTATCAATCCATTACAAGCATAACATTAACACATACCTCTAGCCATTTAAGCATCACCATATTATCTCATCATATCTAATCCCACTTAGCTAACACTTCACTTGCTAGCTATGCCAAACTAGCCTTACAATCACTTTCACATCACACATAACACATAACTTCCAAACCATTCATTAACCATATCATGATTAGCACACAACACATAATGTAATGAAATCAACATAACATCACATTATAACCGGTTACTTACCTTAGCTTCCAAAGCTAAGCTACAATCATAAAATCAACATCATCATCATCACTAGCCATCACCATCATCAACCTTTATCATCTATCAAAACCATAAACATAATAATCAATAACATAAACAAGGGTTTATCTAAAACCCACCATAACTTACTCATCATCCTTACTAAATCATCATATGATCATATATTGATCATATGATGATTTCCCACTTCTAATCTTACTCTTAACCTCACGATCATCAAGATGGAGGGATACTTACTTGTGGGAAATCATAGCAAATGCTTAATCCTTGGCAAGGACTCATCATCATCTATACTTCATCCTCAAGCTCTCTCTTTCCCTCCCTTTTCTCTCTAATAACCGGACCAAACAAGAATGGTAGGGAATTCTCTAAAATTCCCTACATATAACTAGTTAGATAGCATCTTTGGTCCTTTGGCAATATTAGTCCTTTAGGTTTCCTTCTTTTTATTTTAGCCACATCCTACTCATAACTCATTTACCTCAATGGCAACTTTAGTCCCTTTGGCACTACCACAATTCATTCTTAGTACTAGAACAAGTTGGTTCTAGTGCTAGTTTGAGAAATTAGCAAGATTAGTCCCTGCAGGCTAGAACAAGTTGGTTCTAGTACTATTTTCAGATTCTGTCAACTTAGGTCCCTCAACTTCTTTTCCTCTATATTGGTGACACATAATACTTCCTAAACGGGCAAATGATATTAAAAGGTAATATACTTGCCATAAATTCATCGAATGGGTAGTGAACTATTTTTTTTCATTTTAAGGGTAATTTTCTTTCAAATTCATCATCTTTAGGGTATTTTGCAAAATTTTTAGACAATTTTGCCCTTCGGGAAAAAAAATTTGTATTAGCTATGAGGGGCAAAATTGTCCAAAATTTTTACAAAATAACCTAAAGATGATGATTTTGAAAGAAAATTACCCTCAAAATAAAAAAAAATAGTTCACTACCCATTCGATGAAATTGTGGCAAGTATATTACCTTTTTTTATTATTTGCCCCTTCCTAAACCACATTACACATTCTTTGACTATCGGGTTTGACTTTCACGTAACATTTTTTGACTAACCAATCACGTAAAGTCTGTAGTCCTCTTTCATCTAGGGTGGGGTCCCAACACCCGGGAAACGGGTCTAACAATTCTACCCCCCTTATTTAGATTTCGTCCCCGAAATCTCTCATCTATACTATCCAAACCCAATTCTCAACATATACGTGTCCTTATTCTCATGCTCTCTAGGCTATTACCTTGCAACGATCTAAGTGATCTTGCAATTCCAAGCTTCTATATCACAATCATAACTCATAATCCTGATATTACAACACTTCACATCACAAACATATCCAAAATTTTCAACAGTGACGACTTGTCATTTGGAGGAAATCTACTATTTGACTTTATATAAGTCAAACTTCACACTATCATCACTTCATTCACAAATGCACTAACATGACCTTACGTCATATACCGGCCAAAATTACACTTTACACAATATCAACACTTATCTACTGCCAAAAACTGGTAACTTATCTCGCAATATATACATAGTACCATATAAACGGCACTTCCAAAAACCAAATCTACGCATTACTTAAGCAATCCTCTTGTTAAGTTGTGGGAATTCCACCCATCATCTTATCAACTTAAAGCAAAAACTCATTCTAGGCGTCTATCTTAAGGTTCATATAGGACCTTAACGCCACTACAAGCTTTTATATCTAATCTCTTCTTATAACGTCTAACTTGTTTTAGTTTTCACTTTCTCACATCTCTACCCGTATTCATGTCATATCGGCTACACATAAGCCCACTCATTTATAACTCTTTACTTACATAAAAAGGCGTCCCAATCTATGCAAGTAAGGAATTATAAACTTATGGTTTGGCGATTTACAATTTCTTTATTTAAATGAAGAGGCGTCCCAATTCATTTAAATAAGGAGATTATAAATCCTCCTACTCATGTACTTCCGACACAACAATTATACTTACTTTACTTTCCTTCTTTTCTAGCCTTGGATCCAATCTTACTAACTATTCATCCATGTCATAAAGATAAGCTGGCTATCCCGAAGGATACTATAATATCCATGCCCTTGCGGCAAGCTGGGCAACCCCGAAGAATGCCATAACTATCATCCATGCCATAAGGCAAGCTGTACAACCATGCCATGAAAGGCAAGCTAAGCTATCCTAAAGGATACTTTCATACATGCCAAGAATATAAGCAAACCATGCCGGCGAAGGCAAGCTAACAACCATGCCGTAAAGGCAAGCTAACAACCATGCCATGAAAGGCAAGCTAACAACCATGCCGTAAAGGCAAGCTAACAACCATGCCATGAAAGGCAAGCTAACAACCATGCCATGAAGGCAAGCTAGGCCATCTCGAAGGATGCCAAAAACACATGCCATAAAGGCAAACTGGGCTATCCCGAAGGATACCAAAACTAGAGAATTGGATCCAAGCTATATCTAACTTATCATCTTTACTCGCTTTATCTTTCATGTACTTTAATCATTAAGTACATGCTATCACTTCAACACTTCTCATTGCCTTGAACAATTTCAACATTCGCTACCACGTTTACATTCATCTAGACATGTTGCTATATTACACTTGTTAAATTATGTTTGCATTCTCACAATACTACTTATCATTTATCCGTCAACCCCAAGTTGACTCATACATTTACTACGTGGCATCTCTATTTTAGACAAGTTCTATATGATGCTTGTCCATTTACAGTTTACACATTCTCTATGTGTCCTTACCACACACTTTTACTATTATCCGTCAACCCTTGTTGACCATATTCACAACTCATACTATCACTTCATTTAGTCTACTCAACTTTACACATATAAGCCTTACATAGGCTTATTCCATAACATTTTCATTAATCTCATCACATACTATCCAATATATAAACATGACTATACTCATGTTTTACAATTCTTCTAGCGCACTTCATATCACTTATGAATTCAAGCGCAATCTATGTCTCATTCATCACTTCTAGTTATCATGCTTAACATTTGCTTACTAACACATTTTACTTATCATGTTTTATATATAACATGATCTCGTCACATTTTAACCGTATACTTTAACTTTTCTTATTTTAATTAAGCGTGTAAGACTTATGCTTCAAGCATCTACTCATTATTACATCTAATCGTTCATGTCTCACGAAATATGCATTCCAATGCATCTATCTCAACTCATACACTTCTGTGAATCGTGCTCTCAAGCACATCACATAAAACTTAGACATATAATAAACTGCTACCATAGACTTAAAGTTACATAAACAATAACACTTAACACTTAACACTTATCTAACAAGTGTTAAAACATTCATAATCATAATCAAATCATATAGTCTATGGCTCATACATCACATTGAACAATCAAACTATGTCTAAGCATCAACATTCTAACTAGCCGCAAGCACTAGTCTACCTTACAACTAAGGCATCATACAACTTCCAATTCACTTGCTAGCCCATCTCTAATACCACTTAACATTTCTATTCACATTCCATTATCATGACACTATCATACTTTCACATAATCGCAATACAAACACTGGCACCAACCGAGGTACATGACCAACTAATCATTTAAACACTTCAAGTCATCACGGACTTACATCTCATACACATCAACACTATATCATACATCCATCACTTATCATCTATAAGTTCAACTGGCATAAAACATAATCCGTCTCACACTTAACAATTACTTTTCCGCATTACTCAAACTTATGGCCATCGCAATCTACGAGTGGTTTAAGACTAGGAAACCTATAGTGGAACCTAATTCACTTAAACCGAAGCTCTGATACCAATTTGTAACACCCCGTGCCCGCTTAGACCAAAAACTAAAACTTTTTACGCGGAAACGCTTGAACTAAAACTGACCTGCTGTTACTCTTTCATAAACTGACAAAAATCAGTACACAATCAGACCTTGGGGCTATTTTTAGATGAAAATAGACACAATCACCTTCGAAACGATAGGTGGTACGACCCGTGACGACTTACGGATTAAAAGATATGAATTTTTGAAAACTGCCAAAAATCTGCACAGTCTGCCCGGAAAATCTGGACAGCTTGTTGTCCCGAAATCACTTACAAAATCCCTGGCCGGAAACCCGACCTCCCGAACTCGAAACTCAACCAAACCTTCCGGATTTATTTGGTATATGAATGGGCTCATTTTCATGCAAAAACATTTATCTTACGATACCCCGAAGGGGTACTTTACGACGGGTTGTGCAAATAACCCGTTTTGACCCATTTAGCAACAAACCACTTATATGACTTTCGTTTTACACCAAACTTTCCAGAAATCAATCATTTAACATATCAAACATGTTCCAATAACAATTGACCCGTTTACTACTCAAAATGGGTATGTTTACACTTAAACAAATGCCCCTTTAACTTTACTCAAAAACACATAAACCATACTTTACAAAACATTAATGACTCACGGGGGTACAAACAAGACACTTGAGCTCGGTATACTACCTAGCTCCTACTATCTTACCAAATCCTTCTACACTTTGCATATAAGCAAGTCTTAACTCATACTCCAAACCGTAGAATCTCCATGATATATGAACCTACAAAACATGGTTAGACAACTAAACCGTAAGCACAAAGGCTTAGTAAGTAAACGGGTATAACATAACATTACATATCAATCACATATTACACATCATAACTATCAATCCATTACAAGCATAACATTAACACATACCTCTAGCCATTTAAGCATCACCATATTATCTCATCACATCTAATCCCACTTAGCTAACACTTCACTTGCTAGCTATGCCAAACTAGCCTTACAATCACTTTCACATCACACATAACACATAACTTCCAAACCATTCATTAACCATATCATGATTAGCATACAACACATAATGTAATGAAATCAACATAACATCACATTATAACCGGTTACTTACCTAAGCTTCCAAAGCTAAGCTACAATCATAAAATCAACATCATCAACATAATCATCATCACTAGCCATCACCATCATCAACCTTTATCATCTATCAAAACCATAAACATAATAATCAATAACATAAACAAGGGTTTATCTAAAACCCACCATAACTTACTCATCATCCTTACTAAATCATCATATGATCATATATTGATCATATGATGATTTCCCACTTCTAATCTTACTCTTAACCTCATGATCATCAAGATGGAGGGATACTTACTTGTGGGAAATCATAGCAAATGCTTAATCCTTGGCAAGGACTCATCATCATCATCATCTCTACTTCATCCTCAAGCTCTCTCTTTCCCTCCCTTTTCTCTCTAATAACCGGACCAAACAAGAATGGTAGGGAATTCTCTAGAATTCCCTACATATAACTAGTTAGATAGCATCTTTGGTCCTTTGACAATATTAGTCCTTTAGGTTTCCTTCTTTTTATTTTAGCCACATCCTACTCATAACTCATTTACCTCAATGGCAACTTTAGTCCCTTTGGCACTACCACAATTCATTCTTAGTACTAGAACAAGTTGGTTCTAGTGCTAGTTTGAGAAATTAGCAAGATTAGTCCCTGCAGGCTAGAACAAGTTGGTTCTAGTACTAGAACAAGTTGGTTCTAGTACTATTTTCAGATTCTGTCAACTTAGGTCCCTCAACTTCTTTTCCTCTATATTGGTGACACATAATACTTCCTAAACCACATTACACATTCTTTGACTATCGGGTTTGACTTTCACGTAACATTTTTTGACTAACCAATCACGTAAAGTCTTTAGTCCTCTTTCATCTAGGGTGGGGTCCCAACACCCGGGAAACGGGTCTAACAGTATGCTATTAGTTGACATGTATATCATCAAAGGCAATTAAAACACCTTATCAAGGCAATTAAAATGAGCTGAGAAAGTATGCTTTTAGCTGATTTGTACACCATCAAATCTAATTCCTACACCACATACCACAATGTCAACAAGTGATCGTACATCAACACATATCAAGGGTGTGTAGTCCCGTATTGACATCCTAAACACCCAAAATCTAGAAGTAAAACTAATAAGGCTGAGCGTAATAAAGGCAACCACTACGGATGATGTGACACCCCTCTCCGACAAAGGAACTAAGGTCACATTTAATAACAAAGCTACTTAATTGAATGACGAGTTTTATCAATAAATCCATATATGAAAAAGTTCCAACAATAAACCAAAATTTCCGTCTATAAGGTTTAAACTAGAAACATTACATAATGACTGAATGCATTTCGTTATTTGACAACTTTATAGTCGGTGGTATAGAAATGAAAAGAAAAATGACACTCGAATGACTCATAACAATGTAATGTTGTTATGATAGGAAAAAGGTTCGAATTTACTCTTAACTTTTCTTGAGTACTTACTTCATTAAGGTTCATACGAACCATGATTGCAATGATAATAGTAAAAACAATAGATGTAAATGGATCCATATCATATGTGTGGCAATGGTAATGAGGTTTGAGACGGCTGCTAGTATTGCGGTTCTTTTTTAACTGGGCTACTAAAAAAAAAAAAAAAAAAAAAAAAAAAGCTTGAATCTTACATCGGTCAAGCAAAGCAAATGTTGCTAGCTTATATATTGAGGTGAGTATTGAATATCTAAGTTGGGACTAAGACAGGGTTATTCTTGGAGGTATACAAAAAACTATAAGAGATCGAGTAGCCAATCAATATTTGGGTGAAAGAGGGACATCATGGCGTTTTGTGTGTCTTTTGGTGAGTATCATCCAATCTCTTCAAGAACAGCCATAAAAACCCTTCTGTAGCTGAGAACAAATAGTTTTAGATCGTGGTCAAAGTGATCACAGTCACCCTTCTAAAACTCGGCAACATGGGAGACGATTTTAACTCAAGTATTATTGCTTACCAAGTTAACTGTGTGGGCTTTAGTCATGTATGGGTCTTTATCACATCACACGCAAACACAAAACAAACTCTTCTTAAGTCTCATATATTGTGAACCAACTTTGTTCCAAAAAATATAGCACCTGCTTAGTAACTTAGATCCCCCACCATACATCTCAAACTCGTAAATTGGATTTACATTAGCTTTGAGTTCTCACGCCACCATACATCTCAACACCACATAGCACTATATATCGACAAGTCGACAACTAATGACACATCAACACATATCAATGGCATGTAGTCATGTAGCGTGCCAAGTGACTTTTTCATTGCAAACATCACAATTGTGTCTGATTGAACAAAATATGACTGACAAAAAGGCCTAAGCAAGAACCCGAAGTCATTAAGATGCATAAAGAACTATTACTCCCTCCGTCTCAAAATAAGTGTTAGGTTTGACTTTTTGTAGTCTATTTTGTTTAACTTTGATTTTAAATATTTTTATATGTGTTATATAATACTTGATAAAAATTATACCAATGAAAATACGTTTGAAACCCAATCCATTCATATATTTTGCATCAAGTATTATATAACACAAATAAAAGTATTTACGGTCAAAGTTAAACAATAAAGACTATAAAAAGTCAAACCTGACACTTATTTTTGGACGAATGTAGTAACTATTTTCTCGAGTACCTTATCTTCCAATTCAGGCTCATGATTCCACATGGAACTTAGACGATGCATAATCCGAGTCTTCTCTTTATTCTTCTCCGAGGTCTTGTTTTCTCTCGTTCTTGGGGTATTCGAGGTTCTTGACTCTTTCTATCAACTACATCCACATGATATATGAGACATTAATCACCTTCAATCTAGTTGGTGTTAATATAATTGAAAAGCAAAATGACACTTGAATGACTCTTAACAATGCAATTCTAATCGGAAATAAATTTTACCATTTAACTTTTTAAAACTATTGATTATTTCTGATAACGATTGGATAGTTGCAACAATGATCGCAACAATAATAAATTTGGACTTAAAAGGAGCCATGTGTTTGAAAATGGTAATAACTAATAAGGCTAGCAGCTAAAGATGACTGCTACTTTAACAAAAGAAAAGGTATGTTTCATCCCACATAGGTCAGGCAATAAAAATGTTGCTAGTTTATATATCGAGGTGAGTGTTCCTTACCTAAGTTGGCATTAGTACACTCTTATTGTCTTAGGCTGAACGTGGGCTGTATAAACCTCCAACCCTTGTGCATATCTTTGACGATAAATTGTATGAGTTGCTAACTTTTTTTTGTTATTTATTTGTAGATTTTTATTTTATTTTTTATTTTTTTAATTTATTTGTAGATTGCCTTATTTTAAAGCGTGAAACTAGTCTTCAAAAGCTCATTTGACAGATTTTTATACCGAGTTTTCTTTACTATGTATTTGATTATTTACATCAAACAACATCTATCAGTTATATCCTAACATATTAGAGTCAAAAATCCGTAAAGGAAAATTCCAACTAGTTCACAAAAATATTAATTTATATCTTTTTTTTATATCAGAATGCATAAACGTTTAGTTTCATATAGAATTGTGTATTTATGTTCATATAGTTTACGTTTTATTACATTGAATGAAATCATATCAATACAACTAAGCATAAAATGAGCCATCACGTAGCAAGAGAAAATACGTTGGGGTCCTCGTGTCTGGTTCATAACTACTTTTAAAGTTTACTCATGTCCGGTTTTACAGAAACTAAACTCATTTTTTAGGGCATGGGAGACATATCAAGTAGTTCTGGTCCTCTATACAGCTTCGGCGTCTTTTAATTTGGGTTTCTAAAAACACGCGACAACCACTCTTGATCATTGACAATGTGGTCAATGGGTTCTTAATTTGCTGTTGATATCGTTCTTACCAATAGAAGTATTTACCTTCCCATGGATGACCGAAAGAAGGTTGCTTGGAGAGTTGGAGGTATGCAAGCAGTCGGTTGGTGTTTGATTACATTTCCACTATTCCGTCTGAACTCATTCGGAAGATATTCGGTGGTACTATCCAAAGCTATGCTTTTTAACATGCTTAAGCTCTGGCGGCTGCGCAGAGTTATCTCCTTGTTTGCAAGGTATGTTGTTTTCACATGATGAGCTAAAGTCTTGGATAATGTAGTTAATATCGCCAATTTGTTTTATGTTTCGATGATCTTCTCATGTAATAGATTGGAGAAAGATATGAACTTTAACTACTTTTGGGTTCGATGCGCTAAGCTTATTGCTGTAAGCAGTTTTATTCTGAGCGTTATCATGCTTAATAGTAATATCACATTCATAAGGGAACTGTGCATAAAGGACCCTAAGTTTGTAATCTTGGTATCAAATAAGCTCATGCCAGTTACTTTTGGACATAAATTGCGATATGGGTGTTGTGATTGGTCTAATATTATCCGTTTTATCTGTATATATAGGTTATACTTTTAATTGTACATTGTGCTTCTACTATAATCTTTGCTGCTCATTATCCAAGCAAGACTTGGATATGGTATGGCAATGAAGAATTTGAACAGGAGAGTTTGTGGATCCGTTATGTAACTTTCATGTACTGGTCAATTACGACTCTTACTACTGTGGGATATTGTGATTTGCATGCTCGAAGTAGAAGAAGGGAAATGATATTCTTCATATGTTGCATGCCTTTCAATCCCACATAGGTCAAGCAAAAGATATGTTGCTAGTTTATATATTCAGGTAAGTGTTCCTTATTCAAGTTGATATCAATACATTGTTATTGTGAAGTTATTTGTGGGTGTGATGATATTGAAATGACAGCCGCAAACCTTATTCACAATAAATTTGTATATCTTGTTAACTTTTTTGTGTTTTTTGAAAAGTGCCTTATTTTACTATTACGAAAGTAAATTGCAATTATATTGTTTGTGCTAAATTTGTAAATAATGTGTAATGAAACAATTATAAGTTGCATCTATGGCTTTTGGTCTGTTGGTATGTGAGTTGCCTACCAACCTAGAGGTTGTGTTCAAACCTCGTTAGTGGAGGTGGTATAGGTGTGAGAGAAAAAAAAAAAAAAAAAAAAGGTTCCATCATAATGTTTCGACCGTCTAATCCAAATCAGAAGAAATTGTAGCTGGAAAACTTTGAAAGGTATTTTTATAACAAAGACGTAAAGGAAAAGATTGAATAGATTCTTAAATAACCAAAATGTTTAATAATCCTTCAAATTCGACCACCTAATCAAAATAAGAAGATATCGTAGCTGGAAATGTTGTGAAAGGTATTTTTATGACATAGAGTTGTGAGATTGACATTTAGTTAAACTTTTTGATAAGTAAAAGGTAGTTTTATAATTAAGAGTTGTAAGAAAGAATCTTCAAAAAGTTATCGAGTTACCTATTTTGATAACATTTTTTACATTTCTTTACACCATATCGATATGTTGGAGTTTCATGATATTTTTCTAGTAAAATGGGGAAGAAAGAAGTCGCAAGCAGACGAATATTTCCAGTAGAAGAAACAAGAGTTGGAAATCCGAGAAGCGGCACGTCGGAAAGAAGCGGAGTTGAAAATGGAAAAACTTGAAGTAGAACGTCAAAAACTTGAATTTTTTAACAAAAGAAACGAGAGAAAGGCATCATATTCTATAATTCAGTAATCGACCCCTCTTAGCCCCTAATCAAATAATAGAAGAGATCAAGGATGCAATCAAACTTAGATTTTGTTCAAAAAAAAAATATATATATATATATTAGTTTAAGTTTTTAATTATTATTGTAATGTGTGAATGTTATTTGAATTATTATATAACGTTTTTATTATTAACGAAATTTAATTTTGTTATTAAAAAAAAATTTTGAAAAAAAAAAGAAAAAAAAATTGAAGGTCGCCAACAATGTGGTAAAAGGTCGCTTGTAAGTCGTCGGAGAGAGAAAGCTGATGTGGCAGCCAAAATGCAGGTCGCCTATGATCATTGTTGTGCATAGCCTAGGACAAAGACTCAACGAAAGCCAGCGTGATATTACGAAGGTGGGTCAATTTATGCAAGATGAATAGATGATTATACACTTAACGTAATGTACTATAACATGCATTATCATCCTGGAAACTAGTACATTGTGGTTCATACTAGTTATCGCAAGTCCTTGAATATTTAAATATAGTGACACAATTTATCAGAATAAAGAATAATGTTGTTAGTTTGTTACATGTCATTATACTTTAATTGAAAGAAATATATACATAAAACTCGATCATCTAGTTGTCTTGTTTTATTGACCGATAGTGTACAATAAAACATACAACCATAAGGGGGAAAAAATAGTTAAATCAAGGTTACTCACTTTTGAAAACATTATTTGTGATCATCCAAGTATCAATTTAGTTCCATTTATCTTAGTTATGAAAGTAACATTTGTAAGTGACAAATATGTTTGTAAATCGGCGGTCCATCTTGTCTCATTACCAAATTCGAAAATGGCTTTAACAACAATGTCTATATCTCTTGCATTTGTGATTTACGTCTCATTAATAACCAAATGTGTTTCGTTATTCTGTAGTTAGCATTAATAGAAATGAAAAGCAAAATGACACTTGAATGACTCGTAACAATGTAATGTTGTTTTTTACTTTTATCTTTCTTTGAGTGATTTATCAAAAAAAATAAGTATCCTTTCATCCCACATAGGTCAAGTAAAAGAAATATTGCTACCTTATATATTGAGGTTAATGTCCTTATACAAGTTGATATTAATGCAATGTTATTATTGATTCATTAGAAAGGTTGTAACTATATTAAAATCACAATCTTTTCGTGTGGATCGGTAATAGTTTGTACAAGTTGTTGACTCTTTGTATTTTTATTTTGTTAGTATGTCATGAATATTTCTTTTGTTTTTCGTATTCACACCACAGCCTAGATCATGTGCCTTATGTGTCATATAGGGAGTTTGGGACTATAAGTTGGAGCCTTCGTTGGGTCGGTGGCTATTGAGCAACAAGACAATTAAAATGAGCTCATCGAGGATATGTATTGTACATTGCTTTAAGTGTATATAATCACATCATAATTCGGGAAAGTATGCTTTTAGTTGATTTGTACACCATCAAAGGCAATTAAAACACCTTATAAAGGCAAATAGAATGAGCTGAGAAAGTATGCTTTTAGGTGATTTGTACACCATCAAATCTAATTCCTACATACCACAATGTATGGGCGGTTTTGAGCCGGCGCACCATCAGCAACCGAGCCGGGCCCAACCCACTAAAAGACACTAATTTTTTTTTATACCCATTATATGTATTAGGCCCAACCCACGGTTTACTTAAATATATTTTATTTTGTAGAAGTAATACTTTTGTTGCAAGAATGATTTTTGTTCGTATTTTTTGCTTTTCGTGCTTGATTATGGTCTATGGATATTATAATATAGGGGCATTTTTTTTTCGTGCCGAGCCTAATTTTTTTTTGACGTTCTCAGCACCGCCCCTGCCACAATATCAACAAGTGATCATACATCAACATGTATCAAGGGTGTGTAGTCAAGTATTGACATCCTAAAGACCCAAAATCTAAAAGTAAAACTAATAAGGTTGAGCGTAATAAAGGCGACCACTACGAATGATGTGACACCCCTCTCCGACAAAAGAACTAAGGTCACATTTAATAACAAAGCTACTATAAACCATATATGAAGAAGTTCCAACAATAAACCAAAATTTCCGTCTATAAGGTTTAAACTCGAAACACTACATAATAACTGAATGCGTTTCGTTATTTGACAACTTATTATAGTCGGTGGTAATAGAAATGAAAAGAAAAATGACACTCGAATGACTCATAACAATGTAATGTTGTTACGATAGGAAAAAGGTTCAAATTTACTCTTAACTTTTCAAAAAATATTGATAGGATTGGATCTCACTTACTATACCAGAGCGTATACAAGTCATGGATTCTTTTTTCTTAAGTACTTGCTTCATTAAGGCTCATACGAACCATAATCGCAACGATAACAGGAACAACAATAGACGTAAAGGGATCCATTGTGTTTGATTGCAAACATCAGAGCGTCTGTAGTCATGTAGCGTGCCAAGTGACTTTTTTCATTGCAAACATCACAATTGTGTCTGATTGAACAAAATATGACTAACAAAAAGGTCAAAGCAAGAAAAACCGAAGCCATTAAGATGAACTCATATAGAACTATTAACGATTTCTCGACTACCTTACCCTCCAATTCAGGCTCATGACTCCACATGGAACTTAGACGATGCAAAATCCAAGTCTTCTCTTTATTCTTCTCCCTGATCTTGTTTTCTCTCATATTCTTGTGGTATTCGAGCTTCTTGGCTCTTTCTATCAACTATATCCTCATGATATATGAGACATTAATCACCTTCAATCTTCATATCGTTATTTGACAACTTTCTAGTTGGTGTTAATACAATTGAAAAGCAAAATGACACTTGAATAACTCTTAACAATGCAATTCTAATCGGAAATAAATTTTACCCTTTAACTTTTTAAAAGTATTTATCAAGCATATATCCCTCTTATAAACTATTGATTATTTCTTATAACGATTGGATAGTTGCAACAATGATCACAACAATAATAAATTTGGACTTAAACGGAGCCATGTGTTCGAAAATGGTAATAACTAATAAGGCTGGCTAGCTAGAGATGGCTACTACTTTAACAAAAGAAAATGTATGTTTCATCCCACGTAGGGTCAGGCAATAAAAATGTTGCTTGTTTATATATTGAGGTGAGTGTTCCTTACATAAGTTGGTATTAGTACGCTTTTATTGTCATGGGTTGAACAAGGGTTGTGAAGTGTGAACCCTTCAACCCTTTTGCAAATTTGTTTTATATTTTTTATTTGTAGATTGCCTTATTTTAAAGCGTGAAACTAGTCTTCAAAAAACTCATTGTCGAATGAGTTTTTTATTTGTAAATTTGTTTTATATTTTTTATTTGTAGATTGCCTTATTTTAAAGCGTGAAACTAGTCTTCAAAAGCTCATTCGACATATTTTTATAGCGACCTTTCTTTACTATGTATTTGATTATTTACATCAAACAACATCTATCAGTTATATCCTAACATATTATAGTCTAAAATTCTTAAAGGAAAATTCCAACTATTTCACAAAAAATATTAGCTTATATCCTTTTTTATATCAGAATGCATAAACGTTTAGTTTCATTTAGAATTATGTAGTTATATTCATATAGTTTAGGTTTATTACATTGAATGAAATCATATCGATACAACTAAGCATAAAATGAGCCATCACGTAGCAAGAGAAAATACGTTGGGGTTCTTGTGTCCGGTTCATAACTACTTTTAAAGTTTACTCATGTCCAGTTTTACAGAAACTAAACTCATTTTTTAGGGCATGGGAGACATATCAAGTATTTCTGGTCCTCTATACAGCTTCGGCGTCTTTTAATTTGGGTTTCTAAAAACACGCGACAACCACTCTTGATCATTGACAATGTGGTCAATGGGTTCTTAATTTGCTGTTGATATCGTTCTTACCAATAGAAGTTAAAGGAGCACACATGGCTACATCATCTCATCAGGTTCACAATGGATCAAACACTCCAGCTATGTAAAGTCCAACAAGCTCAACATACACTCAAGAATACAGAGACAATGTGGAACAATGTGATGAGTTAGATACCTGATTGTATAATTCAGATCATATAGAAGTATTGTAAAGTTTGTAAAATAGATGTAGTATATAGATAGCATAGCAGTTAGAATAGTTGACTTTTGTATGTTGACTTCTGCTACTATAAGTAGTATTGTAAACCTTCATTCTTTACTTAATGAGATTCTAACAATTTCAGCCTAAATGGCATTTTCTCTCATTCTCTTTATGGTATCAGAGCTCAGATCATGCTCAGCCACAATTACCACCATCAAATAACAAACTCCACCGTCTCTAACAAACTTTGACCACCATAACTAACTTTGACCACCATAAACCATCATAACTAACCACCATTAACCACCATTTCTTCATCATTTTTCATCCAACTACTGTCATTCTATTCACAATCATCTCAATAACACAATTCTACATTCAATTTGTAACAAATCACATTCAACAAGTCACAAATTTCAAATCAAGAAATGGCGCCAAACACATCTGATACAACTAACACCATTGATCCAAACATCAGTGATGGAATCAACTCCAATCATCCACTCTTCTTACACCAAACAGATCATCCAGGATTGATTCTTATATCCAAGAAGTTGAGTGGTTCAGATAACTATAGTTCATGGAGAAGGTCTATTACGATTGCTTTGAATGCAAAGAATAAGATGAAGCTGGTTACTGGGGAGTTTGTTGAGCCTAATGTGGATTCAGAATTAAGGCCACTTTGGGAGAGAAACAATGATATGCTCATTTCCTGGATCTTGAACACTGTGAGTGAACAAATCAGTAATAACTTGAATTTTATCAATTCTGTGTCAAAGTTATGGGCTGAATTGCAAGAACATTACTCACAAATTGATGGACATAGAATTTACCAGTTAACAAATGACATGATTCAGTTGAAACAATCAAATTGTAGTGTTGAGATCTATTATCAAAAGTTGAAGGGAATTTGGGATGAGTTTGATGCATTAGAGTCACCTTATTTGTGTGTTTGTACTTGCACTTGTGATAATGGGAGAGTTAATGGTGAAAGGGATCAAAGAAAAAGGTTGATTCAGTTCTTGATGGGATTAGATGAGGCATATTCTAATGTGAGAGGTCAAATTTTACTCATGCAACCTTTACCCTCAGTTGCAAAAGCTTACACAATGATAAGGCAGGAAGAGAAGCAAAGGGAAAGTTTAACTGCTAAATCAACTTCATCAACCATTTTCAACACTTACACTAATCAACCAAGGTCTACCAACAACTTTACACCCAGAAACAACACCCAAAAGTCATCAAATACCTTTAACCCAAACACTAGTTCAGAGAAGAGGACTAATTCTATGCCAAACACTGGATTAGAGAGGAAAAGCCCATTCAGAAAAGGTGTTTATTGTGGTAAATGTGGCAAAGAGGGACATATTCAGGAAGAGTGTTACAAAGTTGTTGGATACCCTGTAGGACATCCATTACATGGTAAATATCAACCATCCAAGACTTCATCAAACACCTATGGAAACAGACCCACAAGAGCAGTGAATATGGTCATTGGTCAAGATGATTTCAAGCAACCAGTTGACACTATTGGTACTCAAGCTTCACAGTCCATGAACACTGACATACATGTGTCTGCAAGAATGGATCAGCTGCAAAATCAACTTAATCAAGTACTGCTCATGCTTCAAAACAACCAAGGGGGTATTTCATAAGGTATTTTCTCATCCACAAGTCTTAAAATTCCTAAATTTGTTGCTACACTTGTCTCAAAATTGAAGGATGCTTGGATTATAGATAGTGGTGCAACTGACCATGTTTCCATAACCCTTAACATTATGCATAATGTACATACACTTTCTATACCAATCCTTGTATCCTTACCTAATGGACAAACTGTCAAAGTCACAACCTATGGATCAGTAACCATCAATGCACATATTACCCTGCATAATGTTTTCTACATTCCATCATTCACTTACAACATCATCTCTGTGAGCAAATTACTTCAAGGATCAAACATTTCACTCACACTCACTGCTTCCTATTGCATATTTCAGGACCAGAACAAGAGGATTGCACATGGCACCCTTTGTAATGGTCTTTACTTCATTTCACTAGCCTCTGCAAGCTCACACATCTTCTCAGCTACCTCACATCTCACAAACCATTCATCATTGTGGCACTCAAGACTGGGTCATGCTTCTTTCACTGTTCTTAAGAAAATCAAAACATTAGCTCCTTTGTTCAAATGTAATTCCACCTCCATCTGTGATATATGTCCACTTGCAAAACAACACAGTTTACCTTTCAATGTTAGTACATCTTATGCAAATGCATTGTTTGATCTTGTTCATATTGATGTATGGGGACCCTACAAACACAAAACAATCAACCACTACACTTATTTCTTAACCATTGTGGATGATCATTCAAGAGGGGTCTGGACCTATTTGATGCCAAACAAAACTCACACCACAACCAATATCAAAATCTTTTGTGCATATGTCAAAACTCATTTCAACAAAACAATCAAAACCATAAGGACAGATAATGGAACAGAGTTTCTAAATTCAAATTTAACAAATTTCTTTCATGATCATGGTATCATTCATCAAACTTCTTGTCCTCACACACCACAACAAAATGCAAGAGTTGAAAGAAAACACAAACAATTACTAGAAATTGCAAGAGCACTCAAATTTCAAGCTCATTTTCCAAACCATTTCTGGGGTTATTGTCTCCTTGCTGCAACCTACATCATAAACAGACTCCCATCCAAACCAATTCATGATAAATCACCTTATGAAATCATTCACAATGAACCACCACCTCTTGATCATCTCAGAATCATTGGCTGTAGAGCATTTGTTCATCATCACAGTCATGACAAACTTGAACAAAGATCCATTCCCACAATCTTAGTTGGCTATTCTTTCACACAAAAAGGGTATGTTCTTTATGATCCTGTCACACACAAAACCATCACTAGTAGACATGTTTTATTTGATGAAACAGAATTCCCATTTGCTCACAAAACTTCACAATCACCAACAACAAATACCCCTGCTCCAGAAAACCTTCCAACATTTCCTATTCCTACTTCAACATCTCACATCTCAGATACTAACTTAACTCACACATCATCAGAACCTATTCATAACTCAACAACATCACCAGAACCTATAAACACATCACCACCATCACCATTTCCAATACCAAACACTCATTCAAGTGCTACATCATCTCACTCACCAACTTTACCATCTTCACTACCACCATTACCAACACAACCTCCCAAAAGAACTTCACTCAGAATCAAACAACCATCCACAAAACTCACAAATTATCAATGCACCTTACCAAAATCTCTCATTCATAACATCCACAAATATCACTACACCAATTACATTAATTATACAAACATTCAAACACCCACACTCAGACACCTCATTAACAACATCAACAAACACATTGAGCCCACCACTTATCTCCAAGCATCCAGAAATCCAAGATGGGTAGATGCAATGGATAAGAAAGTTCAGGCTTTGGAATCAAATGACACATGGGAAGTGGTCCTTCTTCCACCTGGCAAATCTCCCATTGGCTGCAAATGGGTGTTTAGAATCAAGTACAAGGCAGATGGTACCATTGAGAGATTCAAGGCAAGATTAGTTGCCAAAGGTTTTACACAAAAGGAAGGAATAGATTACAAAGAGACCTTTGCACCAGTGGCTAAGATGGTTTCAGTCAGAGCTCTTTTAGCTGTTGCTGTTCACAATCACTGGATCATAGAGCAACTTGACATAAATAATGCCTTTCTACATGGAGATCTCAATGAGGAAGTTTACATGACAGTACCACAAGGCTACTCAAAATCTCTTCCACCTAACTCAGTATGCAAGCTCAAGAAATCCATCTATGGATTGAAACAAGCCAACAGACAATGGTTTACAAAGTTGACTACTTTTCTTCTCACTTTGGGATTTCATCAAAGCTATGCTGATACATCATTATTCACATATACAAAAGTTTCTCAATTTTTGGCTCTATTGATATATGTGGATGACATCCTTGTTACTGGCAATGACAAATCACTCATTACTTCAATCAAGCTTCAACTTGACAACAAATTCAGTATCAAAGACTTGGGAGCTTTACATTATTATCTAGGCATTGAGATTTTACAAAGCACCACTGGACTTGTCATGTCACAGAGGAAATATGCACTGGATCTTCTTCAGTGTGCTGCAGTTTTAGATCACAAACCATCTGCCATCCCTTTGGATCCCATCAAACCTCTCAACAACACTGATGGAGAACTCCTAGAAGATCCCTCTCTCTACAGAAAACTTGTTGGCAAACTAATCTACCTCACAATCACAAGACCTGACTTATCTTTTGCAGCTCAAGCCTTAAGTCAGTTTTCTCATCAACCTAGAACAACTCACATGCAAACATTACAGAAGGTATTGAGGTATATCAAATTATGCCCAGGACAAGGTCTTCACTTTCCAAAGGATAATTCTCTCAAACTCACTGCCTACTGTGATAGTGACTGGGCTGCTTGTCACATAACCAGAAGATTTGTGTCAGGCTATGCAATCTTTCTAGGATCTTGCTTGATCTCATGGGCATCCAAGAAACAATCTGTGGTCTCAAGGTCTTCCACAGAAGCTGAATATAGAGCTTTAGCTGACTGTACTTGTGAAATCACTTGGTTGCAATGCTTACTCAAAGATCTTCAAGTTCAACTTCCTGATCCAGTCCAAATCTTTTGTGACAATTCTTCCACCATAGCACTTGCTTCCAATCCAGTTCAGCATGCAAGAACCAAACATATAGAACTTGATTGTCACTTTGTGAGAGATTTGTGAGAGATAAGGTCAGAAATAATCAAATACTACCAACCTTCATTCCCACAAGTCAACAAGCAGCTGATATCTTAACTAAAGGTCTTCCCAAAGCTCTCCACTACAATTGTTTATCCAAGTTTGGCATTAGTGATCCTTACACAATGCCAGCTTGTGGGGGGGGGGGGGGGGGGGTAAAGGAGCACACATGGCTACATCATCTCATCAGGTTCACAATGTGATCAAATAGTCCAGCTATGTAAAGTCCAACAAGCTCAACATACACTCAAGAATACAGAGACAATGTGGAACAATGTGATGAGTTGGATACCTGATTGTATAATTCAGATCATATAGAAGTATTGTAAAGTTTGTAAAATAGATGTAGTATATAGATAGCATAGCAGTTAGAATAGTTGACTTTTGTATGTTGACTTCTGCTACTATAAGTAGTATTGTAAACCTTCATTCTTTACTTAATGAGATTCTAACAATTTCAGCCTAAATGGCATTTTCTCTCATTCTCTTTAGAAGTATTTACCTTCCCATGGATGACCGAAAGAAGGTTGCTTGGAGAGTTGGAGGTATGCAAGCAGTTGGTTGGTGTTTGATTACATTTCCACTATTCCATCTGAACTCATTCGGAAGATATTTGGTGGTACTATCCAAAGCTATGCTTATTTAACATGCTTAGGCTTTGGCGGCTGCGCAGAGTTATCTCCTTGTTTGCAAGGTATGTTGTTTTCACATGATGAGCTAAAGTCTTGGATAATGTAGTTAATATCGCCTTTGTTTTATGTTTCGATGATCTTCTCATGTAATAGATTGGAGAAAGATATGAACTTTAACTACTTTAATTGGGTTCGATGCGCTAAGCTTATTGCTGTAAGCAGTTTTATTCTGGGCGTTATCATGCTTAATATTATACTTTTAATTGTACATTGTGCTTCTACTATAATCTTTGCTACTCATTATCCAAGCAAGACTTGGATATGGTATATATGGCAATGAAGAATTTGAACAGGAGAGTTTGTGGATCCGTTATGTAACTTTCATGTACGGTCAATTACGACTCGTACTACTGTGGGATATTGTGATTTGCATGCTCGAAAGAGAAGAAGGGAAATGATATTCTTCATATACATGCGTTTCAATCTTGGAATGACTTCATATTACTGTATTTGATATGAAATATGACCAATTTGGTTGTCCACGGAATCGCCAAAACTAGACAATTTGTACGTACATTCATCCCACATAGGTCAAGCAAAAGATATGTTAGCTAGTTTATATATTAAGGTGAGTGCTCCTTATTCAAGTTGATATCAATACATTGTTATTGTGAAGTTATTTGTGGGTGTGATGCTACTGAAATCACAACCACAACATCTCTATCACAATAAATTTGTATGACTTAAACTTTTTTGTGTTTTCTTTTTTGAAAATTGCCTTATTTTACTATTACGAAAGTAAATTGCAATTTTATTGTTTGTGCTAAATTTGTAAATAATGTGTAATGAAACAATTATAAGTTGCACCTAAGGCTTTTGGTTTAGTTGTATGTGAGTTGCCTACCAACCTAGAGGTCGTGGGTTCAAGCCTCTATAAAGGCATTTGTGAGATATATTGTGAAAAAAATTGCCGTTCTAAAGAAAAATGCCTTAAATAAGTTGCATCAGAATGATAGAAAGGAAAATATTCAATATGCTCTTAAATAAGCAAAATGTATCATAATGTTTCTACCGTCTAATCCAAAGTAGAAGAAATTGTAGCTGGAGAACTGTGAAAGGTATTTCTATAACAAAGACGTAAAGGAAAAGATTGAATAGATTCTTAAATAACGAAAATGCTTCATAATGCTTCGACTTTCGAATCCAAATAATAAGATATCGTAGCCGGAAAAGTTGTGAAAGGTATTTTTATCAGGAAGAGTTGAGAGATTGGCATTAGTTAAACTTTTTGGTAAGTAAAAGGTATTTTTATAACTAGACGAGTACCCGTGCATAGCAACGGGATTATATAGCGACAGATCGTTTAGTGATAAAAAAAGTTTATGGGTTATAAACAAAAAATAATAAAAGTTTGAAGATTTAAAGATTAAACATAATGTTTTGAAACCCGGTTCGACCCGTTCTGGACGAAAAATGGGTCGATTTAAATCGAGTGAATCCGACGGGTTGGGTCGAAAACGGGTCAAATTAAACCGGGTCAACCCGCCAGGTTTGAAGCGTCCCAGGTCAACCCGGTTTTCGATGTGTATTAATAGTTTCATTTTGAAATATATGTTTTCGTATGGCTTTTATTAGTTAGACGAACCGGTGGCGACACCGGTTCCCGGTTGAACCCGTTGGTCCGGTCCAGTTTTCAAAACTATATATACTATCAACTTGTTAACTTGTATGAAGCTTTGTGTGTTTTATTAATTTGTATAATGTGTAAAATAACATTAGTTAGTGTGTTAATTATTTTATATTTAGATTATATTGTAGCTTATTTAAATTGTACATTGTGAAAATTTTATTGTACTTTTTAGTAAGGGGTGTTTTAATTTGTTGTTTTTAATTTGATATATATACATTTAATTGGTTGTATAATGTGAATAAATTATTGTACTTTAAAATTATGTGGTATTTTAATAAGAGTATTAATTATACTATGCAATTCTCTCACCTTTAACTTTCAAGATTTCACTTTTCAAGATTTGGACATACATTCTTTATAGCAACAAATAGTTTATTCGACAAATAGTTTATTCATCAAAAAAAAGTTTATAGGTTATAAATGAAAAATAATAAAAGTTTGAATATTTAGGAATTAAACATAATGTCTTGAAACCCGGTTCGATCCGGGTAGTTCAACCGGGTGAATCGTTTCGGTCGAAAAATTGGTCGATTTAAACCGGGTCAACTTGCTAGGTTGGGTCGAAAACGGGTCAAATTAAACCGGTTCAACCCGTCTGGTTTGAAGCGTCCCGGGTCAACCCGGTTTGTGATTTGTATTAATTGGTTTTATTTAATTTGGTAAATATGTTTTTAATTGGTTGTATAATGTGAATAAATCATTGTACTTTTAAGTAATGAGGTGTTTTAATAAGAGTATTAATTATATTTCATAATTTTCTTTAATAAGATTTTTCAAGATTTTCACTTTTCTAGATTGATCATTTTTTCAAGATTAACTATTTTTCCTTTATATGTAGTATAGATCAAGAGTTGTGAGAAAGAATCTTCATAAAATTTGAAGGTCAACGTAAACCAACTTGACCTGCAACACTATCTAGTTACCTATTTTGATCTCTTATTTAACATTTTTTACATTTCTTTACACCATATCGATATGTTGGAATTTCATTATATTTTTCTAGTAATTTAGTGCCTTCTTAATCCGTTCAAATTAATGAACTAAAGAATAAACCACTTGAGTAGGTTACATGGAACACAAAAAACACATGTTAGTTGGTCCAAAATATATACCATCAAAATGAGTTAAATTGTCAAACTAATTCATTGTCATTGTCATACCTTAGTTACCAAGTCGAGACACAATAAGTAGATTTACAGAATAAGTTACATTCCAAACATTTAAACCAATGGCAAAATTTTCATATTCATGTTATCATGTATCATCACTAAGGTTGGAAACATGATAACACAAACATTAAGTTGTAAGTACAATAGTATTTCTAATCTTTGTAACTTACCATCATGACCCTCGTCAACGAATGATGAAAGCAGACTACTCGTAAAGTGCAATGTTGCCACCATAGCTTAAACCACATTGGCATTAATTGTGACTCAAAGGTGTAAGACAGCGTTTGTGATTTAGCTAAACCACATGGCCGGTTTTTGCAACTTGCTCTTAATTTTATGTAAGATGTCATACACTCAACGTAATGTACTTAAAATTCCATCCAAAAGACCAAGCGAAAAATGCAAGTTGGAACGCATAAGCATTAACGCTCCTGTAACTTGTTAAATGTCACACAGACATAACAAACACTACAGTATAACATACATAAAATTTAACTTCATGGTACCTATGGTGACCAAGGCTGTCTCGTGGTTATAGTTGGCCTTAGGCATTAACAACAAAGAGTCCCTATTACATTGTAAACTAAAGAGAAATTGCATATAAATTTGAATTATATGACTCATATATGTTTAATATTATATGTATTTATGCACAAAACTAATAAAAATGTGGTCTCTTTTAAGTGGAGACCATGTGTGACGGCACATATTGCACACCTCTCGGATACCCATCTGATAGTGACCCTCATAAATTAGCATAGCCAATACCACTTTTTTTTTTTTTTTTTTTTTTTTTTTTTTTTTTTTTTTAAACTAAACTTGTCTATGTTGTATCAACATCTAATCACCATTAAAGTGCTTCCTAAAGATATTGACTAATGTCTATACCAAATTCAACAATGATGAATCGCTCATCCATGTAAACCACAAGTATCTAATATACCAATCATACTAAACCGAATTACCGATGACATATATCCCTTCTAATCTATAATACGGGTATGCATCATGCAGCAGACAAAAACCAGACAAATTTTGGATCAAACCGGAATTTAGATATATTCAAACCGAATGCCAAGTCCTATAGTAGCAGCTAGGTGTCGGTTCGATTAGTTATTTTTTTATAACTTATGAACAAAGACTTTATGCACACTAGTATAACAAATTTCTAAACACAATTCATAACAAACTAAACTCATAATAACAAAAACCGTAGAAACAACCACATACACGCATTTTTCAAAAGTCCTCATTCGCCACCTCCCTCTCCACCGCTCTCCTCACCTGCAATCTCCTCTCATTTGTAATCTCTAAGCACCTTTGATAACTTCGACTGAGCTTATTTTGGATTATTTTAAGAGGTACAGATGTCGGGGTAGTTGTTTCATTATCCTAGTTATGATTTAAACATTTGTAAAGTGACAAAAATTTACATTGATCGGCCCATCTTGTCTCTTGTACGTCTGATTTCTGTCTGAAATCATTGTTATTTGGCAACTTTCTAGAAATGAGGTAGGACAAAAAAGAATTTATGTTTTCATCCCACTATAAGCATGATAATTTGTACAAATTGTTGACTTTTTGTGATTTTTATTTTAAAAAATTTGTAGATCACTTTATTGTTAATGTATGCTAATTTCGTGACACAATTATAAGTTGCATAGAAAGGAAGTTCCGATCAATTTTGTATCCGGTGCTTGTTAGAATGCGTGCGTTTAACAGATTATTTGATTTTTTGGTTGAAACCAAAACTTAGATGACTTTATCTTTAAAAAGTCAAAAAAAGGAATGCAAAATCAAGGATGTGTAAGTGTTCATTTAATAAGCGAAGGTCCGTAAGGGGTAGCCCAAAAATGAGCAACTTATTGGGCTTCTTTACCTCTCATGTGAGCTCAGCCCAAACGTTACTTAAGATACTTAGTTAGTTCAAAGTCACGTTAAAAATCCCTCCGACATATATTTTGTAGCGAGTAAGAGAAAGCGAAAAATCGATTCTCTAGTCACATCCCCATGTCATACACAAGCTCAGTTAGGCTCGCGACATTGCAAGCCGAGTATTTCAATACTCGATCAATGACTTGAAACTCCAGTCAAATAGATTGAGATCGACTCGCTTTGGATCAAGTCAATTTCGAGTATTCTTAGAATCGATCTCGATTAGCTGAAGGTGTGTGGTGTGAGAATGTTAACCGGTGCTCAAGTTTTGTCTAGCGTAAAGCACTTCAGAGTTGCGATCCCCTAAAAAGGGGATCAAAATTAAAAAGGCTAAAAAGGTTTCTAACCACTAAGCTAATGTCATGTGTCCCCACCCACTCCCTCCCTTTTTCTTAGTTAGAGGGTATTTTGGTCATTTGACCTATTTTTAAAATTCCACCTTAAATTTCAAATGCAAATAACTTTCAAATGACAAACTTTTACAAAAAACCGATTTCACCATAATTTTTAAAATTTAATCCTCTTTAATTTGGTATAAATTTTTTTTAATTTTTTCGAAACTTTTTTTTTTGACATATTCATTGGGTCATGATTTTCTTGAAAATTTTAGCATTTTCGGCTCTAATTTTGTCTAGTTTAAAGGCCGAATTTTGCCAAACTTAAAACACGAAAGTTGTAGCTTCTTGGCCATTCTTTACCCAGAAATTTGAATCACTCAAATCCAATATGATATGAGTGAGATATCGTATGTTAAAGATGACATTGTACTCATATTTGTTGCACACAACGTGTTTGATGAAATGTTTAGCTTAGATTTTTAGTCTTAAAATCGAGTTAAATGCACTAATTTTTGTACAACAATGCACCGTTAGTCATTTTATTAATGTAAGATTCAAAAAGTTTTGTTTTTTTTTTTTTTTTTTTTTTTTTTTTTTTTTTTTGTTTTTTTTAACTGATGAACTATATTATTAACTGATGAACCTTATTAACTGATTTTTAAAAAAGAGATTTTGTTCATTAGTTACTTTGGTTGAACCATATTAACTGATGAACCTTATTAACCTTATTAACTGATGAACCTTATTAACTGATGAACCATATTAACTGATGAACCTTATTAACCTTATTAACTGATGAACCTTATTAACCTTATTAACTGATGAATTTTATTAACTGATTTTTAAAAAAGACATTTTGTTCATCAGTTACTTTGGTTGAACCATATTAACTGATGAACCTTATTAACCTTATTAACTGATGAACCTTATTAACTGATGAACCATATTAACTGATGAACCTTGTTAACCTTATTAACTAACTGATGAACCTTATTAATCTTATTAACTGATGAACCTTATTAACCTTATTAACTAATGAACCTTATTAACTGATGAACCTTATTAACCTTATTAACTGATGAACCTTATTAACTGATGAACCTTATTAACTGATGAACCATATTAACTGATGAACCTTGTTAACCTTATTAACTAACTGATGAACCTTATTAATCTTATTAACTGATGAACCTTATTAACCTTATTAACTAATGAACCTTATTAACTGATGAACCTTATTAACTGTGATCAATTTGATGAACCCAAACATTTGATCAAATTTGATGAACCTGAAATTTAATGAACCTGAAAAAATTGATAAACCCAAACATTTGATCAAATTTGATGAACCTGAAATTGATGAATCTGAAAAAATTGATAAACATGAAATTGATGAACCAAGGTAACTGATGAACAAAATGTCTAACTGATGAACCTATAACCTATAACTTAACTGATGAACATAATAACCTAACCGATGAACCTAATAACCTAACTGATGAACTAAATGTATATTTTAAAAAAAAATAATGATTAAAAAACATCACTTTTTGAATGTTACTGATGAACGTTACTGATGAAGAATATCAAAAATAACTGATGAACATTATTTTTTCAAAAACTGCTGAACATTGTCAAAAATAACTGATGAATCATGTCAAAAATAACTGATGAACCATATAAAAAATAAGTGATGAACCATATAAAAAATAAATGATGAACGTTATTTTTTTTAAAAAACTGCTAAACATTATAAAAAATAACTAATGAACCATATAAAAAATAACTGATGAACCAAATTTCAAACCTTGAAATTAAAAGTCAAACCCTCCAAAAGCAAATACTCCACTCCATGTTTTTTAATTCCGTTCTTATTCCATTTTTTGACAGCATAAAAATATTCAAAAACTATATAACTGCTTTTCAAACAATACAATGAAATTTATCACAGTATATACCATAATTTTGTAACAAGTAACCTTAAATTAGTATTAATATCATCATAAATATAAAAAATAAAAACTGAAAATGATAAAAACAAAGATAAAGACTATGACTATCTTATCTCCATTTCATTTTTAACACCATTTCATTTTTAACACCATCAGATTCACACCACGTGCTCTATGATAAAATCCATAGTTCTATGACCCATTTCATTTTTAACACCATTTCATTTGATGAACTCATAAAAGATCCGCCGCCACCTTCCTCAAAATCGGATCTCACAAACACCAGTCTACCGTCTAACTCCGTCGTTAACGCCTTTATTATCTCCGTCAGAGCTCCGACCGTTCTTCGGCTTCCTTGGTGCCGTTGCTGCTCTTGTCTTCTCCTGTATGTTTTCCGATCATTTTCACTGATCTGTAATCTAGATCTACTATTAATATTTGTTTTTTTTTTTTAATTTTTTAACTGTTAGATATTGGGGATGATGATGATGAAAAAATGTTATGTAATTGTTGTGGGATATTCGGGATGATGATGACATATCGGAAAAAAGTTGTGTAGCGTTTGTGATTTTGACGGCGATGGTGATAGTGATGGTGACGGTGCAATGGTGGTGGTTGTGGATTTGAGATGGAGGATTCAGTGAGGAATAAAGAGAGGAAAGAAGATGGAAGATAAAAAAGTATAATGACCAATATGCCCCTATATGTATATGTACATCTTTTTTTGATCAAATCTTGTATTATGATCCAACGGTCTATATTACTTTTTAGACTTTGTAGAGTTGTTTCCCTTTCTAAGGGATCCGGCGTCAAGCACTTCAATGTTGGCCGAAAGGAAATATAACTGTAGTAACATACTAACATGTCTCGACGTTTATGTCAATATATTTGATCACTTCTATTAAACTACTTATTAAGTAATGTACGTCGATCCTTTTTAAAGCCTTCTTCATCGTCAATGTTTAGTAATCTTCATACTTTATGTTGGTAAAAAAAGGGACATTGGGCTTTTCACGAATAAAGGATCAAATAGTCATCGTTGTGGACACTAAAGGAAAATAATATTTCAAAATTTTCAACATATCTTCATCGTTAAGTTGTAGCAACATTAGATTGCTAGCTCACACTCATGCTCACTGAATCTTTGTTCTTTAACCAAAGGGTGAATTCTCCGGAGTCTTTTAACATATATGGATGCAAACTATGAAGATCGCGAAGAACACTCATTGAACTTTAATCCAATCCTAGTAGCCTAAACATATGAACTACTTCTACTCGTGCGTTTTTACATCCATCAGTTCGATGTATGTCACTACACTTACCAGTATTTCATGATGAAATATAAAGTTTGTTGAAGATCCAAGCTGTTGTATTTTAATCAAATGTGTTCATGGTTGACGCTTGAATTAAGGCTAATATATCAACCTTTTGTGTCGAACATATTGTGGAGGTCTTCGTGTGGTATGACATGTTCAGATTTCACTTTTTTGGTTGATTAATTGAACTTGTTCTAGGGACTTATATATGCAGTAGATATTGTGAAGGTTTCTGAGCTTTGATGCTCCAAAGTAATCAAGTTTTAGCAAATTTTCAAATATGTCATAGAGATATCTGATCTTTGCAAATATATGAAGTTGAAATGTAGACTCGTCAAGAATTTAGACTTGATTAAAGTCTAAGTCCGAAAAACAAAACCTACACTAGCATAATCCTAAAATGATGGCATAGTTGCAACTTGCAACAATATTAAATTTGGACGTAAAATGATCCGTATGTCCGGCAATGGCAATAACTTAAGGCATCAACTATAGTGAGTTTATTAAAATGTCTAAGAAATATGAAAATGTTTATGTTTATTTCAACCATAGTGGACACTCATTTCATTTATATGTGGCATGAAAAGGTCCTAATTCTTGAACCTTTTCATTAATTTAATACATTTATTGCATTTGTTAAAAAGACATTTTATAAAGTTGCAAAGTTTTATGCTATAGTGAATGTAGGTTTATAAAATCAAAACATCTAAAATTTATTGAGATGTTAAAGTATAAACCTTTGTAAAAGGTTTATAATAGTGGATGCTCTTATAAAGGTTAGAGATCGCTGATAGTTATTTATTTATTTTTTTTCACCAAAAGAAGATGATATGCTTTATCCCACATAGGTCAAGCGAAAGAATTGTTGCCAATTTATATATCGAGGGGAGTGTGCTTATCCAAATTGATATCAATACATTGTTATTGTGAAGGTATAGGTGAAGTTGTAATGCTATTAAATCACAACTTCTTCTTGATATCTTGGCAATAAATTTGTATGAAAATATCAACTTTTTGGTGCTTTTTATTTACTTATAGAATGCCTTATTTTTACTACGAGTGAATTACACCCTTCGTTCTTGTGGTTTGCTCCAAATCACTACCATAGTCCCTGATTTATTTATTTTTTTTGCTTTTTTGCTCCTTATGGTTTACATATTGCACGCTATCAGTCCTTATCACTAACTGTCCGTATCTTCTCCGTTAGCTCTCAATCGTCAAGTGGCAACGTTAGTCCATTAACCAAATACTCATTTGTAACGTTAGTTCTTTATACTAACGACCGCTACTAATTAACTCAAATTTTGTTTTTTTTTAAATAATAAAAATCTTTTCTACGCGGTTTTTATCGTTTTCATGCGTTTTCCTAGTTTTCTTCAATTTTTATACGTTTCCGTCCGTTTTTATATGTTTTCGACCGTCTTTATACGTTTTCATCTGTTTTCTTACGTTTTCATTCTTTTTTATCCGTTTTTATACGTTTTCGTACGGTTTCATCTGTTTTTATACATTTTTGTCTGTTTGTCGCCCGTTTTTATGCGTTTTCGTTCGTTTTTACACGTTTCGTCCGTTTTTATACGTTTTCGTATGACTTTATACGCTTTCGTATGTTTTTCTTACGTTCTTATCCGTTTTTATATATTTTCTTACGTTGTCATACGGTTTTATCTGTTTGTATATGTTTTTGTCTGTTTTTATATGTTTTCCTCCATTTTTTACGCTTTTGTTCGTTTCTCTCGCGTTTTCATACGTTTTCATTCGTTTTTATACGTTTTCCCTCGTTTTCTTACGTTTTCACCCATTTTCTTATGCTTCTATACGTTTTCTTACATTTTTATATCGTTTTGTCCGTTTATATACCTTTTTGTCTATTTTTATGCATTTTTTTACGTTTTCACACGTTTTTATCCATTTATATCTATTTTCGTATGTTTTATACACTTTTATCCATAAGAAAACATATTAAAACAAGCGAAAATGTATAAAAACCTATAACAAACAGATGAAAACAGATAGAAACGTATAAAACAAATAACAATGCAAGAAAAGTGTATAAAATAGACGAAAATATATATAAACGGACGAAAACGTATAAAAACAGATGAAAACGTACAAAAACGGGCGAAAACATAAGAAAACGAGCAAAAATGTATAAAAACGGATGAAAACATGTAAAACATATGAAAACAAATAAAAACGTATAAAAACAAATAAAACACAAGAAAAACGTTTAAAAATAGACGAAAACGTATATAAACGGATGAAAACGTAAGAAAAACGGACAAAGTGTAAAAATAGGAGGAAAACGTTTAAAAACAGATAAAAACAAATAAAACCATATGAAAACGTATAAAAACAGATAAAATGTATGAAAACGTAAGAAAAACAGACGAAAACATATAAAAACGGACGAAAACGTATAAAACAGTTAAAAACATATAAAAACAGACGAAAACGTAAGAAAGGCATTGAAACTGGCGAAAACGTAAGAAAACGGGTGAAAACAATAAAAACCAAAATTTGTGTTAATTTGTAACGGTTGTTAGTATAAAGGACTAACATTGTGAACGATCGTTTGGTTAATGGACTAACGTTGCCACTTGGCGATTGAGAGCTAACGAAGAAGATAACGAAAGTTAGCGATAAGTACTGACAATGTGCAATATGTAAACCATAAGCAGGGACGGAGCCACGGGGTGTCCCTCGGGTGCCCGGGACACCTATGAATTTTTTCGTTGTAATGTTAATTTTAAGAAAAAACATCGATTTTTCTCAAATAAATCATAAATGACCCCGGTCTATCGAAATGTGTTTTTAGTCTTATTTAGTTAGCATCTTAAACTCTATTAAATTACAGTTAAAAAAATTTCGTGCACCCGGTCATATTTGTTCCTGGCTCCGTCCCTGACCATAAGGAGCAAAAAAGCAAAAAAAATAGGTCAAGGACTACGATAGTGATTTGGAGCAAACCACAAGAAACAGTGTAATTTACTCTTTTTACTATTGTGAGAATCAATCGCAAATATATTGTATGTGCTATTTCGTAGTCTTTTGCTGTTATGGTACTTACTATTAGCATTTATAAAGTGAGTCATTTGCATCATGAGGGATGGCTTTGCACAAATTTTCAGCGAACTTTGTGCAAAATTCATCACTAATAATTGCAGTTGAGCCTTTTGGCTAGATGTAAATGACCTAAACAGTAATCCTATGGCTGTTTCCGGAGACCCCTCATTCCCAAAATGTTCATCTTACCAATATGCCAATAGGAGATGGTTTTTTATGTACAAAACAAGAAACATAAAGGTAATATCTATATCAACAAAGAGCAAACTCATCATTGTGCTCCTTTGACATCAAACTCGGCGGACCATCTTGATTAGGCAAATGAGTTTCGACATGAACCACAGGTGTTGAACTATTGAGATGTTCTAGACATAGTTAAAGGAAATACCCTCATCTTCTTTCCTTTTGAATTTATATTTGAATCACAAAATATGATCTTCAAGAACAAATGAAAAACATTCAAAACACATCTAAAGTTCCAAAATTTAAAATCTTGTTTGAACCCACACTATCCACAACCTCACAAACACAAACACATAATGGAATGGTTTAATACATTGTTCAGATTTAACATGAAAAAACTAACTTTAAGGGCCAAAAATATTACTCTAGTCATCTAGTGCCTTTTGCCCATCAAGTGCACACCAACTAAATATGTTACCTCCGAAAAGATAACAAGTTGAGAGTCATCCTCAGTAAATAGTAATACTTGATCAAAAGTGAAACAATTGACTTTGAACTTTGCAGGCAGAAAGACATAATTAATGTTTCAATCTTTACGGACTTTCCATTTTTAGCAAAAATGGATGTCCCTAAAAATTTCTACGTACAATAGCCGCCATTTTTACATTAATACCCCTGCCCCACTTTCTGTATTCTCCACCCTTTGTTCCACGCATTTTTACAGTACACAATTTTTATCAGTTTTTGTTTTGTCTTTTTTATCAATTTAATATTTTGACTTATTAAACTTTATACTTTTAGTTTTATAGTTTTTTAATATAAAAAAAAAGGTAAAAACATGAGGGGTAATGGGGTATTCCGGTGTTTTGTGTGGGTGTGGGGGGGGGGGGGGGGTGTTTTACAAATAACACATCCCTTAGGTTATAAACATTGTGGATTTTGCCTAACAAATATTATACTCACACTTGTTATAAATCTCAACATTTTATAGTACATTTGAACATCTCACCGACTACTAGTACTTTTCAAATTAAAAACAAAATATTAATGAGTAAAATTGGACTGGACCTAGAAAGCATAATGACCGGTTTTGTGTAAAATCAGACCAGACGACCGAATATGAGCAAAATGGTGGACCAAGGGTGCATACCACCTTCTCGCATTTTTCTTACCCTTACCAAATAAAAACCATGCTTCGCATAACAGTCCTTCACGCATGATATATGACACTAGTTACGTCTTGTCTTAAAAAGTCCATAAATCATATTAGTGTGTGAAAAGTTTAAAACAACCAACCCCCCCCCCCCCCCCCCCCCCCACCCATAATAACAAAAACCTTAAAAACAAACACATACACGCATTTTTCAAAACTCCTCATTCGCACCTCCCCCTCCATCGCTCTCCTCACCTTCAATCATCATTCTCTCCTTTGTAATCTCCACGCACCGTTGATGACTTCGACTGAGCTTGTTCTGGATCGTGTTAAGAGGTCTAGCTGTTGAGGTAGTTGTTCCATTTATCTTAGTTATGAGCTGAACATTTGTAAACTGACAAAATGACAAAAGTTTTCGTCAATCAGCTGTCCATTTTGTCTCGTAACCAAATTCGAGAAGGGCTTTCATCTCATCAATCTTAAACAACAATATCAGTCTCTATTGCACGTGTGATTTCTGTCTATTTAGTAGCTGAAATCGTTTCATTATTTGTCAACTTTCTAGAATGAAAGCAAAGTGACACGTGAATGACGCTTAACAATGTCATGTTGTTTTGATAGGAAAAAATTTCAGTGTTACCTATATATTTTGTTAGAATTATTTGGATTACAGTAATCTGAGAGTCGTGTAAACACTATCAGATCGAAGTATTTCGATGGTTCTATCGAAATCTTTAATCGGATAAAACTCATATTTTGAACAGAGAATATGTTTTGATTGTTATGAAAAACCGAACCTGAAAAGAATGAAAATATGACCAATAAACCAAACTCGGTTGTAACTGCCCATGGCAGTTATTTAACCACCGAATTAGTTAAATTAACAGGTAAAATTAAAGTCCATAATTCCGGAAAATTTTATTTTCAAGTGCGTTTTTAACATAGCACTTGGACCCTGCCAGGGGCTGCCGCCCCTTGGACCTTGTTACCAGGGGTTGCCGCCCCTGGAACCCCGCTACAGCGCCCCCAGACCCCCGTGATTCGGGGCGATAATCACAATAACGTCATATAAGTGTGCACTCTGCACAATCCCGACTTGTTGAACATTCATCATGATTACACATTGGTCAACTAAGTCAATCCATTACACTTCAATCATATTGGTGATGTAAAATCACCAACATATTTTATATTGTCATAATCAGCGATCACACAATCTTTTATATGACACATATACCTGAGAATGATAGGACTGGAAGCAACTAATATGATCCACTACAAGAGTGTATGTCATAACATCCTTTTATCTCGAGTACTTACTTCATTAAGAATCAAATGTAAAATAGTTCAAACAATGATCGCAACACTAATAATTTTTAGAGATCAATATGTCCGGCAATGGTAATAGGGTTGGACATGGTTTCTACTGTTTGATTAACAAAAAAGAACGTATGCTTTCATGCCACATAGGTCAAGCAAAAGAAATGTGACTAGCTTGTATATTGAGGTGAGTGTTGTTTATACAAGTTGGGCTAAGACACTGTTACATAAGGTGTGATGATTGTAAAAATCATCGCACACTAGTATTTGATGGATAATTTGTACAAGTCATTGACCTTTATTTTTTTTTTATTTTTTTTATAAATTTATTTGATGGATAATTTGTATAAATCATCGCACACTAGTATTCTGATCATCTTATTGTAACTATTATAAACTAGCAAGGTACTCGCGCGTTGTGACGGCGAGTACTGTGTAGCCAAAAATTTTAATGAACAATGATTTATAATTATATGATTCATTATAACAAAAAGTTTACAAATGTCGATAATCTCAAATTAAAATAACTTTCAAGCACTGTTACATCCCGCCTAGTCGGAAACGTGAGGCGTAACTGAAAGGATCATCATAGCACATTGATATAAACAATATAGAGAATTGCTACATGAAAACATTACCAAAATGTCATGACATACTATTCTATTAATCATCTTATTGTTACTATTATAAACTAGTAGGGTACTCGCGCGTTGTGACGGCGAGTACTGTGTAGCCAAAATTTTTAATGAACAATGATTTATAATTATATGATTCATTATGACAAAAAGTTTACAAATGTCGATAATCTCAAATTAAAATAATTTTCAAGCACTGTTACATCCCGCCTAGTCGGAAACGTGAGGCGTAACTGAAAGGATCATCATAACACATTGATATAAACAAAGACTGTATCCTCACTCCCGGTGGAGTGGAAAGAAGAAATGATGGTATAAGCAAAGAACGGATAAAACACCCAGACGGTAAAAGCAAAGTCGATTTCTGAATCATGGGTGGGTTGGGTGGGCAAAATATCAAGCATGGGATCATTATGATCATAAGTTTCGTCCACCACTCCAAAAATATCTTCATTCGTATCTGATTTAAAATCTGCATCAGGTGGTTTCGCCGGTGGACGAGATGATGGTAAATTGAAGAGAAATGAATCAGCATCGGAAGGTAAATCACCATTATGTATTTCTTCAATAAGCTCGTTTCTTGGAAGGGCATTCTCGTCATTTTCAATTTCTGATGGAGAAATGGTATGAGAAAGTTCATCGGAGAACTTCTCGTGAGGAGAATTAATCATATCATGTGAATCCTGGACCTCGGGTTCCATTTCAGACTCATCACTAGGAATATCGAAGATCGGGTTATTTGAAATTAGATTAAAATCCAATTCAAAATCAAATAATGGATTTGTGAAAGTCATATTGAATGTTTTGGAAACCCTTGGAACAAGGTCATCATCATCCTCATCATTATCATCGATATCTCCACAAGAGTCTTCATCACTCGTAGTATACTCATTGTGAGAATCGAAATAACTTTCCACTTCAACAAAATCTTCATTGCTCATCGGAGGGAGAGAAGTTGACGGCTCTTCATTCAATAATTCTTCAAGTAAACGAATATCCCCCTCCGGATCAAAATTAGAATCGTCCATTATCGGAATGAAATCATTAGCAAGAAACGCCTCGATGTCATCTAAAACGACATCACTCCCTTCAACCGGTGTGAAAGAAGGATGGAAAGAATCAGAAACAATTTTAGAATTACCGTTAGAATTTTCCCCATACTCACTTTGGATTGGAACGAGGTTCTCAACACTAGACTAATTGAATTCGTCAGATTCCGTTGCCGGAATAGTGTTAAGAGGCTCGTCCCCCATTATTAGAGAGTCCTCGGGTTCTACGGAAAAGATGGATTCATTTTGAGGATTAAGATTGATCGTAATTGTGGAATCATCATCATCGTACATACAACACTCACAAAATTGGAATTTTCTTTCTTCAGCTAGAAGTTCTTCCATTGATTTAACTTGAGGCTCGGGAGTAGATGTAATACGATTAGTCTCCATTTCTTTTAACTTCTCGATCATGGATTTAATTTCAAAAATTTGATTAGTAAAATCGGAAGTTTGTGGAGGTTGGTTAAAACCATGAGAATCGTAACATGAATTAGGCTCATAAAAATTTTCAGACGATCCCCCACAATGTTCAAAATTCGATGTATTTTGAAATGAATCACCATTGTAATACGGTTCTTGCTCATAAAAATTTTGAGGATAAAAATCGTTTTGAGGATAATTATCAAAGCTCGGATCGTAAGCGTAAGACGTGTCAGCACTCGGGGCATAGCACATACAATCGGTGTATCCACATACATCACAAAAACATTGCCCACACGGCATTCCTTCTTCGGCAGGGTTTCCACAATTATAACAATAAAACAAAGGTGGTGGTGGTGTAAAGTAATCGGGAATGTTTGACGAATTGTTGAACGATCTTTGATCATACGTGTGAGAATTACAATTCCAACAAACGCCATCATGAATATTATCACCACATTGGTCGCACGTACACCACACACACAACCCTCCGAAGAAAGGTTCTCCACAATTAAAACAAGTCGGATCCATAAGAATTATCGGTTTAGAGGGTTAAAGAAGAAGAATCAAATGATAAGAGGATAAGAAGATTATTTTTGGTTCTTGCGTATTATAAAAACAAATAAAAATAAAAGTGAAAATCAAATATGAAAAAGAAAAATATTTTTGGATTTTATATTTTAAAGAAACTTAAAATTACAATCTTTTTGCTTTTTATATACTTTTAATAATAATAATTTTTTTTAAAAATTTTTGAGAATATTTACAAAAAAAACGATAACTTCTCGGGAGAAGGGTCTTCAAATCACCAACAAACGATACAAGTACGACGCTCTCGTTTCAAACCTTCCCTGGCAGCGGCGCCAAATTGATTTTATCGTTTTTTATAGTATATTAGATTTTAACCGAAGAAATGCTCGTGAAAGTAATTCCCCGGGTCGTTATGTCCCAACGAAGGTAAGACGGCGATTTAGTCGGCTTGAGTTGCGATATTGTGAAGTGAATGGGAAAATATAATTGAGAATTTTTGGAGTTTTTATTCTAAAGGAAATGAAATAGCAATTAAAAACAATAAAACAATAAGAGATTTAAAACAAGAAAGAAAACTAAGACGGGAAAAGACTTTAAAAACAATATGTTTGCTAAGCGACGTGAATAAGTTCATCAAGTGTGGGTCAAGGATTGACGACGAATTATTTTCCTTAAATAAGACTATTTTCTCACAACGTTGGTTTATTTTGAAAATAATCCTTTAAAAAGAAAATAATTACTAGATGTGTAATTTGTTTACTCTCCGGCTTTTGCCCTTCAAATAATAAAACTGCAAATCTAAATAATCTCACTCGTTATGAATCACAATCTTCTTTATAACCACACTCAATTCACAAACTCGTGTCACCAAGCAAACACTAATAAACTACTCGAGACTCATATGAAATAAATTACTTGATAAAAGAAAAAGACTCGATAAAAGAAACAAACTAGATAAAATTCGGCAGAGTTTCGCCTAAGCATAAAGCATAAGAGAACCTCACTTGATAAACGATGAGGTAATGATTATCTAACTCGATAATCTTGGCTAACTCGGCATAAGAAATGAAACTTGGTAAAATCAAACTTGATAAAAAAACAAAAATAAAATAAACTCGGTAATTATATTTTGCAAATTATCCTAACTCGACAATCTAAAAAATTACAAATTCGACAAATATAAAAAAAAACAAACTCGGTAGAAAATATTTGCATATAAGTCCCTACTCTAAATAATTCAAACTCGGTATATTAGTTTTCAAATTATCTAACTCGATAAAAAGTTTTATAAAATGCTAACTCGATATATATTTTTTTTAATCTAACTCGAAAGAAAAAAGTTTGCAAAATAGTCCCTAACTACAAAACGAAACTCGGTAACAACTTTTAACTGCAAACTCGAAAGAAAGAAAATGAAATTCAAACTCGAAAAGATTTTTGCAAATAAGTCCCTATTTTTGAAAATCTAACTCGGTAATAATTTTTAAAACAAATTCAAACTCGATAATATTTTTCTTAAAATTTAAACTCGATAACTTTTTTAAAACTAAAAATCTAACTCGATAAAAATTTATAAAAAACGTAACTCAACACCATTTTGATCCAAAATAAAGCCTAAAAACTAATGTTTTTCACCAAATTTATTACTAAACAACCTAGTTTAACCATAAACTTTAAATCCCACCAATAAAAACAAGAATTTAACAACTAAAAATTAAAGATTTTTATAAAGATAAAGCTTTAGAGAGAGAAGGTAAAATAAAACACATGACTTCATTAAAATAAAACTACACTACTCTTACTACTATGAGGACCAACCCTCAACAACCAACCTTTCAAAGTTGGTGTTTAAGAGGTATTTATAGGTTAGGGGCTAGGGCTTCTCTAATTTTTGAGTTTGTTGCATAATTAGCCCCTAAACTTTTACAAAACATGAGAAAACTACTTAAAACATATTAAAACGCTACAAATGCAACTAAATACTACACGTAACGATCTTGTAACTTGGAGGAATTGAGTTGACTTTTCTTCTAAAGTTCTTCAAAGGACCAAAGTTGACAACTAGCTGAAACTTGGAGGGCCATTAATGTAAAGGTCTTCATATTTCAACTAAGAGTCTCTTTTGTTATTCTCTGAATCTCTAAGGATTACTTTTGTCATTTTGGGCTTTTCTTGGATAAATTTCTTCATCGGCTTCGGCTTTTTGACACTTTTCCAAATCTCGTGCTCGTTTTAGGCTTTTTGGTTGATTTTGTTGCTTTTATAAGATATCCTTCCCTGCACGATCACAAACACAAAAACACAATATCTTTGACATTTATCGTTAATTTTTGATCATTTGGGTCCCTAAACTAAGGTCAAAAGTATGTGTAAAATAACACATACCAATCATCATAACACATTGATATAAACAATATAGAGAATTGCTACATGAAAACATAACCAAAATGGTCTCTTATGCAATCATAATGGCGAGTTCTATTCCTGTTGTTGGTATTTTGTGCTGGGTGCGTGAGGATGGTTATGTCTCCCTGGTTGATGCTTTTGGTGGTGGTGGGAGTTCGTTGGAGATTCGGGTGAGTGTTGTACTCTTTTTCCCTACTCCAAGATTTTCCCACTGGGTTTTTACTTGGAAAGGGTTTAAGGAGGCAGGTTCATCTGGTTCATCAATCTCCTTCGAAGAGATGGGCGGATGTGTGTGGTCATTCTTGTCTTATTAGGTGGTTATTTCCGGTTGGGGTTTTGGTTATTGTATGTATTTATATTTGTAACGCTTAGTGGCCTGTCACAAGCATTTTTAGTTGGATGTTCAAGCGTTGCTTGAGGTTAACGTGGTACTTCAGCTACATTCCATTGTACTTCAACGATTTTTTGGTGTAATATATTTTACCGGGTGGAATGCCCTTTACCAAAAAAAAAAAAAAAACATTACCAAAATGTCATGACGTACTATTCTATTAATCATCTTATTGTTACTATTATAAAATAGCAGGGTACTCGCGCGTTATGACGGCGAGTACTGTGTAGCCAAAATTTTTAATGAACAGTGATTTATAATTATATGATTCATTATGACAAAAAGTTTACAAATGTCGATAATCTCAAATTAAAATAACTTTCAAGTCCTGTTACATCCCACCTAGTCTGAAACGTGAGGCGTAACTGAAAGGATCATCATAACACATTGATATAAACAATATAGAGAATTGCTACATGAAAACATTACCAAAATGTCATGACATACTATTCTATTAATCATCTTATTGTTACTATTATAAACTAGCAGGGTACTCGCGCGTTGTGACGGCGAGTACTGTGTAGCCAAATTTTTTAATGAACAATGATTTATAATTATATGATTCATTATGACAAAAAGTGTACAAATGTTGATAATCTCAAATTAAAATAACTTTCAAGCACTGTTACATCCCGCCTAGTCGGAAACGTGAGGCGTAACTGAAAGGATCATCATAACACATTGATATAAACAATATAGAGAATTGCTACATGAAAACATTACCAAAATGTCATGACATACTATTCTATTAAACATGGAAAAGAATGTAGCATGTTTAGATTGCACCATGTGGTAAAATGGTTGTACTTGTGAGTGAAGAAGGTGATTTAAAAAGAGTATTAATTGTATGCGTTGAATTTATGTGTTTATGCTTTAAATAGTTGTAAACATAACTTTATTACTTGTAATGCTTAAAAAGTATTTATGAAAATTCTAAAATTAATTATGGATATAAGATCATTTGAGGACCAAACTTTTTTTACATATCGAGGGACTAATCTTCACCATCCATCTTTCCCCATCTATATTTGATCTAATGGATGAGATTAATCCCAACAATTTAAAAAACCCACTTTCATCTTTTTTTTTTCTTCAAATATTAATATCTTTCAAACCGTTAATCGTTAAGCGAAAAAAAATATACCGTTACGACGAGCATTTAATTATCTTTCTATAGATATGCTAATTGATATATTTTCGACAAATATTTTTTTTTTCGATTTTTTCACGTTTTTTTTCATGGCCGAAAAAATCATATATGATATTACATATCATATATGATATGCAATATCATATATGATTTTTTTTCGGCCACGAAAAAAAACGTGAAAAAAACGTTTTTTTTTTCTTCGAAAGTATATCAAAGTGCCCGTCTATAGAAAGATAATTAAATCCCGTCGCGATGGTGTAATTATTTTCGCTTAACGATTAACGGTTTAAAAGATATTTAAATTATAAAAAATTTGTGAAATAATAAAATGTTTTTAATCTCAACCATTGATTTCCTTTTTAGATGAATTGTGGGGATGAGTCCCTTAGTATGTGAGGAATGTTTGGTTTGTAGAATAACTCGACTCTTATGAGGAAAGTGCTAAAATGTGTTATAGGATGTATCGATTACTGTATCGTTACTATTATAAAAGTAAATTGCAAATATATTTTATGTGTTATTCTAATTTCGTGAATAATCGGTAACGACACAATTATAAGTTGCATCGGGATGACATAAAGGAAGAGTTACTATATAAGAAAAAAGCATCATAATTTTTCAATCCATAATTGTGTGTTGGCAATTATAGAAGAAAAAAGGGAGCGATAACAAGGGTTTAATTTTGAAGTTAATAAGGTTCAAAAGTGGTTTAAATGAGGGTAGAAAAGTTGCTAGTAGAGGGTTGAAATGTGGGTTCAAAAGTTGTAGATAAGACTATAAGAGTTCGAATGAGGGGTTCGCAAAGCAACAAGGGTTAGCAGGGGTTATTAACTTATTATAATCGCTTTATAATTGATTGTCTAGCAATTATACATGTTACTGTTTATGTGCCAAAGTTATCAATGTGCCAAAGTTCAAAGGGGTTATGAAACAAGTTGTACGAATTAATAAACAGATTTTAACAATGTACGAAACACAAAGCTGTAAATACAAATCTTAAAAAAACATTATACTACGTATTTGGATTCTTTTTATTATTTACCGTTTTTCACAGCAGGAGCGAATTAAGAACCCTAATTCAAAGAGAACAAACATGGCTCTCGAAGATAAACAAAAATCAAAGAGAATTAGTAACTGGATTCCTACAGAGATCATTATTGAAATTTTTCTAAAGCTTCCAGTTGAATCGTTGTTACTGTGTAAGTCTGTTTGTAAAGAATGGTACTCTTTAATATCCGATCAAGGTTTCATTAAAACACATTGTACTTTGTCTAGTACCAACATTAACTATGCACATCATAGACTTATTTACAGCAGTTATGAACATGGAAACGATCTTATCAGCTGTCCTCTTTATGACGTGTTGTTTGATGAATCTGCTAATAATGCGTTACTGCTTGAAAATCCAATTCAATACACTCGAGGTTGGGGTTTTAGGATAGTTGGGTCTTGTAATGGATTAATGTGCCTTCTTGCTTTCGATAATTCGCTGTTTATATACAACCCAAGTACTAGAACAACCAATATTTTGCCTCGTCCTAAACAAGGGGCCGGTTGGGGTTTTGAATTCTATGGTTTTGGGTATGATGAGACGACTCGTGATTACAAGGTGATTAAAATAAGGCGTTGTGACCAAACTTCCCGTTACTGGCGTGCTATGATATATTCATTAAAAGCTGGTAGTTGGAAGGAAATCGGTCGTTTTCCTTGGGTTAATCTTTTTGGTGATGGTAAGTTTCTTAATGGAGCTCTTTATTGGCTGACTAGTGGCGGGGGTTTGCGGCATATAGTTTCTCTTGATTTGGGGAAGGAGACTTATGGTGAAGTTTTGCAGCCGGAGTACGATAAAGGTTTTAAGAGTTTGACTTTGGGGGTTTTGGGAGAATGGTTGTGTGTTTTTTGTAATTATTATGACAAACGTGTGGTGGATGTATGGGTGATGAAGGTTTATGGTGTGAAAGATTCTTGGACGAAATTTGTTTCCATCCCGCATCTGAATGATCGAAATTCAGTTCCTTTGTATATGCAGATTCATGCTCCTTTGTGTATTTCAATTGATGGAAAATTGTTGTTGCATTTGGGGACGAAGTTGGTGGTCTGTGATTGTATAAATGGCTCATGCTCAGTGATAGAAAACACCAATGAATTTCGTGACGCGTGTATTGTTGTTGAGAGTTTAATTTCGCCTTTTGCACCGTTAGGCCTTGTTGATAACAATGGTGATGAAAATTAAGGTAAAATTTTCTCTTTTAACTCTGTTTCACTTTGAGGTTAGTCAAAAGTAACTATAACTTGTTCACCAAGTGGAATTTGAGTAAATAATTGCAATGGTACATGAACTGAGCAATTACTTCAGTGCTAATGATTAAGAACATGTAGATCAGTAGGCTAAAAAAGACTGATATGCTGATAACAGAACATGTACTACAGCGTTAAGTTTGGTGTGATCATTTGCACTTGTCATTGATCGAGTAAGAGTAAGAGTAAGGAAAAGGGTGAATTCTCCAAAGTCTTCTACATTTATGGATGAAAAAATTTTGGATTCAGTTATTGTCAAAATGTCGACTTATGTGTTATATGTTCGGGTTTTCATCAAACGTTATATGTTTCTTTACTTGAAGGATAAAGGACATCCTTATTGTTTTATTCTTGGATAAACAAAAAACATTGAATGGTTTATAAATAATCTATGTCTGATGAGTGAATTATTTGTACATTAATTTCTACAACGTATGCATATGTTAAGGCGATCTAGTTAGGCTCTCATTCTGATCAATCTACACGTGTAACCAATCAATATTAACAAAGTAATACTACCAACTACGAGTAACTTAAGCTTAGGTTAATCTGGGACTTACTACGCTCCTATCCGCATTAGCCACACGTTGGCCTATTTTCTGAACAAGCTTCTGCATGTATCCATTGACAGCTTCCATCCTGAATTTCAAATTAAAGAGTAATGAACATGCATTAATCAGGGAAAAAACCAAAGAATAGTAATCAAGTTTGTCAAATAGTCAACCGAGACATATTGTCTACAACCCAACCCCATACCCTATTCATTAAGCTTTATACAAAGTACACATTCATCATTCACCACATCAACCATGTACATGAGTATTATCTCTGATTTGTCCTTATTTCAACTATTAACGTATAGGTTTTTTTTTTTTTTTTTTTTTTTTTTTTTTTTTTCGCACCACATATAGCCCATTATTAAGTTATAGAATTTATTATTTTTTCTGCAATCCTAGGAATTTAATTTTGAAACTTTTTATTTCGTCTCAAAACCATCCATTATCTCTTTTCATTTGTTGCCATCAATTACTACCATTAACCACAACACCATAAACTGCTACAAATACGACAACAACATAACAGGGACTAACCTTAAAAGGGGAAAAAGACTAATATGAACGACGAAACTTACAAACAAAAAATATCAGACAAATCGAAACCAATACAATTCAACACATTAAGAAAACGGGAATTTGCCAAAAGAAAACTTACATTTTGAAACCAGCAAAAACTAACCTTTAAGAATAATCAAATATCGTGATCGCACTCTTGTTCCTTAGTAGTATGTTTTTTGACCCAATTCTTTGCTTTGGATATCTTTATGTAACTCCAAATAATATATGTGATGCTTAGATATATTAGTTTTAACAGCTTAGAAGTTTTTGATGTGAAGTTCATTTTTGCTCACTAGGTGATCTATATATGCGTGTCTGTATGGGTATTTTAGGCTAGGAACATTGCTTTACTAGCTACACGTCCATATATGTCACTAACTAGGTTTAGATTGATAAGAAGCCGACCGTTCATAAATGGCTATATCCACTCAACATGCTAATGAAAATGCATATGTAAGACAATGATATGTCGCTCGAACTTTACTACAATAGTTTGATTGTTGGTATATGGAAATCCATATGTAAGACAATTAATTAAACTCTATAATTAATTTTTTTTTTTTTTTTTTTTTTTTTTTTTTGGGTAAAAGGTCAAAACGACCCGGTAAATATCTCTATAATTAATTTCACAACTAAAACCTAAATGATTGTTGGTATATGGAAATATTATAAACCTATGTAGTTGCACACGCATTTTAAAATCTCCCTTAAGTATTAGCCATATTTTTACATCTTGTGACCTCCTCTTCAGAAGCAACACTGTCTCTTTAGGCAAGTGAATGATATGTCGCTCGAACTTTACTACAATAGTTTGCTCTTTTTCGATCTCGAACTTGCTTTTAGAAAAAGAGATGGGAGAAACACTTGTAGTTAAGTTGTAGGTTGCTACGACGGGGTAGTTAAGTTGAGGTTAACCCTCTTCTTGAAACATGGTTGAAGGCTTAGTTCGGTTTCAAGGGCTATACTAGTGTCGTTTATGATTCCGAGCTTCATATCCGCGTCAAGTATGTCCGCCTTCTTTATATAAGGGTGTCCTAGCTCAAAAGGAAGTAGGCTATAAGCAGGAAGATCATCATGCAAACTCCAACAACAAAAAGACCCAATATATCTTTTTTATAATTCTTTTTTAAGCCTCCTATTTCTATGTTCCATCCTTTTATATAGAGTTTTGGCTCCTATTTAATATAACTCCGACTTTCTAAGATTTCTTGATTTAGCTTGTAAGTGCTCACAAAATATCTGTATTCGGATATCCAAAAAATTCATCATAATACATAAAAAAAAATTTGGGTTTTATGAAATTATAGTTTTGTCACTCATATATAAGTTTTCCTTAAAATTATAGATATTTGGATATTAAGATATATAAAAATGTTATCCGAAATTTCGGATATCCGAATTAAAAAAAAAAGTTAGCTAATATAATGGATTTAACATAAAAACATCATCGCAATTCTGGATATCCAAATTTGTGGTATAACTAGTTATTGACAAGTCCTTTAAAATATTTCACTTAGCAACAAAAAAGTATTGTCGAAAATGTCTCAGTTCATATTTTCGCTTTAGCCTTTAGGTCTCAAAATACCATGAGACGACTCTGATATCATCATAATCGTATTTAAATCTTTGAAAAATCCTTAACTTTAGATAACTTTGTCTAAATTTATGTAAGTTATTAATGCTACAAAATTCCAGTACGGTTGATTATCATTTGGTAGTTCCTAGTATATATTTTAAGGTGGAGCTACCTATTGGGCCGAGGTCAATCCAAATTTAGGATCATCAAATCCATGGAAGATATTTTCTCTAGATTTAACAAAGGAGACTTATGATGAAGGCGATATGAATTGGAGTTACGTTAGGGGCTTTGGGACAATGGTTGTGTGTGCTTTATAACTATTCTAATAGTCATGCGGACTTACATGTAATGAAAGTTTATGGAGCCAAAGATTCTTAGACTAAATTAGCTTCCATCCCGTGTGATCCTTTAAGGGATCAATTTTTGTATCATTGATTTGAATTTTCCGTATCCTTTGTATGATGGGATAGTACTGTTGCGATTTGGGTATCATTTTCTTGTCTATGATTCCAAGAATATTTTATTCACATTTGTCTTGGAGATTGATGATGCATACTTTCCGACATGTACTCTTGTTGAGAGTTTGGATTCACCTTATGCCCCTTTGATATGTAACAAATAAAGGAATTCACTGGTAAATTCATAAATGAGTGGGAGCAGTCCAAGTTACAAGAAATTATTGTGTTGTTAAAAATATAGGGTGCAGGAGGACAAAATGAAGAAGAACAAAAGTAGCCACCATGGTTAAAAGTTAAAACCAATGTTACAAAAAAGCACAGCTAGGGGGTTTAACTTCAAATATAAAAAAAACTATTGGACTTAATAACAAGAACGAAACATGAAAGATGTCAAAAGTAAATTTATACAGGACTCTAGCTATACATATACGCAAATTCTGGAACATATTTTCCTGAAACCAAAAAAAAAAAAAAAAAAACCCTAGATCGACCATGGCACTCGAAGACGAACATGATCAACTAAAGAAAATCAAAACATCCTATTTTCCAAACGAGATCATTCTTGAAATTCTCATTAGGCTTCCAGTGAAATCGATTTTACTGTGTAAGTCTGTTTGCAAATTTTGGCACTCTATAATATCCGATCCACACTTCATTAAATCTCATCTTAGTTTATCGACATGCAACATTAACTTTGCACACCATCGACTAATTATCAACGATAAAATAAATAGATGTTTCAACAGTTATCCTCTTTATGATGCGGTGTTTGAGAAATCTATTAATGAGTTCGAGCCTTGTTTTCAAATGGAAGTACTCACGAGGCTTCGTAAGCGCCATCTAGAAATCATTGGTTCTTGCAATGGATTATTATGTATTTTGAAGTCTCACACTCCGCTTATTTACAACCCTAGCACTAAAATATGGAGTGAGTTACCTAAAGTGTCGCATGGGACGATGCATGGTTTTGGGTATGATGAGTCTATCGATGATTACAAAGTTGTTGCCATAACTGAGCGTAGCAAGATAAAGATATGCTCTTTGAAAACTAAAACTTGGAAGAAAAAAGGTGATTTCTTTCATGGTCATCTATTTTCTAATAGCAATGATCAATGTTATGAATCTGGTAAGTATTCAAACGGAGCTCTTCATTGGGCGGGTCGTAATAAAAAATTTGGGTCGTTGAATTTGTGGACGATAGTTTCTCTTGATTTATCAAAGGAGACGTGTGGTGAAGTTTTGCAACCTGTGTACACTGAAGGTGATAAACATTTGGGTTTGGGGGTTCTCGGAGAATGGTTGTGCGTCCTTTGTAACTATGCCGGAAGTCGTGTGGTGGATGTTTGGGTGATGAAGGTTTATGGTGTGAAAGATTCTTGGACTAAATTGTTTTCCATCACGTATCAAAATGATATTGTGTATGTTCATTTTGTGGTGCCTTTGTGTATCTCAAATGATGGGAAGGTGTTGTTGCGGTTTGGGTCGAAATTACTCGTGTATGATATACATAATAGTTCATCCACTCCGATATCTCAGAGCTTTTATGAAGTTTGTGATGAAATGTGCATTGTAGTTGAGAGTTTAGTTTCACCATGTTTCCCTTGATGCATGCAGACATATTGAGGAGTTAATTTGCGTGCATGTTAATGGATGAATGGAAATGTTCGAGTTTAAAACGATGTGTGTTTAGTGTTCTTCTAATTTTATTTCGATTTAGTTGCAAGTCAAGTAATTTCATTTTAACTTTGATTTTTGTACTTTGGAATGACCTTCCATATCATATTTAGAACTACCCTTTATAAGGGACACCTTTGTTTAACCTTTAAACATTAAGGCCTTAATGGTGCGTTTAGTTGGGGAAAACACAACTTGTTTTTCACAAAATGTTTTGTGAAAAAAAAAGGAAAAAATATATCGCGTTCAAATTAGCGTTTTATATCAAAATGTTTTGCAAAACCCACAACCCTCTCACCTTTTCTTCAAAATAGAAAATACAAATATCAATTAAACGCGTTTTCTATATTTTCAAGTGTTTTTTGGAAATTAATTTCCCTTCCAAATTTTTACAAAACAAGAAATAGAAAATGAATGAAAATTTTCTTCAACTAAACGCAACCTAATAGTTTGTGTTTTGCATTTACTCCCGTTTACGTTTCTTGTAAACTGCAATGTTCTACACCAAGAAAAAGTATAAGCTTGAATAGTTCGTTATGTTATTGATATTCCAAACGTATGCTAACGTAAAATTATAAAGGTTGTTCCCATGTTTTGAAAACTGCATCGTCAAACTTATATTTTTCTTTAACCTTTAATTTACTTTGTAAATCCATCTTGACTCATATCCCAAATCGAAAATGCCTTCTCATGGTTATGTATCTCAAACAACAACGTATAAAATATCTTGCACCTCTGATTTTTGTCCAAGCAATTAGTTTACGTATATTTGTTATCCTACAAAATTTTAGTTGCCCTTGATATAAAAAATAAAAGCAAAAAGATACTTGAATGACTCAAGGGGTGTTTGGGATTACTTATTCAAAATAGACTATGCGTTTTGAAAACGGATAATCAAATAATCATCTGTTACAAAACGTAGTTTTGAAATGTAGTTTTTGGATTTGATTATGTTGTTTAATATCGCAAGATAATTAGTTTAATAAGTGTTTGGCATATCATATTATTTAATAGACTAATACGTTAAATGACTAAAAAGGACATTGTTATATGTCAGTTGAGTTTTACGTTATAAATTAAGAATAAACAACTTTCTTGACACTGGCCATAACTATTCATCCTTTATTTTTTTGATTCAAAATAATAAAAATCCATGTCTCGTTTTTATTCATAAGTTCAGTTTGAAACCCAATAAAGAAAAATATTGGCCCATTTATTGCAACATTTTAGACCAAAATCTAGTAAGTCATGAGGAACAATTGGGTTTTGGATATCCCACATCGGGCAGTGAAGAAAAGCAGCTACAAGATGTTGAGTTTAAATAGGAAGGGAATGATACTATCAAATGTAAGCTGGTAGAAGTTTTGAAAACCTTTTTTTTTTTGTTGGTCATTCAGCATGTACATACTTCTATGTCATGTAAGTTCATATGCCGAATGAGCTTCTAAAAAAAGCTTTTTATAATTTCAACCAACTTACTAATATAATAAATAAGTTTTTTTTTTTTTTTTTTTTTTTTTTTTTTTTTTTTTTTTTTTTTTTTTTCACTTAATGTTGTTCTTACGCCATAACAAAAGCTTTAAGATTAAGTCAACTAAAGTATGATACACCTATGGCTGAAGCAGAGTCGAATGAACATATCGTGGGTGAAGGTGTTGCAGATTGTGTGACTATGCCAAGAACACCATGTGAAATTAGCATATACAACAAATTCTTAAGCTTTTTAGAAACATAATGTCAGTCAGCAAACTTAGAACTTGTGTTATGTTGTTCAAGGAGTGTTTTATCGTAAAAATCTTAACCCTACTAGAGTGACACTATCGAGAATGTAAATCTTTTTCAACATAGGCGAGTATAATATTTGTTCAAGCTCACAATCCAGCTATGCTAAGCTTTTTACAACTTTCGCAAAAAGTTTAGAGCTTCAGTGGCTGTATAGAGGGTATGATCTAGCACAAACGTATTGTTTGTATATTAGTAACGTATATTTACTCATGTGTAGTTTTGTGTATATTTCAAACTTGTAATATATATTTTATGCGTAGTTTTGTAATTGATGACTAAGAAGTAGGAGTTATCTGATTATATTAGTAATTTATGTTTTAAAATGTTGTCTAAGATATTGAGGGGAAAAAAAAAAAAAAAGAAAAAAAAATTTAACAAACCATTGTAAATTCACCCAGCTATCATAAAAAATAAAATAAAATCAAGTTATCATTCCCCTTATTTTTGTGTTCTGTTTTTGTGGCAAATGTCTTATAACTGGAATAGTGTTTCACATAGCACATCTTTTACAAAACCAGACTATTTATCTTTTTTTTATGCATAAGTTTAGTTTGAAACCCAATAAAGAAAAATGTTGTATGAGAACCATAGTTTTGAAAAATAGTACATCACATTACCTATCTTTATGTGTAACGTTCATGATCATTGTTGATACAAAAGTTGGGCTTACCTTGTTTGGACTCCTGCTCTCGTACCAATTAGAACTTTAGTGCTTGTGAAACCTGCGCACTAATAAAGCAAACAACACCGTTAGGCTTATCGTGGGATTGTCTCCCACGATTAGACTCCGGCGTGAGAGTAAGTAATCGGTTTTAGGGTTTGTAGAAGAGTTAGGGATTGTGTAAATCGTACCTTTCAATGAGAATATGTAATTCTATATATAGGACGCAGAAACCGTGTAGGTATCTTGCTCCTTACTCTTCGCACTCGTGGTGCTTATCTTAGGTAAGGATATCTATCCCGTGAATAGAAGATCCTTATCCCTTAATTATGTGTATCGGTTGGGCTTTGGGCTTTGTGAGCCCAAGCCGTTGGTATTAATGGCCCAAGTCATTTGTCATGATAACCCACTCGTGGTGGGTTTGGGCTTAGTAATGTCTATAATTTGGGCTCGTGGCCCAACTATAGGCTATACGTCATCATGTCCCCCCAGTCTAGTGTGCGCGGCAGGTAGTCGCGGATACTAGACTAAAGGAACGAGCGGCAAGCGTGGCGGGAAGAAATTAAATATTTCCCGCTCAAATGATAGGAACAAGGAACCTAGCCCCAAATATCACAAAGTGTGCCTCGAGAAACGGATGAGCTATCCACGTGTGTCTCGGGAAAAGGGGAAAAGTGCTTGTACTCTTCACCTCCCAGCCACACGTTTGTGAGTGGATTCCACGTGACATCCCATTTAGGGTTTCTTAGTCTCTTATATAAATTACCGCCCCCTTTTACTGTTTTTCACACAGTTAAGCGTGTTTTTCACCATTTGCAAATTTTCTTTGTCTTTCTTCAATACTCTGTTTTCTTGAGGTAACTGCGCGTGCGCAATATTTTAGCAAAAGTTATTTACAAAATGGTTGTTGCGCAGTTAGATGAGTTTCGCTCCCTGATGGATGAGGATGACGTACGTCAGTTTGCTTCTGACTATTTCATTCCTCTCGACGTCCATCCGGAGGCCCCAGATGTTGACGCGTGTATAGCTGATTTCCCCGATGGGAAGATAGGTTTATACACACGCTTTTTTGACTATGCGAACTATCGTATACCCATTTCCATGTTTTTGAGCAATTTGCTCAATTACTATCAGCTCCATATATCGCAGCTGCACTGTATAGGTGCGGCGAAGATATCTAATTTTGAGATTAACTGTCGGTTGCTTGCCATTAACCCGACTGTCGACCTGTTCCGTGCGTTTTACCATTCTACGTGGGCGAACGGATGGGTCTCATTTACCAAGCGCGCCGGGAACCTTCAATGCTATACCGTTAAGGTAGATTCGTTAAGGCATTGGAGGGAACACTTTTTCTGGGTGGATGATGTGGTTTTTCCGTCGCGCTTTGGGTTCTATGCCCAAGGGGCGCTGCCAAGGGATGAGCGTCCTGTCCCTGGTTCGTACAGCCTTGCAGATGCGGATACAATTGATAGTAACCGTATTCCCATTAACTCCTATCCTGAGGAGTTTTTGGTGCACATGGGGCTCAGTCGCAATTACTTTGATGGCGCTGGCGAGGTTCCAACCTTCATTGATGAGAATAGCCAGGGTGGGTGCTCATCCTTTCTTGCCCTTGCCTCTAGAATGTAAGTATTTGTTTTAAATAACTAAGTTGTCCTTGTTATTTGTTGTTGTTCTTCACAGAGATGGACTTGTTCGCGTTCGTGAAGTTGAAGGAGCCCAAGCGTGCGACCGTGGGAGTGCGTCCTTTGAGGGTTGGTGAGCAGCCTATTTTAGAAGGCGACTGACGGACACCTAACGGTGTTTGGGCCCGTTAATCGTCAAAACTCACCACCTGTAGCCGTGTATGTGCCACCAGTGCAGAGTATTCCTCCCACTGGAGAGCCGTCTCACGCGGAGGAAGAGACGCATGCGGAGTCGTCTGATAGTGTGGAGATTGTGGAAGTCCGTAGAGAGAAGCGCAAGGAAGCGTCTTCTGGTGGTTATGTTGGTACCTCCAAAAGGAGGCGCCGCCTAATTGGTGAGGATGAGTTAGATGCACCAGATGAGATGTCTGCTACTAGTGCGCAGAAGAACCAGGACAGATCTCCACCACTTGTGTAAGTGTTTGTGCTTTTATCCTTCTTTATTTGGCGTATTCACATACTAATTACATCCTCTTTATTTCACAGGGACCCTACTGCAGGGGGTGATGCGGCGTTTGCTGATCATGCCGCATCGCCTAAGGTTGCAGATGTGGAGGAGCCTTTGAAGGCTACGGCGCAGATGTCTGCGCAGGAGTTGGTTGAGGAGCTTGCTGGTGTTGCTACTCGCCAAGCTGAGTTGGTTACTCAGCTGAAGGCGCGGACCGTCGTTGAGGGAGGTAGCCTTGCTCAGAGGCTCAGGCAGAGGTGTTAGCTGCCGATGAGCGCGCCAAGAAGGCGACTGAGGAGAAGCTGGTAGTGTTGGCTGAGCTACAGCGCGAACGTGGGGAGTCGCAGCAATATAAGGCTGACCTTGCCTGGGGGTAAAATATCTCGAAGAGAGAAAGAACGAGCTCTGCAGTCAGCTTGCTCAGTTCGGCAAGCAGGTAGAGGACTCTGTGGAGGCGCAGGAAGAGAAGCTGCACCGTCTCAGCATAGAGTATGATGAGGAGCTGTATCCCCATCTGATGTCGACTATTGCAGAGCGCAGGTACTTGTTGTACCTTAATTTTTTTTTATATATTTTGTGTTTCTTTTCTAATGCCTTTGTCGTTGTTTTCGTAGGTGGTTGATCAGCCATGGCTTGCGCTTGGCTGTCATGGGGACTTTGGAGTCCAAAGAGGTTGTGAGTGCCTTTGGGAGGGTGGTGGAGTGCGCCGTCGCTCGTGGCAAGGCGCAGGCCGTTGAAGAGTTGGCTAAGGCGCAACTGCTCAAGGTATCTCCCTCTGAGGTTCCTGATTATAAAGCTGATGCCTACGACGAGCTTGTGCAGGCGATGGAGAAGATGAGGCTCTTTGAGCTTCCCCACATTGCGCAGCTAGAGCGCGACCAAGATTATCCCATCCGAGTGATTATGCAGGGATTAACACTTGGGAGGCATATAGCCGAGAATGCAGAGGCCGAGGCTGATTTCTTCTTAAAGCCTGATGAATCCCAACTGCAGGTTCCAGTATTTGCGCGACCGCGTGATATCCTGAACCCCTTCGCTCTTGAGACGGAGGTGCCACTGAAGGAAGTTTTGGAGCGCCATGAAGAGAGGGCAGCAAAGAAGAAAGGTCTTAAAGGGAAGACCACTCTCTGCGGTGTGGGTGTTGCGCATCTTCCTAGGTCGGATGTCATTGCAGTCAGTGTGGCGACAGTGTCACAAAGAGATGCGCTGTTGTTGAAGAAGCTTCAGGAGGCGGGAAGCTCAGTTGTGCCAGAGTCTTCCCTCAAGTGCATCCATAGTGTATAGATATGTACAACTCTTAGTTATATCATTGTAAAAACTCGTAGTTTTTAGTAAATAAAAATATTGGACTCTTTTGTGCACATATGTTGTTTTTGTACTTAGATTTGTTCCTTGTCTTTATTATGTGAAAGACTTATCTAGAGTAGCAAACGTGCAAGTAATATCTTGTATTTGAGCCCAAAATTTGTTTGTTAAGTTCGTGACTTAGGAAACGTTTGCGGTCCATAACCTTATCAAACGTGCGAGTAAATGAGTAGCGTACTACGTTTATCATTTTTGGTGGCCAAGTGTTTTGGTTTATTAGTTCGTTTTTAACTTGTTGTTGCGCATTCATTGTGAGATGCGTACTAAAGTCATGAGCTTGTATGAAGTTAGTGTACGAACTTAGGAGTCAATTGTTTTGAACCCATGTGGTGGATTGCAGCGTACTGCGAGTTCCACTATGTAGGAGTCAATTGTCTTGAGTCCATGTTTTGTTAAACGTGCACCGTGTGCAATAAAGTGCATCCATCGTGGGATGTACTTATGAACTTACTCCAACGTCTTGATAGTAAGGTGTTTAACAAGGATACGTGATCCGATGTTGATGGGTTTGCAACCCTCTTACTCAACGAGTACTTTAGTAGGTTTACTCATCCTGTCTGCCCTCGTGTGGTCTTAATATGTGCATGCACGCCATGTAGGCAATAATATAAACAGAATTGAAACATAAATGGATAATGTAAGCAATAATGTTGAACTGTGTTGTGGAGTTAGCTAGAAACCACAACGTTTTATTAATTGTTGCAAGTGCAGAAATAACAATTTCCTAAGAAAAAGAAAGAAAAAATAAATACACCAACATTTATTGAGCGCTTACTAAAGTGCGGATGTGTCAGTGTTTGGCTCGTGGCCTAAAGGTAGCATCTCTTGAGATTGCAAATGTTCCAGGTGCGTGGTAGCTCGTGGCCTTTCATATCGCGTACTCTGTACGCACCGTTGCCTAATGCCTCTGTGACCTCGTAAGGCCCTTCCCACTTTGGTCCGAGCTTGCCCGTGTCTTCTGCGTGGCTGGCATCGTTGGCGCGGTATACAAAGTCCCCTGGTTTGAAAGAAGTGTTTCTGACTCGTGCATCATAATACTTCTTCATCTTTGATTTGGATCTTGCTTCGCGAATAGCCGCCCGTTCGCGTCGTTCTTCCAACAGATCTAAGTCAATGCGTCGTTCATCATCGTTTGTTGTGATGTTAACTTCTGATGTACGGATTGTTGGCATTCCAATTTCTGCTGGTATAACAGCTTCTGTCCCGTAGACAAGAGAAAAAGGTGTATCGCCATTGCTGACTTTGATTTCTGTGCGGTGAGCCCACAAAACATGCGATAATTCATCTACCCATCTTCCTTTATGTCTGTCCAAGCGCGCCTTAATTCCTTCACCCAGGCTACGATTCGCGCGTTCTACTAATCCATTTGTTTGTGGATGTTTAACTAACGCGAAGTGCTGTGTGATGTTTAACTGCGCGCACCAATCTTTGAATGGGTTATCACAGAATTCTTTTCCGTTGTCCGAAATAATTTCTCCAGGTAGGCCGAAGCGGCATACAATGTTATCCCAAACAAATCGTTTGACCTGGTTGCCTGTGATACTTGCTAGTGCTTTCGCCTCGATCCATTTGGTGAAGTAGTCAATGGCGACAATGAGGAACTTGAGTCCTCCTGCCGCGACTGGAAAGGGTCCAGCAATGTCAATTCCCCATTTGTGGAATGGCCATGGTGAGGTGATGGGTGTTAGCTCATGTTGTGGCCGACGCGGGATGGGTCTATGGACTTGGCAGTCGTTGCATCTTCTAATCATGTCTCGCGCGTCGCGGTGCATGGTAGGCCAATAGTATCCGAATCGCAAAGCGCGCGCTACAACAGACCGTGGTCCTGAGTGCATGCTGCAAGATCCAGCGTGGATTTCCCGGAGTACGTAATCTGCCTGAAGAGGTCCGACACACCTGAGCCATGGTTGTAGGAATGAACGCCGATATAGGATACCATTTCGAAGTTCGAACCTCTGCGCTGCGCGCCGTATCCGTTGAGCGTCCTTTTGTTCTTGGGGGAGTGTTCCCTTACTGATAAAATCCATGATGGGTGTCATCCATGTGGGATTTTCTTCCTCTATCACTGTGGATACTTCCATCTCACAGATGGATTTGTTTTTCAAGGTTTCCACCAATACCTGCTTTGATAGGTGTGCAAAGCTTGTGGACGCGATTTTACTAAGCGCATCTGCTTTTTTGTTTTCTCCTCGTGGGATTTGTTTGATGGAAAACTTGTCAAAATTCTTGATCAAGGATTTGGCTTTATCGAGGTATTGGATCATGTGTTCTTCTTGAGCCACATACTCGCCTAACACGTGGTTAGCTACTAGTTATGAATCCACATTAGCTTCTAGGTTGCGTACACCCATTTGATTTGCTATGCGTAGTCCAGCCAGTAATGCTTCATATTCTGCCTTATTGTTTTTGGCTATGAATTCAAAGCGTAGGGCGTAAGTATGCTCTGTTCCATCTTGGCTGGTAAGGATAAGACCTGCGCCTGATCCTTCTGCGCATGAGGATCCATCTGTAAATAAAACCCATGGTTCTTGTAATGGTACTTCAATCTTTGGTGATGGAGTATCATCATTTGGCTTTTCAATAATGAAGTCAGCCAGTATCTGTCCTTTGATCGTTGTGCGCGGCCTGTAGGAGATATTATGTTCGCTCAATAACACACTCCACTTTTGAAGTCGCCCTGATGCGTCAGGTTTAGAGATAACCTGCTTGATGGGTTGGTCCGTGATTACAGCTATCGGATGCGCTTGGAAGTACCTGCGCAGCCTTTTAGCTGCAAATACTAAAGCTAGGACCAATTTCTCCATAGCGGTGTAGTTAGTCTCTGTCTTCTTGAGGACTTTGCTTATGAAATATATAGGTGTTTGAACAGAGTTTCTGTCTGTCAGTAGTACCGCGCTGACTGCTCCATTGGTCGCTGAGAGATACATGATCAATTCTTCCCCTTGTCGGGGTGCGACAAGCTTTGGTAGCTCTGCTAGGTTTTGTTTCAGCTGTTGGAAGGCTCCTTCTGCTTCTGGAGTCCATCGGAAATCTCCCTTCTTTGTGCACTTCGTGAGTGTTTTAAAGAGAGGAAGTGATTTGTCCGCTGATTTGGACAAGAATCGGTTTAGCCCGGCTAATTTGCCGTTTAGTGACTGGACTTCTTTTAGTGTGCGCGGTGAAGGTAGTTCGATAACCGCTCTTGTCTTTTCTGGACAAGGTTTAATACCATCGGGTTCTATAAGATATCCAAGAAACATGCCTTCTGTTGCTCCAAAAGTGCACTTCTTAGGATTCAATTTCATGTTTATTCTTCCCAATGTTTTAAACGTCTCCTCTATGTCGCGCACCAATTCTTCTTCGGTATGGATTTTTATGACTAGGTCATCAACATAGACCTCCAAATTGCGGCCTACTTGCTTCTCGAATGCATTATCCACTAACCGTTGGTATGTGGCTCCTGCATTTTTTAAGCCAAAGGGCATTTTTGTGTAGCAATACACCCCTTGACTCATATAGAAAGCTGTTTTTTCTTCATCCTCCTTGGCCATTTGAATTTGGTGGTATCCTTTGTACGCGTCTAGAAAGCATTTAAAGGGATACCCGCACAGGGATTCTACTTTCCAATCGATTTCTGGTAGTGGGTAGCAGTCTTGTGAACATGCTTTGTTGAGATCGGTGAAGTCCAGGCACATTCTCCAGCTACCATCGCTTTTCTTTACCATTACTGGGTTGGAAAGCCAATCGTGGTAATAAACCTCTCGCATGATCCCTGCGTCCACGAGTTTGTGTACTTCTTCTAGGATAGCTTTTGCGCGTTCTGGAGCTTGGCCACGCTTTTTCTGGCGTATTGGAGGATATCCTTGTCGGATTTCGAGCTTATGTTCAGTAATGGCTCTTGGCACTCCGGTCATGTGTTTAGGTTCCCATGCAAAGATGTTTAGGGTCTTTTGCAATAATGCGCACACAGCTGCTCTGCCCTTGTCGGACAGTGATCCCCCAATTGATATCTCTTGGTCAGGGTAATCTGGGTGGATTGCAACTTTCAGGTTTGTCACCTTGGTCGTGTGCTGTTCTGGAGCGCGCAGAATTTCATCTGCCACTATGTTGCATTCTCTTGGAGATGCGATAGTGTTATAGAGGGTGACGATCCCTCCCTCCACTGGGAACTTGAGCATCCCATGCGCGGTGGATGTGACTGCGCGCATAGCGGATATCCCTGGTCTCCCAATAATGCCATTGTATGATGAGGGAGACCTGATCACTATGAAGTCCATCCAAGCTGTTGTAGAATGGTATTCATTACCAATGACTACAAGTATGCGTAACTGTCCCATGGGCCAAATTTTTTCACCTGTGAATCCGGTCAACGACGTCGTGGCCGAAATTAACTGGTTTTGTATCTCATGTTTTAGCCTTCTGAAGCAGTGTTCATACATGATATCCGCAGATGCTCCTCCATCGACATACATACGGTGGATCTTGTGACCTCCTGCTTGTATCTCGATGGTGAGTGGTTCGATTACTGTGTTGTCCGCAGTGAGGGTGGGGAAAGAGATATGGTTTCCCTTGGAAAACCTTTGGCTGACTTTTTGCTTCGTATTTCGCTGCCATGATTGTATCATGTATATTGTGTCAGCTTTATTTTTTGGCATCTCCTTTTTGGCCCCATTCCTTTGTCTATCTTTCCCTTCTTTGATGTTTTTAACGAGGTGGTCCATCTTTCCTTCTCTCACTAATTTATCAATTAGCTGGCGTAGTTGAACGCACTCGTTAGTGGTGTGACCCTTTTGTCCATGGTACTCGCAGTATCCTCCTCCGATGCGCTTTTCTTCTGGAGTTAACATTGGTGGAGGTTTTGGAAAGTTGGCTCCCTCTATCGCGAATATTTCCTTAGGGGTCTTTTTGAGTGGGACATACTTGTCGTTATCCTTTCCATTATTTTGGTTGCGGTAATTCCTGTTGCGGTTGCCACTTTGGTCATTGGATTGTCTCCTCGACTGTTCTTGTGGTTTAAAGGTTGAGTAACCTTTTTTGCTGTCTGCCGCTGTCGCTTCCCCTTGAACGAAGGATCTGGTGCGCTTTGTTAGCTCATCAAAGCTTTGGGGTACTTTGTCATTTAGCTTCCGTATCAGCTCTGGGTTATTGATCCCGTTCATGAACCCTGATATTTTTAGTACCTCGGGGCATGCCTTGACTTGCATGCACTCATCCTTGAAGCGCTCCATGTAAGCGCTTGTGGATTCCCCTTGGCACTGTTTCACTCTTGCTAGTTCCACAGGGTTCTTTGCGCACTTCTTTCGTTGCGTGAAATTTAGGCGGAATGCTTTCCGCAGCTCTTCAAACCCATTTATGCTTCGTCGTGGAAGCTTGCTGAACCATGTTCGCGCATTCCTCAGTAATGTAGAGTTGAACATATGGCACCACACAGGTTGTGGCCAGTTTTCGATAGCAGCTGCTGACTCAAAAATTTTTAGGTGATCATCAGGAGAAATCGCTTATGTGAATCATCACCGTGCCATCGTATGTTTTCACATTGGTGGGCATGCGCCTTTTCTTGTCATCTGAGAAATCGCTTATGCGTCGCGTGAACGCATCAATTTTATGGCGACGCCAAGGAAGGGAAATATCATCATCTTTGTTGTTCCGGCGTCGGTTCTTAGATTTCCAATGTCCCGTCTCTCTGTCCTCGTTGTCCGAGGAGCTGCTTGAGGGGGAGTTGTTTCTCCTACGACACTTGTGCCGTTTATCCTCGGAGTCTGAATTGGAAGGACTTGTACTTGGGGAGTGGTGTTTCCCCAACCTATCTTGGATTCTTCTGCTTCCTGACCTTGAGGTGCTTACGCTTGGTGAGCGTTGTCGTCCAAGTCTATCTTGTATTCTGCGACTACCAAGCCTATCATGGACACTGGTATGCTTCGCATTGTCTTCGTAATCCTCCGAGTATTGAGAGCTAGATGTTGTACCAAGTCTATCATGGACGTTGGTACGCCTCTCACTGTTTCTGCGCTCATGTTGGCGCGGTGGAGATTTTTCTTGGTTAAAGTTTAGCCGATTTTGCAGGTTGCGGCTTGACCTTTTCCTTGTCTCCTCTTGCATGAGACGAGTTAGAGTCTCATAGTGTTTGGACACGAAATTGTTTAATGCCACTCCAGGTGCATCCTCTTCTACTGCGAGGATGTTTGTCTCCGCATGGGGTTCCCTCTCTCTATTAGGTGCTCCCGGTGGCACAGCGTTGTCCACTATGGGTGCCACCTGGTGGGGAGTGGTAAAGAGGGTGCGCTGAATGTCCTCAGCGCTTGAGACTACGGTCGTAGTTCGGGTTGTTCCCAAAGGCAATTCTACCGCGGCCAGGATTGGAGTTACATTCGACTCCCGATGACCAGCCGCACTGGTTGTTCCAGAGGTTGGTTTAGAAGTCGAATCTTGATGCTTCTTCCTATGTGAATCATCACGTGTTTTCTCCATCTGCGGAGTCCGCTGACCTGAGTTCTTGTTTTTTGGCATTCTGGTCTTGAGTTCTTAGTGTAGGGTCCCACGGATGGCGCCACTTGTTGATAAAAAAGTTGGGCTTACCTTGTTTGGACTCCAGCTCTCGTACCAATTAGAACTTTAGTGCTTGTGAAACCTGCGCACTAAGAACGCACTAAGAAAGCAAACAACACCGTTAGGCTTATCGTGGGATTGTCTCCCACGATTAGACTCCGACGTGAGAGTAAGTAATCGGTTTTAGGGTTTGTAGAAGAGTTAGGGATTGTGTAAATCGTACCTTTCAATGAGAATATGTAATTCTATATATAGGACGCAGAAACCGTGTAGGTATCTTGCTCCTTACTCTTCGCACTCGTGGTGCTTATCTTAGGTAAGGATATCTATCCCGTGAATAGAAGATCCTTATCCCTTAATTATGCGTATCGGTTGGGCTTTGGGCTTCGTGAGCCCAAGCCGTTGGTATTAATGGCCCAAGTCATTTGTCATGATAACCCACTCGTGGTGGGTTTGGGCTTAGTAATGTCTATAATTTGGGCTCGTGACCCAACTATAGGCTATACGTCATCAATCATGTTAAGTCCTCTATATTGCAACTTAGGCCATTTAAACGTGGATCTCTTCCTATAAAGTACTTGGGTGTTCCTCTTATTTCATCAAGGCTTCTTTATAAGGATTGTAAAATCCTATTGAGCGTGTTCGCAAACGAATAGGTGATTGGAAGAACAAGTGGTTATCTTTTGTGGGAAGGCTGCAACTCGTGAAATCTGTTTTGTCTTCCATGCATTTGTACTGGGAATCGGTGTTTATCCTTCCGGCAGGTATTATTTATGATATTGAGCAGCTCATGAATGGATTTTTATGGTGCTAAGGAGATATGAAACGTGGGAAGGTTAAAGTCGCTTGGGATGTTGTGTGTTTTCAAAAGTATGAAGGGGGTCTAGGTGTGCGTAAGCTTGAATATTTTAACATTGCTTTGATGTCTACTCATATTTGGAAGATTATAACACACAAAGAATCCATGTGGGTTAAATGGATACATGCGTACAAATTGAAACATCTTAGCTTTTGGGATGTGCCGTTATTAGCTAATGTAAGTTGGGGATGGCGCAAGCTTCTTCAAATCCGCAATAGTGTTCGGCCTCATGTGTGGTATAAGCTAGGTAATGGAAGGAAAACTCCAGTGTGGTATGATACATGGGATGAATTATGTCCTCTGATGAATCATGTGACTCATAGGGCGGTTAGTAATGTGGGGTATAATAAACGAGAAAAGGTGGTTGATGTCGTGAATGATGGTTCATGGAGCTGGCCTCAGAAGTGGTATAATCATTTTCCTCCTTTGAGCCAAATTAACGTTCCCAATCTAAGACCAGATCAACCTATTCTCTCGTTTGGAAGTATAATGGAGGGTTCTATGAATTCTCTGTAAAGCATGCTTGGCATGCTATGCGTGAGCGTGGTGTGGAAGTAGATTGGTCGTTTCTTGTATGGTTGACGTACTGTATTCCGAGACACACGACTCATCTTTGGCTTGTGATGAGGAAAAGGCTACTTACCCAAGATAGGACGAGGCAATGGCATGTGGGGAATGATACTAATTTAGCTTCACTTCATTGCCCGCTATGTAAAACTCAACCAGATTCACATGAGCACCTCTTCTTTGAATGTCCATTTTCAATTAAAGTGTGGAAGTCCGTGGTGGAAGCGGCTGGTATGAGGGGTGTATCCTCGAAATGGAGAGACATTGTTGCATGGTTACTTCCAATCTCCAAAGAAAGTAACTACAATTGTTGGGCGTTTAGTCGTGGCTGCCTCTACTTATTTCGTATGGCAGGAGTGCAACAACCGAATCGATGGGAAGGGTGGAAGACAACCTGACGGAGTTGCACAAGTTATTCTTGATATGGTTAGGTTAAAGTTGGCTTCTATTCGGTTCAAGAATAGTATTTGAGTGGATCAAATGAAGAGAACGTGGAAGATTGCAGATGTTCAAGTCGACATAGGCTAGTCTTGGTTCGGTGTAGAGGTTGTGCGGTCACTGTTTATATTCTTTTATAGCCGGTGGCGAAGCTAGAAAATTTTCAGTGGGGGGTCGGGATCTAAAATTTTTTATTGCTTAATGTATAAAAAAAATCACAATTAAAATTGGGGGGTCGAAACCGAATATACCGAAATTTTTCTACACGAAAACTATATACTCCATACATCGCAAAAAAAAATTCTGGGGGTCGGGCGCCCCCTCCCGCCACTATGTAGCCGCGCCATTGTTTATAGCCTCTATTTCGTTTCTTAGGCGTTGGTTGCTATCCTTTGAGCATGTGCAGATCATATTGTTTTGAGTTTAGGGTGGCTCATTACCATCTTTTTTTGTACTAAACCGTTTTTCTTTTTTAATATATTCACCGGGTAAAAAAAAAAAAAAAAAAGGTTATTACGGTAATTGTCTAAGTACAAACACAAATGACTGTCACGGTATGCAGTTCGATCATTGGTTATGGTTGATAGTCTGTAGTTTGATCGTTGGTTATGGTTATGTTTTAAAATGTTGTCTAATATATTGAAAAAAAAAAAAAAAAAAAAAAAAAAGAAAAAAAAATACTATATAAAACTAATGCAAGTATAAATACATACATAGCCTATATAAGCTAGTGTTTAATAAATCACCCAACTATCCAACTGGGTATTGAGTCTCGGATGAATCAGCTAACCGCATTTGGTAACAATGTCGTCTATGATAAAAAAAAAAAAAAAAAAAAAAAAAAAAAAAAAAAAAAATTACTTTATTCAATAAGAACTTTGTACGTTGTAACAATGTCTCGGTTGAATCAGCTAACCGCATTTGGTAACAATGTCGTCAATGATTAAAAAAAAAAGAAAAAAAGGAAAAAAAGAAGAAAAAAAATGAAATCAAAGCAAGTATTTATTCCCCTTATTCGTTTCAATGTGCTTGGGATTGATTATTTTTCTAGCTTATTCACTTTATTCAATAAGAACTTTGTATGTTGTCGTGTTTGGATCACCTAAGCTGTTGTTGATTTTTTTCGAGCTAAACAAACAATATTCAGTAACGAACTAACGATATTATCATATTAGCTTTGTTAAGATGTTTAGATATCCATAACTCATAAATATGAGCTAATTAATGACTTAATGATAATTAAAAAATAAATAAAAAGACCATGAAAAATAAAACTAATGCAATTATAAAAGCATAATAATAGGACCAATTATTGTGTACATATCTTAGTCAAAGATAGCCTTTTACTTAGTCTAGTATTTCCCTGTATTTTAGCATAGTCTGTTGTACTCTTTTCTATATAAGTTTATCAATATACTACTCTCCTCATTAAGGAGATTAACCTTAATATGGTATCAGCCTAAAAATCCTTCCTGGCCTTTTTTTTTTCCTCTGTTCATCATGGCTGGTGACAATCCTGATTCTCCTCTTCCTCTTGCTACTATTCTTCACATGATCACAATCAAGCTTTCTTCTACCAACTATCTCCTATGGAAGAATCAATTGCTTCCTTTATTAGCCTATCAAAAACTCACAGGATACATTGACGGCTCCATTCCTAAGCCGCCATCAACCATTCAGTCCGGTGAGTCCTCTTCCCCGAACCCTGCCTATTCTGAATGGGTCGCTGCTGATCAACGCGCGCTTATTCTGATCCAATCATCTCTGTCCGAAGAAGCCATGGCCGAAACTCTTGGCCACACTACTTCTCGTGCAATTTGGAATGCTCTGGAGGCAGCTTATAGCCATGATTCCGTTGAACGTATGCACACTCTTCGGGACTCTCTTCGCACTCTCAAAAAGGGCTCTTCCACAGTTGTTGAATTTGCTAGAAAGTTTAAAGGAATTTGTGATCAACTTACTGCCATTGGTCATTCGCTAGATGAAAATGACAAGTCTCATTGGTTCCTTTGTCGTCTTGGTTCTCCTTTTGAAACCTTCTCCACAACTCAGAGATTGCTCAGGCCACGCCCAACCTTTCGCGACCTTGTTTCGCAAGCTGAAAGCCATGAACTCTTCTTACAATCAATCAGTGACTCTACTGCTGCTCATGTTGCCTTTGTCGCTGATAACACACGTGATCCTTCACATCATTCTTCCACCAGGGGCCGTGGTGGTCGTTCCCAATCTCGTGGTGGATCTTCCCGAGGCCGTGGTCGTGGATCTCGACGCCCCCCTCATTGCCAACTGTGTCGCAATGAGGGACACTATGCTTCCCAGTGCCCAGATCTACACACCTTTGCTCGTCGCCCTCCGGCTATTGATGCAAATCTGGCTCAGGCATTTCAGAGTCAGTGCAATCTTTCAGAATCATCACCAGACTGGTATGTTGATACTGGGGCATCATCTCACATGATCAAGTCCCCGTCTCACTTGGATTCTGCCACTACTTATTCTGGTAATGAAACTGTAACTTTTGGTAATGGTAATGCTGCATCTATATCTCATATTGGCAGATCTCATTTGTCTCCCAACATTGCTCTAAATGATGTTCTTGTGGTTCCTCAACTTACCAAAAATCTGCTATCCGTTAGCAAGCTTACACAAGATAATTTGGTTGATGTTTTATTTTCTGATCCTATGTTTTTTATTCAGAATCGTCTTTCAAAGGAGACTCTAGCAAGAGGGCGCCGTAAAAATGGTCTATATGTGCTTGAAACAGGTCAACATGCATACTTGGCCAAACTTTCCTCAAGACGTCTTCAAGCATCTTTTGACTTATGGCACAATCGATTGGGCCATGTGTCTCATGATGTTATTTCTAGTTTAAATAAGTTTGGTTGTTTATCAGTTACATCTGTTTTACCAACTCCAAAATTATGCTCTTCTTGTCAGTTATCAAAAAGCAAACGACTACCTTTTGATATTAATCTTAAACGCTCTTTAAATGTTTTGGATCTAATTCATTGTGATTTATGGGGACCTTCTCCTATTACGTCTATGGATGGTTTTCGATATTATGTGATATTTGTTGATGATTATTCCAAGTTTACATGGTTTTATCCTTTGAAGGCTAAGTCTGATTTTTTTCAAGTCTTTGAAAACTTTGTTGCTTTGGTTCAAACTCAATTTTCATGCAACATTAAAGTTTTCCAATCTGATGGTGGGACAGAATTTACAAACGCACGCGTTCGTAGTCTATTAGCAAAAAATGGCACCCATCATCGGTTATCTTGCCCTTATACACCACAGCAAAATGGACGGGCTGAACGCAAACACCGACACATCACCGAAACTGGTTTGGCAATGATGTTTAATGCAAATGTCCCGGCCTCTCTTTGGACATATGCATTTAGTTCCGCCACATATATAATAAATCGATTGCCAACAAAGCTCCTTGATTACAAGTCTCCATATGAATTAGTGTTTCTTTTGAAGCCAAATTATGGAAATTTTAGGGTGTTTGGTAGCTGTGTTTATCCCTATCTTCGTGATTACTCCTCGCATAAACTTGCACCGCGAAGTGCCCCATGTGTTTTTATTGGCTACAGCACTCAATACAAGGGCTATCGATGTCTTGATGTGTCTACCCAGCGGATTTACATCACATGCCATGCTCAATTCGATGAGACTATTTTTCCCTTTGTGGGTCTCCCATCCACAACACCATCAGCTCAACTCCTTTTAACCACGTACTGTGATGATTTACCCACATCTACATCACCATCACCCATGCCCTCTCTATCAAAAGCTTCACCCAAGGCACCAACCACTTCATCGGTTTCTGATCTATGCGATTTATGCATTGAAACACCACCGCCACCTCCCACTACTGCTCCGCAAACCACCCAACAGTTCTCCTCCGAAGCTCAGACATCGCCATCTCTGGAAACCACCTCTGCATCCCCAGCACCATCTGGACATCATATGGTGACTCGATCCAAACGAGGTATTTTTAAAACAAGACATTTTGCTGATCTCACTCATCTATCCTCTTCGGCGCTTCATCAAGCCTTGTTTGCTGCAAAGGAACCCAAAGGGTTTAAGACCGCTTCAAAAGATCCCAAGTGGTACGCTGCCATGTGCAATGAAATGATTGCTCTAAAACATAATGATACCTGGGAACTTGTTCCTCGTCCTACTTGTACTAATATTGTTGGTTCAAAATGGGTCTTTCGCATCAAGTTCCACTCTGATGGCACGATTGATAAGTTTAAAGCACGCCTTGTTGCTCAAGGTTTTTCTCAAGTTCTGGGTCTCGACTACTCAGCTACTTTTAGTCCCGTTGTTAAAGCTTCAACAATCCGGATCATTCTTTCTCTCGCCGTCCTTAACAAGTGGTCTCTTCGTCAATTGGATGTCAAAAATGCTTTCTTAAATGGCAACCTATCTGATGTGGTTTATATGGAACAACCACCTGGATTTGTCGACTCACGGTTCCCAAATCATGTTTGTCGTCTTAAAAAAGCTCTTTATGGGCTTAAACAAGCTCCACGGGCCTGGTTTCAACGATTGAGCACATTCCTTGTTAGCCTTGGTTTCAGTTGCAGCCGCGCTGACACGTCTCTTTTTGTCTTCAAAAAGGACACTTCAATTCTCTACTTATTAGTTTATGTCGATGATATCATATTGACTGGAAACAATGATACGATTCTTCAAAAATTTATTACTCGCCTCAACAAAGAATTTTTGATCACTGATCTTGGAAAACTGAATTATTTCCTTGGTCTTGAGGTTTCCCATCTTGAATCGGGTCTATTTCTCAGTCAATCAAAATATGCTCATGACATTCTTGCCCGTGCTAAATTGTTGGATGCAAAACCTGTTGCTACACCTCTCTCAACTTCGACTTACTTTACTAGCCAAGGTACTCCATTCTCGGATCCTAGTTACTATCGATCTTTAGTAGGGGCTCTCCAATATCTTACCATTACCCGGCCCGATCTCTCTTATGCTGTTAATCAAGTAAGTCAATTCTTACACAATCCCATGCATGATCATTTTCAAGCAGTGAAACGGATTCTACGATATGTCAAAGGCACCCTATCCTATGGTCTTTCCTTTTCCCATGCTCCATCACCAACCATTTTGGGATATTCTGATGCGGATTGGGCACGTTGTATTGAGACGCGAAGATCGACCTATGGCTACTCCATCTTTCTTGGTGGTAATTTAGTCTCCTGGAGTGCCAAGAAACAACCAACTGTTTCTCGTTCTAGTTGTGAGTCGGAATATAGAGCCTTAGCAAACACCGCTTCTGAGATAATTTGGATTACTCATCTACTTCGGGAACTTCATGTGCTTCCTTCGGGGCGTCCTACACTATTATGCGACAACCGAAGTGCTCTTTTCTTAAGTCAAAATCCAATCTCACACAAGCGAGCCAAACACATTGATATCGATTATCATTTTGTCCGTGAACTGGTTTTATCAGGTAAACTTCATACCAAGTACGTTTCTACGCATTTGCAGCTGGCTGACATCTTTACCAAGAGTCTACCTCGTCCCTTGTTTGAAGATTTTCGATCCAAGCTTCGTGTTGGACCATCCCCCTCTTCGCTTGCGGGGGGGTAATAGGACCAATTATTGTGTACATATCTTAGTCAAAGATAGCCTTTTACTTAGTCTAGTATTTCCCTGTATTTTAGCATAGTCTGTTGTACTCTTTTCTATATAAGTTTATCAATATACTACTCTCCTCATTAAGGAGATTAACCCTAATACATAACATATGTTAATTGGTCTGATCTAAACATGTGTAAATATGTTGGATAAATTCAAAACATATACATTAACAAGTTGTGTAAAATCAATTGGGGTTTAGCCATTCCACGTTGGGCTATGAAGAAAAGTAGCTACAAAAAGTTGAGTTTAACAAGTTGATGTATATATTTCTACGTGAGCTTATATTAATAATTAGCTTAGTAAATGTCAATTCATATGCTAGAGATCTCTGTAAGAAAGGCCTTTCTTGAATCTCAATCAGCTTACTAATATTATAAATAAGTTTTTTTCAAACCAGGACTACAAAGCAAGAAACACAAACTCCTTAAAACCTCGACTCTCACCAATCTTCTTCGAAGACTTTAACTTTGTTTCTTAACAGCATCAATCGCGATAAATTTTTGTTTACTAATGGTCTTATAACACTCCCAGTAATACCACGTTGAAGATTGGATGTCCAGAAGATTGGGTGTTCTTGTGGTTGCATATATTACCTTAACGGATTCATAAATTATACACCTAACCTATCGAGCTTTTCAGCAAGTGTAGCATAAGGTCCCTGCAACAAAGGTCATGGCATCAAAATGAATAATGTGTCCCTGTAATGTTTGGAAGAAAAAAATTGTGACAAAATTCTATTCGGAAGACAAAGTACAAAGAAATAAAACATTTTGAAATCTAACTTTTAATGCAATATATGGCTTTTTACCATCATGAAAATCATATATTGTGGATAACAATTAAATTACAGATTTAGTGGTAAGTTAATGTTCTTATTTTGTTACCACAACTAGAAAAACGAATTACTTGACAAGGGAACTTATCACAGAAACATACTTCTATGATAGAGCCAATACAAAATCAACCTAAATGCATACCATATCCAGATAGGGTTATTTACATAAAAGCATATTATCAATGATTGATGCAAAATCCACATAAAAGCATATCGGTTAGAGTTATTTACAAACCTGAGCTTCCATGTTACCAGAACTAAAATTTGGATGTGCAAGTGCCAAAACTACTTGATCATCATCATTCAGAACCCAAATATACCTTAGCGAATGTACATTAAGCAAAACGCTAGTAATAGCTTGGTCGCTAAAATCACAACCCTGCATTCTGAGTTTTCTTAATCTTGGGCACCCCATTGATAACGCCCTAAGTCCTTCATCGGATCCTCCTATATTAACAAGAGAAAGATATCTTAGATTAATACCATATTTGCCGATAAACCCCAAACCTACATCCGTCAAAGCTTCCTCATAAAGATAGATGCATAGCCTCTCAAGTTTGGTGCAACCGATTAACATAGCTCGGAACCCATTGTCTAGCGGTGTAATTGTTTCTATATTGTCTTCGTGTTTACGTACACACAAATAGAGAGCACGCAAATTCTTCAAATTAGTTCCTATACACTCCAAAGCTTCATTTGAAATATCTGTGAGTTCAATATCTAGAAATTCCAAATTACGACATCCTTGTGCCACATCAATCAGTCCCATGTGAGTCCCGGAGCAATACCTAAAGGCGAGCTTGCGCAATTTTTTGCAAAACTGACTTATTACTTGCAATCCCTTGTCTCCACATACATCTTCGGTATCGAGGACTTCTAAGTTGGGACACATCTGAATAAATGAGCACTGACAATTTGCTTCAACATCCAGATAGTGAAATACTAATTCCCTTAGCTGATTCAAAAGAGGGTCTACAAACGAAAGTGAAGGTTCAGGAAAATCATATATTCCTAGACAACGAATAGTCGATGGAAACTTAAAACTACCATACTCCATATCTTCTCTATATAGAGCGCCGCAGAAATGCTCTAACTTAACAGCATGGCTAAAAGCATCTCCTAGGTCATCTATATAGCTCGTGCCAACATCTAAAGATACTAAAGATTTGCTACAATTTTTAACCAGAAGTGCAACATCTTTAACATCAAATTTATCCATAAAGTACCTAGAAGAGAACGTTTCAATGCCCGCATTACGCAAAGCCAGTTCTTGTAACCATTTCACGCATCCCGTCTCTCCATCCAGAACTTTAAGGTCTAAACACAACGTCCTTAACTCATTACAACCCTTAGAAATATGCATTAGTCCATTCTCGGAAATTCCTTTACAATCAACAATCTTTAAAACCTTTAAATCTTTACCTCGGGTTCTAGCCAAGAGCTCGAGATCCGAATCATGAATAGCCACATTACGAATGTGAAGTGATTTCAAGCACTTAAACGAAGAAGATATTTCTCGAATCCATGGGGTGATGTACACACCCGATTTCTGTCTCAAATCCATTCGAGACGGATATCCTTTTAAGGTTAGGGACTCAAGAAACGGAAAGCGTTGAGATAAACGCAATGGCGTGTGAGCGTAATGCAAGTGAACACTTACGTGTTTACGTGTCATACAATCGATCTCGTACCATCTACAGCAAACCAAAGAAACCGAGTTTCGATCACTAGGATCATGTATGTAAGGGATAACACAGTTAGCCACTGTCTCCATTGGGTTTATTATACCTAAATTGCGAACATAAACATGTTAAAACATGCACTTAAAAAACTAATAAGATGTCAGCAAAAAAGTAAGCCAACAGTTGATATAAAGTACTAAAAAATAGTTATAGCGATTAGAAATCATATAAAAAAAATCTTACGATTGATTAAGCAGATGAGTGTTTTTCTTCGTCGTATGAAAGTGTTTAAGGTTTCGGCTTATTTTATAAGGTTAGTATATGCTCTTTTTCTTGGGCTTAGCTTATTTTAAATTTATGGGCTTGCATGCATGTGTTCAGTATTTATTATGTAAGCCCATAAAATTTAAAATTAAACCAGTTGAACAAAATAAATCTAAATCATATATAAGTAAAATAATAAGCTTAAACAAAACACTGTATGTCTTATAGGCTTGTTTTCATTTTCTCGTATTTTTGGAGTTGTGGGCTTATAGAAACTTATAAGCCTAGAAGTCTGGATAAACCAGAAAAAAAATAAATAAATAAATAACACCCCCTACAAATAAAACACATTACAAAATGCCATCAATTTCTAAATTTTAAATCTTAATGATCTTTAGGAGAAATTAATGTTTATATATAGAACACTACTTTTTGTTCTTCAATAAAAACTATTACTCCTTAACGTTTAGTCTAAAAAGCGTATAAGTATCGGCCAAGCCAGAGGATTCTTTGGCTTACGATCTTGAGTTCGAATCTTGTAATTGCATTTTTTTTCTCTTTGGGCTATGGAATAATAATCTTACTCCTTTACAAATACTCTATAGCTTTGTTTTAGAAATTTAAGTACGGTTATAATTTTTACCTTACAACTTGGCCCTCGTCAAGACTTTGCGGAGCCATGTGACTCTATCTGAAGCGTCCCCGCACTTCACGAATTCCTTTTAAGGTTTGTCGAAGACAAAGAGGAACTATAAAATAATCTTAACTACTTATAATGAAAAAACAGTCAAATGTGAAAAGTGAAAACTGAATTTTTGGTCAATGCCCATAATGCCCTTGCCAACTAATTTAGGTAACACATTGATGGAGTAGAAACTTGTTTCATACACATAATATTTCAAGCGGAAAGTTTGTATGGCAATGAAAAGCTGTAGATGAATGTACATGAACCGTCAATGAATGTACATGAAAGTCGGAAGATTGAGACAATTCTTTCTACACCTTAAAAAAATAACACAACAAATATTTACATACACCAAAAACACACTATTATCTTTTCTTTCAAATGACAAACCATCTCCTAAAACACACCATCTTCTCCTCCTCAGCCGCCACCACCTCCTCATCATCCGCCGCCACAATCCGGCGAAACCACTGGGTTTGGTGGTTTCAGTTATGTGTGGTATTGGTGGTAGATCGGGTGGTTTTGCTTGGTGTTTAGGTTGTTGCGTTTACTAAGACTATTGCTGGTGGTTTGATTGCGATTTCAATGGTAGCGGTTTTGTGTAGTTTTCGTTGTCTACGGTAATTTTGGTTGTTAATATCTTTCGAGATCTAGTTTTAAAATATGTTCACAAGAAACCATGTGATTTGAGTTTGTTTTTATTTTATTTTTTTGTTTTTTTAGATCGTTTAGATCGTTTGAGATATAGAGAGTAATGTTTTAATTTATTGCCTTTAATGTGTTAATTTGATAGTTAATTAAATACAAAGGTTTAGAATTGAGGGTGCTAATTTATTGCTAAGAAGGGGGTGGGTGGTTTCAGTGGTGTTGGTCACGAGAGTTTTGGCATGGTTGTTGTGTGTAGTCGTTTGTTTTTGGTTGTTTTGGTTGTGTAAGTTTTACGAGATCTGATAGATGTGCATTATAATGCTTTTAATGTTTAATTAGAATGGTATATACGTGTTTATCTATTTTTTTAAAGGATTTGAATGTGATTTGGCTATGATGATTTTGTTAGTCTGATGAGTTGTTATGGAATTGATGGTAGTTTTATGCAACAATTTGTATGCACTCATGAAGACTCCTGAGCCAAGCTATTATTATTATTGTTATTATTTTATCTCTGGGTGTTTGTAACGGGAATGATGTTAGATCTAAAGCCTATTCGGTTATTTGGAGGTTGCTTAAAACTAATTTCATAGGTTCTTTGTGGCTGTCTAAAACTAATACTAGAGTGTGGAGGCTGCTTAAATATAGTGGTAGGGTAGCGGTGTAAGGTTTGTTTATGTTCATGTTTTAGGGGCTGCTTTTGCTTTGTCTTTCGTCTCCAAGTTATTGTTTCTGTGTTGTTAATTATGCTTCTAAAAATATGAGAACTAAATCAAAAGCAGCCCCTAAAAACAATAGTTATAATATACGTATTAAATGAATCAAACCGTTTGTGTGACCCTTTGGGTGATGTGTGTGCTACTACTGTTGAAAATGACACACTTGGCACCACTATAACGGGTGTGGTCGCTGAAACATCTGCTCCAAAAGATGGTAGTAAAACTGGACCTTATTTTCGGCCACGACCATATGTGGCATTATCAAGGGCGACATCTCCCGGAAGGCTGAAGATACTTATTAACCAACAAACCAACCAGCTCCGTAACACGACTGAAAATATAGTCTATAAAGATTTTCTAATGAAAATTAAAGGCGAATAGGTTCTTTTATTCCATGTGACAGTCAAAATTTTTATATGTTAAATATCATTGTCACGTAATTTTAAGCAGCCCATTTATTTTTTATTTTTTATTTTTTTTTTCTTTTCTGATATGTATAACAGCTTCTTTGACTTGGTATAAAAGTTTATCATCAAATTACTGTTGCAATATGTTAACAGTTAGTACTTTCCGCTTACCTAATGCCCTTTGTGCCAACAGTTTTAGCTCACACAGATTTGCCCAATCTATTTACGTATTACATATTCTCAGTAGTATGACGCCACATACTCAATGATAATTATTTATTGCATACTATAGATGTGTCGACTCTGTTTGCATACCATAGGTGGTTGCATCCCCACTTTACAAATACTCTGGCCTCCTAACAACGCTAACATTCCCATCTTATTTATCATATGAATTATATCTCCATGTTATCTGCTATATCCTTCATGTCCTAGGTCATTCCCATTGAGAGACTACATAGCATCTACACACAACCGTACCCGTAAACTTATTTTGTGTTCACAGGTATTGACAAAAGTGATAATAGACATAAGGTGCTTTTAGTTATTATCTATCATAAACTAAGACTACCAAAGGATGTCCGACAAAGTATACGGTAAGTGTGCATAAGACCAACAACCAATTCCCGCAAGCATTTATTCATTACTAAAGCAATTATATGTACAGTCATGCTAACCAGCAACTTTGTTTTGCAGCGTAATGGCAACCAGTAGCATTGTAGACATATCTCCTACGCCACAAAAAGAACTGAGCATCGTTTTAACAAGCTCTTGAACGGCAGCCGGTCAGTCCTTTTCATGAAGAGGCGGTAGCTTGGTTGTTCTACAAACTTTGTATTAACTTGGTTGTTCTACAAACTTTGTATTATATGTATGATATTATGTATAGTAGTAAGGTAACTAAAACCATAGACATACTACTATCCTAATAGGTGATGACATTGGTCGGTATCGACCAGTGATGTGTAACGGTATTAATTTTCATCAACTACTAATACCTTTACAAATTCCAATACTAATTTCCAACTCTCAATCACAAAAATAGGTAACACAAAAGCAAGGCCGCTAGAAAATTCCGTTTTTATGCACGGATACAACTATTTGCAAATTACATTTTGATATTTTCACGTTTTATTTTGACCGTTATACGAAACACTTACCACAATATCGCATATCATTAATTGTCTGCCGCTAGGCGCGGGTACTCGCCTAGTTTTAGTAAAGGGTGTACTTTAGTATTTTTTTTTCTTGCCGTGTTTGGGTCACCTAAGTTGCTTTTGATTATTTTCGAGCTAAACGAACGATATTCAGTACAGATATTAGCTTATGCTAAGACGTTTAGATATCCATAAGTCATAACTCATAAGTATAACTATTGACTTAAAAAGAAATTTATATGCTGAAATGTACCCATTGACTTAGTGATTATTACTAAAACATACATTTATCACGAAGTGATAGTCCAAAACATTGTAGCAAAAAGCTACAGTAATTTATACTCACATCGCTACAGTAGAATGTACAGTAGCTAACGGTCGTTAAGTACTTAACGGCCGTTAAGTACTTAACGACCGTTAACTTTGATTTTTTTATAATTCCGCCTGCAATTGGTCATTCGTCTTGCAGTTTTGTTACAAATTTAGTCCTTATGTTCGTTGCAAATTTAGTCCTTATAACTAACGGTCGTTAAGTGCACTAACTACTTTGGCAAAACACCCCGCGGCAACGCACGGGTGATCCACCTCGTTAAAAACAAAACGAAAGACCCGGAAAAGTAAAACTAATGCAATTATAAAAGCATAACATATGATAATTGGTCTTAATTATAACCAGGGTAATCCCACCGTTCTTCACCTTTTCGAGAATATAAACATGTGTAATATGTTGGGTAAATTCAAAACGTATAAAATCAGTAGCCATCCCACACCAAGCTGTGAAGAAAAGTAGCTAGAAGATGTTGAGTTTAAATTGGAAAGGAAGGATGCCAAATGTAGGTTGGTTGATGTTTTCAAATGACCTTTTTCAATAAAATGTTTAGCAATGTATATATTTTTACGTGAGCTTATCAAGCTTAGTAAATGTAAATTCATATGTTAGACATTTTAGGTATGAAAGGTTTTTCTTGAATCTCAGTCAGTTTACTAATTTACTTTGTAATCTCTAAATTCTAAGGTTTTGCCAATATTATTGGTGAGAAATTTCGATATTAAGAATTTATGAACCTAAGATGACTTGGTAAACAGCCCCTTGAACCAATGCTTTTCTTTTAGTCCAAGGATCAAGGAATCAAGAGAACTTGAATGATGTCACGCCTATAAATAAATGTGATATAACAAGTCCAACAAAAATATATAAATAAATGCTTTTCTCACATCTTTAACTTATCATTGTATGCATTCGCCTAGCATTGCACTTTGTGTTTAAGTATATGATTTGCGTTGTCATTTATTAAATACTAATGTTTAAATCTTTTGCACGTGTGATTTTTGTCCAAGTAACTAGTTCATGTATATTTTAGATTTTTAGTTGGTGTTAATAGAAATGAAATCAAAATGATACTTAAATGACTCACTCTCCATAATTATTTATTCTTTTATTTTGTTTTTGTTTCAAAATATTTTCTATCTCTTTCTCCTTTTTATTCCTAAGTTTAGTTTGAAACCCACTCGAATAAGCTATGAGAAACAATTGAATTTTGGTTATCCCACATCTTTTTGTGAAGTAAAGTAGCTACAAGATGTTGAGTTTAAATAGGAGGGGAAGGATACCATCAAATGTAGGCTATAGATGATTTTCTCAAAAGCCTTTTTTGGTGAACTTGTCTGCATGTAATGTAAATCCATATGCGGGTAAGTGTCTCTTAAAAAAGCCTTTTTGGAATTTTAATCGGCTTACTAATATTATTAATTAAGATTTCCTTGTCAAGACCAAAGTATGATAAACACCTTTAATTGGAGCAGGAGTTGTCAAAGAGTCGAATCAACATATGCGGGTGAAGGTGCTGCAAATTGTGTGACCATGTCAAGACCACCACGTGAAATGAGCATTTACAACAATTTCTTAAGCTTTTTTTTACACATGATGTTACTCAACAAACTCAGAGCGTGCGTTATGTTGTTCAAGGAAAGTTTTGTCGTAACAATCTTAATGCTACTAGAGTTGACGTCCATTAATAATGTAAATATTTTTCAACTAAGGCGAGTACAATCTTTGTTCAAGCTGCAGCTAAGATAAGCACGAAATTACAAACACACTTTATGAACATACATAGGCTTAATGATAGTTTGGAACTTACACGGACAACACATGAACGTGAAAGAGTTTGCTATGAAATCAATCATGAACAACCTTCTTGCAACTTTTGCACAAACTTAGAGCTTCAGTGGCTTTATTAGAGGGTATGATCTAGCACAAATGTATTGCCTTTTAGTAACTTATGTTTACTCATGTTTAGTTTTTTGTAATATTATTTTGTAGTAACTTTTTGAAATATTCCATGTGTACTTTTGTAGGAAGTACGTGACTTACATTATTTAGTAGTAACTTATGTTTTAGAATGTACCCATTGACTTAATGATAATTGAAAACAAAACCAAAGACCCAAAAAACTAAAACTAATTAATGCAATTATGAAAGCGTAACATATGTTGGGCAAATTTAAAACATATAATTTTACCGGGGTGAATTAACCCATATATATATATATATATATATATATATATATATATATATATATATATATATATATATATATATATATATATATATATATATATATATATATATATATACACTAACAAATTGTGTAATATCAGTTGGGGTTTAGTCATCCCGCATCGAGCAGTGAGGAAAAGTAACAACAAAGGTGTTGAGTTTAAATATGAAGGGAAGGATACCAACAAATTTAGGCTAGTTGATGTTTTCAATTGCCCTTTTTCTCTGATGCTCCAGCGTGTATCTATTTAGGGAGGTGATTTGCACACTCCTATAAATGATTGGCACACTCAAATTTTGAGTGTGTTGACATTTATACCCTCACATTATTTGGACTTATTCTTATCCTGTAAGGGTATAAATGTCAAGACACTCACATTTTGAGTGTGTCAATCATTTATTGGAGTGTGCAAATCACCTCCCATCTATTTATACGGATGTAAAATCACATGCTGGTAGGGTCAATGAAAGTGGCTCTTTCGAATCTCTATTAGCTTACTAATATTATGAATAAGTTTCATGTTGATGTCTCTTTAAAGTAGCTTTACAGTGTCGATATAGATGGTTTGAGGGTGGACCGAAGGAGGTTCACGTAAAAAAAATTAAGATCAAAATTAGAATAGAATGACTTAAAAGCGCATAAGCCATTATTTTAATTAGAATGAACCTGTGTTTGCTAAGCTAACTTTCACAAATATCAAACCGTTGTTCTTGCAACATTACTCTGGTTCAAATATGAAGTCTACTAAGCCCTTAATATTTTCTTAAGTAGTCCAATTAACTCTTCTTTCTTGATGGTGAAACAAAAAATACTTGTAATAGACATCGACTCAACTCTATCATTTATTATTATTATTATTATTATTATTATTATTATTATTATTTGGCAAATGCCTTATAACTAGAGAAATGTCATTTCGTCATTTCTTGGTATCATCGCCCAGTAAAAAGTACAAGCGCGAATAGTTCGTTATGTTTTGGTTAGGGCATCAACAATGTTCCACACAAGCAAGTTTAATAGAAATGAAATAAATAGGTTGCAACGTTTAATTGGTTCAAAGACTTGTGAGACTTGTAAGAGTTTATTGACCGTGTTTCTTTAAACAAATCGTATTTTAATCATTGAGTGGGCCACTTTTCTTTTATTTTATTGTTTTAAATGAAATAGTATGTGGTACATTTAAGACAAATTATTATAATAATATGATGGTGTAAGAGTTTAATAAAAAGCAGTGTTGCAAAAATCGGCTGAGGCGGCCGATTAATCGGCGATTAATCGGCCTCGGCCTTGGAACTTGGAGGAAATTCCAAGGTAATCGGCCGATTAATCGGCCGAGGCGGCCGATTAATCGGGAAAAAATCGCAAATCGGCCCCCGACCGCCTCGGGACCGATTCACGATTTTTGCAACATTGATAAAAAGTGAAGAGAAGTGATTGGCACACTTTAATTTTTTATTAGGACACTCTCGGTACAAGCAGTTAAAGCAGTTTATGTTAAAAGTACAATTATTTAATGCATAATGTAAAGTGTCCAAATAAAAATATGGAGTGTGTCAATCTGTAACACCCCAAACCCGACAAGGGTCTAAAGTGTAATATTTTGGTGTCATTTCAGAATATAAAACACAAGCGGAAGGCTTGACGAAATAAATTACAAATCTTGAGACTAAAAGGACTAATAAAACAATTATAATCAAAACCCGCTTCTAAAATAATCAAATAAAATCCATGAATACTAAGGTAGGTTTGGTCCACTAAAAATCTCCTACGCTCATCACTCAATCCCCGCCTCCAACTTGATACCTGCCGCAGGGAAAAGAAAATACGGCTGAGCTAACGCTCAGTGAACAGATATAAACATATGAAAGATAACTTAACATAAACGAATAAACAAACAATCCAATGAGAACCTACTGAGATACAATGTCATTAATAATATGAATGGTCATATGAACATGGAGATCAAAGAATAGTCCAGAAATGGTTAAAAGGATAGTAACGGAAGTTGCTTAAGTACCAAAATATTCAATCAATCATTTCATTTCAAAATACATTATACCGTCAATTCCTTTATTTTACATGGAGGGGAGATCTCTCAAGTACCAAATGGAGTAGCTAGCTCCCAGAAGTGAAATGGGGTGCATGGCATGCACAACCAATCACTAATCATTTCATAACAGAACATTATGCCTAGAATGCATCCATACGCTTCCCTGCAAAACAGATTAGCACATACCCTAGCTCAAGGCTAGCATACATACTCAGATAATGGCCACAGATACATATAAGGGAAACGCCGTGGATCAATCACACCTCCACAGAAAGTGTCATGCCATTGTTGCCTCAATGACATGGCCATGTTACCTCCATGGCTAGGGATAGTACCTTGAGCAATGGGTCAATTCAAATGAATCAAAACAAAGGGGTCATAACAATGGGATCATATCAGATGGATCACAACAAAAGAATCATATCAATGGTTCAAATCAAATGAGTCATAACAAATGGATCATAAACAAAGGTCCAAATTACAGTAAATGAATCAAGGTCATTGAATACTACTTGTAATATTTCATGTGTAGTTTGTAATTGATGACTAAGAATAGAGACAGAGTCAGGATCAAATATGACCGGGTGCACAAAAAAATTTGAACAGTAATACTAGAAACACATTTCGATGGACCGGGTGCATTTAAGATAACTTTAGAAAAAATAGATGTTTTTTTCAAAAATTAACATTATATCGAAAAAATCCATAGGGTGCACGAGCACTCGCGGGAACCCCTTGGCTCCGTCCCTGACTAAGAAGTAGGAACAATTTGAAATATATTAGTAACTTGTATTTTAAAATGTTGTCTAAGATATTAAAAAGTAATAAAAATAAAAAATAAATAAAATAAAATAAAAAGTCAAGAAACCATGGTAAATGAAACTAATTCAAGTACAAATACTCTATAAGCTAGCGTCTACTAAAAACCAGCTATCAACATTCACGGCTATATTGCGTGGTCGATCTAAAGAAGCTGAATTGAGTATCGAGTATCGGTTGAATCAGCTAATCAATTCGATAACAATGTCATCTAAAAAAAAATCAAAGCAAGGTGCTGTTCCAGTTATTCATTAGAGGGTGCTTGGGATTGATTGTTTTTCTAACTTATTCACTTTATTCAATAAGCACTTTGTGCGCTGTCATATTTGGATCACCTAAGCTGCTTTTGATTATTTTCGAGCTAAACGAACAATGATGATCAGTGGATATTAGCTTTTCTTAGATATCCATAACTCATAAATATGAACTATTAAACTTAAAAAGAAACTTATGTTTTGAATTGTTCCCATTGACTTAATGATAATTAAAAACAAAACCAAAGAAAATGAAAAATAAAACTAATGCAGTTATAAAAGCATAATATATGAGAATTGGTCTTTAATCTATACATTAACAAGTTGTGTAAAATCAATTGGGGTTTAGTCATCCCACATTGAGCTATGAAGAAAAGTTGCTACAAGATGCTGAGTTTTCAAAGGCTTTTTTCGGTTCTTTTCTTGCATAGTAATGTAAATTCATGTGTGGGAAAGTGTCTTAAAATATACTTTTAACACTCCCAATATTACCACGCTGAAGAACCTGTATACAAAGTATAATACCGGGTGTCGAGAATATTGAGTGCTCTTGTGCTCCTTCGATCTACAAATTATACAGCTAACCTATCGAGCTTTTCAGCAAGTGTAGCATTAGGTCCCTGCAACAAAGGTCACGGCATCAAAATGAATAATGTGTCCCTATAATTATATCCGGTAGACAAAGTACAAAGAAATAGAACATTTTGAAAGACTCGTGACTTTAAGCAAATTTGAAGATCGACTTAAGCATCTTAGAATTAAAACATTTTGAAATCTAACTTTTACTGCAATATATGGCTTTTTACCGTCAAGAAAATCATATTTTGAGGATAACAATTAAATTATAGACTTATCAAAAAGAAACTTATCACATAAACATATTATCGATGATAGAGCTACTGCAAAATCCACATAAAATCATATCAGATCGAGATAAAGTTGTTTACAAAACCTGAGCTTCCATGGTCCTAGAACCAAAATTTTGACGCGTCTGTGCCGAAACTACTTCAAGATCATCATTCAGAACCCAAATATACCTTAGCGAGTGTACATTAAACAAAAATCTAGCAATTGCTTCCTCGCTAAAATTACAACACTGCATTTCAAGTTTTCTTAATCTTGGGCACCCCATTGATAACGCCCTTAGTCCTTCATCGGATCCTCCTATATAACCAAGAAAAAGATATCTTAGATTAATACCATACTGTCCAATAAAACCCAAACCTACATCCGTCAAAGCTTCCTCATAAAGATCGATGCATACCCTCTCAAGTTTGATGCAACCGATTAACATGGCTCGGAACCCATTGTCTAGTGGTGTAACTGTTTCTATATCGTCTTCGTGTTTACATACACGCAAATAGAGAACACGCAAATTCTTCAAATTAGTTCCTATACACTCTAAAGCTTCATTTGAAATATCTGTGAGTTGAATACCTAAAAATTCCAAATTACGACATCCTTGTGCTAGAGCAATGAGTCCCATGTGAGTCCCGGAGCAATACCTAAAGGTGAGCTTGCGCAATTTTTTGCAAACCTGACTTATTACTTGCAACCCCTTGTCTCCACATACATCTTTGGTATCGAGGACTTCCAAGTTGGGACACCTCTGAATAAATAAACACTGACAATTTGCTTCAACATTTAGATAGTAAAATTCCAATTCCCTTAGCTGATTCAAAAGATGGTTTGCAAACGAAAGTGAAGGTTCAGGAAAATCATATATTCCTAGACAACGAATAGTCGATGGTAACTTAAAACTACCATACTCTATATCTTCTCTATACTTAACCCCGTTGAAATGTTCTAATTTAACAGCATGGCTAAAAGCATCTCTTAGGTTATCATCTATATAGCTTGTACAAACATTTAGAGATACTAAAGATTTGCTACAATTTTTAACCAGAAGTGCAACATCTTTAACATCAAATTGATCAAAAATGTTCTTAGAAGAGAACGTTTCAATGCCTGCATTACGCAAAGCCAGTTCTTGTAACCATTTCACGTATCCTCCATCCAGATCTTTAAGGTCTAAACACAACGTCCTTAACTCATTACAACCCTTAGAAATATGCATTAGTCCATTCTCGGAAATCCCTTCACAATCAACAATCTTTAAAACCTTTAAATCTTTACCTCGGGTTCTAGCCAAGAGCTCGAGATCTGAATCATTAATAGCCACATTACGAATGTGAAGTGATTTCAAGCACTTAAACGAAGAAGATATTTCTCGAATCCATGGGGTGATGTACACACCCGATTTCTGTCTCAAATCCATTCGAGACGGATATCCTTTTAAGGTTAGGGACTCGAGAAACGGAAAGCGTTGAGATAAACGCAATGGCGTGGGAGCGTAATGCAAGTGAACAGTTACATGTTTACGTGTCATACAATCGATCGCGTACCATCTACAGCAAACCAAAGAAACCGAGTTTCGATCACTAGGATCGTGTATGTAAGGTATAACACAGTTAGCAACTGTCTCCATTGGGTTTATTGATAATTTGATATACCTAAATTGCAAACATAAACACGTCAAAACATTAGTTGTTATAAACCTAGTTTTACAGCAACATAAGAAATCAGCAAAAAGTAAGCCAATATTTGATATAAAGTACTACGTAGTAAAAATTAGTTGTCGAAATTTGTGCATTATAAATCATATAAAAAAAATTAAATAATAATAATAATAATAATTAAAAAAAAATCTTACGATTGTTTAAACAAATGTGTGTTTTTCTTCGTCGTGTGAGCTTTTGATTATCGTACTTTTTCCTCACGAGCTTAGGTTTTGGTTTATTTTATAGGTTAGTATACACTTATTTTCATGGGCTTATTTTAATCTGTATGGGCTTACATGTATTTATCGTGTTAGCCCGTAAAATTTAAAATAAGTTGTTTGAAGAAAAATCGGAATCATATAAGCTGGAAATAAGTTTTAGATTAGTTTTCTTTAAGGTGTTTCTTACTTATTACTCCCTCCGTCCCAAAATTATAGTCCCCTATTGACTTTTTCGGTCTTTTTTTCTCAACTTTGACTATAAATATTTTTGTTTGTGTTATACAATTTTTGATAAAAAATTATACCAAATGAAAATACATTTAAAACTCAATTCGTTCATATATTTTGTATCAAGTATTATGTAATATAAACAAAAATACTTAAGGTCAAAGTTGAAAGGTAAAGACCGAAAAAGTCAATAGAGGACTATAATTTTGGGACGGAGGTAGTATGTCTTAGCTTGTATAAATTTGTAAGCCTAGAAGTTTGAATAAACCGTAAAGAAAACAAAGGCCTCTTTCGAAATAGAACACATTACAAAATGCCATAAATTTCTCATGTCTATAGTATTATTGTTCATCGGGAGCCTTTTCGGGATCTTCAAACAATCTGCTCTATGCTCACTACGGAAGAAATGAGGTTAAAGTCACGGGTACAAGATGCATTTGTTGATTCTACTTCATCCTCACCAATGGTGTTATTGGCCAATTCTGGTTCTAATGCTCACCGTTCTCCTACGGAAAAGGTACACAAACCTTGCTTCAATCTTAATAAGGGGTCGTGTCGTTTTGGTTCATTTTGCAAATTTCTACATAATGGAATTCACGGTAACCCTTCTTTGTCGTCAAATCGTGGCCTTAGTTTAAATGTTACATCCTCATCCAATTTGACTCAAAATGACTTATTAACCTTACAAGGCCTTTTGGCTAAATTGGGATGTCATGGCTCCAAATATTGCACCACCTGTTAACTAGGGTGTTCATCGATTCGGTTATCGGGTTATTCGGTTTATTCGGTACCGTTTGTTTGGTTAATTTTTTTTCTGGGTCAAACCGAAAACCGAACCGAACCGAATTCAAATTTGATTCAACCGAACCGAATAACCCGAATTACATAATTTTAATTATTTTTTCATTTAATTATGTATATATATATTTTTAGAACAAATTTTTTTTTCAAGCTCAAATAATGGTATATTTATACTAAAAAATACGTTTCGTGATTATTTTTATATATAAATACATAAATATATATATATATATATATATATATATATATATATATATATTTTCTGTTTTCGGTTCGGTTTTCGGTTTTCATTGCCAAACCCATATCCAAACCGATAACCAAATATTTAGTTCGGTTCAGTTCGGTTTTGACCAATTTGGTTCGGGTTTTTTTTCGGTTCGGTTCGGTTTCGGTTTTCGGTTATTGTGGATATTACCCGATCCGTGAACACCCCTACTGTTAATACCCAGCCAGCCCAACATATTTACTTATCCCCTTCCAGCCCAACCTATGTAGTCGCTAAACTGCTGTGCATTTCCAGGTTTAGTCCGGAAAAAGGAAAAATTCTACCAAAACTGTAAAATCACCCAAAACTATGATACAAACTGTCCACTTATTCATTCCAAAACAATCAAACGAAGTCATAGGTTTTGAAAATAACGATACAATTAAGCTAATACCATCTGAGAATGCAAACAACAAAATGATGTCAATACAAATACAAATCACATACTAAATCCCTAATCGTCACCAGATTGAGATTCACCATCACCATCACCATCTGCATCATCATGTACCATCTGGCTAGTTCCAGAAGCAAAGGTTGGGTTGTAAAATTGATGGTCGGGAAGAAACCCTTGGGGAGTAGAGCTAGGGTCGGGAACCACCGAGGAAGTGTACATTGGAGGAGGGGTGAAGAATGAGGAAAACACTCCTTCTGCTTGTTATCGGTTGAAGTAAGCAAAAAAGTCGGCAATGACGTTTTCTATACTTGCAGCTCCCTGCGTAACTCGCTCAGCTTGTTCCATCCACCTCGCTCTTTCCGCCGCATGTTCCCTCGTCATCCGAGTAAAATCATCAACACGTACCAACTGGCTTGTTCCCGTAGCAAAGGTTGGGCTGTAAAGGTTATGGTCGGGAAGAAACCCTTGGGGAGTAGAGCTACGGTCGGGAACCACCGAGAGAGTGTACATTGGGGGAGGGGTGTAGGATGAGGAAAAACCTGCTTTTGCTTGTTGTCGGTTGAAGAAAGCAAAAAACTCGGTAAGGTTCTTTTGGGTACTTGCAACTGTCTGTGCAGTCGCTCAACTTTTTCTATCTCCCTTGTTGTTTCTACCGCCTGTTCTCTCATCATCTGAGCAACTTCTTCCCGGGTACAATAATCTTTGGTAGGTTGTGCGCTGCTGTTAGAAACCTGTAAACCACCCAAAACGATGTCAACACAAATACAAAACACATCCTAAATCCCTACTCGTCATCAGATTGAGAATCACCATCACCATCATCACGTACATGGATTTACAGATTCGACAAGATAACTTTATCACTCCCTACCTCTTGGATGAAACATATATTATCTATGATAGAGACGATGCAAAATCTAAATAAAAGCATAATAGATATACTTATTTACAAACCTCGAAATCTGGACGGGTGAGCCCCAGTCTAGTGTCATTATCGCTGTTAAACCAAATATACCGTAGTGATTTTATATTTAACCAAAAATCCTTGACTGCTTGATAGCTAAAGGGACAATTCGTCAATTCCAATTTTTTTAATTTTGGGCACCCCTTTGATAACTCCATAAGGCCTTCATCGGATCCGCCAATACTAGCAAGACACAGATCTCTCAAATTAACACCATACTTACCGATAAACCCCAAACCTACATTTGTCAAAGCTTCGGGATAAAGATCAAGAGTTAGCCTCTCAAGTTTGCTGCAACCAATCAACATAGCTCGGATCCCATTGTCTAGTGGTAAAATTGTATTGTATTCTTCATCTTCTTTTTGATGTGCACGGATACGGAAAACACGCAAATTCTTCAAATTAGATCCTATACACTTCAAAGCTTCATTTGAAATATTAGTGAGTTCGACATGTAAATATTCCAAATCTGGACATCCTTGTGCCACAGCCATTAATCCCACATGAGTCCCGGAGTAAACAGTCAATTTGCGCAATTTGTTGCAATAATGACTAATAAAGCTCAATCCGACATCTCCACACACATGCTCCGTATGAAGAATTTCCAAGTTAGGACACCTCTGAAGAAAGAAACACTGACAAGACCACTCGTGTGGAACAACTAACCCCTTAAAGTCCAATTCCCTTAACTGATTCAATAGCGGTTCAACAAACCGAATAGAACCTTCAGGCAAACAACTTAAGCCTAAACTATGAATACTCGAGGGGAACTTAAAACCGCTATACTGCTCGTCTTCATCAAAATAAGCGCCGAAAAAATCTTGCAAGTTAACAGCATTACTAATGGCCTGTGCTGCATCGTCTATAAGACATGAATCAACTCTTAACGAAACTAAAGACTCCCTACATTTTTCTACAAGGAACGCAACATCTTCTTGACCAAAGGGAGTATTAATAGCATCAATATACGAGAACTTCTCAATCCCTGTTTTACGCAACGCCAGCACGCGTAACCATTTCCCACGTTCCTCTACCACCTCGTCACCAACAACCAAATCAACTTTTTCCAAACATAATTCTCTCAACTCGCTAAAGTGCTTAGCAACACACATTAGCCCATTCTCTGAAAACCCTTCACACATAAAAATTTCAAACTCATCAGATCCTTCCCTCGGGTTTTCGCAAGGAAGTCGAGATCAGAATCACGAATAACTGAATGACGAATACGGAGCGATTTTAAGCGCGTAAGAGAGACAGATATTTCCCGAATCCACTCATTTACGTCATCAATTCCTCCAGTAACACATTTTATTCCTTTTATTGTTAGGGATTCGAGAGACGGAAACCGTTTAGATAAACGAGACGGTGGGGGTGCGTAATGCACGTGCACGGTCAAGTGCTTACGTGTGAAACAATCGATCTCGTTCCAACTACGACAAACCAACGAAACAGAGTTCCTGTCATCACCATTCTGTATGTACGGAATAACACAGTTGAATACAGTGTCCATTGAAGACATTCGACCCTCCTTCAAGTAGTAAAAAAAAACACGTAAGACAGCAACTTAAATAGCAATAAAAAGACGTTAAAATGCACAAAGAAAACAACATAAAACTATAAAAAGCAGCATAAACAGGTTTAAAAACAACAAAAATGTAAAAATGCAAAAACCGGCAACCTATACAGCACTAAAAAAACAGCAAAATAATCAATAAAAGAACAAAACTAAAAAGAGCAAAACTAACAGCAACTTATTAGAAATATACTACAGACTAAGCTTATTTGGCCGGCTTATATTTATGAACTTATTTTTCAATTTAGTTTGTTTAAGGTTACTTAGCAGGCTTACGATCTTAGGCTTATGAGCTTACTGGCTTATTAAACCTTTTTTTTATAAAGCTTATAAGCTCATCTTTAGGCTTATGAGCTTTTCAAAAGTTCAATAAGCCCACAAAATACAGTTAAACAAACACCCCCCAAGCATCTATTCTTAATTGATGGGTTTATTGAAAAGTTCAATAAGCCGATAAAATACAGTTAAACAAACACCCCCTAATAAGCTCATAAGCCAATGTTATTTGTCTATTCATAATTGATGGTCTTATCATATTTTCAATAAGCTCAAAAGCACAAAAATTTACGGGGTGTTTGGATCAGCTTATTTAGCTGGCTTATGGGCTTATTTGACTTTGGAAAAGCAAATAAGCTCACTTATTGAAGCTTATGAACTTCACATTATTGGCTTAAGCCAATAATTCTAAACTTAATAAGCTCTTAAAAAGTGAGCTTATCAGCTTTTTCCAAAATCAAATAAGCCGATAATAAGCCAGCTAAATAAGCTAATCCAAACGCCCTATAATTAAGATGTTAAATGTTACGTATAAACATTAATGAGTAAATGTCTAGGATCGAACCCGAGACCTCGGGATTGCACACTTTACAAACAAGAATAATGTAAATAAATTTATATATTTATTAAATGTATGAAATATATATATTTATGTCACTTAATGGACTAAACGGTCGTTAGTTGTTAACCGTATGGACTAACTATCGTTAAATAAGAAAAACAAGGACTAGAGTGTAACTTGGGTGACAAGGAGGTTCTAGAACCCCCTATGGGAGCCTATGGCCGGTCGAACAAGGATGGGTCAAGCCCATTCCTTGCTTGCTTGGTCACCAAGATATCACCTATTATAAATACAAGGCCAAGGGTTAAACCTACACATCTTTTGTGCACACACTCTAACCCTAAAACCTTTGTTTTCCTTTTTCTTTGCTTGGCCGATCGTACCCCCCTCCAAGGGTTCTTTGGGTCGATTTTCTAAGTACAAATTATTAAGTGATTTGTTTACTTGCAACAACCTTTATTCGTTGGAGTTTGTGTGTACAAGAACGAGGTAATTACTTACTTTAGTAATTATCAAGAGATCGATAAACAAAACGGTAAGGGGTTTATCATTGATCTAATTGTCCAAGAACAAGGTTAAATTTGAAGTGCATCGGGTACGTTTACTATTTACGTTTTGGTTAATATTTATATGTTATACTTGATCCTAGCTTCCGCAATACGTGTATTTGATTGTTAAACTCTAACAGTGGCATCACGAGCCATGTATAACATGTAATTGATTACTAAAACGTAATAAAAACCGGATCTTTAATTGTTTTAGATACATGTTTTTTTTTTTATCTAGGGTTTTTCCAATTTTTTTTTTCTAAAAATTTCGAAACCCTAACCCTAATTTTGGGGGGGGGGGGGGGTCGATTTTCCCATGAAACCCTAATTAGGGTTTTGTGGTTTTCTTGATTATATGTAATCACTAGAAACCCTAGGTCATTAACCGGTTAATTGAACGTATCTTGTGACCTAATTGCTAATTGTTAGGTTTTAATCCGTGACTTACATGCATGTTAGTCATGGAACTTGTTTTCACATGTTTATTATAGATCTTAAATTGGGGAAGACTCCAATATATATTAAAATCAATTTTATATGCTATGTGGTGTGTTTTTAGCTTTGGCCTACGCAATTGATTCGTCAATGTATGTGACTCACCTCCATTAAGAGGGGAAGGCCTTAGTTGATTACATGCGTATTTATACCTAGAATTGATTTTATTAGGATCTTTTCTAATACGGTTTGCATGTGGCTAATTGTTTCACTTATTTATTATTGTTTGTTTGATTTTCTTTGCTACTTGTTTTATTGTTTTTTAGTTGGACTTGATGTAAGCAATAAAAGGGTTGTTTTCATAAAGAAAATTAAAACGGACTAATAATTGTGAAACCCTAAAGTGATAAAGTAAGAATCTTGCAATGGTCTTATGACAATCGTGGTCCGATTCGCACGGTAATCAGCTCCCAGTCGAGACTAGCATTATTCAAACTTTAATTACTATTTTGAGATTGAATCCATAAACTTTTGCTTGAATGATGTTTTGTGCAAATATACTTTTAAAATTAAGTTTTTTAAGATGATATTCATAACCGTGATTTGAAGGCTTAGAAAAGAGCCTTAGAGTCTGCCTTGGTTATCACAATCTTGAATATATCTTAAACGAATTACTTTTAAAATTATATGTTGTAGAAAGTCATCTTAGGGTTTTGGTATAAACCTCAAGTAAAACTTTGTGTATTAATTTCACGAATCGGATATAAAAAGGTTTTATGAAAATTTATGCTATAAAGATGAGTGCATGCATCTTTGTACATAATTTTGATTGACATATCAAAAATTAATACCCTTAATAATTTAAGTTACGTGCCATCTACCTATAAGAAACACTTGGAATTTTAATTTAGTAAACGTGAGACCTAGGCTAAATTACTATAACGAGGTAAAATTCTTTTAACGCGTGAGACCATAATTGTAATTTTACAGTTTCTAAGGTAGACGACTTAATTAAGTTGTGCGTGAGACCTAGAACTTAAGGCATGAGATGGGATGAAACATGCTTACAAGGCAAATTGATGAATCAATTTGTAGTAAATCCCATAATGATCTAGGAATTGGAAATCTTGTTTGCCAATTATTGTTCGACAGATTACTATCTTTTGTACTTTTACCACTAGCAGATCAACTGATGTGGTGAAACTATGTAAAGTTAGATCCTAGATTTTCAAGAAAATTAGTTGGTTATATGAATATAGCCTTGGGTATTTTATTTTTCTTGAAGATATTGATTATCGAAAATACTAATATTTGAACTTTATCTGTAGATATGGCTCAACCCGATAACCAAACTGTGATTAATGCTTTCAAGAGTCATCTTGAGAGAGAGAAACTCACTGGAAAGAATTTCAATGACTGGTACCGTTCGCTCAGAATTGTCTTGAGGGCGTCTGGTAAAATGGATTACTTGACCGAGGAATGTCCTGCTGAACCAGCTGCTACTGCTACACCAGAAGCAAAGGCAGAATGGAAGGCGACTAATGCTAAGTTTAATGAGGTTGCTTGTTTAATGCTCACTAGCATGAGTGCTCAGTTACAAAAGAAGTACGAGTACGCGTTCCCAAAAGACATGCTTGAGATGCTTAGGCAGTCTTATGAGAAGCCACTTGCAGTTGAATTGTATGATGAACTTGACAAGCTACACAACTGCAAGCATGGTGATGGTAAACCAGTAGCCGATTATGTGGATGAGATGAAGGACTCCTTTGATCAACTTCACAGAATTGGTTTTGGTTACCCCGAGAATGTGCAAGTGCACTTGATCAACAGATCCCTTAACAGGGATTTTGCTGGTTTTGTGCAGAACTTCAACATGCATTGCTCGGGGAAGACAATCTCAGAATTACTCGCATTGCTTGTTGATTATGAGAAAAGTCTACCAGCCAAGGTCAAGAATCCCACCCCACAAGTGTTGGCAATTCATGGGGGAGAATCCAGAAGAAATCGCATGTGAACAAAGGCAAAGGTAAAGGTGATAAAGGCAAGCAGGTCATGGCCTATCAACCTCAACCCAAGATGAAACAACATCAGCCTAAGCAGAACAAGGTGAATCCGCCAAACAAGAAGGATCAGGCTTGTCACCACTGTCATGAAAAGGGTCATTGGAAGCGCAATTGCCCTCTCTACATTCATGACTTGCGACTCAAGAAGCAGGGGAATGATGCTGGTAACCCCAGCACATCAGGTGCGTTCTTTATGATTGAATTATTCACTCTTACTCCTAAATTGAATTCATGGGTATATGATACGGGATGTGGCATTCATATTTGCAATACCTTGCAGGGGTTTAGAGTTGAGAGAAAGCTGGCCTATGGACAACAATTCTTGCACGTTGGTAACGGAGCGCATGCAGGAGTTGAAGCTATAGGAGTTTTTAATTTAGTGTTGCCTTCGGGCTTAGTACTATCTTTAAATAACTGTCATTATGCACCGTCAATTGTTAGAGGTGTAATTTCATTTTCATGTTTGTTGAACCTTGGTTTTGAGCATACTATTTCAAGCAATGGAATTTCAGTTTCTTTAAATAATGTTTTTTATTTTAATGCTATTGCTGTGAATGGTGTATTTGAAATTGATATGAATGATAATGATAATGCTTTTGTTAAAAATAATTCAATGTATAGCATCAACAATAAGAGAATCAAGAAAGGTCTGGATTCATCTTATCTTTGGCATTGTCGACTTGCTCACATTGGCAAAGATCGCATGAAAAAGCTGCAACATGATGGGCTTTTAGATAAGATCAATGATGAATCATTTGATAAATGCGAATCTTGCATTGCTGGGAAGATGACTAAGAAACCCTTTAAAAATAGGATTGAAAGGGCGAATGATCTACTTGGTCTTATACACACAGATGTGTGTGGACCACTTAGACATGTGTCAAGGAGGGGTGCTAGCTACTTCTTAACATTTACGGATGATTACAGCCGTTATGGTTATGTTTATTTACTTAAACATAAACATGAGGTATTTGAAACATTCAAAGTGTTTAAAGCAGAAGTAGAGTTGCAACTTGGAAAGAAGATTAAAGCTCTTCGATCCGATAGAGGTGGTGAATACCTGAGTCAGGAGTTCATAGATTATCTAGCAAAGGAGGGAATTGTCCAGCACCTTACTTCTCCATATACTCCACAACAAAATGGTGTATCTGAAAGAAGGAATCGTACATTGCAAGACATGATACGATCTATGTATAATCTAACAACTCTTCCTTTCTCGTTTTGGGATTATGCCTTAGAATCTGCAGTTCGCATTCTAAATATGGTTCCAACAAAGAAGGTTGATAAGACACCTTATGAGGTATGGACTGGAAAAGCTCCTAACTTGTCTTATCTAAAGGTCTGGGGTTGTGAGGCGTATGTTAAACGTGACTCAGCAGACAAACTCCAACAAAGATCTGTGAAGTGCATCTTCGTAGGATACCCTAAGGAAACTATGGGATACTACTTTTATTACCCACCTGAAAACAAAGTATTTGTTGCAAGGTATGGAGACTTCCTTGAAAGGGAGCTCATATCTCAAGAATTCAGTGGGAGAATATATGATCTGGAAGACGGTCAAGAAGATGTAGAACCTTCTGAAAACACTAAGCAACTTCCGGTAGAACCTGAAAGTTTAGGTCCTCCACCTGAAGTTGAAGTGATTCCCATTCGTAGGTCAACAAGACCAGTAAAAGCTCCTACTCGTCTATGTCTTAACGTAGAGAGTGATGAGAATATACTGGGTGATCTTGATGAGCCTACAAGTTATAAAGCTGCCATGAATGGACCTGAAAAGGCCAAATGGAAAGAAGCTATGGATGGGGAAATGCAATCCATGGAAGACAATGATGTCTGGGAAGAAGTAGACCTACCTCCGGGTGCCAAACTAGTTGGGAGTAAATGGCTCTACAAGAAAAAGACTGACATGGATGGCGTTGTACACACCTATAAGGCCCGTTGTGTAGCTAAAGGCTATACACAAACTTTTGGTGTTGACTATGAGGAGACCTTTTCTCCTGTAGCTGACATAAGGGCAATTAGGATTCTTATAGCCATAGCCGCTTACTATGACTATGAGATTTGGCAAATGGATGTTAAAACCGCCTTCTTAAATGGTCGCCTAGATGAAGACATCTATATGGCGCAGCCTGAGGGGTATGTAAATCCAGAATTCCCAAATCGTGTATGCAAGCTTAAAAGATCCATTTATGGATTAAAGCAAGCATCACGACAATGGAATAAGAGATTTGATGGTGAGATTAAAAAGTATGGATTCACTCAAAATCTTGATGAGCCATGTGTATATCACAAAGTTAGTGGGAGTAATGTAATTTTCCTTATATTATATGTTGATGACATATTGATCATGGGAAATGACATTCCAAGTTTGCAAAAGGTTAAGGCATATCTTGGAAAGTGTTTTTCTATGAAAGATTTAGGGGAAGCTGCATTTATTCTGGGAATCAAGATATATAGAGATAGATCTCAGCGATTAATTGGATTAAGCCAAAGTGCTTACATTGATAAAATATTGAAGAGATTCAATATGCAAAATTCCAAGAAAGGATATTTGCCGATGCAAGAGCAACATGGCTTGAGCAACAAGGTTTGTGCTTCAACACCTGCAGAGGTGCAACGCATGAAAAGAGTCCCTTATGCTTCGGCTGTGGGATCTATAATGTATGCGGTGAAAAGTACAAGACCTGATGTAGCGTTTGCTCAGAATTTAACCAGTCGATATCAGCAAAATCCAGGTGTAGCTCACTGGACTGCTGTTAAGAATATTCTTAAGTACCTTAGGGCAACTAAGGATATGTTTTTGGTTTATGGGGGAAATCCATCGGCAGAACTTGATGTTACAGGTTACTGCGATGCTTCTTGGAAAGGTGATAAGGATGATACGAAGTCTCAGACGGGTTATGTCTTTGTCATTAATGGAGGAGCAGTGGATTGGAGGAGCAGAAAGCAGAGTGTACTAGCGATGTCTGCTACAGAGAGTGAGTATATAGCTGCTTCAGAAGCTGCAATGGAAGCTGTTTGGATTAGGAAGTTTGTCTCAGGGCTTGGAGTCATGCCTTCGATTCAAAGACCTATTAAAATGTATTGTGACAATTCTGCTGCAATAACATTTGCCAATGAGCCTGGAATCATGAAAGGCACCAGACATTTCCCGATTAAGCATCACTATGTTCGAGAACAAGTCGAAATAGGTGAAATCAAAATGCTCAAAGTTCACACAGATGATAACTTGGCAGATCAATTAACAAAGCCTCTACCTGGCACTAAGCTTTACAAGCATGCTGAAGGTGTAGGACTTAGATTAGCTGAAAGTTTCATGCCCATTTGTGATTAGTGTTTGGATAAAGGATGTAATGTACAATTATTATTTTAATGGAATAAAATAAGTTTTATGTTTATTTATCATTGTCTTAATAATATATCCTATATTTGCATGTTTAAGATCCTTGAATAATTTATTATTCTAAATGTCCATTGTCGATTAATGATATGGGAATATCATTAAACTAAGACAAATTTGAGTATTGGTTTAGGATATACTTGAAAGTATATTGATGCGTAGTCATACCAATTTCACATAATATTCGATGAATTGAATATTGGACTTATCCCAACAATATGATTTAATGTTTATGTGAGAATCATATTTAAAGTTATCCTCAGACTTGAGATACCAGATAAGTGTCATGGATGTAGTGCATTTTTGTGAAGCAATCTACCGCTCACCGTAACAGGGAGTCATAAGGATTGTTTTCAGAAGTGTTGCAAAGTTCATGGGTTATTCTTGTAGTCAAGAAAGAATTTATTCCTTCTGATTTGTTTGGAAGTTTAATACTGCTGGGCCCCTCGTAGGGTTGACAAAATGTTTGCATGGCCATGCCCAAAGTCTATCTGGAATACGTTCAGATGTTTTGGTAATTTTGTTCAATCATAAAGAAACGAGAAACAGAATTTTAATAAAGGAACTCACATCTTTATTAATGCGGTATTAGTAATGAAAGGATGATTATAATGATGAATCATTAAAGGTTTTTCCAGGAAACCTAGCTCGGATTGGACTAGGGGCATTGGAGTGTTGCAAGACGCTAACCAATGTCATTTTACTATTAATGAATATACAAGTGGGAGCTGTTAAATGTTACGTATAAACATTAATGAGTAAATGTCTAGGATCGAACCCGAGACCTCGGGATTGCACACTTTACAAACAAGAATAATGTAAATAAATTTATATATTTATTAAATGTATGAAATATATATATTTATGTCACTTAATGGACTAAACGGTCGTTAGTTGTTAACCGTATGGACTAACTATCGTTAAATAAGAAAAACAAGGACTAGAGTGTAACTTGGGTGACAAGGAGGTTCTAGAACCCCCTATGGGAGCCTATGGCCGGTCGAACAAGGATGGGTCAAGCCCATTCCTTGCTTGCTTGGTCACCAAGATATCACCTATTATAAATACAAGGCCAAGGGTTAAACCTACACATCTTTTGTGCACACACTCTAACCCTAAAACCTTTGTTTTCCTTTTTCTTTGCTTGGCCGATCGTACCCCCCTCCAAGGGTTCTTTGGGTCGATTTTCTAAGTACAAATTATTAAGTGATTTGTTTACTTGCAACAACCTTTATTCGTTGGAGTTTGTGTGTACAAGAACGAGGTAATTACTTACTTTAGTAATTATCAAGAGATCGATAAACAAAACGGTAAGGGGTTTATCATTGATCTAATTGTCCAAGAACAAGGTTAAATTTGAAGTGCATCGGGTACGTTTACTATTTACGTTTTGGTTAATATTTATATGTTATACTTGATCCTAGCTTCCGCAATACGTGTATTTGATTGTTAAACTCTAACATAAGATTATGAGGTTTTCAAAAGGTCGGAAAAATAAGCTTAAACAAAAAACCATCTAATAAGGTCATAAGCCAGAATAAGTACAAATCAATAAAGTAATAAAAAAGTTGAAATGAAAAGTAAACCTGATAAACGAATCAATGCAGGGATCTAACAAGTGAGGGGGGACTGATATCATTCGGGTCGACCCGCATCTCTTTTTAAAATGGTACAGTACTTGGATTTATCAAGTACTGACTCACTACCATAATAAAGTTAAGAGTTAACTACATAAATTGTCCTTGTGGTTTGTCGGGTTTGTCGGATTCAACATTTTTTATTTTTGTTATAGGTTCAGTCACTATGCTATTTCTATTGGATAGGTTGGGTTTAGGGGTGTCATTCGGGCTGACCTGACCTGAACTCGACCCGAGTCAAATCGGGTCGGGTCAATCGGGTCAAAAATTATATTCGGGTCAATTGAGTCAACTTGAATTGACCCGAGTTCTAAACAAAGTCGGGTTCGGGTATGTTTATTTTAGCCTTGACCCGAATTGACCCGACCTGAACCCAACCAACCCGAGTCAATCAACACTAAACATATTGAAGTAAAATGGACCTAGACCCGAACCCGAGTTGACCCGACCCGAACTGACCCGACCCGAGTTCTAAACAAGGTCGGGTCCGGGTATTTTTTTTGGAGGCTTAACCCGAGTTGACCCGAACCCGACCGGGTTAACTCAAATGACACCCCTAACTGGGTTGGGTTAGAATTATTATTTGGAGAGGGATTATGGTTAGCAGGTGTGTGTGTGTGTATAACTATGTGTTTGTATATGATCGAGGATTGAAGATGAGAAAGAAAGGCTTAAAAGGTTATTTAGTTTGTTTTAAATTTGAATGTATACTAGGCATACTGGATCTTTTTAAAATTCACAAAGAATTTCGACACATTTTGATAAATACATTAGTTTTCTTTAGCATTTGGCCTAAATAGAAATACTTTGTATTATCTCAGTTAGCTATTTATATATTTCTCGCAAATTCATAATTTGCCAAACAATTTTGGTTCTATAAAGTTGCAAATTTATATAAAAGTTTATACACTTTTCTCATTTCAAAGTGAGAATTGTGAAAGTATTGTTGGTAGAGAAATGTTTTTGAGCCAGGATAATGCACTCGTCAGATGCGAGATTGTTTTTCACGCATTTTTTTAGCGTGATGTGTATTTCGTTTTTGGTTATGTGACCAGTAAGTATGAAACTTGATTGTGATAAAAAAAAATTAATATAATCTCATATTGTCAATTCAATTTCATGGTGTGAGAGCCTCCAATCGATATTTGATTCACTAAAGCACACAAACCACCATGTTTATTTTACGGCATTAATCATATATACTTGCACAAAGAAGCTTCTCCTTATAAACAATACATTGATGTTGTAATGCCATGCTTAAAAAATAGATGATAATTACTGTTTTAAGTGGTTAAAAAGAAATAAGTCACATACGTAGTACTTCTTATTATTAATACGGTTAGATTGATTCGTAACATGGTATGGGAAGATAGCCAAAGAATAGTTCTTGGCATATTTAATTAAAATCTATGTTTTAATTTGGTGGAACCAAAACCGTATATTCACAGGATCTTTTGGGTATTTACGAAAGCTTGAAGTAAAATAAAATAAAAACTAAAAAAATCAAGAGGAAGAACAAAGAGCACGGCTTGATCTCATGACACCTGATGTCGGATTCCTTGCAAAGTACCCAAATATTACAAAGTCTAAAAAGAAATTTGGTGCTGCCACGTGTCCCCCATTTATTTTATTTAAAAAATCTGAATAGGGGCAAAATAGTAAAATTACTCGTTTTTTCTTTTTCCACCTCAAATTTCAACGCACATATCTTTTAAATGACAAACTTTTAGAAAAAACCGATTTCACCATAATTTTTAAAATTTAATCCTCTTTAATTTGGTATAAATTTTGTTAAAAATTTCGAAACTTTTTTCTTTTTACATACGAAATGGGTGTTAATTTTCTTTATTTTTTGGGCATTTTCGACCTTATTTTGCACCATCATAAATGCCGAATCGTGAAAAATTTAAAACATGAAAGTCGTAGCTTCTTGGCTATTCTTTACCCAGAAATTTGAATCAATCAAATCTAATATGATATGAGTGAGATATCGTATGTTAAAGATGACGTTTTACTCATATTTGTTGCACACAACATGTTTGATAAAATGTTTAGCTTAGATTTTTAGTCTTAAAATCGAGTTAAATTTACTAATTTTTAAACAACAATACACCTTTAATCATTTTATTAATGTAAGATTCAAAAAGTTTTGTTTTTGTTTTTTTTGTTTTTTTTAACTGATGAGCCTTATTAACTGACGAACCTTATTAACTGATTTAATAAGTTCATCAGTTAATAAGGTTCATCAGTTAATATAGTTCAACCAGTTAATAAGGCTGATGAACCTTATTAACTAATGAACCTTATTAACTGATTTAATAAGTTCATCAGTTAATAAAGCTCTTTAACTGATGAACCTTATTAACTGGTTTAATAAGTTCATCAGTTAATAAGTTCATCAGTTAATATAGTTCAACCAGTTAATAAGGCTAATGAACCTTATTAACTGATAAACCTTATTAATTGATTTAATAAGTTCATCAGTTAATATGGTTCATCAGTTAATAAGGCTCTTTAACGCGCGATATGTCTTTTTTTTTAAATCAGTTAATAAGGTTCATCAGTTAATAAGTTCATCAGTTAATAGAGTTCAACCAAAGTAACTGATGAACAAAATGTCTTTTTTAAAAATCAGTTAATAAGGTTCATCAGTTAATATGGTTCATCAGTTAAAAAAAACAACAAAAAAAACAAGAAAAAACAAAACTTTTTGAATCTTACATTAATAAAATAACTAAAGGTGCATTGTTGTACAAAAATTAGTGCATTTAACTCGATTTTAAGACTAAAAATCCAAGCTAAACATTTCATCAAACAAGTTGTGTGCAACAAATATGAGTAAAACGTCATCTTTAACATACGATATCTCACTCATATCATATTGGATTTGAGTGATTCAAATTTCTGGGTAAAGAATGGCCAAGAAGCTACAACTTTCGTGTTTTAAGTTTTGCAAAATTCGGCCTTTAAACTAGACAAAATTAGAGCGGAAAATGCTAAAATTTTTAAGAAAATCATGACCAAATGAATATGTCAAAAAAAAGTTTCGAAAAAATTAAAAAGATTTATACCAAATTAAAGAGGATTAAATTTTAAAAATTATGGTGAAATCGGTTTTTTGTAAAAGTTTGTCGTTTGAAAGTTATTTGCATTTGAAATTTAAGGTGGAATTAAAAAAATGGGTCAAATGACCAAAATACCCTCTAACCGAAAATATTAAAGAAAAAAGGGAGGGAGTGGGTGGAGAACATATGGCATTAGCTTAGTGGCTATAAACACTTTTTAGCCTTTTTAATTTTTGATCATTTCTATGGGATCGCAACTCCACCTGATGTCGGATCCCTTGCAAAGTACCCAAATATTACAAAGCTTAAAAAGAAATTTGGTGCTGCCACGTGTCCCCCATTTATTTTATTTAAAAAATCTGGATAGGGGCAAAATAGTAAAATTACTCGTTTTTTCTTTTTCCACCTCAAATTTCAAACGCACATATCTCTTAAACGACAAACTTTTAGAAAAAACCGATTTCACCATAATTTTTAAAATTTAATCCTCTTTAATTTGGTATAAATTTTGTTAAAAATTTCGAAACTTTTTTTTACATACGAAATGGGTGTTAATTTTCTTGATTTTTTGGGCATTTTCGACTTTATTTTGTACCATCATAAATGACGAATCGTGAAAATTTTAAAACACGAAAGTTGTAGCTTCTTGGCCATTCTTTACCCAGAAATTTGAATCACTCAAATCCAATATGATATAAGTGAGATATCGTATGTTAAAGATGACGTTTTACTCATATTTGTTGCACACAACATGTTTGATGAAATGTTTAGCTTAGATTTTTAGTCTTAAAATCGAGTTAAATTCACTAATTTTTGTACAACAATGCACCTTTAGTCATTTTATTAATGTAAAATTCAAAAGTTTTTTTTTTTTTTTTTTTTTTTTTTTTTTTTTTTTTTTTTTTTTTTTAACTGATGAACCTTATTAACTGATTTAATAAGTTCATCAGTTAATAAGGTTCATCAGTTAATAAGTTCATCAGTTAATATAGTTCAACCAGTTAATAAGGTTGATGAACCTTATTAACTGATGAACCTTATTAACTGATTTAATAAGTTCACCAGTTAATAAGGCTCTTTAATTGATGAACTTTATTAACTGATTTAATAAGTTCATCAGTTAATAAGGTTCATTAGTTAATAAGTTCATCAGTTAATATAGTTCAACCAGTTAATAAGGCTGATGAACCTTATTAACTGATAAACCTTAATAACTGATTTAATAAGTTCATCAGTTAATAAGGTTCATCAGTTAATAAGGCTCTTTAATGCGCGATATGTCTTTTTTAAAAATCAGTTAATAATGTTCGTCAGTTAATAAGGTTCATCAGTTAATAAGTTCATCAGTTAATATAGTTCAACCAAAGTAACTGATGAACAAAATATCTTTTTTAAAAATCAGTTAATAAGGTTCATCAGTTAATATGGTTCATCAGTTAAAAAAAACAACAAAAAAAAAAGAAAAAAACTTTTTGAATCTTACATTAATAAAATAACTAAAGGTGCATTGTTGTACAAAAATTAGTGCATTTAACTCGATTTTAAGACTAAAAATCTAAGCTAAACATTTCATCAAACACGTTGTGTGCAACAAATATGAGTAAAACGTCATCTTTAACATACGATATCTCACTCATATCATATTGGATTTGAGTGATTCAAATTTCTAGGTAAAGAATGGCCAAGAAGCTACAACTTTCGTGTTTTAAGTTTTGCAAAATTCGGCCTTTAAACTAGACAAAATTAGAGCCGAAAATGCTAAAATTTTCAAGAAAATCATAACCCAATAATATGTCCAAAAAAAAAGTTTCGAAAAAATTAAAAAATATATATATATATATATATATATATATATATACCAAATTAAAGAGGATTAAATTTTAAAAATTATGGTGAAATTCGTTTTTTCTAAAAATTTGTCATTTGAAAGTTATTTGCATTTGAAATTTAAGGTGGAATTAAAAAAATGAGTCAAATGACCAAAATGGCCTCTAACCGAAAATATTAAAAAAAAAAAGGAGAGAATGGGTGGGGAACACTTGGCACTAGCTTAGTGGCTAGAAACCTTTTTAGACTTTTTAATTTTGATCCCCTAAAAAAGGGATCGCAACTCCATGACACCTACCACTTAAAAGTGGTAAGAACGAACCTCTTGCCATACTCCCAACCCTTCCCCATGCTATCTTTTTCTCAAATAATAATATATATACATGAAAGTGCAACATCTTTAACATCAAATTCATCACAAATGATTGTTCAAAAAAAAAAAAAAAAAATCATCACAAATGTACCTAAAAGAGAACGTTTCAATTCCCGCATGAGAAGTGATCTAGTAAGAAGAATGAGAACAAATTTCAGCCACATATTTCAAATGATGGGGAAAAAATTTAAGAAAATATGCATTTATGTTTGCAAATGCATATGAAATATACGTTTGTGGTTTTTTCTCACTCGAAATTTTAATTTTATTAACCATTTCACGCACCCCTCCACTCCATCTTTAGAAATAGGGGTGTCATTCGAGCTGGGTCAATCGGGTTCAAAATTATATTCGGGTCAATCGGTCAACCCGAATTGACCCGAGTTCCAAATAAGGTCGGGTTCGGGTATGTTTATTTTAGCCTTGACCCGAATTGACCCGAACACGAGTCAATTAACACTAAACATAGTGAAGTAAAATGGACCTAGACCCGAACCCGAGTCAACCCGACCCGAATTGACTCGAACCCGAATTGACCCGGCCCGAGTGACCCGAGTTCTAAAGGCCGGGTTCGGGTATTTTTTGGAGGCTTGACCCGAGTTGACCCGACCTGAGTTGACCCAAAGCTGACCGGGTCAACCCGAATGACACCCCTAGTTAGAAATATGCAATTATGCATTAGTCCGTTCTCGGAAATCCCTTCACACTAAACAATCTTTAAAACCTTAATAGTTTCAGGATGTATTCTATCTATATACTAAAGCGGGGGAAGTTGGTTCCCGTGCCACTATAAAAAATTGATTTAACAATTAAATACTTGAGTTTCAGTTGTAGTCTGGTGGGGTTGCACAAGTATTTAGGCTTACTACTTTTTGACTCATCCAATTTGATTCAAAGGATAAAAACACCACCGTCTTTTTCGATAACTATACCTGACGCCGCCTCAGCTACATCCGATCATCGCTTACAGGTAGTTTTCAGTTGCTAGCCAGCGCCTCTATGTTTTATGCGTATACGGTATTTTACTTTCACTGTGTCCTTTTTTTTTCTTTTGTTTTTAGTTTGAATTTATGGATTTGCTGTAGCAAGATCTTGAAGTTTATTCAGTATGAAACTACAAAACGAGATCAACAAAAAAGGCGGCAGCAGTAAAGCACAAAAAAAAAAAAAAAAAAAAAAAAAAAAAAAAAAAAAATCCAGGTTCGCTCTTATAGATAGTTTTTTTTTTTTTTTTTTTTTTTGATTAGATCAACCCAATTTTGCATTCACGTTTCCCTTTTGTTGTTTTTGTCATTCTTCTCCTGGACACATAATATAAGTTATATTATATTCATTTCATGGATGCCCATAAAGTGTTCGATCAAATGCAAATGTGTTGTAGGTGAGACATGAAGTGGAGTTGTGGTTGCTGGTATGAAAAATATAGATGAAGTTGGTACCTACATTGTGTTTGATGAAAGTTTTGAAAAAATTGGTTTCCATTCTTTGTGAGGTACGCGATATGGTATGTTTGCCGGCTGAAATTTGTGCATACCAATTTAGTTAGATTAATAATCAATATAGATTTATGTAGTATTGTTTGCGGTATTAGTGTCTGATTTAGAGAAAGTAGACAAATACTACGCAGGCAACGATGGAAGTCGGTTGCTCAAATTTGTTACCTGGCTTTCGAGTGATACGTGTCATTCCTCCTTCCAGAACTTTCACAGACACATACAGAACGGGAAACACTTCATGTTTTCAGATTATTGCGTACAATACTTCATTTCAATTTATGGTTTCACTGAATTAGTTGGTGTTTGCGCTAAATTCTGTTAATTTTATTGTTATGTTACATTATGAAAAATGAAACCCTAAGATTTGTTTTGGGTTTTTACAGGAATTGAGTATGTATAAGAGATTATGGGTTCGAGGTGATTGGAAGAGCTAATGAGTAGGTAATATCATCTTTGTCTTTGCTGTTATAGAGATTATACTATGAATAAGTTTGTATTGTAATTTTGTTTTAGGATTTTAGCTTTTGTTTTTTATAATATATTTCTTTTGAAGGTTATAATGTTACTTTCAATTATGGGTTTCAATAATTTATCGCTATTGTGTTATGATCTTTTGTAACAGGAAAGATGAAGAGTTCAAAGGGGTTTGTGAATTTGAATAGGAAGTTGACAAGGAGATGGCATCGGTTCAAGGCATTTTTTTTGTTTGTAAGTTGATTTAACAGTGTGTTTTGTATTATCTGAAGTTTTGGAAGAGGCTTATGTTTATTGGATATGAATTTTTAGGGTTATGTTTACTGTATGAGATCAGGTAGGGAACAAAATGAGCTATAATATTTTGTATTTACATGTTCTTTTGTCATTGGTTGGACGAACTAGGTGGAATTAGTGCTGCCAAGGTGTTTGATAAAAGTATTGACGGACTAAGTATTGTGCTAAGTTTGTTTTCATCGACTTTAAATCAGCTTTTAAGTTTCGTTTTTTCTATAATTATGTTAGAAGTTTCATTTTCGGTGTCAGTGTATTGGTCATGAAATGTGGCTGTTTTCCAAGCGAATGGCGAGACGGCTGAAAAGCAGCCGAAGCCATTGGAGAAAGCTGGTCCGGCTGTTGTGGTACTTCATAAGTTCATATGATTGTCAATTCGGTCTTTCGACTCCAAATTTGTGACTTAAAAAGTGTAAATGCTTTCATCTTTATTTCTACCTTTCCAGCATTTCTTTCTATAATACACAACGGTTTAAGACAGAAACCTACTATCAGTTACACACTTACACTCGCGTCTTTTCATTTTGACATTTTCTTTTTTTTTTTCGCACACTCCATTGCGATTCTAAGCATTTCACACTTTCAGTGAGAGGTTTAGCTTCATGATATAGGTGATGATTTTTGTTTTATTTGTAAGAACAGGAGAGTATTGTATGAACAAAGCACAATGCGGGTGAAAAGACATCGGAAATGAAGGACAGGGCATCTGATGTCACAGAATCCGCAAAAGATATGTCATACGAGAAAGCCCAAAACGCAAAAGAAGGTGCTGAATATGCTAAGGACGAGATGGCAAAAGATGTCGCTGGATATGCGACAGATACAACGCCATGCACGGTCTCCGATAAAGCAAAAATGGCAAGAGACGCAGCAGGATATGTAAAAGATGTAACTTACGGCAACACTGAAATGGTGAACAACGTGGCCGGGTCAGTAAAAGATTCAGCTTTTCAGAAAGCCTAAGTGGTGATAGATGCAGCAGGATCAGTAAAAGATGCAACTTACGGGAAGGTTAAACATGGTGCTGGCACAATAAAAGATGCAGTAGGATCTGTAAAAGATCCAGCGTATGAAAAAGCTGAATATGCGAAAGCCTAGGCTTATGAGAACGCGAAATTAAAAAAAAAAAAAAAAAAAAAAAAAAAAAAAAAAAAAAAAAAAAAAAAAAAACAGCATACCAGAAGACAAAGGAAAGGGTATCAAGCAACGATTACAGGTACCTGCTTTGACCTCATAACATTCAGATTCTTCAGTTTGAGTTTGTCTTTTATTTTTAATGGGTCGAATGAGTTATCTGCTAATTTTGGTATTTGGCATTATGCCTTACTGAGATACCAAAGTGATCCTCAAAACAACCGCGAATCGTAATTGTCACGTGTTGTGTCTTCTCATTTGGATTCTTATAATATAAACATGGTTTGCTATATTGATCGATCGTTTGATCCTTGGATTTTTAAAGGGACCACCATCTGGATTCTTTCATTTTGAGGAATAAACAACTATAGTATTACGAGTATTATGCATCGTTTAGTACCGCCATTGTGATATTTTAAAGAATAAACAAATTATTATCCTTTGGAAATACAACCTTATCTACACAAATCTACCACTTTCCTTTTCTTCTTTCTAGATCTACCAAACCGACACTCTCATCTGAATATCATCCATGAAGATTTCAAAGTGAAAATGGAAGAGAAGGCGAAATTCCATGTAGCATAAATAGGTAAGACAAATTTCCACAAGGAATTTCAGATTATGCTTTTATGGATTTTGTGAGCTTTTGATAATTTTTTGAAAAAAAAATGAAATGTTGACTGTTATTATTTGATTTTTATTGGTTCGTGTTAATTTTATACATGTGTTACAGGTCAAGCGGGATGGGTGGTTATCAAGAGTATTGAGGAAGGGGCTAGGCGTTTGGCTACTATTTGTGAGGTTCGTTTTTACCTTTTTATCAACAAAATTTTACATCTTTGAATCGTACAGAATATGATATATGTGTGTGTTTGATACATATTTTCTTGATTTCAAATCTTTGCTGCAGACTTGAAGTTGTCGACCATGTTTTGAGAAAGTGGAGACAATTTGAGGTGGCAGGTATGTTGTTTCGCACTACTTTAATTTGTTTATGGAACATATTTTGCTGAATATTTTAGGAACCACATACAGCGATCGGGTGTGTTTGGGAATTCGTGTTATTGATTGTTTTACAACAAAAACCTCTATACAATAAGGTTAATTATATGGTAAGTCAACTAAGAGGATGTTTGGTTAAGCTTATATGTTTTCTGCTTATATTTCATACATTATTCGGGTTTATTCAAAAACTTAAGATTTTAATAAGTTTATTATGATAAGTTTGAAAATAAGTGTAACCTGTAACACCAGATGTAAGATAAACAAACACCCCCTAATTGTTGTCTTGGGTAAATCATGATTGATTAGATTCGGTTTAAACAGGTGTGATTGATCACGTTATGACCATTTTTTTTCTTTATATTTTCCAGGACATACCGTGTTCAATGTCAACAAGGAAGTGTCAAACGCAACTGTTTATATCCATGCGAGTATACAGTGTGGACCAACTTTTATGGCATGGTTGAAATGGTGGTTTTTGCATTTCATGTGTTAGATTCTAAGAATTTTTTTTTAAGGTTTCACTTCTATAATTTCAATTCAAGATTTGGATTATTGGTTTGAACAATTTTGGATTTACTAATTTGTTGTTTAAAACAGTGAAAAGGTCTCAAGCATACAGTTGGCTGCAAAAATGGCTTGCCCATCGCCAAAAAAAAGGACTCGGAGGTATGTCAACTGCTACTTCTTTCATTTGTTAAGTAAACATATATGAGATGCTACATATTGCTCTTTTGTGTATTACATGCATGCGGTCTGAGTGTGCGTTTTATTTCAGGGAATGGTGAAAACCGCAATGTGCCAACCAAATAACAATGACGTAAGTACATGACCAATAGTTGTTTGTGTTCTTTGAAATAGCCCCTTTGTAATGGTTTTAACCTATTATGATATGAAATATTTACAGCCTCTCATTTGGACCCCATAAGCCTGTTTGCTATATAGATTTGGGTTAATTATATCGTAATTTGTTATGAGAGGTGTTTTGGGGTTCGGTTATTAGACTGTTATGTTTTACTTAGTATTCTTTCTTTAACTAACACGTGTTTTTTTTTTTTTTTTTTTTGGTTATTTATGATGTCTGCACACTCTTATTCATCTTCTACAATATTTGCAGCCATTGAAGCACCAGAGAATGTGCTGGACTTTCATGCAGGTACTGGTCGAAACGTTTGCGTGCCCAGTCATTATTCAATAAACATTCCGTTCAGTAGTCATTCGAGATCACCTTTTACACTGTCTACCCGGAGAAACTACAATGTTAGATCTCACCCGCGGGTCACTGGTATGTGGTGAAAGTCAATTCATAAACTACAATGTTAGGTCCCGATTCACATATGTTGGGTCGATATTTGTTACATGTATTAGGTAAAATTTATAACCAAAAACATACCTGTGTTACATTTGTTTTCCAGTTTTAATACCGGAACCAGCCAAAGATGTATAGAAAAGACCCGCCGCAACGCGGCGGGGGCCTTTTCCTTGTTAATAACTATTGCACATTATCTCCTAATTTTTAATACAAGCACTATCTCAACATATATGAACTGCTACCTATTATGAATAACTAGGAAATATTTTACTAAGTGGGAAACTTTGCGTATGTACGACTAAGAACCAAGGTCAAGAGGCGTGTTTCATGAGGATGAGAAGGGTCGAGTTTAACCACGAATTAGAAGTAATTCTGATGACTTGGTGAACACACCTGCAGACGGTGAGTAGGTTGAAGCTCGTCAAATAATTCATAAGCCGACACGTCACAGAAGGTGACTTTACCGTAGCCCAAAAGTGTGTCACATACTGCCTAACTATACAGGTTAAAGATAGCAATAAACCAAGCCTAAAAGACCAACCATCACAAAATTTAAGTATCATACATAAAGATGCTATGCACAATAATCTCAGAGAACAAGCTCAGCCATCTACGGTTTTGACATTAAAACAGCCAGTTTTAGCTCACCATCCCGACAAAGCTTCACTGGATTCTTAAAAATAGCAACTTGAGCCGTTTTATCACCCAATAAAGCTACACGAGCTATGCTAAAAGATTCACCTTTCTTAACTGCAAACTGCCACTCATTAACTGATATCTCAAACCAGTCCTTTGATGCAGAATCTGTAGTTTTCACTTCAATGAATTCCTTTCGGCTATTATGATCATAAACTTCAATGTCATACGGTAGCCCCGTTTCACTAGCTTCATTCACCCATTTCACAAGCTTTGTCCCGTCTTTTTTAGAGTAGTAGTTGAACGCCACTTCCTCACCTCGTCTTCCCGTAAGTAGCGCCTGCTGTACGTTAACTTGGCCATGAGAAAGTTGATCATTCTGACTAAAACTTGTAAGACCATCTTGGTCAACCAAAGAAGGTTCAAGATTGACACGGTTAGCCACATTGGTTACACTATCACCCTCACCATTTGAACTTGTACAATTTTCAAGAATTTCCACCATAGTAGTCGAGGGTACTTTTAGATCCACACGCTTAGCCACATATTGCATCTTAGGGGCAGATTGCCAGCTGGAGGGAGGCCAGTTTTTGTTTCCTCGAGTTGAGGAACTATTAGCCACATTGGTTACACTAGCACCCTCACCATTTAAACTTGTAGAAATTTCAAGAATTTCGACCTGATTAGTTGAGGGTACTTTTAGATCCACACGCTTAGCGACATATTGCATCTTAGGGGCAGATTGCCAGCGGGAGGGAGGCCAGTTTTTGTTTCCTCGAGTTGAGGAACTATGTTTGACGGTTCTTTTGGTGACACGTGTTGTGGTTGATGTCTCAGTATTAAATGTCATAGGTTGAATTGACCATATCGGTTCTTCTTCCGCCAGTTTTGGCACTTTTTGGCTATTTAAGACAAAAGTTTCTATTTGTTCTTCTGTTGAACCTGATTTGGTCATTGTTGTAATCAAATGAAGAAAATTAGCCAAGTGCAGTTCAGGATCCCCGTTGATCAGAAAACGAGTAAGCTCCATGAATATTGAATGAGAATCTGATTCACGTGTTGCATACAGAATATCATCCTGTGTGAATCAGCACATAAACATGTTTAGTATAAGCTCAAACTTCTATAAATAGTATTGACAAGGTACGATGTCTGTAAATCAGCGATACCTTATTAATTTTGGCTAAATTAGCTGCAATTAGTGTAAATGAACCTAATAGTAAAGTTGAGCAAGTATTTTTGTCATTTTGGCTTTTGTTTACTATAATTAAAATTTTGCAGGTGGTTATCGGTCCCAATAATTGATACTTGATACACATGTAAAAATGAGTATAATACCTGAAGGAGGCAACTACAGCCATGCCTCTTCTTTGATGCCATATTTGATCGCCTTATAACGTTCTTATAGAATAACTTTTCGACAACAACAATCTGCAGTCGGTTCAGCTTTTCAAATCCTGATAGCCTGAGTTGTTGATATCTTTCATGATGTCTGTAACAGATGTAACGCTGAGCGTAAGGAAGAACCCAGCTCACCAACGAAATTCCATAGCTGTTGTTGACTGTCCCATAATATATTGCTTCACGAGTAACAACCTGCAGTTGATTTTAAGGGCTGGTTAATTTCCACCTCATATCATTGAGAATTATAAGATGCCCACGGAAGGTGTCGCATGTTAACTGTAGGGGGTTTACAAGTCTGTGTTAAAGTTACTTACATGACGCTAAATATTCAGAAAATGATAATCGGTTACAATAGAAGACCGTAAAAACAGACATTTGGACAAAGACACTTTCTGCGGAAATGTTTCTGACTTGAAGGTAAAAGTCCTTAAACTTCGAGTAACAAACGTATATAGGTCATATTAGTTTTTCTATATAGAGCGCCCCTTGAAATGTTCTAACTTAACAGCATGGCTAAAAGCATCTCCTACATCATCTATAACATCAAATTTATCAGAAGTGCTACAATTTTTAACCAGAAGTGCAACATCTTTAACATCAAATTTATCACAAAAGTATTTAGAAGAGAACATTTCAATGCCCGCATTACGTAAAGCCAGTTCTTGTAACCATTTCACGGATCTCTTCTCTCCATCCAGATCTTTAAGGTTTAAACACAACGTCCTTAACTCATTACAACCCTTAGAAATATGCATTAGTCCATTCTCAGAAATTCCTTCATAATCAACAATCTTTAAAACCTTTACGCTGTAGGTTGATTGGGAAAGTAAATGTAAAAGGAAGGAGAGTAGAGAAGTAAAATGAAAAAAATAATCAAATTTTGTTTTTTAGTGAAGAAGAAACTACCAAAAGTACACTTGTGCCCTTTACAGAAATGTTCAAAAATTATACGGTTAATTAAAATAAGGGTATAAATGTAATAAGTTTGAAAGTGTCTTTCACTCTCTTTCATATAAATATTGGGGTGAAAGTTTTTGAAACAAATTAAAACAACCAAACCTCCCCATCTTTTCTTTACTTTCTTTTACCCTTCTTTATTCAATAAGCACTTTGTACGTTGTCGTGTTTGGATCACCTACGCCGCTATTGATTATTTTCGAGCTAAACAAACAATATTCAGTACCGACAGTAGATATTAGCTTTGCTAAGATGTTCAGATATCCATAAGTCCTAAATCTAGCTATTGACTTAAAAAGAAACTTATGTTTTAAAATGTTCCCGTTGACTTACTGATGATTAATGGCAACACCAAAGGCCATGAAAAATAAAACTAATGCTCTTAAAAAAGCATAACATATGAGAATTGGTCTTAATCTAAATATGTGTAATATGGTGGGTAAATTCACAAGCATAGCCAATGTGAATTGGTCTGATCTATACATATGTAAATAAGTTGGATAAAATTCAAACCATATATAACAAGTAACTTAACAGCATGGCTAAAAGCATCTCCTACATCATCTATAACATCAAATTTATCAGAAGTGCTACAATTTTTAACCAGAAGTGCAACATCTTTAACATCAAATTGATCATAAAAGTACTTAGAAGAGAACGTTTCAATCCCTGCATTACTCAAAGCCAGTTCTTGTAACCATTTCACGCATCCTCCATCCAGATCTTTAAGGTCTAAACACAACGTCCTTAACTCAGTACAACCCTTAGAAATATGCATTAGTCCATTATCGGAAATCCCTTCACAATCAACAATCTTTAAAACCTTTAAATCTTTACCACGGGTTCTAGCCAAGAGCTCGAGATCTGAATCATTAATAGCCACATTACGAATGTGAAGTGATTTCAAGCACTTAAACGAAGAAGATATTTCTCGAATCCATGGGGTGATGTTCACACCCGATTTCTGTCTCAAATTCATTCGAGACGGATATCCTTTTAACGTTAGGGACTCAAGAAACGGAAAGCGTTGAGATAAACGCAATGGCGTGGGAGCGTAATGCAAGTGAACAGTTACGTGTTTACGTGTCATAGAATCGATCTCATACCAACTACCGCAAACCAAAGAAACCGAGTTTCGATCACTAGGATCGTGTATGTAAGGTATAACACAGTTGGCAACTGTCTCCATTGGGTTTATTGATAATTTGATATACCTAAATTGCAAACATAAACACGTCAAAACATTAGTTGTTATAAACCTAGTTTGACAGCAACATGAGAAATCAGCAAAAAGTAAGCCAATATTTGATATAATACGTAGCAAAAATTAGTTGTCGAAATTTGTGCATTATAAATCATTAAAAAAAATTAAAAAATAAAATAAAATAAAATAATAATAAATACAAAAATCTTACGATGGATTATATCATTATACAGATGTGTGTTTTTGCTTTCTTATTATCGTACTTTTTCCTCACGAGCTTAGGTTTTGGTTTATTTTATAGGTTAGTATCTGCTTATTTTCTTGGGCTTATTTTAATATGTATGGGCTTACATGTATTTTCTTGGGCTTATTTATCGTGTTAGCCCGCAAAATTTAAAATAAGTTGTTTGAAGAAAAATCAGAATCATATAAGCTGAAAATAAGTTTTTTCTAAAATAAAGTTTTAGATTAGTTTTCTTTAAGGTGTTTCTTACTTATGTCTTAAAGCATTGGGTGTAGTCAGGAGGTAAGCCTCCTCATTTGGGGCCTACGGACTGACACATCACTTTAACAAACCTTTACAACTAACCTCAATTTACTCATTTGGGGTCCACCACTACCTATTTTTTTTTTTACTCAGAGTAAAATACCAAATCCGACAAACAAGGATGTAAAGGACGTTTATTTGCTTCGTCGTGCAGACGAAGAGCAACAAAGTGGCAAGCTACAACAAGCTCACTTGGTGTGGTGAAGAGGTGTGGCGCCGAAGTGCCACCTTGGATTGGCGAAGTGCTCCAATGAGCTGCACCAGCTTATATAAATTTATAAGCCTAGAAGTTCGAATAAACCGTAAAGAAAACAAAGGCCCCTTTCGAAATCAAACACATTACAAAATGCTATAAATTTCTCATGTCTATAGTATTATTGTTCATCGGGAGCCTTTTCGGGATCTTCAAACGGTCCGCTCTATGCTCACTACGGAAGAAATGAGGTTAAAGTCACGGGTACAAGATACATTTGTTTATTCTACTTCATCCTCACCAATGGTGTTATTGGCCAATTCTGGTTCTAATGCTCACCGTTCTTCTCCTACGGAAAAGGTACACAAACCTTGCTTCAATTTTAATAAGGGGTCGTGTCGTTTTGGTTCATATTGCAAATTTCTACATAATGGAATTCACGGTAACCCTTCTTTGTCGTCAAATCGTGGCATTAGTTTAAATGTTACATCCTCATCCAATTTGACTCGAAATGACTTATTAACCTTACAAGACCTTTTGGCTAAATTGGGATGTCATGGCTCTTCAAATATTGCACCTCCTGTTAGTCCGGAAAAAGGAAAAATTTTACCAAAACTGTAAAATCACTCAAAACTATGATACAAACTGTCCACTTATTCATTCCAAAACAATCAAACGAAGTCATCGTTCTCGAAAATAATGATACAATTAAGCTAATACTAATATGAGAATGCAAACAACAAAATGATGCCAATACAAATACAAATCACATACTAAATCCTTAATCGTCACCAGATTGAGATTCACCATCTTCATCATCATGTACCATCTGGCTAGTTCCAGAAGCAAAGGTTGGGTTGTAAAGTTGATGGTCGGGAAGAAACCCTTGGGGAGTAGAGCTAGGGTCGGGAACCACTGAGGGAGTGTACATCGGGGGAGGGGTGAAGAACGAGGAAAAAACTCCTTCTGCTTGTTGTCGGTTGAAGTAAGCAAAAAAGTCGGTAACAACGTTTTCTGTACTTGCAGCTGCCTGTGTATATCGCTTAGCTTGTTCTATGCACCTCGCTGTTTCTGCCTCCTGTTCCCTAATCATCCGAGCAACATCATCAACACGTACCATCTGGCTAGTTCCCGTAGCAAAGGTTGGGCTGTAAGGGTTATGGTCGGGAAGAAACCCTTGGGGAGTAGAGCTACAGTCAGGAACCACCAAGGGAGTGTACATTGGGGGAGGGGTGTAGGATGAGGAAAAACCTGCTTTTGCTAGTTGTTGGTTGAAGAAAGCAAAAAAATCGGTAAGCTTCTTTTGGAAACTTGCAACTGCCTGTGCATCTCGCTCAATTTGTTCTTTATGCCTTGTTGTTTCTACCACCTTTTCCCTAATCTGAGCAACTTCTTCCTGGGTAAAATAACCTTGCGTAGGTTGTGAGCTGCTGCTAGAAACCTGTAAATCACCCAAAATGATGTCAATACAAATACAAATCACAACTAAATCCCTACTCGTCATCAGATTAAGAATCACCATCACCATCATCACGTACATGGATTTACATATTTGACAAGATAACTTTATCACTACTCCCTACCCCTTGGATGAAACATATATTATCTATGATAGAGACGATGCAAAATCTAAATAAAAGCATAATAGATATACTTATTTACAAACCTCGAAATCTGGACGGGTGAGCCCCAGTCTAGTATCATTATCGCTGTTAAACCAAATATACCGTAGTGATTTTATATTTAACCAAAAATCCTTGACTGCTTGATAGCTAAAGGGACAATTCGTCAATTCCAATTTTTTTAATTTTGGGCACCCCTTTGATAACTCCATAAGGCCTTCATCGGATCCGCCAATACTAGCAAGACACAGATCTCTCAAATTAACACCATACTTACCGATAAACCCCAAACCTACATTTGTCAAAGCTTCGGGATAAAGATTAAGAGTTAGCCTCTCAAGTTTGCTGCAACCAATCAACATAGCTCGGATCCCATTGTCTAGTGGTAAAATTGTATTGTATTCTTCGTCTTCTTTTTTCTGTGCACCGATACGGAAAACACACAAATTCTTCAAATTAGATCCTATACACTCCAAAGCTTCATTTGAAATATTAGTGAGTTCGACATGTAAATATTCCAAATCTGGACATCCTTGTGCCACAGCCATTAATCCCACATGAGTCCCAGAGTAAACAGTCAATTTGCGCAATTTCTTGCAATAATGACTAATAATGCTCAATCCGACATCTCCACACACATGCTCCGTATAAAGAATTTCCAAGTTAGGACACCTCTGAAGAAAGAAACACTGACAAGACCACTCGTGTGGAACAACTAACCCCTTAAAGTCCAATTCCCTTAACTGATTCAATAGCGGTTCAACAAACCGAATAGAACCTTCAGGCAAACAACTTAAGCCTAAACTATGAATACTCGAGGGGAACTTAAAACCGCTATACTGCTCGTCTTCATCAAAATAAGCGCCGAAAAAATTTTGCATGTTAACAGCATTACTAATGGCCTGTGCTGCATCGTCTATAAGACATGAATCAACTCTTAACGAAACTAAAGACTCCCTACATTTTTCTACAAGGAACGCAACATCTTCTTGACCAAAGGGAGTATTAATAGCATCAATATACGAGAACTTCTCAATCCCTGTTTTACGCAACGCCAGCACGCGTAACCATTTTCCACGTTCCTCTACCACCTCGTCACCAACAACCAAATCAACTTTTTCCAAACATAATTCTCTCAACTCGCTAAAGTGCTTAGCAACACACATTAGCCCATTCTCTGAAAACCCTTCACACATAAAAATTTTCAAACTCATCAGATCCTTCCCTCGGGTTTTCGCAAGGAAGTCGAGATCAGAATCACGAATAACTGAATGACGAATACGGAGCGATTTTAAGCGCGTAAGAGAGACAGATATTTCCCGAATCCACTCATTTACATCATCAATTCCTCCAGTAACACATTTTATTCCTTTTATTGTTAGGGATTCGAGAGACGGAAACCGTTTAGATAAATGAGACGGTGGGGGTGCGTAATGCACGTGCACGGTCAAGTGCTTACGTGTGAAACAATCGATCTCGTTCCAACTACGACAAACCAACGAAACAGAGTTCCTGTCATCACCATTCTGTATGTACGGAATAACACAGTTGAATACAGTGTCCATTGAAGACATTCGTGTGATTCGACCCTCCTTCAAGTAGTAAAAAAAAACGTAAGACAGCAACTTAAATAGTAATAAAAACACGATAAAATGCACAAAGAAAACAACATAAAACTATAAAAAGCAGCATAAACAGCATTAAAAACGACAAAAATGTAAAAATGCAAAAACCGGCAACCTAAACAGCACTAAAAAAACAGCAAAATAATCAATAAAAGAACAAAACTAAAAAGAGCAAAACTAACAGCAACTTATTAGAAATATGCTACAGACTAAGCTTATTTGGCCAGCTTATATTTATGAACTTATTTTTCAATTTAGTTTGTTTAAGCTTACTTACAGGCTTACGAGCTTAGGCTTATGAGCTTACTCGCTTATTAAACCTTTTTATATATATATAAAGCTTATAAGCTCATCTTTTAGGCTTATGAGCTTTTCAAAAGTTCAATAAGCCCACAAAATACGCTTAAACAAACACCCCCTAAGCATCTATTCTTAATTGATGGGCTTATTGAAAAGTTCAATAAGCCCATAAAATACAGTTAAACAAACACCCCCTAATAAGCTCATAAGCCAGTGTTATTTGTCTATTCATAATTGATGGGCTTACGAGCTTATCAAACAAATAAGCTTAGACAAACACTGGCTTATCATATTTTCAATAAGCTCATAAGCCCAAAAATTTACGGGGTGTTTGGATCAGCTTATTTAGCTGGCTTATGGGCTTATTTGACTTTGGAAAAGCCGATAAGCTCACTTATTGAAGCTTATGAACTTGACATTATTGGCTTAAGCCAATAATTCTAAACTTAATAAGCTCTTAAAAAGTGAGCGTGTCAGCTTTTTCCAAAATCAAATAAGCCCATAATAAGCCAGCTAAATAAGCTAATCCAAACGCCCTATAATTAAGATTATGAGGTTTTCAAAAGGTCGGAAAAATAAGGTCATAAGCGAGAATAAGTACGAATCAATAAAGTAATCAAAAAGCTGAAATGAAGGAAGTAAACCTGATAAGGGAATCAATGCAGGGATTTATGAGGTGAATGAAAAAAAATATGGATCTAACAAGTACAAGTGAAGTGAGGGACTGTCATATCATTCGGGTCGACCCGCATCTTTTTAAAATGGTAGTATTTGGATTTATCAAGTACCGACTCACTGGTCACTACCATAATAAAGTTAAGAGTTAACTATATAAATGGTTGTTGAGGTTTGTCGGGTTTTACGGATCGGGCAAATAACAAAAAAATGTATTGATCTTGATACTTTTTGTGATTTTGTGTAGCGATTTTTTTTTATTGTGTGTACTGAACTTTCAAATTCCGTTTATTGTGTGTATTTTGTGACTATTTTATCTTTAATTTTTTCAAATCTCAAAGGGTAAAAAGGTCATTTTACAGGCAGAATAGTTACAAATACACGCAATGATCGAAATTTGAAAGTTCGGTACACACAATAAGAAAAAAAAATAGTTGCTACACACAATCACAAAAAGTGTCAAGTTCGATGCATTTTTTGTCATTTGCCCTTACGGATTCAACAATCTTTCATTTTCGTTACAGGTTCAATCACTGTGGTTTTGACCCATCACGGATCCGGTCCATTTTTGCTAACTCTGTTAGTTTTTACTATTAAGTCAAGTGAAATTACCATACTGCCCTCATTCACCTCTTTCATCCATAAACTCATGTTCAAAGAATAAAAAACACGCATCAAAACCTTCAACCCAGCTTTTTCAAATTAAATCCAAGCAAACAAACCCATATTCAAATACAAACACATACTCAAGATTATTAATCCAAGACCCTTCTTAATCAGATAAAATAAACATAAACCAACTATCACAAATCTTGATAAATAATTATGCCAATAAACCTTTAACCTGAAAAATCAAAACATGAGTCCCGATTAGAAACCACATTCATCACTAAAGTTTGTATCTGATCGAGGATTGAAGATGAGAAACAAAGGCTTAAAAAGTTATTCAGTTTTTCTTAAAGTTATTCCGTTTGTCTTAAAGTTATTCAGTAAAGTTTGCTCGTGGGGCCGGAGCCCGTTTTGCTTGTAGGGCCGGAGCCCGGTTTGTTTGTAGTGCCGGAGCCCAGTTTGTTCGGGATAGTCCAGCCCAGTAAGCCTGCTATCCGTACTATACATCATGAATAATAAAGTTAGAGTTAACTATATAAATGGTCCTTGTAGTTTCTCGGGTTTTACGGATTCAACGATCTTTCATTTTCGTTACAGGTTCAGTCACTATGGTCTTTTTTTTAACCATGGTTTCCGACCTTTTGGCCGACTAATCCACGGGGTTTGAACCTACTGCCACATAGACTCAAACCAGGTGAAACCCTCCTTTTTCAGGAGGTTAACATGACCACTTAAGATTGTTTGCCCCTAGCAGGAATTGAACTTGAGACCTCACACATTTTAAAATGATATTCACAAGCCCTTTTACCACTAGGCAACCCTTAATTGGTTTGTTTGGAGGGGTTTTGGTTAGCAGGTGTGTGTGTAACTATGTGTTTGTATCTGATCGGGGATTGAAGATGAGAAAGAAAGGCTTAAAATGTTATTCGGTTTGTTTTAAATTTGAATGTATACTATGCATACCGGATCTTTTTAAAATTCACTAAGAATTTGGACACATTTTGATAAATGCGTTAGTCTTTAGCATTTGGACTAAATAGAAATACTTTGTATTATCTCAGTTAGCTATTTATATATTTCTCACAAATTCACAATTTGCCAAACAATTTTGGTTCTAAACTATGTGGATTATCTCACAAACACCAGTAAAGTTCAAAGTGAGAATTGTGAAAGTATTGTTGGTAGAGGAATGTTTTTGAGCCAGGATAATGCACTCGTCGGATGCAGCGAGATTGTTTTTCACACATTTTTTTAGCGTGATGTGTATTTCGTTTTTGGTTATGTGACCGGTAAGTATGAAACTTGATTGTAATAATAATAATAATAATAATAATAATAATAATAATAATAATAATATCTCATATTAGCAATTCAATTTCATGGTGTGATACTTTTTCGAGCCTCCAATCGATATTTGATTCACTAAAGCACACAAACCACCATGTTTATTTTACGGCATTATTCATATATACTTGCACAAAGAAGCTTCTCCTTATAAACAATACATTGATGATTGATGTTGTAATGCCATGCTTAAAAAAAGATGATAAGAAATGATCTTTGGGTATTTACGAAAGCTTGAAGTAAAATAAAATCAAAAATCAAAAATCAAGAAGAAGGACAAAGAGCACGGCATGATCTCATGACCCCTACCACTTAAAGGTGGTAAGAACGAACCTCTTGCCATACTCCCAACCCTTCCCCATGTTATCTTTTCTCAAATAATAATATATATACATGAAACTATGAAAGTGCAACATCTTTAACATCAATCAAATTCATCACAAAAGTATCTAAAAGAGAACGTTGCCTTTCTAAAAAAAAAATCTAAAAGAGAACGTTTCAATTCCCGCATGAGAAGAGATCTAGTAAGGGAAAAAAAAATGAGAACAAATTTTAGTCACACATTTCAAATGATTTAGAAGAAAGGTTTTATTCCGAATGACACCCCTAGTTAGAAATATGTAATTATGCACGTATTTCAACTTCACACTAAACAAATTTTAGTCACACATTTCTCTCGATAACGAACAAAATAAGCTTAATATTGATATACTTTTGACGTATATACGGTTTTATAAAAAATGTTGAAGTTTTAATATATATATAGTTTTTAAATAAAAATACTTTCAAAATGCACCCTTAACAAATCAAATAACTTTAAAAATTATCCTAAATTTTTTGAAAACTATAAAGGTCAAAATTAGCCCCGCCGCAATACACTGATGGCCGACACAACATTCATTTAAAAAAGGACGTCGTACGACAACTACAAATATAGCTTGACACAACATTTATTATAAACAAATAAAACACGTATCGGCAAAAGACATACCATGATCTCAAAACGAGAAGCCCCGCCCAAACATTGTTCGTAAATGATTATCGCAAAAAATTCTCGAAAATTCCCGCTGCAACGCAGCGGGAGCCTTCCCACTTGTTAATAACTATTGCACATCATCTCGTAATTTTTAATACAAGCACTATCTCAACATATATGAACTGCTACCTATTATGAATAACTAGGAAATATTTTACTAAGTGGGAAACTTTGCATATGTACGACTAAGAACCAAGGTCAAGAGGCGTGTTTCATGAAGGATGAGAAGGGTCGAGTTTAACCGCGGATTAGAAAGTGACTGATGATTTTTGGTGAACACACCTGCAGACGGTGAGTAGGTTGAAGCTCGTCAAATAATTCATAAGCCGACACGTCACAGAAGGTGACTTAACCGTAGCCCAAAAGTGTGTCACATGCTGCCTAACTATACAGGTTTAAGAGAGATATACTCGTAATAAGATAGCAATAAACCAAGCCTAAAAGACCAACCATCACAAAATCTAAGTATCATACATAAAGATGCTATGCACAATAATCTCAGAGAACAAGCTCAGCCATCTACGGTTTTGACATTAAAACAGCCAGTTTTAGCTCACCATCCCGACAAAGCTTCACCGGATTCTTAAAAATAGCAACTTGAGCCGTTTTATCACCAGATAAAGCTACACGAGCTATGCTAAAAGATTCACCTTTCTTAACTGCAAACTGCCACTCATTAACTGATATCTCAAACCAGTCCTTTGATGCAGAATCTGTAGTTTTCACTTCAATGAATTCCTTTCGGTTGTTATGATCATAAACTTCAATATCATATGGTAGCCCCGTCTCACTAGCTTCATTCACCCATTTCACAAGCTTTGTCCCGTCTTTTTTAGAGTAGTAGTTGAACGCCACTTCCTCACCTCGTCTTCCCGTAAGTAGCGCCTGCTGTACATTGACTTGGCCATGAGAAAGTTGATCATTCTGACTAAAACTCGTAGGACCATCTTGGTCAACCAAAGAAGGTTCAAGATTGACACGGTTAGCCACATTGGTTACACTATCACCCTCACCATTTGAACTTGTAGAATTTTCAGAATTTTCAAGAATTTCCACCTTAGTAGTCGAGGGTACTTTTAGATCCACACGCTTAGCCACATATTGCATCTTAGGGGCAGATTGCCAGCTGGAGGGAGGCCAGTTTTTGTTTCCTCGAGTTGAGGAACTATTAGCCACATTGGTTACACTAGCACCCTCACCATTTAAACTTGTAGAAATTTCAAGAATTTCGACCTGATTAGTTGAGGGTACTTTTAGATCCACACGCTTAGCGACATATTGCATCTTAGGGGCAGATTGCCAGCGGGAGGGAGGCCAGTTTTTGTTTCCTCGAGTTGAGGAACTATGTTTGACGGTTCTTTTGGTGACACGTGTTGTGGTTGATGTCTCAGTATTAAATGTCATAGGTTGAATTGACCATATCGGTTCTTCTTCCGCCAGTTTTGGCACTTTTTGGCTATTTAAGACAAAAGTTTCTATTTGTTCTTCTGTTGAACCTGATTTGGTCATTGTTGTAATCAAATGAAGAAAATTAGCCAAGTGCAGTTCAGGATCCCCGTTGATCAGAAAACAAGTAAACTCCATGAATATTGAATGAGAATCTGATTCACGTGTTGCATACAGAATATCATCCTGTGTGAATCAGCACATAAACATGTTTAGTATAAGCTCAAACTTCTATAAATAGTATTGACAAGGTACGATGTTTGTAAATCAGCGATTCATTATTAATTTTGGCTAAATTAGCTGCAATTAGTGTAGATGAACCTAATAGTAAAGTTGAGCAAGTATTTTTGTCATTTTGGCTTTTGTTTACTATAACTAAAATTTTGCAGGTGGTTATCGGTCCCAATAGTTATACACATGTAAAAATGAGTATAATACCTGAAGGAGGCAACTACAGCCATGCCTCTTCTTTGATGCCATATTTGATCGCCTTATAACGTTCTTATAGAATAACTTTTCGACAACAACAATCTGCAGTCGGTTCAGCTTTTCAAATCCTGATAGCCTGAGTTGTTGATATCTTTCATGATGTCTGTAACAGATGTAACGCTGAGCGTAAGGAAGAACCCAGCTCACCAACGAAATTCCATAGCTGTTGTTGACTGTCCCATAATATATTGCTTCACGAGTAACAACCTGCAGTGGATTTTAAGGGCTGGTTAATTTCCACCTCATATCATTCAGAATTATAAGATGCCCACGGAAGGTGTCGCATGTTAACTAAAGGGGGTTTACAAGTCTGTGTTAAAGTTACTTACATGACGCTAAATATTCAGAAAATAATAATCGGTTATAATAGAAGACCGTAAAAACAGACATTTGCACAAAGACACTTTCTGCAGAAATGTTTCTGACTTGAAGGTAAAAGTTCCTAAACTTCGAGTAACAAGCGTATATAGGTCATATTAGTTTTTCCGTAGATAGTTTTGTTGCACCTGGTAACTGATTATTTGACCACCTAATATGTTATGTTGCAATATTCATTTATCCTAACCTTTTACGACTTCAAGTCACAATAATCATATAATCAGCGCACTAAAACACAAATCCAAACACCCCAAACCAAAAGATGAAAATAATGAGAACGAGGGACAACCTCTGAGAGAGCAGGGATTCCTAGTGCTTTCATGAAAGCAGAAACTTTCACTTGAAGCATTGCTTTTCCTTCATCAGTGAGTTCACACAAGCAAAAAAGATTGATAATATTTGACTCCTCAAATTCATCGGCAAGCTTTTCGTCATCACACCAACACACGAATCCAAATGATGGATGTAAAGAGACCCATTTATCACATGATGTCGGAAGCACCTTCATTTCCTTTTCTTCAAGATTTTTTTTCAGCATTTCAACGCCCTCAACACTTAGGGCTCCAGATTTGAGCCCGTCACTCCACATTACAAAAACATCGAATACCTGTCAATAGAATTCAAAATTGAAACAAAGCCATTATGTCACACAACATGATTAATTCTTACTTATAAAGGTAGATGAAAGTTATGTTTTTTATATCTCTAACTAGTGTAGTAAATTGGACAGAATTCTACCTTTTTGGCGGCCTCTGATGGAGTTTCTTCAGTTGATAAATGACGTAAAAACGCAAGGTAATCTAGAAGCGGGGGGTTCTCATTTACACCACATTCATTAACAAAAAAGTCATGAAGGCTTGGATATAAGTTGCTTAGCATTTTTCTTTCACTTTTTGGATGGATCATACTTTCATGCCAAAAGACTTCCTGCGGGGATAAAAGCACACCAGAAACAACTTCACTCAACAAATCCGATGTAAGGGGAACAAATATAAACGATCCACAGCGTAATATCGCCATGTTAGTCTCATTTGAGGAGCCCAGTTCTTTCCATATGAATGAGTAGAATCTTGACATATGTGATATGCTGAAGTAAACAAACATAAACGTGTGAACATATTGCTACGGTTATGAGCATTTACCTTGATTTAGAAAACGCGCAAACAGATTATGAACAGTTACCTTGCTTTGAAAGACGTGGCAGATCTTTTCCAAATTTCGAGAACAGATAAAGCGTCATGAAGGGTAACAGTAATCTTAAAACCAACGCTAGTCACTAACTTCTCATTTTGAATCTGTTATATCCAAACAAAAAACCACAAACTGTAAAGTTTTGCAAATAATGAAAAAAATGTGTCAAGCGAATGAAATGAAGTTTTATCGGGAAGAGCAAATGGACCTTTGGAACAGCATAAGGAGCATTATCACCAAGAATTGTGCGCACCGCATCACAATCATTGAACAAATCCTTTGGATAACAGAGCCCATTGTCTACACTGGACACCACCCACTGAACATCACCAAGAGCACTTACCAACGACGACTTGAAAGCCTTACTTTCACCGTGCATGTTGCAATAAGCGACAACTTTATCACTATAATATTCATCCCAAATTTCATCAAGAACCTCCAAAAGATGCTTGCATTTTTCACAATCACCGCTCGACGACACTTTTGCTAGTAAATCAACCAATTCTCGAGACTCCCAGTCAGTGACAGTTGATCCAGGCGGAACACTCTCTTTCTCCCACATCATATTTGTGAGAACAACTTGAGATGAAATAGAAACAGTTTTTTCAACTCGAACAGTTTGCACAAAATCAGTTATTCCAACTTCCTGTAAAAAACTTCTCCAGTTTACCATCGATATACCAGGTGGATACATCATATAAGTATTGTCGACCTCATACCATTTTACATCAATGCCACAGATCAACCTACTAATATCAATATGATTTCCAAAGTCATTACCAAAATGGATTTCAACCTCAGATGGTAGAACAAAACCATGATTGGTTAAAATATAAGCTTTATTATAAACCTCAGAGATTATGTCCTCCCGTTCAGTCCCACAATCTGAGCAACTAGATTGTAAGTGAACCATTATAAAAGATAAGTACTCTGTCATGAGATCAGTATTCACTATATTTTTCTTGTCACAAATAGCTGGCAAAACATGTGCTTTTACTATCTCATGTTCGGATAACCATTTGACACCAACTTTCAAAAGCATTTGAGTTAAGTTATTGGTGACAGCGTCATCGAAAATTGCAGGATTAACAATTCGAAGATTGGCAAACAACCTTGTAAAGGCTTTGAGATTGTCCCACGAACCATTTAAACTCATCCAAATCATACCCACTTCAATTGAACTGTAACAACCGCTTACAAGTGGAATGAAAGGCGTTTTCCTCAGGGTATTCATAACATCAGAGCCGACTTTGAAAGCATCAGTGTTCAGAATGGACATTGAATGTAATTCATTAAGCCAAGATGATAACCATTTATGGCCCATTGCTCTTAAATCATCTTTGGTACGACATAAAGAAGATAACATCTTAACCAAGATTTTAGGCCCATAGCTCTCGATACCCAATGCTCTTGCAAGTGAATCCGATAGTTCTATATCCTTATTCAAGTATCCAAGACCAATATGCTTCTGAATCAAGCTATCGGGTAAAAGAGTACGAACCTGTTCATTCCAATTTCTTAGTACCCGACACGGTGGGACCCACTTCTCATTTTCGCCTTCTAGAAGCAAACAGTTAGACGTGCATAGCTTTGATATGATCATTCTAGGAAGAGAAGCAAAAAATCCATGCACTTCTCCAAGAAGAGGAACATAACTCATAAAGACGGAAATGCCCTTTCCAGGACAATCCTTGAAACCAGGAAGGCTGCAAAAAGATCGCTGTGAACTCACAAACAAGTTTGGGAACTCCGATAGCAGAAACTGGTTCCATGGACTATCACCATCAACTTCTTCTCTTGATGAAGGAAGAACAAAATCACCTTGGATTATAAACTTTAAACCATATGTTCGGAGAGGAAGAAATGCAAAAACATACTGCTGATCTAGCTTTGGAATGTAATTACCATTTCCTGATACTTCAAGAGCAAATGCAACCGAAAGTTCAGTAGTTTTGACATCGTTTCGGATACCATTAGCCTGAAGTTCCCGAGAGTCAACAAACCAAGTCAATGTCTCATTCCCGATGGAAACGTTGGTTAATCCATTTCCAGTTATTTGTTTCCTCATGATGACAAATGAATCATTAAGCATATCTCTAAACTTGATACATTGAAGACGATGAAGAAAAAGTAACAAAGATGGATGAAGATCTGAAAACATAGATTTGATGTTCTCCTCAGCAGAAGTTTCTGTTGACCTTGACTTCAACGGAAGGACAATGCATGTGTTGTAGTCGTGTGTGCTCACTTGATCAGTAGTGTCAAATGAGACCAGGTTTGTGAAATAGTTGATGTCACAAGGAGGTACGATTGTTGGCAAAACAAAACCGATTTGACCATCGGTTAAGTCAAACTTGATATGGAATCCATTAGAATGGATTTCTGGAGCATCAGTAACCTGCATAATCATCAAAGGAATGTTTTGAATACATTGTAGAAAACAATAGAATTTACTTGGCTAATATAGGATAAATTCGTATACCCGAAATACTGATTTGAATCCAATGCCCTTCTTGCCAATGTACCCGGAACTAGCTGTCTTGGTAGAATTTCCAACATCACAAAGTGCCCTGATGTTCTCAGCAGAAAAACCCTGCTCATTATTCAAAACAATAATTCTCTTCTCCTGAAGAATGAAAGTTAAAGTCGGCTCCACATGTCTTGGATATACATTATCATCAGCGTTCTGAACCTATAAAAATACAAAAAATAGCACAAACATGTCATTATTTTTACAAAATAACTTAAAATTACTCAAAGGATAAAGACAGAAACTTACAAGCTCCAGGAGAAAATGCGAGTCTTGGGAATATAACTCTGTAGATAGACAATGAAGTGCTCTTCCTAAACGAGCATGTTGTTTTTTCAAAATGCTACTTTCTGAGATTGAAATATTTGGATCCAAACCGAATTCTTCAATTCTAATAGACTCGATAATACTAGCTGCATTCTTCTCTCTCTCAGAATCTAACATGTGCTGAACACAACCATCATCAGCTCTGTGCACAGTAAGTGTCATTACACTATCTCTGTTTCCATCTTCGCTAGGTTGGTTGGTTTCACGAGGTGACGTAATTTCACTTTCTGAAGAATATCTTTTCTTTTCAATTGATACTTTGGATTCTGATAAACATGAGCAATAATCATTAAGCCACTCCACTATGCCTAATGATAACCCGAGCTCATGAACCAACATATGATCCTCTTTACTTTTACATTCACTCAAAATCGCCAGTTGAGCATCTTTGATAATCGAACGAAGTGCAGAAACCAACAACTCTGCTGCAAAGCGTTGAAACTCCTTAGGTATATAACCCAAACAATCAAGAACAAATCTTGATGCAATCGGTGCGCCTTCAAAAGCATTATTTGCATGGAATTTTAATAGGGACAAAGGTACATTCCGTTCACCACCATACAAAGCAATCAAAGATACGAGATTTACAGCTGTTTCAAAAGAAGACCCATGAAGAAAAGATTCTAGGAATGAATCCACTGTGGCTGAATGATCTAGACGCAAAACTTTTCCATCTTTTGTTACTAAACAAAGTAGTTCCTTGGTGGTTACATTGCTCAACAGCCACCCCACAAGAGGACCCAACGAAGGTGCAAACTTATAGTCCCAACATGACCATAAACTTAAATCAACCAACATTGGAGCCTTAAGTAACAGTTCTATTGCATCATTCGTGCCAACATGAGTATCTGATAAACCTTTCTCTGCTCTATTATCAGATAAAGTTGAAGAAAATAACACAATACTTGAGCTCACATGATCACCATTCTTGCTTAGATTAGCCAGAAGATCGGCTGTAAACTTATCTTCCAGTAATGTAAGACCGGCAGAAGGAAATTGAGTCTTCAACAACTGAGAAACCATTAAGTTGCTTAATGTTTCGCGCTCCCTTAAGCTATTAGCAGCTTCTGATAAGAACTCAAGCAAGTAACTTTGGCTCATGCAAACTTTTACCAAAGGCTTCTCAACTTTCTCTGTAACTGTGAAGCAATCCTGCCATGTGGTAGGTAGTAGAGAAATATTTTCGCCTAAGAAAGTGAAAATGTCTCCAAATCCGAGGGTAGCAAAGTCGACAGCAGAAAAATGTTGAGTTAGAGAAGACTCTAGCTTGCAAATTTCCCTTAATAAGGCTAATTGTTTTTTCGGATAAGAGCTTATGTCATCTAAAACTTGATTGGAGACCAAAAAATATTCCTTTGCAAATGTCAGAACATCTTCAACAGTAATGCCTGGAAAGTGACATGGTCAAAGATAATCAAGTTTTTAACCAAAACTTTAAAATTAAAATAAATAACTAGTTTCTTCTTTTCTTCGGGGTGTTTGGATGTGCGTTTTGCAAGTGTAATTGCCACTTATAAATGGAGAGCAGCTGCTATAAGAAGGGGATAGTTAAGTAAGTTTAAATGCATTCCATAACCCGCTTTTTTTTTTATCAAATTCTTACCTGTTTCTCTCAATTTGATTAAATCGTTATTTTCAGTTCTACTGCACATCCAGACATCCCAATTTGAAACACATAGAACAGAAAATAATAATAATAAAATATAAAATAAATAAATAGAATAACTATTGGGACATAAATAGAACAAAAGGCATGTAACTTACCAGCACGACCCTTCCAAACATGCTTGCTAATGTCTTTTACAGCTGGCTCAATATCTGTTTTAACATCATTGGCACATGTGGAGGAATTTGTATTTGCTAGTCTGATTCCTTCAGGGACCGAATTCATACGATCCCACAAACCGAACTTTATAGATGCAATCTGTTAAAAAAAAGAAAATTTGTATTAAAGTAAGGTTACACTACTTTGATGTTGAACGGTTGTATGAAACTGGACATAGATAACTTACAGCAACATTTAGCAACCCAACATATGGATATGATGAAATCATTTTATTTAAATCATTAGCCTTCTTTTTTTGCTTCTTTTGAGTTTGACCATGATAAAAGTCAAGCATCTTGCCAAATATCTGCGAAGAAAAGATGGAATTAGAACAAGGAACTAGTGTACCATACAATTTAACAAAAACAGATTGTTAAAAACGGATATGTGGCAAAAACGGACTGGCGACATACCTCAACTACATTCTCATCTTCACATAACTCTTTCCAGATCTTAATAAACCTCCATGTATGCCCATCCACTGCATTATTATCAATATATCCTGTTTCGACATCCTCACAAAAAAACTCCCGTTTATAGTTCAGCGCACTAATCCACTTTGTATGTGTTTTATGAATTAAATATTTTGTGCAATAACTGAGTTCAGATACTGGTAACCCTTTATGAGAAGCACCATGATCACTGCAACTTTTGATCTCATGGGTCAAACTACAATCCATTTCAGTATCCAACCAAGTGCGTGGAATTTGGGAAGCTGCAGCTGCAGAAGGGTCAGAAGTAGATGCAGCTTGTGCATCATCATTTTTATTGTTAGCTGCTTCGTTAGCAGTGTATCCATCATCCTCCTGGTTGTCATTAATCAGTGATCCATCAGAACACTTCTTTAGAACGTTGCCTTCAGATCGCCTTCCACACATCATATATCGAATGTGCATACTGTAAATGTTCATCAGCAGGAAAAAAAGCAATAAAAGAACCACTTTAAATGCACAGTCGTTTTTATAATAGTCTAAGTAAGTCGAGAAACACACATAAAATCCATACCCCAGACTTGAATCCGTAAGCAAAGATTTTCTCCGTTTTTCTTCCTTTTCATTGCTATAAACTCCAACAAGTCATCAACCGTAATGGTCTTTTTCGTTCTAAGAGTGAGTAGCTTGAGGTCAGCGACAATTTGTTCAGTTGTAATCTTGCAGATTTCGGTGACATCAGGTCCTATCGAAAAGTAATGCACAACTAGTGGATGCTTTAAGATGGGTCCCAATTCAAGTTCTTCAAAGCTCTTGATCCCCTCATTCTCACAAATTGCCAACACCAAATCATGTAGCGATGTGATCCTTTGGACCGCAACAAAACAGTTTATAAAAGAGTTGACCTACAGGATCGAAATCAGATGTTCATTTTAATACAAACTTTGTATGATTACTAAGCAAACATGCTTTACCAGAACCCACAACAACATCAAATAATCTCTATGGACTATAATCAAACCCACTAGCTAGCAACAACTGTTGAATAATCACGACAATATTTCTTGAAATTAAATTTATTATCAAGTTCAGTATCTTTTTACCATATACTACATTTCCTAATAACATTAAATAAACCCCTGGTTTAGGTTACCCCGGTAGAGCGAGTCTTAGACTCACATGTACACGGCCCAACCTAGGTATCACCGTGAACATTTCCGACCCTTTCCTAGCTTGCCACCCCAAATGTGTATGTAGTGAAGTTTGAATCTTATACCTCTTGTAAGTCAGGTGCCTTGCCGCTAAAACATTTTAAAACTTAAATCTAATTATTACAAGGGAAGGGATCCAGTAAGAAGAAAAACTAAAATAAGAAGAATTTCTAGCCACACATTCCAAATTGGAGGGAGAATTTTAAGGGGAGATGCATCTATTTTTGTAGGTGCATCTAAAATGAGTGGTTGTAGTTTCTTTTTATCATTCTTATTTTAATTTTTCTTCTTATTTGATCCTAACTCATTATAACAAAATTAAATAAAATAACCAACTACCGTTATTATATGTTAGGGCCATGGTTTATTATATGTTACCAAACGCTTTTGTAAAACAAACTACCGTTAACACCATATAAGAGTATGTACTATGAGTACTCATATTGCTTTTTGCCAAACATAGCTAAAATAATAATCCCTCTGTCCCAAATTTATAGTCCACATTTCTATTTTAATATATATTACTAAATACTGACAGCAGAGAAGTTTGATTGGATTTACCATATTACCCTTCATTGAAATTATTATTACAAACTCTAAATAAGATAAAATTATCATTTGCTAAAGTTAAGAAAGAAAAAACCAGCGTTTAGAAACCCGGGTCGACCCAGCCGGGTTAACCGGTTCGACCGGTTTCACCGGTTTCGGCCAAAAAACGGGTCAAAAAAACCCAGGTTTCTAAAACCGGGTTAACCGGTTAAACCCGTCTGGTTTTGAGTGACCCGGGTCAACCCGGTTCTCGAAACCCAGGCGGGTTTTAAATTTTCAAAATTTTTTTTAATAAAACCCGGTTTGACCCGGTAGCCAAACCGGTTGACCCGGCGGCCGAACCGGTTGACCCGGTCGAAAAAATAAAAAAACAATAAATTGAAAATGACCCGGTGGTCGAACCGGTTGACACGGTGCCCAGTGACTCGATCAGGTCGATCTTTTTAAAACATTGGAAAAACAATAATAATTATGATTTTCTTAAACTCGGTGCTTTACAGAAAAAGCAGTAATAAAAATAAACTTTACCTTTGCTTCAGTAATAATAATCTGATACAAAGAAGGAACATTCTGCATATAACACCCTAACGACTCGAACGAATCCGCTTTCAGCATCACTAACGCTGCCTGCGAAACTCTCCACGCCGTTACGCTTTCGCCTGCTGCCAAAAGATCACTGTGAGCTTTCTTAACTGCTGCATCGATCTCCGCGTTTCGGCTAGTTTCGCCTTTGTTTCGTTGCCGACGAGTGTGTCCGTACATTTTTACTTGTGTTGGTTGATCGTGGATTGGTTTTTTTTGCTTTTTGAAAGTCAGTTAAAATAGTAGTCGTTTTATGGTCGTCTATTGGTCTTTTCAACCCGGGAAATAATAAATTATTGATTTGGGGAATAGTGGGACTAATGAGGTTGTGACACGTGGATGCTTTTTCATTTTTTAATAGACATTTGCAGAAAGGAAAAAAAGCAACTCCATTATTGCAAAAATTGTACTCCGTAAGTAACATTATTTTGTGTTAGTTTTGTGCATTTTCATATTTTAATTAGTTAAAATATTTTTGGTGGTGGGGTCCGAGACTCCGAGTTTTGTTTTCCAGCAAAAAAAATATTGGCACACTAGATTTTCACTTTATAACTAAAAGCCCGTTTGGTTTGTAAGTGGGTTTAGAATTGAATTCGAATTTGAGAATGGTTTAAAAGAAGAGTATGAGAGAGAAAATTAATCATTATTTATATTATTTAAATATATTAAATTGTTTGACTTATAAAGAATTCTAAGAAAAAGACAATAAAAAATTGAAGTAAAAAATGAATTTTGTGGTGGGAAAGTGTGTCAAAAAGGAATCGGTCAAAAACCACCTATATATGTTAAAAAAAAAAAAAAAAAAAAAAAAAAAAAAAACTATATGGTAGGAAATAAATTTTAAAAGATTATTAAGTAGCAACCAAACAAGTAATTTAGGTAATCATAATATTACTTCGCTTCAAACCCCACATAACAAATGCACACTAAAAGTGTCAATTACTTAGCCTAAAAACACTTTTTGTCATCACTCAATTATAACATACCCTCGAGCCTCACATTTTTTTTTTTTTTTCATTTTTTAAAGGAACATATAAAAATTAAAATTACATAATTTCAATAAAATAACTCGTTAAATTAATACATTTTAGGGACTAATTAGTAAGAAAAAAATCAAATAATTAACAATGCAAAATTAATAATAACTAACAGTGCAAAAACTTAACAAACTGGGATTAAAAATTAGTACAACCAATTTTAGAAGACCTGCAAGTTAGAAAAAAATAAAATAATAATAAACTTCAAGTGTTATTTTCTACTTCTCAGTGTGCAGGCAAAAATACACAAACACGTACCGGTGAATGGTGAACAATAAAAACACACAAAGACATACTAGTGAACAAACACATACTAGTGAACAACAAAAACTCAAAAACAAATATAAACCCATGTAAAAAAAAAAAGGATGGTGTGGTTGGTGGCCACGACGGCACCATTTATAATGCAAGCATCAATGTAAGTTCTCGCGTAATTCATTACGCGCCATAGTCCTATGAAGCCGCCATACCGTGAGCTCTTAGATTGAGGGATTAATACTATTAATAATAAATTTCATTATATCTTAATGCTAAAAGCCGTGGATTCCCCCTCACTTTACTGTAGAACTTTCGGGCCCAATGGGTTTTCCTAAACCCACACCCGCCTAACTTGAGTAGTGCCCCGGATCCAACGCCTCTCACATATCTCTCTCACTTCTCTCTCATTGACCGGTGCTCCGGCGAACCTACCCGATAACAAATCGGGGCATCTATAGTGTTTTTGTGAGAGGGTTCTACATGAACCATATTATTTTAATGTGTTTCAACTATTTTTGTGGTTGTATCAATGCGTTTGGTACAATGTACAGTGGGTGGGTTTTTTTGAGCCACATCCATCGGTTTAGATAGATGTAGCTTCTTCTGGATTCTTCATAACCCACAAAACAAAAATACACACACACGATGTCTGTGTTTTCTCTGAATCTATGAATTGCGGGTCGGCATAAAAAAAAAGGTATGATTTTTAGCTATGGTGGTTTATTTTTGTTAAATTTTATGGTTCTTATATTTAGGGTTTATAATTTTTATGGTTTTTGTTATTTAATTTCTTTTACAAATTAGGGTTTTCTATAATTTGTGGCTTTTTGTTAGCTTTGTTTTCCTTTTATAAATTTTTTTATTTTTTTATTTATTATTATTTTTTTTATTTTTATTTTTTTTATCTTTTTATTTGTTTCATAACTTATACCAGTTTGTAGTATCTTTTGTTGAACATGATTATTAACAAAATCCATTTAATTTTTGTTTTAGTGAGTGACGGTGTGCTTATGCTTATAGTGCCCTTTAGTGCACTTTGTCAAGTCATACAAGTGTGCCAATAAGTGCTCATTCTGTGCCGTCGTATAATGGTTGTGATGATCTTTTTACTATACTGTTGTTAAAGGTGGAAGGATGGTAGAGTGCGGCAACCGTTCGCCTCAGCAACCTCCATGTGCACAACCAGGCCATCAACTAATATGAGCTAAGTCTTTGTTTATAATCATGTTACAATTGAAATAAATTTAGCATGGATTCCCCCTTACTTTACTGTAGAACTTTCGGGCCCAGCGGGTTTTCCTAAACCCACACCTACCCAAGTCTTTGTTTATAATCATGCTCCAAGTGAAATACATTTATGTAACGATTGTTGTAGGCTGTGATGAGTTTGGGTGAATTCAATAAAGCTGAGATTATCCGCATCTTGGCGAGTTCACCCTTCTGTTTGCTTTGGTGGCTTATAATGGGTGTCAAATGAATATTTTACGGTTTGACATTTACAAACCCGGAATGTAACAAATTTTGGGCTTATAACTTTGTGGTTGTAGCCATGGCTGCTTTTGGTTACCGCTTTGGCACTTACTATGGATGTTGAACAATCTTGGGTTGCGTAGGGTATATTTGTATCATTGGCAATGATGAAAACGTAGAATATTTACTGTCTTGGCAAGCGTTGTTTGCCAAGCCCCGTGCTCTGGCCTGGAAATCACATGTTTGCAGCTAAGCCGGGTTTTGGGTACCGCTGCCATCATCGCTTACCTATGTAAAAGTGAATGTTGTCGCCATTGATAAGGCATCTGGGATGAGTCTCCATGGGCTCGGTTAAAGGTGAGATTGTCCGCCAATTGGCGTGGCAACCTATTGGGTTTGCAGCCATAGCGGGTGTATCCTCTTTTTCCCGGTTGGTTCCACTATCTGAGCCTCATAGATGAGCTGAAATAAGGTTTTGTTTTTATTTACGAAGCCACTGGTATGGCTTTTGGTAAGTCATGCAAGACTTTGGCCATGGACTTTTTGTGATGTAGAACCCTCTCACAATAACACTATAGATGCCCCGATTTGTTATCGGGTAGGTTAGTGAGAGAGAAGTAAGAGAGATATGTGAGACGCGTTGGACTCAGGGCACGACTCAAGTTAGGCGGGTGTGGGTTTAGGAAAACCTATTGGGCCCGAAAGTTCTACAGTAAAGTGAGGGGGGATCCATGCTAAATATATATATATATATATATATATATATATATATATATATATATATATATATATATATATATGTATGTATAAATAAAAATAGCAAAACAAAATGCCATTTTTATTATTTTGGCCAGGCAAGCAAATGAAATATGGTTATGCAGTATTTGTTGTTGTACCAGTTGGTGTATCAGTTGGTGTATTGCACTTTTTAAATGGGCCATTTGGGTGTGCGTTTCTGGATATATATGGTTGTGATGATTGTTGTAATGTCAGCGAGAACTTCCGACCGTAACTTGGTGGGGCAATAACCGGATGGCATAGCATATATGGCTATTGTGCAACCGTAACTCCTTGCAGCCATAGCGGAATACATATAGTTCTATGACCTGAACACCATATATAGATCTGAGCCTAATTAGTGTTTATTTCTTTTTGTTGCACATTGAAGGTTTTAAATTTAATTTTAGCAATGTTTGGGTTTGCTTATTTTTCCTGATTGTGCTTATTCTTAGAATTTCGTCATGTTAAATGAGGTCCAGATTGAGTTGAATTCATGACCCTTTTTGCGTTCACATTTTTTTAAACCATATGCTGTCATAGAACGTAATGTGAGCTAAAGTATCATTTTTTTTATATAACAAATATGCTGTTTTTACGGAATAGTAAATTAAAGTAAACTCAGAAGTGTGTTGTTCTAAGACTAGCTCCTTCAGAAAAAAAAAAAAAAAAAAAAAAAAAAAAAAAAAAAAAAAAAAGGCCCCGTCACAGTTCTAAGGAAAGTCACATTTTCCGTTGTATGCTATATTTTCAGCATTCAAAGATGGTGGAGGGTTGTATGCTATATTTTCAGCATTCAAAGATGGTAGAGGGTTGAAATGGGTGTGAGTTTGGGGGCTGAAATGACTGACTTTTGGGACTAAATGGGTGGGTTTGGGTGTTGTACATGGGACTGAATAGACACGGATACAATAATGTTGTAGCTTTGTGAATATTAAACATTATTATTATTATTATTATTATTATTATTATTATTATTATTATTATTATTATTATTATTATTATTATTATTATTATTATTAAATAAAACAACATATAAACTGCAGCTAAACTTATACTAATATGTTGATGGTTATTGTTGTTTTAAGTACGAATGAATGAGCAGCTGCGAGTTGTAATAACTCATATTTGTCCGGGTTTTTGCGGCCTACCGTTTCAGGGGATATTCAGTCCCCACTTGGGGTTGTAAAGTGGAATTCATTGATCTAAGAGAAACCTGTATCGGTTAGTATATTCATGTCCTTTTCTCCACTACCATAATTGTTGCTGCCACTTTAGAGCATCATTAACCTCTGAGTTTTGCAGCTTGCGGCTTCAAACTGGGTGATGATTAGGTATAGAGCGACGTACAGGAAACTTAGGATTTTGTATATGGCAAGTGTTTCAAACAGGTTAAAAAAAAGGTAAAACTCGATATAGTTAGCCACATTTAAGCTGACTTATTCTGAAATTTTTTTATAGTTTTGGTTTGCAGAGAGTGTACCAATTGATTAAAGATTTGAATCTGATGATGAAATGAGTGTCCAAGGTGTCGATGACAAGGACACTATTCCAATTTCAACCATATGCAAGTCCCATGCATCAGGTGAAAAGCCCAAAAAAAAAAAAAAAAAAAAAAAAAAAAAAAAAAAAAAAATTGTATTATAATGGGGTCGAAGGGCTTCGGATTGATCCTTTGGCGATGTATACTGTTACTTAACTTTGCAGTGTATTCGCGTTTGAGGTAATTTCTCTTTCTTATTTTTTGGGATTGCATTCTTTTTAATCCAGTTTATGATAAACTGATAGGTTGTCGGTATCAGCATTTAGTAGATATTTTAATATTTTGTATACTGTTATTTTTTTTTTTGCACCTCATCAGGTTAACATGGATGCCAATAGCCATAAAATGCAGGTATTTTCTTTACTATTGCTGAAAGACTGTTAAGGCATAATAAAGCCATTTATTTTAGCATTGTTACCAGGGTACGAGTAGTCTGCAACATAACATTTGTATAGAAATTATAAGAAATAAAAGTCTCTTTCAATTCTGGAATTTTCCACTTCTAAATTTGGTAGGCGCTCACAAAATCCAGTCTTGAAAATCGTTCGTGTCTATAAAAATACCGATATAAAGTGGTGTGCAAATATACCACATAGGCATAATAAAAGGGTACACCATTTTGAATCGTCCTTGTTCGCCATAACTAACTACTTTACAGCTACTGAAATGCGGACTGACATGGTTGCGTTTGCAGGCTAAAATGAGTCTCTCACGGGGTTGAGATGGGTGCATTTGGCTGCTGATATGGAGGCCACAGTGGATGCTTTTGAGTGCTGGAATGGGTGGATTTGCTGATGAAATGGGACTGAAATGGGCCAGTTTCAGGGCTGCAATGGATATGGGATTGGCGCCTGAAATGGGGGTTAAAATGGGTCATTTTGGGGGCCAAAATGAATGTGGGATTGAAAGACGAAATGGAGGCCGAGATGGTTGCCGCATATTGAATTTGGAATGGTCACTGTATCGTCAATCATCAGTTCACCACATATGGAGCATTAAGGTCTTTAGTAAGCAACTTATTTTTTTATCTGTTTGGTTTCCTTTGTGAAAAGAATTGAAAAAACTGATATAGATGGCACAAAATTGGTTCACTTTGTAACAAAATGTTGCCTAACTATGCGCTATTGGATAATGATGTTTCGGTTTGTCTACATATACTTAAACTAATTGTTTAAAAAAAACCCTTCTGTAAGTATGGCACGTGATGATTTCCATTCGCGCTTCTCTTTTTGTGCTAACTTGCGTATACAAAAACCCCGCAGCAACGCGCGGGTTCAAAACCTCGTTATTATTCAAAGTATGTATTTTGTCATGCATTTTAAACTTATTGATTTACCACTTATCTAAGACACATAAATATTACATTGTGTTTAATTGTTGCGTCAAACCTTTTTAAACTGATATAACACATAGGATATATATTGTCTAAAAGACATTTTACATCAAACATTAAACATTTTTTGTGATTCTTTTATGAAGTTATGTGTGGCGAGTCTACAATATAATAAGATTACTAAATTGGCTTAAACATTTTTATTTATAAAATATTGATTTTATTGTATATTTGGTCGGTCTAGATTAATTTCTTGTTGGTTATATTAAGTTGATAAGTGTTGTCGTATTTGTCTTTTTTATTTTAGTCACGTTTTTAAGCGTTTAGTTTTATGTTTTAAGAGCATCTATAATGCAACAAATATTTAATTACTTCATGCACTTGTTACATATGCTATTTTAATCATTTTTACTGTAAATATATATATATATATATATATATATATATATATATATATATATATATATATATATATATATATATATATATATATATATATATTTTACGATCATTTTTCGATCAAAAAGTTGTTCCAATAACTTTTTATTAATACAAGAAGGACAAAGAGAAGAATGTTCAAGTAGAAATAGATAAATACTTGATATTTGTAAAACTTCAAACGTTTGATGGACATGTAGTCATTTGTCCATTAACTCTTAGGAGCCATTTGTTTTTTGGGTTTACGCATCATATAATGACAATGATAGTGATAGTAAATGTTTTGTTGAGTTTTTAAGTACCAAAAAATGGAATTCATTCAGTGGGCCCTATGTTGTATACCCTTAGCCTCATTCTCCATCAATTTATTTTTGCAGATGGGAAGATAATGATGGAATGAGAAAAAGGTTTGTTTATATTTATTGTTGAGAAGAGAAAATAAAGGAGTATGTTTGTTTAATTTTAGAATTACGAGACAAAAATGATTTATCTTTTTCATTTCATTTTGCAGTTTATTAGACTTAAGCATACCCTTTCTTTTGCAAAAAATGATATTATAAATCAGACAAAACACTTTTTTCATAATAAACAAAAAATAGTGGAAAGGCAAAAAGATTATTTTTGTTTTAATTAATAATTTACCATCACATATTTTCACTCTTTTAGTAAGAGAAAGTAAATAAATTAAAAGTAAACATTTTTAACCTAATTTAGAATAAATCATTTTGCCTCAAATCTATTAAATCATTTTTTTCCCTTTAACTTTAAGTTTTTTTTCTTCTTTTCTTATTTTTATGACTCGGGAACACAACTTTACTTCATTACTTCGTTACTTCGTTAAGTCGGTTAAATAATACAGTAGTCGTCTATTGGTCTTTTCTACCCTGGAAAGAATAAAATATTGATTGGGGGAATGGTGGGACTAATGAGGTTGTGACACGTGGATGCTTTTTGATTTTTTAATAGACATTTGCAGAAAGGAAAAAAGTAACTCTATCGTTGCAAAAGAATTAAACATTATTTTGTGTTAGATTTGTGTACATTTTCATATTTTAGGGTCCGTTTGGTTGAGGGGTTTGAGATGGGTTTCGATAGAGGTGGCAAAACGGGTGGGGCGGGCGGGCGGGTACGGGTTGAACGGGCACATGTTATACAAATCGCTTTATAGAAGATTAAAAATGACGAAATAAATTCCTTAAACGTAATAATTCATTTATATTTAAAAAATTAAATATATTATGTATATATAAGTTTTTCTTTAAAAACCATTTTAATGTTCTCCAATTAAGATAAAATATGTGTCCGTTAGTGCCCATTTAACTTTTCAATTGGCTAAATATGTCCATTTCAAAAAAAGGTGGGGGCTAAATGTGTCAAAGTCTTTTACAAAGTAGTCAAAATTAGTCAATTTTTTAATTTTGGACACAAATTGTTACCTCTAGGTTTTGATTTATATACTAAATTTGTTTGTTTGTTTGGTGGTTTAGATTCAAAAAGTGACATGGGGCTTACAAATACTCAAAAAAGCAAAAGGAGGTAGGCTTTGGGTGAGTATTCATTAATTACACTCTCTTACACATATACACACTTTAATCTCTCTATCTCTCTCTCACACACATGCACACTTTTAATTTTAAAATAATAATTTTTGTGTTATTATTATTTTGCAGAAAGGAAAAAAAGCAACTCTATCATTGCAAAAGAATTAAACATTATTTTGTGTTAGATTTGTGTACATTTTCATATTTTAGGGTCCGTTTGGTTGAGGGGTTTGAGATGTGTTTCGATAGAGGTGCCAAAAACGGGTGGGGCGGGCGGCTGGGCGGGCATGGGCTAGAACGGGTACGGGTTGAACGGACACATGTTTACAAATCGATTTATAGAAGATTAAAAATGACGAAATAAATTCCTTAAACGTAATACTTCATTTATATTTAAAAAATTAAATATATATATTATATATATAAGTTTTTCTTTAAAAACTATTATAATGTTTCCTAATTAAAATAAAATATGTGTCCGTTAGTGCTCATTTAACTTTTCAATTGGTTAAATATGCCTATTTCAAAAAAATAGTGGGCTAAATGTGTCCAAGTCTTTTACAAAATAATCAAAATTAGTCAATTTTTTTAATTTTGAGCACAAATTCCAACCTCTAGGTTTCGATTTGTATACTAAATTTGTTTGTTTGTTTGGTGGTTTAGATTCAAAAAGTGACATGGGGCTCACAAAAACTCAAAAAAGGCAAAGGAGGTAGGTTTTGGGTGAGTATTTATTAATTACACTCTCTTACACCTATACACAATTTTAATCTCTCTATCTCTCACACAAATGCACACTTTTAATTTTAAAATAATAATTTTTATTTTAACTTTAATTAAATATATATTTTTCTCTTACCTCAAAACCAAATATAAATCTAAATTCCAAACCGAATCCAAATCCAAATCTAATCCCGTCTAAAAACCAAACGAACCATTAATTAGTTGAAATATTTTTAGAGCAAAAGGTGGTGAGGTCCGAGTTTCGTTTTACAGTAAAAAATGTTGTCACGTCAGATTGAGAACCAACATCCACTCGTTCCTATAGCTTTGGTGTAGTAAGTTCTTCCCAAACCTTTTTTCCATATGTACACATGTTCTTAGTCATGCAAAGTAGTTTCTATAAAACGTAAGTGTCATGTTTAGATTGCTAAACCACATCTCATTTTTACGTATAAAACAACCTATTTAAAACGTATTTTCGACCTTGTGTGGCCATAATTGAGAAACATGAACGAATTAGCTGTATATATCTTGTGTAATAAGCTGTTAAAACTCATGACGAAAAACACTCAAATATAAACTTATAGTTATTTACTTGTCAGGCTACTATCGCGAGGCCAAACCAAACCTTTAACAAGCCATAAGGTCCAACGCGAAACTCGTGGTGCTATTTATAAGCGCATGAAGACGTGAGAACTCTTTAAAACGTAAAACGAACTAACGAAAAACATATATGAATCGAACTAAGAAGTTTTTGTTTTGTTTAAAAGGGGTTGAGTACCATATTTCTTGTGTTTCGTTTGAGTCGCAGGGGAACACAAAACAAGTTGCAACTTAGCGTGTAAAAACTACTTAAACATGTACATTAACAAGCTCATTTTTGGTTAAAGAAGATGGAACACAAACACTTTTATAGAACACAACCCACGACCTCAGTATGTACTTCAAGTGAAATATGTAACAAATATTAAACAGTTGTAAACCAGTTATTTAAGTTGTAAATGAAAGCTAGAAGGAGGTCTTAGCTCAGTTGGTTGTGTCAATTAGTTTGCACACAAATGGCGTGGGTTCGAGTCTCTCTAGTGTCACTTTTGGCAATATATTTTTTTTGAGTAAAAATGGATTATCCGTAAAGACCAGTTTCTCTCAACCATTTTTACCAAAAACTATCAAGCAATCAATTAAACACGTGAATCCATAAAATATATATATATATATATATATATATATATATATATATATATATATATATATATATATATATATATATATATATATATAATAAAAATAAAAAATTGAACCATCACATCTCATGCTAAACTTCCAAATATCTCTTTCAACTTGATAACTTAATTCAATCCCAACTCTTTAGAAACAATTTCATAATTAAACCTCTACCAAGAAACTGCAAACAACCTTCCTCTTCTACCCTATGCCATGTTTCAGTAACTCCTAATTCCTTAAAATAAACAGATTTGTTTTTTCTTGTGGGACACATTTACCTGTTTGTTTATTTTTTCATGATAGCCACATCATGATTATTACTCCCTCCATCTCAAAATTATTGTTAGGAGACAAAAAAAATACAAAGTTTAATAAAAGTTTGGCCTCTTTAATTTTATCATAAATTGTAGTTGAGAGCAATTAACAGTGAAAAGAAAACATCATATTGTATTATTGAAATGAGAAAGTGAATTACAACAAGTATTTATAGATGGTTACATGCTTCACTACTCTAACTGAATTAACTAACTCATCTAGAATCTTCTAGAAGCTATTACAAACTACATGTATTGCTATGCATAGCATAAACTTCAATGGTTGAATAGTTGTCTTTGTAAATTGAACTGAGTTGACTTTATGTGGTGAAGTAGCTGACTTTGACTTTGACTTCTCCATAGCTGAGCTTACTTCATCAGTATCACCTTTATTTTTCAACCAATCAAATAGAATATTCCTCCACTAAATTCTCTAGTTTTTATTTAAAAACGAAAGTGGACAATCATTTTGAGACATCCCCAAAAGGAAATGTGGACATTAATTTTGAGACGGAGGGAGTAGTTATGATGCAACTTATGAACCTTGAAACCAGTCGAATCCTAAATCCGATTAGGCTGTTGCTCAACCAAAAGGATCGATTATGATATTTATAATGTCATACTTAAACCCTAACAAATTGAGAATCTCAATGTAAAATTAAATAAAAATGCATAGCAAAGCCAAGTGCCTAAGCTGGTACCTCAATATGGCAAATAAGGAAAAAAACTAAAATCGAGAAGAAACGAAACCCGAACGTGATCAACTAGAAGATTGTATTGTTGGCGTCTTTCTTTTCACGTTAATCACAGGCTTGCTTTTTCTTTTTCACCTATACTCCGTAGTATATTACGGAGTACTCTTTTTGGGCTGAAAGAAAAAGGCGTTGGTACTTACTTTAGATTGTAATATGGGCCCATTTTTTAGTTTGGGTATGCAAAAACAACATTACTTTAGGTGTTGGTATTTTATTTAGTAAATGTTTTAGTAATTGACATCAAGTGTACCATTCCTTTTGCAAATATGATATTATAAATCAAACAAAACACTTTTCTCAAAATAGACAAAATGGTGGAAAGGCAAAAAGTTTTTTTTTTTTTTAGTTAATAATTTCCCATTAGATATTTTCACTCTTTTAGTAAGAGAAAGTAAATAAATAAATAAAACATTTTCAGCCTAATTTTAGAATGAAACATTCTACCTTAAAATCAATTAAATCATTTTTTTTCCTTTTTAATTTTTTTGTCTATTTTTTTAATGACTCGGAAACACAACTTTTCTTTTAGTTACTTTTATTTACTTTACTTCGTTAATAATTTAGATTTAGATACTTTTTACTCTTTTAGTAAGAGAAATTAAATAAATAAAAACAAGACATTTTCGGTCTAATTTAAGATGAAACATTTTATCTTAAAATCAATAAAATCATTTTTTCTTTCAGGTTTTTTTTTTTTTTTTTTTTTTTTTTTTTTTTTTTTTTTTTTTAAGTGACTCAAGAACACTACTTTTCTTTTTAGCTATACTTCGTTTCATTTAACTTAAGTACTTAACCGAAAATATAAAAAAACAAAACCAAACACATTTTTAGGTCACAACCCAAAACCCCCAAAACCCTATTCCCGGGTTTTTTATTTTTCCCCTCCGCAGCCACCATGCACAACCGTCCACCCTTCAACCACCGCAACAACCACCAACCACCACCACAACAACCCCAACAACCATATCTCAACCAACTCAACTACCTCCTCAACAACTTCTACCACCAACAACAACAACAATTAAATCCCAATCCCATCTTCCCAAACCCTAACCCTAACATCACCACTCAATACTTCAATCCACCACAAATTGAATCCCAATCATTCAATCCGTACAACAACAATAACAACAGGCATGTACTTATTGAAAGGATTGATAAAGCGGCTGCGAAGGCACGGCGAGAGATGATTGCGAAGAGCGAATACGTTTCGGTTACGAAAGTGTCGCAGAATGTGCTTTTGGCGCTTGAGAGCTGCTCGTGGGACGCGTTGGGTGTTCAGATGCATCATGTGCCTTCGCTTAATAGTCTTATGATGATTGAAGGAAAGGTAGTATAAAAGTGTTTATCGTGTCGATATTTTGATGTTAGCGCTAAATTAGGAGTAGTAGTTAGTTAGTTAGGAATAGATAGGCACGTAGCTGTAATTTGTTTATGGATGTTTTGATGTTAGCATTAGTTGTGGTAGTTAGTTAGTTAGTTAGGAATAGGCGTTTGTTTTATAAAAGCGTTTGGTAACGTAGGTGTAATCTATTGTTTATTGATGAATTGATGTTGGCGTTAAATTAGGAGTAGTAGTTAGTTAGTTAGGAATAGCTGTTTGTGTTATAGAAGCGTTTGGTAACGTAGCTATAATCTGTTGTTTATCGTGTGGATGCTTTGATGTTAGCATTAAATTAGGAGTGGTAGATGGCTAGCTAGGTGTAGCCGTTTGTTTTATAGAAGCGTTTGGAAGCGCAGTTGTAATCTATTGTTTCTCGTGTTGTTGTTAGCTTATAATTAGGGGTAGTAGTTAGTTAGTTAGCATATAATTAGGAATAGTTGTTTGTGTTATAGAAGCGTTTGGTAAGGTAGTAGTTGTTATTCAAGTAGCATTTGAAAAGTAGTGTTTAGAAAACATAAATGTTCATTGCCAAACGAGAATTTATAGTGTCGATATAAAGAATTGTTACATCTAATCTACTGTTTAGTTTTGAGTGGTTGGATAAACTGATTATGATTGTGATGTTTTTGAGTATCTAGGATCATGACTTGAGCGGCCGGCTACCATGTAGTGAGGAATTGGCCTAGGCGGGGAGTACTCGGATTCAAAAATTTTATATTTAAATTTCGAATGTATGACGTGCTCATAGGACCATAGGATTATTGATATGAACCTAGAAATATTGTAGAAAGTTAGAAACATGAATACAATTGCTCAAGTACTTCAAACTGACTTTTGAAGGATTTTTTACTGAAGTGAGGTTTGTGGCCAATTCGGCTCAACTTGTTTCGGTCATCGACCTTGTAGCGAGTAATCAACGATTACTCGGCCTTGTAAACCGAGTTTTACAACACTGTGTAGGATTACAATAGTTGGATATGTTTAATATGATACTTATAGTTTATGAGCCAAGGGTTTGGATTAGGTTTGTAATCAAGCTGAATCTAATCAAGTTCATGCTCGAGCTCGACTCGACTATTAAAGCTCGAGCTGGAAACTCATTTTGAGCTCGATCAAAAAGTGTAGGGCAAGCTCGAGCTCAATAAATAAGTGAGATATTTAGCTTGACTTGACTCGCACTGTGCACATATCACTTTGTATAGTAATGCAAATTAAGTAATTATATGTAAATAAACGGGTAAAAGCGTAATTTAATCAAAGCTCGATAGGACTTGCTAGCCTCATGGGCCTAGTATTCTGAAACCCAAGCTCGACTCCGAATCATACTCGAGAAGCTCAAGCTTGAGTGGATTAAAGTAGAGTCGATTTTGAATATTTTGCGAGTCGATATTGATAAGCTCACTATGTCGTCTCTTCTCATCTCGCTTACATCCCTAGTTTGAACCTCGGCACAGGGGAGTGTCTACTTATCATAATTTTTGTTGTTAGGGAAATATAGTTGGTTGTAGATTCGCAGCCAAGGAGTTGCTTAAGAAAACTGAGTATTTTGGCATATAAATTTAGCTAAACGTGCCTGCCCTAAGTAACTGATTGCTGATCATGACAAGTCACATAAATACATTAGCAACGTAAAGTTAAGCACCCCCTTGTTTATAGCCTATTACAAAGTGTGTTAGTGCATGTAATATATGTGTGCACTTAAAACAAGTGTATCAAACTGTTTTTAAGATTTTTTAAGCTATGTTGGCCTTTGTTTCTATGTTCCATTTTTATGTGTTTGTAGACATGAAAAGATCCATATCCCCATTTTCTGTATGCATGTCATAACAGTCGATGACTGTGTGTATTATAAAATTGATCTATCATATCTAATTTTCATTATTTTTGCATTCAGATAAACACATTCATTAATTGCTTTATTCGAGTCTGGAAAGTCACCACCTTAGCTGATTTAGAGGCAGCAATCTGCAAGAATGAGGGAGTTCAGCAGTTTGAAGACCTTGAGTTGGGACCTCTCATTCGACATCCACTAATAATTGATTATTTTTGTGTAAGCCCTGATTCAACCAGAGCGTTCGAAATATCCAGCCAGGAGGTGCTTAACTATCTTGTTGAGTTCATGGACGCTAATAAAGGTGCAGAGATCAAGGCTGATGAATTATTGGATTTCATTGCCAAAGAACGATCAGTTGATAGCAAGGAAAAGCTTCACGTACGTATCCAAAGTTTGGGGTATGCTTTTAGATCCCCTTGTAGTATTTTAGTCGCTAGCATTACACATATTGACAAATTTGTTGGCTTCAAGCCTATTCTTCCGTAAAAATAGAAATTATTAATTTGCTGACTAGTTTGTTAACACCATTTTCCAAATTGTATTCCTCTTATGAAGTTCATTTCAGTTAACTATTTCACAACAGCTTTTCTGGTGTACTTGTTTTCTAAATAGGAAGCACAGTGCTTCAGTCAAAAGATAATGTTTTCGTTCTTTTTCTTCTCAAATTTGAGTTGCTATCACTTGGTATAGCTTCAGCTGTTGCAATATCTATCCTAGACGATGTTTTGGTCATGCATAATCTAGTTAAAATTTTCTTTGTGAGGTAAAACTAAATTAAATTGCTATCGCAGGGCTTCTTTGAAGAAAAACTTGTTTTGATCATGCATAACCTTGTTGAAAAATTTGCAGTAGCAGTTATTCTAATCGAAAATATGGACTAGCATCAGAGTGATATATAGTGTACCTAATGCTCTATACTAAATTAAACTTAGTTTTTTTTGTTGTGTAGGTTGCATATTTCATTTATCCGACAAGCAAGGCCGTTGGAAGTTGCCACAATAAAGAAATATCTACCGAGTTCTGGTAAAAAAACCAAAAAACGTCCTCTTTTCACGTCACAGAAAAAACAGCTGGATGATAATTTTAGTGTGATATCCCAGCGCATTAAGACATTTTCTACCGAGCATGGCAATAAGCACATACGGTTTAAATCAAGTTCAGAAGGCGAAGACAATGATGATGACGAAGACAACGACGATGATATTGAAACTGATAACGAGGATGAAGCTTGTTTGACTAGTCAAAGCAAAAACTCATCTCAAGAGATGAAAAGTTGTGATCGAGTTAGTAGTTGTCCGTATCCCTCTGCAATTGAGGAAAAAACAAGACTTGGAATATTAGGTGAAAAGGAAGAAAGCCCTTCGCTTGATAGCAATGAAGGCAAAAAAAGTTCAAATAAAAAGAGAAAAGCAGATGCAATAGACACCACATCTAATGCCAGCCGCAAAATCCCTAAAGGTGGCAGTGACAAACACGGTTATGTGGGTATTAATCTTAGTAAGAAGGTTAGCTGTAAACGTAAACATCAGGCTGATATGTCACTAGACCATGATTCTATGATGACATTCATCACGCTGTGGAAAGATAGATGCAAAGGCAAAGATGTGTTCAAGGTTTGTAGTTTCTTGTCTCTTTGTCCCTTATGAGTTGCCTAATTTTGTTTAATAAACTTTTTGTGTATCTGTCCTTTACTAGTTACTTTAGATCGTTGGTCTCTTTTTTATTTCATTATCTGCTATTTACACACCTAACAGATCTTTCTTGCCCATGGTAGGTCATGAAGCAGATGACCAGGTTCTACAAACCTGACATGCCCAAGATTCCCAAAAAGTTATCCCGCGAATTGTACAAGTCATACCCTTTAGTTGGATTGATAAATGTTGCGGTTAGTCAATCATCACCACAATTATGTCATATTTCGTTTATTTCTTTTTGGAAAGTGATGAAACTCCAAAATATGTAGAAAGAATTTGATCAGTGTACTCTATTGGGAGATGCTACATAATTTATATCACTCTATGTTGAGTTATTGAAACTCGGCTCAAATCAACGAATTTTCTTTCAGATAAGGTCTATAAAACGTGGAATGTGGGATAGCATGTATGATACTCTCCAAGATAGCATGTATGATACTCTCCAAGCGCTTGAGCAAGAAGAAACAGTAAAGGATCCAATGGATCATACTGGTAATGTAACTATAGAGACAGAACAAACTGATGCACGGCTTGTCAATAAGCATTCCTCTAAACAACATTGTGGTGAGTGTTTCTGTTTCTACTCATGTTTGATTGACCCTATTTGTTTGTTGGATAATGTGATTATTCTAAGACGGTATTTTCTTTTTTCTGGATCAAATTCTTAAAATATTTTTAATGAGATTTGTTTTCCCATACTCTGCTCCAGTGGGATTGGGTATTGTTGTTGTGTCTTCTTATTGTAAGGTCTCGTATGATAAGGTCTTTTAAAATAGTAGTGGTTGTTTATAGCTAGCTGGATACACACAATTTAAAGTTTTTTTTTTTTTTTTTTTTTTTTTTTTTTTTTTTTTTTTTTTTTTTTTTTTTTTTTAATTTGGCTACGAGGTTGTAAGCATTTGATTAAAACTTTGGTCAACAGTTGACCTTATCCATTTTTTTTGGCTAAGGTGATGTTTTATCTATTTGACTCGTTGGAGATAAAAATAATGGAAACGGATCTCTTTTTTTGACGAGTCAAAATTGCAACTTTGTGCTTCAATTTTTATTAACTTTTTTATTTGCTCTATGCAGAAGTAAGTCTTGAAGATATCTTGAAGAAAGTTTCCGAATATCTTAAAGAAAATCATGATGTCTCAAGTGATTCCAATTCAGTTTTTAAGAAAAACGCATTTTATCATAGAAGTCTTTTCAAGTGTGAGGCATGGATTACTCAGCAGTTTCCTGTCGAAAATTTTGAGTCCTTTGGGTATGGTGATTTTCTCACGCTTCTAGAAAGAAAAGTTTCTGCATTACCTTCTTTTGTCCAAAAGTACCTTGGTTCTAATGGAACACACGACAAACCTTCTCTAAAGGCTTCCATGTCCCATCAGCTATTAGACTTGCTTGTAGCACAAGCTTCACATAGCTTGTCAGAAAAGGAAAGCCTAAGTATTCAGAATGTTTTGGAATTGCTCACAATGCAGTTTCCTTTGATACCTTTCAGTATAGATAAAGAAGGTTCTCTGGAAGCTCTTGAAGCTATTGTCAAGTCCAACAAAAGCAATCCGGTTTCTAAAAGTGTACTGTTTTCATCTGCTTTATTATCGCCTCAGAATGTATACAGTTCCTCTGAAACACATATCTCTTCCAAAGATGCAATTGAAGTTTTGCTAAGGGCTCCAATGTTGAAAGATTTAAACAAATGGTCACATTGGGATGTTGTATTTGCCCCATCACTTGGCCCGCTTACCATATGGTTATTAAACGAAATAAATACAAAAGAGCTACTTTGTTTGGTAACTAGAAGTGGGAATGTTATACGTATTGATCATACCGCCACTGTGGATTCATTTCTAGAAGCTTCAATTCGCGGGTGTCCTTTTCGAACAGCACTAAATCTGTTATCTCTTTTTGTGCTGTATGGTGGTGAAAAAAACGTTCCCTCATCTCTTCTAAAGTGTCATGCAGAAAAAGCTTTTAAAGTCATCATGAACAATAAAGATCAATCAGAAGACAAAAGTGAACATAATATGGGGATAGTGAATGCATCAAAGTTTGTTCTAGAATGTTTGGCATATCTACCAACAGAATTTCGTTGCTTTGCCGCGAATTTGTTGCTTTCAGGATTTCGTTCCATTGCCAAAGATGCTCCTTCAGCCATTTTAAGCCAATGCAGACATGCAGAAGATCATCTAATGCTTCATGAAATAGGATTGTCTCTTGGTATAATGGAATGGATTAACGATTACAAATCCAAGAAGTCATCTGGATTTGATCAAGAAAAGGATATGTCAACCAGTTATCCACCTGCCGACAGGAAAGGGATAATATCTACCAAGGTTGAGAGGAAAAGGGTGGAAGGTAAAGTTGGCAGTGTTATTGGTCGAAATATGGGTGTTAAACAACGTTCATCTACCAGTAATAATGGAGAAGATTCAGCAAAGAAGATAATTGAATCTATCAGGAGAGAAGAGTTTGGGCTGGATCCAAATATCTCGACTAAAGAGGATAGTATACTTAAGAAGCAACATGCTCGATTAGGCAGAGCACTACATTGTCTTTCTCAAGAGTTATATTCTCAGGACTCACATTTTCTACTTGAACTTGTAAGGCATCATTTTCATGCTTGCTATTGTGGCTCTCCTTGCTTTATGTTTTTATCTTGTTATGTAACACTCTTTCATGTTTAGGTTCAAAATGCTGATGATAATGTGTACCCATGTGATGTGGAGCCTACTTTGACCTTCATACTTCAAGAAGCAAGTGTTATAGTTCTGAATAATGAACGAGGGTTTTCTGTTGAAAACATTAAAGCACTTTGTGATGTGGGCAATTCGACAAAGAAGGAACCTAGTGCTGGATACATTGGTAAAAAGGGCATTGGATTCAAATCAGTATTTCGGGTATGGTAGACTCATCTTTAACTACTTGATTTTTACATACCATTGTATTTTCGATTAGGTAAACAAACAAAACCTGCATTAGTTATAGACATTGCCTATGAGAAGTTGCGATTCCATTTTGTCCACCAAACATGGACTGGAAACAGGGGTTGGAACCTAGATTTATGTTTACTAGAACTTGCTTGTTTGTATTTGGAATTATATACGTGTAGAAAAGATATGTTGGACAATATTAAATTATATTTTGAATTTTAATAAGCTGAAATTAACTAATATGAAACATGTTGTACTTCCAGGTTACTGATGCTCCAGAAATCCATTCTAACGGGTTCCATATCAAATTTGACATAAGTAACGGTCAAATTGGTTTTGTATTGCCTACCGTTGTTCAACCTTGTAACATTGATATGTTTAGCCAGTTGGTTTCTGTGGATAGCGATACAACAAATGAGAAATGTTGGAATACATGCATTGTCCTTCCTTTCAGATCAAAGAAAAAGGAAGGTTTTTCAGTCGAGAATCTCATTTCCATGTTTTCTGATCTCCATCCATCTTTGTTGCTGTTCCTTCATCGCCTTGAATGCATCAAGTTCAGAAATCTTCTTAATGATTCACTTGTTGTAATGAGGAAAGAAGTTCTTGGAGATGGTATCGTAAATGTTACCGTTGGAAAAGATAAAATGACTTGGTTTGTCAAATCCCACAAGCTACAATCAGATCATATCCGTCATGATGTCCAAACAACTGAAATATCAATGGCACTTATGTTAGAGGATTCAGATAACGGATACTACAACCCAAAGCTCGAACACCAACCTGTTTTTGCTTTTCTTCCTTTACGGAATTATGGTCTAAAGTTTATCATCCAAGCTGATTTTATTCTTCCTTCCTCACGTGAGGAAGTTGATGGAGATAGTCCATGGAACCAATGGTTGTTATCTGAGTTTCCTAATTTGTTTGCAAGTGCTGAGCTGTCATTCTGTAGCCTTCCTTGTTTCAGTAAAAACCCGGCAAAGGGTATTTCAGTCTTTATGAGCTTTGTTCCTCTTGGAGGGGAAGTACATGGGTTCTTTTCTTGCCTTCCACGTATGATTATTTCTAAGTTGCGTATGTCTAACTGTTTGCTTCTAGAAGGGGACAGCAATGAGTGGGTCCCGCCATGTAAAGTACTTAGAAACTGGACAGAGCAAACCCGCTCTATTCTCCCTGATAATTTAATGAAGGAACATCTGGGTATTGGGTACTTGAATAAAGATACAGTTCTAACGGATTCTTTGGCACGGGCTTTAGGTATTGAAGAGTGTGGACCCAAAGTTCTTATTCAAATCATGCAATCGTTATGTCGGGCTGGCTCTTTAAAGTCAATGGGCCTCAGTTGGCTATCCTCTTGGCTTAATGTTTTGTTTTCTATGTCGGTTAGTGAATGTCAGTTTGATATCATAAGTTCCCTCAATGAGTTACCATTCATTCCTCTTTTAGATGGTAATTATGGGTCTATTGATGAAGGGGCAATATGGTTGCATACGGATCCCGATCATGGTCTCGAAGCTTTTGGGAACTTGTATTCCAAACTTCGTATAGTAAATCCTGCACTTTTTAATGATTCTCATGCTGAAAACATAACCCAAATGCTTTACAAAGTTGGGGTCCAGCGGTTATCTGCACATGAAGTTTTGAAAGTGCACATTTTACCTGCTATTTGCGATGAAAAAGCTATGACGGAAAGTACTGAGTTGATGATTGAGTATCTTTCTTTTATTATGTTTCATTTAGAATCGTCTTGCCCCGAGTGTCTCGTCGAAAAGGAGCACATACTTTCTCAGGTACGCAACAATGCGTTTATTTCCACAAATCATGGGTACAAACGACTTGTCGATGTGCCAATTCATTTTAGTAAAAAGTTCGGGAATCCAGTTGATATGAGCAAATTGGTTGGTGGGACCGATATGAAATGGTTCGAGATCGATACCAGCTATCTAAAACACCCAGTTTACAAATCATTGCCTGGAGGAAAGGCGAAATGGAGAAAATTCTTGCAGGAATTAGGAGTCACTGATTTTGTGCAAATAGTTGAAGTTGAAAAGCTTATTTCAGATATACCTCATACCGTTATCAAGAACATGATGCTAGATGATGATTGTATATCTTCTGGTTCCACTGTCAAAGACTATGACTCTGAAGAGTTAATGCATTTGTTGTCAATTATTTCGTCGAATGGTGATGGAGAAAAGGGTAAGTACCTCATGGAGGTACTTGATAAATTATGGGATGATTACTTTAGTGATAAGATTACAGGTTTCTGCAGCGTTAATGGACAAAGCAAGCCCTTTAAATCTTCTATTCTAAGAACCCTTTGTAGTATTCCGTGGATGGCTTCTAATATTGATGACCAACTGCACTTTCCTAATGAATTATTCCATAACTGTGAAGTGGTGTGCTCGGTTCTTGGTGACAACGCACCATATGCTGTTCCAAAGGTTAGTTTACTTTTTTTGCTTACATTTTAGTTTTTATATTTTTGTTGGCAAATATTTATTCTGTGGAACAATTATTCTGGATGGATGAACTGCAGTACTAATTTACCCAATTCTTTTGCTGTCAAATAGGGTACCAGTGTAAAGCTAATTAATGATATCGGATTGAAGAATACAGTTGGTCTTGATGATGCTTTATTAGCTCTCGAAGTTTGGAGAAGATCTGAGAAACCTTTTAGGGCCAGGTAATGATTTGCTGCTAGCCAAGATGGGTCAAAGGGTCAAAATGGGTAACTCTTTGGTTGGGATGAAATTATTTTCTGTTTGCTTAACACAACACACTTCTTCAATCTTTTAAAATTATTAATGTCATAAATGCTGCTTAAAACAAATAAAATGGTTTGAGTCTGAAGGAATAGGTTTCTTATCTACAAAAGTAGTCATACTTAATACCCACCTTAAGAGCTAGGTTTGGAAAGCGAGACCCATTCCCATTTAATTAATCCTTAGTGCAAGCTAAACAACAGCGTTGTTATCCTTTGCACTGAGGTTTTTTTTTTTTTTTTTTTTTTTTTTTACCATATCAGTTTTGTTATACGCCTTCCCTTTTGACATGTTTGTTATCCTTTGCACTAAGTTTTTTTTTTTTTTTTTTTTTTTTTTTTTTTTTTTTTTTTTTTTTTTTTTTTTTTTTTACCATATCAGTTTTGTTATACACCTTTCCTTTTGACATGTTTGTTAACCATTTGTAATTTTCCATTTACCAGCATATCTCAAATGTCCAAGTTCTACACATATGTATGGAATGAAATGAGCACCTCAAAGCAGAAGATAGTGGAGAGTTTGCTTTCACAAGCTTTCATATTTGTTCCTTACTCGTTTAGTTCCACCAACGAAGTAGTTTCTGGTTTGTTCTTATCTCCCAGTGAGGTATATTGGAATGATTCTACCGGTTCGATGGAACAAACCAAGTCAACCCATCCTAAGTTTGACCAAGATATGACTCATCATCCTTTTAGCAAGATGTTATGCAATGTCTATCCTGGCCTCCATTATTTTTTTGTGAACGAGTTTGGAGTAGCTGAGAATCCTCCTCTTCTTAGCTACCTTCAGACTTTGCAACAATTATCATCTGAGAGTTTGCCGTCACAAGTAGCTAAAACAGTGAGTACAGCTATAAGATTCTATTCAGTTAAAGATTCTTCTATTTGAGAAAACAGTTGAGAAGGCTGTAAACAATTTAGTTTCTTTTTTCTTTTTTAGAAATAAACTACTCGTATAACTTAAATTAACCCATTTTCATATAAATGGGTTGAAGTTACGTCCACTAATATATGTCAGTAGCTTTATCCATAATTTTGTTTTGTTTTATTTGTTAGGTTTTCCAAGTTTTTAAAAAATGGAGTGATGGATTAGACTCGGGGGTTCTGAGCTGTGATGATATCGACTTCTTGAAGAAAAGAATGGAGGAAAAGGAAATGCGGATACTTCCAACAGTGCAAGATCTGTGGGTTTCCTTGCATCAATCCTTTGGTCTGGTATGCTGGTGTGATGATGAGAAGCTAAAAAAGGAATTCAAAAACTTGAAAAATGTGGATTTTCTGTTTTTGGGGGATCTTACTACGGAAGAGAAACAGATGCTCCAGGATAAGGTTTCTGTTTTATTTAGGAGGTTGGGAATCCCTTCACTTTCCGAGGTACTCTCTCTTTCACTCTCGCACACAAACATACGCGCACATACTCGCACACTTTTATATTTAGTAATTTATTCCTCGCTGCAGGTTGTGACTCGTGAAGCAATATACTATGGCCCAACAGACAGTAGTTTCAAAACATCATTGGTGAGTTGGGCTCTGCCTTTTGCTCAACGGTACATCTATAGCATCCATCCAAATGAATATGCCGAGTTCAAGCTGTCTGGATTCAGGAATCTAAACTCTCTGAAAATTGTTGTGGTTGAGAAGTTGTTCTACAAAAATGTCATTAAGAAGTTTGGTATTCAGTCTACTAAACGACGTGAGTGCAGCTGTCTTCTACAAGACAACATCTTGTACACAACTCGGGAATCTGATACACACTCGCTTTTCATGGAACTTTCTCGTTTTCTGGTTGCTAAAATCCACGAATTGCACTTGGCAAATTTTCTTCACATGATAACAACAATGGCAAAATCTGGTTCCACAGAGGAGCAAATGGAATCCTTCATTACAAATAACCAGAATTTATCAAAGCTTCCAAGTGATGAATCACAGTGGACCATATCGATTTCATCACCAGAAGATAACGATATTCCAACCACGAGCTCTTGTCTGTCGTTGGAGGATTTAAATCGGCCAAAAGCTGCAAAGAAGTTTAATAACTCAAGTTGGCCACCTGTAAACTGGCAGTCTGCGCCAGGGTTTGAACATGCAGTCAATACAAAAGCACACGGTAATCCTAATCCTCAAAAGAAACGAGATGTCAAAGAGGGATTAAAAGGCAAATCAGATGTGACAGAGGGATTAATCGAGGGCGATGCTGACCAGATTATTGAAGAAAATCCAGACTTAACGATTCCTTCAGCGATCTTGGAAGACGAGCAAGACATAAAAGACCAATCAGATTCTGGAATCACTAAGGATTCTTCGAAAGATAAATTGGATAATGGAAAGAGTATGGTATCTGCTGCAGTAACTGGATATAATAGGCCGAACACGAGTTCATCTAACTTAATAAACACAGATCAGTTAAATTGGGGCACAGTGACTCCACAACAGGTGATAACAGGCAGAACCGGGGAACTTGTAGCATTTCAGTACTTTGCAGAAAAACATGGTGTTAAATCTGTGAGATGGGTGAATGAGGTTAAAGAGTCGGGATTACCATTTGATATTGTTATTGAAGGTGAGAATAATAGCAAAGAGTACATAGAAGTTAAAGCAACTTCGAATGCAAATAAAGACTGGTTTGTTATTACCGTAAAAGAGTGGCAATTTGCTGTTGAACAAGGCGAATCTTTCACTATTGCACGTGTTCTCGTGTCAAACGGGAATTTGGTTCGGATCACTACTTATAGAAATCCAGTTAAGTTATGCCAGTCACGGCATCTTCAGCTGGCTATTCTTTCATCAAGGTAATAAAAACCGCACAATACTCTTACAGGTGCTTTTGATGAAGACACGAAACGGTGTCATTGCGAACAAAGTGTTTGGAGCATTCGTGAAATTTTAACCTCATGATGCTGCAAACACTTTGGCTGTTGTATATGTAGTGATATATTTACAAACTATTGTTTAGGCTTACAAACTGTACCAATAGGAGATGCATTTTTGACAATATATGTTTTGACAGTTTTATTACTAGACGCACTGCTGGTCTAGAGCAAAATAGTGGTCACATATTTTTCTTTATTCATTTCTATAGAATTTGCATTATTTTGGTCTCATTGTATGATCTGCCAGTGGCATTAGCATTTCTTATTATGTATATGTGTAGATTATATCTGTACAAGTTGCTGAATAGGGGGTTTTGAAACTTGATAAGCTACTGTACGTCTGTACGTTCCATTAAAAAAAAAAAAATTGTAGCAAAAATTGAAAACGGAAGAAATTAGACTACTGCTTAAATATATACCCAGATTCTAGCTAGCATCATGAATCTGTTATGAAATACGTATCTTACATCTTGATATGTTATATGCGCCAACACAACAATGTACGATTGTAAAACATATGAGTAGATGTTACGTTAACAAACGATGGTATTTAAATTCCAATGTCTTTACAATAGAAATTCCCAGGAAAAAAGCCATTAATATACAAAAGATAAACGTTTAACAAATGAGGTTGGAGGATTGAACAATCTCTAAGTAGTTGTTTATAGTAAGGTATCAAAACCACCATTAGCATCCATGCCTTACAAAGACCTTCGTAAACAATTGTTGGCGTGTATACATGATGCAATTTTACTACTTCGACGGAGGTAAAGCCACCTGAAGCCGCATTTTCTGACATAATTTTGCCGGATTTCTATTAAGCTGCTTTATCTGACATGATTTTGCCAGATTTCTATAAGTAGTAGGCAATTTACCATCTGCTAAGACAACTCGTGCAATGCTTAAAGATTCACCTTTTTCAACAGCAAATTTCCACTCGTTTACAGTTATATCAAACCACACCTTCTTTGGGTTTGAAGTTGATTTAACTTCTATATATTCCATGCTATTATCCTTACCTTCAACAAGAATATCATACGGTAGTCCGGACTCTTTAACCTCATTGACCCATTTCACCTTTTTGTCACTAAGGGTGGAAGAAAAGTATGTGAAAGCCTCACGTTCTCCTTCCTTCCCAGTTATGACATGTTGCGGGGGAACTGAAACGATATTCTTTCCTTTTTCAATAACAGAATCTGATTGGTCATTTATAGCTTCATCATCTTCCAAGATTACTAAGGGCATCGTTGAGGCAGGATTGATGATCCAGTCACCGTTACTCTCAGATAATCCTTCTGCAACATCCAGTTTCGTTTTATCAAACCCGGGTGTGGTTTTCCAATGGACAGGTGGCCAACTTGAGTTTTCTCCCAACTTCTTAGTGGTAGTAGATTCCACTTCTGGTGATGATGTGGACTCTAACGACCACCGTAATTCTTCACATGGGAGATTTGGCAGCTCTTGGCTATCTGTAATGAATAACTCCATCTTCTCCTCTGTCAAACCTAACTGTGCCTTAGTTGTAATCACATAAAGGAAATTTGCTAAATGAGAGTCGGGAATTCCAGAAAGTAGAACGCGAGAAAGCTCCATAAAAAGCAAATGGGAATCAACTTCAGGAGTTGCATACAAGATGTTGTCGTGTATTAGACAAGTGCACTCAGATAGGTTATTAGATTCAATCCCAAACCTCGTTATGACGCACTTGTAGAACAGCTTATCAACCACTACAATTTTCAAAGAGTTTAGGTTTTTGAACCCAGACAGCTTGAGTTGGGAATATTCATTCGGATGCCTGTGATAAGTGTAACGCTGAGCATATGGGAGAGCCCATCTCACCAATGAAATCATATAACTACTATCTGTCGGGCCATAGTGTATCACTTCACGAGTCACAATCTGCGCAATGACATAATATTAGAAATGTACCCGTCTTATATATCTTGAAACCTTTAGTGCGAGGTTTTTGTTTGTGTGAGAATAAAAGAGAGTACCTCAGAAAGACACGGGATTCCTAGTCTCCGAAATAGAACAGAAACCTTATGATCCCCCAAACATAGAAAATCAATGTTGTTCAAGTTCATAAATTCATTCTTTAGCTTCTCATTATCGCACCAACATATGTGACCAAAGGATGGATGCAACGAAACCCATTTATCTTGCACAGTTGGAAGGATCCTCGTTTCCTTTTTCTTTATACTCTTCTTCAAGTAGTCGATATCATCAGAGCTCAAAACCCCCGAGTCTAATCCATCACTCCATTTTTTAAAAACTTGGAAAACCTATCACATGAAACAAAAGAATTATGTACATAATTTATGTTTATGAAAACGGGCGATTCAGATTATGGTTAGTTGATGGGCAAGTTAATTTTTTTTTTCTTACATAGAAAACGGAAAGTGGAAACAACTTGGATGATCTAAAAGTTGCCTAAAGTTAAAGAAACTAATATTTCAACTATTAACTACTGTATATAATAGTACCAGTGTTTTAGCTGCTTGTGATGGCAAATTTTCAGACCGTAGCAAAGACTGAAGGTAGCTAAAAAGAGGACTCTCAGCTACTCCAAACTCATTTACAAAGAAACTACGGAGGCCGGGATAAACACTGGACAACATCTTGCTGAAAACACAATGAGTCTTGTATTCACACAACTGAGCCGGAGTTAACGTTTTATGTTCCATTGAACCGGTTGAATCATGCCAATATACTTCACTAGGAGTTAATAGTAATCCAGATAGAACTTCACTTGTGGAACCAACCGAGCTAGGAACAAATATGAAAGCTTGAGAATGCAAAGTCTCAACTATCTTCCGCTTTGAAAAGCCCATCTCACTCCGTAAGTATGTGTAGAACATGGTCATTTGAGATATGCTGGTAATGGAAATTTTATAAATGGTTCAAGAGATCAAAACAAACTATAGTATAGATAACGAAATAACACGAAAAATAGTACTGAAAATTTGAACTAGTTATACCTGGCCCTAAAAGGTTTCTTAGATCCTTTCCAAACATCAAGAATTGATAAAGCAACATCAAGAGTGATTGTTTTCTTCAAGCCAATATCATTTAAAAACTTCGCGTTTTTGACCTATTTAACACCAAAAGAATTGAGGTTTTGAGTTTAATAGAATTATACTTGATTGTACAAAAAATTCGAAAATAACTAACCTTTGGAACGGTGTATGGTACTCTGTGACCAAGAATATCACGCAGCGTTTCACAGTTATGGAACAAATCTTTAGGAAAGTGAAGTTGATCATCCATACTAGAAGCCAACCATCGAAAACTATGAAGGATACTTATAACATAAGATTTAAAAGGTTTGTCACTAAAAGAATCTTCCCATAGTGTATCAAATACCTTTAAGAGGTACACACCTTTTTCCTTATTACCGTTCGCGGAAACATGTGACAACAAATGCATTAACTCTTGAGAATCCCAATCATCATCTAATAGCATAGGCTTACGAGCAGTGTGACATATGTCCTCAACACTCTTCTCAACCTTAACTATTTGCACAAAATCGGTGACTCCTAATTTGTGCAAGAATTTTCTCCATTTCAACGTTCCTCCAGGTAATGCTTTGTAAACTGGGTGTTTCAGATAGCTGACATCGATCTCGAACCACTTCATATCAGTGCCACCAACCAACTTACTCATATCAATAGGATTCCCAAATTCTTTACTGAAATGGATTGGCACATTAATAAGTCGCTTGAACCCGTGACTTGTGGAAATAAAAGCATTGTTACGTAGCTGTGAGAGAACATGCTCCTTTTCTACAAGACACTCAGAACAACAAGGCGATTCAAAGTGAAACATTATAAAAGAGAGGTACTCAATCATCAACTCTGTACTTTCTGCCATAACTTTTTCATCACAAATAGCAGGTAAGACGTGCTTTTTCAAAACTCCGTGTGCAGATAACCGCTGGACCCCAAGTATGTAAAGCATTTGGGTTACTTTTTCAACATGATCAATAAAAAGAGCAGGATTAACAATCCGAAGTTTGGAATACAACTTCCCAAAAGCTTCAAGACCATGCTCGCGATCAGTATGCAGCCAAATTGCACCTTCTTTAATTGAAGCATAGTTACCATCTAAAAGAGGTATAATTGGTAACTGTCTTAAGGTACTAATGAAATCAGATTCGGTCGCATTAACCAACATCAAAAACAAAACATTTAGCCAAGAGGATAGCCAACTGAGTCCCATTGATTTAAGACAATCACCCCGACATAAAGATACAATAATTTTAATAAGAACTTTAGGTCCACATTCTTCAATGCCTAAAGCCTGTGCCAAGGAATCCGTCAGGAGCGTATCTTTATTCAAGTACCCAACATCAAGATGTTTCCTTATCAAACTATCAGGCAACAAAGAACGAGTTTGTTCTGTCCAGTTACGCAGTACTTTACATGGCGGGGCCCACTCGTTATCTTCCCCTTGTAGAAGCAGACAGCTAGAACTACACAGCTTAGAAATAATCATATGTGGAAGCTGTGAAAAAAAACCATGCACTTCCCCTTCAAGAGGAACAAAGCTCATAAAGACTGAAACACCCTTCCCCAGGCTCTTTTTAAAACAAGGAAGGCTGCAGAATGACAGCTCAGTATTAACAAACAAATTTGAAAACTCCAATAACAACCATTGGTTCCATGAACTGTGTTCATCAACTTCTTCTCTTGACGAGGAAACAGCAAAATCCGCTTGGATGATAAATTTTAAACCGTAACTTCTAGAGGGAAATAAAGCAAACACAGGATGTTGGTCGAGCTTCGGGATGTCGTTTCCATTACCTAAATCCTCCAACATAAGTGCCACCTTTATTTCAGTTGTTTGGACATCATGGCGGATATGACACGCTTGTAGTGTACGAGATTTGACAAACCAAGTGAATTTTTCTTGTCCAAGAAAAACATTTACAATACCGTCTTTAACAACTTGCTTTCTCATGACGATGAGTGAATCATTTAGACTATTTCTGAACTTGATACATTTGAGACGGTGAAGGAATAACAACAGGGATGGATGAAAGCTAGAAAACATGGAAATAAGGTTCTCGACTGGTAAAGCTTCACCTTCCTTTGATCTGAAGGGAAGCACAATGCACGTTTTCCAGCGTGTCTCATCCGTTGGATCGTTATCCCCAGAAACCAACTTGCTAAACAAATCAACATCACAAGGTGGAACAATTTTTGGCAAAACAAAACCAATTGTACCATCACTAATGTCAAACTTGACATGGAAGCCATTAGAATGGATTTCCGGAGCATCAGTCACCTGGAAGTATGTCAAATTAATAAGAATGCTTATATAATCAAGATCAGAAACTAAAATAAACAACGTAACCCACACTTGGAGATATTAAAGAATCTACCATACCTGGAATACCGATTTGAAGCCAACACCCTTTTTGCCTATATATCCAGCACTAGATTCTTTTCTTGATAAACTGCTTTTCTTACAAAGTGCTTTTATGGTTTCAACAGAAAGTCCTTGATCATTGGTCAAGACTATAACTCCTGTTTTTTGTAGAATGAAGGTCAGAGTTGGCTCAACATCACATGGGTACGCATTTTCATCAGCATTCCGAACCTATATATGAGCAAAACACAGTGTATGATAAGCAAATTATATAGTAGGATGCCATAGGCCACACATAAGCATATATGAAAAGAAAAGCAAAGTCACAACAGTGAAGCACATGAGATAGACGCACTTACGAGTTCGAGTAGAAAATGTGAGTCCTGAGAATATAACTCTCGAGAAAGACAATGTAGTTCTCTGCCTAAACGAGTATTTAGCTTCTTCAGAATGCCATCTTCCTCAATAGCCGAGATATTTGAATCCAGCCCAAATTCTTCTTGCCTAATACCTTCAATAATCTTCTTTGCTGATTCCTCTTCATTACCATTGCCCTGATCTTCGGCAACTAAATCACTTCTTTGCTTTTTCACCCATCTCTGACCAGGTTTTGAAGAATTTAATGTGACAGGTTTAAATCCATCATTCATACCCGAAGAGACTATATCCCTAGAAATTCTGGAACCTGATTGGTCTTTCAAAGCTTCATCATGTTTCGTTTTCCTTCTTGGTCCTTTTTGGAGTTTCTTAGAAGTAGATTTTGGAGGATTTAAAACCTTCAATGAATAACAATAAGCTGTGGTTGGAAGCTTCAATAGTTTTTGCTTATCTGTCGAAAACAGCTGCATTTTCTCCTCTATGGAACTTGATTCTGTTTTTAAAATCATGAGGAGGAAATTTGCTAAAGGCAATTCAGGAACTCCGGCAACAAGAAAACGAGAAAGCTCCATAAAAAGCGAGTGGGAATCAGAATCAGAATTGAGAGTTGCATACAGAATGTTGTCCTGCAGAAGACAACTGCACTCAAGTCGTTTATTGGATTCAATACCAAATTTCTTTATGACGTTCTTGTAGAACAGCTTTTCCATCACAACAATATTAAGGTTCTTGAATTCAGAATATTCTTTTCTATGGAAGCTATAAACGTAGCGTTGAGCATATGGGAGAGCCCAGTTTATGAAGTAAGTTAGCCAAGTATTATCTCTCACGTTACGTATATTGCTTCACGAGTTACAACCTGCACAAGCCATAAAATAGACGAATTATATGAAGTACTGCAACTTTCTCTATAACATTCCCCTCCTGTCACTAGTGGCACATTATCATTTTTGGTCACAAAATGGGTGCGTCAGATGGGTTGGGCAACAGGTCGAAACAGGTCCAGAATGGAAATTTATGAGATTATGAAGCAAGAACTTTTGAAAATTAATTTTCTTTCATAGGTAGTATTTATAAATATTTGGTTAGAAATTAAGAGATTTATGAGATTATGAAGCAAATATTCCCCAAGACTGCATTATTAGGGAATTTATAAATAATAATTGTGTGCATTGGAAGCCCAAGTATAGATTAGCCTAGTGTCACCCAACTCGTAGTAAGTGTGTGTTTGTGACTAAGTGAGAGAGAGAGAGAGAGAGAGAGAGAGAGAGAGAGAGAGAGAGAGAGAGAGAGAGAGAGAGAGAGAGAGAGAGAGAGAGAGAGATTATGTAAGTACCTCAGAAAGAGAAGGGATTCCGAGTTTACAAAATAGAACAGAAACCTTATCCCGAAGCATTTGTTTTTCCTCAGTAGTAAGCTCCCCAAAATACAAAAAGTCAACATTTTTCAAGTTCATGAATTCTTTTCTTAGCTGTTCATCGTCACACCAACATATGAGACCAAAGGATGGATGCAAGGAAACCCATTTGTTTTGCGCAGTTGGAAGGATCCTCATATTCTTTTCTTGTAAACTCTTCTTCAAGTAGTCAATTTCATCAGAACTTAGAACCCCAGAGACTAATCCGTCACTCCATTTTTGGAAAATTTGGAAAACCTGACACATGAAACAAAAGAATTATGACCAAAGATTTACTGTTTTAAAAAAAATTGACTATAAAATTCTATAATGTGAGCAAGAAAAGTGTTCCCTGTTCAACCCAACCCATTTTAGGTTCACCCTAATGTTTTACCCATTTTGACCCAAACCCGCCAGGCGAATATAAATACTTGGTTGTACTCACTGTTTTAGATGCTTGTGATGGCAAACTCTCATTGGATAATTGTAGCAAAGGCTGAAGGTAACTAAGATGTGATAGATTCTCAGCTACTCCAAACTCATTCAGAAAGAAATACTGAAGGCCAGGATAAACGTTACACAACATCCTGCTGAAAGGACGATGAGACAGACTATGGTCAAACTGAGGATGTGTTGACTTTGTTTGTTCCATTAAAGAAATGAGAGAATCGTGCCAATATACTCCCATTGGAGATAAGAATAAACCAGATACCACTTCATCTGCGGAACCAAACGAGTAAGGAACAAATATGAAGGCTTGTGAATGCAAGTTCTCCACTATCTTTTGCTTCGAGGTGCTCATTTCATTCCATAAGTATGTGTAGAACTTGGACATTTGTGACATGCTGGTGAATGTAAATTTTATAATCAATTAACAAGCATCCCAAAATAAAGGGAAAGAAAAAAAATACAAAAAATACACACACACAAACGCATATTCCTGTCAAACGTGAAATAGTAATACCTTGCCCGAAAGGATTTCTTGGATCTTCTCCAAACATCAAGAATTGATAAAGCATCATCAAGAGTGATCGTATTCTTCAAGCCAATATCATTTACAAACTTCAAATTGTTAACCTATTTAACAAGAAAATCGGGCAGGATGTTAGTTCCATAGAATTATAATGTTGCATACAAAAGAAAAACTAAAGTACTAACCTTTGGAACAGCATACGGTGCGCTGCCACCAAGAACTTCACACACCGTTTCACAGTTATGGAACAGATCTTTAGGATAGTGAAGTTGATCATCCATATTACAAACCAACCATCGAAAGCCATGAAGTATTCGTATAATATAAGACGTAAAAGGCTTGTCACTAAAATAATCATCCCATAGTGTATCAACTACCTTTAACAGGTACTTACTCTTTTTCTTAACACCACTCGAGGAAACATGTGACAACAAATACCTTAACTCTGGAGAATCCCAGTCGAGGCCTTTTTCAACTTCAACTATTTTTACAAAATCAGTGACTCCCAATTCCATCAGGAATTTTCTCCATGTCAATAATACTTTAGGTGAGGATTTGAAAAAAGGGCGTATCAAATAGCTGATATCAACCTCAAACCAAGTCATGTCCGTCCCACCAATCAACTTGCTCATATCAATTGGATTCCCGAATTCTTTACCAAAATGAATTGGCACATCAACGAGTCGTTTGTACCCATGGTTAGTGGAAATATAAGCATTGTTACTTAACTGTGAGAGTATGTGTTCCTTTTCTACAAGACAATCACGGCAAGATGATTCTAAGTGGAACATTATAAAAGAAAGGCACTCAATCATTACCCCAGTATGTTCCGCCATAACTTTTTCATCAGATATTGCAGGTAAGATGTGAGCTTTTATAACTTCGTGAGCAGATAACCGCTGGACTCCAACTTTGTAAAGCATTTGGGTTATGTTCTCAACATGATCACTAAAAAGGTCCGGATCAACTATTCTGAGTTTCGGACTGGGATACAACTTCCCAAACATTTCAAAACCAGGCTCATCCGTAAGCAACCAGATTCCACCTTCACTAATTGATGCATAATTGCCATCTAAAAGAGGAACAAAGGGTAATCGGCTGAGGGAACTTATAACATCATACTTGGTTTCATCAACCAACATCAAAAACAAAACATCCAGCCAAGAGGATAGCCAACTGAGGCCCAATGATTTAAGAGAATCTGCCCGACATAAAGATATCATAACTTGAACAAGAAATTTGGGTCCACATTCTTCAATGCCTAAAGCTTGTGCCAATGAATCTGATAGAACCACATCTTTATTCAAGTAGCCGAAATCGAGATGCTCCCTTATCAAACTATCATGCAACAAAGAACGGGTTTGTTCTGTCCAGTTTCTCACTACTTTACATGGGCGGACCCACTCATTGTCGTCCCCTTCTAAAAGCAGACAGTTAGACACACGCAACATGGAGATAATCATATGAGGAAGGCAAGAAAAAAACCCAATCACTTCGCCTCCAAGAGGAGCAAAGCTCAAAAAGACCGAAACGCCCTTGGCTGGATTCTCTTTAAAACAAGGAAGGCTACAGAATGACCGCTCAGCACTAACAAATAGATTTGGAAACTCAGATAGCAACCACTGGTTCCATGGATTATCAACATCAACTTCTTCCCCTATTGAGGAAACAATAAAATCAGCTTGGATGATAAAATTTAAACCATAAGCACTTAAAGGACGAATAAAAGCAAAAGCTTGTTGTCTGTATAGCTTCGCCATGTAGCTTCCATTGTCTAATTCATCTAAGGAAAGTGCCATTGATATTTCGGTTGTTTGAACATCATGACGGATTTGATCAGCTAGTAATGTACTAGATTTGACAAACCATGTCATTTTTCCATATTCGTGAAAAACATTAACAATACCATCTCCAACGACTTCTTTCCTCATGACTAGATTTACACCTCTAACAAGATTAATGTACTTGATACATTCAAGGCGGTGAAGAAATAGCAACGCATGCGAATAGAGTCTAGAAAATTTCCACGTTAGAAACGTGTGTAAATTTTTTTCATTTTTCGTTGGAAGCAGAATGCACGTGTTCCAACGTTCTTCATTCATTGGATCACTATCAGCATCAACCAACTTCCTAAACATATTAACATCACAAGGTGGAACAGCTGTTGGCAAACCGTCCCTTTTGTTAAACTTGATATTGAACTCATTAGAATGTATTTCTGGAGCATCAGTAACACAAAATACAGATTTGAACCCGATACCCTTTTGATCAAGATATTTATCACCACTAAGCTCCTTCCCTTTTGATTTGAAAACATCGTCACAAAGTGCTTTAATGCTTTCAACAGAAAATCCTTCATCATTATTCAAGAGCGTAACACCTGTTTCTTGAAGAATGAAGGTCAGAGTTGGCTTCACATCACATGGATATGCTTTTTCATCAGCATTCTGAACCTAAACATTCAATAACACACAAGCTGTTAGCTATAGGCCTATAGCTAAGTTGTAACATTTTGTTTTATAAAAGCGTTTAGTAACGAGTTGTAGATGTAATTATAAAGTGTAAAACATGCATACAATCCTAAATATTAAAAGGGTATACTCACAAGTTCAAGAACAAAATTTGATCTCTGAATTATAGGACTATAATTATTGGTTAACGATGACTTGCTGACTTTGAGACCCATTATATAAAAATGGTCAACGTTGAATATATAGTCAAAACTGTAAGTCAACTACTGACATAGAAAAAGGTCGTCGGAAGAGTGTCGTGGACTTTGATGATGATCACTTTTATAATACTCTAACAAAAGTTAACAAAACTCTTAAAACGTTAATTTATTGATATGAACAAAACTCCTAAACCCTATAAATAGGGGAAAGTTATCTTGAAGAAAAAGATAATTAATTAAAGTAAATAACAAAATTAAAAATAAATAAACTTTCTTAATTAAACAAAGTACTAAAAATAAAAAACTTCAACGAAACCTTCAAATCTTATCCTCATCATTCCCCCTTACTTGAAAAGAACTCGACCCTGAGTACTCATGTGTTATTTTGCTCGTAGGGTAGACACTTAACGTTTGTCTAACTTCTTTAATCTTCACTCGCTTTCCATACTCCCATAAGTCAACACGCGAGCCTAATCTTTGATTATTTAGTCCCAAAATAATTTTCCTTTTTTAATATAAAAATCATAATCAAGCTCTTTGGGTAAATAATCTTTATTGATGATTTGTTGTAAACTTTTGAAATCACCAACTTTTGATCCTCCTTTTCCTTACTTACTGGTATGATTTCCATTGGCTTATTGAACTCAACATTTTAATCATTATAAACCTTTAAATCCGTGAAACATTCGGAATCTGTGCTTAGTTCACTACCAAAACCCTTCACCTCCTCATCACTATTAAAACCCACAACTTTTCATGCACGAGTCTTCAAGGTACCAACTTTATTTGTTGTTTCCAACATTAAAGTTGAAATATTGTCTTCATGTTGTTCATAATTTTGAAGGTCTTGGATTTTCTCAACTTGTTCATCAACAACCTCGGCCTTCAATATCTCTTCGTCATTCTTAACCTCGGCCATTGGTGCATGTACTTGGTCTTCGGATGGAATCATCGCAATTCTCTTTCCTTCCTATAAGAAAATGTAGAGATTATGCTTTAAATCATAAAAATCTTGAACTTTGCAAAGCCATGATTTTCCCAACCAAATATGACAATCATCCATGTCATCCAAGTTTCAAATTACCTCCTCCTTATAAAATTTACTAATAGATATCGAGATCCTACAAACCTCATGACCTCCAATCAAACAAATTTCTATAAGAAAACTAGAGTAATTGACCATTTTTCTCGACACAAAGTTCCTAGTCCTATAATTATCAATAATTAAAGAAAATATCTTATTATTGATCAACACTCTTGAATGAAACCACTTGATTGTTGGTAGTCGAATCTCCATCTTCATTCTGTCTTCCCATTCATCAACCCTCCTATTCTTGAACGGGAATTGGTTGCACCTACGATTGTCAATAAATAAGTAGCATACGAGTTGTACCCGATGTCTGCCCTAAGGTTGAACACATGGAGGGCTATTTCTTTTCACCCTTTTCTTTACCTTTCTTTTTAATTCTTCAACTCCTTCTTTCCCTTTTCATTCTTTTCTCCATTTTTCGTATCATACCTAATGACTTCTAATTCTAACTATTGGAGATGTCCTTGGGTAGATCCCTCCGGCTCTGGCGGATCATAGGACGGTTTTCCCTAACCTTAGTCACCTTATAACTCCATGACTATCCTATAATTGCCATGAAACCTTTGATAGAAAATCTCTCAAAGTGTTTGTGATTATCAAATATTTTGTTTAACACTTTGAGAGTTTTGTGTTAACTTTTGAAGGGCTCCCCCTTCACATGTGCTCATAAGTATTTAATAAATTTGCACATGCGGGAGGAGCAAGCACTTTTTGAATTGATCCACTTTCAGTGAACAAGATCGATTCGAGACACGCTTACATCACTAGCTATACTAGCTTGAAGTTATTACCCGGCCTGGTCAAGTCTACAGAAAGTTTCTCGAAACGGTACATCTCTACTAAGACAAATCTTTTTCGAGACACGCTTACGTGGCTAGTTAAAGAGTTCCATTGTCAGCTTGTAGGTGACAACTAGCTCTAGTAACTAACTTGATGTTATTACCCGTCGAGGATAAGTCTTTTCGATTATTAACTTTTATGTTTCGTCAATTCTTGGGTCAATCCTGAGTCTAGCTCGCATGAGATCTGACTTTAAGCAACTTTAAACTTTCATATTTTAATTACTTTCACTTTTCTCCCCCTAAAAAATAGCATATGAAATGTTGTTTTTGTTAAACTTTTGATTAAAATATGCTTTTTGAGTCTTATGGGGAGATATCAACAAAAACTTTTGTTTTTCAAAACGATGAGTTTTTAAGTGCTCCCCCTCAACAAGTGAATACTCATTGAGGTGAAATACTTGTCTTTTGAGCAGAATTATGAAAATCAGAAAATGTTTGATTAATTCTACTCAAAAGTACGAAGCCTTCGCTCCTTATATTAGGATTGAGGCACTGAAGCGTACCTCAGGGTCCTTTCATTACAAGTGCGGGTTGTACACTGTTATATGAGCACAAACCAATAAGCATGATTTTGACGGAACATTTTGTTTAGAAAATACTCCCCCTCAAAACTAGCATAGGTTTTGACATTTTTAAACTTTGGAGTGAATTGGGGAGTAAAGATTTGAAAAATCTTGAGCAAATTTTTGAACAATTTTGAAAAACCTTTTGAAAAATTTTGAATAAATTTTGCTCAAGATTAAGAAGTTTTAGATAAACTTTGCGTGAGAACTTGCAACTTGTTTTTAAGGATAAGTGCATGTTTGGTTTTAAAGAATGGTTTAGCAAGGCACTTTCCTTTCTTTAAAACCCGAGTTGTACACTGAAATAAGTGCACAAGTCGTTGTTTTCATACAAAATTAGTTTTCTTTAAACAAAATACTCCCCCTCAAATAATGAAGTTTATTCAAGAGATAGTCTTCTTGAGCAGAATTTTAAATTGTATTTTAAAATACTTTTTGAAAATTCGTGAGATGATTCTGCTCAAGGTTTTAGAAAACATAATCAAGTATTATACAATAAAGAATGCTTGAAATTCAAAACTCTTTTACTGTTGAAAGTTGTTTGAGACCCGGAGTCTCTCTTTTGAGTTTTAAAATCTGAAGAAGAAGATTTCCATTTAGAGTTGAACCTCATGGGTTCCTTTTGAAGATTTGATTTTGTGATGAATGAAAACCTTCCCGTATTTGGGATGTTCAGATTAGAGACATTCTTTTATTGTAGCCAAAGCATTTCAGATTTTGAAAATTTGAAAGGTTTTGAACGACTTTGCTTTGGTTTCCACACTTGCTTTACCAGAGTAAAACGAGAGTGTAGAGTTTGAAAAAAAAAATTGTTTCTCACCATTTTGAATCCTTTTCCAAGTTTAGCCTTTTAACACATTTAGCCCTTTATCCTCAAAGTATGTTACATAAGAAACATTTTGACAATTGTTGAAATATTGACTTTCAATGGGATGACATGTACTAGCACACAGAGAAAATGCATCAGGCACAAACAAGTATATGGATGAATCAAAAACTCATTCTAAATCAACCTAAGTGCCCAGAATTCTCAAATTAACACATAAGATCACAGATTAATTCATTCTTTTACTCGAAATTTTCCAATTATTGTCATGGTTTAGGGTTATGAATTGAGACTTTGCACGCATGTTAGCATCAAAATGCAAGAATATTGTACAAATGAACGCCCTAGTAGCAGCAAAGACATCTACATCTTAAACCCTAAATCACATGATTCTAAACCTATGTTGTTCCTAATCGAGCAAATACACCAATCGAGCATTCTTTAGTGTTCTCTAAAGCTATATAAACTAGTTAATTAGACAAAACACATAAAAATGAAATCCCTGATCGATAATTACATAAACCCTAGTTTCTGATTATGCCTTTTTTGACCGTTGAAAACACTTGAAACATTTAGGGAACGATTAGACAACAACAATAAAGAAATTAGAAACTCACAATCGAAAAGAAATCGAGGATAAAAAAATCGTTAGTCTGACTCATAGACGTTTTTAATTATGTGTGAAACTTTTGAGAACATTTGTGGAAACATTTATTAGAGCCCGTTTTATTTTCCATGCAAGGTCCTAAGTTTAAGACTTTTGTGAACTTTACTCATTAAAGGTTAATAACTTTTCCATTTGAAGTCTAAACAATGTTAACTTGGGATCGTTGCAGAAAAAATTCCTTTTCTCCCCCTCGAATTAGCATTTATTTTGTGAAACCTTTTTGCACATTTTAATTCGAGAGATCATAGAGCTTTTAGAAGATGAGTTTTTAATCCGAATGATGAAGAAACATTTTATCCTTGAAGAATAATGATTAGGTGTGCAAACTTCATGATTTTGTGAAAAATTTTCTCCCCCTCAAAACATGTTCCATTTTGACAATGTGAAGCAAAATTTGTATTAATGGAGGAACATAGTTTTGAAGATTAGAAGTTTGTACAAGAGAAAGAAGATTCTTTTTGTAGTTTTTGAAAATTTTAATTTCATTTTTTTTGATAAAATATTTACAAAAAAAGAGTTTGATGTTTGACTCTCTTAGGTTTTAAGAAAATTTTGCAAATCATCTAGAGTCAAACACCACATATTAATTTGGTGAACTAAATCAACAAACCTTGATGGAGGTAATGCCTTTGTAAACAAGTCCGCCAATTGGTATTCAGTACCCACAAAATCCAATTCAATTGTACCCTTCTCGACATGCTCTTTGATGAAGTGGTAGCGGAGAGCAATTTGTTGGGCTTTTGGAATGATGAATGGTGTTGCATGAGACTGCAAAAGCACACTTTGAGTTGCAGTACATTGAGATCTAGTCAAATACATAGCCGTAGTCCGTGAGGTAAGTTCTCATCCAAATGACTTGTGCACAGAAAGCAGACATGGCTACATACTAAGCTTTTGTTGATGACAATGATGTACAATCCTGCTTCATTGACTGTATCCTTTTGCTACTAAACTAGATTTGTTGCGAATCACTGTGCCTTCTGCGTCCAACTTGTTTTTCCAAATCCATTTAAGTCCAATGATGTGTTGAAGGGTGATGTTGGTAGAACATATGCATATTAGACGGATCCAAATTGCGAGAAGACAACTCTAATATATCAGAAACGGTTAGAGTCGGTGCAAATGGATTGAAGAAAGCATTTCCATCATAATCTGCAGGTTGTGGTACTGATCATTGTTCTGGATTGTCAGCTGATTGTCTGGAGTTGGAAGCAGTTTGTTCTTCTGTTGTTGGAGATGCAATTGGAGGGCCGTCTTTATCAACAGTGGTTGTTTCTTGTTGAGGTTTGTCAGGTACTTGAATATTCTCAGGGTGTGCAATGGAAATGGGTGAGACCTCAGAAGGACGGTTTTCAATTGTATCATCAAACAGTGGAGCAAACAAGGTTTCTAATTCTTTACGGGAGAGTGACAAAGGTTCAGCCAAAGAATCCGAAAAGTTTAGACGGTTTGTTGCGGGTCCTAAGCTGTTTTGCTCAGAAGCCATTGCTGAAGTGCTTTTAAACGGTTGATCACGGGTCCTAAGCTGTTGTGCTCAGAAGCCATTGCTGAAGTGCGGGTCCGAAACTGAATTATTCCGAAGCCATACCTGTTGAATCTGTAGAGAAAGAAAGAAGAGACAAAACAGAGAACATGGAGCCCCAAGCGTAACTGAGTTCCAGGTGTTAGAAGCATAAAGATGTAGTGTCAACTATCTTCTTGACACTCGAACACACAATTCCGATGGTTTTCATTCTTGTCTCAGAGGTAGATGTTGTGCGGATCACATTAGTTTTGGTGCAAATGCCTAAAATCTTTCCTGTAGGAATCCACCTAAGACTAATCGTTTTGAAAATTCTACACGTGGGTACCCACCTTATGTTAGATCTAGGAGAAGTTTTCCTTTTAGATGCAGTGGGAGCATCACTTGGTTGAGAAAACCTACGTCCTATATTGATCCACTTATTAGGTTTCTGACTTATGACTTTTGGTTCAACGGGTTTATTTGTCTTAGTCGATTGAGCCTTTTCAAGTGAATTTCCTTTTTGAAGATATTTTAAAGCACTGACAACATGATTATTTACGTAACTACTCTTAGAAGCTAGCCAATTCTAATTAGTTTGTAGTTTACTCTTAGGTTTTGGTGTGCTACTACAAGCATTGTTCTGTACTACAGTAGAAGGCATCACATGAGGTTTTGAACCTAGAATTCCATCCTTTTGAAGTAGCAACTTTTTCCTAGCCTTTTCTAGATCATAGTTCTTGTGCATGTCATATTTTCGATAAGAATCTTTACTTTTAATGCTCGTTTTAGACACTGTTTTTGAACTAATCCTAGATGAGCCAGGTATAATCATGTGTTGAGATTTAGCAGACACAGATGCATTTTCCTTAGGCCAAGAATGTGGAGTGACTGGTTTTGTCAAATTGTTTTTCTTAACAACTTGGGAGGAAAACCGAGATTTTGAAAATTTAGGTCGTTCAGATTTAAATGCAGTTGGTTGTCTAACCACTGCTGTTTGTTTGAAGAGGCGGTTTCCCCAAGATTGATGGTTTTGCAAACTTAGTATCCACACTCTGACCAGTCAGTCTTCTTAATTTATTTTGCAATGCAGCATGTGCAAACACATTTGCTTGAATTTGTCCTTTTAAAAGCTCATTTTCCTTAACTAATGTATCCACACGTTTACTTTTTTCATTCAAAAATTGACCGTTGTTGCCCAAAGTTAGAGATTCATTTTGCAATTTAAGTTCAAGCGAGATGCAATGTGCCTCCAGTTTTGAAAAATCTTTATGAAACTGGGCAATGGTCTTTTTGAGAAGAATGTTTTCAGACTCAAGAGTCTAGTATGATGTTTCAGTTAATAGATTATCAGGTAAGGACTCAGACTCAGAACGTTTGTCAAGACATTGTACAACATTCTGGTCAACCTCTCCTTCATTACTGAAGTTAGGTTGCTCAGATTATTGTTTCTCATTTGCAGGCATAATATGATCAACAGTAGATTGTACCTCAACCATTTGCTCTTTGTCAAAGTTAGGTTTTGTGTCATAGATGGGTATGACATCTTCCTCATCCATCTGTTCTTTGTCAAAGTTGGGCTCTGAGTCATAGGAGGCTTTGATCTCTACACAGTCTGCATCTGTATCATTCCTAAATCTATTGCTGTCATCCTGCTCTTCTAATTCTGTCCCATTGCTTTCCATGACAACCAAATTAACTTCCAATACATCAACTTTATGAATTTGCACTTCTTGAATCTGCGACTTCCTTTTATTTACCCTTTTGTCATCCTCTTCTCTATGAAGTAATCTTTCAGCAATTGACTTCTCAATAGCTGATACGTGGGAATCGCACCAGGCTTTACCTCTCAAGGGATCTTGAGAAGCTTACAACCCCCACAAGGCAGTGTACCTGATCGTTGTAGTATAGTATAGTGACAAGTACCGGGAGATTGATCATTCAGCTAGGAATAGTGTCGCTAGGATTAGAAAACCTAAATACTAGTTCTAAAGATGAGGGACGATTATTTTTGTATTTTTATATTTTTTAGAAAGCAAGTAAAAATCTCGGGTTTGAAGGATTTGGGCGGAATTAGTTGCTAGTCAACTAACCCAATACTAAAGATGCAATCAAAATAAAATACTAGAAATGAAAATAAACTAAATTATACTAAGGTTGTGAGCAATAAGTGGAGAAAATGTATTTACTTAGATTTCACTACTCCCTAGATATCTTTTACACGTTAATTACTTGTTATAGTTGCGTGGATGACAGATTGTATCCCTTAATACCATTCATGGGGTGGCGCACTTAATTCCCCAATCCTATGAGTGCCTACTTCACTCCTATGTCGAGCTGGCTAAGATGCTCCTAACATGGGATCATTAGAATTTACTCATGCATTAAATACAACCAATAAAACCTAGTGCACGTCAGTTCATGTTTCCTAAGACGTTCAAGCATGTTACCATTTGGAAGTCTGCCAGTTTTCTTAAGCCTAACATCGAAATCATTCATCCAATACAACCATAAACAAGTAATCAACACATAATTAACATCTAGGTTTCATTAGATCCAAGCAAACACAAGATAGATCTAGCCTAGCATGATAGAATTAAGACAAGAACAAGATATAGACAACCAACACATAGACATATTGATTGAATTAAAAGAATACTTATCTCAATTACACATGAAAGGGATCAAGGGCTAAGAACCCTTGAAAAACCTGTAAAATTCGTACCAAGTTCGTACTTAGGGTTTCTCCAAAACTTCTCTCTTTTTAATGTGAAAATTAGAAAACTATATATAGGAAATAGGGTTTGACGGCGTCAAGACAAATCTTGTGACGCCGTCATCTCGCCGCCAAAATACTTCTCGGACTGCCTTGATCTACTTTTGACGCCGTCATGTGTTATGCATTTCCAGGCCGTCATGCATTTTACTCTTGACGCCCTACCTTGTGACGCGGTTAATTCTGTACTGGGTCGTCATGGAAATTACTCTTGACGCCGTCAGAAATTCCTTCTTGACGCCGTCACCTACTGTTCCCAGCAAGGAAAATTAAGACTTTGGCGTTTTCTTCACTTTTATGCTCCAAAAACGTCCGAATTGCTTCCTTTTCCAGATTTCTCTCCCAAAGTACCTAAAATCACAAAAGGAACGATTTAGGGTAATATTTGATCAAATAAAGTCAATTCCGGGCTTAAATGACCCCCTAAAAGTGGTTCATTTTTCGCCTCATCATATACCCTTACACTTGAGATTTGCTTGTCCTCAAGCAAATGTGCTTTTATTCTAGTCAAAATACAAGTTAGGGGTCATTTAACACTAATATAAAAGTAATTACAACAAATAATCGTTCCACTCAAGACCAAAGACAAGCACGGAGGTCATACACTAGCACCTCACAAATAGTGTTTAGATACTCACATCTCTCAGGTGTAATAAAGTATAAATTACAATATGGAAACGGAAGATATCTCTCACTACCTGTCATAGCAAAATAGATTACCACAGGCTTGGGAAAGGATCAAACCTCCACCACATGGCGTAAGCACCTAGGATAAACTATCAAAGAGGTCTTTTAAAGGGTTGTAACGTTAGGTATAGGGATATGAAATACACGGTTTTGTTGGATAAAGGAAGTTTTACTGGTGGCGAGTTAACAATCTTGGTTAATTACATGTACATATGGCGTTGCTAAGCCAAGACTAGACTCGACTTAAGCTAATAAATGAAAAATAACAAAAACATAAAATAATCATAGAATGAAACGGGATGGTAGTCCGTATGTTTTTTCTCTTTTCTTTTTTTTTTCTTTTCTTTTTCTTGATTTTTTCATTTTTTATTTTTTTTTTATTTTTTTTGCATACACTCTTACCCTACCATCCAAAATAATACATCATAGGAAATGTAAATTTCCCTTACACTTGAATTTTTACATACTTTACAATAAACTAATCTAATGACTCGAATTAAGAAAATTAAAACACTTGGAGTACTTTTAAGATGAACGCACATACGGGGGTAATATATGATGTTCTTCCCCATTACTCCATAAAATAAGTACTTACCCATGAGTCCCAATCGTCCCAAAACAATATGTACAAGGATATGACTCGACTTAGTAACCATGTAATCAATTAGATAGTTAACTTAGGGTTTAATAAATAACAATAATGCACTAAAAATGAGCGCATACACGGAAGGCTAAGGCGATTTGGTTGTACATTTAAGTGGGGTGTAACAAATTCTTCCTTTAAGTAAAATGCTTAAAGTTAGAAACGAAAAGATAGGCTCGGAGGGGTGTACTAGGGGTTTCGTGTACTAAAAATGAGTACAACGCTAAGGTGTGGGAGTTGACTTAACTAGCCAAGTAATATGACTTAAATGGTCAAGTAATTATGATACGGGTTTAACACAAGGGTGATCCTAATGCCTCTTATCATGTAGTAAATCCTACCACACGAATGTAGTCTCACTAGCGGTCTCGGGATGCATCACTAACGCAAGTTCTAGAATCTAAATGCTACCGGTACACTCATAAGCACTAATAGTAAATGCTTTTCCTATCAAATCTAAAGGTGAACCTCACATATTTGGGTGGAAAATTTTTCTGAATATACGGTTTTGTGCTAGTCATACAATCTCCTATCCATGAGACGCTTGCTATGGCTAAAGTTTCACTCCTAAATGTTGTAAAAAATTTTAAATTTGGCGCTAAAATTGCACTAACAAGTATTTATCATAGTTTTATTACACATCTACCATTAAACAAAACAAACTCAAGCGAAAGTGCATATGTAAGGTATCATCATTTTACCCTCCCCTTACACTTAAGATGAACATTGTCCCCAATGTTCAAGTAAAGAATATAAAAGTGAAATAAGTAAAAAGAATGAAATCAAATACTCCCCTGATTCGCTCGGTATGGATAATAAGGTGGCCAGGTTAAATCTTCCTCCAAGAAAATGAACAATCAAAGCTTCCCTTCCAGAATATAAATCATCTTCTTGTCATACATAACCTGTGAATCCTGAGAAAATAGACAAGACAACCTCGCATAAAATCGGCGGCAACCTATATAAGTTACTAAATCCTAGAAAACAAAATAAGATATAATGCTTGTGGAATGAAGTTTGCAGATTTCCTGGAGATTATAAAACTTAATAATTCCCAAAAACCATAAGACTCCGTTAGAAAAACAAAACCGGTAAAATTTCCAGATTTTTACACGTGACGCCGTCAAGAGTTAACTCGTGACGCCATCAGAAGTGACCTGCATAAATTCTTATGTTAAGTTTCCGGAAAATTTCTGGGAAAACTTGGTCCTACTTCCTGGAAAATCCTGCAAAACTTCATTATGACTCAATACAAGCATTTGACTCTAACAAATACGAATACACATGTTCATTTAATATTGTGGAGAATCATGATCGGTTTGTTTCTTAAAAACATATTTGGGGTTTCCCCTTACACTTATCTTTTGCAAAAATACTTTTAGGTGGATTTAAGACTAGGCCAAAACAACAAAGTAAAGTATTTCCACTATTTAGTTTAGAAACATGATCTACCAACAATAAAAATAAAGCATGCATACGGAAGCAAATAACAAACAAACAAAAATAAAATCACACAAAACATGGGTTGCCTCCCAAGAAGCGCTTTTCTTTATTTACGAGTCTTGTAGCTAGACTCAAGGTCATGGGTTACTACGTGATCTCATCCCTTGAAATGATATACCCCATGTAGTTGCGATCATTACTGTTATGGTGGTAGTGCCTTAACCTATCTATACTTGCAATCACCATTCCACCAACTTCACTTCTCAAGTTAGCTATCCCATCTTGGCTCACACCTTCAATTGTGAAAGGCCCATACCACCAAGGACTTGGTTTATCGGGTGGTATCTTTGTTTCCAAGTGTCTCAAGAGTACCAGGTTCCCTTCCTCAAATGGTACATGATTTTCTGCGGGTTGAGTATGTTCGAATTCGACCTGAACCTTATTGCTTTTGCTTCTTTCATATTTAGCCTCCTTATAGCTTTTGATTCTTGCCTCCCATGCAAGAATTTTACTCTGAAAACGAATGGGTGTCGTGTCAATGTTGTTTTTGATCTTTCTCCAACTCAAATTCTCATGCCCACTTCGCGGAGTCACGGGGATGCTAATCTTTCTTTTTCCAGATTTAAGCTCAATCTTCCTACCTTCATACTTAATGACAGCCCTAGCGGTGGCGAGGAATGGTGCTCCAAGGATTATTGGCATGCATCCATCTCCTTTATCATCGATGATCATAAAATCAACGGGGTACATGAACCCTGCGACATTAACTAATACATCTTCTGCGATTCCTAGGGGGTATACGTACGAGTGTCCAGCGAGGGACAACCTAACACGAGTAGGGGCTGGCATTTTTGACGTTAGTTGGATGTAAATAGTTAGGGGTATAAGATTTACTTCCGATCCTTGGTCGGCGAAAGCACTAAGATATTTCAAGTCCCCGATACTAGTTGGTATCTCAAAGTTCCCACATGCTATCTGCTTAGTAGGCACTTTTTGTACCAATAGCCTCTCGAATACTGATCCCCCAGGTAACGTATCATACTCATCTTTTACCTTTTCCTCTTTCTCAGAACCCTGTTTGGAAGGTTGGTTACGCCCGTCACCCTTAATCCAATTTGTTATGGTGTTTTCGTTTATATCATGTTTCAGGTAGTGACTCAAAGGTTGGGATTTTGGTGGTTTTTCTAGGGTTTGTTTAGTAGGGGCTTCTACCTTCTCGTTATCCTTGTGGACAATTGTGATGGAATTAACAAATTGGGTAGTGGGAGTGGCGCTTTCTTTCCTTAGTAGCATTCTTTCGGGGGTTCTCTGGTTAGCATACTCCTCTAATAGACTCATCATCTCATTCATTTTCTCCTGCATCTCCTCTTTTTGCTTATAAACTGCTTCCTCGAATCTAGCAAGCCGATCTGAGTGAGTCGCCATATATTCTCTCATCCTAGCTTCAAATTCCGAGCTAAGCTCCTCGGGAGGGGAACAAGGTGGGGCATAGTTCTGAAAAGCCTCGACATTTTCTCTAGAGGGTGACTCAGATAATGGTACCGAGGTTGGTTTCGAGATAGAATTGACAGTAGCCCGTCTAGGACTTAAAGGTCTCCTTTGCCTTTCCTCAAAATAGTCAACTTTTGCCTCGAGTTTGCATAGGAGTTCATCGGGAATTTTGGTGGTTCCTCCAGATGTTGAGACTGCATTGATGGCCGCTTTTATTGTATGATTAAACTCCCACATCTCATGATTATCAGCGGCGAGCTCCTCGATAATCGCCCAAGACTCCTCGGCATTCTTATCACGCAGTTTACCTCCCGCAGACCTATCGATTGTGCGCTTAGTGTGATAGTCAACATGGTCGTAGAAAATCTGGACTAATAACCAAAGGTTTATACCATGATGAGGGACCTTATGGAGGAGATCCTTAAAACGGGCCCATGCTTCGTAGAAAGTTTCACCCCAATGTTGTTCAAACATCAAAATGTCATTCCTAAGCATTGCAGTCTTCCCCGGTGGGAAGAATTGAGTAAGGAAGCGATTGGTGAGATTATCCCATGTGGTGATGGATCCCGCGGGTAAACGCTCAAGCCATTGACTAGCTTGATCCCGTAGAGAGAATTGGAATAGGCGTAATCGGGTTGTCTCTCTAGTTTCAACATCTAGGTCTATGGAATCTACGATTTTGAGGAAATCCTTAAGATGTTGGTTTGGATCTTCAGAACGAAGTCCATGGAATGCACATCCGCTTTGCACCAACCGGATGGTGTCGGATCGCAAGGGGGTCACATTGGCTCCGGTGAGCTCAATGGTGTTTCAGTAGCCTTGGTGGCTAGGTCGGGAGTATTCTCCTAAGGTTCGGGGCCTAAGAGGTTCTAGTGGTGGGATGACGGGTTCAAAGATGTTCCCATCGTCCATGATGTCGGGTGGTGAAGAGTTACGAACAAAAACACAAAGAAATAAGATAGACTAAAGAAATCCTAAAAATAAAAATAAAATCTTACTAGAAAGGAATCTAGCAAGTAGACCTAATAAAAAGAAATTCTAACCTAGACAATAACTATTCCCCGGGATGCGGCGCCAAAAACTTGATACGTGGGAATCGCACCAGGCTTTACCTCTCACGGGATCTTGAGAAGCTTACAACCCCCACCAGGCAGTGTACCTGATCGTTGTAGTATATTATAGTGACAAGTACCGGGGGATTGATCGTTCAGCTAGGAATAGTGTCGCTAGGATTAGAAAACCTAAATACTAGTTCTAAAGATGAGGGACGATTATTTTTGTATTTTTATATTTTTTAGAAAGCAAGTAAAAATCTCGGGTTTGAAGGATTTGGGCGGAATTAGTTGCTAGTCAACTAACCCAATACTAAAGATGCAATCAAAATAAAATACTAGAAATGAAAATAAACTAAATTATACTAAGGTTGTGAGCAATAAGTGGAGAAAATGTATTTACTTAGATTTCACTACTCCCTAGATATCTTTTACACGTTAATTACTTGTTATAGTTGCATGGATGACGGATTGTATTCCTTAATACCATTCATGGGGTGGCGCACTTAATTCCCCAATCCTATGAGTGCCTACTTCACTCCTATGTCGAGCCGGCTAAGAAGCTCCTAACATGGGATCATTAGAATTTACTCATGCATTAAATACAACCAATAAAACCTAGTGCACATCAGTTCATGTTTCCTAAGACGTTCAAGCATGTTACCATTTGGAAGTCTGCCAGTTTTCTTAAGCCAAACATCGAAATCATTCATCCAATACAACCATAAACAAGTAATCAGCACATAATTAACATCTAGGTTTCATTAGATCCAAGCAAACACAAGATAGATCTAGCCTAGCATGAGAGAATTAAGACAAGAACAAGATATAGACAACCAACACATAGACATATTGATTGAATTAAAAGAATACTTATCTCAATTACACATGAAAGGGATCAAGGGCTAAGAACCCTTGAAAAACCTGTAAAATTCGTACCAAGTTCGTACTTAGGGTTTCTCCAAAACTTCTCTTTTTAATGCGAAAATTAGAAAACTATATATAGGAAATAGGGTCTGACAGCGTCAAGACAAATCTTGTGACGCCGTCATCTCGCCGCCAAAATACTTCTCGGACTGCCTTGATCTACTTTTGATGCCGTCATGTGTTATGCATTTCCAGGCCGTCATGCATTTTACTCTTGACGCCCTACCTTGTGACGCCGTCAATTCTGTACTGGGTCGTCATGGAAGTTACTCTTGACGCCGTCAGAAATTCCTTCTTGATGCCGTCACCTACTGTTCCCAGCAAGGAAAATTAAGACTTTGGCGTTTTCTTCACTTTTATGCTCCAAAAACGTCCGAATTGTTTCCTTTTCCAGATTTCTCTCCCAAAGTACCTAAAATCATAAAAGGAACGATTTAGGGTAATATTTGATCAAATAAAGTCAATTCCGGGCTTAAATGACCCCCTAAAAGTGGCTCATTTTTCGCCTCATCAATAGCATCCATGTGTTGGAGCAAAACATCTTTGAAGGTTTGAGCCTTGATGTGGGTGTATTCAAGAAAATACTTGCTTACATCTTCACAGTCATAATTGATGAAATGTTGAAACTATTCCTTGAGCACTCTGAAGGCAGCCTTGGATTCATTCTTGTGAAATTCTTCGGTTGCAATTTGTTTTTCAAGTTGATTCACGTTGTTGAACATCGTATTAATGAAAATATCAGCTTTTTTTCCAAAGAGGTCTAGAAATACATATTCGAATACATACTCGGAACGATTTTCTGCTAAGCCTTTGTTAGAAAGGAGTTTAAGGTGTAACTGAAGTAATCTAAACGATGTCATGCATTTCTCAAATGGATCTTCAAAATCATCAGTAGCATTTGTGTTGTACACTGGGTCTGTATCATCTACGTGAAGTTCCTGCATGTTTGCCATTAACATCACATCTTTTGTATCGGCTTCCAAATATGCATATTCATCATCAGATGGAATATCCCCCATGAAACTTTTCAAAATAGCATTGAGATTACCCCCTTCAATTTCCATTTGACTAAGTGTGGCATCGTATTCAACATTAGCGTCAAAGAGTGGAGTTGAATCATAATCTTGAGCTTCCACATCTGCAATATTTTCCATATATGCCAAAAATTCCATGCTTGGTTCGATAAGATCTTCTTCGTCATCATTATCTTCCATTGTGTTAAAGCATTCATAAGTTAAAGTCATCATGCATTTGCCTTTATCGGTAGATGCTTGTCCAAGCTTCACAAGATTTTGCAGAAGTGATTGCATATGATTATTTAGTGTTGCAGGATGGTACTATGGAATGAAGATAGGCTCGGGTGCATGTGGAGGAATGAAGAAGAGACCATTTGGAGTGTAAATTAAGGATCCATGGTCAACAGCTGGAGATGGTGGAGCAGGGAGAATGGTCTTCAGTGGATTCATGCTTAAACAAGATTCAAGAATTTGCTTCATTCTGATGTGATCAAGTTCTTCTGTACGATGCATAGCTTCAAGATATTTCCACATTTCATAAGCACTGGCTTGAAAGTCCATATTCATGTAAATTGAGTTGGGAAGGGCTAATGTCATGAACCATGCAGCTTGTTGGTCAGCATTGTACTGAGCAAGTTCAGTAGCATTCAAATCTTCATCATTTTGTAGTCTGATAATCCCTGTTAAGTCAGCAAGAAATATCATTTTGTATGGACCATCTTGAATGGATTTAAGCATGAGATCTGCAACAGGACGATCTGTGAGCCATTGTAGAAATCTCCATTTCCAATCAGTATACGTTCCTAGCAGCAACATTGGAGGCCTTGATTCATTGCCAAATAGCATAACTTGACGAATGAGGGAGCTGTGACTTAGTTGTAAATGATATTGTTGCTCATGAGAATATTGGTGAGGAAGGTAGTTGGAAGAAGGTAATGTTGCTGATGAGAATATTGATGAGGAAGGTAGTTGGAAGAAGGTGATTGAGACATTGTAAATGACATTTCTCTCCCCCTTGATTGTTGCGACGTAATCGAAATAATCAAACAAAAATGTCACACTCAAGGTCGATATAATGATTTCGAATTTTCCCTCCAAAAAATATTTTGAAAATTTTCTCTCCCAAAATTTGAAAATCACTATGAAATGCAATTTTAAGGTCGCAAGAAAAATTTGAGTTTCAAAAATTTTGCCGCCAAATTTCACAGAAAAAAATTTGAATTTTGGCCTAAAAATTTGAATTTTTGGCCAAAATTTTCACTGTTAAACCAAAATTTGAATTTCGCGTAAAAATTGAACGTTTAGTCTCCTGTAAAAATTAAATTTTACTCAAATTTTCCCGCCAAAACTCTCTCTCTCTCTCTTTCTATATATATATATATATATATATATACTAGATTTCGAAGCCCGCCCGATGGGCGGGCATGACTTATAATTATTCTTTTGATAGTGTTAGTTAACGGATTATAGTTTTTTTTTTTTTTTTTTTTTTTTTTTTTTTTTTTTTTTTTTTTTTTCTTTCCCATTTGATGAGTTGCATTGACATATATAATAAGTGTTAATTTTGTTCCAATATTTAGAGTTTTTTTTTTTTTTTTTTTTTTTTTTTTTTTTTTTTTTTTTTTTTTTACAAACAATAGATATGTGAAATACATTGACCAATAGAGCATTTCTTGTGTGCATCAAGAATGAAAATAAGGATATGCATACATTATATAAAATATAAATCACAATCATAATAAATTATCACACTATTATTATCTACGTGAGTTATAAAGTTAATTTGAGACTAAACAATAAAAAAAGTAACATAGTGACATAATGCTTGAATTGTAACTACATGATTCAAAGTTAAATATAAGATGATGAATGAATATCGAGTGAGCTACGCCTTGGCAACTGGTCTGACTTGAGTCTATCCATGAGTGAATACTATTTTTTCATGGGACAAAAGTATTCCATCTGGTCTTTTCGTTAGACACCATTGTGCATCATGTGAATCAATAGGTATCATCTCATTAGATACATACTAATCTTCATATTCAAGTAAGTTAACATTCAAGGGTGGAAGCAACTAAGTTAAATTAAAAATGAATCTGTTAAATAATTCACTACTCATAGAAGCTATATGTAATTAGATAAAGTTAGCCTAAAAACAATAACCATGTACTTCCTTTATTATGTAATCAGATAACTATTATTTATGTGTAGCAAATTATAACCTGATCATCAAAGTTTTCGCATGAGAGTGCTCTCAGACAGGGAAACAATATATTAAAGAAAGAAAGTAGGGTAACTGATGTAACTACACATTTCGAGACATCAAAAGCAAAAACAGTTTGACATACACATCAATAACGCCACTGATACCAGCTTTCTTAGACTTTAACAGGTTTTACCTAATCAAGCGGGTGTTTGGGTAATCTTATTAGGGGATCTTAATAGCTTATTGCATACTTCTTTCAATGTGTTTCGCTTAAGGTTTTTTTTTTTTTTTTTTTTTTTTTTTTTTTTTTTTTTTTTTTTTTTTCTAGAGTAAATACGTTAACAGCTTTAACGAAATTCATCAACCTTTTTCAACTTGCTTAAGTTGCTAAGGTCCAGCTAACCCAAACACCCCCTCATTTCAAGTTTGCTAAGCCTGCATCTTTGCAAAAGTCAACATCTTACCTTCTTTTCGACCCATTAGCTGATGGGACATGCAGTTTTGCTACTGCTACTCATATTTTTCGACTTCTCGTAAGTCCACCAGGCTTACTATTTGTTGGTATTGCCAACGTTGCCTTAAAAAGCCATCTAGATTTGTTTATATATTAGTTCCTTGAACTCCTGTTGCTTCTGGTATTGTTAACAATCAACGTGGTATACCTACATGTGAGTATATGTTGGTTTCAAATACATTTTCAAATATGTTAATTCTTACCTTTTCATATATATTGTAGCCCATACCGAAGTACCAATGGAGTACATATGTGTATAAGAAACCGTTATTGAAAAACCAATTCGGGGTTCACTTACTTTGATCGTTTGACGAAATCTTCCAGAGAGATCAGATAATCATTTTTACCTCTTTCCTTTAGCTTCTGAACTGAATCATTTATTCCAAAAGAAAACCTACCAATTATTAAAGAAAATGTGAATACAAAGTATAATAGCTCATTTTGCTCCCTTACTGGTCTTATACAGTCAACTAAAATACATTGGGGGCCTCTTTTCAAGGAAGTCTTGGAAACACCAATGAAGGTTTGAAGAGATCTAATCTTTATTCACCAAATCAAGGAACCACTTTCTCATGAAACGGGTAGCCTTTGAAGATTCTAAAGCGCTTGACATTTTTCTCAGATAGTTAACCACTGTCGTGGTAGGCACTTTTTTTTTTTTTTTTTTTTTTTTTTTTTTTTTTAAAGAAAGGACTAATAATCTTATTTGGATTAAACCATTCTACAAACCTATGTATTTTGACCCGTTGCCCAAACACCATTTATGGCACATCTAAAATTAACTAATATTGACTCTCTTTATTATAATCGTAACATGAAACATGGTTACAGAAAACATAAAATTAAGCTTAGATTCACACTGTCATTCAATTACAGTCATGCTAAGTTGCTAAGATACCATTAAAATTAAATAGGGACAGGTGGGCGCTTATGAGGTGTTCAATCCTCATACTTTTTGACCTGTAATGATTTGAGAATGCTTGCTTCTGTCTATTGGGCATGATGGTAAAGTGACTTACTTGCACACTTTACTTTAAACTCCACTGTAGTAGTAAGATAACATGTTTGTTAATTTCCATTGAACCCCAAGTATGGCTATAATCCTTAGCCATATGCCCTGGATTATCAAAAAAAGTTTAAAAAAAATAAGAAAATTATGCCAAAAGTAATAGAAAAGTGGAAATTTTTACTTCTGAAGAAAGGTAGAACATAATGGCATACATGATCACCAGGTAAAAGATCTCCCCCTTAGCAAAAATATTGAACCCCAAGTATGGCTATAATCCTTAGCCAGATGCCCTGGATTATCAAAAAAAAGTTTAAAAAAATAAGAAAATTATGCCAAAAGTAATAGAAAAGTGGAAATTTTTACTTATGAAGAAAGGTAGAACATAATGGCATACATGATCACCAGGTAAAAGAGCTCCCCCTTAGCAAAAATATTTTTGTTCTCCACATCTTTTACCATGACTTATGGTAAAAGAGCTCCCCCTTAGCAAAAATATTGAACCCCAAGTATGGCTATAATCCTTAGCCATATGCCCTGGATTATCAAAAAAAGTTTAAAAAATAAGAAAATTATGCCAAAAGTAATAGAAAAGTGGAAATTTTTACTTATGAAGAAAGGTAGAACATAATGGCTTACATGATCACCAAGTAAAAGAGCTCCCCCTTAGCAAAAATATTTTTATTCTCCACATCTTTTACCATGACTTATGATAATTCTTTGAGTGTATTACTTTTCGAATAGTAAGATATATGTAAATGAAGTTATTAGTTATTGGTAAATAATATATAAGGCAATTATTGTGGATCATTAGTTATTGGAACGTTGATATGAAAATATTAAACGTTCATAGCTTTCTAACTAAATGAAAATAACAATAAAAAGTATGAGAACACATAAATAACACTAACACAATTTTTTCTCTATAGTAAATATACACATCTACTGTCTTTTTTTCAATGCGCAAATAACGTTTGAGCTCTTCCATTCCATACTGCAATTTCTAATATAATACGCGACATTATTTTCTTTACTTGTGTATGCAGTTGATGTCCTTCCTTCTGTTTATCCATTCGAATTCCATACTGCAATTTCCAACACATTACTAATTTAGCCGTGCTTAAATACTAAAATAATTATTTTATAAGACGAACTACTAAATGAGCATTTATGAGTAGCAATGATAAAATATCGAATCTATTAGATTGTTACAGGTGAGCATTTACCCCATAAAACGCCTTTACTTATATTTTCCTTTCATCAATTACCATTTGAAGTTAAATGACCATACATATGACTTTGAAGAAACAAAACATAACCATATATGGAGTGTAAATAATAATGTAATTATGTTACAAACTTCACCAATGTCACTCAATTAACAAATTGACTACTCAAATATCAACTAATGCAGGTGGAAGAGTATATAGTGCCTACTGAACTACTCCATAATATGATAACATATTCTTTGTGATTTGTTTTGATCCAGATTGTTATTTAAAGTAGTCTTAGCTATTTATTTCTCCTAAAACAGTTCTTACTGCTAGTAACCATTATAATCTCTAACACTGCGTTTAGGCACAAAGTCTTGCATTATGTAGGCATGGGGTACAACTATCTTGTCTGGACCATTTTATAATCATCTACTTCTACTATATGGTATTAAATCATTAATATCTTATATCATGTAAACACATTGGCACGTGGGGGCATTACGATATGAATTATTAAGACACGCATAATATATGCAAGCATAAAAGTTTCTACCTAAACACCTTTTAGTCTAATCTTTACTTCTCAATAGCAAAAAAGAGTAGCCAAATCTAAGCCAAGATAGTTAGAATAATGATCATTAGGTACAGATGGTTATTATACACATTATTTTGGGCATAACATTTATATATCTACAAACTTGGACCAATAAAATAATCACTTTACAGGGGTGTTTGGCATTGCGTTCTCATAGTGTCAGATTCACATGGGTAAGATAGCGTTTGGGTTGACTGCCATTATAATAAGTTGGTAGTTATATTTTCACTAATCAGCCTATGCAACTAAAAAGTAAAAGCTATAACGTACAATTATTTACTTTGAATTTTCTAATAATAATCAAAATACAATAAAAGTTACTCTCTGAATAATTTTATTGTCTATAGCAATCGCCGTTAATCCTCTATAACAACAAAGGCTCGTATAAACTCATAATTGTGGTTTGGTCTTCTAGTTACATCAGTTTAAAATCAAAACTTTCAAATTGTAACGATTGCCTAAAGATGCATAAGCTAATACTCTATATCTCTAAAGCCTAATATCCAACTCCAGCTCTATTATAACACAACTATAGCTACAATTGCAACTATTATTGTAAACACTCCGTTAAAGACAAAAATAAATAATATAGAGTTACCGGTAGCATGCGGAGTTGTTAAAGTCATGATATCCCAAGATAACTTGACATTTCTGATGAGCTAACAACTGAGACAAAATGGTCACGTTTATCATACATAACCTCATAAACTTCCACAGACTGAGCCGCCATTAAGGTAGTTGCAGATGCAAACGCCAAGTCAGTTTTCATCATCTCCTCGCCCTTTATACGTCCCAATGGCAGGCACTAATAGCTACAATAGAAGCAACAATAACATCAACAATCTAAATGATATGATTGTATTAATGCTTAATTGATTATACAATTTCAAAAAGCTTAATCTTAACAAAGCACCATCATGTTAGTAATTTAAAAAAAAAAATCTCTTACAATGTTATTTTAAACTTACTTTTCGATATAAGGATGCCCATTTTGTCCTATTTCTTTTCTTTTCTTTTCTTTTTTTTACCACATGAGATGTTAAGATGACACCCCACGAGGCCGTGAGTATGCTTAGACAGCCATACCAAAGTAAAACACATCGAATCAAGGCTATGATATGCTTACATAAGACCCTTTTAAATCAAACGTAATCCAATTTAGCCATTCATAAATGAAAGAATCAGATTAAAAAAATTTAATACGGGTCGAAATGGTAAACCGACCCAATTTCCTAAACCTACAGTTTCACTCAGCAATCCAAATGGGCCAATTTTGTTTTTACAAAAAACGCAGGCTGAAACAGCCCTCGTCCTGCAAGTTAGGAGGGGTGAAATACGCTAACACTTGCCTGATCTTCAGAAAAGATAGAGAAAACGTGAAATAGCATATCTGAATGGTGAGGGGAAGTAAAAGTAAAAAAAAAATTCTAATATAGCGCATCGAAAGTGATTCTGAATTATTATAATAAGCATATCAGTTGTAATAAAAGGCCAGTAAAAGTAAAAAGAACCGCGAATACATTTTTTGAATCCAATATAAGCTTTGAATTGTTATAAAAGTAAGTGATTACCTTCGCATTTTCATCCTGCTCAACCATCATATTTTGAAAAATCACCATCGGCGGCCCACAGTTTTCCAGTCTCCAGCATCTGTATCAACACCAAACAATTTCCCTAATAATTCCCCATTATGAACCGCCATAAACCCTCTTCTATAAAAATCTTTAGCTAAACTCTCAAACAGCTGAACAAATTCAAATTTTGCCAGCCCAGAGACGGTTTTCACTACACCTGCATTCAAAACTACATTTTTATTCTTTCATTTTCTAAAACCAAAATCTGATATATGGGGTTTGTGATCCAGTTTACCTTCATAAAAGTATTCATATCCAGTTCATTCTCATAGAGTATTTCGAACCGGCGGTAGGAGCAGTCAAATTTCATGATTGCTGCAAATAAAAAAAAAGTTGCATAATTTATAATTGATTTTAACTATATTCAGCCTAATCATTTATTTTAACCTAAATACAACAAAAGAAATTAAACTTAACAAAGGTTAAAGTTACAGATGTTGAATATATGCAGTCAAATCATGTTTTAACAATTGATGTCATCCACAGTACTCAAATTTAAGGAAGTTTAAGCTAAAAGATGTCAGCCCAATCATGTAAAACGTAGAAAAAGTTCGAAATAAAGTTAGTATCACCTAAAAGATCACAAATTTATGCAATCTATCATGGAATCCCAGCCGATGGATATATTGAAAAGTATCAAATAACAATAAAAACTAACTCAAAAAGGGGGAACTAACCTTTTGTCAAAAATATTGATCAGTTCTTGATCACCTGTAAGAACACTTACGGCATGATCTTGTCGTAAAGCTGTCACTTTTTCCGGGAGAAGAAAGCTCCCGCAGAGCCTCACTTCCATAAATTGGTAACATGTAATTAGTTGGATCCATATTAAACAAATTCCAAAGCTTCCTGAAACCAAACCAAATACAATCAACCAAAACTTAATTATAAATTATGCAAACCATATGCAACTTTTAAAGTACTAACCTTTCGACCATAGATGTATCTTGTGGACCTATATATATTCATATGGATTTTTGCTTCAAAACGACTGTCATAACATTCAAGCGTTATAAGCTATTCTATTGTAGAAAAGCAAATAATTGTGACCGATATTATTAGTAATCCACACATAGATATGCAAATGAGATATGGATATCTAGTGTAATAGTAGTAAGAAAAACAGGGCAATATTGCTTTAAGTCCAGCAAAGGGACAAATTTTATTTCAAAGATTTTCTCATTAGGCTCTTTATAATAACAATTAAAAAGCTAAAGATTTTTATTAAATTGACTAATTAAAATAGCATTTTAGCCATAAGGAGTACCTCAATTTGTTTAAGCTTGGCTTCAGTATCAGCCCTCTTTGTGTTTTCCCAAGTGGTTATAGCGGATAGCTCCTTCTGTACCCTGTTAATTCATTTTCACACATGCGACCAAAATGATTAACTACAGAACCTTGTGGGTGAGAATAAACTATGTTGCAACTATAGAAAGTGGTTAAAGATTACGATTAACTTCAGGGAACTATATCAGTATGTTCAGAAAAGTTCATTTCAATTTACCTATGTATATAGTAAAATAATGGGTGCCACGGTAAGCAGCAACTTATTATAATCTGTTCGCATAACCCAATTTAGATTTTATAACGGGGTAGAGAATTTATATAGAAAATTTCAAGGCACCTCTGGTCCGTATGTATCAGCTATTAGAATTGGATCGATTATCCATTGATCTTGCTTTGGTGACCTGACACTATAACAAAGAACATAATAAATATACACATGAACTACCTAAAATCATGGTTCTTGCCAGTCAAACATCCGATTATGTGATTATTAGTACTGAAAATAGCAGAACACATTCACACACTATTTTCTATAGCCGAATTTATTGTAGCCGATTAACTATTGCCATTTTTAAATATCACACAACCACCTTGAACATGCAGTTTTACTTTTGTAAATAACTTCAAAAGAAGATGCATCAACATAACATAACAAACTATCACGTACTAAGACGATGGATTACATATTTTGGAAATTAAATTAAGCTAAATAACATTAAAATAGAGAGCCGTAGACCTGGTAAAAGGTACGATCAAACTAATTCTTTATAATGTGTCATATTGGGAAAAAAAACATATTGGCTCAATATAACCCACCCCGTTTTGACCCGTACCAAAATACACATTTAACCTGAAACCCTTAGCAACGTATACCCATTATAATCTTGTATCTAAATAATGAAATAGCTCTAATTGCATTTCCAGCATAAAATTGGATATCACGTGCAATCAGGTAAATTCTACCAACATATTCTAAATAAATTACTAAAACAAAACTAATTATACAGCTAATAAATTGGATCCGCCTCAGCAAGTATTTTAATTTGAATATGATCAACTCTAACCGAACTTTGTGATATGTATACTTAACAAATAAGACGCACCTCGCTTGCATTTCCAAGAATTCCAGCCACCATTGCATAAAGGTTCTACCATCTGACCGGCATATATTAATGCCATTCGTTTTGCCAAGCTACGAAGGAAAGGTAGTTAAATGAGAATTTACAATGGTAGCCTGACATAGCTTTTACATCTCTGTATCTTGTAAGATTCCAATGAGTATAAATAATCGTAGAAGACAATATGAATCTTTTTTGGTTAAAATGTGTAATAACTGAATATTTTTTGGTTATGGGTGGAAATTCAGTTCCAAATTAATCTGGGTGAAGGTACCACAAGTTCATATATACCTGCAATTGAAGGCCCAAGAGCGACTTTGCAAGCTCAGTCAAAATTGCCAAATCGACTATCTGAGCAAACTATCAAGTACGGATGAGTCTTTTTTCGGTTTCAATTAGGAATAATAAGAATCATTAACTCTTGGACATGGTGTTGAAAGAACCTTTATAATTTGTTTGTAGATATACCCGGAATTGTCATCGAGCAAATAGGAGTCACTATCGGGATCATTGGAGTCATCTGACATTATAATTTTAAATTTAAAAATGACCTATACAAAGATGAGAATGCGAAGAAATATTATAAGAAAAAAGGATAAAGTCACTATGATTCGCAACCTGAGCCAACATGTTATGACCCGCACTAAAGACATCCCTTTCCACCTGAGCCTATTTTAACCCATTTTGGCACCTCTAATATTAGTTTTATCCTTACTTCAGGGGAAAACACTATCTGTGTCGTCACTGTCATGTGAATAGAAAGTGTAGAGTTTATAAAGTTGGTGGATACTCAAAACCTGAAATTTAATTATCAGTTAGGTTAGAGAAGGGATAGGTATCATATAGATGTAAGCATACACATGGGAGACTTACAGGACAAATTTTAGTTGTGAGTTCATCATATTAAATTTTAGACTTCTGTTATATAACCTGAAGATTAAAAACATTGGGATTGAATATAATTCTCATTAAGTTCACCATTCAAATGCTTGTCTTCATATCAACTTTCTAGTTCCTTCCATCTTGTTTGTTCTCGTCTTTTTAACCATTTGCAGTGCAACTATTTCTTAACACAGTTAATGATTATTTAGAGATCATAGCAGCAGGAGAAGCAAGAGGGAGCTTAATAATAAAGAAAACAAAAACTTTACCATTTCTTTGTCTTGAAGCATGTTTTGGACGCCACAGTTTGGGAGGCTCAATGCGAGAAGAGAAGCAAACAACAATAACAATGGGTGTTTGTCGCTTGTGTGTTGTAGGCACAACGCTTGATTAATGACTTCTGTAGCACACTGTTGAGGGTCATAGTGTTGCATTAGTTGTCTCCAGACAAAGCCCACTGCTTCTTCATTTAACATGACATCCCATATCCTGTCACATCCAATTATCATAAATTCATCATCATTAGTCAACACAATTTTGTTGAATCTAAAATAAATATTTATGAAATTTTTATTTACACTTTTCAGTTTTTTACTAAAGGCATAACATTTGTAGCCAGAGGTTCCATCTTATATGATGTTCTTTATTGAACAAATAAATCTTTTCTTATGCTGTTCATTAAACTATATGAAAAGAAGACCTCCAAAAAACGAACCAGCATTCATTGCACCTGATCACAGCTCCTTAATCCTTGCCACCAGTAACTCAATAAGTATTGGTCGCTCGCAACTGCTGTAAGAGATATAAGACAACGTAACATCTCTAACGATTCCCTCTAAATAGTTTCACCTAAACAAAATTTCCAAAAAATGAACATGTGTGTTTTAAACATGCATTATGGCATTAGATTGTTAGTTGTCTTGAATGTTATTTGAGAAATATAACTGAATTCAATCAGGAATAATATAACTAAATTCAATCAGGAATGAAACCTCTCAAAAACTTCTCTAGCAGCTTGTAAGTGATCAGCCGTCATGTTATATGGTACGGATATAATAAGATAGCCTTCATTTGCCAAAAGCCCAAGTAGATTAGTACATCTACAAAAATAACGGCGATAAATTTTAACACGTTCTTTTGCTCTTAAACAAAATCAATATGAAAAGTATGATTTCAGGAAGTACAACCGACCTATACGTTACTTCAGGAACTGCTCGTATAATTGCACCACAAAGGAGCTTATAATAGCTTTTGGCTTCTCGCCTTTTGGTGGAGGAATAAGCAAACATGAATCAAGCCTCCTATATATCCTATCATCACTATCCTTTTTAAATCAGGTAAGATACCAGCATAATTAACCATATATAAAATTCAATCTGCACTAACAACTTAGCTTAACGAAACATAAACATATCAATATAGAACTATCAACTATACTCTATAACTGTAACTCCACAATCATTTTCTTATAGGTGTTAAATAAACTCCAATTAAGAAGGTGTCAGGATTAGAGAAAAATGCTTACATTCATCTCTTGCAGTCTGCGCTCGTAATCACGCGCATCGTTTGCAGCAGCTCTGCCACTCAAAACAGCTTCCTCAAGCTCATGTACTGATTGAGCTAGCTTTTCAAATTTTGAACCTTTCTGTCTGTTCACTCTATCTAATATTATACTTTCCTCCTGTAAAGAAGCCCATAACTTAGAACATTATAAACCCAATATGTCACATGCTACCAACTGGCTACATGCCTTTATTCACACTTCTAAAATGAGTTTTGGACCCGATTACTTAATTACTATGAATTCAAGTTGAAATGATATGTTATTAGCGTTTCATACCAGTTGCAATAAAGCTGACCATTTTAGAGGTTAAAAACTTAACCTATTAATTACTCATTCTTTGAAAAAAAATTTAGAGACTTATCTATAAAACACTATCTCTATTCTACAGAGTACTCATAATGAATTTTAATAAGCTATCCAAAAACTACCAATATCCAAACACCATCTCTTTCGTACCAACCGATTCTTAAAGCCACTATAATCCTTCTAAATATGCACATGTGAGCAAGTTTTTTCTAAAAAAATATAAAATAAAATAAAAAGTTATTACGTATTAAAATTTTTCACTTCCTATACAACTATAATCGTTAATCTTGAGCAAAAACACAATATAGAGTAGTGTGGGCCGAAGTTGGTATTTTTCCTTTCAAGGCATGCATTATGAGATGAAAGTTACGTTATTGAATTAGATACAACAAATACAATATAAACTCTAATTCAACCATCATATTCACACTGCAAAAACGATTGACTGGAGTTAAACCAGCAATGTGTCACTTCAGGAAAAAAATTAAATTACATTTTAACCAATTAATTAATTTTATATTAATTAATAAACTACAAAGAGCAACAATTATTACCTCAAGTAGCCTTAATCTTGTATCTTTAATAGAAATACCACAGGTGATATGATAAAAATATTATTAATGAACCTGTTATGAGCCGATTTGAGAAGCAAGCGATTTAATTCCATGCATCTCATCTCCTATTACAAACAAAACGGATTAAAACACGGAAGTATTTAACAAAAACCTTAAATAAACCAATCACAAATCATTGAAACTAAATAAAGCTCACCAAGAAATCAGTTTGATAAAATTAACCACAATTGATTGTCATTGTTTCAAGATTCATTACAACAATAGAAGCGTACACAGTATTAGGTGGTTGCAAAAAAGATGATGATGAAAATGTTGCCATAGAAGACAGTGCATATGAATAACGATTAATACCATTCGGGAGAAAGACTTCGAAGTACTCAATATCTTAATTATTTACAATAAATGATAAACCCAAACGAATCATAAAGATCAACATCATGAAAGTACAAACAGTTTTATTTATTAACTTGAGTAGGAGAATTACTCTTGCAGTTAGCCTTTGTGGTGTCCCTCACTCTCAGAGGTATCATTTGTTCTTCTATATCTTTAGCTTTCTGTAAGTCAGCATGAACTGCAATCAGTTTACAACGTTTGGTCCCTTCATTGGTGGTAATGCATACATCCTCCTATAATACCAATTCATAAATATATTAAATCAATCGTACTTACTAACTCGTTGTCATCTAAACCGATCACAAGAATTGCCACAATACCTCTTCATGGATCCATTAAATGCTTTCATAAAATCTGAAAATAAAAGAATGCCAATTACTTGATTAGGAGAATTACTCTTGTATTAATTTTAAATGATATACATATATGACATTCCTTGAACATGCAAAGTCACATACCCAGAACCCTTATAGCATCCTTCGACCTCCTCACGACCCTTATATCGATCTTATGTGGACCAAAATTCCGACCATTCAGGTGGCGGTGGCAAAGCCCCAACAAAGGCTGCAAAACCATAGTCATGATTTCCAGCAAGGAAAACATGAGATTATGAGTGTGAGGTCCATGGGCAGAATAATCTCTGGCCATGTCTCGAGCCATTTTGCACAACGCACTGATCATCAACAGGTGCTTTATGCATACATGCTTGAAGTTGTACGTGCCTATATTCATAAATCATGTCAAGCATCACGACCATATTTAATTTATACAAATTCTAATATAAAATTGCTCGCTTCCACATATGGGAGGACATTCTTTATTCGTTTTCCTATACTAAGAAAAAGAAGGTTAAATTAAAGCTTTTTGCATTTGGATCATCCTTGCTTTCACATAGTGGTGGTTCTGGTTGGAATTAGGCAGATTATAGTAAATTGTTACAATAAGGTGAATCATTATAACGGTCTTTCACCTAATGCACACGTAACTGATTATACTAACCTGCAAAAATATGACGACGATGATGATGATGATGATGATTATGGCGGCTGCATTTTTTTAAATGAATATCTGTTTGCTTTTGATTTGGTATTTTTGTTTTAGGGTTTTGCGTGAAAAATTTCCTAGCAGAAAAGGCCGATTAAGAATTAATTGCTTCCAGTTTGTTAATGCAAAATTGTAGGGTGCAGTTAATGGATTGGTGTGAGTATATCAATTTGGGAATGCAATGTTATATCACAAAAATTGGCATGTTCCACTGGTTGAAGTGCTTGCGTGTGGATGCTGAGATCCGGGTTCGAATCTTCTAATGGGCTACATTTTTAAACATATTAATTATTTCGAATTTTAGTTGGTTAAATGCATGCTTAGGTGGACACTATTGATGACATGGCTGCTAATTACAATTACTGGGCAATGAGGTGGCGTTTACGTGGCATTATCTACGTGTAACGCCTCCTGTTATATATAATATAGAGATATATATATATATATATATAATTATTTTTTGGTAAAGATAGAAAGAAATAGAGAGAAAGATAAGAAAGATGAACTTGTTAAGATGAGATGGATCTTTGAAGGATAATCAAGGTTGTTGTATAAGTTCAGATGTTGTAGCGAAAGTTGAAGCGTTACTTGAGAATTTCTAACTCGCAGGAACCTTTCACGATTTCACAATAATTGGCCGAGAGTAGTTATATCCACACAACCAAAATAATTCTCAACCTCGAATACTAGAAGCTCATCCAAAACCGCTATGCAAAAGTGATCCTAAAAATTTACTTCATATTACTCTTAAACCACATAACCATTATACGAGCATAAACCAAAAAAAAAAAAAAAAAAAAAAAAAAAAAAATCGTCCCTTGTGAAATTGGCAGCCCAACACAATGAAAGCCCAAAAGTAGTTGAGTCCCTTGATGGATTGACAGCCCAACGACCAACCAATAACTGTCCAAGCCCAATCACACTTATTAGCAAACGCAGCCCAAATCCAAAATGATAGAACTGGTGTGTATTAATTTACACACCTTTTCTTTACTAAATACCGGACCAAATAAGACCAAAAACTGATCAAATATGCCAAATATGTTGTGTTTTTGTGTGTGCAGGTACGGATATGAATTAAAAGGACAAAATCAAGACCAAAAACGACAACACGAGCACGAGATTTGGAAAGAGTAACAAAAGCCGAGGTCGGAAAAGTTATTTTTCAAGTCCGGATAAATAATTGAAGAAGCATACCTTGTCAAATTCAGCCCTTGGATTTATTTTATTAGATTGGCAGAAGTGGTACCTTGGAATTTTGAAATTACAAGTTTAATCCCTTAACCTTTACACCTATTTTTCACTAAGCCTATAACTAAATTAAACCCAATTCCATATACTAACCTAGCAGAAAACAAACCCACAAGGCCCAATCATACAAAACCTTACCCAGCCCATCACCACTTTATAAGAAACCCGGATTCCCACAAAACCCGATCCACCCTCCTTAAATGACCCGGAAGTCAAAATCCCTAACTCACAAGTCAAATAATGATATTAAAATCCCCTAAACACCCCGCCATTCCCTATTTATCTTCAACCTCCTACACTGAATTCCCTTCCGTACCCCTCCATATTTGTTTAGTACTTGGAATCTCCAACGTGGCAGAGCGTGTGCGAGTATGGATTGCCAACATGGACGATTGGAGGCCTCTCATTGGCTGTGACACATCATTATTTTAATCCAAGGGTCCTTATTTGTGATTGATTGATGGGATTGAATGAAGGGACGAGATGAGAGTTCTAGGACCTTGTGAAGACGCTCCTCAGGCTATATATAGCCCCTCTCCTCATCACATTAGAGGCTGTTAGATAGTAGGTTAGTCACTAGGAGTAGGAGTAGTCATAGAGTAGTAGCTTTAGTGTAATACTTAGCTTAAAATTACATTTCTCAGCTTAGTGTAACTCTTTCAAGCATTGTAATTCCGTTTTAATCAATTCAATTTCAGTTTGTTTTAAATACTTGTCTCAAATTTACTTTTAAGCTCTTATAAAGATTACTTAATTGTTGATTAAAGTTTCATAAGCTTTCTCTACTGATGAAATAAGCTCATTCAAGTTCATTAATAGCTAGTAGTGAGAGTCATTACTTTGTTTCTATTTTAATCGGTTAATGAACCTTTGGTCAACAAAAGTCAAAGGAGCAGGGGTAAGGTGTGACAACTGGCAAAATAGGGAGCCGTTTTATAAAACCCGCATTACATTTAAATAATAAATATAGAATTTTTGAAAATTTATTGTGACGAGATATTTCACGAACGTTGGTACTTGATTTTAATCGTACGATGTTTATGGGATTTAGTTATTTATTTATGGTTTGATTCGTTTCGTTCGTGATGATTTATTTTGAGATCGTTATCTTTGGCACTACATTGACTCCGGCACTAGATTAACCTAACAAGATTTTTATATTTTACAAAACGGTAGCGATTCACCGTTAAACAAATATTATGTCTTTCGTACATATCTATATTTTTTTTCGGGAAGTGTTGTTGGGAAATCAATTATGACGTGTACGTGTATGTTTGACGAAAATTTAATACTTTTATGAACGGGTAATCGGGTTACGGGAAAACCGATTAAAAAGAGTTCACTAATTATTAAAGTATTTGTGGCTAACTTTGGAAAAAGGAAACTTGAGGGACTAAAATGAAAATTTCGGGTATATTACCCCTAACCCTAACCCTTCACCCTCACAATAATACTTTCATCATTTTCTTCTTCCCCCTCTCCTCTCTTTGTCGCCGCCGGCAGCCACCCCAACACCCTCACCACCGCCGACTTCCACACCACACCGCCACCACCAAAATACTCCCCATCATTTTCTTATTCTCGTGGTGCGAAACACGCGCCTCCCCCTCCATTTATTTTAATACCGCCGACATCCACACCTCACACAACACCACATCATCATCCATCTTGGTTTTTATTCGATTAGAGGTGAGAAAACATGAGTTTTGGGTCAGGTTTGACTATTTTGGGTCAAACCCGAATTGAATCTTGGTATTTTGGGATGCTTAAATTCGAAATGGAAATGGGTTTTGTTATAAAAACGGGTTTGGTATCCATGGAGGTCGACTTTTAATTGATTCGGTGCTCGGATTTGGATTTTGATGCGTTTGGTTTGTATTTGGCTCGATGGAGCTCAACCGAGACCATAGGGTCTCGGTGTGGTTTCTTGGTTTGGCTTGATCTTGAGCTAATTCGTGGCTCTTGGCCCGAATGTTTTATTTTGGTTCGGTTGGGAGCTCAACGTGACCCCTTTGGTCCGTTGGTTTGATTGTGACTCGAGTGGGAGTCCATTTGAAGCTAGTTGTGGTTTCGGTTGTGCCACGACCCGAGTAGGTCCTTTCGGCAGTTTTGGAACGGCTCGAGGGAGCCTAAACCAAGACCGAATAGGTCTTGGGTTCGAGTCTTGTGACTCACGGTTCTAGCCGAGACCCAAGTGGGTCATTTGGCTCGGGTTTTGGCTTGGTAAACCAACCCGGAATTTGTTATTATTTGATGGTCATTGTTGTGACTCATGCTGTTGTTTTGTGATATCGATACTTGGGCATTATATTGTTATTATTGTTTTTGGCCGAATGTGGGTTGAGTTTGTAACCTCATGGTTTCGGCTAATGGATTAACTTTGATATTGTGGAAGTTGTGTTGACGAGTATGGATTTGGGGACCGAATGTGAGACGGTCAATTAGATGACGGAGATAGGTTAGTTGGGTGCCGTAGTCGGACCCTCATGTTGTAGCACGTGAATATGGGATTGTTTGGACGGAGTTGATTTATATTGTGGCTTGTTTTTATTATTTTGGACTTGGACTATGAGCCGAGGGTCATGACTCGGACATGTGACCAAATTCTATGACTCGATAAATATTTAAAAGTCGAAATCAAAAATAATACTCGTTATAATATTATTAAGAATATAATCGTTTATATACGTATATATAGACGCGTTAAACGTATATATATATATATATATATATATATATATATATATATATATATATATATATATATATATATATATATATATATATATATATAAATGCGTATATTAATAATAACACGATCACGAGTAAACGTATAATAATAAGACGATAGTTATTATACTATGAAAATAGTGTAATAAATGTCGGGATATTATTATAAATAATAACTATAAAAATAACGGCGAAACATAAGTCGGGTAAATAATAATTAAAAATGTGATTTTATTTTATAAATTAGAAACTTATCGAGTTATACGAATGGTGGGTCTTTAAAGTCCAAGTGGGCTTATTATTGTGACTTTGTGTTGTCACGGATATATGACGGTTAATATAAACATTTTATATTATCGAATGACTTATTCTAGATTGAGTTATTTGACGATATAAAATGGGTATATTAATGGGCATCGTATCCCACGATGCCCATAGGATGTGGTATATATTTTAGGGTAATGAATTACTATATGTCTCGTGGAATTTGGCCGATTCGACGATATATATAGGGAATTCATTGGGCTACGACATATACCAAATAGAAATTTATGTGCAATGTGCTTTAGGTTGGGTATAATTTTGGAACGACATATTACGTAAATAAGTATGGGAGATTATCAAATCGACGGATTTAATAAGCTTCGATAACTATTTAAATAATATGTTGGGCTAACATTAGACCTATAGCTATCTTATTATTGTTCTTGGTTGAGGCATTTTGGTTTGAGCTGTGTCGACCCTCCACCCGTATGGATACCAAACGTCAAATTTCAATTGAATATGAAGTTAATTCGAGAAATGGATATTTTGGAAAGTAAAATGAATTACGTTCGGGAATGGGAATATTTGATTTTGAGGAAATGATTTCTGAACGGGTTTGATATTGTTAGGAAGTGCCGAGTCTGTAGTCGCCGTTACGTGAGTTGTTTGAGATTTCTTGCGTCTTTCTTCTATCATTCTTTTGAGGATTTCTGGACTTGAGGTGAGTCATAGCCCCACTTTTACTCTTGAACTTTGTTTTCAATACTTGGGGTGAGAAACGTGCAAATGCTTTATGTGGACTATTATCGCTTTTGATTTTAAAACTTGCTATGCTTATAGAACTAGGTAGAGCGAGGCCTAGACTAGATCTAGGTAAGCTATTGATTTGGTTGTTGAGCGAGGCCTAGTCCCCGAACTAGGTAAGCTATTGGATTGATTATAGAGCGAGGCCTAGACTTGAGCTAGGTAAGCTATTGATTGGTTTGATTTGAGCTATAGCGTGCACCTATAGGGATGATTTGTTTTGGTTGGTTTATTTTGGATGGATGAGTGAGCCCTAGTCTAGCTAGCAAGCGTTTTGCGTATATGTCCACTATATTGAATTAAGAATCTAAACCTATGATCTCACCAGCGAAAGCTGACTTTTAGCACGTTTTCTCAGGTAATTAAGTGATGCTCTGCGGATGCTTGGGATTGGAGGCTTGGCATTTGACACTGGTTATGGATCTATATTTCTAAAACTCTGATAACTATTGTGGAACTATATTTATTTCTTTTGGGCCTGACTTTGGATGATTTTGGGATAATGTAAACTTTAAAACCCCGCGTGGTTGTATTTTATTTTGTTTACTTTATCTCGTTCTTTTATGTCTTGTGTTTGGATACCAATCCCCGTAGCACCCCGAAAGCTTGTTGAGTCTTCCGCTGTATCAAATTTTGGGGGTGTTACAGATTGGTATCAGAGCCAAGGTTATAGAGAACTAGGTAAATATACACCTAAACTATAACCGATTTTTATAGAAAACGATCCTCGACCATTGCCCGCCAGCCCGCCAAGCCGAAGCATCATTGTTTGTTATTGAGGTATTGTGAGATTATTGAGATGATTAGAGATTTGAGGTTTCTTGAGATGATTTGAGGTTTTGAGGATTGTTGATTTAGTGATATTATGCGTTTTGAGGAATTATATGTGTTTTGAGGAATATTATATGGCTTAATTGTTTTGAGAATGGTTTTAGTAATGCGGTATTTTAAATCTTTCTTGATTATATACGATTTGGAATTATATGATGATTTTTGGATATGGTATTTTGAATTCGCGGTTTAGTTGTTTTGAAACACTTACACCTACCCTACGCCGTTGTCACAGACTATGGCCTCCCATATGCCAGATGTCGTTGAGGATATTCTTACTACACCGGTATTGCCAGCACGGTTCACCATGGCCCCTGATGACCCTTACCAGGTTGCCATGCATTCAGCTACTATGACACCGACAGGTTCTACTTCAGCACTACCTGCTGCATCTACGCAGGGACCCTCATCTTCTCTAGGGCTCCCTGGTACATCGAGGCAGCTTACTCTTCATCAGGCTTTGGCTCGCGTGGCACCTCGCTTTGCCCACCGAGCTACGGCACGCATGTCGGTACGCCCTACTCCATCACCTTTACAGATTGATGCTCATTCTCTTCTGTCTGAGGCGCCACCCACATCATTGCGTCGTCGTCCTAGATCACCTACTACATCTCCATATGGTTCACCTAGTAGGAGACGACGATTGATGATGTACTCTTCCGATGAGGAGGAGGAGGAGTACGAGGGTGAGGATGAGGCTGATGACCTTGAGCAGGAGGATGACCCTCAGGAGGCTGAGCAGGGTGATGATGATGACCCTGAGGAGGAGGATGACCCTCAGGAGGATGAGAGGCCTGATGATGACGACGTGTTAGTACCACCAGCTCAGGCTGAGGAGCCTGATTCACCTGTACATCCGATTGAGCCTGATTCACCTGATCATCCGTTTTTGTTTGAGTTGCCACCTGGTAGTCCCATTGAGTCGGATGCATCTTCTGAGGTTTCTGCTGAGCATGCAGAGTTGGGTGAGATTGGCAGGTTGTGGGCTCGAATTACTGAGCTTAGTGAGAGGATTGCACGTGTATCTGATCGACTTGAGAGAGTTATTGGAGAGTTTTTAGCAGATTTGAGAGTTGACTTGACTGTCGTTGTGGGCAGGACTACTGAGCTGAGGAGAGTTTTGATGGATGTTCACGAGCATATTGATAGTTTGTAGCGAGGATTTGTTACTGCTCGTGAGGCTGACCGCAAGCTATGGCAAAGGAATGCCGAGCTAGAGAAGGAGGTGGCTGACCTCAAGAGAGACCGAGACACCCATAGCGTGGAGCTGGGATCGTTATGGAGGGATCTTGATGGCTTGAGGCAGGAGTTGAGGAGCCTCTGCCAGCCGCGTGGCTAGTTGCTTGGGTTATGTTGTCTTGTTGCTTTCTTAACCGAGGAGTGTTCGGTTAGAAAAGCTATTTATCATATTTTGATGTATTTTGTTCAGTATTCGTCTCTCGTGGAACGATTAGTACGTTTTGTGTTACCCATTAGTTGGAACGATGTTAGATCGCTATTGTATGGTTGATGGTTATTAGTATATGGTATTATGTGATTTTGGGTGTTATGGAAATTGAGTCCTTATCCGTTTTACTGATGTTCCATGGTGTATTGTTGCTATTCTTTCCGTGACTTGGCTTCGTTGATTTAATTCTTGTTGAGCATATGATAAGTCCTATCGGAGACTCACAAACTTATATGATGTTTCAGATCAATGGCCCCACGAAGAAACCCTGTTAGAGCTACCAGAACTGGACCTGCAACGGCTACCCCTAGTCGTCGAGGGCGCCGTCCTACTCGAAATGTTGAGACCCCTACTCCTGATAACCTGGACACCACTAACCGCAACAACAGGAATCAAAATGTTGATGTTCAGGGAGACAATGATCATGTTCCACTTAATGCACCTACTGTGGATCAAGCAATGATCAATCAACTTGTGGAGCAACGAGTTGCTGAGCTACTAGCTGAGTCAAATCATTCCAACAATTCTGCTGGAGCTTTTCCACCTGTTCGTGCTAATGGATGTCACTACAAGGAGTTTAAGATTTGTGGACCGATTGAGTTTGGTGGAACTGAAGGAGTGGTTTACTTGGTTAGGTGGATTGAGAAGACTGAGTCTGTGTTCAATGTCAGTGGTTGTGCGGAGAATGCGAAGGTAAAGTTTGCTTCTTTTACTTTCAAGGATGAAGCCTTAACTTGGTGGAACAATTACCGTAACTCGGTTGGGAGTGATGTGGCTTATGCTATGACTTGGGAGCAATTTAAGTCTTTGCTGATTCAGACTTACTGCCCAAGGAACGAGATTAAGAAATTGGAAATTGAGTTCTGGAACCACAAGGTGAAAGGTACCGATATGGCAACTTACAATCGCCGTTATCGAGAGTTGGCCTTACTCTGTCCCGATATGGTTAGGACTGAGACCCAAAAGATTGAGAGGTATACCGATGGATTGCCGGTAGCTACCAGGAACGATGTGATATCTGCTAAGCCTACAAATATTCATGAGGCTATCACTATCGCTCAACAATTGATGGACTCTTTGGAATTGGAAGAAGCTGAGACGGATAAGAATGGAAAGAGAAAGAGGGATGATCACTCTAAGGGTAATGATCGTCGAAACAAGCGACAAACAACTGCTAGAGCTTATGCCATGGGAGATGGAGACAAGAAGAACCACAATGGAGATGCGCCCAAATGTAACCGATGTTACAAGCATCATTTTGGTCGATGTACGGTAATGTGCAAGAATTGCTCTAAGATGGGACACATAGCTAAGGATTGTAGAGCTCGACCACTTGCTATGGTTCAAGCTACTCCTGAAACTATGAGCAAAGCAAATGTTACTTGCTATGGATGTGGAAAGAAAGGACATTATCGGAATGAATGTAGGGAATCATGGAACCGAGGAAATCAAGGATCGGGTGGTAATGGGTACAATAATGGAAACCGTGGAGCTGGAGGAAACCGTGGACGACAAGATAATAGGGACCAACGTGTGGAAGCTGGAGTTGCTCATGGAAGAGTGTATGCACTCGGGAACGAGAGAGGAGAAGATCCGAACGTTGTTACTGGTACGTTCCTTCTCAATAATCGTTATGCTTCCATACTATTTGATACTGGTGCCGATAAGAGTTTTGTGTCCACTAAGTTTGCACCCTTACTTGAGAAACCCCCGATGGCCTTAGGAATTGGTTATGATGTAGAGTTAGCTAATGGAAACATAGAAAGGATTAAGACTATCATTCGTGGATGCACGTTAAACTTTCTGAACCGTCCTTTCAACATAGATCTTCTACCCGTCACATTAGGAAGTTTTGATGTCATTATCGGTATGGATTGGTTGTCGAAGTATCGTGCCCATATAATCTGCGATGAGAAGATCGTGCGGGTGCCTTACGGCAAGGAGATTCTGAACATACCAGGAGATAGAAAGGATTTGAGAGGCCCATCCAGATTAGCGGTCATATCCTGCACTAAGTTGCCGAAGCTAATGGAGAGAGGAAGTTACCTTTTCTTAGCCCAAATTTCTGAGGAAGGAGAGAAGGAGAAGAAGGAAAGGTGTATTGGAGATGTACCTATAGTTCGTGATTTTTCGGATGTGTTTCCCGATGATTTGCCGGGGATTCCGCCTACTCGACAAGTGGAATTTCAGATTGAGTTGATACCTGGTGCTGCACCTGTAGCACGAGCGCCTTATCGTCTTGCACCTACTGAACTGGAAGAGTTGTCGAATCAATTAGCGGAGTTAGCCGAGAAGGGATTCATAAGACCAAGTTCTTCACCTTGGGGAGCCCCGGTCTTATTTGTGAAGAAGAAGGATGGATCGTTCTGAATGTGCATTGATTATCGAGAGTTGAACAAGTTAACGGTGAAGAATAGATACCCGTTACCGAGGATCGACGATTTGTTCGATCAGCTTCAAGGATCGAGCGTGTATTCGAAGATCGATTTGAGATCGGGATATCATCAGCTTCGAGTGCGCGAGGAAGATATTCCGAAAACGGCTTTCAGAACCCGTTACGGGCATTACGAGTTTCAGGTGATGCCGTTTGGGTTGACTAACGCACCGGCGGTATTCATGGATCTCATGAATCGGGTGTGTAAGCCTTACTTAGATAAGTTCGTGATTGTGTTCATCGATGACATTCTGATATACTCGAAGAGTGAGAAGGAACATGAGGAGCATCTAAGACTTATCTTAGAATTGCTCAGGAAGGAGAAACTGTATGCCAAGTTTTCGAAATGTGAATTTTGGATTCCGACGGTACAATTTCTAGGTCATGTAATTGATAGACGGGGAGTTCATGTGGACCCTGCTAAGATTGAAGCGATTAAAGATTGGGCTGCACCTACGACCCCAACAGAAGTTCGTCAGTTTTTGGGATTATCCGGTTATTACCGAAGATTCATTGAGGGATTTTCGAAGATAGCAAAACCGTTGACCAAATTGACTCAAAAGAGTGTTAAGTATGAATGGGGGGATAAGGAAGAGGAAGCCTTTCAGTTACTTAAGGAAATGTTGTGTAGTGCTCCTATTTTGGCGTTACCCGAAGGTAACGAGGATTTCGTCGTCGATTGTGACACTTCTCATAAAGGTTTAGGAGCGGTGTTAATGCAGCGAGAGAAAGTGATAGCTTATGCTTCCCGACAGCTCAAGAAGCATGAGAAGAATTACACCACCCATGATTTGGAGTTAGGTGCTGTGGTTTTTGCTTTAAGAATATGGAGACATTACCTGTATGGAACCAAGTGTGTAGTGTTTACTGATCACAAAAGTCTGCAACACATTCTGAACCAAAAAGAGCTTAACATGAGGCAGCGACGTTGGATTGAGTTGCTAAGCGATTACGATTGTGAAATTCGCTACCATCCGGGTAAAGCAAACGTTGTTGCTGATGCTCTTAGTCGAAAAGAGAGAATTCCACCATTACGGGTTAGGTCATTAGGAATGACTATCGTATCGGCATTACCGACTCAAATATTGGAAGCTCAAACGGAAGCATTGAAAGCAGAAAATAAACCTGCTGAGAATATATTTGGGATGGCAGAAAATGAGAAAGGATTGGTTAAGCGTTCTGATGGAGTGTTATGTTTTGGAGAACGAAGTTGGGTACCATTGTATGGAGGGATTCGAGAATTGATTATGCATGAGTCGCATAAGTCGAGATACTCCATTCATCCTGGGTCGGACAAAATGTACCAGGATTTGAAGAAATTATATTGGTGGCCAAATATGAAGGCAGATATAGCATTATATGTTAGTAAGTGCTTGACCTGCTCTAAGGTTAACGCTGAGCATCAAAGACCGTCAGGATTGTTGACGCAGCCAGAACTCCCGGTTTGGAAGTGGGAGCGGATTACGATGGACTTTATTACCAAATTACCAAAGACAGCTAGCGGTTGCGACGCAATATGGGTAATTGTGGATCGTTTGACTAAGTCTACTCATTTCCTGGCGATTAGTGAAGATGATAGTGTGGAAAAACTTGCGAGATTGTATGTGAAGGAGATTGTTTCTCGTCATGGGGTTCCGATATCGATTATTTCGGATCGCGACAGCCGTTTCACGTCAGCATTGTGGCGATCACTTCAAACCGCTTTGGGGATGAGACTTGATATGAGTACTGCATATCATCCCCAAACCAATGGTCAAAGTGAGAGAACTATTCAAACTTTGGAGGATATGCTTCGTGCATGCATCATAGACTTTGGTAAAGGCTGGGAGAAATATCTACCCCTTGCGGAGTTCTCCTACAATAATAGCTACCACACAAGTCTTAAGGCTGCACCATTCGAAGCTTTGTATGGTCGAAAATGCCGTTCACCTATTGGTTGGGCAGAAGTTGGAGATAGCCAACTCACAGGCCCTGAGCTTATCTTGGAAACTACGGAGAAAGTAACGCAGATTCGAGATCGACTGCAAGCAGCTAGAGATAGGCAGAAAAGCTACGCCGATCAGAGGCGTAAACCCCTAGAATTCCAGGTTGGAGACAGAGTGATGTTGAAAGTCTCGCCTTGGAAAGGTGTGATACGTTTTGGGAAACGTGGGAAACTTAATCCCCGCTATATTGGACCATTTCTTATTTTGGAAAGAATTGGGCCCGTAGCGTATCGTTTGGAATTACCTATGGAACTGAGTAAAGTTCATGACGTGTTTCATATTAGTAATCTGAAGAAATGCCTTTCAGAGGAAACACCAGTTATACCGATCAAGGATATTCGTGTGGATGAAAGTTTGAATTTTGTGGAAGAGCCGATTGAGATAATGGATAGAGAGATCAAACGACTCAAGAGGAGTCGTATTCCACTTATCAAAGTTCGTTGGAATTCGCGGCACGGACCGGAATTTACGTGGGAACGTGAGGATGAGTTTCGAAAAAGATATCCGAAGCTTTTCACTTCGTAGATGGGTTATTTCAAGAGAAACCCGGGACGGGTTCCTTCTGAGGCTGGGAGGATGTGACAACTGGCAAAATAGGGAGCCGTTTTATAAAACCCGCATTACATTTAAATAATAAATATAGAATTTTTGAAAATTTATTGTGACGAGATATTTCACGAACATTGGTACTTGATTTTAATCGTACGATGTTTATGGGATTTAGTTATTTATTTATGGTTTGATTCGTTTCGTTCGTGATGATTTATTTTGAGATCGTTATCTTTGGCACTACATTGACTCCGGCACTAGATTAACCTAACAAGATTTTTATATTTTACAAAACGGTAGCGATTCACCGTTAAACAAATATTATGTCTTTCGTACATATCTATATTTTTTTTCGGGAAGTGTTGTTGGGAAATCAATTATGACGTGTACGTGTATGTTTGACGAAAATTTAATACTTTTATGAACGGGTAATCGGGTTACGGGAAAACCGATTAAAAAGAGTTCACTAATTATTAAAGTATTTGTGGCTAACTTTGGAAAAAGGAAACTTGAGGGACTAAAATGAAAATTTCGGGTATATTACCCCTAACCCTAACCCTTCACCCTCACAATAATACTTTCATCATTTTCTTCTTCCCCCTCTCCTCTCTTTGTCGCCGCCGGCAGCCACCCCAACACCCTCACCACCGCCGACTTCCACACCACACCGCCACCACCAAAATACTCCCCATCATTTTCTTATTCTCGTGGTGCGAAACACGCGCCTCCCCCTCCATTTCTTTTAATACCGCCGACATCCACACCTCACACAACACCACATCATCATCCATCTTGGTTTTTATTCGATTAGAGGTGAGAAAACATGAGTTTTGGGTCGGGTTTGACTATTTTGGGTCAAACCCGAATTGAATCTTGGTATTTTGGGATGCTTAAATTCGAAATGGAAATGGGTTTTGTTATAAAAACGGGTTTGGTATCCATGGAGGTCGACTTTTAATTGATTCGGTGCTCGGATTTGGATTTTGATGCGTTTGGTTTGTATTTGGCTCGATGGAGCTCAACCGAGACCATAGGGTCTCGGTGTGGTTTCTTGGTTTGGCTTGATCTTGAGCTAATTCGTGGCTCTTGGCCCGAATGTTTTATTTTGGTTCGGTTGGGAGCTCAACGTGACCCCTTTGGTCCGTTGGTTTGATTGTGACTCGAGTGGGAGTCCATTTGAAGCTAGTTGTGGTTTCGGTTGTGCCACGACCCGAGTGGGTCCTTTCGGCAGTTTTGGAACGGCTCGAGGGAGCCTAAACCAAGACCGAATAGGTCTTGGGTTCGAGTCTTGTGACTCACGGTTCTAGCCGAGACCCAAGTGGGTCATTTGGCTCGGGTTTTGGCTTGGTAAACCAACCCGGAATTTGTTATTATTTGATGGTCATTGTTGTGACTCATGCTGTTGTTTTGTGATATTGATACTTGGGCATTATATTGTTATTATTGTTGTTGGCCGAATGTGGGTTGAGTTTGTAACCTCATGGTTTCGGCTAATGGATTAACTTTGATATTGTGGAAGTTGTGTTGACGAGTATGGATTTGGGGACCGAATGTGAGACGGTCAATTAGATGACGGAGATAGGTTAGTTGGGTGCCGTAGTCGGACCCTCATGTTGTAGCACGTGAATATGGGATTGTTTGGACGGAGTTGATTTATATTGTGGCTTGTTTTTATTATTTTGGACTTGGACTATGAGCCGAGGGTCATGACTCGGACATGTGACCAAATTCTATGACTCGATAAATATTTAAAAGTCGAAATCAAAAATAATACTCGTTATAATATTATTAAGAATATAATCGTTTATATACGTATATATAGACGCGTTAAACGTATATATATATATATATATATATATATATATATATATATATATATATATATATATATATATATATATATATATATATATATATATAAATGCGTATATTAATAATAACACGATCACGAGTAAACGTATAATAATAAGACGATAGTTATTATACTATGAAAATAGTGTAATAAATGTCGGGATATTATTATAAATAATAACTATAAAAATAACGGCGAAACATAAGTCGGGTAAATAATAATTAAAAATGTGATTTTATTTTATAAATTAGAAACTTATCGAGTTATACGAATTGTGGGTCTTTAAAGTCCAAGTGGGCTTATTATTGTGACTTTGTGTTGTCACGGATATATGACGGTTAATATAAACATTTTATATTATCGAATGACTTATTCTAGATTGAGTTATTTGACGATATAAAATGGGTATATTAATGGGCATCGTATCCCACGATGCCCATAGGATGTGGTATATATTTTAGGGTAATGAATTACTATATGTCTCGTGGAATTTGGCCGATTCGACGATATATATAGGGAATTCATTGGGCTACGACATATACCAAATAGAAATTTATGTGCAATGTGCTTTAGGTTGGGTATAATTTTGGAACGACATATTACGTAAATAAGTATGGGAGATTATCAAATCGACGGATTTAATAAGCTTCGATAACTATTTAAATAATATGTTGGGCTAACATTAGACCTATAGCTATCTTATTATTGTTCTTGGTTGAGGCATTTTGGTTTGAGCTGTGTCGACCCTCCACCCGTATGGATACCAAACGTCAAATTTCAATTGAATATGAAGTTAATTCGAGAAATGGATATTTTGGAAAGTAAAATGAATTACGTTCGGGAATGGGAATATTTGATTTTGAGGAAATGATTTCTGAACGGGTTTGATATTGTTAGGAAGTGCCGAGTCTGTAGTCGCCGTTACGTGAGTTGTTTGAGATTTCTTGCGTCTTTCTTCTATCATTCTTTTGAGGATTTCTGGACTTGAGGTGAGTCATAGCCCCACTTTTACTCTTGAACTTTGTTTTCAATACTTGGGGTGAGAAACGTGCAAATGCTTTATGTGGACTATTATCGCTTTTGATTTTAAAACTTGCTATGCTTATAGAACTAGGTAGAGCGAGGCCTAGACTAGATCTAGGTAAGCTATTGATTTGGTTGTTGAGCGAGGCCTAGTCCCCGAACTAGGTAAGCTATTGGATTGATTATAGAGCGAGGCCTAGACTTGAGCTAGGTAAGCTATTGATTGGTTTGATTTGAGCTATAGCGTGCACCTATAGGGATGATTTGTTTTGGTTGGTTTATTTTGGATGGATGAGTGAGCCCTAGTCTAGCTAGCAAGCGTTTTGCGTATATGTCCACTATATTGAATTAAGAATCTAAACCTATGATCTCACCAGCGAAAGCTGACTTTTAGCACGTTTTCTCAGGTAATTAAGTGATGCTCTGCGGATGCTTGGGATTGGAGGCTTGGCATTTGACACTGGTTATGGATCTATATTTCTAAAACTCTGATAACTATTGTGGACCTATATTTATTTCTTTTGGGCCTGACTTTGGATGATTTTGGGATAATGTAAACTTTAAAACCCCGCGTGGTTGTATTTTATTTTGTTTACTTTATCTCGTTCTTTTATGTCGTGTGTTTGGATACCAATCCCCGTAGCACCCCGAAAGCTTGTTGAGTCTTCCGCTGTATCAAATTTTGGGGGTGTTACATAAGGTGAATTGGTGAATGTAGAGATAGTATATGGTTGATTTGGATCAGATTAAGCCTATCCAAAGATAGGCTTGGGTTGGCGTTTTTCCCCTATTTCAGTTAGGGACTAAAATTTGTAAGTTCTTATTTAATTCTTAAGTACTCAATTCCTTTTGTGTACTTTAGAAATTAATTGCTGCAAGTTACTGTTTCATTGAGATTGTATGATGTTATTCAGTTAGTTATAGTGATTACTTGAGCTTGTTTAATCATTTGTGTTACTGCTAATTAGAAACTGTAAGATAAAGTGTTTCAGTGGATGATGAATCTGAGGTATTGATCTGTGGTTGTTCATTGATGTTGCTTCTTGTTTATCTGGTCTCATTTGTAGTTCTGTGATATTGATGAAGCATTGTTGAGGTTTATTGTGTCCTGAATCAGTGTAATGTAGTGTAACTAATAGTTTTAAGAGTGTTTGGATTTGCTTTGTTCTAGAGTGTATTGTTGTTATTTTGCTTGTACTTCTGCTTTACTAGTTCACTTTAGGGTAGGATAGATTCTTAATATCATAATTTCAGTAGGATTATAAGCTTTAGTCAACATTAGCTTAGAATTTCTTTTCTACATGAATACTTTGTTATCTGCTCATGTGTCCTTAATCATCTGCTGATATTTCTGTTTGTGGTGTTGAATTTTATGCTTAATCATGCTCATTACACATCTAATGATAGATTCAAGGGATTAAAATTGGTTTTAGTCAATGTTGTAGTGAAATTCATAAGTCAACTAACTGCACACATTTGAATATGAATCAGTTCTAAGCTTCTTTTCTAGGCCATAATTAGGATAGCCATTGACAGTATATGATAGGGCTTTTTGTTTTTAGAATTTCAACTTGGTAGTCTAGCTTTTACCCCATTGGTTTTATATTTTCAACTTATCTAATGAGCTTATTAATGTCTGTAAGTAAGGTGTATAGACTAGGGCTGCTGATGTGATTTCATACATGTAGAAATGATTTCTGGCTTGTAGCTTAGCTTATAATTGGTTTCTGAGTTCCTGTGGTAGTGTTTTAGTGTTTTTTATTGTTCATTTGCTTATAGCTTATTCTGAGTTGGATCTGCTTATTCATTAGCTTATTCTCAACTGCTTATTACTTAGTGTCTGTGTTTCTGTGCTTCTTATGATCTGAGTTTGATATCATTGTGCTAATTTGTTCATTATATATCTGTGTTATCAGTTTGGTTAAGTTTTGTGGCAAGTGCTTATAAATAAGCATTTGCCATAAGCTGTTTCTACCTAAATAAGCACTTCTGCTTATTATTTTCTTTTCAAAATTTTTCTGCAAGCTTTTCATATTATTTTAGAATTTCTGTAAATTTTTCATATTTTTCTGAGTTGATTTGATATTTTTCTTAATTTTTCTTCAATTATAATCATTTTTAAATCCTTTTTAATATACAAAAATCAATAAAAAAAATCAGAAAAGGCTTTTAAAAATACAAAAATATTTTAGGAAATTCTTTTATAATATTTTAGATTTTTCAGAATAGATTTATATTTTTCCCATTTATTTTTACATTTTCCTTTATTTTTAATTACTTTTTAATTCCAAAAATAGAAAATAAATAAAAAGCCAAAAAAATAATTTTCTTTTTCTCAAAATTCTTTTTAATAGTTTAAGATTTTTAGAAACTTGTTTCACATTTGTAGGATCATTTTTAGTATACAAGTCACGTTTTATTTCGTACGTTACGTTTATAGTTCGCATTTCCGTTTTCTAAATTTAGACACTTGTGCATATATAGCTTGTACTTTCTGCTTTATTCTCTATTTCTTTTCATAATTTGAATTTCACCATCACTTTTCACTACACGGTTCACGAATCGATATTCGAGATTCCATTCAACTTTCGTTGGGAGAACGACCCGGGGAAATACTTTCACGAGTATTTCTTCGGAAACACAAACCCGTACTAAAAACGATTAAATCAAGAACCTAACCCAAGTCTAAAAAGATTATAACCCTAAACTCACGCCCTATAAATTGCAAAAATGGTACTTAACGTTTCACAAAATTGCAAAAACGGGACCGAGACAAAAAGTAGCGCAAAAAAGCCACCCACGTTCCACATTTTCGCAAAATCGCCAATGAGAGCCCTTTTCCGTTAATTTTCCCGTTAAGTGCCACGTAGTTGAGGGTAGTATCGTCATTTCACGGTTCCCGCCTAAAATAATATTAGACCCACCGAACAAGCACATTAATCCCCTGATCCAAACACTCCCTTGCCCAAAGTCAATCGCATTTTTTGTCCTAAAGTTTCCAATTACGATTTCCGTACCGGGAAAAATTGAAGAAGATGGTTAGTTTATTTGGGAAAAACCGCGAACGATCGTCTCCGATCCCTAATCTTCAACAACTTTACCGTATGTTTTGGGCATTGTTAATTGTTTAGATTTTTTTTATCTACAGTGATATGTGATTGTAATGAACAGTACGAATATGATGTGGATTATACATTAAGTTGATTTTTCATGTTGTTAGTGTGTGTGTGTTGATGTTTATTGTTTGCATACAACATCAAAGCCGACCTACTTCACTCTGAAAGTAACCCACGGTGGAAAATTTACGCCACTACCAGGAAGGATGTATGTTGATCTAGTTATTTCGTGGTATGATTGTGTGGATTATGACTTGTTTAGCTTTTACGCCTTTGAAGAGTTGGTAGCTGACATAGGTGTGAAAGGTGGGGTTGCAGGCTATTATTATAGGATACCAGGCGAGACGTTGGATGTTGGGTTGTACCCGTTGGAGAGGGATGAGGATGTGATGGATATGTTGGATTTGATTCCAACGCATAGAGAGATTGAGGTGTATGTTGAGATGAAACGCAGAAAACCCAAAAGAGGACGAAAATGTAAAATAACGGATGAAGTACGGGTGGAGCCTTCAAATGATCCTACCATCGATCCAGAACAAGCTGAGACTTCAATTGATGGTACCAATGGTCAATCACCTGTGCCTATGATTGCTGGTCAAGAACAACAAGCTGAAGATAATGTTGGTGTGGGAGACGATTTGATTACAGACACTCCTTCTGCGCAACCACATGTAAGCCGAGTTGTTGGTGACACAGACACTCATGCTGCGCAACAACCTGTAAGTGGCGTTGATGGCCCAGAACAAGTTGATGGCCCAGAACAAGTTGAGCAACAATCTCAACATACAGATGAGGACTTGTACCAGTTTGCCAGTCCTGGAGATAATGTTGGTATGGGAGACGACTTGATTACAGACATGGTTGCAGAACTTGACCAGAGTGAGGATGTGGTTTTAGAGCTCAACAAAAACTATGTTGATTTAGAAGAAGTAGTGGAAAGGGATGATGTGGAAAGGGATGATGTTGAAATCGATGATGTTGAAAGGGATGATGTGGGCACCTCAACACAGCAGGTAAACGAGGAAGAACATGTTGTACATGTGTCTGAGTTTGAAGATGAAGAGGATGATGTGACAGCCCCTATTGAGCCACAAGTGGAAATGACGGACTTTAAGTTTGATTTTGATCCCCACTTTGAGAATGTAGCAAAGTTAGCTGATGAGTGTATGGCGGATTATACGGATCATGATAGTGGCTATAACTTTGATGATGATTTTCATAGTGATGAAGAAGGCAATAATAACAAATTTGTCAACCTACGCAAGATAAGGTTAAAAGAAATAAGGAAGGAGTATGAGGGTAGGGCGAATGTCAAGAAGGGAGAGTTTTTTGTAACAGAAACATTTAAACACCCCAAGGAAATCAAAGATAAGCTCAGAATCTATGCGTTGGAGTCCCGAAGAGATATTAGGATTGAAAAGTGTGACCAAGAAAGGATTCAAGCGATGTGTAGAGGGACTGTTGTGGGTTATGGCAGAAATGATACAGGAAGTTGTCAACCATCAGCTTCTTCTTCGCAGTCAAAGGACAAATTTGCAAGTACCAAAACCTACAAAAAAAAGAGCAAGGCCATGTGCGAATGGTCCCTACATTTGTCAAAAGTGGGTGATGAAAGGAGTTGGAGTGTCAAAACATTAAATGATGAACATAAATGCCTACAAACAAGAAAAATTAAATTGTTGACTGCACGATTCCTTTCATCCGAGGTTGCTAAAATTCTTGTTAGGGACCGCACAGCGCCGACAGCTGCAATAGCAATGGAAATAAATGAAAAATTGCAGCTTGATGTCCCGACCACAAAGATATCAAGAGCAAGGGAATTTGCTCAGAAACAAATTGACGGCGACCATGAAGAACAATATGCCAGTCTTAGGGATTACGCTTTGGAATTGAAGAATAGAAACCCAGATACAACTGTGAAGATTCAAGTTGAAGCAAACCCTGATTCAAGTGTTTCTTCAAGGGTTTTCAGACGGATCTATGTTTGTATTGGTGCATTGAAAAAAGGTTACAAAGCAGGAAGAAGGGACATACTAGGGCTGGATGGGGCGTTTATCAAAGGACATCACACTGGTCAAGTCTTAACTGCTGTTGGTGTCGATAGCAATAATGGCCTCTATCCAGTTGCTTATGCAGTGGTTGAAACTGAGTCCAAGAGTTCATGGTTATGGTTCCTTAGCAATCTTGGAGATGACCTTGATTTGCAACCAAATTCAAACTTCACCTTTATATCCGACAGACAAAAGGTATAAACATTGTGTAAATTCAGTTACTTGATTTCCAATCCAATTCAATCCTCATTACCATAGTAAGTTTTGTACCAATCTACAGGGAATATTACCAGCCATTACAGAACTGTTTCCTGCTGCTGAACATCGCTTCTGTGTGCAACACATATATGACAACATGAAGCAGTTATTTAAGGGGGAGAGTATCAAGGAGCTTGTTTGGAGGTGTGCTAGAGCATCAACAATCCCTGAGTTTAATAGAGGAATGGAAGAGCTAAAATCAATCGACTCTAAAGCTTATGACTGGTTAAGGAAGATACCAGCATCATCATGGTCAAGGTCACATTTTTCAGGTACACTATACACATATTATGACTTTCATCTGTACTATTAATAATATTGAAAATGATTTTGATATTATGACTGTCATCTGTAATGTTAATAAGATTAAAAGTGATGTTGATATTATGACTGTCATCTGTAATATTAATAAGATTAAAAGTGATGTTGATATTGATATATTGGTTACAGGGAGAGCTAAATGTGACATCCTTCTTAACAACTTATGTGAATCGTTCAATAGCAAGTTAGTGGGCGGCAGAGATCAACCAATCATTGGTTGTTTGGAGTACATCAGGCAGTATCTTGTGAAGAGAAGTGTTAGTGTGCAGCATGTAATAGACAGATGTGAAGGTCTCTTAACCCCAACAGCAACTAAAATTTTAGAAACCATCAAGGAGGAAGCAACTGAGTATAAGGTTTTATGGAGTAGGGGGGATACATACCAGTGTGCGGGAGGTTGGGGTGACCAATGTGTTGTAAATATGCCGAAAATGGAATGCACATGTAGGAGATGGGAACTCACTGGTATTCCATGTAAGCATGCTGTTGCGGCTATCAACGACATGGCTAAACACAACAAGGAATCAACTGACAACATGGTTGTGATCCCAGAGGATTATGTGCACCAATGCTATTGGTTAACCACATGGAGGGCGATGTATCAACACAAGATTGAAGGAATTGCTGGTCGACACTTTTGGCCCAATTGCCCTATCCCTAGTGAACTAAAGCCACCTCACTACCATGTTCCAATTGGGAGACCACGGAAGAAGAGAAGAGTGTCAAGGGATGAGATTGCTGAACAGGTTATGAAAAAATCAATGGTCAAGAATGGGAAGCTGTCAAAAAGGGGCAAGACTGTCAAATGTGGTGCATGTGGTGGGGAGGGTCATAATAAGAGAGCTTGTACGGGACGAAGAGGCAACCGAGGGACAAGAAGAAGGGAAGGAGTACCAGATGAGGTACTAGAAAGATCAAGTCAGCCAGTGGGATCTTCTGCAACAGAGGTGGGAGCAGGGCCAAGTCAGCCAGTTGGAACACAAGCAAGTGAGGTAGCAGGAGGGCCAAGTCACCAAGTTGGAACACAAGCAAGTCATGTATCACAATCTACTGGGAATGGTGGAGGTCAAAGGAAGAGTAGGATTAAGAGAAAAGCCAAAATCGCCAAGTGAGTCAACACAATTGTGATGGTGCAATAACCTTTGGTTGGTTATTTGTTTATGTGTTTTAACACAATGAGTGTATAGATTGTGTAACTGAGTTTCTGTCTTCTAGACAATAATTTGTACGTGATTTGTTTTTTAGACTTGATTAATCAGGAATGATATTTGTTTTCATTTTGGTTTACCATCATTATTTGCTGCATAATGCTGTGCACAATTTGTGGTTTGCCAACAACATATACTTATTTGTTGTATTATGTTGTGCACAATTTATGGTTTGCCATCATCATATACTTACGTATATTGAATGACCCAACATGCCCACTACATAAGTATACCGAATGACCCAAACTTGTTTTGACTTTTTGTAAGTCAAAGTTGATAAGGAACCAGAAACCAAGTTTACTGCATATAATAACAAGGACAACCAAAACAACGATGATCCCACTATACTGCTAAAATAAAACACTTTTTATTAACATGAAGGTCAATACAAACCAGGGATGACCTTATACCCTGTGATGATACAACCCAGAAAGATGTCAACACACCTAAAGCAACTTAATGGCGATGAAAAAAAAGAGCCAACTAAAAATAAGAAACTTGTTGAGCTTCTTAATCCGCTGATCCTTCTCCCTCATCAACCTCACCTGCTCCTCGAACTCTTCTTCAAGCTCATTCCTCGCCCTCAACAGGCCAGGAATCACAGCAACTGCTCGGCAACACATTGGAGGATCCGTCCATCCAATAAACCCACATGAAGGACAACAGTAGAATCGTCGTCCTGGGTTCCTGTTTGTCCAGCTTGTTTTGATTGTTGCTTGTTTCCCACAGTCACAGATCACGACCATATTTTTTGCCAGATTTCGGAAAGTGTGAAAGTTTGATGTGCTGCAACGTTCATATTTAACTGGGAGTGGATATTGTACCGTTTGTAAAAAAGGCAAACAATCGCTTGCAAATTTAGTCCCTCAAGCTACAGTGTCACTAGCTTAATACCCGATGAACAGTGAAATGACGATACTACCCTCAACTACGTGGCACTTAACGGGAAAATTAACGGAAAAGGGCTCTCAGTGGCGATTTTGCGAAAATGTGGAACGTGGGTGGCTTTTTTGCGCTACTTTTTGTCTCGGTCCCGTTTTTGCAATTTTGTGGAACGTTAAGGACCATTTTTGCAATTTACCCTAATACTTACTTATAACACAACCCTAATAAATCTCACACTTCAAACACTCCGCCTCTCTCACCAGCAAAGAACGCCTCTTTCTTTCATCAAACAAAAAACAGATCTACCCCACCTTATCACAGCCACTCTAAGATCAATAAAAATAAAATACGCCTCCCACTCTTTATCTTGTTAACTGCTCAGACAAAGTCACAATCCAAACTAATATTCATCCCTGTTATTCATGATATCTCATGATTTCTTCAAACCATGTTTTCAGCTCAAGATATTGTGAAGCAAGGTCACAGGTAGGTAGCTTTTGTGTTGATGTTTTTTCTTGTTAAACCGAACGAAAAAGGAAGAATGAAACTCATGTCCAGCTTTGTTCTTACTTATAAATGGTTCAAATATTGAAATAGAAGCTTGTCTTCAAAACGGATCTTTGATGTAAATGCTCTTTCGTGTTAAGATCTTTTGAGGTCTTTGCGCTTGTTGAACCACACGATAAAGAGAAACTGAGATCTTTCTTTCTTTATTACTTGTTTTAGTTCGAATGGTAGGAGTGGGTTTGTTGTAGCCGAGAGTTGTTGTGATGCTGAGAATGTAAAGATAAAGAGGTAAGATGTGTAGGATAGACTGGATTGATTGATGTTTTGCTATCTGCTTCTCGTCCTTTTTCTTTTTGTTTTAAACGAAAGTAAGATGACTCTAAACGGTTAATGTTGATGAGTTAATCTTTACACTTAGTCGGATATTGAAACGAAGCGAAGCTTTAAATATAGATCGATGATGGCTATGGTTTCACACGTAAAAGTCTTGAAAAAATGTTACCAAAGTGAACCAAACTGAGATCTGTTGAGATATGTGTAACTTGTGTTGTAATGATGGATCTTTAAAGATAAAGAGGTTGTTTATGTTTAGAGAAAGGTAGGTAGTTGTCTTGTAAAATTCCTTACTCGATTAGATTCTTAACTCAATACAACTTTTAAGTCGATGAAGGTTTGTAAGTTGATAATAACTGCTAACTCGAAATAACTGCTAACTTGATAAGATTGATGTTAACTCGATAATAACTGCTAACTTGATAAGATTGATGCTAACTCGATAAAGGAAAACAAGTTAAGTATAGTTTGGCCTAAGAAGTGAACTAAAGAGGACCTTACTCGATAAACGATAAGGTTTTATAGCTAACTCGCCAAAACAGAACACTAACTTGATATATTTTCCTTACTTGATAACTAACTTGATAAACCAGCTTCTTAACTCGATGAACATTGAACTTAACTCGATGAACAGTGAACTTAACTCGATGACTGCACATCTAACTCGATAAGATATGTAATGAACAGTACCAGATCCCAAAAAAACAACCTTAAATCCTAGTTTATCTACCAAATTTAACCTAAAACAACCTATATCCCTTGATGAATGATACCACTTGTTGGGTCCCCATTTTACAACATAAGCACATAGAATTCTAGAGAGAGAAAGTAAGTAGAGAGAGAAAGAATGGAAGGAACTCTTGGAATGAAAATAAGACAATTGTAATAACTAGAGAACCAACAACCTCAAATGAGGGGATACAAGAGTATTTATAGGTGAGGTCTAAGGCATCTCTTAACTTTGATAATATTACATATTAAGCCCTTAGACCTTTACCAAACATGTAAACTTAGCATAAAACTATTAAAAACATATAAAATCATTAACGCACTAACATAATATTGCAACGTATTACAAAACTCAATGACCGACACTTGATTTAATAAAGTCTATTCCCAACATTTTTTATTTCTTTTTCTTTTAAAGTAAAGATAAATTAATTTGTAGTGTGTGATTTGCTTAGACCCGAAGTACTCGGACTAAGATCTTGGTATATAAAGTGCAAAAATAAATGTATAACTCATAATATAATGCTATAAGTATGTTTGGAAAAATGGAGACATTCGCATAATTGTTTTAATACTTCTAACTTAATTTTGACGGAGTCAATCAAATTTTGGCCGAATGGTTTTTTTTATTTTTTATTTATTATTATTATTATTATTATTATTATTATTATTATTATTATTATTTTTTTTTTTTATATAAAATTTTTTCACATAATGACTGGTAGACGGGCAACAAGCTGCGCCGCCACCCCTTTCTGAATAGCAAAACCAAACCTACTAAACACAAATCCTTGCCCCTGGGGGGTTGAATAATTGCTATGAACGACCCGTTGAACTCTGGCAAGGAACCGGATAGCTTCCGGTGCCAACGCCCCAAAAGTATCAAAGGCTAATGGGACAAAAACATGTTGATTATCCTCACAAGCTTGGGCATGCTTCTCAATCTTCTTGGACTCGGCTTTCCGCATCGCCTGCCCGGTTACAAACCCAGTATCTCGAAAACCGACGAGCGGGGATACCCCTGTAAGGTCCACACAAGCGTGTTTCCCGCCCACCTATCCAAACACAAGCACATCTGCTGGGCGGAGAGTAGATCTCCCATCCGTCGGGTCCGTTAGGAAATTAACTGGTGCCTCCTTTTTCGTCGATATCCCTGCCCGCCTAAGTATATCCCACAAGGCATCCCGAACAAAGTCATGGCGATACTTGAAACCTGGCAACTCTTTGCAATGGACCGCGTGTTCCCCATATTGGTCCAAACAAGCCTTCCGACAAACTGGGCAAGTTTCATCGTCTGGGAACATAGGAATCATTAGGCGGTATTTAAGAATCGCCCTATATTCAACTGCTGACATCCGTTGCCCCAACCCTTCAATAGGAATGATAGTCAGGAAGTCCTGGGCGTGGGGTCCTTGCAAGCATTCCACCACTGCTTTCTGGCGAGGAGACAAACCAAAATCATTCCCCATGTTCTGTGCAATTTTACTAAAAAGGGCATTCGCCAAAGTTTCCTGGGTCTTTGGTGGGGCGGTGTCCTTATTAGTGAAACCGCCAAGATCAAAATCCGGGAGAGACTCGCGCAGATATTCCAAAGCTTGTACGTAATCTGGGTCAAGATCCACGACCCCACTGTCCCGCAGGATGTGGTCCTGCAACTTCCAAGATTGGGCTCTAGAAGCCACAAAAGCATATACGACAACATCTCGAGCTGAAAGAAGCCCCAGGCCTCCTAGGCGCATCGGCAGTGACGCCATCCGCACACAACAATACCTTCAATAGCTTCCCGGAGCCCATTATCAAACCGAGATATCGCTTCCTCCATCATGGAAGGTTGGCACGTCCGCAGACCAAACAACAACTTAGCCACCCCCATGCAAGATCGAAGCAAGAGGAGCTCGCTTTGGGGGTCCCTTAGGCAAGGAAGGCGTCCCATAAGGTCAACGGCACCCAAAGCTCTCCTCACGGCCAACTCACTAATAAACTCCACATCTCGACTGACGGCTCCCCCCAGGAGTTTCACCCCTTTCTCCGGCCTCCCAATCTCACATGGGAAAAGCCCCTCTTTAAACTTCGCCCCGTTGCATGACGGCCAAAAAACCTCAGTTTTCTTAATATTCAGTTTAAGACCCAGTGATGGACCCTCTGACCTGATTATGTCAAGTGCTTTAGCGACCTCTGTTGTATCCCCCATAATTGTCCCGTCATCCAGGTACCAAGCGTGGAAGGGAAGTTTGCAGTTTTCTTGCACTTGGAGAACTAAGGGGTGCAAGGCTAGGGCAAAGAGGAGTGGTTCCAGAGGATCCCCCTGCTGAACTCCAGTGGTAGCCCCAATGCAGTCATTACCAACATATAGCCTAGCTGGTTGTGCGTAAATGAACTTCACCCACGGGTAAATGCCCGGGCACCGGCAGTTAACCTCACGCAGGAGTGCCGTGCGGTCAACAAGATTGAAAGCGTTAGAGAAGTCCACTGTGAGCATGGCTAAGGATCCGTCAGAGTGGAAACAATTAAGAAACCTATTTGCACTATGAAGCACTGCCTCCGCCCCATTATTATTATTATTATTATTATTATTATTATTATTATTATTATTATTATTATTATTATTATTATTATTATTATTATTTTACAAGTCAACTTTGTGTGTTTGGATTCTTTGGAGACATGATAGTCACTGTAAATGTTTGGTTGGTTACTATAACAATCAAAATATGCGTTTATAGCCATAGCCTTATTCTAGTAGTACGAGGTGGTTTTTTTAGCATTCCGTGAGCATGTTATTTCGATATTTTGACAACAATTGTATGTCCCGTTATTAAGAAAAAAGTTGTGTACCTAAAACTGAAACGGAAGAAATTAGACTACCGCTTATATATGTACTCAAATTCTAGCATCATAAATCTGCTATGGAATACATATCTTACATTATACATCAACACAACCATGTGCAATTCTAAAACATGTAAGTAGATGAAACAGGCACAAATATTTGTATATGACAAACAATATTACGTTAACAAACGTGTGGATACATGACGCAAGTTTACTACTTCAACGGATGAAAAGCCAGCTGAAGCTTCCTTTTCTTACATAATTTTGCCGGATTTCTATAAATAGTAATCACAGGCGATTTGCCATCTGATAAGACAACGCGTGCAATGCTAAAAGATTCACCTTTTTCATCAGCAAATTTCCACTCGTTCATACTTAAATAAAACCAGTCCTTCTTTGCCACTGAAGTTGATTTAACTTCTATATATTCCTTGCTTTTATCCTTACCTTTAACAAGAATATCATATGGCAGTCCGGACTCTTTAACCTCATTGACCCATGTTACCTTTTTGTCACGAAGGGTGGAAGAAAAGTATCTGAAAGCCTCACGTTCTCCTTCCTTCCCAGTTATGACACGTTGTGGGGGACCTGAAACTGTATTTTTTCCTTTACCAATAACAGAATCTGATTGGTCATTTAAAGCTTCATCATCTTCCAAGATTACAAAGGGCATCGATGAGTCTGGATTTTCATCGATGATCCAGTCACCATTACTCTCAAATAATCCTTCTGCAGCATCCAGTTTTGTTTCATCAAACCCGGGTGTGGTTTTCCAATGGACAGGTGGCCAACTTAAGTTTTTTCCAAACTTCTTAGTGGTAGTCGACCCCACTTCTTTTGTCTTCGATGCATATTTTAAGCATGATGCAGGTTTCCCTCTTGATCTTCTTTGGAGCTTCTTAGATGTAAACTTTGCGGGACTTAAAACATCCAATGACCACTTGGATTCTTTTCTTGGGAGCTTCAATAGTTTTTGCTTATTTGTTGAAAACAGCTCCATTTTCTCCTCTATGTAACCTGATTCTGTCGCTAAAATCATGTGGAGAAAATTTGCTAAGGGCAATTCAGGAACTCCGGCAACAAGAAAACGAGAAAGCTCCATAGAAAGCGAGCGGGAATCTGAATCAGATGCAGGAGTTGCATACAGGATGTTGTCCTGCAGAAGACAACTGCACTCAAGTCGCTTATTGGATTCAATACCATATTTCTTTATGACGTTCTTGTAGAACAACTTTTCCACCACGACAATCTTTAGGTTCTTGAATTCAGAATATTCTTTTCGATGGAAGCTATAAATGTAGCGTTGAGCATAGGGGAAAGCCCCGCTTATGAAGTTAGTTATAAAGCTATTATCCATCATGCCAGAGTATCTTGCTTCACGAGTCACAACCTGCAGAAACCATAAAACAGACGAATGATACAAAGTACTTCAACTTTATATATACAATTATCCCTACAGTCACCGGCAGCACAAAACCATCTGTGACATATTTGTTAAGTTTGAAAAAAAAAAAAAAAAATGGATGGGGCGGGTGGGTTGTAAAATGGGTCAAACAAGTCGAGTTTGAAACAGTTTGTTTCAACAATCAGTTTTGTGGATAGTTAATGTGTTAAACATACAGGTTAGGTTGACCCACAATCAGCTTTTTGAGCGACTTTTTAAAGATAACGCGTTAATAACGATTACAAAAACAATCTAATATTTTTTAAAGTAAAACCATGTAAGAGGCTGTAAGCATTGAAAATACACTTTGGGCGACTTTCAACTCATTTGACTGTTCACCCATTTGACCTGTTAGGCAGATAACGTAACACAAATCAACCCATTTATAAGTAAATGGGTTGAAATCGCTACCTCTAGTTTCGTTCTAGTATTATAGGCAAACGAAAGATCACACAACGTCTTCATAAGATATAAGTTGAACCAAGAAAAACCAATGAAGAAATTTTATGTTGCTACAGAAGTCCTTTTAAATTCGTTCTCATATATTTTAGAATTTTCCCTATATTTTATATTTGAATATTTGCTAAGTGTTAGTATGTGTGTGAGGGAGAGCGAATGTGAATACCTCAGAAAGAGAAGGGATTCCCAGTCTCCGTAATAAAATAGAAACCTTATCCTGTAGCATTTTCTTTTCTTCAGTACTAAGCCGCCCAAAACTCAAAAAATGAACATTCTTCAAGTTCATGAATTCTTTTCTTAGCTTCTTATTGTCACACCAACATACGAGACCAAATGATTGATGCAGTGATACCCATTTATTTTGCACAGTCGGAAAGATCCTCGTTTTCCATTTCTCCATACTCTTCTTCATGTAATCAATATCTTTAGAACTCAGAACCCTCGAGTCTAATCCATCACTCCATTTTTTTAGAACATGGAAAAACTGACACATGAAACAAAATAACGATGAGAAAAAGCTTCCTGTATATATGAAATTGGCCAGTTTAGGTTATTGTCCATTAATATATGAAAGGAGTCACCTGGTTTGACAGTCACCCAAAGTATAAATAAGAATAAAACTATGTTTTTTAGCTGAAGTGGAAATGGGTCACATGGTTTGAAAGTCGTATATTGACAGCAAGAGTATATGCACAAACAAATGACTATATTACTTTACTCACTGTTTTAGCTGCCTGATATGGTAAACTCTCGGTTGATAACTGTAGCAGAGACTGCAGATAGCTAAGGAGAGGAGGATTTTCAGCTACTCCAAACTCATTCACAAAGAAATTATGGAGGCCAGGATAAACATTGCATAACATCTTATTGAAAAGAGGATGAATTGACTTTGTTTGTTCTATTAAAGAATCATGCCAATATACTTCACTGGGAGATAAAAATGAACCAGACACCACTTCATGCGTGGAACTAAATGAGTGTGGAACAAATATGAAAGCTTGAGAATGCAATTTCTTGACTATCTTTCGCTTTGAGATGCTCATCTCATTCGATAAGTATGTGTAGAACTTGGACATCTGAGATATGCTGGTAAAGGTAAATTTATAAATGGTTAACAAGCAAGTTAAAGGAAAAGAAAAGACAAGAAAAAAAATATATAGAAAAAAAGAAATTGAAATAGTGATACCTGGCCCTGAGAGGTATCTTAGATCCTCTCCAAACTTTGAGAATTGATAACGCATCATCAAGAGTGACTGTTTTCTTCAAGCCAATATCATTCGAAAACTTCACAGAGCTCACCTATTTAGCAACAAAAGTATAGCATATTATAGACTTATAGTTCCATAGAGTTACAACTTTTCAGACGAAATAAAATTAAAGTACTAACCTTTGGAACAGTGTATGGTGCCCTTTGACCAAGAACTGTACGCACCACTACACAGTTATGGAACAAATCTTTAGGGGTGTGAAGTTGATCATCCATACTAGAAGCCATCCATGGATAATCATGAAGCATTCTTATAACATAAGATTTAAAAGGTTTGTCACTAAAAGAATCGTCCCATAGTGTATCAAGTACCTTTAAAAGGTACACACCTTTTTCCTTATTACCGTTCGCGGAAACATGTGACAACAAATGCCTCAACTCCAGAGAAGTATATTTTATGACCTCAGCACGCTTTTCAACTTCAACTACTTGCACAAAATCAGTGACTCCTAATTTCTGCAGAAACGTTCTCCATTTCAATGTTCCGTTAGGCGCGGATTTGTAAACCGGGTGTTTCAAATAACCGATATCAATCTCATACCATGTCATATTGGCCCCAGTGACCAACTTGTTCATATCAACTGGATTCCCGAATTCTTTACTGAAATGAATTGGCACATCAACAGGCCGTTTGCACCCATAATTTGTGGAAATATAAGCATTGTCACTTAACTGTGAGAATATGTGCTCCTTCTCGGGACTGCATTTGGAGCACGTTGATTCTAGATGATACATTATAAATGATAGGTACTCAATCATCAACTCCCTACTTTCGGTCAACACTTTTTCATCACATATTGACGGTAAGATGTGCCATTTAAAAACTTCATGAGCAGATAACCTCTGGACGCCAAATTTGTAAAGCATTTCGGTTATGTTTTCAGGATGATCACCAAAAAGGTCCGGATCAACTATTCTGAGTTTCGGACTTGGATACAACTTCCCAAATATTTCAAAACCAGGCTCGTCCCTAAGAAACCAGATTCCACTTTCGCTAGTTGATGCATAATTACCATCTAAAAGAGGAATAAACGGTAATTGGCTGAGGGAACTTATAACATCAAACTCAGTTTCATCAACCAACATCAAAAACAAAACATTCAGCCAAGAGGATAGCCAACTCAGGCCCAATGATTTAAGAGAATTAGCCCGACATAAAGATATCATAACTTGAACAAGAAATTTGGGTCCACATTCTTCAATGCCTAAAGCTTGTGCCAATGAATCTGAGAGAACCACATCTTTATTCAAGTAGCCGACACCGAGATGCTCCCTTATCAAACTATCAGGCAACAAAGAACGGATTTGTTCTGTCCAGTTTCTCACTACGTTATGTGGGCGGACCCACTCATTGCAGCCCCCTTCTAGAAGCAGACAGTTAGACTCACGCAACTTGGAGATAATCATACGTGGAAGGGAAGAAAAAAACCCGTAAGCACCCTCTCCAAGAGAAACGAAGCTCAAAAAGACAGAAACACCCCTTGCTGGATTCTCCCTAAAACATGGAAGGCTACAGAATGACAGCTCAGCACTCACGAACACATTTGGAAACTCAGATAGTAACCATTGGTTCCATGGACTATCTGCATCAACTTCTTCCAATGACGAGGAAACTATAAAATCCGCTTGGATGATAAAGTTCAAACCGTAATACCCTATTGGACGAAGAAAAGCAAAAACAAGTTGTGGGCACAGATACGGGGTGTAGTTTCCATTATTTGAATCTTTTAACATAAGTGCCATTGATATTTCAGTTGTTTTGACATCCTGCCGGACATGATCCGCTTGCAGTCTAAGCTTTTTGATAAACCAGGTTGCTTTTTCATTATGAGAAGATATTTTAACCATACCGTCTCCAACGACTTCTTTTCTCATGAAATTGTATGAACCATGTACAAAATTTATGTACTTGATACATTTAAGCCGTTGAAGGAATAGCATTACATGCGGATGGAGTTTACGAAATATGGAAATTATATCTTCGACTGCAAGCACTTCATTTTTCTTAGAAAGTACCATGCACGTTTTCCAACGTTTTTCATCCTCTGGATCACAATCCGAAGCAACCATCTTGGAAAACATACTAACATCACGAGGTGGAACAGCTGTTGCCGAACCATTACTTATGTTAAACTTGATATTGAACTCATTAGAATGTATTTCCGGAGCATCACTAACGCGAAATACAGATTTGAAACCTATGCCTTTGTTATCAATATACGTATCACCACTAGGTTCCTTCTTTTTGATATTGCAAACATCATCACGAAGTGCTTTAATGCTTTCAACAGAAAATCCTTGATCATTATTCAACACTATAACACCTGTTTCTTGAAAAATGAAGGTCAGAGTCGCCTCCACGTCACATGGATACACATTTTCGTCAGCATTTTGAACCTAAACATTACATAACACACATCGATTAGAATTATTGAAAGAAACGAGAAACTTGTAAAAAAACTTTCACATATTTTTGTCTTTTTACCATTTGAAGTAATATACTTCTGCCAATATATAAGAATGAACTGGTAACTAGATACAAACTTATAACATACAAGGTACTAAGATACAAGTCTGTTACATTAAATGCTAACAAAGTTAGATATTGTTATAAACAATAAAGTATGTTACTTTTTTGTGCAATTTTCCCTATAACTAATGCACTGCCAGAGCATCCGCAGTGGACACTTGACCACTACCAAGGACACTTTAACCCAGCGACTCATTCCTTTCTCTAGCACTTTCATCATCACCATTAATCACTTGCTCCACTACAATATATACCTCTCACACACACTTACCATTAAAAAAAAATAATACAAACGGTTTGGTTAAGCAAGAAATTAGCAACCAAGAGCACCATTTTCCACTCAGACGTCGACCAAGGTGCAACCGTGTTCTTAGTGGTTGCTTAAAAAACACTAGGGTATTTTTGGCAAAGAGCATTTAGCATTTTGTAATTTTCTTAAAACACTACTACTTTTGAGACGCGTTTAACTTTTATATCATTTTACATTTTATAATCACATATAGAACTAATTCTACCAAACCTCTAACTAACTTTTACACCATGTTACACTTCATGCTCGGTTCTCGAGTTTTTTTAGTAAGGAAAAGTAAAGAAACATTTTCAACAACATTTTACATCAAAATCAACTAAATCACCTTTCTTTTTTAGTCATTTTCCTTTCCTTTTCTTTTTCGGTCAATTTCCCCCTTTTTTTCTTCTTTTTTTATTTTTTATTTATTTTTCATTTTTCTTTTTCTCCTTAAGTGATAGTCGAGAACACAACCATTTTTGTTTCACTCCATTTCTTTACTTTTCCTTAAGTGATACTCGAAAACACAATGTTACACTAAGCAAGTACTAATCAACAAAAAGTTGTACAATATATATATGTTGTTTATTACGTAATGCTTCTTGACACATACTAGTAGTAAGCAACAAGATAGAATCATATAAATAAACAAATAATAATAAACATTGAAAGGGTATACTCACAAGTTCAAGAACAAAATTTGATCTCTGAATTATAGGATAATAATTATTGGTTGATGATGACTTGCTGACTTTCAGACCCATTATAAAACAATGGTCAACGTTAAATATATATGGGTAGGAGGATAAGTAGGAGGATATGGTAAGAGGATATAGCAATGCTCTAGTAAAAAATGTAAGTTAACTATTGACATACAAAAGTCGTCGGAAGACTTTGAGGGTGATCAGTTCAGTTGTGTTTTTTTTGAGGAAGAAGAGGAAGGGACATAAAAGTGTTACATGGGTTTGGTTTCGAAGAAAATGTATGTGGGACTAGTTTTTGGTTTAATTATTTTATTTTAATTCTTTTTACTTTTTAATACCCCGTCTTAAAATTATGGGAAGTGATTGACACACTCATAAAAGTTATTGGCACACTCAACTGTACAAGCTGTTAAAGCAGGATATACGTAAAGTACAACTGTCTAATGCATTGAATGGAGTGTGCCAATAAATTATAGGAGTGTGCAAATCATTTCTCTAAAATTATAGTGCATATTTCTTTTTTAACGCTTCTTAAAATAATTGTCCACTTTTCTTTTAAGTAAAAATTAAAGAATATATTAGAGGAATAGAGAATATATTAAAGGAATATTCTTTTTAAGTGGTTGAGATTTATAATATCCCATATTTATTAAACTTTGTAATAATTTTGAGACGGAGGAAGTATTATTTTTAGATTTGTACATCGGTACCCCTAAATTTACAAGTAATACACCCCTTTATTTTATTTTTATTTTTTATTTTTATATTTTTATTTTTATTATAAAATTGTGTTAGGATCAAAGTTTATAATCCTAACACGTAAATGAAACGACATTTACGGGATTACATTAGCTATCTTGAAAGGCACAAACACATGGACTAGAAGCGTCATTATTGTAAAGTTGTGTGTTTGTTGACCTATTAATATCCCCTCCATACTTCCATAGAGGGGTGAGACTTTGTGTGTAACCTTTCATCTTTCTTATTTCAATAAAACACATAGTATTTCTCTTCTCACTCTACTCTCTCTAACTATGGAGTTCATCTTCTTCCATCAAACCCGACCTCCCGAATCACATAATCAACATAAAAATACGATCCAACAAGTGGCATCAGAGCCAAGGTTATTATTTTGTTGATTTTGTGGTTTTATCTTGTCAAAGTTGTTACCTTTAAGCTGTTTAGCCATCGGTCTGTGCTACTTTTTATCATTCTTTTGGTCACAACAGTTTTTTACACAACTATTCATGTATCCAAATGGTCAAAGAGAAAAGATTTCAAATTTTCATTATTTGTTTCATATTCTTTTTTATGAAACAATATCATTTTTTGTGAATCTCTTTTGTACCATCCCGTGAAAACAGTAAATTGGTCAGAAACCGGTCAAAAAGGTGGAATTTGTGGTCAAAAATTCATCAGAAACTGCTAAAAGGCTCATCGGAATCTGGAAATGGTCGCCGGAATCTAATCGGAATTTCTTATATAAGAAATTCTTGATATGTACTTGTTTTCGAGAACACGAGTAGTTGTCGAGAACCCAATAACCTAAACTGTCGAAATCACAATCTCGAAAACTGGGTTCTCGATAACAATAAACCGTGTTCTCGATAACCGTAACTCATGTTCTCGATAACACGTGTTCTCGATAAATGGGTATTCTCGATAAGTGTCAATGTTTCGAAAATGAAAGATGAAATGTTTCGAAATTTTTTTGAAATGTTTCGAAAAGAAAGGTGATAAGTTTCGAAAATACAAGATGTAAACTTTCGAAAATACAGATGTAGATGAAGGCAGGTATTGACCAAGATAACAAAACCAAATATACCAACTTATGTTGACCTTAGTTTAACATCAGTCAATAGAAAGTTTCAAAAGCAAAAAGGTTCATACAAGTACCACTGTCTCTACTTAATCCAACACAACAAGCTACAACAAATCCAATTCTAAACTTTCCCTTCACCTCTCGCCCTCTTCCCATCTCACAATACAACAAGAATCAAAACTAAAATATATGACCTCAGATCTCTTTTCGTGGATACCAATGTATAACTAACCTCAAAGGTCATATAAAACAAAAGAGAGAATCATCATCGATTTATTGAAGCTTTGCTTCATTTGATATACAAATCAAGCAAGATAAGAAAATAACAATTATGTTATCCTCCTTTCTTTTGTTCGTTCAAAGACCAAAACGAAAACACAATAACACAACCTACCTTAGACCTATTATACGAGATCTTGAAGCCTTGTCTTATGCTCGAACTGTTTAATAAAACCATGGAAGGGTGGCTTGTGTTTGTTATTCGTGTGGGCTGAAATGATGTGAAGATGAGATGAGATCGATTGGGTCTTGATGGTGTCGATGTAAACGATTTGATGAGATTGGATTTTTTTTTAGGTGGCTCTGTTCTTTTGTGAGAGATACAGAAAGAGAGGCGTGATGTATTATGAGTGAAAACAATTAGGGCATGACCGGTTATATCAAAATTATTTTGGACCGGGCCTTGACTTGTTTTGGGGCATATCCGTTTTGGGCTTATGATTGTCGATTTGGAATGGATCAGTGTGTTGACATTGGACTGCAAATGTTGGGCTGGATATTAACAAACAATGAACACGAATTTTTGGCTTCATGATTAATGTTAGCCAAAATTTGTAATTAATATTTGGTTTAAAGAGTGGTATTTTGGGTTACAAATTTTCATGGGAGGATACATTTTTTTTTTTTTTTTTTTTTGACAAAATCGGGAAACAATTATCAAAGTTCATTTTAACCGTCAAAAGGCTAGTTTTTTGAGCATTTAACCGCAAGATGTGACTACGGCGTTAATTCATTATTATTTATTTGAGGTTGAAGTGGAATATCACGGGTGCGTGTACTTAGTATCTTGAAGATATTGTGGTTGGTTGGATGCATGATTCTTCGAGATCCTTGTTCGAGCCTTTATCCGTACGAATGACAAAGACTTGAGTTGTCTAGTTATACCTGATGTAAGGAGTTACGTTGTTGTGCTCACAGTGTATAACTATCACTTTAAAGGAGTTACGTTGTAGTGCTCAAGTGTCACCAAAAGATGTGGATAATTCAAGAGATGTTCATATACAATAAAGGATGGTTGGATGGGTATATGATTTCCTACCATTATTGAAATTCTCAGTATTGGTTCTTAGTCAGACAATAGTGCAAGTTTAAGTCACAAGTTCGGGTTATTTTGCTTCAGTCTCAAGTTCGTCATATTGGGTTTTCTCCATCAGTAGTCACTACAAAAAGCCGTCAGAATGATAATGGGGTCGGTAAAGAGTTAGCTGAGAGGAGTATAAAAGAGTAGAGATGTTTATCAGCAGTTGATTCTCACGGGCTATTTATGATACTTCACACGTAATCGGTTAGTTAGACATATGGGGTTACGCTGCCTCCGTTTCCATCGTAAACATAGTGTGTATGCTTCCGATTCCGCGAAGACATCGTGGGGGAAGAGAGAGTGGGTGTTCTTTGCTTTCTTTGACTTTTCTTGACTTCTTTGCGAAAACACTCATTTTCCACGAGGTTCTGCAATTAGGGGGAAGAAATGTGCACATCAGGGACGCATAATAGACTCACGTGATCGAGCTTATAATTTTATTACTACCGGAGAGACGTTCGCAGAGATGATCAGTGGTTCAGTTTTGTGATTTTGGAGTAATCATTTCAACTCTCGCAGGGTGTGAAGTGTGAAGTAGCTTACTTAAGTGAGAAGATCTTGTTGATTTCTTGCATGTTACCCCCGAACGGAGCTTCCGAGTTGAGCATAACTGTGATTAAGTGACTAGTCAGATTTGCTTGGTGTGGTTTATGATGTCATCTACAAATTCCGCTGCGTACTCAAAACTTCAAAAGTTAGAAGACATGTTGACTACATCAAAGTTTCGAATCTACTGAAGACGGTTGTCAGTTTGGAGGGAAGCTGATTCATAAACTTCGCCAAAAAGAAGTGTACGAAGAAGCCGCTAAAGACATGCAGCATGAATTGGGGGAAGTTAATCCATTTCAAGCATATTACATCATTTGCCTACAAGTGAAGATAAAGTTTTTCAAGCCGAGGTACAAGATGAAGACAAAGAGCGTCAACTGTAGTCATCCTCCGCACTTGAAGAGCCGATGAAGATCTTTCTTTATTTGTATTTGTACTTGTAGGAAATGTTGTAAGTAATCCCTTATGTCGCCCATTGGGGGAAGATTGTTAGGATCAAAGTTTATAATCCTAACACGTAAATGGAACGACATTTACGGGATTACATTAGCTATCTTGAAAGGCACAAACACATGGACTAGAAGCGTCATTATTGTAAAGTTGTGTGTTTGTTGACCTATTAATACCCCCTCCATACTTCCATGGAGGGATGAGACTTTGTGTGTAACCTTTCATCTTTCTTATTTCAATAAAACACATACTATTTCCCTTCTCTCTCTACTCTCTCTCTCTAACTATGGAGTTCATCTTCTTCCATCAAACCCGACCTCCCGAATCACATAATCAACATAAAAATACGATCCAACAAATTGTTGAACTAAAAATACTATACAGAAAAATAAGTTAAAATTAGTAAAAAAAACAAAAATTGCAGAGCAGAAAACCATAAATAATTGTCTTACTCTGTTAATAAAATTGGTAAAAATGTTGAAAAAATGTACGAAACATAAAATATAAAGTTTGACAAGTCAATCAAGTTTCGACCAAGTTGTTTCTTTCAAGTCAAATGCTTGTGTGAGCTCATAGAGTTTGTGCTTGTAAAATAAGACTAGCCACGTACTTGCGCATTATCGCAGTTGGTATTTGGGTAACTTTTTTTTTTTTTTTTTTTTTTTTTTTTTTTTTTTTTGGGCGAGTAAATTTCTTTTGATTATAATTTTTTAGCTAGCAATTTTATCGGTTGCACAGTTTGCTTGACAATAACTTTATGGGTAGTGAAAATTTTCGGTTAAAATAGCTTTAAGCAATAGTAATGAATGGATGATATTGTTGTAAATTATATATATATATATATTTCATTTACCGTGGAGGTACTATTCCCCACTTAAAATAATAATTTTGGCTATAGTAATTTTGTGAGTGAGTGAATAGTAAAATTTTAAAATAATAATTTCTGCTATAGTAACTAACGGTCGTTAGTTACTATTAACTAACGACCGTTATTTTTAACATTTAAAAAAAATTCCATATAAAATTGGTCCTTCATCTCAGAGGTTCGTTGCAAATTTACTCCTCTCATAATTTAAATAATTGGTCCTTCATGTTATACATATATTGCAAAGTCAGTCCTTGATCACTAACTTGACGTTAAGTAGCTAACGACCGTTATCTTCAACAATTTAAAAAAAAATTCCATACGAACTTCGTCCTTCATCTTAGAGGTTCGTTGCAAATTTAGTCCTCACAATGTAATATTGTATAATGCCCGCGGCAACGTGCGGCTTACATCCTCGTTAAGTACAAAAAGTGCCTAAACTTATTCACATTATTTTATTTTGTAGAGAAATAATTGAGTAATTTATTTTTGGAGTTGTATTTTTTACTCACAATTTTTTATTATTTTATTATTTTTTTAGTAGTAGTTTAGCCTTTTATGTTGTGTGTTTATTTTCATATATAGATGAAAAAAAAAAAAAAAAAAAAAAGTGAATCATGACAAATTAATGTATTAGTAAATTTGTTTAGAAAAACGTGAATAAATTTTAAGAGTAATTTAGTAAATTTATTATGCTCAAATTTTCAATAATTTCATCCCTCCGTTATATGTATTATAAATAGCTTATAGCCTAAGCTTTGTGTAACACATAATTTTATTACAAGATCAAGCTATAATATTCTAACTAACTGCTAGCTTTTGCTAAGCATACACTAAGTATAGCTAGAAGTACTAATCAACAAAAAGTTGTACAATATATATGTTGTTTATTAATGCTTCTTGACACATATATACTAGCAGTAAGCATCAAGGTAGAATTATATATATGAATAAACAAATAATAATAAACATTGAAAGGGGTATACTCACAAGTTCAAGAACAAAGTTTGATCTCTGAATTATAGGACTATAATTATTGGTTGATGATGACTTGCTGGCTTTTTGACCCATTATATAAAAATGGTCAACGTTAAATATATAGTAAAAACTGTAAGTCAACTACTGACATATGAAAAGTCGTCGGAACAAAGAATGTGGTTTTTTTGAGGAAGATCAGTTGTGTTTTTTTGGAGGAAGAAGAGGAAGAGACATAGAAGTGTATCATGCATGGGTTTGGTTTCAAAGAAGAATAAGTGGGACCTAGTTTTTGAGTTAATTATTGTCCTTTTTATTCTTTTCTTTAGAGTATTTACTTTTGATTTCTTTAATATTTTCTTTTCTTTTTACATAAAGATAAATTAATTTGGTGAGTGATTTGCTTAGCCATGAAGTAGTCGGACTAAAATCTTTGTGCATGAAGTGCAAAAAGTATATGTATGAAATAACTTAACTCATACTAATATGCACTGTAAGTATGTTTGGAAAATGGAAACATTGACATAATTGTTTAATAGTCCAAACTTAATTTTGACTGACTTAATCAAGTTTCGGTCAAGTTGTTTCTTTCAAGTAAAACTTGTGTGAGCTCATAGTGTGTGCTCTTGTAAAATAAGAATAATCGAGTATTTGCACGTTGCGGTTGTGGGTATTTGTGTAATTTTTTTTTTTTTTTTTTTGAGTAAATGTCTTTTGATTATAAGTTCTTTGGCGAGCAATTTATCGCGCAGCTGCATAGTTTGCTTGAAAATATCTTTAAGCAATAGTAATGGATAGATGACATTATTATAAATTATAACTATATAACAATAAGCGGGCTCTTGGTAGCCGTGCCAAAAAACAACAACACTGTAGCACTACAATAACTAACAGTCGTTAGTTACTAATTAACGGCCGTTAGTTATTTAAAGACTGTTAACTAACGACTGTTATTTTTAACATTTTTTTTAATTTGTACGAAATCGGTCCTTCATCTCAGAGGTTCGTTGCAAAATTAGTCCTTTAATAATTTACATAATTGGTCCTTCATGTTATACATCAATTGCAAAGTCAGTCTTTGGTCAATAACTTGACATTGGGTAGCTAACGACCGTTATCTTTAACAAATAAAAAAAAAAAAAAAAAAAAAAAAAAAAAAAAAAAAAACGAACTTGGTCCTTCATCTCTGAGGCCCGTAGCAACGCGCGGCTTACATCCTAGTTAATTACAAAAAGTGACTAAATTACCCCTAAACTTACTTCCATTATTTTATTTGTAAAGAAATAATTGAGTAATTTATTTTTGTAGTTGTATTTTTTACTCACATTTTTTTGGAGTAAACTACACCGTTCGTCCTTGTGGTTTGCGTTGATCGACGAGTATCGTATCGTCCTTTGACCAAAAAAATGCACCATCCATCCCTAAATGTGAAACATTATGTATCATTGGTCCTTCAATTTAACGGAACAAACTGACAATCGTTAAGTTTGCCCTCAGTATCATCGTTCTTTTGAAGACCTTTTGTGTTAGTTGACTGGTTCAAGAAGAAAGAAAGTTTTGGGTTTGTTTAAATCACTTTCATATAAGGACAGTTGGTTTTGTATATATAATTTTCAGGATTATTTATAATGGACAGTGGGTTTGCATATATCATTTTCATATATTTGAGTTGTGGGTTTGTTTATATCACCTTTATATAAGGGGTTGTTTATTTTTAATGAAGATAGAAAATAATGAGTTAATGTTTCTGGGTTTATGATGAATGATGATTATATTCTCATTAAGAAAACTGCATCATAATTTGGATCTTAATATACCCAAATATCTTTCTGGATCTTAACATACGATTTGTAAATGTGATTTGTCATTTTTTTTGTTTTGTGGTTTTGGGTCTTTCTTTTTAATTTATTGTTATTGTTCTTGATGATTATAATGAATCTGGTAAAAAATGATCATTTATTTATTTTTAATTGTTTCTAATGATTGATAGTGAATTTTTTTGGATTGATGAAATGAAAGATGCGATAGAAATGGAACAAATGTACGGATGTTTATATAAAAGAAGTGAAGATTTGTTATGTGGTATGTGGTTTTTGAAGTTGTGGATGATGGGTTGATTTTTGTAGATCCTTAAAGATTGTTTTTATTGGTGGTGTTGGGTAGTGGTCGCCGGTTTATGTTGATAGGAGAGAGATACTGGTTGTTGGTAAAGATGATTGATGATGATAATAGATGGTTGTGGGTTTTACGTATTGAAAAATGGAGAGGGGTAGTTGATTTGTTTTTAATATTGTTTTTTTATTTAATATTAAGATATCAAAGAACATGAAAAGACCCTTATACCCTTATGTATAGGTACATAACGAGCGTTAGTGAGTGCCGTTAAAGGGAAGGATCAACGGTAGATAACGTTTCACATTTAAGGATGAATGGTGCATTTTTTTTGTCAAAGGACGAAACTCGTCGGTCAACGCAAACCACAAGGACGAACGATGTAGTTTACTCTTTTTTTTATTTAGTGTTTTAATGTTGTGTGTTTATTTTCATATATAGATGAAAATAATTAAGAAAATGAATCATGACAAATTAACAGATTAGTAAACTTGTTTAGAACGGGCACCATAGTCATTTTATATTGTTGCTTAAACAATGTGATTAAATTTTAAGAGTAATTTAGTAAATTTATTATGCTAGAATTTTCAATAATTTCATCCCTCTGTTATATCTATTATAAATAGCTTATAGCATAAGCTTTGTGTAACACATAATTTTATTACTACGTAAAAGATTAAGCTATAATATTCTAACTAACTGCTAGCTTTTGAAAAACATACGGGTGTCGTTTTTTTGTTAAGAGCCTCTGAATCCGAATCTGATTTGTACATTTGAATTTGAATCTGTGGCGAAAAACTCTGAATCTGAATCTGTTACAAGATTAGTCTCTATATTAGCTTATGGTTACGTCTAGGGTGTTAAGTGTCAGTTTGTTATTCTTAGTCAAGTAGGAGTCAGTTTGGTTGGCTTGTGTCTCAAGTCCAACCCGTGTCTTGTTTACAGCCGACTTACAAAGTTGGTTTACCCTCCCCCTCATCTCTATAAAAGGAGGTGAGGGAGGGGGGGGGGGGGGGACGAGTCATGTAAGTCATTCTTTCAATACTAATCAAAGTCGATTATGGTTACTTACTTGTGCAAAGCTCCTCTTTTTCTGTCGATACATATTATCTGTTGGTGTGTGGTTTTCTTCAACGATCTGGTTCATTCCGTGCTAGTAACCAGGTTGTAGGTTGTCGATTACTACAAGTGGTATCAAGAGCTCAGGTTCGTGGGTTTTTGATGGTTATCTTGGTCGATCGATTAGAAGGGTTTCTCGAAGAAGCAGGAGGTTTTCTGTTTTGGGTTTCGGTTTAGAACAACAAGAAAGTGCATCAGATCGATGTTGTGTTTAATCGACAAAGAAGAAGAAATCTGTTGATTGTTTTGGATCTGGTCTTTTTTTTTTGTTGTCTGCGTATAAAAGAAGAAGAAGGTGAATAGTACATATGTGGTTATTGCTTTTTGGTTTAAAAGTCAACAAAATTACTTCAAATATTTAACGATTGGTTTTTTTTTGGTGTATATTATATATTATTATTGAATAATAATAATAAGGTTAGCATTATTTTATTCAATAAGGGATTAAATAATTTGAAGGGTATTGCACAAGGGACTTTGTTGGTTTGTGATTGTTAGATTTTTCACAAGGTTTAACAAATTAATAAAGGAATTAAAGAAAGACTGGGACATATCAGTGAGGCGGGACTACAGGTGCTAGAAAAGCAAGAGCTATTTGAAAAGAAAAGTCTAGGTAAGCTCGATTTTTGTGAGAATTGTGTTTTGGGAAAGTCACATCGAGTCAGTTTCGGTGTAGGAAGGCACTACTCAGGGAGTGATAGACTATGTTCATTCAGACTTATGGGGTCCGTCTCATGTGGAATCATTGGGAGGTAAGAGGTATTTCTTACCTATCGTTGATGATTATTCCAGGAGGGTATGGGTTTATATTCTCAGGTTCAAACACGAAGCATTTGGAAAGTTCAAAGAGTGGAAGCAATTAGTAGAGAATCAGACTGGAAGGACGGTTAAAAAGCTTAGGACAGATAATGGTCTTGTTAAAGATCGTTCAAGCCCTATCTAGGATATAATAACAATGATTGATTGCACAGCGGAATAATAATAAAGAACACAATCAAAGTTACCACAAGGTTTTTCTATTAAGAACGATGATCCTCTATGGATCAATATCACACACACTAAAGGTATTTTTCCTGGAGTTTTTATTCAAGAGGCGTACTAATAAAAATGACTATCTGTTCCTTTTATACACAAGGAACCCTAATACAAGAATAAATAAAAATATCAATGCATATCACTACCTAAAATAGCTCATGCATATCCTAACAAACTAATAAATAACACGGAATAACTATATCCGTAGAAACATAATATGCTGAATCTCTACTTCAGCAGATTCACTACTTCAGCAGAATCCGTCTCTTCAGCAGAATTCTTTCTACACAGAATTCCCAACAATCCTCCCCTAATCTTGAATTTGACCTAGTTAAGTTCAAGATTCTTGATAGATCTTTAACGTAACATACCAAGAGGATTGTAACAGAGCACCAGCAAAGAAGTATCATCAGCAGAATCTCTATGATCAGCAGACACATAAAAGCTCCATTCTTTGCAGCAACAAATGACATAATGTACATCAAAACAAAGTAGTTTCATACTATTCTCATCACTTCCAGGTGTGTTAACTCCTGAGAGAGGTGAATCATTGAAAATAATGGATTTGATGTCTCTTTACCAATAGCCATCACTACTGGAGTAGCCAAGTGTTCAAAGGTACACTGATAACCACATGATTTTTAGCAAATCATCAGCTATAAACGGATTTGAGATGTCTTTACCTGTAGCCGTTTGCTCAGGACTAGCCAATTATTTTGATGAAAAATCATCTTGGTTAACTGATGACCAAATATGGTTTTCCACTGCCTTTACCACAAGCCATACACATGTGGGCTAGTCAACTCTTGTGTCAGTAAGACATGGTGAGTTGAGAACCATTTGTTGTGTGGTAATTAACCAAACACCAAAACCTGCAAACAAGAGAAAACAAAAACTATACAAATATATGTTTTTTGTTGTTTTTTTGTTTGTTTTTTTTTTTTTTTTTTTTTTTTTAATTTTTTTTATGTATTTTTATTATTATTATTATTATTATTATTATTATTATTATTATTATTATTATTATTATTATTATTATTTTAATTTTTTTATTTATTTTTTTTAATACTAAATAAGAAAAACAAATATACAACATTTTTTTTTAATACTAAATAAGAAAAACAAATATACAATTTTTTTTTTTTTTTTTTTTTTTTTTTTTTTTTTTTAATCTAATAAAAGAAAGAAAGAAAAAGAAATACAAAATATGTAAAATATACCATCTAGCATCAGTAGAAACCAAAGAAAAATGTAGTGCTAGCAAAAGCACTAAGCCTCCCCTTAGGCGTATGAGGATCCAACAGCTGCAAAAATGGTTAGAATACAAAGAATACAACAATAAGCCTCCCCTTAGGCTTCTGCCTCCCCTCAATCAATGCACCTGACAAAGACTATTGTTCTTGGGTACCCAGAATGAACCTTTACTTTTAGTTTTCCAAGAACAACCTGTTGAGGGCTTAACACCAGTATCCCATCTTTTCCCCCACCCCATATACATTGGGTTAAAATAACTAGGCCAAAAACCATTCTGAAAGTAAGTGCTAGTAGGTCTATAGAATGGTCTAGCAACATGTCTTTTCCAACCGGCTGGAAAAGGTCTACCAGCAGAAACTGGCTTATCAGCAGAAACTGATTTAGCAGCAGGATTGGGTCTGCTGGTTTTTACATGTGCTTGTGGAACATATGGAGGAATATTATTAACATTGGTCCACATTGGTCTAGGTCTCTTTTGGTCAGCACACACACCCATTCTCTTCTCATGAAAATCACAATCTTTAATAAGATGAGACTTACTACCACACACAAAACAAGTTTTCTTCTTAACTTTACTTGCATTTTTATTAAAACATCCATTCTTATTACAAGAAGTCCTAGAATTGTATGTATTCTTATCAGATTTATTACAAGTGAAACTAGGTAAATCTTGAACAACAATGGGTTCTTGTTTGGGTGCCCTAACTGTGGATTCAATCTCAGCTTTACTCTTAGATGTAGAAACACTAGAAGTAGATGCAAAGGATGTAGACTCAGTAGAATTGGGCTTTGAGCTTGTGACACTAAAAACACTGGGGGAAGGGACATTGACCTTTGAAGACTTGTCACTTGAATCAGGTAAGTCAGTAGACTTTTTGCCATATAAATGGTGTGATCCATCAAAGTCAACAGATATGGACAGGTCTATAGGCATATGTTCCCCTCTGATAGGTCCAGGGACAGCTTTCATTTCCCCTTCCTTAACAAATTTAACTGGTGTCTGATAAGCTAAGGCTGGTTCAGGGTCAAAAACACTAGACATGTCAGGATAAGTTAACTCTTCAGGATCTATATATTTCTCATATCCTAATGCTTTTCTAGACCTAACAGATTGACGACCATCAATTAACTTATTTAAATTAGAGGCCCCTTCTTGCCACTTCATACGACCAGTCACTTCTTTATCTAACTTCACTTGTAACTCTTGTTTTTCTTTTTCTACATCAGATTTTTCTTTTTCAGTTCTCCTTAAATCTATCTTTGCACATTCTAAATCACTTTCTAGAATTCTTATCTTTTCATCATACTTAACTTGATTCTTTTGAAACCAAACCTTTTGTTTTTCTAAAGTTTTTAAAGCCTTTTTATAGGCCTCAACTTCTATATAACACTCATTGTACTTAGGTTTCAAATTATCATATTCTTCCTTAAGTTCATTATACTTTACACTACAACCAAACACACAATTGTGTACCTGAGAAGGGAGTCCCATCAATGCAAATTCTTCAGTCTTGGATATAGTGCAAGCTTCCTTTCTCATCTTCTTGGCTTCAGCCTTGCCACCATACCTTGCTTTGATTGCATTCCATATATCACTTGCCTCATCCATATAATGGAAATCTGCTACATGATCAGCAGGAATAGATTTAAGCAAGGTAGTTCTTGCCTTTGATTCCCTTTGTACAACAATGTGTTCATCAGCAGTCGTTGGAGGAAGTATGATGTATTTTCCATCTCTATCTGTTCCAATCCTTTTCAAGCTGTTGCCATTTTGAATCAGCTTCCAGGTATTCATATCATTATTCGTGAGCCAATGTTCCATCCTTTTAGCCCAAACCTCGTAATCATCATCCATCAAATAAGGAAATATTGCATCATCCCTTTCATTATCAAATTCTCCCATTTTAAATGGTTGGAGAGAAGTTTGGTTTTGAGTAAATAACTGAAAGCAGCGTGCAGTAACAACAAAGAAGCTTATCAGCAGAATCACAAACCTTCAGCAGAAACGAAAAATACCATAACAATCCAAGAGCAGCAGATCAAAAACAATAAATATTGCAGTAGCAGTATAGCGACAGACAGATCAGATAGCGACTTGACACCAAGTGCAATCCTTTATAACTATACCAGATCCACTTACCAAACTTTTGACCAGTAAAGCAAATAGCAGTAGCCTTTTATTTAGAATATACCACCGATCAAATAAATGCTTCTCAAAAGATATTAACAACAGCAGCCACGAGATAAACCTAGCCCCACAAACTTTAAACACAATAATCCAAGAACTGATGTTGACTACGAGGGAATGATAACACAGCAGCAGCTACACGACAGATCAGACCCACGTGATCTATCTTTGTCTCACAATATAACCAATAAGCAACAACCCTAATTTATTGTATAGCAGCTCACGTGTTTGACAGCACTCAAGACCCCACATATAAATATGATCAGCAGCAACCTTTGACCATTATCAGTAGTCAACTGTACCATACGCTTGAAAACAAAAACCCCACAATTGATCGAATTCAATCACCCTCACTTGTCGACAAAACAGCAATTTTCTTGAAACAATATGCACTAGTCGACAAGAATAGCAGTAATACACTATCAGTTGACCCCACAAACAATTTTCCCAAATAAATTCCACCGTTTATTAATAATTGAGTACGAGGTTTCAAATTTAATTTGTTACCCACATGCGACAAACCAATTCTTGCCCCAATATTAAACTTCTAACCGACCCACTATGTAAAGCAACCTATCAAAAGTGGCTAATGAGTATGAGGTAAGAATTCAATATTTAGCGATCTATTAATTCCGAGGTTGATCTTCGTGAACATGCCAATCAATAACATAATAACATTGATCCATCCAATTAATGAAAGTTGAAGTACGAGGTAATAAGCACACACCGACCCACGATGAAAACTTAGCCAATCAGTAATGTTTTTCAAACCTTAAAAACAAAACCACTTTCTGTCGACAATAAAATCCTTGACAAATAATATTAAAACCAATTCGTACCTTCAGATCTGCTCATAAAACCTTCTTTTTCGAAACTGCTTCTTATCGATAACCAGATCTGCTCTATACGTACCTTCTTCAAAGCAATTACTTCGACAATAAAACCTTGTAGATCACTAGATATCGAGAGCCACCCACTCTGATACCAATTGTTAAAGATCGTTCAAGCCCTATCTAGGATATAATAACAATGATTGATTGCACAGCGGAATAATAATAAAGAACACAATCAAAGTTACCACAAGGTTTTTCTATTAAGAACGATGATCCTCTATGGATCAATATCACACACACTAAAGGTATTTTTCCTGGAGTTTTTATTCAAGAGGCGTACTAATAAAACTGACTATCTGTTCCTTTTATACACAAGGAACCCTAATACAAGAATAAATAAAAATATCAATGCATATCACTACCTAAAATAGCTCATGCATATCCTAACAAACTAATAAATAACACGGAATAACTATATCCGTAGAAACATAATATGCTGAATCTCTACTTCAGCAGATTCACTACTTCAGCAGAATCCGTCTCTTCAGCAGATACCATCAGCAGAATTCTTTCTACACAGAATTCCCAACAGGTCTTGAGTTTTGTAATCGGGAGTTTGAGCAGCTAGGTAGTGAGAGTGGGATTGCTAGACATTTGACAGTTGCCGGGACGCCGCAGCAGAATGGATTAGCAGAACAGATGAATAGAACTCTCATGGATAAGGTACGCTGCTTATTAATTCAGTCTGGATTGCCCAAGACCTTCTGGGCGGAAGCGACATGTACTGCCGCATATCTTATAAATAGGTCACCATCGACAACTATTGAGAAAAAGACACATATGGAAATGTGGGCGGGACATCCAAGTGATTATGGGATGTTGAGGATTTTTGGCTGTGTCGCATATTCATACGTTAAACAAGGTAAGCTTGAGCCGAGAGCGGTAAAATGCGTTCTTTTGGGGTATCCTGAAGGTGTGAATGTAACAATTCGCATTTTCAGGATAATTACTATTCCCGGAAAATTTCACTATTCACTTTTACTATTCATTTTTCCCGAAAATTTTACCGAAAGTTGATTTTTATTTGATATTCTCAAGTGATAAATCATTTCCATGGCAAATTAAATGTTTGACATTTGTCAGATCATTTTCGTGAAAGTTATTAAGGAATTACACGGAATTACACGTTTTAGGGTAAAACGTCATTCAGAAATTCTACGTACAACGAAACTCGACCGCGTTAAGTGACCCCGCATCAGAAAAATGTTTGACACACTCATGATTTATTTGAGAATTAATCGTGACTGAGAAAAATATGACCAAAGACTTCCCGGCAGGTCACCCAAGCCTGTACTAATCTCGCATAAGCACGCTTAACCGTATGGGCGATTAACCGTTAGACCACAAAACGTTTTTCTAAGACGATTTGAGTTTTCAACTTATTAGAAAAAGTCAACATATTTTTCCCTCCTCCATTGACCAAAAATCATCCCTTGATGTTATAAGTCATTCCTTGATTTTTAGGCTTACGGTTTGATGTCTAAAAGACATTTAATACCAACCGACACTAGACTGAGCCCAGTCTAGACATTATAAGTCATTTTAAATCATTTTTATCACATTAGAAAAGTAACATTTTACTTCTCTCAATTTTACGCAATATTCGTATGTTTTACGTATTACGCGTTTTAGACCCGTGTTTCCAGTTTTTAGCAGGGTTTTACCACCCAAATGGAACCTACCACTCATTTTATATTTTATTATGGGACATATGGACATGTCTAACAATACTTTAAAGTTCCATAATTTTACGACACCCGGTTTTACGTTTTGAGGCCTAATCATTTACGGTTGTCATTTCCCGGAGTCAAAACTCTTCCTAATACTTAGGATAATACCAAGCAAAGTCCACACCTTGTCCCCCAAGCTTGTGAACCACCTAGGAGGGGGGATTCACCATCCATGTGGCTTGATCTTATGCCTTGTGTCATGAGATGTGAACATGTGTTCAACTTGGTCTCCAAGTGTTGACTAGTCAACAATGTAACCTCCTCATTTGCATATAAATGCTTCTCCTCCCACTCCTTGACCATATGAACGACCCACACACACAACACACTTCATTTTACTAGTTTACTTCAAGTTCCATCCAAGAAATCAAGTGCTATATCCATACATAAACCCTAGTTTAGTTTTGATTCATCAAAACTACTTCAAATCCTTAGAAACTTTGGTGATTTCTCTTGAGTTTGAATCCACTCAAGTCACCTCAATTTTCATCATCTCTCTTTCAAGATTACAAGAGTAGAAAGATCGCATGAAGTGAAGTGGGTTGAAGCAAGTCTATCAAAGTCCTATCCTTACATGTTAACTTCCTTTCATCTTTGAAAGCCAAAAGTTGTGAGCCAAACCCTAACTTGATTCTTGTTAAATAATCATGTTCATGTTATTTACATGTTATTCTTGCTATATTATGTCTTGTAGTTATGTCCATGATGTATAAAAGTGAGCAAAACAAGTTATTGTTATTGATTGACAAGATAAGTTACTAAAACAAGTAAACTAGTGACTTTCTTGGTAAGACCTGATCAAAATGGTAAAAATATGATGTTGGATCATTACATATTACAGTAGAGGACTTAACAAGGAAACCATAGCAATTTGAACCACCTAAAACGAGTATACGAGTCAAAAGTTACGCCCATTTGAAGTTACCAAAACTTTTCGGCAAACTGCCAAATACCATTCTGATCAAATTTAGGTTTTGAAAGTCCCACTTCTGGTCCGATTCATCAAAAAGTTAAAACACGAAAGTTGTCCGGAACGCCGTTTTCGTTCAGGAACAAAGAAGCTCGAGACCTAAAAACACTTTCCGAGTGATAAAATTCTTCAAATTCTAAACAGCCCATTTTTAGGCGAAAGTCACAAGATTATGGTTATACTTTGAAAGGAACAAGAGGTCTTATGACCTATAATCAAGACCACAACCATGGCTAGAGCCAAGGTTGTGTCTCATGACCTTGAAACAAGGACCAAAGGTCATGGCTAGGCCATGACGAAATGACCATACCAACTTTCATAGGCGTAAACATGAAACAAAGAGTTGACGAGAACTTGAACAAGCAATTTGGATCTACTTCACTTAAAAGGGAACCATGAGATATTACCAAGAGAAAATGGTCATACAAAACTTATGAAACATACCCTAATAACAATCTTCATGTACTAATAAACTTTCCTAAGTTTATACAAATATCGGACATGTAACCTTTCGGATCAAAACTTATATCTATTTCATCAACTACTACAATAGTAGGGAGCCTCATGTGAGGAGTTCATTATGTAAGCCGTCGAGATGAGTTGTGGATTTACGAGTTAAAGTGTCCTGGCTCCTCGAACGCTTACTAACATGACTTCTGAATTATGTCAGCCCGAACGGTAGTAAACGATATACAAAACATACATGTTTCATGAATCATTACTTTCAAAGACTTACAATATACATCATACCACATCATGGACTAAATGCAAGATATATATATAGGCACTACTTCATATTCTTTACTCCAATCCTAAGTCGCGACATTCTATTATAGGTTGCTCATAGAACCTTCACGATTTAACCGTTACATTCATTACTTGCTATCTTACTTAAGGTGAGTTCATAGCCCCACTTTCCATTACTTAATTGTTTTACAAACCCTTGGGGGAAATACATGCTATTTTTAACCGAGCACAATGTTTTTAAATTGTATGCTTGCCTGATTGTTTTATTATCACTAAGTACCAACCTTGCTAAACCGAGATCCCTTATTATGAACCATTTAATCACTAGCAATAGTGAGCGCAAATATTGTGAATAGGCCTATTGGGATTGACGAATCCCATTTGTATTGACTAAGTTCAAACAAATGCATTAATATTTGAGATTTAGGTATGTTAGCAAAGTACCTACCGGGATAAATCTGCCGATCGATATTGGTACACGTTAACGTTATGGTGTCATAAGCTTAGTGTATAATAACTGTTCCGGGCGTATAATAACGTAGCCTACCTGTTTTGTTTTCCAAACATTGGTGTGAGCCTATAGCTCACACTACCAACATATTGTGTTCAAACATTAAACAAACTCTATGAATATCACTCAACCTTTGTGTTGACCTCTCAAGCATGTATTTCAGGTTCATGACGATCAAGGATGGCACGGAAGGACACGGATACTCAAGAGGGCTATAAATTTTATTATCATTCAAAAACACATTTATTATACATTGTAAATATGGAACCATTTGGGACCTCATTTTGTAATCTCTGATATTTATATAATTTGAATGATAAATCTTTTAAAACGACTCAATTGGAGTTCGTTTTCTATTATTGTGACTATTGTGTCATCGAGTAACACCCAGTTTGAATTCCGCTGCAACCATGAATTGGGGGTGTTACAGATTGGTACCAGAGCCATGGTTATAGAGAAACGGGTCTAATTGAGACCTAAACTATAACTACAACTACAAGCAAAACCATTTTTATAGCCTTCCGCTCTCCGTGTCTTCCATCCTCCAGACGATTATGGACTTAGTAAGCATGTTATGCTACACAAACATATTAGTATATTCATATATATACCCCTTTTGAGCATTTCCCCGTAGATATTTTATGCTACACAAACATAATTGCATATTAATATATGTACCCTAAACATAATTGAGCATTTCCCCGTAAGCATTTTATGCTACATGAACCCATATAAGTATATTGATATATACACACTAAGCATTTTATGCTACATGAACACATATAAGTATATTGATATATACACACTAAGCATTTTATGCTACATGAACACATATAAGTACATTGATATATACACACTAGGCATTTTATGCTACATGAACATATTAGTATATTGATATATAAACTCGGTTTATTTTCAATCATTTATCTAAACAATGGACTAAACATATCTGTGTATGCCTATTCTAAGGCATTTCGGCACAGCCACACTCTCCCAATCATGTTCCTACTCCAACATTATATGTCCAAGACATTGTAACTGATTGCAATGGTCTCATTCATTTTCCAAGACATTGTGAGATACAATGGTCTCATTCATTTTTCAAGACATTGTGAGATACAATGGTCTCATTCATTTTTCAAGACATTGTGAGATACAATGGTCTCATTCACTTTTCAAGACATTGTGAGATACAATGGTCTCATTCATTTTCCAAGACATTGTGAGATACAATGGTCTCATTCATTTTTCAAGACATTGTGAGATACAATGGTCTCATTCATTTTTCAAGACATTGTGAGATACAATGGTCTCATTCACTTTTCAAGACATTGTGAGATACAATGGTCTCATTCATTTTCCAAGACATTGTGAGATACAATGGTCTCATTCATTTTTCAAGACATTGTGAGATACAATGGTCTCATTCACTTTTCAAGACATTGTGAGATACAATGGTCTCATTCATTTTCCAAGACATTGTGAGATACAATGGTCTCATTCATTTTTCAAGACATTGTGAGATACAATGGCCTCATTCATTTTCTAAGACATTGTGAGATACAATGGTCTCATTCATTTTCCAAGACATTGTATGATACAATGGTCTTAATCATTTCTCAAATGTTTTGAGTCACACAATGACCTAACCTACTTCCCAGACATTGTGAATTGCACAATGGTCTAACCTACTTCCGAGACATTGTGTTTTGTGCAAATGGTCTCTAGAATTATTCCATCACACCATCAATATCATTTCTTATGATATCAAAAACCCGTCACAATCTATCGATTTCAAAACAAGAAATATGAGATTTCTAAAGGACAAACTAATCCATCATCGACAAAAGCTGAACTTTCTCTACATTCATCAAAGTTTTCTTATGAAACCTTCATTATTAAAAGTTCGTGATCCTGGCCAAGTATGTTCTATTTTAGAACTACTTAAAACTTCCTTTCCATACGTATCTACCCTTACTACCTTCTATGCAATGGTATATGAAAACATACGTTACAAGTCTTGTATGGACGGGACTTGCAACTTAAGGGTTTGACATCGCCTTTGTTTAGTGGACAGTTTCCCGAAAGCAACGGACATATCAAAAGTATACCTAGTTTAGGTATTTGAAAATTTTATCGAACCTTGGCTAAATATAGACTAGTCACCTATATTTAACCTAGGGACAGTGGAATATAGTCTGACTAACTATATTCGACTTAGAATTTTCAAATACTGAGAATAGATGTACTAGGGTTATGTTTAGATTGATTTCCTACATGAACACGATAAACCACCAGAATACATTAAAACAATCTAGAGACGCAATAGTGCCTTACCACTCAGCGAAATCTTAACACCTTATTTGTGTTACCTAATTTCATTCTTGAAATTTTTCATTTATGAGATAATCCGAACTACTATCTTGGGATAGTTATCAATTATTCTCTTCATCCTGTAGAAGTACTATCCTGTTTAGGTCCTAAGGATACCATTCCATCATAAACTTTTAAAATCTCTTAAGATTTTTAAAGCAAACTCAACATCTATACCTAAGAGTATTAATGTTAAGCATACACTACACATTTTTGTTCATCAACATATCACATCATTATCTTCACAACCGTTACAAACACAAGCTCATTAACAGATCTTGATGCACTTTTAAAGCTCAAATCATCCTTAGTTACACCACAAGTACCCTCATCAGCTTTACAAGTTTGAATATTCATCTTGTAGTTTTGGAACACCAGTATCATCTCATAATACACTACCTTGTAACTCACCGGCTAAGTATGAATGTTGTGTCGGGAATTCTTGAGTAGGATAATTTATAATATCCTTATTTGAATGGATTGGGATGCCTTTTCATTTAAATAAAGAAATTATAAATCATCGAACCATACGTTTATATTCCTTTAGTTACATTGTTTGGGATGCCTCTCTATGTAAATAAAGAATTATAAACAAGTGGGCTTATTTATATCCGAAATAACATAAGTATGAAGTCAATAAACACTAGATACAACAACAGATTACCTACTAGGCTATGATTGCAACGACTATCCCAATTTCCATTAGTACGAGGTTTACAATTTGGTTTTCATAATGATAGTGCAATAACAAACAAACTCATTGCGAGGCCATGTAACCATATGCATGTGCAGTCGTACCAAACTCATTACGGGGCCATGTAACCATACGCATGCGCAGTCGTACCAAACTCATTGCGAAGCCATGTAGCCATATGCATGGGCAGCCGTACAATTCAAACAGGACTTGGTCCAACCACATGTTCAACATTTATTCCATTATTCGATGTCTATGTCAATTGCAATTGTTGTTCAACTATTATATCAATTGCTATTGATACTTGACAACTATATCGAGTTCTATTTGATATTCAACTACTATATCAATTCCTATTAATACTCGATTACTATATCAATTTCCTTTGATATTCGACTATTATATGAATCTCTATTGATATTCAACTATGTTATCAATTTCTATTGACACACCGTATTCTAAGACCAATCAAACTATATCACTGGTAATTCAAGACTCGAGTCCTCATAAGTAACCACACCTTTTCATCGACACCACTCCAACATATAACACACATAGAACTTCGGGACGAAGTTCCCCGTAAGGGGTAGAGACTGTAACAATTCGCATTTTCAGGATAATTACTATTCCCGGAAAATTTCACTATTCACTTTTACTATTCATTTTTCCCGAAAATTTTACCGAAAGTTGATTTTTATTTGATATTCTCAAGTGATAAATCATTTCCATGGCAAATTAAATGTTTGACATTTGTCAGATCATTTTCGTGAAAGTTATTAAGGAATTACACGGAATTACACGTTTTAGGGTAAAACGTCATTCAGAAATTCTACGTACAACGAAACTCGACCGCGTTAAGTGACCCCGCATCAGAAAAATGTTTGACACACTCATGATTTATTTGAGAATTAATCGTGACTGAGAAAAATATGACCAAAGACTTCCCGGCAGGTCACCCAAGCCTGTACTAATCTCGCATAAGCACGCTTAACCGTATGGGCGATTAACCGTTAGACCACAAAACGTTTTTCTAAGACGATTTGAGTTTTCAACTTATTAGAAAAAGTCAACATATTTTTCCCTCCTCCATTGACCAAAAATCATCCCTTGATGTTATAAGTCATTCCTTGATTTTTAGGCTTACGGTTTGATGTCTAAAAGACATTTAATACCAACCGACACTAGACTGAGCCCAGTCTAGACATTATAAGTCATTTTAAATCATTTTTATCACATTAGAAAAGTAACATTTTACTTCTCTCAATTTTACGCAATATTCGTACGTTTTACGTATTACGCGTTTTAGACCCTTGTTTCCAGTTTTTAGCAGGGTTTTACCACCCAAATGGAACCTACCACTCATTTTATATTTTATTATGGGACATATGGACATGTCTAACAATACTTTAAAGTTCCATAATTTTACGACACCCGGTTTTACGTTTTGAGGCCTAATCATTTACGGTTGTCATTTCCCGGAGTCAAAACTCTTCCTAATACTTAGGATAATACCAAGCAAAGTCCACACCTTGTCCCTCAAGCTTGTGAACCACCTAGGAGGGGGGATTCACCATCCATGTGGCTTGATCTTATGCCTTGTGTCATGAGATGTGAACATGTGTTCAACTTGGCCTCCAAGTGTTGACTAGTCAACAATGTAACCTCCTCATTTGCATATAAATGCTTCTCCTCCCACTCCTTGACCATATGAACGACCCACACACACAACACACTTCATTTTACTAGTTTACTTCAAGTTCCATCCAAGAAATCAAGTGCTATATCCATACATAAACCCTAGTTTAGTTTTGATTCATCAAAACTACTTCAAATCCTTAGAAACTTTGGTGATTTCTCTTGAGTTTGAATCCACTCAAGTCACCTCAATTTTCATCATCTCTCTTTCAAGATTACAAGAGTAGAAAGATCGCATGAAGTGAAGTGGGTTGAAGCAAGTCTATCAAAGTCCTATCCTTACATGTTAACTTCCTTTCATCTTTGAAAGCCAAAAGTTGTGAGCCAAACCCTAACTTGATTCTTGTTAAATAATCATGTTCATGTTATTTACATGTTATTCTTGCTATATTATGTCTTGTAGTTATGTCCATGATGTATAAAAGTGAGCAAAACAAGTTATTGTTATTGATTGACAAGATAAGTTACTAAAACAAGTAAACTAGTGACTTTCTTGGTAAGACCTGATCAAAATGGTAAAAATATGATGTTGGATCATTACATATTACAGTAGAGGACTTAACAAGGAAACCATAGCAATTTGAACCACCTAAAACGAGTATACGAGTCAAAAGTTACGCCCATTTGAAGTTACCAAAACTTTTCGGCAAACTGCCAAATACCATTCTGATCAAATTTAGGTTTTGAAAGTCCCACTTCTGGTCCGATTCATCAAAAAGTTAAAACACGAAAGTTGTCCGGAACGCCGTTTTCATTCAGGAACAAAGAAGCTCGAGACCTAAAAACACTTTCCGAGTGATAAAATTCTTCAAATTCTAAACAGCCCATTTTTAGGCGAAAGTCACAAGATTATGGTTATACTTTGAAAGGAACAAGAGGTCTTATGACCTATAATCAAGACCACAACCATGGCTAGAGCCAAGGTTGTGTCTCATGACCTTGAAACAAGGACCAAAGGTCATGGCTAGGCCATGACGAAATGACCATACCAACTTTCATAGGCGTAAACATGAAACAAAGAGTTGACGAGAACTTGAACAAGCAATTTGGATCTACTTCACTTAAAAGGGAACCATGAGATATTACCAAGAGAAAATGGTCATACAAAACTTATGAAACATACCCTAATAACAATCTTCATGTACTAATAAACTTTCCTAAGTTTATACAAATATCGGACATGTAACCTTTCGGATCAAAACTTATATCTATTTCATCAACTACTACAATAGTAGGGAGCCTCATGTGAGGAGTTCATTATGTAAGCCGTCGAGATGAGTTGTGGATTTACGAGTTAAAGTGTCCTGGCTCCTCGAACGCTTACTAACATGACTTCTGAATTATGTCGGCCCGAACGGTAGTAAACGATATACAAAACATACATGTTTCATGAATCATTACTTTCAAAGACTTACAATATACATCATACCACATCATGGACTAAATGCAAGATATATATATAGGCACTACTTCATATTCTTTACTCCAATCCTAAGTCGCGACATTCTATTATAGGTTGCTCATAGAACCTTCACGATTCAACCGTTACATTCATTACTTGCTATCTTACTTAAGGTGAGTTCATAGCCCCACTTTCCATTACTTAATTGTTTTACAAACCCTTGGGGGAAATACATGCTATTTTTAACCGAGCACAATGTTTTTAAATTGTATGCTTGCCTGATTGTTTTATTATCACTAAGTACCAACCTTGCTAAACCGAGATCCCTTATTATGAACCATTTAATCACTAGCAATAGTGAGCGCAAATATTGTGAATAGGCCTATTGGGATTGACGAATCCCATTTGTATTGACTAAGTTCAAACAAATGCATTAATATTTGAGATTTAGGTATGTTAGCAAAGTACCTACCGGGATAAATCTGCCGATCGATATTGGTACACGTTAACGTTATGGTGTCATAAGCTTAGTGTATAATAACTGTTCCGGGCGTATAATAACGTAGCCTACCTGTTTTCTTTTCCAAACATTGGTGTGAGCCTATAGCTCACACTACCAACATATTGTGTTCAAACATTAAACAAACTCTATGAATATCACTCAACCTTTGTGTTGACCTCTCAAGCATGTATTTCAGGTTCATGACGATCAAGGATGGCACGGAAGGACACGGATACTCAAGAGGGCTATAAATTTTATTATCATTCAAAAACACATTTATTATACATTGTAAATATGGAACCATTTGGGACCTCATTTTGTAATCTCTGATATTTATATAATTTGAATGATAAATCTTTTAAAACGACTCAATTGGAGTTCGTTTTCTATTATTGTGACTATTGTGTCATCGAGTAACACCCAGTTTGAATTCCGCTGCAACCATGAATTGGGGGTGTTACAGTGAAGGGGTACAGACTATATAGGCTTGATGATGAATCACCTAAAATAGTCACTAGCAGGAACGTGGTCTTCAATGAAAGTGTCATGTTGATGAGTGTGTGAATACTCATCATTTTTTATCAATCTGAACTGCAAAAACATTTAAAAACACTCAGAAATGCATCAAAATACTGAAAATATCCGAAGATTGTGTTTTATATATTTCTGATGCAAAATGATTAAAAACAGATGAAAAACGAACAAAGTTTGCATAATTGGCAGTTTCAGTCCCTTAACTTTCAAAACTTGTCAAAATTAGTCCCTAGACATTTATTTTGTAAGAAAAGTCACCAAAGGTCCTTTTGAAATCACAAGTTGTCATAATTAGTCCTTTGGTGAAAAATTTCAAAAGTTTACAAGTTTGGTCCCTGTACTTTCAAAATTGGCAGAAATGGCCCCTGAGCAATTATTTTGGATGGAAAAGTCAACTTTGGTCCTTGGGAAATCACAAATTGTCAATATTGGTCCTTGGAATGAAAGATTGAAGAAATTACAATTTTGGTCCCTCTGGTTTGGCAATTTGGGAGAAGAGGTCCCAGGGAATTTTAAAATTAGAAAAATATCATCAAGGGTCCTTATACTATTCATCTTGGCAACTTTGACCCTTTTTGATGACTTTGGGAATATTACATTTTCAGTCCCTCATTTTCAGCCTAATTACAAGCTTGGTCCTTGTGAAATAATAAAAACCAAATGGACCCTTTTGTTTAATATCTATCCCAAGCTCCAAATCCAAGTCCACTACAAATCCTAACCCATACACCCCTAGCCCATTTACCCTTCCCAGGCCCAACCACCCACAAATAAAACCCTTCCCCGTTTTTTATTACTCCCTCGGTCAACACCCTTTGACCTATCCTTCCCTCCTTCATCACCAACTTGGCCTGCCACACCACTGCTACACTCCATCTTCCCCTCCTCCTCCTCAGATAACCCATCACTTGTCTCCTTGGCCTACCACTAAACCCCAAACACCAATTAATGCCCACAAATCCCTCCAAGTAACCTGCTAGTAGATAAATACCAATTTGGCGCCAAATCCAATTGAAGGCTGAGATTAAGCTTAAGGTCATCCAAGGGTTGAAAATCAATACAAGAAACATAGCAGAAGAGGACAAAGAAGAAGAGGAACCCTAGTTTTATTTTGAGTATAAATAAGAAGCCATTGTAGCCAATTTTGGCAGTAGGTAGTATTAGTAATAGGTTTTAGTTTTCAATTTAAGTTTTATTGTGTAATCTCAATTTTGAGAGCTTTAGTGTACTCAAGTTTTTCTCAGCTTAATAAAAAGTTCAAGTTCCTTTAAAAATCTTACTTTTAGCTTATTTTACCTCTGCCATTTGCTTATTTATCTTTTCATTTATGCTTATGTAGGTGGATATAGCTTTTTCAAATTATTTTATTACAAGTTCAAGTTTCATAATCTGTTTTTCCTTTCAAAAATTCCCATCAGTTAAGGTTTTAAGGGGTGTTTGGTTTAGTAAGGTTTTCTTTGAAATAGGTTGTTTTGGTAAAAACCTGAATTTGAATCTGTTCTAGTTTGATATTGGCATTAAATTAGAAACGTTTTTCTGTAAATTTGAGTGGTTGCATAGCATTCACATAATTCTTCTTAATCTCATCTCATAAAACTGCTTTTAGAAGTAGAAATTGAGCAATTTGTTTTGAGTATGTTTTAGTTAGCAAAGTTATTTCCTAGAAGCTCATATTTAGCATATGTAGGTTCTGAGTTAGTATTTTAGTTTACAAACCATTCCTACCCATTTTCCTGGTCCACTGCATCAGCATGCATCAGCCAAACCTGCCCTCAGCCCTATTATTGATCCCACTTTTGGTATGTTAGATTAGGAGGTAGAGGTTGGAATTGGGTACTTAGATAGGTTGTTGGCTTGTCAATTTAATGGTATTTTTGTTTCAATTTTAGAAATTTCTCTTACAACTCTGCACATGCTCAAAGTTCACTCCTAGGCATACAAATTTTTGTGTCTCAAATACCAATCTGTCTCCATTTTTCATGCTTTCATTTCTTCACTAAATGCTTTGAAATTCTAGATTAGTGTCGTTTGTTAGCTTGCCTACATGCCACTATTTTTAGTTTATTTTTCATAAATTTTTTTGGTAGCTTATCAGGCCTTTAAACTTGCCCCATTAGACCTATTTTGGTATTGGGTCAATTTAAGCTTATGTGGTCTCTATGCTTATTTGTTGGTTAAGTGGCTTAATTCCACTCCATACAAGTACATTCAGGTTATTAGGAGCAATTGTCAGTAGGTTTAGCTTATAGGACTTAGAATTTAGCTTATTGGAGCTTGTGTGTGCTAACAGTTAATGCACTAAAATTGTTTTCACCCTTTGGCCTGTTCTCACTATTCGCAGCCTAGGAATAGGATTGCTTTTAAGTGCTTATTAGGTCCTTGTTAATTGCTTATTCTGTTCCCCTAGCTTATTAGGCCCTCCCTTAGTTTAAGATTAGTTTAGTTTCCATAGGATAGCTTATCAGTTGGTCATTTGGATTGACTGATCATTAGTCTCCCCTACACTAGCTTGTATGTTTCATCAGCCAAACTTCCAAAGCCTGCACAGGGTGCATCAGTGGGCCCCACAACTTGTTCTTTGGCTCTTTTGACTCCCCTCCTAGCTGTCTAGATAGATCAAGCATTCTTTTGGGCTTAAGTCTTCTTGCCCCTAGCTTATTTTACCCATCCTTGTGCCCTGACCACACAACTAGACTGAGTAATCAGTTTTGGTCACCAAGTCCCCAAGCCCTCACTTGGCTTAATTGTGGGACCCAACACCTGAACCTTGGTTCATTGGAAAGCCCTTCAGGTCTATTTGTAACAATTCACATTTCAGGTTAATTACTATTCCCGAAAAATTTCACTATTCACTTTTACTATTCATTTTTCCCGAAAATTCCCCGAAACTTGATTTTTGGTTCTTGGCCTCGAGTGATAAATCATTTCCATGAAAAATTAAAAGTTTGACATTCATAAGCTCATTTTCGTGAAAGTTAATAAGGAATTACACGTTTTAGGGTAAAACGTCATTCAAAAATTCTACGCACAACGAAACTCGACCGCGTTAAGTGACCCCGCATCAGAAAAATGTTTGACACACTCATGATTTATTTGAGAATTAATCGTGACTGAGAAAAACATGACCAAAATAAACCTCGGCCGTGAAAAACTGGAATTTTCAGTTTTTAAGCGTTTTTACTCAGCCGTAACCTTAGCCTATACCTGCACCGCATTTCTAAGACGATTTAAGTTTTTAACTTATTAAAAAAAGTCAACATATTTTTCCCTCCTCCTTTGACCAAAAATCATTCCTTGATTTTATAAGTCATTCCTTGATTTTTAGGCTTACGGTTTGAGGAATAAAAGACATTTAAATACCAACCGACACTAGACTGAGCCCAGTCTAGACATTATAAGTCATTTTAAATCATTTTTATCACATTAGAAAAGTAACATTTTACTTTTCTCAATTTTACGCAATATTCGTACGTTTTACGTATTACGCGTTTTAGACCCGTGTTTCCAGTTTTAGCAGGGTTTTACCACCCAAATGGAACCTACCAATCATTTTATATTTTATTATGGAGTATTTTGACAAGTTTAATCATTCCTCCAAGTTTCGTATTTTTACGATACCCGGTTTTACGTTTTGTGACGTAACAACTTACGGTTAGCATTTCACGGAGTCAAAACTTACTACATAAGCTAGGATAATATCATCCAAAGTCCAACCCTTCCTCCCCAAGCTTGTAAACCGCCACTAGGGGGGGATTCACACTAGGTGGCTTGATCTTGTGCTTAAGGCCTTAAGATGGTTACAAGTGTAAAACTTGCTCACCAAGTGTTGACAAGTCAATGCTTTCTAACCTCCTTAAACTCATATAAATACCCTCCCCCTCTCTTGTTGCCGCCCCATATCCACCACACCAACACCATCTCCTTTGCTTGATCTTCTTCCAATTCTATGCAAGAATCAAGTGCAACATCAACCTTGAAACTATAGTTTGGTTTTGATTCATCAAACACTTCCATAACCTCATATACTTGGTGATTTCTCTTGAGTTTGAATCCACTCAAGTCACCTCAACTTTCATCATCCATCTTTCAAGATTACAAGAGTAGAAAGATTGCATGAAGTGAAGTGGGTTGAAGCAAGTCTATCAAAGTCCGTTTCCTTACTTGCTACTTTCCTTTCTTTATTTGAAAGCCAAAAGTTGTAAGCCAAAACCTAACTTGCTTCTTGTTAAATAATCATGTTCATGTTATTTACCTATTATTCTTGCTATATTATGTCTTGTATAAATGTCCATGATGTATAAAAGTGAGTAAAACAAGTTATTGTACATGATTGATAAGACAAGTTAATAAAACAAGTAAACTAGTAACTTTCTTGGTATAACCTGATCAAAATGGTAAAATTATGATATTGGATCATTGTATATTACAGTAGAGGACTTAACAAGGAAACCATAGCAATTTGAACCACTTAAAACGAGTATACGAGTCAAAAGTTACGCCCATTTGAAGTTACCAAAGATTTCCGGCAAAACTGCCTAAACCATACTGTTTTGCATTCTGACTTTTTGAAAGTCACCCTTCTGGTCCGATTCATCAAAAAGTTAAAACACGAAAGTTGTCCGGAACGCCGTTTTTGTTCAGGTGTAAAGAAGCTCGAGCCCTGAAAACGCTTTTCGAGTGATAAAATTCTTCAAATTCTAAACAGCCCATTTTAGGCCAAAGTCATTATATATAGGTTATACATTAAAAGGAACAAGAGGTCTTATGACCTATAATCAAGACCACCACCATGGCTAGAGCCAAGGTTGTGTCTCATGACCTTGGAACATGGACCAAAGGTCATGGCTAGGCCATGACGAAATGACCATGTAAGCTTACTTAGGCGTAAACATGAAACAAGGAATTAGGCGATAACTTGAACAAGCAATTTGGATCTACTTCACTTAAAAAGGAACCATGAGATATTACAAAGAGAAAATGGTCATACAAGACTTATGAAACTACCCCTAATAACAATCTTCATGTACTAATAAACTTTCCTAAGTTTATTCAAATATCGGACATGTAACTTTTCGGATAGAAACTTATATCTATATATTTTATCAACTACTACAATAGTAGGGAGCCTCATGTGAGGAGTTCATTATGTAAGCCGTCGAGATGAGTTGTGGATTTACGAATTAAAGTGTCCTGGCTCCTCGAACGCTTACTAACATGACTTCTGAATTATGTCGGCCCGAACGGTAGTAAACGATATATAAAACATACATGTTTCATGAATCATTACTTTCAAAGACTTACACTATACATCATACCACATCATGGACTAAATGCAAGATATTTATATAGGCACTTATTCATATTCTTTACTCCGATCCTAAGCGCGACATTCTATTATAGGTTGCTCGTAGAAACCTTCGCGATTCGACCATCACATTCACTACTCACTACATAACTTAAGGTGAGTTCATAGCCCCACTTTACATTACTTCAATGTTTTACAAACCCTTGGGGGGAATACATGCTATTATTTTTCTACTTGAACACAATGCTTTCCACTGTATGCTATTCGACTATGTTTTATTATCACTAAGTAACATCCTTGCCAAACCAAGATCCCTTATTATGAACCATTTAATCACTTGCGAGGGTTACTTGCAAGTGAGCGCGAATATTGTGAATAGGCCTATTGGGATTGACGAATCCCATTTGTTTTGACTAAGTTCAAACAAATGCATTAATATTTGAGACATTAGGTATGACGGCAAAGTACCTACCGGGATAAATCTGCCGATCGATATTGGTACACGTTAACGTTTTGGTGTCATAAGCTTAGTGAATTAATAACCTTTCCGGGCATATAACAACGTAGCCCATCTTTGTTTTCTAACTATGAGTGTGAGTCTATAGCTCACACTACGATTATTGTGTTCAAATGATTTAACTACAAACACTACGATTATTGTGTTCAAACGATTTAACTACAAACACTACGATTATTGTGTTCAAACGATTTAACTACAAACACTACGATTATTGTGTTCAATGATTTAACTACCAACACATTGTGTTCAAACGATTTAACTAAACTCTATGAATATCACTCAACCTTTGTGTTGACCTCTCAAGCATGTATTTCAGGTTCATGACGATCAAGGATGGCACGGAAGGACACAGATACTCAAGAGGGCTATAAATTTTATTATCATTCAAAAACTCATTTAATGTAAATTGTAAACATGGAACCATCTGGGACCTCATTTTTGTAATCTCTGATATTTATACAATTTGAATGATAAATCTTTTAAAACGACTCAATTGGAGTTCGTTTTCTATTATTGTGACTATTGTGCCGTCAAGTAACACCCGGTTCGAATTCCGCTGCAACCATGAATTGGGGGTGTTACACTATTTCCTAGATCAGATCTTATGTTGGATTCCCAAACACACCTGTGGGCCCCACAACAGGCTGCAGTTGCCACAATTTGGCCCTTTAGCCCTTGTAAACTGGCATAAGTTCTTATTTGCTTATCTCAAGCTTATTAGTGCTAATCTTTGTGCCTTGTTGCTTGTTTCCAGTCACTCATACTTATTTACATCTTCATTCACTTCTGTTTCATCTCCACAGCTTATTTTGAAAGCTTATTTGAGCTTAAATCACCAACTTGAGCCAAAAAGCTCAACTGTTAAGCTCATAAGTTCTCACAGAGCTTATTTGTGAATTCCAAAGTAGTTGCCTTCACAAAAGTTTCTTAGTTACAGTTGCTTATTAGTTTTGTAAAAGAAAATCAAAGAAAAAACCAAAAATAAAAAAAGTGATAGCTTCTATTTAAGCCATTTGGTTTATTTTTCTGCTTATTTATAAGCACTTTCTGATTTTAAATTTTTCTTAGGTTCCTTATAACCTTTAGTATTTTTGGTAATTTTTTCATATTTTTCTCATTTGATTTAGTACTTTTTATAATTTAATCTAGTTTAAATTAATTAAATAATTCGTTTTTAATTAATAATAATTATTTAAAAAGTATAAAAAATATATTTTCTGTTTTAAAATTAGTTTTATAATATTTTAGATTTTTCTAAATTTAATTTTCATTTTTCTAGTTAAAATTCATAATTAGTTATAATTTAGTATAATTTAAATAATTAAAAATTAATTAATAATTAGTAATTAATTAATAGTAATTAATTAAATAGTGTAAAAATTATTTTTCTTTTTCCTAAAATTTTCTTTTATCATTAGGATTGTAAAAATGTAATTTTCATATCCGTAGGACTTCATTTGCTCCCGTTTCACTTTTTATTTTGCGCGTTCGCATTTATTTTAAATTCAAACGCGCGTTTTTAGGTTTTTATACGTTTTTAGAATATCTAATCTCGCGTAATCATTCACATAGCTTTCCTAAGCTATTCTATTTCATAATTTTTCAATTTTATTAATCACAACCCTTTTTTGTCCAAATTCACCCGATCACGAACCCGTTTTTTATACCATCACACCTCGTCGGGACATAACGACCCGGGGAAACACTGTACTTCCACGGAGCATTGGATCTAGGCAGTCTGACCTATTTGACCATTCACTTGGTTGATTAGGTTGACCATTTGGAGCCAATCACATGTACAAAGACACGTTGAAGGATTCTGGTGCAAGTACTGATAAGTCTGTTGAGGAATTACAGGTTGAGGTAGAACTGAAAAGGTTAAATAATCATTCGCTTAAAGAAGATCAGATAGATGATCAGGAAGATGGCAATGATGAAGATGCAGATGATCAAGAAACTGATCAGACATCGGATCTCACAGATTATCACTTGGTTCGGTATAGAGAACCAAGGACAAGAACGAAACCTTTGAGGTTTCGGGATGAGAGTAATATGGTTGCTTACGCGTTTGTTGCGGCAGAGGAAGAAGATATTCATGAATCGTTGACATACTAGGAGGCAGTTGCTTGTGAAGACAATTCTAAGTGGAAAGCTGCTATGGATGAAGAGATGGATTCTCTAAGGAAGAATAAGACCTATGAGTTAGTAGATCATCCAGCTGGGCAAAAGCTGGTGAGCCGCAAATGGCTGTTCAAGATAAAGGAAGGGATTGAAGGTGTTCAAAAGCCTAGGCATAATGCGAGGTTGGTGGCTCGTGGATTCACACAAAAGGCATGTATTGACTATAATGAAGTATTTTCGCCGGTAGTTCAACACACATCTATTCGGGTTATACTTGCATTGACTGCGTGTAGTGATTATGAGCTAGAGCAGCTTGATGTAAAGATGACATTTTTACATGGGAATCTTGAAGAAGTGATCTACATGAGGCAGCCACCGGGTTATGAACAAGGTAACAAGGTATGTTTGTTAAAGATAATAAACTCCTTTGGTTTCAAAGAATATTTGGGACTTAGTTTTGATTTCTTTAATATTTTCTTGAGTAAATTACACTGTTCGTCCATGTGGTTTTGGCCAAATCCCTAACTCCGTCCTTGATATTTTGCATGAATGGTCCTTATAATGAAACTGCATAACAACATCCGTCCTTATTAGTAACGATCATTAAATAAATCCGTTAAATCCCTTCATGTGATTTGCAAATTTGCACATGATAGCAAAATGGTATTTTTACTTTCTCTTATTTGATCCTTGCATCAATCATTTAAAACCTTCTTACACACTTACAAATAACAAACAACCATTTTTTTTCTCGCACACACATTTAAACATGTCAACCTCCTTTACTTTCTCTTTACATGACACATCTCATACCACCACCATCAGTGACATCATTAAACCTGCAACAACCGGTGTCAGCCACCTCACCTTCATCCGACATACCTGCCCTCTCCCGCACCTCCGGCGCTACGTACACCGCTACCATCATCTTCTCTCCCTTTTTTGGTTTTATATTCAAATGTAGTGGGTATGTGGTTTTTTTTTTTTTTTTTTTTTTTTTTTTTTTTTTTTTTTTTAATTTATAGAAGCTAGTGGGTTTTAGAAAAAAAAAAGTTAAAATTAAAGGGTAAAAAATAAGGTTGAAGGAAGATGGAGTGTTAAATAACCATTATACTCTCATGTGCAAGGCACATAGGGGGATTTAACGAACTTATTCAACGATCATTATTGATAAGGACTGACAGTGTTACATAGTTTCATTATAAGAATCATTCATGCAAAAAAAAAAAAAAAAAAAAACCGGACCAGGATAGGAATTTGGCCAAAATCACAAGGATGAACGATGTAATTTGCTCTATTTTTTTAATAGTTTTGAACTTTTGATTTCTTTAATATTGTCCTTTTTCTCTTTTCTTATTTACTTTCGATTTCTTTTTCTTTTAAAGTAAATATAAATTAATTTGAAGTGTGTGATTTGCTTAGACCCGAAGTACTCGGACTAAGATCTTGGTATATAAAGTGCAAAAATATATGTATAACTCATAATATGTTTGGAAAAATGGAGACATTGGCATAATTGTTTTAATACTTCTAACTTAATTTTGAACAAGTCAACTTTGTGTGTTTGGATTCTTTGAGCCATGAGCCCATGATAGTCACTGTAAATATTTGGTTGGTTACTATAACAATCAAAATAGGCGTTTATAGCCATAGCCTTATTCTAGTAGTACGAGGTGGTTTTTTTAGCATTCCGTGGGCATGTTATGTCTATATTTTGACAACAATTGTATGTCCCGTTATTAAGAAAAAAGTTGTGTACCTAAAACTGAAACGGAAGAAATTAGACTACCGCTTATATATGTACTCAAATTCTAGCATCATAAATCTGCTATGAAATACATATCTTACATTCCTTGATATGTTATATACACCAACACAACCATGTACCATTATAAAACATATGAGTAGACGACACAGGGACAAATATTCTATATCACAAACAATATTACGTTAACAAACGATGGTATTTAAATTCCAGTGTCTTACAATAGAAATTCACACAAGTCAAATGTTTAACAAATGAGAGTTGGAGGATTGAACAAGATTCTCTAAGTAGTTGTTTTAAGGTATCCAAACCGCCATTAGCATCCATGCCTTACAAACACCTTCGTAAACAATTGTTGGCGTGTATACATGATGCAATTTTAATACTTCGACGGATGTAAAGCCACCTGAAGCTGCCTTTTCTGACATAATTTTGCTGGATCTCTATAAACAGTAATCACGGGCGGTTTCCCATCTGATAAGGCAACGTGTGCAATGCTAAAAGATTCACCTTTTTCAGAAGCAAAGTTCCACTCGTTCATACTTAAATAAAACCAGTCCTTCTTTGCCACTGAAGTTGATTTAACTTCTATATATTCCTCGCTTTTATCCTTACCTTTAACAAGAATATCATACGGTAGTCCGGACTCTTTAACCTCATTGACCCATTTCACCTTTTTGCCACTAAGGGTGGAAGAAAAGTATCTGAAAGCCACACGTTCTCCTACCCTCCCAGTTATGACATGTTGTGGGGGAACTGAAACTGTATTTTTTCCTTTATTAATAACAGAATCTGATTGGTCATTTAAAGCTTCATCATCTTCCAAGATTTCAAAGGGCTTCGATGAGTCTGGATTTTCATTGATGATCCAGTCACCGTTACTCTCAAATAATCCTTCTGCAGATGTGGTTTTCCAATGGACAGGTGGCCAACTTAAGTTTTTTCCAAACTTCTTAGTGGTAGTCGACCCCACTTCTGGTGATGATGTGGACACTAACGACCACTGTAATTCTTCACATGGGAGATTTGGCAGCTTTTGGCTCTCTGTAACGAATAACTCCATCTTCTCCTCTGTGAAGCCTGATTTTGTCATTGTTGTAATCATGTAAAGAAAATTTGCTAAAGGGAGCCCAACAAGTAAAATATGAGAAAGCTCCACAAAAAGCGAGTGAGAATCAGCATTGCGTGTTGCATACAAGATGTTGTCTTGTAGAAGACAACAACATTCACGCTCCTTTGATTCAATTCCAAAACTCTTTACGACATACTTCTGGCACAATTTCTCCACCACAGCAATTTTCAAAGAATTCACGTTTTTGAATCCAGAAAGCTTGAGTTGAGAATATTCATTTGGATGCATGCGATAAATGTAACGCTGAGCATATGGGAGAGCCCATCTCACCAATGAAATCATATAACTACTATCTATCAGGCCATAGTGTATCACTTCACAGGTCACAACCTGCACAATGACATAATATTAGATGTTGATTAAAAAAAATCAAATATTATGCATTTATACGAATCTGCTTGTGATGCAACTTAAAATTCCCACAACTAGATCTATTAGACCTAAGCCCAGGGTCTAAAAAGATTCCACGGATAGTCATAACACACATTATGCTTCTTGATGTATAGGTGGAAGATTCAACCCATTAACTTAAATATGGGTTGCTTTCAATTTTGTTTATCCATAATGAGTCAAATGGGTGATTTGCTAGAAGGGCAACAGGTGGATTCAGATTCAGATTATCAAAACTAACGCCTTAGCCATTAAAAAAAAAAAGAAAAGAAAAGGGACTTGACAAATAAGTGTTTTTGGGTCAACCAACTCAGCTCGGCCAGTTTCAACCATCACTGGAAAATGACCCGTTTTGAAATGTTATCAGACCCGTCGACCTTGAAACCTCTAGTGTGAGGTCTTTGTTGTGTGAGAATAAAAGAGAGTACCTCAGAAAGACACGGGATTCCTAGTCTCCGGAATAAAACAGAAACCTTATCCTGAAGCATCTGTTTTTCTTCGTTAGTAAGCTCCCCCAAACATAGAAACTCAACATTACTCAAGTCTATGAAGTCCTTTTTAAGCTGCTCATCATCGCACCAATATATGTGACCAAAGGAATCATGCAAAGAAACCCATTTGTCTTTTACAGTTGGAAGAATTGTTGTTTCCTTTTCCTCCATCATCTTTTTCATGTAGTCAATATCAACACAGCTCAGAACCCCCGAGTCGAATCCATCACTCCATTTTTGGAAAACTTGGAAAGCCTGACACATGAAAGAAAAAGAACTATGAACAAATTTACGGGTACCCAATTTAGTGTTTTTAGCTAAACTGAAAGTGGAAACAAGTTAAACTGTTTAAAACTAAAGATTGTATGACTGTACTCACTACTTTAGCTGCATGTGCTGGCAAACTCTCCTTCGATAATTGGAGCAAAAATTGAAGATAGCAAAGAAGATGAGGATTCTCAGCTACTCCAAACTCACGTACAAAGAAATGACGGAGATCGGGATAAACATTGCATAACATCTTGCTGAAAACACGATGAGTCATGTATTCGAAAAGCTGAGGTTTGGTTGACTTGGTTTGTTCTACTGAAGAAATGATAGAATCATGCCAATATACTTCACTGGGAGATAATAATAAACCAGACAGAACTCCACTTGTGGAACCAACCGAGCTAGGAACAAATATGAAAGCTTGAGAATGCAAAGTCTCAACTATCTTCTGCTTTGAAACACGCATCTCACTCCATAAGTATGTGTAGAACTTGGACATTTGAGATATGCTGGTAATGGAGATTTTATAAATGGTTATCAAGTATGTCAAATGTAAAACAGACTTAAACAAATTCTAGTACTGAATGATTGAACCAATGATACCTGGCCCTAAAAGGTTTCTTAGATCCTCTCCACACATCGAGAATTGATAAAGCATCATCAAGAGTGATTATTTGCTTCAAGCCAATATCATTCAAAAACTTCACACTGTTAACCTAAACAACGACAAAAGTAACGGGTAACTGAATACAAGTGTTCGTCCGTCCAAGATATCGGTTACATAAAAAAATTTAAGTTACTAACCTTTGGAACACTGTATGGTGCCCTGTGACGAAGAATGGAACGCACCGTTTCACAGTTATGGAACACATCTTTAGAAAAGTGAAGTTGATCATCCATACTAGAAGCCACCCATCGAACACTATGAAGGATTTTTATAAGTGAAGATTTAAAAGGCCTGAACTGCTCACCAATTTCGCATAAGCCTGTAATCTTATCACTAAAATAATCATCCCATAGTTCATCAAGTACCCTTAGGAGGTACCTACTCTTTCCCTTATTACCATTCGACGAAACATGTGATAATAATTGTGTTAACTCTTGAGAATCATAATCTATGACAACGGATCCTGAAGATACACAATCATCATCTAACATCATGTTCTTGAGAACAGTATGAGGTATGTCAGAAATATGCTTTTCAACTTTGACTATTTTCACGAAATCCGTGACTCCTAAATCCTGCAAGAAACTTCTCCATTTCGATGTTCCTTCAGGTGAGGATTTGCTCACCTGGTGTTTCAGATAGCTGATATCAATCTCAAACCATTGCATATCACTGCCACTCACCAACTTACTCATATCAATTAGATTGCCGAATTGTTTACTGAAATGAATTGGGACGTCGGCAAGTCGTTTGTACCCATGATTTGTGGAAACAAAAGCATTGTTACGTAACTGTGAGAGAATGTGTTCCTTTTCTTCAAGACACTCAGAACAACAAGACGATTCTAAATGAAACATTATAAAAGAAAGGTACTCAATCATCAATTCCAGACTTTCCGCCATAACTTTTTCATCACAAATAGCAGGTAAGACGTGCTTTTTCAAAACTTCGTGTGCAGATAACCACTGGACCCCAAGTTTGTAAAGCATCTGGGTTATGTTTTCAACATGATCAATAAAAAGAGCAGGATTAACAATCCGAAGTTTGGAATACAACTTCCCAAAAGCTTCAAGACCATGCTCGCGATCAGTATGCAGCCAAATTGCACCTTCATTAATTGAAGCATAGCTACCATCTAAAAGAGGTATAATTGATAACTGTCTTGCGGAACTAATGAAATCAGACTCGGTTGCATTAACCAACATCAAAAACAAAACATTTAGCCAAGAGCATAGCCAACTAAGGTCCATTGATCTAAGAGAATCAGCTCGACATAAAGATGCCATAACTTGAATAAGAACTTTGGGTCCACATTCTTCAATGCCTAAAGCCCGTGCCAAGGAATCCGTTAGAAGCGTATCTTTATGCAAGTATCCAACATCAAGATGCTCCCTTATCAAACTATCAGGCAACAACGAACGAGTTTGTTCTGTCCAGTTACGCAGTACTTTACATGGCGGGACCCACACGTCCCACTCGTCATCTTCCCCTTGTAGAAGCAGACAGCTAGAACTACACAGCTTAGAAATAATCATATTTGGAAGCTGTGAAAAAAAACCATGCACTTCCCCTTCAAGAGGAACAAAGCTCATAAAAACTGAAACGCCCTTCGCCAGGTTCTTTTTAAAACAAGGAAGGCTGCAGAATGACAGCTCAGCATTAACGAACAAATTCGAAAACTCCAATAACAACCATTGGTTCCATGGACTGTTTCCATCAACTTCTCTTGACGAGGAAACAATAAAATCCGCTTGGATGATAAATTTTAAGCCATAACTCCTTGAAGGAAATAAAACAAAAACAGGCTGTTGGTCGAGTTTCGAGATGTAGTTTCCATTACCTAAATCCTCCAACCCAAGTGCCACGGATATTTCAGTTGTTTGGACATCATGGCAAATATGATCCGCTTGTAGTGTTCCAGATTTGACAAACCAAGTGAATTTCTCTTTTCCAAGAAAAACATTCACAATACCGTCTTTATCAACTTGCTTCCTCATGACAATGAGCGAATCATTTGGAATATTTCTGAACTTGATACATTTAAGGCGGTGAAGGAATAACAACAAGGATGGATGAAAGCTAGAAAACATGGAGATTAACTTCTCGACAGGAAAAGCGTCATCTTCCTTTGATCTGAAGGGAAGCACAATGCATGTTTTGCAACATGTCTCATCCGTTGGATTGTTATCCCCAGAACCCAACTTGCTAAACAAATCAATGTCACAAGGTGGAACAACTGTTGGCAAAACAAAACCAATTAGACCGTCGCTTATGTCAAACTTGATATGGAACGCGTTAGAATGGATTTCCGGAGCATCCGCCACCTGGTCGTATATCAAATCATTAAGAATTATTCTAAGAAAAAACATCAAAGATCAGAAGCTAAAATAAGCGATGGAACATATTCTTTGAGACATTAAAGAGTATAATATACCTGGAATACGGATTTGAAGCCAATGCCCTTTTTGCTAATATATCCAGTACTAGGTTCCGTCTTTGATGAATTGCCTACCTTACAAAGTGCTTTTATGGTTTCGACAGAAAATCCTTGATCATTATTCAAGACTATAACTCCTGTTTCTTGAAGAATGAAAGTTAAAGTTGGCTCAACATCACACGAGTACAAATTTCCATCAGCATTCCGAACCTATATATTAGCAAAACACGGTGTAACATAACATAACCAAAGAAGCAACATGAAATAGTGTAAATAGATGCACTTACTAGTTCGAGTAGAAAATGTGAGTCCTCAGAATATAACTCTTGAGAAAGACAATGTAGTGCTTCTCCTAAACGACAATGTAGTACAAATTTCTCAGTAGCCGAGATATCTGAACCCAATGCGAATTCTTCTCGCCTAATACACTCAATAATCTTCTTTGCTGATTCCTCTTCATTATTATTATCCTTACCTTCAGTAACAAAATCAGATGCTAATCCAAATTCTTTAACCTTTTTTACCCATCTTTCACCACAGTTTTCATAATTTAAAGCGACAAGTTCTCTCTCGTTTGAAGTAAATCCATCATTCATATCAGAAGAGACTGTATCCTTATAAGTTCCGGAACCTGATTGGTCTTTCAAAGCTTCATCTTCTTTTCTAATGACTGAAGCTTCATCATGTCTCGTGTGATCACTACTGACTTCTTTTGTCTTTGATGCAGGTTTCCTTCTTGATCTTCCTCGGAGCTTTTTAGATGTAGACTTTGTGGGACCAGAACTTGTGGTTGGTGTAAACTTACCTTCTTCTGGCGATGAAATGGAGAACATAGACCACTCGGATTCTTCACTTGGGAGCTTCAATAGTTTTTGCTTATTTATTGAAAACAGCTCCATTTGCTCCTCTATGTGACCTGATTCTGTTGTTAAAATCCTGTGGAGGAAATTTGCTAAGGGAAATTCAGGAACTCCGGCAACAAGAAAACGAGAAAGCTCCATAAAAAGCGAGTGGGAATCTGAATCAGATTCAGGAGTTGCATACAGGATGTTGTCCTGCAGAAGACAACTGCACTCAATTCGTTTATTGGATTCAATACCAAATTTCTTTATGACGTTCTTGTAGAACAGCTTTTCCACCACAACAATCTTAAGTTTCTTGAATTCAGAATATTCTTTTGGATGGAAGCTATAAATGTAGCGCTGAGCATATGGGAGAACCCAGTTTATGAAGTAAGTTAGAAGAGTGTTATCTCTCACGTTATCGTATATTGCTTCACGAGTTACAACCTGCACAAGCCATAAAGTAGACGAATTATATGAAGTACTGCAACTTTCTCTATAACATTCCCCTCCTGTCACTAGTGGCACATTATCATTTTTGGTGACAAAATGGGTGCGTCAGGTGGGTTGGGCAACAGGTCAAAACAGGTCCAGAATGGAACAGGTTTATCCAATACAAAAATTTGACGAGGCTGTAAACATTAAAATACACAATTTGGGCTTTCTAACACGTTTGACTGTTCTTGCCAGTTGAAATATTTTCCTTTTAGCTAATTATCAGATTTTACCCATTGGACCGGTTAATGATAAATCATGACCTTATAAGTAATGGGTAGAATGGGTCGACCCACACATTCTTTTCAACAAAAATAGAAAACTGAACCAGCAAAACCGATATAAATTTTTAAGTTTATACAAGAACTTTTGAAAATTGATTTTGTTCATATGAACTTATGAAGTATATAAAAATATTTGGTTAGGCATCAAGAAAGTTAATAGATTATGAAGCAAGTAAAACAAAAACAATATTCCCAAGACTCGCAGAGTTGTGTGCATCGGAAGCCCGAGTATACATTAGTCTAGTGTCACCCAACTCGTCGTTGGTGCGTGTGAGTGACTAAGTGAGAGAAAGAAAGAAAGATTATGTAAGTACCTCAGAAAGAGAAGGGATTCCGAGTTTACAAAATAAAACAGAAACCTTATCCCGAAGCATTTGTTTTTCCTCAGTAGTAAGCTCCCCAAAATACAAAAAGTCAACATTTTTCAAGTTCATGAATTCTTTTCTTAGCTGTTCATCGTCACACCAACATATGAGACCAAAGGATGGATGCAAGGAAACCCATTTGTTTTGCGCAGTTGGAAGGATCCTCATATTATTTTCCTGTAAACTCTTCTTCAAGTAGTCAATTTCATCAGAAGTTAGAACCCCAGAGACTAATCCGTCACTCCATTTTTGGAAAATTTGGAAAACCTGACACATGAAACAAAAGAATTATCCAAAGCTACGGGTCAATTCGATTTATTGTTCATTTCTAACAAATTAAAATGGCACAACTTCTTAGGCTAGTGGTAATGGATCACATGATTTAAGATTGCTATTGTTTTAAAAGAAATTGACTATAAAATTCTATAATGCGAGCAAGAAAAGTGTTCCCTGTTCAACCCAACCCATTTTAGGCCCACCCTAAAGTTTTACCCATTTTGACCCAAACCTGTTCAGTCGAGTATAAATACTTGGTTGTACTCACTATTTTAGATGCTTGTGATGGCAAATTCTCATTGGATAATTGTAGCAAAGAGTGAAGGTAGCTAAGATGAGATAGATTCTCAGCTACTGCAAACTCATTCACAAAGAAATACTGAAGGCCAGGATAAACTTTACACAACATCCTGCTGAAAGGACAATGAGACAGACGTTGCTCAGACTGAGGGTGTGTTGACGTTGTTTGTTCCATTAAAGAAATGAGAGAATCGTGCCAATGTACTCCCATTGGAGATAAGAATAAACCAGATACCACTTCATCTGCTGAACCAAACGAGTAAGGAACAAATATGAAGGCTTGTGAACGCAAGTTCTCAACTATCTTTTGCTTCGAGGTGCTCATTTCATTCCATAAGTACGTGTAGAACTTGGACATTTGTGATATGCTGGTGAATGTAAATATTATAATCAATTGACAAGCAAGCAAAAATAAAAGGAAAGAATAAAATAAAGGGGTAAAGCTAAAAATACGCAACATATTTCTACAAATAAATACAAGTACGCAACATATTTAGTAAAGTGTCAAACGTACGCAACATATTTTCAAAAAAAGGTCAATCTACGCAATATGACCTGCTGGCAGCAGGTTACCAAGTCACCTAACTTTAAAAGTTACACCTTTGGTCCCTAAACTGTCTCATATCTCGCATACATGATCCTATTTTAGTAACGGTCGTTAAAAAAGTGTTTAAAAAAACTTTTTAACATTTTTTTTTAAAATCGAGATAAAATCTTTTTTTAACTAAAATTAAGAAAAAAAAAGTTAAAAAAATTTAAAGTTAAAAAAAAGGGTAAAATTAAAAAAAAAGGAAAAATATTTAAGAAATTAATTTTTTTTTAAGTTAATATTTAAAAAAAATCAAAATTTTTTAAAAAATTAATCTTTGCGAAAAAAAAATTAATTTTTTTTATAAATACGCATTTTTAAAAAAAAATAAAAAAAAAAGGAAAAAAAATTAAAAATTAAATAATTTTTTTTAAAGTTAATATTTTAAAAAAAATTAATATTTGCGAAAAAAAATAATTTTTTTTATAAAAAAAATAATTTTTTTTTAAAATGCGTATTTTTTCAAAAATTAATTTTTATTAAAAAATGCGTATGTTAAAAAAAATTACTTTTTTTTAAATTAATTTCGTTATAAAAAAAATTTAACTTTTTTTCGCAAATATTAATTTTTTAAAAAAAATTTGATTTTTTTTTAAAATATTAACTTTAAAAAAAATTATTTTTTTCATTTTTTTAATTATTTTAAAAAATGCGTATTTATAAAAAAAAAATATTTTTTTCGCAAATATTAATTATTTTTTTTAAATTCTGATTTTTCTTTTAAATATTAACTTAAAAAAAAATTAAATTTTTAAATTTTTTTCTTTTTTTTTAATTTTATCTTTTTTTTTCTAATTTAAAAAAAAATGTTAAAAACTTTTTTAACGACCGTTACTAAAATAGGATCATGTACGCGAGATATGAGACAGTTTAGGGACCAAAGGTGTAACTTTTAAAGTTAGGTGACCTGGTAACCTGCTGCCAGCAGGTCATATTGCGTAGATCGACGATTTTTTGAAAATATGTTGCTTACGTTTAACACTTTACTAAGTATGTTGCGTACTTGTGTTTATTTGTAAAAATATGTTGCGTATCTTTAGCTTTACCCCTAAAATAAAATACAAAAAATACACACACACAAACACATATTCCCGTGAAACATGAAATAGTAATACCTTGCGCGAAAAGAATTCTTGGATCTTCTCCAAACATCAAGAATTGATAAAGCATCATCAAGAGTGATCGTATTCTTCAAGCGAATATCATTTACAAACTTCAAATTGTTAACCTATTTAACAAGAAAATCAGGCAGGATATTAGTTCCATAGAATTATAATGTTGCATACAAAAGAAAATCTAAAGTACTAACCTTTGGAACAGTATACGGTGCACTGTCACCAAGAACTTCACGCACCATTTCACAGTTATGGAACAGATCTTTAGGATAGTGAAGTTGATCATCCATATTACAAACCAACCATCGAAAGCCATGAAGGATTTTTATAATACAAGATATAAAACGCTTGTCACTAAAATAATCATCCCATAGTGTATCAAGTACCTTTAACAGGTACTTACTCTTTTCCTTATCACCACTCCAGGAAACATGTGACAACAAATACCTTAACTCTGGAGAATCCCAGTAGAGGCGTTTTTCAACTTCAACTATTTTTACAAAATCAGTGATTCCCAATTTCATCAGGAATTTTCTCCATGTCAATAATACTTTAGACGAGGATTTGAAAACAGGATATATCAAATAGCCGGTATCAACCTCAAACCAAGTCATGTCCGTCCCACCAATCAACTTGCTCATATCAATTGGACTCCCGAATTCTTTACCAAAATGAATTGGCACATCAACTGGTCGTTTGTACCCATGATTTGTGGAAATATAAGCATTGTTACGTAACAGTGAGAGAATGTGTTCCTTTTCTTCAAGACACTCAGAACAACAAGACGATTCTAAATGAAACATTATAAAAGAAAGGTACTCAATCATCAATTCCAGACTTTCCGCCATAACTTTTTCATCACAAATAGCAGGTAAGACGTGCTTTTTCAAAACTTCGTGTGCAGATAACCGCTGGACCCCAACTTTGTAAAGCATCTGGGTTATGTTTTCAACATGATCAATAAAAAGAGCAGGATTAACAATCCGAAGTTTGGAATACAACTTCCCAAAAGCTTCAAGACCATGCTCGCGATCAGTATGCAGCCAAATTGCATCTTCATTAATTGAAGCATAGCTACCATCTAAAAGAGGTATAACTGGTAACTGTCTTACGGAACTAATGAAATCAGACTCGGTTTCATCAATCAACATCAAAAACAAAACATTCAGCCAAGAGGATAGCCAACTCAGGCCCATTGATTTAAGAGAATCAGCCCGACATAAAGATATCATAACTTGAACAAGAAATTTGGGTCCACATTCTTCAACGCCCAAAGCTTGTGCCAATGAATCTGATAGAACCACATCTTTATTCAAGTAGCCAACATCGAGATGCTCCCTTATCAAACTATCATGCAACAAAGAACGGATTTGTTGTGTCTAGTTTCTCACTACTTTACATGGGCGGACCCACTCATTGCAGCCCCCTTCTAGAAGCAGACAGTTAGACACACACAACTTGGAGATAATCTTACGTGGAAGGGAAGAAAAAACCCCGCAAACTTCCTCTCCAAGAGGAACAAAGCTCAAAAAGACGGAAACACCCCTTGCTGGATTCTCCCTAATACATGGAAGGCTACAGAATGACAGCACAGCACTCAGGAACACATTTGGAAACTCAGAGAGTAACCATTGGTTCCATGGACTATCTGCATCAACTTCTTCCATTGACGAGGAAACAAGAAAATCCGCTTGGATGATAAAGTTAAAACCGTAATACCCTATTGGACGAAGAAAAGCAAAAACAAGTTGTGGGCATAGATGCGGGGTGTAGTTTCCATTATTTGAATCTTTTAACATAAGTGCCATTGATATTTCAGTTGTTTTGACATCCTGCCGGACATGATCCGCTTGTAGTCTAAACTTTTTGATAAACCAGGTTGCTTTTTCATTATGAGAAGATATTTTAACCATACCGTCTCCAACAACTTCTTTTCTCATGAAATCGTATGAACCATGTACAAAATTTATGTACTTGATACATTTAAGCCGTTGAAGGAATAGCATTATGTGCGGATGGAGTTTACGAAATATGGAAACTATATCCTCGACTACAAGAGCTTCATTTTTCTTATAAAGTACCATGCATGTGTTCCAACGTTTTTCATCTTCTGGATCACAATCCGAAGCAGCCATCTTGCAAAACCGACTAACATCACGAGGTGGAACAGCTGTTGCCGAACCGTCACTTATGTTAAACATGATATTAAACTCATTAGAATGTATTTCGGGAGCAGCACTAACGCGAAATACAGATTTGAACCCAATGCCTTTGTTATCAATATACGTATCACCACTAGGTTCCTTCTTTGTGATACTGCAAACATCATCACAAAGTGCTTTCATGCTTTCAGCAGAAAATCCTTGATCATTATTCAACACTATAACACCTGTTTCTTGAAAAATGAAGGTCAGAGTCGCCTCCACGTCACATGGGTACACATTTTCATCAGCATTTTGAACCTAACACACAACAATTAGAATTATTGAAAGAAATGAGAAACTTGTAAAAAACTTTCACATATTTTTGTCTTTTTACCATTTGAAGTAATATACTTCTGCCAATATATAAGAATGAACTAGTAACTAGTTACAAACTTATACTGTAACATACAAGGTACTAAGATAAAAGTCCGCTACATTAAATGCTAACAAAGTTAGAATTGTTATAAACAATAAAGTATGTTACTTTTTCGTGCAATTTTCCCTATAATTGATTCACTAACAGAGCATCCGCAGTGGTCACTTGACCACTACCCAACGACATGTTGACTTCCTTTCACAACCACTATCCTACCACTTTTACCCAGCGACACATTCCTTTATCTAACAATTTCATCATCACTACGAAACAATTAGGGTGATGGCAACCCAACACTCGGAGTCATGGGAGGATTCTCACTAACCAATTACAGAGTGCCATGTGGCAAGAGGATTCTGGAGGATTCTGAAGACAAAATTGTTGGCAGTGGGAGGATTCAGAATCATGACTCACTTTATTCATTTAATAAATAAACACATGCCCCCACTTTATTCCCATCACACTCACTTTATTCCCATAACTCAGAATCTTCACCGGGCTTCCGAAACCCATGATTCTAGAGTCTTGGGGGTTGGCGGCGGTGTTCACCGGCGTCCTCCCTCCCATGACTCCGAGAAAACGCTTGGGTTGCCAACACCCTTATTCCACTAGTCCACTATATTATACCGTAATATTATATACCTCTCACACACACATACCATTAAAAACTATAAAAAGAAGATACAAACACTTTGGCCCAGCATAGCAACCAAGAGCACCATTTTTCCGCCCGGACGTCAACCTGCCACCTTGAGCCCGGTTGACACCGACCGCGACCATTCCCACCCATAGCCCATCTCACAGCATTGCGGATATGATGCTCTTAGTGGTTGCTTAAAAAAAAAAAAAAAAAAAAAAAAAAAAAAAAAAAAAAAAAAAAAAACTACGTAGTACTTGACAAGGAGCATTTAGCATTTTGTATTTTTCTTAAAACACAAACACTACTTTTGAGACGCGTTTAGCTTCTACATCATTTTACACTTTATAATCACATACAGAACTAATTCTACGAAACCTCTAACTAACTTTTACATCATTTTACACTTTAATTTATGCTCAGTTCTCGAGTATTTTTAGTAAGGAAAAGTAAAAAAACATTTTCGACCCAATTTTGGGAGGAAACATTTTACATCAAAATCAACCAAATCAATGTTTCATTTTCAGTCCTTTTCCTTTACTATTCTTTTTCTCCGTAAGTGATACTCGAGAACACACCTTTTTTGTTTCACTTCATTTTCTTTACTTTTCCTTAAGTGATACTCGAGAGAACACAAGTACACTAATCAACAAAAAGTTGTAGAATATATATGTTGCTTATTAATGCTTCTTGACACATATATACTAGTAGTAAGCATGAAGATACAATTATTTAAATAAAAAATAATAACAAATCCCTTCTTATTGAAAATAGACCAATAGGAGAGCTCTATTTTGCCACGTAGGCGAAATCAAGCAATATAATTGGTCAATAGAAAGTCAAAATTAAATTGATTTTGGTCAAACTTAATAAATTTGGTGATGAAATTTGGTTAAGAAAAAAAATGCATAAAAAAATTGGTGTCAAATTTATGAAAACAAAAACTTAAAAAAAGGAAAAGTAATTAATAAAACTTTAGTAGTTGAATTTTAAATAAATTATGTAGAGCTAAGTGTAAAATTACAAGTTTCCATATTTTTTAATAACTTTAGAAAAAACACAAATAACCCCTTACACGTTATACCCCTATACTTTATAATATTAAATTTGTTTAAAATTAAATGAGTATTAGTATTAGTTTTTAGACTTTCATCCATTAAAATTACAAAATTTTACAAATATGTGAATTGATTTTAATATTGTTAGTTTTAGACATCTATCCATTAGAATATTTTTTTTTAAATAAGGACTCATGTTATTCTATTTAAAAGTCTAACTTACGCGTACACGAGTTTGAATATTAAATACGGCTAAATTATTAGTAACGGGAATATAAATATCAAATGGTAAGCACGAGTTACTGTGATATGAAAATAAATATATGGGATTCTATTTATAACGACTCATTAAATCGTTATTTAAAATTTATATATGAATATGCATAAAAACATTTTAAAAACTTTACGGAGCATATTTTAACTTCATTAATGCTCATTATGTACTATTAAACTCGCACATTTTGTACAACATGATATCAATAGTTAAAGTTAAACAATAACATCAACATCAACCTCAGCATGTCTGTCGGTTAAAAACGTTATGCAAAGCTAATTATTGAAAAAAAAACAAACAAACACATGGGTTAGATAGTCATTGTTTAATTTAGAAGGTGTTTTACTTAAATTAAAAAAAAAAATGCATGCATCACAATCCTTGTTTGATAACAAGCACCTCCTAAATCAAAAAAGGAAAAACTACGTAGGTGATAACCTAACTGTATTCATTGACGTGATGTCTCAAAAAAAAAAAAAAAAAAAAAAAAAAAAAAGGTAATAGTTGGTCGTTGTAAAGGAATTAAAGTATGTACATGAGAATTATTAAGCAAGAATACATAGTTTTTAATCAGGTTATTACGTTACTATGTTGCAATAATGTTATTGAGTTGGTAATCACGGATGTGAGATACAACCATTCTTCTATACTTATGATTTATGTGTTAACCTCTTTTTGGTTCTGAATAGAATCTGAAATAGACCTCAACAGAACTTTGGCTTATGCCTTATCTAGCTGATAGTTTTTAGTAACTTTTTTTTATGGTTTAACTTTTTTGTCATACACACCAACTTTTAGTAGCTTATTTTATGTTTTATTGAAAACTTCTACACTTAATATTTGTGTTTTTACTAGTTCACGGGTTTTTTACTAAGCTTCTAAAAAAAACTTATAGCTTTATCATAAACTTATTGTGTTATGGTAATTGAATAAGCCAATAAACGCCTTTTATAAGCATAACCAAACACCCCTTTAGTTCTAATCATAAGTTTTCTTATTTGATGTTATAACTAACTTTGTTGTTATCCTCACTAAAATGCAGCATGCAAGTGGTTTTTGCAGTTTTATGATCCTATCACACACACTAAAGTGAAATGCAATTTGTTATGTGCATTTTTTCGAGGAGGATTAAGTATCAACACATGATTGTCATGGAAGGATTTTCTCCGCATGCTCAAGGTATGAATGTATAATTAAGTTGAGTTACTGATTTAGATAATACATGAATGTATTTTAATGTACCAAAGATGTATTTTAGTGCCTATATAAGGAATTTTATGATAGGAATTCTTAACATGTGTCTTTGAATGAGTTAATGAAACTTAGCAGGTATTTGATGTCATTGATAACACTATGAGTATCAAACAACGGTTTAAAATATGGGTGTCTTTTACCTTGATGATTTAGACCAATTGTAAAGAAAGTTGCACTAAAGTGAAAGGTCGGTAAGGATTCGAACAATCCTAAAAGACTTGCGAATGTACTCTTTGTCATTTTTTTCATGCATTTATAATTTACTTATACAAGTAATTATAATTTCCCTATATAGCTCGATATCAGAGAAAAATTATTTTTATACATTATAAATAAACGTAAGATTAAATTTGAGTTCTAGTCATTAAATCTTTTTTTTTGTTTCTCTTTATGTAATAAAGAAGTTATAGTGTAAGCATCTATGCTAATTTGGTAATTTTATGATCAAACATGAGAAGTAAATAGCACACACTTATGAAAATACAATTTTCCAAACAAAAAAGTACATTAGTAAACATGGTATGATAGTTATTCATAATCAAGAAAATAAATCAATCTTCAAAACTATCTAAATATGCTACATATTTTAACGAAAATATAAGTAAAAGAAATACCACAACACATGGTAAATTGATCGCATAGGTTTGCAAAACTAAAAGCATATATCACTAACATCTTATGCAAGTCAAGTATCATCATGTGATTTTGCTTGAATAATAAAATATAATTTTAATCCAAAAGCATTCTCCTAAAATAATAAGTAGATTATAACATATATACATATGATCTTTTATTTTTAGTCCACTAAGTAAAACCAATTGAAACATGTTAAGTGATTCATTTCTTAATCGATAATAATACATAATCAAAACGAAATTTTAAAAACCTTGTGTGTGCACAGGTATTATAACAAATATTAAAAGGGTACGTATACTCACAAGTTCAAGAACAAAATTTGATCTCTCAATTATAGGATAATAATTATTGGTTGATGATGACTTGCTGACTTTCAGACCCATTATAAAACAATGGTCAACGTTAAATATATAGTCAAAAATGTAAGTCAACTACTGACATGCAAAAGTCGTCGGAAGCAGGGGCGGAGCCACCTTGCAGGTTGTGGCTAAACTTAGAGAAAAAATGGTTAGATTTGTTGCAAAAACTAATGGTGCCCTCAACATAGAAAGTCAAGTGCCCTCTTCAAAAAGAATAAATCATTAATTCAATCTTCTAAGTTCTATTTTTTTTTCCTTTTTTGCTTCCGGAATTTTAGAAAATCGTGTATTGATATCTGCAGTAGATGGAGAAGGGGGGTTGATGGAGAATGGATATTGGAAATTGGGTAACATTAAATTTGTACAGAAACATGTATTGGATATTGGAAGTTGGGTTACATTAAAAATTTTATTTAGGTTTGTATTTTAGATCAAAATGATGTTTCAAGTTTTGCGTTTACGTTCAATTTGTTGAAACAAGATCAGTTATGTTGACATTTCTTACGAAACAATCCATATTAAAACTCATGAGTTAATTGTATGTTTACATTTTATAAATGAGATAGATTACAAGTCGAGAAGATTTTATTCAAAATGAACTTGATGAAGTGCATTATCGATTGATATACATCGCAAGTTTGTTAGTGTTAATTGCCTAACATAAGTGGTTTTTAACGTTTAATTAATGTTGACCCGACCCGATTCGTTTTAGTTTTTACTGTAAAAACATTTTCAACACGTTATCGAATCACTCGTTGCCCCCTTCGATTGAATTTCCTAGCTCCGCCACTTGTCGGAAGACTTTGAGGGTGATCAGTTCAGTTGTGTTTTTGTTTAAGGAAGAAGAGGAAGGGACATAAAAGTGTTACATGGGTTTGGTTTCGAAGAAAATGTATGTGGCACTTGTTTTTGGTTTAGTTATCGTCTATTTTTCTTTTTTCTTTTTCTTTTTTTTTAACTTTTTATTTCTTAAATATTCTTTTAGTTTTTATTATAATTTTTTATTTTTTTAATATATTTTTATATTTTTGTTTTTATTATAAAACTGCGAAATTAAAAATACTATACACAAAAACAAGTTAAAATTAGTAAAACACAAAATTGCAGAGCAGAAAACCATAAACAAATGTCTTGTTCTGTTGATAAAATGGGTAAAACTGTTGAAAAAATGTACGAAACATAAAATATAAACTTTGACAAGTCAATCAAGTTTCGGCCAAGTTGTTTCTTTCAAGTCAAATGCTTGTGTGAGCTCATAGAGTTTGAAATACGACTAGCCAGGTACTTGTGCGTTATCGCGGTTGGTATTTGTGTAACTTTTTTTTTTTTTTTTTTTTTTTTTTTTTTTTTGCTAGTTAATGTCTTTTGATTATACGTTTTTGGCGAGCAATTTTATCGGTTGCACAGTTTGCTTGACAATAACTTTATGGATAGTGAAAATTTTCGGTTAAAATAGCTTTAAGCAATAGTAATTATGAATGGATGATATTGTTGTAAATTAAGTACAAAAATGATTAAATTACCCCTAAACTTATTCACATTATTTTATTTTGTAGAGAAATAATTGAGTAATTTATTTTTGTAGCCGTATATTTTACTAGTAAATTTGTTTATATATATATATATATATATATATATATATATATATATATATATATATATATATATATATATATATATATGTATGTTGTGTGTTTATTTTCATATATAGATGAAAAAAAAAAAAAAAAAAAGTGAATCATGACAAATTAATGGATTAGTAAATTTGTTTAGAAAAACGTGAATAAATCTAAAGAGTAGTTTAGTAACTTTATTATGCTCAAATTTTTATTAATTTCATCCCTCCGTTATGTATATTATAAATAGCTTATAGCCTAAGCTTTGTGTAACACATAATTCTATTAAAAGATCAAGCTACAATATTCTAACTAACTGCTAGCTTTTGCTAAGCATACGCTATAGCTAGAAGAACTAATCAACAAGAAGTTGTACAATATATATGTTGTTTATTAATGCTTCTTTACACATATATACTAGCAGTAAGCATGAAGGTAGAATTATATATATGAATAAACAAATAATAATAAACATTGAAAGGGGTATACTCACAAGTTCAAGAACAAAATTTGATCTCTGAATTATAGGATAATAATTATTGGTTGATGAAGACTTGCTGACTTTTAGACCCATTATATAAAATCGTCAACGTTAAATATATAGTAAAAACTGTAAGTAAACTACTGACATATGAAAAGTCGTCGGAACTAAGAATGTAGTGGACTTTGTGGAAGATCAGTATTTTTTTTTTTTTTTTGGAAGAAGAGGAAGAGATATATAAGCCAGAAGCGTATCATGTGTTTGGTTTCAAAGAATAAGTAAGTGGCACTTAGCTTTTGGGTTAATTATTGTCCTTTTTATTCTTTTCTTTGTTTACTTTTGATTTCTTTAATATTTACTTCTCTTTTTAAATAAAGATAAATTAATTTGGTGAGTGATTTGCTTAGACCTGAAGTACTCGGACAAAAATCTTTGTATATAAAGTGCAAAAATATATTAAGTTTGGAAACATAAATATAGAGGTGAGTTATTTTATTGACAAAGTTTTTGTTACATATTAAAGGACAAATCTCTATCATCTATTTATTTGAAACGGACAAAAATGTGATATTTCAAATATCACAAGCGAGTTTCAACTAATGTTTTGTAACATGAAATCACTATTGATATTCTGAATATCACTTGTGATTTTCACTTTTTTTCCACTTTTTTACGTTTTCGTCCGTATTTCTGACCTGACACAATACTCGGCCTGAGAACAACACGAAAAATTAATAGGCTCGGTTTGAGGTTAAATAGGTTTTGGATCGTGTTCGGGTTGACTCATCTAACCTGTTTATTAAGCAGGTTAGGTGCGGGTTGGGAATAGGTTAAATGAGTCGACCCGTCAACCCGTTTAAGATTTTTTTTTTTCTTCATAAATGTAAAATTATATATATTTATTATACGGGTTAAATGGGTTGACCGACAAACCTGTTTAACCCATGTAATATACCAACTTGTTTGGCAAAAAACGTTTTAAATGGGTCAACCCAAAACACGTTTAACCTATTTAACACGTGTAACCTATTTAACCTTCCAACCCCTATATATACACGAGTTAAAAATGTCGTGTTCGGGTTGGGGTTTTCTGTTTATAAAAAGTTATACTTAATTATTAAATACACAAAACACTTAACCGTTAAATAATTAAAGGAAGGACTATATATAGAAATTATGGTCAAGAAGGTTCCGATCCCCTTCCTTTGGGCTCATAACCGATCGGTGGGGGATTGTGGTAACCAAATCCTACAACTTGTTTTCCAAGTTTTGTACACTATATAAACAATCCTAGCGTCATTGTTTTGGTACCTCTTGTGCACACAATACCTAAAGGCTTTTGTTTTCTCTCCTTTTCTAATATTCGGCCTTCTTAAACAAAATTGTTTTGTGTTCTTATTACTAGCATAATGTTTACTTAGTATTAGTACGTGTGTACAAGAACGTGATTTAAACACACTATTGTTTGAATCTTGGATTGAATTACAAAATGGTAAGGGGTAATTCTTATAATCCACATAAACCCTAATTATGGTTCATCTTGCTGATTGATTGAAGAATTGCTAAAAAGTACGTATACATTTAAATTCGGTTAATTAATTATGTGTTATGTTCCTTCGCTTCCACATGTTTTCTTTCATGTTTATTGTGTTTAATTATGATTAGTCATGGTATTAAATTCCAACAGTTATATACACAACACAACCATGTACCCATTATAAAACATATGAGTAGATGACACAGGGACAAATATACTCTATCACAAACAGTATTACGTTAACACGCGATGGTATTTTAAATTCCAGTCTCTTACAATAGAAATTCCCACAAGTCAGATGTTTAACAAATGAGAGTTGGAGGATTGAACAAGATTCTCTAAGTAGTTGTTTATAGTAAGGTATCCAAACCCCCATTAGCATCCATGCCTTACAAACTCCTTCGTAAACAATTGTTGGCGTGTATACATGACGCAAGTTTACTACTTCGACGGATGAAAAGCCAGCTGAAGCTGCTTTTTCTTACATAATTTTGCTGGATCTCTATAAACAGTAACCACGGGTGGTTTCCCATCTGATAAGGCAACGTGTGCAATGCTAAAAGATTCACCCTTTTCAGCAGCAAATTTCCACTCGTTCATACTTAAATAAAACCAGTCCTTCTTTGCCACTGAAGTTGATTTAACTTCTATATATTCCTTGCTTTTATCCTTACCTTTAACAAGAATATCATACGGTAGTCCGGACTCTTTAACCTCATTGACCCATTTCACCTTTTTGCCACTAAGGGTGGAAGAAAAGTATCTGAAAGCCACACGTTCTCCTACCCTCCCAGTTATGACATGTTGTGGGGGAACTGAAACTGTATTTTTTCCTTTATTAATAACAGAATCTGATTGGTCATTTAAAGCTTCATCATCTTCCAAGATTTCAAAGGGCTTCGATGAGTCTGGATTTTCATTGATGATCCAGTCACCGTTACTCTCAAATAATCCTTCTGCAGCATCCAGTTTTGTTTCATCAAACCCGGGTGTGGTTTTCCAATGGACAGGTGGCCAACTTAAGTTTTTTCCAAACTTCTTAGTGGTAGTCGACCCCACTTCTTTTGTCTTCGATGCATATTTTAAACATGATGCAAGTTTCCCTCTTGATCTTCTTTGGAGCTTCTTAGATGTAGACTTTGCGGGACTTAAAACATCCAATGACCACTCGGATTCTTCACTTGGGAGCTTCAATAGTTTTTGCTTATTTATTGAAAACAGCTCCATTTGCTCCTCTATGTGACCTGATTCTGTTGTTAAAATCCGGTGGAGGAAATCTGCTAAGGGCAAGTCAGGAACTCCGGCAACAAGAAAACGAGAAAGCTCCATAAAAAGTGAGTGGGAATCTGAATCAGAATCGGGAGTTGCATACAGGATGTTGTCCTGCAGAAGACAACTGCACTTAAACTGCTTTTTGGATTCAATACCAAATTTCTTTATGACGTTCTTGTAGAACAACGTACTTTTCCACCACGACAATCTTTAGGTTCTTGAATTCAGAATATTCTTTTCGATGGAAGCTATAAATGTAGCGTTGAGCATAGGGGAGAACCCTGTTTATGAAGTTAGTTATAAAGCTATTATCCATCATGCCAGAGTATTTTGCTTCACGAGTCACAACCTGCAGAAACCATAAAACAGACGAATGATACAATGTACTTCAACTTTATATATACAATTATCCCTACAGTCACCGGCAGCACAAAACCATCTGTGACATATTTGTTAAGTTTGAAAAAAAAATGGATGGGGCGGGTGGGTTGTAAAATGGGTCAAACAAGTTGAGTTTGAAACAGTTTGTTTCAACAAACAGTTTTGTGGATAGTTAATGTGTTAAACATACAGGTTAGGTTGACCCACAATCAGCTTTTTGAGCGACTTTTTAAAGATAACGCGTTAATAACGATTACAAAAACAATCTAATATTTTTTAAAGTAAAACCATGTAAGAGGCTGTAAGCATTGAAAATACACTTTGGGCGACTTTCAACTCATTTGACTGTTCACCCATTTGACCTGTTAGGCAGATAACGTAACACAAATCAACCCATTTATAAGTAAATGGGTTGAAATCGCTACCTCTAGTTTCGTTCTAGTATTATAGGCAAACGAAAGATCACACAATGTCTTCATAAGATATAAGTTGAACCAAGAAAAACCAATAAAGAAATTTTATGTTGATACAGAAGTCCTTCTAAATTCGTTCTCATATATTTTATATTTGAATATTTGCTAAGTGTTAGTATGTGTGTGAGGGAGAGCGAATGTGAATACCTCAGAAAGAGAAGGGATTCCCAGTCTCCGTAATAAAATAGAAACCTTATCCTGAAGCATTTTCTTTTCTTCAGTACTAAGCCGCCCAAAACTCAAAAAATGAACATTCTTCAAGTTCATGAATTCTTTTCTTAGCTTCTTATAGATAATCAGTGAAGAGATATTGTGTATTGTATATTATGAATAGAGATTACAATGCTATAAATAGAGATTACAAGACTAGATAATTACACACTAATACCCTCTAATATATAAAACATGTCTAATACTGTCTAATATCCCCCCCTCAAGCTAAGTGTGGGAAACAAGCTGTAGCTTGTCCCGTAATGTCACAAATCTGTCAGTAGATAACGGCTTCGTAAAAACATCAGCAATCTGATCATGTGTAGAAATAAATTGAACTGAAAGACGTCCTTGAGCAACCTTTTCTCGCACAAAGTGAAAATCAACCTCAACATGTTTCATACGTGCATGGAAAATTGGATTTGCAGACAAATATGTAGCTCCCAAATTGTCGCACCACAGTATCGGAGCAGATTTCACGGGTACCCGAAGTTCACGCAATAGAGACTCAAGCCAAGTAAGCTCCGCAACCGTGTCAGCTAAGGCTTTATATTCAGATTCAGTAGATGATCGAGAGACAGTCCGTTGTTTCCGAGCTGACCAAGATATAAGATTGGAACCTAAATAGATAGCAAATCCCCCTGTGGATCGACGATCATCTGGGCAACCAGCCCAATCCGCATCTGTATAAGCATGCAAAGTAGAGCCAGAGGCTCGTTTGAAAAGAAGGCCATGATTCAAAGTACCTCGGAGATAGCGTAGAATACGCTTTACAGCAGTCCAGTGGTTTTCTGTAGGAGAATGCATAAATTGACAAACTTTGTTCACAGCAAAGGCAATGTCCGGACGAGTTAAAGTGAGATACTGGAGAGCCCCAACAACTTGTCTGTACCGTACGGGGTTGTCAAAACTTGGACTGTCACCAAGTGTCAAAGGGGCCTTTGTAGAGCATGGAGAGGAGACGGGTTTGGACTGCGAAAGGCCAGCCTTTTGTAAAAGCTCCAGAATGTACTTTTTCTGAGAAAGGACAAGATCCTGACCTGAGGATTTAACTTCAATACCCAAAAAATAGGAAAGAGGACCCATGTCTTGAAGAGCAAAGGTGGAGCTCAGGTTGTTAACCACATGGTCAACTGCTGTAGGATTGTTACCCGTTAAAATAATATCATCAACGTACACGAGCATGTAGAGAAATGTACCTGCAGACGAGTAAATAAAAAGAGAGGGATCTGTTGTTGACCCTCTGAACCCCAAAAGACAAAGAGCTTTGGATAAACGTTGAAACCATGCTCTTGGCGCCTGTTTCAGGCCGTAAAGGGACTTGTGTAATAAACAAACATGATCTGGTCGAGCAGGGTCCACAAAACCTGGTGGTTGTCTCAGATAAACAGTTTCCTTTAGATCACCATGTAAAAATGCATTTTGTACATCTAACTGACGAAGAGACCACCCGCGAGCAACAGCAAGAGAGAGAACAACCCGAATAGTAGTGGGTTTGACAACGGGACTGAATGTTTCATGATAGTCAACGCCAGCTTGTTGATTAAATCCTTTGGCGACTAGACGAGCCTTGTATCGTTTGATGGCCCCATGTTGATCCCTTTTAAGTTTGTAAACCCATTTACAATCAACCACATTAGCATTAGAGACAGGTGGAACCAAAGTCCACGTGCCATTTTTCATTAAAGCCCTGTATTCCTCAGACATGGCTTGTTGCCACTGAGGATCCTTGTTAGCAACAGTGAAAGTAGTAGGTTCATGTGGTCCGGTGGTGGTGTGAAAAGCTGAGGGATCATAACGTTTGGTTTTAGGAGGATTTTGGCGAAGATGGGCTGGTCTAGTGGAGGTTACGACTGGAATAGAGGTGGGTGTAGCTGTGGGTATGGGTTGTGGTAGTTGGGTCGAGGTGGATGGTGGTGGTTGGGCCGAGGTGGATTGTGGTACAGGAATTGTTTGGGCTGATGGGTCAGGCGGGTTTGGGTTATGGGCGGGTGAGGTATGTGGGTCGTGTGCTGGTGGGTTTAGGACAGACAAAGGTTGATTAGGCTGGCCTGTAGGATTGGGTGGAACCGGTTGTAAGTAGGGCGTGTTAAAGGGCTGATTTGGAGTACTTAAGGGGTGTTCGGTGGTGTCGTGGTATGGTGATGTAATGGGTTCAGTTTGGGAATGATGGTCCGAAGGTTGAGAAATGCATGAAATAGGAAATGAGGAAACATAGGGGTCTGGTTGTGTGTTTGTGGAGGTAGCAGTAGATTGGTGAAGAAACGGGAAAAATTGCTCATGGAAGCGAACATGGCGTGCAATATAGAGTCTTTTTGTTTTGAGATCAAAACAACGATAGCCATGATGAGCAGGACTATAGCCAAGAAAGAGGCACGGTTGGGAACGAAAATCCATTTTGTGAGGATTGTAAGGACGAAGGTGAGGGTAACACTGGCAACCGAAAACCTTTACGAAGGAATAATCAGGTTTATGTTTAAATAGGTGTTCAAAAGGTGAGATTTTGGAAGCCACCCGAGATGGCATGCGATTAATTAGATAAACATCCGTGTCAAAAGCAAAGTTCCAAAAATATTTTGGGACACCCGATTGAGCAAGGAGAGTAAGTCCCGTGTCCACCACATGTCGGTGGCGTCTCTCAACAAACCCGTTTTGTTCACTGGTATGTGGACATGAGAGACGATGAATAATGCCCAGAGAAGATAGAAAGGGAGAGAGAGGTCGAAATTCCCCTCCCCAGTCTGTTTGGATTGATTTAAGTTTAGTGTTAAATTGGCGTTCAACCATTGCATGAAAGGTTTTAAAGGTAGCACATACATCAGATTTATGTTTAAGCGGAAAAATCCACATATATCTAGTAAAATGATCAACACATAACAAAAAATACGAATCACCATTAAAAGATTTAACTGGTGCAGGGCCCCAAACATCACAAAAGATTAAGTCTAAAACATGTGTACTGGAAAAAGTTGAAGGTAATAAATGTTGTTTTGAGGATTTCCCCATGTGACAGGAGTTACAAGAGGGACTCAAACTTTTATTGCTAACAGGAAGGGAGAAAGTAAATAACATAGACTTCAAAAGATCTGGATGAGGATGTCCAAGTCTTCGATGCCATGTGTCAGCGGAGGCCCGAACAGCAGAGAAAGCAACTTTGTGAATTGAACGAGAAAGCGGAAGGCGGAGGGAGTAGAGCCCATTCTCACTTGGACCTGTGAGGAGGGTTTTCCGCGTAAACGTGTCCTTCACAGCAAAAAAAGTTGAGTGAAATTCAAAGAACACATTATTTTCAGAACAAAATTTTTGAACAGAAAGTAGATTGCGTTTTAGTTGTGGGACATGAAGTATGTTTGAAAGGGTAAGGGTTTTGTGCGGGGAATAAATTTTTGTGGAGCCAATATGTAATATAGGGAGACTTTCACCATTGCCAACATAAAGAGAATCCTTACCATAATACAGCTCTGAGTGATCAAGGCTTTGTTGATCTATGGCAGAGTGTCCATTGCAACCGGTGTCTGGAAGCCAACTGGTTGTTGCCTGTGAACGATAATCAGCAAAGTGTGCAGATGTTGTTGGAGTTCTCATGGTGTTGGGGTCCCTGTTGGGACAATGAGAACGAATATGTCCAATTCCACACCTGTTACAAGTACCAAAAACTGTATTTTGATTAGATGCCCAAGAAAATTGACTTCTATTACCGCCATTTGAATTGTTGTAGTTGTTATTGCGAGGATTATTGCGGCCACCACGACCACGACTGTAAGAACTACGCCCACGACCACGAGAGGCATAATTAGCTTGAGGATGCGGCTGTGTAAACTGCGAGGAAGGCTGTGGAACCTGAAGACCAAGCTGTGACATGAGCTGCTGAAGAGCGGTAACTGTGTCAGGAGGTAAAGAGGGTGCGGCGGCTGTTGTGTTGGCTGAAGGAACCGTGGCTGCAAAGGCCTGGGTGGCGGCGGCTTGTGGCTTTTTGATCATGTATTCATGGTCCGCGAGAAGGGCATGCAAATCAGTAAACGCGGTGGGAAACTGTCGTCCCACGATTTGTGACTTAAAACCATCATACTCGTCACGAAGACCCGTAACAACAAGCATAACAAGATCTTTCTCCTTGAGAGGTTCACCTATGTTGGCGAGAGCATCAGCATATTGACGAGCACGAATAAGGTAGGCTGAGCTGGTTTCATCAGGTTCCATACGGATCCGTAGCAGTTGGGATTTTAAAGTGTATTCGCGAGAGATGGTATGAGGGGCAAAGGCTCGTTCAAGAGCAAGCCATAGCTCTCTGGATGTGTCGCCTTGAACATGTTGGAAGGCGGCTTCAGAAATAGTGGATAAAAGCAACATGCGAACGTGGGCATCATTAGAGACCCACGTGGCATGGTTAGGGTTGGGTTGGGTGGTTGAGGGTTGATCTTTATCGACTGCTGGGACAGTGAGAACAGATTCAGGGCAAGGAATGGTACCATCAACATAATCATAGAGTTTGTTTGTGACAAGAAACGAGTGTAGCATGGTTTTCCGATGACCATAGTTGGATGTGGAAAGGGTAAAACCAAATTTGTGGGAGTTATGGCTTTGTTTTTCGGCTGTTGTGAAGGGTTGAAGGAGTGCCATTGAGAGAACGGATAGGGTTGTAGGCGCTGAATGTGCAGCGAAGGTTGCAGGTTTGGGCGGTGCTGATTGTGCAGCGATTTGAGGAAGATGACGGCAGGAAAAAAAAAATTAGGGTTTGGGCGGTGCTGGCTTTGATACCAAGATAATCAGTGAAGAGATATTGTGTATTGTATATTATGAATAGAGATTACAATGCTATAAATAGAGATTACAAGACTAGATAATTACACACTAATACCCTCTAATATATAAAACATGTCTAATACTGTCTAATACTTATTGTCACACCAACATACGAGACCAAATGATTGATGCAGTGATACCCATTTATTTTGCACAGTCGGAAAGATCCTCGTTTTCCATTTCTCCATACTCTTCTTCATGTAATCAATATCTTTAGAACTCTGAACCCTCGAGTCTAATCCATCACTCCATTTTTTTAGAACATGGAAAAACTGACACATGAAACAAAATAACGATGAGAAAAAGCTTCCTGTATATATGAAATTGGCCACTTTAGGTTATTGTCCATTAATATATGAAACGAGTCACCTGGTTTGACAGTCACCCAAAGTATAAATAAGAATAAAACTATGTTTTTTAGCTGAAGAGGAAATGGGTCACATGGTTTGAAAGTTGTATATTGACAGCAAGAGTATATGCATAAACAAATGACTATATTACTTTACTCACTGTTTTAGCTGCCTGATATGGTAAACTCTCGGTTGATAACTGTAGCAGAGACTGCAGATAGCTACGGAGAGGAGGATTTTCAGCTACTCCAAACTCATTCACAAAGAAATTATGGAGGCCGGGATAAACATTGCATAACATCTTATTGAAATTAAAAGAGGATGAATTGACTTTGTTTGTTCTATTAAAGAATCATGCCAATATACTTCACTGGGAGATAAAAATGAACCAGACACCACTTCATGCGTGGAACTAAACGAGTGTGGAATAAATATGAAAGCTTGAGAATGCAATTTCTTGACTATCTTTCGCTTTGAGATGCTCATCTCATTCGATAAGTATGTGTAGAACTTGGACATCTGAGATATGCTGGTAAAGGTAAATTTATAAATGGTTAACAAGCAAGTTAAAGGAAAAGAAAAGACAAGAAAAAAAAATATATAGAAAAAAAGAAATTGAAATAGTGATACCTGGCCCTGAGAGGTATCTTAGATCCTCTCCAAACTTTGAGAATTGATAACGCATCATCAAGAGTGACTGTTTTCTTCAAGCCAATATCATTCGAAAACTTCACAGAGCTCACCTATTTAGCAACAAAAGTAAAGCATATTATAGACTTATATTTCCATAGAGTTACAACTTTTCAGACGAAATAAAATTAAAGTACTAACCTTTGGAACAGTGTATGGTGCCCTTTGACCAAGAACTGTACGCACCACTACACAGTTATGGAACAAATCTTTAGGGGTGTGAAGTCGATCATCCATACTAGAAGCCATCCATGGATAATCATGAAGCATTCTTATAACATAAGATTTAAAAGGTTTGTCACTAAAAGAATCGTCCCATAGTGTATCAAGTACCTTTAAAAGGTACAGACCTTTTTCCTTATTACCGTTCGCGGAAACATGTGACAACAAATGCCTCAACTCCGGAGAAGTATATTTTATGACCTCAGCACGCTTTTCAACTTCAACTACTTGCACAAAATCAGTGACTCCTAATTTCTGCAGAAACGTTCTCCATTTCAATGTTCCGTTAGGCGCGGATTTGTAAACCGGGTGTTTCAAATAACCGATATCAATCTCATACCATGTCATATTGGTCCCAGCCACCAACTTGTTCATATCAACTGGATTCCCCAATTCTGTACTGAAATGAATTGGCACATCAACAGGCCGTTTGCACCCATAATTTGTGGAAATATAAGCATTGTTGCGTAACTGTGAGAATATGTGCTCCTTTTCTGCACGGCATTTGGAGCACCTTGATTCTAGATGATACATTATAAATGACAGGTACTCAATCATCAACTCCGTACTTTCCGTCAACACTTTTTCATCACATATTGACGGTAAGATGTGCAATTTAAGAACTTCATGAGCAGATAACTTCTGGACCCTTAATTTGTAAAGCATTTTGGTTATGTTTTCAGGATGATCACTAAGAAGGTCCGGATCAACTATTCTGAGTTTCGGATTCGGATACAACTTCCCAAACATTTCAAAACCAGGCTCATCCGTAAACAACCAGATTCCACCTTCACTAATCGATGCATAATTGCCATCTAAAAGAGGAATAAACGGTAATTGGCTGAGGGAACTTATAACATCATACTTGGTTTCATCAACCAACATCAAAAACAAAACATTCAGCCAAGAGGATAGCCAACTGAGGCCCAATGATTTAAGAGAATCAGCCCAACATAAAGATATCATAACTTGAACAAGAAATTTGGGTCCACATTCTTCAATGCCTAAAGCTTGTGCCAATGAATCTGATAGAACCACATCTTTATTCAAGTAGCCGACATCGAGATGCTCCCTTATCAAACTATCAGGCAACAAAGAACGGGTTTGTTCTGTCCAGTTTCTCACTACTTTACATGGGTGGACCCACTCATTGTCGTCCCCTTCTAAAAGCAGACAGTTAGACACACGCAACTTGGAGATAATCATATGAGGAAGGCAAGAAAAAAACCCAATCACTTTGCCTCCAAGAGGAGCAAAGCTCAAAAAGACGGAAATGCCCTTGGCTGGATTCTCTTTAAAACAAGGAAGGCTACAGAATGACCGCTCAGCACTAACGAATAGATTTGGAAACTCAGATAGCAACCACTGGTTCCATGGATTATCAATATCAACTTCTTCCCCTGTTGAGGAAACAATAAAATCAGCTTGGATGATAAAATTTAAACCATAAGCACTTAAAGGACGAATAAAAGCAAAAGCTTGTTGTCTGTATAGCTTCGCCATGTAGCTTCCGTTGTCTAATTCATCTAAGGAAAGTGCCATTGATATTTCGGTTGTTTGAACATCATGACAGATTTGATCAGCTAGTAATGTACTAGATTTGACAAACCATGTCATTTTTCCATAATCATGAAAAACATTAACAATACCGTCTCCAACGACTTCTTTCCTCATGACTAGATTTACACCTCTAACAAGATTAATGTACTTGATACATTCAAGGCGGTGAAGAAATAGCAACGCATGCGAATAGAGTCTAGAAAATTTCCACGTTAGAAACGTGTGTAATTTTTTTTCATTTTTCGTTGGAAGCAGAATGCACGTATTCCAACGTTCTACATCCATTGGATCGCTATCAGCATCAACCAACTTCCTAAACATATTAACATCACAAGGTGGAACAGCTGTTGGCAAACCGTCACTTTTGTTAAACTTGATATTGAACTCATTAGAATGTATTTCCGGAGCATCAGTAACACAAAATACAGATTTGAACCCGATACCCTTTTGATCAAGATATCTATCACCACTAAGCTCCTTCCCTTTTGATTTGAAAACATCGTCACAAAGTGCTTTAATGCTTTCAACAGAAAATCCTTCATCATTATTCAAGAGCGTAACACCTGTTTCTTGAAGAATGAAGGTCAGAGTTGGCTTCACATCACATGGGTATGCTTTTTCATCAGCATTCTGAACCTAAACATTCAATAACACACAAGCTGTTAGCTATAGGCTATAGCTAATTAAGTTGTAACATTTTGTTTTATAAAAGCGTTTAGTAACGAGTTGTAGATGTAATTATAAAGTGTAAAACATGCATACAATCCTAAATATTAAAAGGGTATACTCACAAGTTCAAGAACAAAATTTGATCTCTCAATTATAGGACTATAATTATTGGTCGATGATGACTTGCTGACTTTGAGACCCATTATATAAAAATATAATGGTCAACGTTGAATATATAGTCAAAACTGTAAGTCAACTACTGACATAGAAAAAGGTCGTCGGAAGAGTGTCGTGGACTTTGATGATGATCACTTTTATAATACTCTAACAAAAGTTAACAAAACTCTTAAAACCTTAATTTATTGATATGAAGATCAAAAGATTAAAGTTACAAACTCTAAACCCTATTTACAAGGGAAAATTATCTTGAATAAAAAGATAACTAATTAAAGTAAATAACAAAATTAAAAATAAATAAACTTTTTAATTAAACAAAATACTAAAAATAAAAAACTCCAACGAACCTTCAAATCTTATCCTCATCATTCTCTCTCACTTGAAAAGAACTCGACCCGGAGTACTCATGGGTTATTTTGCTCGTAGGGTAGACACTTAACATTTGACTAACCTCTTTAATCTTCACTCGCTTTACATACTCCCATAAGTCAACATGCGAGCCTAATCTTTGATTATTTAGTCCCAAAATAATTTTCCTTCTTTAATATAAAAATCATAATCAAGCTCTTTGGGTAAATAATCTTTGTTGATGATTTGTTGTAAACTTTTGAAATCACCAACTTTTGATCCTCCTTTTTCTTACTTACTGGTATGATTTCCATTGGCTTCTTGAACTCAACATTTTAATCATTATAAACCTTTAAATCAGTGAAACATTCGGAATCTGTGCTTAGTTCACTACCAAAACCCTTCACCTCTTCATCACTATTAAAACCCACAACTTTTCATGCACGAGTCTTCAAGGTACCAACTTTATTTGTTGTTTCCAACATTAAAGTTGAAATATTGTCTTCATGTTGTTCATAATTTTGAAGGTCTTGGATTTTCTCAACTTGTTCATCAACAACCTCGGCCTTCAATATCTCTTCGTCATTCTTAACCTCGGCCATTGGTGCATGTACTTGGTCTTCGGATGGAATCATCACAATTCTTTTTCCTTCCCATAAGAAAAGGTAGAGATTATGCTTTAAATCATAAAAACCTTGAACTTTGCAAAGCCATGATTTTCCCAACCAAATATGACAATCATCCATGTCATCCAAGTCACAAATTACCTCCTTCTTATAAAATTTACTAATAGATATCGATATCCTACAAACCTCATGACCTCCAATCAAACAAATTTCTATAGGAAAACTAGAGTAATTGACCATTTTTCTCGACACAAAGTTCCTAGTCCTATAATTATCAATAATTAAAAAAAATATCTTATTATTGATCAACACTCTTGAATGAAACCACTTGATTGTTGGTAGTCGAATCTCCATCTTCATTCTGTCTTCCCATTCATCAACCCTCCTATTCTTGAACGGGAATTGGTTGCACCTACGATTGTCAATAAATAAGTAGCATACGAGTTGTACCCGGTGTCTGCCCTAAGGTTGAACACATGGAGGGCTATTTCTTTTCACCCTTTTCTTTACCTTTCTTTTTAATTCTTTAACTCCTTCTTTCCCTTTTCATTCTTTTCTCCATTTTTCGTATCATACCTAAGGACTTCTAATTCTAACTATTGGAGATGTCCTTGGGTAGATCCCTCCGGCTCTGGCGGATCATAGGACGGTTTTCCCTAACCTTAGTTGTAACACCCCCAAAATCTGATACAGCGGAAGACTCAACAAGCTTTCGGGGTGCTACGGGGATTGGTATCCAACACAAGACAATATAGAACGAGATAAAGTAAACATAATAAAAACACAACCAAAACGGGGTTTTAACGTTTACATTTATCCCAACATCATTCAGAGTCAGGCCCAAAATAACATAACAGTAGGTCCAAAATTAATTATCAGAGTTTAGAAAAATAGATCCATAAACCATGAGCCTTGGCCAAGCCTTCCATTCCAAGCATCCGTATCATCACTTAATTACCTGAGAAAACGTGCTAAAAGTCAGCTTTCGCTGGTGAGATCATAGGTTTACATTCATCTAACAATATAGTGGACATATACGCAAAACGCTTGCTAGCTAGACTAAGGATTCGCTAAAAGCCTGCGGATACCCTCCGCTCCAATTTAACACACGGATACCCTCCGTTCTAACATAGATATTCGGGTAACCCCCACAATATCATAAATACTCGGATAACCTCCGAAGTATTAATAACCTATAGGTGCACACTATAGTATCTAAATAAGCCAACCTTGAATAGTACACACGAAACTATGTGACTAAAGTTGACAATTCACCAATAACCAAATAAGCCAACCTTGAATAGTACACACAAAATATGTGACTAAAGCTGACAATACATCCTAGTCCATACGCATAGCAAGTTTAGAAAGAATATAAAAGCGATAATAGTCCACATAAAATAATTTGCACGTTTCTCACCCCAAGTATTGAAAACATAGTTCAAGATTAAAAAGTGGGGCTATGACTCACCTCAAGTCCAGAAAATAGCAAGAAGAAGTCGGTAGAAATAAGATGTATAATAACTCACGAAACAGCAACTACGGACTCGGCACGACCTAACAATATTAACTCGTTCAGAAATCATTTCCTCAAATTCAAAATATTCCCAAACCCGGACGAGAATCCGTTTTATTTCCGAAAATCCATTTCATATTAGTTTGGTGTATTCGCGTTTGGTATCCATACGGGTGGCGGGTCGACCCAAAACAAACCAAAAGGTCACACGAAAAATAATAAAATAAACTATGGATCTAATATTAGCCCAATATATCATTTAAATAAATCGCCGAAGTTTATCAAATCCGTCGATTTGATAATCCTCATATTTATTTATGTAACATACCGTTCCAAGATTACACCCCATCCTAAAGCACATAGCACATAAATACTATATGGTAGATATCATAGTTTAATAAATTCCTCATACATATCGTCAAATTGGCCAGATTTCCCGATATATACACTCGCAATTTATTACACTTTACATATACCGCAACCTATGGGCGTCGTAGGATACGATGCCCATTAATATATTCATTTCATATAGCCAAATAACCCAATTCAACCTTACAGTTAAGTGGTTATTTAGTTATAGAAAACGTTTATATTAATCGTCATATATCCGTGACAACACGAAAGTCACAAATAAAACTTACCTGAACTCGAGTGACAACGACTCCGCATAACTCGATAAGTTTATTTGGTATGTATACAAAATGACATTTTTATTCAATATTTGAGAATTGTCGAGGATTCCTCGTTTTATAACAATTTCTTTATAATAATAATACGTTCAATAATATTACGCCACTTTCGTAGCCTAATATATATTTAGTCGTATTATTTATAATATGACTCGTGATTATTATTATTATTATTAATATACGCGCTTATATAATTATATATACATTATTCACGTCTATATATTCATATAAACGTTTATATTATCAATAACTATTATTACGAGTTTTATTATTTACGTTTTATTTATAAATAGTTATCGAGTCATACGAAATGGCCACATGTCCGAGTCATGACTCTCGGCTCATCGTCCAAGTCCAAAGTAATATAAAAGTCATAACAATCAATACATCTCCGTCCAATCAATCCCAATCCACGTGCTACAACAATAGGGCCCGACTACGGCACCGGACTAACCTATCTCCGTCAATCTAAGTGACCGTCTCACAATCGGTCCCCAAAACCACTTTTCGTCAACACTTCTTCAATATATACCACGAATCCAAAATAACTCGTCAACCGCTTAAAATCCAATAAGTCGCAATAATGATGATAACCAAACAATATATACACAATTAAAACCATAACACATAAAAATTTGTCGAAACATATATATTTCGACACCAACCACGGTTCTCAAAAATTAACCGTACTCGGGTCAAAGACCAAGTCAACTAAAGTCAATTCATATACCAAGAGCCAAGAGGGTCCCACCCGAGACCACTACGGTCGCGGCTAGCTCACACGAGCTCGACCCAAAAGACCCCAATCGACCCATTTTAGGTCTTCGGCTCCCACAAAAGTCGACCAACACAAAAAAATAACCAAACCATAGGCCAAAACAAATAAGCCAATTAATCACCATGACCACAAATGGTCAACCATCCAGAAAAACGGGTCAAAATGACCACATCGACCCAAAATTAATAGAAGTCGAGGAGAGGGCCTCGGCTAGGGGGTCGACCATGCATCAAAACCCAACCAAACATCAAAACCCGGATACCAAACCAAGATTTAACATGTTTTTAGCAAAACCCATTATCACTTTTGACCATTTTCTCCAAATCCGAACCATATTAATAAATTTCGTGGGTTTGGGTAAGTTTTTCAACAAAAACGAGGCACCTTGTGCCCACTTACCCGCGGATCTACAATGATAAACCAAGAAAGATGGTGAAGGTGATGTGGGTGGCGTCGCTAGTGGTAGAACGAGGTGAGGGGGAGGGTTTTTGAGCGCGTGAATCACCACTACGTAACAAGGAGAAGGTGGGGAGTGTTTTGGAAGTGGTGGTGTGTGGTGGTGCGCGGCGGTGGTGGCCGGTTTTTGGGGTGGCCGGCGGTGAGAAAGAGAGGAGAGGGAGTGGGTGAGGTTTGAGTGAAAATGATAAATGTGAGGTTAGGGTTAGGGTTTATTAAAGGATATTTTCACTTTAGGTCCCTCAACTAAGTTTTCTTATTATTTGCACACCAAACCTTTTTACCTCCAAGTTTAATTAATAAAAACGTCCCCTCACGTAAGTGAAAACTTACTAAGAAAATATTAAACGTTCCCAAAACTAGTTATATACACCATTTCACGGACAATATATATATATTCCACCGAAATTTTTAATAAATACGTTAGTAAATGTCCAACGTATTAAAACTCGTAAGTTTTTAAACTTTTAAGTTTCCTAGTGCCGGAGTCAACGTAGTACCAAGTGAGAATTTAAGAATACATCACCGAGCATAATATCAAAATGAATTATGAGAATAATTCACGAATTCCATAACATCATTAATTATAAATATCCATAAAATAGGTCTTACAAGTTCGTTGTGAAATAAAATTCTAAATAAAAATTATAAACGAACTTTAACGTAATGCGGGTTTTTAAAATAACTCCCTAAACTGCCGGTTGTCACATCCTCCCAGTCTCAGAAGAAACCCGTCCCCGGTTTCACTCGGAAAAATTCATCAACGAAGTGAAAAGCTTCTGATATCTCTTCCGGAACTCGTCCTCACGTTCCCACGTAAATTCTGGTCCATGTCGGGAATTCCAACGAACCTTGACGAGCGGAATGCGACTTCGCTTGAGTCGTTTAACTTCACGATCTAAAATCTCAATTGGCTCTTCCACGAAGTTCAATTTCTCATCAACACGAATATCCTACATTGGAATGACAGGCATCTCATCGGAAAGACATTTCTTCAAATTACTAACGTGGAACACGTCATGAACTTTGCTCAGTTCATGTGGTAGTTCCAACCTATAAGCCACGGGCCCAATTCTTTCTAAGATCAGAAATGGTCCAATGTAGCGTGGGTTGAGTTTACCACGTTTCCCGAAACGTATCACACACTTCCAAGGTGAGACTTTCAGTATCACTTTGTCTCCAACCAGGAACTCTAAGGGTTTACGTCTCTGATCGGCGTAACTTTTCTGCCTATCTCTGGCTGCTTGCAACCGATCACGAATCCGAGCTACTTTCTCTGTAGTTTCTAAAATCAGTTCAGGGCCTGTGAGTTGGCTATCTCCAACTTCTGCCCAACCAATAGGCGAACGACACTTTCTGCCATACAAAGCTTCGAATGGTGCAGCTTTAAGACTTGTGTGGTAGCTATTATTATAGGAGAATTCCGCGAGGGGCAAATACTTCTCCCAGCCCTTACCAAAGTCTATGATGCATGCACGAAGCATATCCTCTAACGTCTGAATGGTCCTCTCACTTTGACCATCGGTTTGGGGATGATATGCAGTACTCATATCAAGTCTCGTCCCCAAAGCCGTTTGAAGTGATCGCCACAAAGCTGACGTAAAACGACTATCGCGATCCGAAATAATAGATATCGGGACTCCATGACGCGAAATAATTTCCTTCACATATAACTTCGCAAGTTTATCCACACTATCATCTTCACTTATTGCTAGGAAATGAGCAGACTTTGTCAGATGATCCACTATTACCCAGATAGCGTCACAACCGCTAGCTGTCTTCGGTAATTTGGTAATGAAGTCCATAGTAATCCGCTCCCATTTCCAGACTGGAAGTTCTGGTTGCGTTAGTAATCCTGACGGTCTCTGGTGTTCGGCTTTAACCTTAGCACATGTCAAGCATTTACTAACGTACGATGCTATATCTGCCTTCATATTTGGCCACCAATAGAACTTCTTAAGATCCTGGTACATCTTGTCGGACCCAGGATGAATAGAGTACCTATACTTATGCGACTCATGCATAATCAACTCCCGAATTCCTCCATACAAAGGTACCCAAATCCGATCTCCAAAACATAACAATCCATCAGATCGCTTAACAAATCCTTTCTCATTTTCAGCCATCCCAAATATATTCTCGGCAGATCTGTTTTCTGCTTTCAACGCTTCCGTTTGAACTTCAAATATTTGAGACGGTAATGGCGATACGATTGTTATTCCCAATGACCGAACTCGTAATGGTGGTATTCTTTCCTTTCGACTAAGAGCATCAGCAACAACGTTTGCTTTACCAGGATGGTAGCGAATTTCGCAATCATAATCGCTTAGCAACTCAATCCAACGTCGTTGTCTCATATTGAGCTCTTTTTGATTCAAGATGTGTTGTAGACTTTTATGGTCAGTAAATACAACACACTTGGTTCCGTATAAGTAATGTCTCCATATTCTTAAGGCGAAAACCACAGCACCTAATTCCAAATCATGGGTGGTGTAGTTTTTCTCATGCTTTTTGAGCTGTCGGGAAGCATAAGCTATCACCTTCTCTCGTTGCATTAATACAGCTCCCAATCCTTTATGTGAGGCGTCACAATAGACGACGAAATCCTCGTTACCTTCCGGTAACGCTAAGATAGGAGCACTACACAACATCTTCTTAAGCAATTGAAACGCTTCCTCTTCTTTATCTCCCCATTCATACGTAACACTCTTTTGAGTCAATTTGGTCAATGGTTTAGCTATCTTCGAAAATCCCTCAATGAATCTTCGGTAATAACCAGCTAAACCCAAAAATTGACGAACTTCGGTTGGGGTCATAGGTGCAGCCCAATCTTTTATCGCCTCAATCTTAGCAGGATCCACATGGACTCCTTGTCTATCAATCACATGACCCAAAAATTGTACCGTCGGAATCCAGAATTCGCATTTCGAAAACTTGGCATAGAGTTTCTCCTTCCTGAGCAATTCTAAGATGAGTCTTAGATGCTCCTCATGCTCCTTCTCACTCTTTGAATAAATCAGAATGTCATCGATGAACACAATCACGAACTTATCTAAGTAAGGCTTACACACCCGATTCATGAGATCCATGAATACCGCCGGTGCGTTAGTCAACCCAAACGGCATCACCTGAAACTCGTAATGCCCGTACCGGGTTCTGAAAGCCGTTTTCGGAATATCTTCCTCGCGAACTCGAAGTTGATGATATCCCGATCTCAAATCGATCTTCGAGTAAACACTCGATCCTTGGAGTTGATCGAACAAGTCGTCGATCCTAGGTAACGGGTATCTATTCTTCACCGTTAACTTGTTCAACTCTCGGTAATCAATGCACATACGAAACGATCCATCCTTCTTCTTCACAAATAAGACTGGGGCTCCCCAAGGTGAAGAACTTGGTCTTATGAATCCTTTTTCGGCTAACTCCGCCAATTGTTTTGACAACTCTTCTAGCTCGGTAGGTGCAAGGCGATAAGGCGCTCATGCTACAGGTGCAGCACCAGGTATCAACTCAATCTGAAACTCCACTTGTCTAGTCGGCGGGATTCCCAGCAAATCATCAGGAAACACATCAGGAAAATCACGAACTATAGGCACATCTCCAATGCACCATTCCTTTTTCTCCGTCCCTCCTTTCTCAGAAATTTGAGCTAAGAAAAGGTAACATCCCTTCTCCATTAGCTTTGGTAACTTCGTGCAAGAAATAACTGCTAATCGGGATGGGCTCCTCGAATCCTTTCGATCTCCTAATATATTTAGGATTTCCTTTCCGTAAGGTACACGCACGATCTTCTCGTCGCAGAGTATGTGAGCTCGATACTTCGACAACCAATCCATACCAATGATGACATCAAAACTTCCTAACATGACGGGTAGAAGGTCTATGTTGAAAGGGTGGTTCAAGAAATTTAACGTACAACCGCGAATGATGGTATTAATCCTTTCTATATTTCCATTTGCTAACTCAATATCATATCCAATTCCTAAGGCCATCGGGGGTTTCTCGAGTAAGGGTGCAAACGTAGTGGACACAAAACTCCTATCGGCACCAGTATCAAATAGTATGAAAGCATAACGATTATTGAGAAGGAACGTACCAGTAACGACGTTCGGATCTTCTCCTCTCTCGTTCCCGAGTGCATACACTCTTCCCTGAGCAGCTCTAGCTTCCACACGTTGGTCCCCATTTTCTTGTCGTCCACGGTTTCCTCCAGCTCCACGGTTTCCATTATTGTACCCATTACCACCCGATCCTTGATTTCCTCGGTTCCACGATTCCCTACACTCATTCCGATAATGTCCTTTCTTTCCACATCCATAGCAAGTAACATTTGCCTTGTTCATAGTTTCAGGAGTAGCTTGAACCATAGCAAGTGGTCGGGCTCTACAATCCCTAGCTATGTGTCCTTTCTTTGAGCAGTTCTGGCATTTCACACTACACCATCCAGTATGATGCTGGTGGCAACGATCACACTTGGGTATATCACCATTCTGATTCTTCTTATCTCCATTCCCAATAGCATAAGCCTTAGCTTGTCTCTTGCTTCAGTGATCATTACCCTTAGAGTGACGGTCTCTCTTTCTCTTTCCATTCTTCTCCTTATCAGCTTCTTCTAATTCCAACGAATCCATAAGTTGTTGAGCAATTGTGATTGCCTCATGGATGTTTGCAGGCCTAGCAGAAATCACATCATTTCTCGTAGCTACATGCAACCCATCAGTATACCTCTCGATCTTTTGAGTCTCGGTTTTTACCATATCTGGGCAAAGCAAGGCTAATTCCTGGTAACGACGATTGTAAGTTGTCATATCATTACCTTTCACTTTGTGGTTCCAAAACTCAATCTCTAGCTTCTTGACCTTATTCCTTGGGCAATAAGTCTGAATCAGCAGAGACTTAAATTGTTCCCAAGTCATGGCATAAGCTACATCACTCCCAACTGCATTTCGGTAATTGTTCCACCAAGTTAAAGCTTCATCCTTGAAAGTAAAAAAAGCAAACTTTACCTTCGCATTCTCCGCACAACCACTGACATTAAACACTGACTCAGTCTTCTCAATCCACCTAACCAAGTAAACCACTCCTTCAGTTCCACCAAACTCAATGGATCTACAAATCTTGAACTCCTTGTATTGACATCCATTAGCACGAACAGGTGGAAAAGTCCCAGCAGAATTGTTGGAATGATTTGACTCAGCTAGTAGCTCAGCAACTCTTTGCTCCACAAGTTGATTGATCATTGCTTGATCCACAGTAGGTGCATTAAGTGGAACATGATCATTGTCTCCCTGAACATCAACATTTTGATTCCTGTTGTTGCGGTTAGTAGTGTCCAGGTTGTCAGGAGTAGGGGTTTCAACATTTCGAGTAGGTCGGCGTCCTCGGCGACCAGGAGTAGTCACTGCAGGGCCAGTTCTGGTAGCTCTAACAGGGTTTCGTCGTGTGGCCATTGATCTGAAACATCACACAAGTTCATGAGTCTCCAATAGAACTTATCAATATGCTCAACAAAAGCAATTTGACGGAGCTAAGTCATGGATAGGATAGCACAATACACCACGTAACATCAATAAAGCGAATAAGAACTCAATTTCCATAACACTCAAAATCACATAATACCATATACTAATAACCATCAACCATACAATAGCGATCTAACATCGTTCCAACTACTAGAACACAATAACGTACTAATCGTTCCAAAAGAGACGAATACTGAACAAAATACATCAAAATATGATAACTAGCTTTTCTAACCGAACACTACTCGGTTAAGAAAGCAATAAGACAACATAACCCAAGCAACTAGCCACGCTGCTGGCGGAGGCTCCTCAACTCCTGCCTCAAGCCATCAAGATCCCTCCATAACGATCCTAGCTCCACGCTATGGGTGTCTCGGTCTCTCTTGAGGTCAGCCACCTCCTTCTCTAGCTCAGCATTCCTTTGCCATAGCTTGCGGTCGGCCTCTCGAGCTGTAACAAATCCTCGCTGCAAACTATCGATATGCTCATGAACCTCCATCAAAACTCTCCTCATCTCGGTAATTCTTCTCTCAGCCATAACCATATCAACCCTCAACTGCCCAATAAACTCAACAGTCATTCTATCAATCCGCTCAGACATATGAGTAACTCTCTCACCAAGAGCCGTAATCTGAGCCCACAACCTACCAATCTCACCTAATTCTGCATGCTCAGCAGAAACCTCAGAAGATGCATCCAATCCCTCGGGACAACCAGGTGGCAACTCAACCAAAAACGGATGATCAGGTGAATCAGGCTCAATCGGATGTACAGGTGAATCAGGCTCCTCAGCCTGAGCTGGTGGTACTAACTCATCATCATCATCAGGCATCTCATCCTCCTGAGGGTCATCCTCCTCCTCAGGGTCATCATCATCACCCTGCTCAGCCTCCTGAGGGTCATCCTCCTCCTCAGGGTCATCAGCCTCATCCTCACCCTCGTACTCCTCCTCCTCCTCATCGGAAGAGTACCTCATCAATCGTCGTCTCCTACTAGGTGAACCATGTGGAGATGTGGTAGGTGATCTAGGACGACGATGCAATGATGTGGGTGGCGCCTCAGACAAGAGAGAATGAGCATCAATCTGTAAAGGTGATGGAGTAGGGCGTACCGACATGCGTGCCGTAGCTCGGTGGGCAAAGCGTGAGGCCACGCGAGCCAAAGCCTGATGAAGAGTAAGCTGCCTCGATGTACCAGGGAGCCCTAGAGAAGATGAGGGTCCCTGCGTAGATGCAGCAGGTGGTGCTGAAGTAGAAGCTGCCTGCGGTACAGTAGCTGAAAGCATGGCCATCTGGTAAGGGTCATCAGATGCCATAGTGAACTGTGCAGGTAAAACCGGTGCAGTAAGAATATCCTCGATGACATCGGGCATATGGGAGGCCATGGTCTGTGACAACGGCGTAGGGTAGGTGTAAGTGTTTCAAAACAACTAAATCACAACTCGAAATACCATACCAACATCCTCATCAAATAATTCAATCATATAATCTCAATAAAAAGAGTTTCAAACACCGCATTACTAAAATGTTTATAAAACATATAGACCATATAATTCCTCGAAAACGCCATCTTATTAATAAAATCTAAAAACCTCAAATCATCTCAATAAATCCCAAATCTAACAATCATCTCAAATATCTCATAATACCTCAAATAATAGAAGACGCTTCGGCTTGGCGGTGGTCAAGGATCATTTTCTATAAAACACGGTTATAGTTTAGGCGTTTATTTACCTAGTTCTCTATAACCTTGGCTCTGATACCAATCTGTAACACCCCCAAAATCTGATACAGCGGAAGACTCAACAAGCTTTCGGGGTGCTACGGGGATTGGTATCCAACACAAGACAATATAAAACGAGATAAAGTAAACATAATAAAAACACAACCAAAACGGGGTTTTAACGTTTACATTTATCCCAACATCATTCAGAGTCAGGCCCAAAATAACATAACAGTAGGTCCAAAATTAATTATCAGAGTTTAGAAAAATAGATCCATAAACCATGAGCCTTGGCCGAGCCTTCCATTCCAAGCATCCGTATCATCACTTAATTACCTGAGAAAACGTGCTAAAAGTCAGCTTTCGCTGGTGAGATCATAGGTTTACATTCATCTAACAATATAGTGGACATATACGCAAAACGCTTGCTAGCTAGACTAAGGATTCGCTAAAAGCCTGCGGATACCCTCCGCTCCAACCTAACACACGGATACCCTCCGTTCTAACATAGATATTCGGGTAACCCCCGCAATATCATAAATACTCGGATAACCTCCGAAGTATTAATAACCTATAGGTGCACACTATAGTATCTAAATAAGCCAACCTTGAATAGTACACACGAAACTATGTGACTAAAGTTGACAATTCACCAATAACCAAATAAGCCAACCTTGAATAGTACACACAAAATATGTGACTAAAGCTGACAATACATCCTAGTGCATACGCATAGCAAGTTTAGAAAGAATATAAAAGCGATAATAGTCCACATAAAATAATTTGCACGTTTCTCACCCCAAGTATTGAAAACATAGTTCAAGATTAAAAATTGGGGCTATGACTCACCTCAAGTCCAGAAAATAGCAAGAAGAAGTCGGTAGAAATAAGATGTATAATAACTCACGAAACAGCAACTACGGACTCGGCACGACCTAACAATATTAACTCGTTCAGAAATCATTTCCTCAAATTCAAAATATTCCCAAACCCGGACGAGAATCCGTTTTATTTCCGAAAATCCATTTCATATTAGTTTGGTGTATTCGCGTTTGGTATCCATACGGGTGGCGGGTCGACCCAAAACAAACCAAAAGGTCACACGAAGAATAATAAAATAAACTATGGATCTAATATTAGCCCAATATATCATTTAAATAAATCGCCGAAGTTTATCAAATCCGTCGATTTGATAATCCTCATATTTATTTATGTAACATACCGTTCCAAGATTACACCCCATCCTAAAGCACATAGCACATAAATACTATATGGTAGATATCATAGTTTAATAAATTCCTCATACATATCGTCAAATTGGTCAGATTTCCCGATATATACACTCGCAATTTATTACACTTTACATATACCACAACCTATGGGCGTCGTAGGATACGATGCCCATTAATATATTCATTTCATATAGCCAAATAACCCAATTCAACCTTACAGTTAAGTGGTTATTTAGTTATAGAAAACGTTTATATTAATCGTCATATATCCGTGACAACACGAAAGTCACAAATAAAACTTACCTGAACTCGAGTGACAACGACTCCGCATAACTCGATAAGTTTATTTGGTATGTATACAAAATGACATTTTTATTCAATATTTGAGAATTGTCGAGGATTCCTCGTTTTATAACAATTTCTTTATAATAATAATACGTTCAATAATATTACGCCACTTTCGTAGCCTAATATATATTTAGTCGTATTATTTATAATATGACTCGTGATTATTATTATTATTAATATACGCGCTTATATAATTATATATACGTTATTCACGTCTATATATTCATATAAACGTTTATATTATCAATAACTATTATTACGAGTTTTATTATTTACGTTTTATTTATAAATAGTTATCGAGTCATACGAAATGGCCACATGTCCGAGTCATGACTCTCGGCTCATCGTCCAAGTCCAAAGTAATATAAAAGTCATAACAATCAATACATCTCCGTCCAATCAATCCCAATCCACGTGCTACAACAATAGGGCCCGACTACGGCACCCGACTAACCTATCTCCGTCAATCTAAGTGACCGTCTCACAATCGGTCCCCAAAACCACTTTTCGTCAACACTTCTTCAATATATACCACGAATCCAAAATAACTCGTCAACCGCTTAAAATCCAATAAGTCGCAATAATGATGATAACCAAACAATATATACACAATTTAAACCATAACACATAAAAATTTGTCGAAACATATATATTTCGACACCAACCACGGTTCTCAAAAATTAACCGTACTCGGGTCAAAGACCAAGTCAACTAAAGTCAATTCATATACCAAGAGCCAAGAGGGTCCCACCCGAGACCACTACGGTCGCGGCTAGCTCACACGAGCTCGACCCAAAAGACCCCAATCGACCCATTTTGGGTCTTCGGCTCCTACAAAAGTCGACCAACACAAAAAAATAACCAAACCATAGGCCAAAACAAATAAGCCAATTAATCACCATGACCACAAATGGTCAACCATCCAGAAAAACGGGTCAAAATGACCACATCGACCCAAAATTAATAGAAGTCGAGGAGAGGGCCTCGGCTAGGGGGTCGACCATGCATCAAAACCCAACCAAACATCAAAACCCGGATACCAAACCAAGATTTAACATGTTTTTAGCAAAACCCATTATCACTTTTGACCATTTTCTCCAAATCCGAACCATATTAATAAATTTCGTGGGTTTGGGTAAGTTTTTCAACAAAAACGAGGCACCTTGTGCCCACTTACCCGCGGATCTACAATGATAAACCAAGAAAGATGGTGAAGGTGATGTGGGTGGCGTCGCTAGTGGTAGAACGAGGCGAGGGGGAGGGTTTTTGAGCGCGTGAATCACCACTACGTAACAAGGAGAAGGTGGGGAGTGTTTTGGAAGTGGTGGTGTGTGGTGGTGCGCGGCGATGGTGGCCGGTTTTTGGGGTGGCCGGCGGTGAGAAAGAGAGGAGAGGGAGTGGGTGAGGTTTGAGTGAAAATGATAAATGTGAGGTTAGGGTTAGGGTTTATTAAAGGATATTTTCACTTTAGGTCCCTCAACTAAGTTTTCTTATTATTTGCACACCAAACCTTTTTACCTTCAAGTTTAATTAATAAAAACGTCCCCTCACGTAAGTGAAAACTTACTAAGAAAATATTAAACGTTCCCAAAACTAGTTATATACACCATTTGACGGACAATATATATATATTCCACCGAAATTTTTAATAAATACGTTAGTAAATGTCCAACGTATTAAAACTCGTAAGTTTTTAAACTTTTAAGTTTCCTAGTGCCGGAGTCAACGTAGTACCAAGTGAGAATTTAAGAATACATCACCGAGCATAATATCAAAATGAATTATGAGAATACTTCACGAATTCCATAACATCATTAATTATAAATATCCATAAAATAGGTCTTACAAGTTCGTTGTGAAATAAAATTCTAAATAAAAATTATAAACGAACTTTAACGTAATGCGGGTTTTTAAAATAACTCCCTAAACTGCCGGTTGTCACATTAGTCACCTTATAACTCCATGACTATCCTATAATTGCCATGAAACCTTTGATAGAAAATCTCTTAAAGTGTTTGTGATTATCAAATATTTTGTTTAACACTTTGAGAGTTTTGTGTTAACTTTTGAAGGGCTCCCTCTTCACATGTGCTCATAAGTATTTAATAAATTTGCACATGCATGAGGAGCAAGCACTTTTTGAATTGATCCACCCTCAGTGAACAAAACCGATTCGAGACACGCTTACATCACTAGCTATACTAGCTTGAAGTTATTACCCGGCCTGGTCAAGTCCACAGAAAGTTTCTCGAAATGGTACATCTCTACTAAGACAAATCCTTTTCGAGACACGCTTACGTGGCTAGTTAAAGAGTTCCATTGTCAGCTTGTAGGTGACAACTAGCTCTAGTAACTAACTTGATGTTAATACCCGTCCAGGATAAGTCTTTTCGATTATTAACTTTTATGTTTCGTCAATTCTTGGGTCAATCCTGAGTCTAGCTCGCATGAGATTTGACTTTAAGCAACTTTAAACTTTCATATTTTAATCACTTTCACTTTTCTCCCCCTAAAAAATAGCATATGAAATGTTGTTTTTGTTAAACTTTTGATTAAAATATGCTTTTTGAGTCTTATGGGGAGATATCAACAAGAACTTTTGTTTTTCAAAACGATGAGTTTTCAAGTGCTCCCCCTCAACAAGTGAATACTCATTTAGGTGAAATACTTGTCTTTTGAGCAGAATTATGAAAATCAGAAAATGTTTGATTAATTCTACTCAAAAGTACGAAGCCTTCGCTCCTTATATTAGGATTGAGGCACTGAAGCGTACCTGAGGGTCCTTTCATTACAAGTGCGGGTTGTACACTGTTATATGTGCACAAACCAATAAGCATGATTTTGACGGAACATTTTGTTTAGAAAATACTCCCCCTCAAAACTAGCATAGGTTTTGACATTTTTAAACTTTGGAGTGAATTGGGGAGTAAAGATTTGAAAAATCTTGAGCAAATTTTTGAACAATTTTGAAAAACCTTTTGAAAAATTTTGAATAAATTTTGCTCAAGATTAAGAAGTTTTAGATAAACTTTGCGTGAGAACTTGCAACTTGTTTTTAAGGATAAGTGCATGTTTGGTTTTAAAGAATGGTTTAGCAAGGCACTTTCCTTTCTTTAAAACCCGAGTTGTACACTGAAATAAGTGCACAAGTCGTTGTTTTCATACAAAATTAGTTTTCTTTAAACAAAATACTCCCCCTCAAATAATGAAGTTTATTCAAGAGATTGTCTTCTTGAGCAGAATTTTAAATTGTATTTTAAAATACTTTTTGAAAATTCGTGAGATGATTCTGCTCAAGGTTTTAGAAAACACAATCAAGTATTATACAATAAAGAATGCTTGAAATTCAAAACTCTTTTACTGTTGAAAGTTGTTTGAGACCCGGAGTCTCTCTTTTGAGTTTTAAAATCTGAAGAAGAAGATTTCCATTTAGAGTTGAACCTCATGGGTTCCTTTTGAAGATTTGATTTTGTGATGAATGAAAACCTTCCCGTATTTGGGATGTTCAGATTAGAGACATTCTTTTATTGTAGCCAAAGCATTTCAGATTTTGAAAATTTGAAAGGTTTTGAACGACTTTGCTTTGGTTTCCACACTTGCTTTACCAGAGTAAAACGAGAGTGTAGAGTTTGAAAAAAAAATTTGTTTCTCACCATTTTGAATCCTTTTCCAAGTTTAGCCTTTTAACACATTTAGCCCTTTATCCTCAAAATATGTTACATAAGAAACATTTTGACAATTGTTGAAATATTGACTTTCAATGGGATGACATGTACTAGCACACAGAGAAAATGCATCAGGCACAAACAAGTATATGGATAAATAAAAAACTCATTCTAAATCAACCTAAGTGCTCAGAATTCTCAAATTAACACATAAGATCACAGATTAATTCATTCTTTTACTCAAAATTTTTCAATTATTGTCATGGTTTAGGGTTATGAATTGAGACTTTGCACGCATGTTAGCATCAAAATGCAAGAATATTGTACAAACGAACGCCCTAGTAGCAGCAAAGACATCTACATCTTAAACCCTAAATCACATGATTCTAAACCTATGTTGTTCCTAATCGAGCAAATACACCAATCGAGCATTCTTTAGTGTTCTCTAAAGCTATATAAACTAGTTAATTAGACAAAACACATCAAAATGAAATCCCTGATCTATAATTACATAAACCCTAGTTTCTGATTATGCCTTTTTTGACCGTTGAAAACACTTGAAACATTTAGGGAACGATTAGACAACAACAATAAAGAAATTAGAAACTCACAATCAAAAAGAAATCGAGGATAAAAAAATCGTTAGTCTGACTCATTGACATTTTTAATTATGTGTGAAACTTTTGAGAACATTTGTGGAAACATTTATTAGAGCCCGTTTTATTTTCCATGCAAGGTCCTAAGTTTAAGACTTTTGTGAACTTTACTCATTAAAGGTTAATTACTTTTCCATTTGAAGTCTAAACAATGTTAACTTGGGATCTTTGCAGAAAAAATTCCTTTTCTCCCCCTCGAATTAGCATTTATTTTGTGAAACCTTTTTGCACATTTTAATTCGAGAGATCATAGAGCTTTTAGAAAATGAGTTTTTAATCCGAATGATGAAGAAATATTTTATCCTTGAAGAATAATGATTAGGTGTGCAAACTTCATGATTTTGTGAAAAAATTTCTCCCCCTCAAAACATGTTCCATTTTGACAATGTGAAGCAAAATTTGTATTAATGGAGGAACATAGTTTTGAAGATTAGAAGTTTGTACAAGAGAAAGAAGATTCTTTTTGTAGTTTTTGAAAATTTTCATTTCATTTTTTTTGATAAAATATTTACAAAAAAAGAGTTTGATGTTTGACTCTCTTTGGTTTTAAGAAAATTTTGCAAATCATCTAGAGTCAAACACCACATATTAATTTGGTGAACTAAATCAACAAACCTTGATGGAGGTAATGCCTTTGTAAACAAGTCCGCCAACTGGTATTCAGTACCCACAAAATCCAATTCAATTGTACCCTTCTCGACATGCTCTTAGATGAAGTGGTAGTGGAGAGCAATTTGTAGGGCTTTTGGAATGATGAATGGTGTTGCATGAGATTGCAAAAGCACACTTTGAGTTGCAGTACATTGAGATCTAGTCAAATACATAGCCGTAGTCCGTGAGGTAAGTTCTCATCCAAATGACTTGTGCACAGAAAGCAGACATGGCTACATACTAAGCTTTTGTTGATGACAGTGATGTACAATCCTGCTTCATTGACTGTATCCTTTTGCTACTAAACTAGATTTGTTGCGAATCACTGTGCCTTCTGCGTCCAACTTGTTTTTCCAAATCCATTTAAGTCCAATGATGTGTCGAAGGGTGATGTTGGTAGAACATATGCATATTAGACGGATCCAAATTGTGAGAAGACAACTCTAATATATCAGAAACGGTTAGAGTCGGTGCAAATGGATTGAAGAAAGCATTTCCATCATAATCTGTAGGTTTTGGTACTGATCATTGTTCTGGATTGTCAGCTGATTGTCTGGAGTTGGAAGCAGTTTGTTCTTCTATTGTTGGAGATGCAATTGTAGGGCCGTCTTTATCAATAGTGGTTGTTTCTTGTTGAGGTGTGTCAGGTACTTGAATATTCTCAGGGTGTGCAACGGAAATGGGTGAGACCTCAGAAGGACGGTTTTCAATTGTATCATCGAACAGTGGAGCAAACAAGGTTTCTAATTCTTTACGGGAGAGTGACAAGGTTCAACCAAAGAATACGGAAAGTTTAGACGGTTTGTTGCGGGTCCTAAGCTGTTTTGCTCAGAAGCCATTGCTGAAGTGCTTTTAAACGATTGATCACGGGTCCTAAGCTGTTGTGCTCAGAAGACATTGCTGAAGTGCGGGTCCGAAACTGAATTATTCCGAAGCCATACCTGTTGAATCTGTAGAGAAAGAAAGAAGAGACAAAACAGAGAACATGGAGCCCCAAGCGTAACTGGGTTCCAGGTGTTAGAAGCATAAAGATGTAGTGTCAACTATCTTCTTGACACTCGAACACACAATTCCGATGGTTTTCATTCTTGTCTCAGAGGTAGATGTTGTGCGGATCACATTAGTTTTGGTGCAAATGCCTAAAATCTTTCCTGTAGGAATCCACCTAAGACTAATCGTTTTGAAAATTCTACCCGTGGGTACCCACCTTATGTTAGATCTAGGAGAAGTTTTCCTTTTAGATGCAGTGGGAGCATCACTTGGTTGAGAAAACCTACGTCCTATATTGATCCACTTCTTAGGTTTCTGACTTATGACTTTTGGTTCAACGGGTTTATTTGTCTTAGTCGATTGAGCCTTTTCAAGTGAATTTCCTTTTTGAAGATATTTTAAAGTACTGACAACATGATTATTTACGTAACTACTCTTAGAAGCTAGCCAATTCTAATTAGTTTGTAGTTTACTCTTAGGTTTTGGTGTGCTACTACAAGCATTGTTCTGTACTACAGTAGAAGGCATCACATGAGGTTTTGAACCTAGAATTCCATCCTTTTGAAGTAGCGCATTTTTCCTAGCCTTTTCTAGATCATAGTTCTTGTACATGTCATATTTTCCATAAGAATCTTTACTTTTAATGCTCGTTTTAGACACTATTTTCGAACTAATCCTAGATGAGCCAGGTATAATCATGTGTTGAGATTTAGCAGATACAGATGCATTCCTTAGGCCAAGAATGTGGAGTGACTGGTTTTGTCAAATTGTTTTTCTTAACAACTTGGGAGGAAAACCGAGATTTTGAAAATTTAGGTCGTTCAGATTTAAATGCAGTTGGTTGTCTAACCACTGATTGTTTTCTGTTTGTTTGAAGAGGCGGTTTCCCCAAGATTGATGGTTTTGCAAACTTAGTATCCACACTCTGACCAGTCAGTCTTCTTAATTTATTTTGCAATGCAGCATGTGCAAACACCTTTGCTTGAATTTTTCCTTTTAAAAGCTCATTTTCCTTAACTAATGTATCCACACGTTTACTTTGTTCATTCAAAAATTGACCATTGTTGCCCGAAGTTAGAGATTCATTTTGCAATTTAAGTTCAAGCGAGATGCAATGTGCCTCCAGTTTTGAAAAATCTTTATGAAACTGGGCATTGGTCTTTTTGAGAAGAATGTTTTCAGACTCAAGAGTCTGGTATGATGTTTCAGTTAATAGATTATCAGGTAAGGACTCAGACTCAGAACGTTTGTCAAGACATTGTACAACATCCTGGTCAACCTCTCCTTCACTACTGAAGTTAGGTTGCTCAGATTGTTGTTTCTCATTTGCAGGCGTAATATGATCAACAGTAGATTGTACCTCAACCATTTGCTCTTTGTCAAAGTTAGGTTCTGTGTCATAGATGGGTATGACATCTTCCTCATCCATCTGTTCTTTGTCAAAGTTGGGCTCTGAGTCATAGGAGGGTTTGATCTCTGCATAGTCTGCATCTGTATCATTCCTAAATCTATTGTTGTCATCCTACTCTTCTAATTCTGTCCCATTGCTTTCCATGACAACCAAATTAACTTCCAATACATCAACTTTATGAATTTGCACTTCTTGAATCTGCGACTTCCTTTTATTTACCCTTTTGTCATCCTCTTCTCTATGAAGTAATCTTTCAGCAATTGACTTCTCAATAGTATCCATGTGTTGGAGCAAAACATCTTTGAAGGTTTGAGCCTTGATGTGGGTGTATTCAAGAAAATACTTGCTTACATCTTCACAGTCATAATTGATGAAATGTTGAAACTATTCCTTGAGCACTCTGAAAGCAGCCTTGGATTCATTCTCGTGAAATTCTTCTGTTGCAATTTGTTTTTCAAGTTGATTCACGTTGTTGAACATTGTATTAATGAAAATATCAGCTTTTTCTCCAAAGAGGTCTAGAAATACATATTCGAATACATACTCGGAACGAGTTTCTGCTAAGCCTTTGTTAGAAAGGAGTTTAAGGTGTGACTGAAGTAATCTAAAAGATGTCATGCATTTCTCAAATGGATCTTCAAAATCATCAGTAGCATTTGTGTTGTACATTGGGTCTGTATCATCTACGTGAAGTTCCTACATGTTTGCCATTAACATCACATCTTTTGTATCGGCTTCCAAATATGCATATTCATCATCAGATGGAATATCCCCCATGAAACTTTGCAAAACAGCATTGAGATTACCCCCTTCAATTTCCATTTGACTAAGTGTGGCATCGTATTCAACATTAGCGTCAAAGAGTGGAGTTGAATCATAATCTTGAGCTTCCACATCTGCAATATTTTCCATATATGCCAAAAATTCCATGCTTGGTTCGATAAGATCTTCTTCGTCATCATTATCTTCCATTGTGTTAAAGCATTCATAAGTTGAAGTCATCATGCATTTGCCTTTATCGGTAGATGCTTGTCCAAGCTTCACAAGATTTTGCAGAAGTGATTGCATATGATTATTTAGTGTTGCAGGACGGTACTGTGGAATGAAGATAGGCTCGGGTACATGTGGAGGAATGAAGAAGAGACCATTTGGAGTGTAAATTAAGGATCCATGGTCAACAGCTGGAGATGGTGGAGCAGGGAGAATGGTCTTCAGTGGATTCATGCTTAAACAAGATTCGAGAATTTGCTTCATTCTGATATGATCAAGTTCTTCTGTACGATGCATAGCTTCAAGATATTTCCACATTTCATAAGCACTGGCTTGAAAGTCCATATTCATGTAAATTGAGTTGGGAAGGGCTAATGTCATGAACCATGCAGCTTGTTGGTCAGCATTGTACTGAGCAAGTTCAGTAGCATTCAAATCTTCATCATTTTGTAGTCTGATAATCCCTGTTAAGTCAGCAAGAAATATCATTTTGTATGGACCATCTTGAATGGATTTAAGCATGAGATCTGCAGCAGGACGATCTGTGAGCCATTGTAGAAATCTCCATTTCCAATCAGTATACGTTCCTAGCAGCAACATTGGAGGCCTTGATTCATTGCCAAATAGCATAACTTGACGAATGAGGGAGCTGTGACTTAGTTGTAAATGATATTGTTGCTGATGAGAATATTGGTGAAGAAGGTAGTTGGAAGAAGGTACTGTTGCTGATGAGAATATTGGGGAGGAAGGTAGTTGGAAGAAGGTGATCGAGACATTGTAAATGACATTTCTCTCCCCCTTGATTGTTGCGACGTAATTGAAATAATCAAACAAAAATGTCACACTCAAGGTCGATATAATGATTTCGAATTTTTCCTCCAAAAAATATTTTGAAAAATTCTCTCCCAAAATTTGAAAATCACTACGAAATGCAATTTTAAGGTTGCAAGAAAAATTTAAGTTTCAAAAATTTTGCCGCCAAATTTCACCGAAAAAAATTTGAATTTTGGCCTAAAAATTTGAATTTTTGGCCAAAATTTTCACCGTTAAACCAAAATTTGAATTTCGCATAAAAATTGAACGTTTAGTCTCCTGTAAAAATTAAATTTTACTCAAATTTTCCCTCCAAAAAACTATATATATATATATATATATATATATATATATATATATATATATATATATATATATAGGGAAGGGATCCAATAAGAAGAATAATTAAAATAAGAAGGGTAAGAAGTAATTCTAGCCACAAATTTTAATGTGGGAGGGAAAATTTGAATGAAGATGCATCTATTTTTGTAGGTGCATCTAGAATGTGTGGTTGTGGTTACTTCCTATCCTTCCTATTTTTATTATTCTTCTTATTTGATCCTATATATATATATATATATATATATATATATATATATATATATATATATATATATATATATATATATATATATAATTTTTTTTGGTAAAGATAGAAAGAAATAGAGAGAAAGATAAGAAAGATGAACTTGTTAAGATGAGATGGATCTTTGAAGGATAATCAAGGTTGTTGTATAAGTTCAGATGTTGTAGCGAAAGTTGAAGCGTTACTTGAGAATTTCTAACTCGCAGGAACCTTTCACGATTTCACAATAATTGGCCGAGAGTAGTTATATCCACACAACCAAAATAATTCTCAACCTCGAATACTAGAAGCTCAACCTAAACCGCTATGCAAAAGTGATCCTAAAAATTTACTTCTGCGGAAAACTAGAAGGGGGGGGGGGGTTGAATAGTTTTACGTCTTTTTCGTTTTATTATTTTTGTAAAAGTTAGCTTCAAAGTTTAGATGAAAGCTTCAAATCTTTAATGCGGAAATATAGATACAAGTTTATTTACGATTTCGTATAAACACCACTTAAGTTTAATGTTGGAAAGAGTTTATAATTTCGTATACCATATATATATATATATATATATATATATATATATATATATATATATATATATATATATATATATATATATATATATATATATATATATGTATGTATGTATAAGTGTTTTAATATAAGTTTGTGTACTTGGTTTGTTTTTGAAAGACTAGTATTATGAATGAGTTTTAGTTTGATCTTTATGTGAAATCAATATGTGCACAACATAAGCAATAATAATTATGTATGGAATGCTAGTAAGTATGTAATCAAAAAGTGGGAGATGGAAAGATCAAACCGAGAGACAAAGGATTTATAGTGGTTCGGCAACAAGGACACCTTCCTTGCCCTACTCCACTCCCCGAGTCACCTACTCGAGAGTTTTCTTCACTAGATCAAAAACCTCCTTTATGGCGGAGAAAACCTTACACACCAATTAGCACACCACAACAATGTCACACCACAATCACAACTTCAACACAACTTCTTCACACCAATCTTCTTCACACCTATCTTCTACACACCAATCTTCTACACTTCAAATTACTTCACAACTTTCTACTATGCTCCTAGCTTCTTCACAACTTAATACTTCCTAACTCTTTTTCTTCACGCCACTTGTTTCTTCACACCTTCACTCCTAAGTCCTATCCACTACCCTAAGATATGTACTACTTCACAACTTCTAGGCTTCAAGGTCTTTTCAACTTCAAAGCTTCAACTTCTTTGTCTTCACAACTATCTCCACTTCAATATGCAATTACGACTTATTTCTTCTAACACAAATCCTATCCACCTCTACTTCTTCACTACTAGTACAACTTCACACCTTCAATGGATCTAGATCCTATATCTAAATCTATCTAACCAATGTATACACAATGTTCACAAGGAAGAAAATGTTATACAAGATGAACTAAATAAACAACTTAGATAGCAAGATGATACTAAGTTGTAATACTCCTAGTCTTGATAAGTAGGAGTATTCTTCTCTTTGCACTTGAAAGAATGAGGCTTTGGATCACTTGAAAACAAAGGCTTATGAATTGTATGATCAAAGGATTTTTAGGATTGAAATGGAGATTTTAATCAGAAAGTTTATGTGCAAAAAGGTGAGAAAAAAATCCAGGTTTAAGGTGGTATTTATAGGCAACAGATTCTGACAGAGGAGCGTGGCCGGTCCCCTTAAATCATGGCCGGTCCCCTTAATTTTAAGGGGACCGCCCCTTATAATTAAGGGGGCCGCCCAGCTGAAACGGCCAGAATCTTTGTCTTTTAGTGGGGAAAGTTTATTTGGTGAAAAACTAACTGATTTTGGTTAAAATTTTGAAATCATATATTTAGTATGATTAAAACATTTTTCTTTATTACCAAAAGTGTTTTTCAAAAATATATAATATGTTTATATAATTTAAATAAACTTTGTATTAGTTGATTAAATACTCCTTTGATCATAAATTGCACTAAACACTTTGTTTATTCATACCTTAAGTGATTAGTTGGTGAAAGTGATTATTTACCACTAAATACTTGTTTACGTCATAATATTTGGTTTGATGAGTTTAAGTTTTGTGATTATCAAAACATAGAGATATCGAAAGATATGAATAATGTTTTTAGTCAATTATTTATATCAACAACTTCATATTACTCTTAAACCACATAACCATTATACGAGCATAAACCAAAAAAAAAAATAAATAAATAAATAAATAAAAATAAAAATAAAAAATCGTCCCTTATGAAATTGGCAGCCCAACACAATGAAAGCCCAAAAGTAGTCGAGTCCCTTGATGGATTGACAGCCCAACGACCAACCAATAACTGTCTAAGCCCAATCACACTTATTAGAAAACGCAGCCCAAATCCAAAATGATAGAACTGGTGTGTATTCTTTACCAAATACCAGACCAAATAAGACCAAAACTGATCAAATACGCCAAATATGTTGTGTTTTTGTGTGTGCAGGTACGGATATAAATTAAAAGGACAAAATCAAGACCAAAAACGACAACACGAGCACGAGATTTGGAAAGAGTAGCAAAAGCCGAGGTCGGGAAAGTTATTTTTCAAGTCCGGATAAATAATTGAGCTCAAATTGTCAAAAATAATCCTTGAAGAAGCATACCTTGTCAAATTCAGCCCTTGGATTTATTTTATTAGATTGGCAGAAGTGGTACCTTGGAATTCTGAAATTACAAGTTTAATCCCTTAACCTTTACACCTATTTTTCACTAAGCCTATAACTAAATTAAACCCAATTCCATATACTAACCTAGCATAAAACAAACCCACAAGGCCCAATCATACAAAACCTTACCCAGCCCATCACCACTTTATAAGAAACCCGGATTCCCACAAAACCCGATCCACCCTCCTTAAATGACCCGAAAGTCAAAATCCCTAACTCACAAGTCAAATAATGATATTAAAATCCCCTAAACACCCCGCCATTCCCTGTTTATCTTCAACCTCCCACACCTGAATTCCCTTCCGTACCCCTCCATATTTGTTTAGTACTTGGAATCTCCAACGTGGTAGAGCGTGTGCGAGTATGGATTGCCAACATGGACGATTGGAGGCCTCTCATTGGCTGTGACACATCATTATTTTAATCCCAGGGTCCTTATTTATGATTGATTGATGGGATTGAATGAAGGGACGAGATGAGAGTTCTAGGACCTTGTAAAGACGCTCCTTAGGCTATATATAGCCCCTCTCCTCATCACATTAGAGGCTGTTAGATAGTAGGCTAGTCACTAGGAGTAGGAGTAGTCATAGAGTAGTAGCTTTAGTGTAATACTTAGCTTAAAATTACATTTATCAGTTTAGTGTAACTCTTTCAAGCATTGTAATTCCGTTTTAATCAATTCAATTTCAGCTTGTTTTAAATACTTGTCTCAAATTTACTTTTAAGCTCTTATAAAGATTACTTAATAGTTGATTAAAGTTTCATAAGCTTTCTCTACTGATGAAATAAGCTCATTCAAGTTCATTAATAGCTAGTAGTGAGAGTCATTACTTTGTTTCTATTTTAATCGGTTAATGAACCTTTGGTCAACAAAAGTCAAAGGAGCAGGGGTAAGGTGAATTGGTGAATGTAGAGATAGTATATGGTTGATTTGGATCAGATTAAGCCTATCCAAAGATAGGCTTGGGTTGGTGTTTTTTCCCCTATTTCAGTTAGGGACTAAAATTTGTAAGTTCTCATTTGATTCTTAAGTACTCAATTCCTTTTGTGTAGTTTAGAAATTAATTGCTGCAAGTTACTGTTTCATTGAGATTGTATGATGTTATTCAGTTAGTTATAGTGATTACTTGAGCTTGTTTAATCATTTGTGTTACTGCTAATTAGAAACTGTAAGATAAAGTGTTTTAGTGGATGATGAATTTGAGGTATTGATATGTGGTTGTTCATTGATGTTGCTTCTTGTTTATATGGTCTCATTTGCAGTTCTGTGATATTGATGAAGCATTGTTGAGGTTTATTGTGTCCTGAATCAGTGTAATGTAGTGTAACTAATAGTTTTAAGAGTGTTTGGATTTGCTTTGTTCTAGAGTGTATTGTTGTTATTTGCTGGTACTTCTGCTTTACTAGTTCACTTTAGGGTTGGATAGATTCTTAATATCATAATTTCAGTAGGATTATAAGCTATAGTCAACATTAGCTTAGAATTTCTTTTCTACATGAATACTTTGTTATCTGCTCATGTGTCCTTAATCATCTGCTGATATTTCTGTTTGTGGTGTTGAATTTTATGCTTAATCATGCTCATTACACATCTAATGATAGATTCAGGGGATTAAAACTGGTTTTAGTCAATGTCGTAGTGAAATTCATAAGTCAACTAACTGCACACATTTGCATATGAATTAGTTCTGAGCTTCTTTTCTAGGCCATAATTAAGATAGCCATTGACAGTATATGATAGGGCTTTTTGTTTTTAGAATTTCAACTTGGTAGTCTAGCTTTTGCCTCATTGGTTTTATATTTTCAGCTTATCTAATGAGCTTATTAATTTCTGCAAGTAAGGTGTATAGAGTAGGGCTGCTGATGTGATTTCATACATGTAGAAGTGATTTCTGGCTTGTAGCTTAGCTTATAATTGGTTTCTGAGTTCCTGTGGTAGTGTTTTAGTATTTTTTTATTGTTCATTTGCTTATAGCTTATTCTGAGTTGGATCTGCTTATTCATTAGCTTATTCTCAACTGCTTATTACTTAGTGTCTGTGTTTCTGTGCTTCTTATGATCTGAGTTTGATATCATTGTGCTAATTTGTTCATTATATATCTGTGTTATCAGTTTGGTTAAGTTTTGTGGCAAGTGCTTATAAATAAGCACTTGCCATAAGCTGTTTCGGCCTAAATAAGCACTTCTGCTTATTATTTTCTTTTCAAAAATTTTCTGCAAGCTTTTCATATTATTTTAGAATTTCTGTAAATTTTTCATATTTTTCTGAGTTGATTTGATATTTTTCTTAATTTTTCTTCAATTATAATCATTTTTAAATCCTTTTTAATATACAAAAATCAATAAAAAAATTAGAAAAAGCTTTTAAAAATACAAAAATATTTTAGGAAATTCTTTTATAATATTTTAGATTTTTCAGAATAGATTTTATATTTTTCCCATTTATTTTTACATTTTCCTTTATTTTTAATTACTTTTTAATTCCAAAAATAGAAAATAAATTGTAACACCCCGAAAATTTGGTACAGCGGAAGACTCAACAAGCTTTCAAGGTGCTACGGGGATTGGTATCCATTCAAAGTCATGAAAGAACGAGATAAAGTAAACATAAGAAAAACACAACCAGAACGGGTTTTAAAGTTTACATTTATCCCAAGAATTATCCAAAGTAAGGCCCAAAAGAAATAAACGTAGGTCAACAATTATTTATCAGAGTTTCAGAAAATAGATCCATAAACCAGGTGCCATTGCCAAGCCTCCAATCCAAGCATCCAAGGGCATCACTTAATTACCGGAGAAAACGCGCTAAAAGTCAGCATTCGCTGGTGAGATCATAGGTTTAAATTCATAATTCAATATAGTGGACATATACGCAAAATGCTTGCTAGCTAGACTAGGCCTCAATCATCCAACCAAAATAATCCAACCAAATCGAATCAACCCTATAGGTGCACACTATAGTCCAATAACCAAATCCAATCAAATCAATCTGTATGCGTAAGGATACGACATACCCAACATGCGTAAGGATACGACATGTTCAACTTACCTAGATCTAGTCTAGGCCTCATTGTATAGCTTACCTAGTTCTTGACTAGGCCTCGCTCTATAACCAATCAAATCAATATGCATTCGCAAGGATGCGACATGCCTAACATTCGTAAGGATACGACATGTTCATGCATTCGTAAGGATACGACATGCGCTAAGACCTACCTAGTTCTATAAGCATAGCAAGTTTTAACATAAACAAAGCGATAATAGTCCACATAAACATTTGCACGTTTCTCACCCCAAGTATTGAAAACAAAGTTCAAGAGTAAAAAGTGGGGCTATGACTCACCTCAAGTCCAGCAAATCCTCAAAAGAAATCGATAGATGAAAGACGTAAGCAAACTCAAGTAACGACAACTACAGACTCGGCACTTCCTAACAATATCAAACTCGTTCAGAAATCATTTCTTCAAAATCAAATATTCCCACCCCGAACGTATTCCATTAAACTTTCCAAAAATATCCATTTCTCGAATTATCTTCATATTAATTTGAAGTTTGACATTTGGTATCCATATGGGTGGAGGGTCGACACAACTCAAACCAAGAAGTCACAACGAAAAGAAATAATAAAGCATCTATAGGTCTAATATTAGCCCAATATATTATTTAAATAAATCATCGAAGCTTATCAAATCCGTCGATTTGGTAATCCCCCATATTTATTTACGTAATACATCGCTCCAAGATTATACCCAACCTAAATCACATAGCACAAAGTATACTATATGGTAAATATCGTAGTCCAATAAATTCCCTATATATATCGTCCAATTTGCCAAATTCGTCAATTTAGCCAATTCCACGAGATATATAGTAATTTATTATCCTAATACATATACCACAACCTATGGGCGTCGTGGGATACGATGCCCATTAATATACTCATTTTATATAGCCAAATAACTCGATTTAACTCGTCGATTAAATAAGTTACGTAGTTATAGAAAATGTTTATATTAATCGTCATATATCCGTGACAACACAAAAGTCCCATAATAAAGCCCACTTGGACTTTAAGTAACCACAACTCGTATAACTCGATAAGTTTTTCTAAATTTATAAAAAGTCATGTTTTTAATTATTACTTACCCGACGTATTAGTTCTCGACATTATTTCTAGTTATTTATTTATAATAATATCCCGACATTTATTGCACTATTCGCATAGTATAATAATTATCGTTATATTACTATAACGTTTACTCGTGATCGTTTTATTTTTAATATACGTATTTATATATATATATATATATATATATATATATATATATATATATATATATATATATATATATATATATATATATATATATATATATATATGTACGTTTATCACGTCTATATACGTATATAAACGATTTTATTATCAATAATATTATTACCAGTATTATTTTTAATATTTATCCAGTCATAAGAATTTGGTCACATGTCCGAGTCATCCCTCTCGGCTCATTGTCCAAGTCCAAAAATAGAAACAACCAAGTCAAAATAAATAAATCAACTCCGTCCAAATCAATCCCAAATCCACGTGCTACAACATGAGGGTCCGACTACGGCACCCGACTAATCCTATCTCCGTCATTCTAAGTGACCGTCTCACAATCGGTCCCCATTCATCCACATAATTGACAACACTTCACAAAATAAATCATTATACCATATCAATCCCGGCTCCAAAGTAATGACAATATTATCAAAATACCAAAAGTAGTATACCACAACAACAACAATTAACAATAATAACAAGGAGAACATCAGGAAACCAATTAAGACCACCAAGTAATTCATGCAATCTGGGTCGACTTACCAAGTCAAACCCGTGCTGAGAGACCCATTTGGGTCTCGGCTACATCATGAGTCAAGGTGACTCAAACCCAAGACCACTTCGGCCTCGGCTTAGGATCGACTACGCCACATCAAATCAACCAAACAGACCCCTTTGGGTCTCGATACCACAATTAAACAACCAGGCTCAAGTGCTCAACCAAACTTCAATCAATAAAAAGAAAGACCCATACTGGGCACCTCGACACCATAACAATGGGACCAAAATTAATCTCAAGACCACATAAGCCCAAAAATAACATCAAGCCGAGAGCCTAGGCTCTCGGTTTCCAGTCGACACCCAGAAAGTAAAAACCCGGATACCAAACTTGTTCATTATCTTGTTTTAACAAAAACCCACTTGTATCTCATGTTATTAAACAAAACCCAATCGGAAAATTTATAACTCGCAACCCCTTTTGTCACGTTTTCATCAAAAATACGAGCCTCAACTCGCCTCACCTTCGATTCATAAGACCAGGATGAAAGATGCTTCAAAGATATCAAAGATGGTGGCGAATTTTGATAATAATGAGATGAAAAGGAAGGGTTTTAAGGCGCGTGTAATAGTAGATCGTGAAGAGGAGTTGATGGGGGTTTGATTGGTGGTGGCAGCGTGTTTCTTGGTGTGGCGGTGGAGCAGCAGTGGTGGCCGGAGAGTTGGCGGCTAGGGTTAGCAAAAGAGAGGATAGAGAGAGAGGTGGAGAAGATGTGGGTGTTTGTGTTTGTGTTTGTTTTAATATCCAGGAACCACAAGGACCATTAGTAGTTACACTCTTTATTTATTTTTTTTAATTTCCTTTCTTTCTTTCTTTTAACCAACAATAATAATAAAAAGGGGTGTAGGGGATTTGGCTAGTTACATAAACACAATGACCAAACCCAAAACCTTTTATAACAAATCAACTCTCTCGAACCGAACTCATTACAAATAATCAAAAATCTCGCGATACGTTCCAAAAATATAATATCCGAACCAACATTTAAAATAATTAAAATTGTTAGGTTATCCTAGTGCCGGAGTCAATGTAGTGCCAAATAATGATCTCAAAATAAATCATCACGAATGATTCAAACCAAACCATCAAATAAATAATCAAATTCCATAAATAACGTACGATTTAAAAAAAATCACATTCCAAATTTCACAAAAATCTCGTCTCAATAAACTTTTCAAATATTCCAAAATTATAATTTTAAAGTAATGCGGGTTTTTAAAACGGCTCCCGAATTTGCCAGTTGTCACATCCTCCCAGCCTCAGAAGAAACCTGTCCCGGGTTTCACTTGGAACAGACCATCTACGAAGTAAAAAGCTTCGGATATCTCTTGCGAAACTCATCCTCACGTTCCCACGTGAATTCCGGTCCATGCCGCGAATTCCAACGAACTTTGATGAGCAGAATACGACTTCTCTTAAGTCGTTTAATCTCTCTATCCAGTATCTCAATCGGCTCTTCCACAAAATTCAAACTTTCATCCACACAAACATCCTTAATTGGTATAACCGGCGTTTCATCCGAAAGACACTTCTTCAAATTTCTAACATGAAACACATCATGAACTTTACTCAATTCCGGTGGTAATTCCAACCGATAAGCCACGGGCCCAATTCTTTCCAAAATAAGAAATGGTCCAATGTAGCGGGGATTAAGTTTCCCACGTTTCCCAAAACGTATCACACCCTTCCAAGGCGAGACTTTCAGCATCACTTTGTCTCTAACCTATAATTCTAGGGGTTTACGTCTCTGATCGGCATAACTTTTCTGCCTATCTCTAGCTGCTTGTAATCGATCACGAATTTGCGTCACTTTCTCAGTAGTCTCCAAAATAAGTTCAGGGCCTGTGAGTTGGCTATCTCCAACTTCTGCCCATCCAATAGGCGAACGACATTTACGACCATATAAAGCTTCAAATGGTGCAGCTTTAAGACTTGTGTGGTAGCTATTGTTGTAGGAGAACTCCGCAAGGGGTAGATATTTCTCCCAGCCTTTACCAAAGTCTATTATGCATGCACGAAGCATATCCTCCAAAGTCTGAATAGTTCTCTCACTTTGACCATCGGTTTGGGGGTGATATGCAGTACTCATATCAAGTCTCGTCCCCAAAGCGGTTTGAAGTGATCGCCACAGCACTGACGTAAAGCGGCTGTCGCGGTCAGAAATAATCGATATCGGAACTCCATAACGAGAAACAATCTCCTTCACATACAACCTCGCAAGTTTTTCAACATTATCATCTTCACTAATCACCAGGAAATGAGCAGACTTAGTTAAACGATCCACAATTACCCATATAGTGTCACAACCGCTAGCTGTCTTTGGTAATTTGGTGATAAAGTCCATCGTAATCCGCTCCCATTTCCAAATCGGGAGTTCTGGCTTCGTCAATAATCCTGATGGTCTTTGATGTTCGGCCTTAACCTTAGAGCAAGTCAAACACTTACTAACGTACAATGCTATATCTGCCTTCATATTTGGCCACCAATATAACTTTTTCAAATCCTGGTACATCTTGTCAGACCCAAGATGAATAGAGTATCTTGACTTATGCGACTCGTGCATAATCAACTCTCGAATTCCTCCATACAAAGGTATCCAACTTCGGTCTCCAAAACATAATACTCCATCAGAACGCTTAACAAATCCCTTCTCATTTTCTGCCATCCTAAATATGTTCTCAGCAGGTCGATTTTCTGCTTTCAACGTTTCCATTTGAGCTTCTAATATTTGAGACGGTAATGGCGATACGATAGTCATTCCTAATGACCTAACTCGTAACGGTGGAATTCTCTCCTTTCGACTAAGAGCATCAGCAACAACGTTTGCTTTACCAGGATGGTAGCGAATTTCACAATCATAATCGCTTAGCAACTCAATCCAACTTCGTTGTCTCATGTTGAGCTCTTTTTGATTCAAGATGTGTTGTAGACTTTTGTGGTCAGTAAATACAACACACTTGGTTCTATACAAGTAATGTTTCCATATCCTTAAAGCAAAAACCACAGCACCTAACTCCAAATCATGGGTGGTGTAGTTCTTCTCGTGCTTCTTGAGCTGTCAGGAAGAATAAGCTATCACTTTCTCTCGTTGCATTAACACAGCTCCTAAACCTTTATGCGAAGCGTCACAATAGACGACGAAGTCCTCGTTACCTTCAGGTAACGCTAAGATAGGAGCACTACACAACATTTCCTTAAGTAATTGAAAGGCTTCCTCTTCCTTATCTCCCCATTCGTACTTAACACTCTTTTGAGTCAATTTTGTCAACGGCTTTGCTATCTTCGAAAATCCCTCAATGAATCTTCGGTAATAACCGGCTAGACCCAAAAATTGACGAACTTCTGTTGGGGTCGTAGGTGCAGCCCAATCTTTAATCGCTTCAATCTTAGCAGGATCTACATGAACTCCTTGTCTATCAATCACATGACCCAGAAATTGTACCGTCGGAATCCAAAATTCGCATTTAGAAAACTTGGCATACAGTTTCTCCTTCCTGACCAATTTTAAGATAAGTCTTAGATGCTCCTCATGCTCCTTCTCACTCTTTGAATAAATTAGAATGTCATCGATGAACACAATCACAAACTTATCTAAGTAAGGCTTACACATCCGATTCATGAGGTCCATGAATACCGCCGGTGCGTTAGTCAGCCCAAACGGCATCACCTGAAACTCGTAATGCCCGTAACGGGTTCTGAAAGCCATTTTCGGAATATCTTCCTCGTGAACTCGAAGCTGATGATATCCCGATCTCAAATCGATCTTCGAATACACACTCGATCCTTGAAGTTGATCGAACAAATCGTCGATCCTCGGTAACGGGTATCTATTCTTCACCGTTAACTTATTCAACTCTCGATAATCAATACACATACGAAATGATCCATCCTTCTTCTTCACAAATAAGACCGGGGCTCCCAAAGGCGAAGAACTTGGTCTTATAAATCCCTTTTCGGCTAACTCCGCTAATTGTTTCGACAACTCTTCCAATTCAGTAGGTGCAAGACAGTAAGGCGCTCGTGCCATGGGTGCAGCACCAGGTATCAACTCAATTTGAAACTCCACTTGTCTAGTAGGCGGGATTCCCGGCAGATCATCAGGAAATACATCCGAAAAATCACGAACTATAGGCACATCTCCAATGCACCTTTCCTTCTTCTCCTTCCCTCCTTTCTCAGAAATTTGAGCTAAGAAAAGGCAACATCCTTTTTCCATTAGCTTCGGTAATTTAGTGCAAGATATGACCGCTAACCTAGATGAGCCTCTCATTTCCTTTCGATCTCCCAGTATGTTCAGAATCTCCTTGCCGTAAGGCACGTGCACGATCTTCTCATCGCAAAGTATATGAGCACGATACTTTGACAACCAATCCATACCAATAATGACAACAAAGCTTCCTAACGTGACGGGTAGAAGATCTATGTTGAAAGGACGATTCAGAAAGTTTAACGTGCAACCGCGAATGATAGTCCTAATCCTCTCTATGTTCCCATTAGCTAACTCTACATCATAACCAATTCCTAAGGCCATCGGGGGTTTCTCTAGTAAGGGTGCAAACTTAGTGGACACAAAACTCTTATCGGCACCAGTATCAAATAGTATGGAAGCATAACGATTATTGAGAAGGAATGTAACAGTAACGACGTTCGGATCTTCTCCTCTCTCGATTCCAAGTGCATACACTCTCCCATGAGCAGCTCCAGCTTCCACACGTTGGTCCCCATTATCTTGTCGTCCACGGTTTTCTCCAGCTCCACGGTTTCCATGATTGTACCCATTACCACCCGATCCTTGATTTCCTCGGTTCCACGATTCCCTACACTCATTCCTATAATGTCCCTTCTTTCCACATCCATAACAAGTAACATTTGCCTTACTCATAGTTTCAGGAGTAGCTTGAACCATAGCAAGTGGTCGAGCTCTACAATCCTTAGCTATGTGTCCCATCCTAGAGCAATTCTTGCACATCACAGTACATCGTCTAGAATGATTCCTATAACATCAGTTACACTTGGGTGCATCTCCATTGTAGTTCTTCTTGTCTCCATCTCCCATAGCATAAGCTCTAGTAGTCGTTTGTCGCTTGTTTCGACGATCATTACCCTTAGAATGATTATCCCTCTTCCCCTTTCCATTCTTGTCTTTCTCAGCTTCTTCCAATACTAACGAGTCCATCAATTGTTGAGCAATAGTGATAGCCTCATGAATGTTTGCAGGCCTAGCAAAAATCACATCGTTCCTTGTAGCTACCGGCAAACCATCGGTATACCTCTCAATCCTTTGAGTCTCAGTCCTAACCATATCGGGACAAAGTAAGGCTAACTCTCGATAACGGCGATTGTAAGTTGCCATATCGGTACCTTTAACCTTATGGTTCCAAAACTCAATCTCCAGCTTCTTAACCTCATTCCTTGGGCAGTAAATCTGAATCAGCAAAAGACTTAAATTGCTCCCAAGTCATAGCATAAGCCACATCACTCCCAACCGAATTACGGTAATTATTCCACCAAGTTAAAGCTTCATCCTTGAAAGTAAAAGAAGCAAACTTTACCTTCGCATTCTCCGCACAACCACTGACATTAAACACTGACTCAGTCTTCTCTATCCACCTGACCAAGTAGACCACTCCTTCAGTTCCACCAAACTCAATGGGTCCACATATTTTAAACTCCTTGTAGTTACATCCATTAGCACGAACAAGTGGAAATGTTCCAGCAGAATTGTTGGAATGATTTGACTCAGCTAGTAGCTCGGCAACTCGTTGCTCCACAAGTTGATTGATCATTGCTTGATCCACAGTAGGTGCGTTAAGTGGAACATGATCATTGTCTCCCTGAACATCAACATTTTGATTCCTGTTTGTTGCGGTTAGTAGTGTCCAGGTTATCAGGAGTAGGGGTTTCAACATTTCGAGTAGGACGGCGTCCTCGGCGACCAGGGGTAGTCGCTGCAGGACCAGGTCTGGTAGCTCTAGCGGTGTTTCGTCGTACAGCCATTGATCGAAGTCACAGTACAAGATTCACAAGTCTCCAATAACACGTACCATAACGTTTAACAAGAATCCGATTGGCGAAAGTCAAAATACAAACATAATACCAACACAATCTCAACCATGCAGATAGGAACACAATTCTCCATGTACGCCAAAAACCGTAGAATATCATACAAAATCACTATCGTCCATACAAGTAGCGATCGATACTTCGTTCCAAAATACCAAAAGACATAATAAATACTAAACGTTCCATACGAGACGAACATACAATCCGAATAACATGACTTAAGAGATAGAATAACTAGCTCTCCTAACCAAGTACTCCCTGGCTTAAGAAGCAACACAACAACAACACAAATCCAAATTGATCTAGCCATGATGCTGGCGTAGACTCCTCAACTCTGATCTCAAATTATCCAATTCTCTCTATAATGATTCCTACTCGACACTGTGAGTATCACTATCCCTCTTGAGGTCTGTAACCTCCTTCTCTAACTCCGTGTTCCTCTGCCATAGCTTGCGATCTGCCTCGCGAGCCGTGAGGAAACCTCTTTGCAGAATCTCTATATGCTCATGTATCTCCATCATACCTCTCCTAATCGCTGTCGTCCTGCCCATGACAGTAGTCAAATCAACTCTCAACTCAGCAACAAACTCAGCAATAAACTCAGCAATAATCATCTCAAGTTGGTCAGACATCCGCGAGATCCTCTCGCCCTGTGTAGTAATCTAAGCCCACATCCTACCAGTCTCACCTAACTCTGCATGCTCAGCAGAAACCTCAGAAGGTGCATCCGACTCCACAGGACTACCAGGTGGTGAATCAAACAAAAACAGATGATCAGGTGAAACCGGCTCTAAAGGATGTATCGGGGAATCGGGCTTCGCAGAATGAGCTGAATGTGCTAGCGACCCATCATCATCAGGCATCTCATCCTCCTGAGGATCATCCTCTTCCTCATCCTGAGGGTCATCATTCTCTTCCTCATCTTGAGGGTTATCATTATGCTCACCCTCGTACTCCTCCTCATACTCCTCGTCGGAGGGGTACTCCATCAATCGTCATCTCTGAGCAGGTGAACCACGAGGCGATAAAATCGGTGACTTAGGGCGACAATGAGACGATAAAGTAGTGGCCGAATGCATGACCAATACGTATGGGTCATCAGGGGCCATAGTGATCTACGAGGGGCGACGCGTACTAGCAATAACAATTCTTAATAACAACACGTGCAAAGGAGGCTATGATTTGTGACAACGGCGTAGGGTAGGTGTAAGTGTTTCAAAACAACTAAACCACGAACTCAAAATATCGTATAAAAAATCATCATATAATTCCCAATCATATATATCAAGAAATATTTAAAATACCGCATTACTAAAATCATTCATAAAATCAATTAAGCCATATAATTCCTCAAAACGCATATAATTCCTCAAAACGCCATCATATCACTAAATCAATAAACCTCAAATCCTCAAATCATCTCAAGAATCCCATATCTAATAATCATCTCAATAATAACAATGATGCTTCGGCTTGGCGGGCAATGGTCGAGGATCGTTTTCTATAAAAATCGGTTATAGTTTAGGTGTCTATTTACCTAGTTCTCTATAACCTTGGCTCTGATACCAATCTGTAACACCCCTAAAATTTGGTACAGTGGAAGACTCAACAAGCTTTCAAGGTGCTACGGGGATTCGTATCCATTCAAAGTCATGAAAGAACGAGATAAAGTAAACATAAGAAAAACACAACCAAAACGGATTTTAAAGTTTACATTTATCCCATGAATTATCCAAAGTAAGGCCCAAAAGAAATAAACGTAGGTCCACAATTATTTATCAGAGTTTCAGAAAATAGATCCATAAACCAGGTGCCATTGCCAAGCCTCCAATCCAAGCATCCAAGGGCATCACTTAATTACCTGAGAAAATGCGCTAAAAGTCAGCTTTCGCTGGTGAGATCATAGGTTTAAATTCATAATTCAATATAGTGGACATATACGCAAAACGCTTGCTAGCTAGACTAGGCCTCAATCATCCAACCAAAATAATCCAACCAAATCGAATCAACCCTATAGGTGCACACTATAGTCCAATAACCAAATCCAATCAAATCAATCTGTATGCGTAAGGATACGACATACCCAACATGCGTAAGGATACGACATGTTCAACTTACCTAGATCTAGTCTAGGCCTCGTTGTATAGCTTACCTAGTTCTTGACTAGGCCTCGCTCTATAACCAATCAAATCAATATGCATTCGCAAGGATGCGACATGCCTAACATTCGTAAGGATACGACATGTTCATGCATTCGTAAGGATATGACATGCGCTAAGACCTACCTAGTTCTATAAGCATAGCAAGTTTTAACATAAACAAAGCGATAATAGTCCACATAAACATTTGCACGTTTCTCACCCCAAGTATTGAAAACAAAGTTCAAGAGTAAAAAGTGGGGCTATGACTCACCTCAAGTCCAGCAAATCCTCAAAAGAAATCGATAGATGAAAGATGTAAGCAAACTCAAGTAACGGCAACTACAGACTCGGCACTTCCTAACAATATCAAACTCGTTCAGAAATCATTTCTTCAAAATAAAATATTCCCATTCCCGAACGTATTCCATTAAACTTTCCAAAAATATCTATTTCTCGAATTATCTTCATATTAATTTAAAGTTTGACGTTTGGTATCCATATGGGTGGAGGGTCGACACAACTCAAATCAAGAAGTCACAACGAAAAGAAATAATAAAGCATCTATAGGTCTAATATTAGCCCAATATATTATTTAAATAAATCATCGAAGCTTATCAAATCCGTCGATTTGGTAATCCCCCATATTTATTTACGTAATACATCGCTCCAAGATTATACCCAACCTAAATCACATAGCACAAAGTATACTATATGGTAAATATCGTAGTCCAATAAATTCCCTATATATATCGTCCAATTTGCCAAATTCGTCAATTTAGCCAATTCCACGAGATATATAGTAATTTATTATCCTAATATATATACCACAACCTATGGGCGTCGTGGGATACGATGCCCATTAATATACTCATTTTATATAGCCAAATAACTCGATTTAACCCGTCGATTAAATAAGTTACGTAGTTATAAAAAATGTTTATATTAATCGTCATATATCCGTGACAACACAAAAGTCCCATAATAAAGCCCACTTGGACTTTAAGTAACCACAACTCGTATAACTCGATAAGTTTTTCTAAATTTATAAAAAGTCATGTTTTTAATTATTACTTACCCGACGTATTAGTTCTCGACATTATTTCTAGTTATTTATTTATAATAATATCCCGACATTTATTGCACTATTCGTATAGTATAATAATTATCGTTATATTACTATAACGTTTACTCGTGATCGTTTTATTTTTAATATATATATATCTCTACATTATATATAACAGGAGGCATTTGAAGGAAATGCCCAGTCATTGTCCAGTCAATGCCCAGTAATTCAATTTCAGCCATATAATCATGGTCAATGTCCAGTCATCATGTTTTGAGCGCCATGTCATCTCAATTACTGTCCACGTAGGCGATATTTTAGGCTGTAATCCGGATGTTAAATGTTTTGTCAAAAAATCAATTGCATGGATTTAAACCCGGGTCTGTTGCTACAAAAGCAAGCCCCTCAACCAATGGAACCAAGTCATCAATTGTGATACACAATACAAACTAAAATTGATATCTAGCAAAATTATTAAAGCCATTAAAAATTTTATATTCGCTTTTTAAAACACAATATTATCTAAGATGTGAAACCCTAAAACATTATCCCATCGATCACACCAAAAAACAAAGATGCTGTTATCAACATGTCTAGACCAAGTATCCGTTTTTTCATGGCATATGTTGTTCTTTCTGTCATATATGAATGGTTTACCGATTATCTATTCCAAGAAATCGTATAAACATGTGTGTTTTTTCTTATGGATTGTTATGTATAGGTTACTGTTATAGAACGTTCTGGGTAGGCTTCCGAGGCTATGCCACAAATCAAGAGCTAAATTCCTATGATGGAGTTATAGCCATTAGTGTTTAATCTCACAGGTGATGCTCCTAAACTTAATAAATTGGATTTAATATAATGCTATTGATTCAAAAAGCAACTATGCATCAAAACAAGTTACCACCAATCTATGAAGAAGATCTAAATTCTTTGATGATGATGGACGACTTAAGAGAACTGGTATATAATCTTTATATTTATACTTTAAGTTATAATGGTTGTCGCTTTTAAATAATGAGTTTTGATGTTTTATAGTAAATAGTTTTGTATAGTACAAACCCCCGTAACTACATGCTTAATGCATATAAAAATGTAACCAATTAATATACTTTGCAGAAGAAGACACCATTAGACGCATAAAGCAAAACAAATTTACCATAGCATAGTAATTTAGTCATACCTCTGTCAGGATAGATGCTGATAAATGCATTTCCGAGCCTTTCTGTTCTCCCCCAAAAAAAGGTATTTCTATATTGTGACTGCCGACATCTTGTGCTCAAAACACACTGGCTCTCGATTAAAGAAACTAAATATTTGGCAACTCATTATCTCACAGCCTCAGGTACAGAGTTTCAGTAAGGTGTATGCAAACAAACCAACTTTGTGGACATGAGGCAAATTGTGGCCAAACCAATACCCACCATGACACCAACGGTGCTTTTTTGTGTATCTAATCTCATTGCTCTTTTAAGCATGGTCCAAAAACAAGGAATCAACCCACCACAGGCAAACACCATCAAATGGTCTAAACCACTATAATCAATCCCACCAAGTATGGCTCCAATAGCAGAAATGGGACCCACAATCCTGATCAATCCAGACCCTGCTAACGACCCGTACCAACTGTCTGTTGCTCCAAAAATGCAGCTTGCAATAGCAGCCCCACGAGTGAGTCCGTGAAGAGAAACCGGAAGGACCATGTGTCGACCAAACCCGTAAGCTTTTGATGCAACCACACCTAACGCGAGCCCTTCGGCTAGAGCATGTAGAGCCACGGTTAGACATGATAGTATTGAATGGAGGGTGGGTGCACTTACTGAGAAGCCGGTTGCATCAGGTAAAGTGTTTGCTGAGATCTTTTTTTGAGTGACGAGTTTTGTGGCGTTGGAAGTTGAGATGTGTGTGAATGTGGACCCCGTTGCTAGAAGAAAAGTGATTGTGAAGAATCCCATTTTGGCAGAGAATAGTAATTGAAGTGGTCGCCAGACACCAAATACAAAGGCTATACCAGACGCAACACCAATCAAAAGAGCATGTTGAAGATGGAAAGTGAGAGCAAAGGCAACAAGGATGTTGCCACCCAGTAAGGGACCAAGACCAAAGAGTAACGACACCAGGAAGCCTGAAACACCTTCTGAACTACATCCATGAAAATTTAGTTAAAAGAAGGTTACATCCAGCCTATCTCTATAATAGAATACAAAAACATGCCAAAATATAACAACCTTCATAAGAGTGATAAGAAGGTTAGTAAGTTGAACACATAAAATACATTTTAAGTTATGCTAACTTTTTGCGACGTCCTGCTGTTTTAGGTATTGTCAGTTAAGAAAGGAATTGACAAGTTATGCGGATATATTGAATGCTCCCAAAAAGGTTACATAATAACATTGATAATTTAAAGTTTTATTGAATTTTTATCACAAGTTAAACTTTTAAGTAATGGATGTTTCGTTATGTCTTTCAGTTACCTTTGCTTGCTCTAGCTGCTCATGTTTCTGATCCTGAGGAAGCAGAATCACATTCGATTATAATTGATTTTTAACCCTTAAATAGTCTGATTAATACTCTCAAAACACAATTCTTTGTTCTACTCTCTATCTTTATATTAATTTCCAAGATATTAATAGGTTCCTAACATTTTCAGGGTCATTTACTTGGGTATACCGTGGACTATGGAATGGAACTATAAATCCTTACTACCATGATGGTTTACATACTTTTAATTCATACTTAAGAATAATGCATTTAGTAATTTAGGCCTTAAGATCAGTTTTATTCTCTTTTAATCAGGATGTTGAGTTTAAACTAAGGGTAGGATTTAGCGGTGGAATTTTTCATGTATGTATATGATTGTGACTGTTATCAGTATCAGAGATGCTCCTTTCCTTGAATTCATAACCAAAACAAGTTCACTGAGTTACTGGTCAAACCAAAATAAGAGAATATATGTTCAATTACCTGGACGTGTTATTAGTGGACATGGTCTATATTATAGAGGCTAACCTCGATTAAAATAAAAAAAAGATTTGCTGTGAGAAAATAGTTCGTAGACAATGCATAAAATCTATTAAATCACCAAACTGAAATCTTCAATGCCTGATAGTAAGCTCAGCCCGAAGATGAAGTATGCCATTTATGAAGTAAAGACTATCTTCGGCCATGAAAGAAGTCCACGGGGTTGCAAATAAGTTACGGTAACCAACAGCCTTTCCACCAGTGAATTTATAGTTTCCTTATACTTGCTGATATACTCTTATGTAGGCTTTGACCGAGCTGCAAACTCATAATCAATAGAAAATGTGACCGACCCTCTTTCCTGCATCCACAAGAAAAGACCAAAACAATGAAACAAGCTTTGTTGGTCCATGTTATAGTGAGCCAACAAGAAAAATCCTTGACCACCTAAGTGAAAAGCTTCTCTAATTTGGGGTACTGAAATTCTAGGTTTCTTTCTTATGTAGGTACATGGCCGTCACCAGAGACTATACGCCCCTTGGAGTTTCAAAACAGCCATTTCACAAATCATGTTTCAGATCCTAAATAGAGTACTGGTCATGTTATTTCTGTTGGAGTGTGCGTTGATGGTGGTCAATTGAATGTCCAACCATCTGTTGCTATAATTGACAGTAGCGTAGGACTTGCTTCAGTTGTAAATAACGGTATCATTCTCGAAGTTTTTTCATCATTCTTGATGTGTTACGTTCCTATTATTTTTTTACTTGCTACGTTTCCCTACACTTTCTAATACTTTCTTTCTTTTAACAATAGCTGTTGGCATTTCCGATTATCCAGTTCGTTTGCCCACAAAATAAAACCCTTCACAGCCGTTGGCATGTTCATCTTCACATACTCAGACCATCAGACGAAATGTGTGACAACGTCTTGATATAGATGTTTTGCGAAACCCCGGTCAACAATCTGTGGTTGCGGGTACGGGCGCTTCCACTTTCATTATAAACCAAGGTACACTTCCTTACCTTTTCTCAATATCTTACATTCTTAATCATAGAGAATGTCTTGGTTTCTGAATGCTTTTACACATGTTCACACCAGATACATATATGTATATATGTGGCCGGTTGTTGCCTGTATGCATTAATAATGGTCTTTATAGGTTTAATAGCATGGTTGCAGGTGTGCCTTGAAAAAACTTAGTGTTTCCACGTTAATTTTTTTTATTGGCGTATTTAGCTTATTCTGTTGTGTTAAATCCTAACTTGAGTTCAGATCCACTCCTGTGTGAATGCAGTGAAGTTAGTGGAAACAGATGTCCAGCGAACTATGTTAGAACTACTTAATCAGTTGGATGGTTTCAGCAGTGATGAGCGGATAAAGGTACTGTACCATATGAATAAATGATGAGTTGATTTACTCAGTATTCTATACGTGTTCATACACCACGTATTTAACAGCTTGAAAGCTGTGTATTCGTGTGTTTACTTGCTCATTCAGTACTGGGGTTTTGGAGTTCCAGCTTGGGATTTTGGAGTTCCAAACATTAATAAGTATGTTAAATGGCTGAGCATCCCTCATGTTCACGTAAATTAGAAATAGTAGTATAAAACTAGAATTGATAGCAGACCCATAGCCTCATCCTGTCATGTTAGGCTATTATATAGTGGTTGATTTAAATCCACTTTCATAATACAGTGCACACACGAGTTGTCCATAAGTTTTATTACCACTAATATTGAATGCAATATTTTACACAAAACAGTCTCATCAAGTAAGTCATACAAAATCCATTTATACTGTGACTGTTGCTTTCTGAATTAATTTTGATCTTCTCTTAACGTATTCTTTTTTCTGGATATGTGATATCAACATGAATTGTCTCTCTTTAGCTTTGTCTTTCCAGCTATTATCCGTTAGTATAGATCTTTGAGCACAGTTAGTAAGACGGTAAGAGTAGGCTAGGTGTACTGAAAGTTTGATTAGTGTTTAACATTATTCTTACTGTAGATTGTTATCTGGATGCATTGGCTACAAAAAGAAGCATTGTTTTTTATTATGTTAATACAATATGTTTCCAGATTTTCACGAATCATGCTTTGAACTTCATAACTGAAAAGGACTGCTGCTAAAGCTTAATGTAGATCCATGTATACTAAGCAAAATAGTCGCATCAAGTAAGTTATACAAGATCCATTTATACTGTGACTGTTGCTTTCTGAATTAATTTTGATCTTCTCTTAACATAATATAGCTTATACTGTAACAGGTTATATGCACTATTTTAAGCATTGGATCTGTAGAAAGCAAGACCTTTCCATCAGTCTAATACATAACACGTTGAGGTAACCTATTACATTGTAGCTACTGTATTCTTATTGCACTAGCCACTCATACTTGGATTGTCTTGATATACAATACACGCACTCCCTTGATTATATAAGTTGGTTTTGAATTATATTAGATTCATCTTCAATAAGACTTCTTTACATGATTTATGAAATGATTAAGAGGCTGTTTGGATGAGCTTATTTCACCAGCTTACGGGCTTATTTGTATTTGGAAATGCTCATAAGCTGAGTTTATTCGGCTTATAAGGCTAATTACATTGATCTTTTGTACTTTAATAAGTTGAACTCATAATAGGAAAGGTGTAAGCTTATGAGATTAGTGGATTAAATGAACAAAAAAAACGAAGCTGAAATGACAGTTTTTGACAGGTCTAGAGTCGGCTTGCAGATCATTAACAGGAAGAAAGTGATTCAGGATACAGTATTTTCACTTCAATATTGGCGGTGAGTCCTCATTATGTCTATTTACAGTCTTTCATTAATAAATATTATACACTGGAGTGTTAGTCTTATAATATTATGGTAGAGTTCTTTTTGAGACAATATATCAACGTGAGAGAAAAGTATAACGTACAACTTTACCATCTTAGCTATACTGACACAGAGGCTTGGTAGGAGGTTTACAGGAAAGCCCAGAAGCAAAACAACAACGTAGCCATCGTGGTGGACAACAGGGGCAGCGCCTTATGCCATTTAACCAGCTACCAAACACCCAAGATTGTCCATTTTGAATAAACAACAACACCCGATTTTGCGGGAGGTAGGATGTAGACAATCATTATGAATTGATAGATAGTTTAGTAGAGCCTAATAAGTGTCCTTCAGGTTGTCAGTGTTTCACCCATATTATCCAAGTGCTGAATAAGCTGTTTTAGATAAGCTATTTCACATTGGTTTTGCATAATGCAATGAGGGATATCCAAGACAGCTTTTTGTGTTTTCAAGATGTAATAAGCCGATTAGCTCTTTAAATAAGCTTACCTAACCACCCAAAATTGTCAACTGTGACTGTTAATTTATAATAAGCTGATTTTGGGGCAATCCATATCATCCAGATAATGATCAATAGAAATAAGTAGATTAAATTCACAATTTTGTTACTTTTCTTTAACTAATTTACCATGATTTTTTTTCAGTTAACAATTAGTTGCTTTAGCACTTTTTCAAAGTTTTAACAGTTTTTACTTACAAACACAATGACTTGTCACAATGGAATTTGGTGCCGAATATTTGTTGCTTTATTTAATGCTCAGAGTGTGTCATTTTGACCTGAGACAAGCTCTACCAGTCCTGTTTTCTGGTCCTAAAGTAAGATTTGTCCATGGTTATTAAACTCATCGAAGTATTTAATATGTAAATGAATTTTATTATCCTAAATTTAATCAAGTGTTATTCTGAAATTCTGTTTTTTTTAATCTATTAAAGGTTGCAAAAGTTGCTTACATGCTGGCTGCAAAGTCTGATGAAGCTATACCAGAAGATAAGTCATGCACTATTATGGCTCTTCTAGATGGAGGAACTTTAAGAAGACAAAAAGGTTGGTTAAAGGTACTAATATCTCTCATTTTGTATGTGTATAAAACCTGATTTATTTCCACGCTCTGTTTGCTCTTGCTGCATTCTTTTTGAACTTTCTGAATTAGTAGTGGTCAAATGTTCAAGATTATTATAAGTGATTTCCCAAATCTGGGTGTTAAGCACTGAATCCCAAAATTTATTACAAATGAACTTTGGCCGAGTGTGATGAACAAAGATATTGATAGCATTTTTCTGGATGGCATGACTTTGTAAATATTATGCTTTTACAACTCATGGCGACTTTAAGTAGCTTGATACTTGATAGGAAGCCTGTCATATTAAGTTTGCCTACAAATTTGTTGGATACTGAAATTCTTGATAAAAGTAGGAAACTTTAAGACGAGCTTGCAGTGAAGGGCCATCAAGCTCCATACCACCAACAATTTTATAATTCTGCAAAACTATACATGGAATTGGAATGTATGTGTTCTTTACTGTTTTTGCTGATTTTGTGTTTATACAGATAATGGAGGTTGTCCCGTCTGCTCTTGTGCTATTCATTATCAGAAAACTGCCACCAAGACGAGTATCAGATCAATATCATCCAATCAAATGATACCCATGTGTCGGAACTTCAAATCGATGGTCAATGAGTCATTCTTGGTTCAAGCAACATGAAACTTTAAGGATACAAGTGCGCCACAATTGTTCAATGACGGATAGTACTTAGTACGCACAATGACGGGGCTATATGCTACGGGTAATACTAACGTTCAATGAAAAGTCATTATTTGAAATATAATTAGAAAAAAGCTATATTATATAAAGTTAGTTTTTAAGAATTCTTTTATGAAGGGAGATATTTGTATAAATAATGCTTTTTTTTGGACCTTAGGAAGGTTTACCAGTTCTTCCTATATGAAATCTTTTTTTCACTGAAGTATGTATCTTTATTTTTTTTAACTGAAGTACTATTCCTTTACGGGCTTTTATGGTCCGAAGTTTTTTTGTACAAAGTAGGCATGAGTTTGAATATGTTACCTGCTCAAAAAAAAGTTGACTATACCTTAACTTCCCTAAAACCAAAGTACTGAGAGCATTGGTAAGTCAAGCATACTTGATAGTTGACTTAATCAACCCAAAAAAATGGCAACCGAAGGGTTTAAAGCATAAAGCGAGATGGTCATTGATAGTCTTACTCGCCGCATCACAGCATGGTAAGAACATAAATAATCAGTGGCTGTGGAGGGTGTTCTCCTAAGCCTTAATTTATAGTATAATGTTTACAAAAAGTTTTCCCTTATGGACAACTATTTTTGTTATTTAAGGTCTAATAAAAAAAATAAAAATAAAATAAATAAATAAATAAATTCTATATGGCTTGCTTGAATAGAGTGGGGAGCTTTTGATTCGTGCAAACCAAGGTCATACAGTAACGGTAATGCATTTTTGTTATTACAACTAAAAAGATTTTATGGTTGGAATAAGCGTAATCTAATGGGATTAGACTGTAGATCGTACCAGTAATCTTAAGAATACTTTTATTGATCCCTGAAGTTTACTATATCCTGTTTGGTTGGCAGTTGGTTGAGACAGAAACAATTATACAAATCCTGAATGATGATTATGCAACGCGCTTTTAGCCCTTTTGGAAGATCTGTAATTCAATAGAAATTTAATTGAAAATAGTCACACAAGTAAACGTTAACAAACAAATTATAAAACATGAACGAACGGACAAGACTTTTGGTTATGTTCGTTCACATAAAAAAGGGCTTAAAATCATGTACATGTTTGTTTAACTTTTAAAAAAATGAACTTAAACTAATAGTAGTTCATGATTGGTTAGTTGAATTTTTGGTAAGCCAAAAAACAGGTCAAGAGCTCAACTAATGAGCTAGATATGGATATGGACAGCTTGATTTCTACGATGTTGTGAAGAAGTACTTGGACCGGCTTTTGACTGAAGTCCTTGATGATGCCCTATTAAAGCTTATTAGCACTTCAATTAGCGGGCTTAATCAAGCGATGGTTGTTGCAGCTAATATGGCTGGATTATGCAGGTCTTGAATCAGAAATATATAACCACAAAGTGAGCTGATTTGATGTGTTTCTCTCATATGGTGTTTGAAAATAATTATTTTCAAACCAAATAAGTAGTTTTGTTTGTTTGGATAAAACGGCATGCCTATTTTTGATTATCTGCTTATCAGGTATAGTTGTTGCTGTGACTTCCAAACACATTTAAATGTTCAGTTTATATTTCAGTGGACGATGTACTAATTATTTATATGACACTCTACTCCTCCTGAAATGAAACTCCCAAAAAAAGGACCACCGCTATGCACCCTCATTCCGTTGGCACTGAAAGAAGAGACAACGTACATATTCGTAGGTAGTGCCATGTCTGATTGCGTCAGGCTGAAACATAATCAATAATTCCTAGGTATTCATTTGAGTTTGATTCAATAAAAAATGTCTCGATTATGTTGTCTAACTGAATTAATAAATGTTTCTGTAACGGGTCAAAGTCAGACGCTTCAATGAAATGTGCCGGCATCTTGGCCAATCTATGATTTAGCAAATGCAACATTTTAAATCATTTGTCCTTATCGTATATACATATCTCTCTATTCGTAAAGTAGTACATTCAAACAATAATCACTAATACCGTAACAAAATTGAATGAAATCGACGTTCATAAAAATAATTTTCCATTAACTAGCACCATCAAAATTAAAATTACCAGTCATGCTCGCCCATTGGGCATAAACAATACCCAAAGCTCTACCTTGTGAAGTTACCATCAAGTCGAGACTTCACTGTGCCAAACATATACAAGTAATTAGTTGTTCTAATGTGTCAACCTCACGAAAGTCAAAAGGTACGTTTTTCACCACTAAAAGCTGCACTTATAATATGTTTCATAAATTGTTGTTTGTGATATGAGTCTCTAATCCATTTTTTTGTTATAGAAAAATATGTCAACGATATTTATAAGTCACATCCGCCAATCGGGCGGGCTTTGCAAATTTGAGACACGTCTACCAATTATAGTTATGACCCTTTCTTTGTACAAGTCCACTTTTCCAAACATTTTTAACAACCTTCTTTCGTTAACGAAAAATATGTCAACGATATTGATAAGTCACAAGGAATTTGCCAAACATATTTTCTAATAGTGATAAACAAATATCTTAAGAAAAAAAATAATACTAAACTTTTTCTTATAATTTAAAAAAAAAAATAAAAAAATAAAATAAAAAAACACCTATGACTTAAAACATAATTTTACGATAACTAAAACCATTCAAATTATAATTACAAGTCATGCCCGCCCTTTGGGCGGGCTTTGAAGTCTAGTATATATATATATATATATATATATATATATATATATATATATATATATATATATGTACGTTTATCACGTCTATATACGTATATAAACGATTATATTATCAATAATATTATTACGAGTATTATTTTTAATGTTTGATTTTTAATATTTATCGAGTCATAAGAATTTGGTCACATGTCCGAGTCATCCCTCTCAACTTATAGTCCAAGTCCAAAAATAGAAATAACCAAGTCAAAATAAATAAATCAACTCCGTCCAAATCAATCCCAAATCCACGTGCTACAACATGAGGGTCCGACTACGGCACCCGACTAATCCTATCTCCGTCATTCTAAGTGACCGTCTCACAATCGGTCCCCATTCATCCACATAATCGACAACACTTCACAAAATAAATCATTATACCATATCAATCCCGGCTCCAAAGTAATGACAATATTATCAAAATACCAAAAGTAGTATACCACAACAACAACAATTAACAATAATAACAAGGAGAACATCAGGAAACCAATTAAGACCACCAAGTAATTCACGCAATCTGGGTCGACTTACCAAGTCAAACCCGTGCCGAGAGACCCATTTGGGTCTCGGCTACATCATGAGTCAAGGTGACTCAAACCCAAGACCACTTCGGCCTCGGCTTAGGCTCGACTACGCCACATCAAATCAACCAAACAGACCCCTTTGGGTCTCGATACCACAATTAAACAACCAGGCTCAAGTGCTCAACCAAACTTCAATCAATAAAAAGAAAGACCTATACTGGGCACCTCGACACCATAACAATGGGACCAAAATTAATCTCAAGACCACATAAGCCCAAAAGTAACATCAAGCCGAGAGCCTAGGCTCTCGGTTTCCAGTCGTCACCCACAAAGTAAAAACCCGGATACCAAACTTGTTCATTATATTGTTTTAACAAAAACCCACTTGTATCTCATGTTATTAAACAAAACCCAATCGGAAAATTTATAACTCGCGACCCCTTTTGTCACGTTTTCATCAAAAATACGAGCCTCAACTCGCCTCACCTTCGATTCATAAGACCGGGATGAAAGATGCTTCGAAAATATCAAAGATGGTGGCGACTTTTAATAATAATGAGATGAAAAGGAAGGGTTTTAAGGCGCGTGTAATAGTAGATCGTGAAGAGGAGTTGATGGGGGTTTGATTGGTGGTGGCGGCGTGTTTGTTGGTGTGGCGGTGGAGCAGCAGTGGTGGTCGGAGAGTTGGCGGCTAGGGTTAGCAAAAGAGAGGTTAGAGAGAGAGGTGGAGAAGATGTGGGTGTTTGTGTTTGTGTTTGTGTTTGTTTTAATATCCAGGAACCACAAGGACCATTAGTAGTTACACTCTTTATTTATTCATTTTTTTATTTCCTTTCTTTCTTTCTTTTAACCAACAATAATAATAAAAAGAGGTGTAGGGGGTTTGGCTAGTTACATAAACACAATGACCAAACCCGAAACCTTTTATAACAAATCAACTCTCTCAAACCGAACTCATTACAAATAATCAAAAATCTCGCGATACGTTCCAAAAATATAATATCTAAACCAACATTTAAAATAATTAAAATTGTTAGGTTATCCTAGTGCCGGAGTCAATGTAGTACCAAATAATGATCTCAAAATAAATCATCACGAATGATTCGAAACAAACCATCAAATAAATAATCAAATTCCATAAATAAAGTACGATTTAAAAAAAATCACATTCCAACGTTCACAAAAATCTCGTCACAATAAACTTTTCAAATATTCCAAAATTATAATTTTAAAGTAATGCGGGTTTTTAAAACGGCTCCCTAATTTGCCAGTTGTCACATAAATAAAAAGCCAAAAAAATAATTTTCTTTTTCTCAAAATTCTTTTTAATAGTTTAAGATTTTTAGAAACTTGTTTCACATTTGTAGGATCATTTTTAGTATACAAGTCACGTTTTACTTCGTACGTTACGTGTATAGTTCGCGATTGCATTTCCGTTTTCTAAATTTAGACACTTGTGCATATATAGCTTGTACTTTCTGCTTTATTCTCTTTTTCTTTTTATAATTTGAATTTCACAATTGTGGAAAACTAGAAGGGGGGTTGAATAGTTTTACGTCTTTTTAATTTTATTTTGAAAACTTAGTTTAGTTTTAAAACCTTGTTTGCTTTTAAAACTTTGATTCAATCTTATGTGAACTCAAATCTTGAACAATATGAACAAGTATATCTAAGTATAAACAATAATAATAATGTATGCTAAGTATGTGAAATCAACACATGCATAATATAAACAATTGTAGCTATATACGAGAGATAAGTACGTAATCGTTTATTTTATAATCCTTAGTTATATTTTGTATGAAAACTATACTTGATCGAAATGATCAATTATATGTATGTAACCTTTTTAGTTTGATTGTAAAAACTTTGTTTTGTGAATAAAACTTTCGTTTGATCTTTAAGTAAAATCAATACTAGCACTATATGAGCAACTATATATATACGTCTACGTCTACAAAAGTAATAACGATATAAGCAAGATAATAAGTAAGATATGGAAAGATCTAACCGCGAGACAAAGGATTTATAGTGGTTCGGCTACAAGGACACCTTCCTTGCCCTACTCCACTCCTCGAGTCACCTACTCGAGAGTTTTCTTCACTATATCAACAAGCTCCCTTATGGCGGAGAAAACCTTACACACCTTGACTTACACAAGTTAACGACACTAAGCTAAATGCCGAGTTCTAATCGTAGCTAGAACCAATCTCACACCAAATATCACACCACGTGATCTTCACACCTTAATCACACCTTCACACCTTCTTCAAGACTTCACACCGTCTTCACACCTTGTCAATCTTCACACCTTCTTCACAACTACTTCACACCAATCTACTACACACCTATCTTCACAACTACTTCACACCAACTATCTTTACTACAATCTACTAGCCAATCACACTATCTATATTCCTAACATAACTATCTACAATCAAATATTCACAACACACTACACAAAGATATATGTAAATATTATTGATGATGCACCAACAACTTGGATGTGGAGGTCACAACAAGTTGTAATACTTCTTTTCTTGGAGGATAGAAGTATTCTTCTCTTGCACTTGAGAGGATGATGTAAGAATCACTTTGAAACAAAGGATTATGTATTTATGATCAAAGGATTTTAGAAGGATGTTTAGAGAGAATTGGATCTGAAAATATTTGTGCAAAGAGGTGAGAAAAATTTCAGGTTTGAGGTGGTATTTATAGGGAAAAATTTCTGACAAAATCTGACAGGGAGCGTGGCCGGTCCCCTTAATTGTGTGTCGGTCCCCTTAATTATTAAGGGGACCGCCTAGTATAATTAAGGGGGCCGCCTAAGAAAAAAAAAATTTCTTCAGATTTTTTGTCTTTTTGTGGGGGAGGTTTTTCCTGAAGAATGTGGCCGTTTTTTGGGTAGAAATTTGAATTCAAAATGTTTATTTTGAATAAAACATTTCTTATAAATACAAAAATGTTTTGTATAAGTTTAGAAATGTTTGTCTCATTTTAATAAAATGTAAGGTTTGTAAAAATAAAAATTCATTTGATCATAAAATGCATTAGACACTTTGTTTATTCATACCTTAAGCGATATGGATGCTAAAGCAAATATTTATGACTAAATACTTGTTTACGTCATAATTTGTAGTTCAATGAGTTTACGTTTTGTGATTATCAAAACATAGAGATATCGATATATGTTAATAATGTTTTTAGACATTATTTATATCAACAATCTCCCCCTTTTTGATGATTACAAAACCTAAACTCATTAAGTCTAAAAATTAATTTTTAGACAAGTACTTAGTGAGTTTATATTCACTTCTCCCCCTTTTTGTAGAATCAAAAAGGTTATGCCGTCTAGCTTCATAAATGAAGTTAGACGGGATGAAAGCTCCCCCTTGATGTGTGCTCCCCCTTGTTCGATGGCACCAAGGGATCGAGATATGGAATGCTCGCAAGAAAAATATTAGAAGCACAAGCATATATAGAAGAATATGCAATATACAAATAACAAGCATAGTAAACAAATATTAAGGATACATAACAATTAATTCAAAGTGATTATGTTAAAAGATCCTAATTTGCCAAAGAGAGCCATCGGACTTGCTTGTAACAAAAGGTTGGTTGATTCGTATTTGAAAGTGAAAATCATAAGATCCTAATTTGCCAAAGAGAGCCTCCCACTCTTTATCTTGTTAACTCCTCAGACAAAGTCACAATCCAAACCAATATTCATCCCTGTTATTCACAATATATCATGATTTCTTCAAACCACGTTTTCAGCTCAAGATATTGTGAAGCAAGGTCACAGGTAGGTAGCTTTTGTGTTGATGTTTTTTCTTGTTAAACCGAACGAAAAAGGAAGAATGAAACTCATGTCCAGCTTTGTTCTTACTTATAAATGGTTCGAATATTGAAATAGAAGCTTGTCTTCAAAACGGATCTTTGATGTAAATGCTCTTTCGTGTTAAGATCTTTTGAGGTCTTTGCGCTTGTTGAACCACACGATAAAGAGAAACTGAGATCTTTCTTTCTTTATTACTTGTTTTAGTTCGAATGGTAGGAGTGGGTTTGTTGTAGCCGAGAGTTGTTGTGATGCTGAGAATGTAAAGATAAAGAGGTAAGATGTGTAGGATAGACTGGATTGATTGATGTTTTGTTATCTACTTCTCATCCTTTTTCTTTTTGTTTTAAACGAAAGTAAGATGACTCTAAACGGTTAATGTTGATGAGTTAATCTTTACACTTAGTCGGATATTGAAACGAAGCGAAGCTTTAAATATAGATCGATGATGGCTATGGTTTCACTCGTAAAAGTCTTGAAAAAATGTTACCAAAGTGAACCAAACTGAGATCTGTTGAGATATGTGTAACTTGTGTTGTAATGATGGATCTTTAAAGATAAAGAGGTTGTTTATGTTTAGAGAAAGGTAGGTAGTTGTCTTGTAAAATTCCTTACTCGATTAGATTCTTAACTCAATACAACTTTTAAGTCGATGAAGGTTTGTAAGTTGATAATAACTGCTAACTCGAAATAACTGCTAACTTGATAAGATTGATGTTAACTCGATAATAACTGCTAACTTGATAAGATTGATGCTAACTCGATAAAGGAAAACAAGTTAAGTATAGTTTGGCCTAAGAAGTGAACTAAAGAGGACCTTACTCGATAAACGATAAGGTTTTATAGCTAACTCGCTATTCTTGGCCAACTCGCCAAAACAGAACACTAACTTGATATATTTTCCTTACTTGATAACTAACTTGATAAACCAGCTTCTTAACTCGATGAACAGTGAACTTAACTCGATGAACAGTGAACTTAACTCGATGACTGCACATCTAACTCGATAAGATACGTAATGAACAGTACCAGATCCCAAAAAAACAGCCTTAAATCCTAGTTTATCTACCAAATTTAACCTAAAACAACCTATATTATCCCTTGACGAATGATACCACTTGTTGGGTCCCCATTTTACAACATAAGCACATAGAATTCTAGAGAGAGAAAGTAAGTAGAGAGAGAAAGAATGGAAGGAACTCTTGGAATGAAAATAAGACAATTGTAATAACTAGAGAACCAACAACCTCAAATGAGGGGATACAAGAGTATTTATAGGTGAGGTCTAAGGCATCTCTTAACTTTGATAATATTACATATTAAGCCCTTAGACCTTTACCAAACATGTAAACTTAGCATAAAACTATTAAAAACATATAAAATCATTAACGCACTAACATAATATTGCAACATATTACAAAACTCAATGACAGACACTTGATTTAATAAAGTCTATTCCTAACATTTTTGATTTCTTTTTCTTTTAAAGTAAAGATAAATTAATTTGTAGTGTGTGATTTGCTTAGACCCGAAGTACTCGGACTAAGATCTTGGTATATAAAGTGCAAAAATAAATGTATAACTCATAATATAATGCTATAAGTATGTTTGGAAAAATGGAGACATTCGCATAATTGTTTTAATACTTCTAACTTAATTTTGACGGAGTCAATCAAATTTTGGCCGAATGGTTTTTTTTATTTTTTATTTTTTATTTATTATTATTATTATTATTATTATTATTATTATTATTATTATTATTATTATTTTACAAGTCAACTTTGTGTGTTTGGATTCTTTGGAGACATGATAGTCACTGTAAATGTTTGGTTGGTTACTATAACAATCAAAATATGCGTTTATAGCCATAGCCTTATTCTAGTAGTACGAGGTGGTTTTTTTAGCATTCCGTGAGCATGTTATGTCGATATTTTGACAACAATTGTATGTCCCGTTATTAAGAAAAAAGTTGTGTACCTAAAACTGAAACGGAAGAAATTAGACTACCGCTTATATATGTACTCAAATTCTAGCATCATAAATCTGCTATGGAATACATATCTTACATTCCTTGATATGTTATATACATCAACACAACCATGTGCAATTCTAAAACATGTAAGTAGATGAAACAGGCACAAATATTTGTATATGACAAACAATATTACGTTAACAAACGTGTGGATACATGACGCAAGTTTACTACTTCAACGGATGAAAAGCCAGCTGAAGCTTCCTTTTCTTACATAATTTTGCCGGATTTCTATAAATAGTAATCACAGGCGATTTCCCATCTGATAAGACAACGCGTGCAATGCTAAAAGATTCACCTTTTTCATCAGCAAATTTCCACTCGTTCATACTTAAATAAAACCAGTCCTTCTTTGCGACTGAAGTTGATTTAACTTCTATATATTCCTTGCTTTTATCCTTACCTTTAACAAGAATATCATATGGCAGTCCGGACTCTTTAACCTCATTGACCCATGTTACCTTTTTGTCACGAAGGGTGGAAGAAAAGTATCTGAAAGCCTCACGTTCTCCTTCCCTCCCAGTTATGACATGTTGCGGGGGACCTGAAGCTATATTTTTTCCTTTACCAATAACAGAATCTGATTGGTCATTTAAAGCTTCATCATCTTCCAAGATTACAAAGGGCATCGATGAGTCTGGATTTTCATCGATGATCCAGTCACCGTTACTCTCAAATAATCCTTCTGCAGCATCCAGTTTTGTTTCATCAAACCCGGGTGTGGTTTTCCAATGGACAGGTGGCCAACTTAAGTTTTTTCCAAACTTCTTATTGGTAGTCGACCCCACTTCTGGTGATGATGTGGACACTAACGACCACTGTAATTCTTCACATGGGAGATTTGGCAGCTTTTGGCTATCTGTAACGAATAACTCCATCTTCTCCTCTGTGAAGCCTGATTTTGTCATTGTTGTAATCATGTGAAGAAAATTTGCTAAAGGGAGCCCAACAAGTAAAAAATGTGAAAGCTCCATAAAAAGCGAGTGAGAATCAGCATTGCGCGTTGCATACAAGATGTTGTCTTGTAGAAGACAACAGCATTCACGCTCCTTTGATTCAATTCCGAAACTCTTTATGACATACTTCTGGCACAATTTCTCCACCACCACAATTTTCAAAGAATTCACGTTTTTGAATCCAGATAGCTTGAGTTGAGAATATTCATTTGGATGCATGCGATAAATGTAACGCTGAGCATATGGGAGAGCCCATCTCACCAATGAAATCATATAACTACTATCTGTTGGGCCATAGTGTATCACTTCACGAGTCACAACCTGCACAATAACATAATATTAGATGGGTGATAGATATATTACTTCAACGAATAGATAATTCCTATGTTGATAATCAAACATTAAATGAATCTGCTCGTGTAATATATTTAGACACGTGATTAAAAAAATCAAATATTATGCATTTATACGAATCTGCTTGTGATGCAACTTAATATTCCCACAACTAGATCTATTAGACCTAAGCCCAACTATATTGGGTCTAAAAAAGATTCCACGGATAGTCATAACACACATTATGCTTCTTGATGTATAGGTGGAAGATTCAACCCATTAACTTAAATATGGGTTGCTTCCAGTTTTGTTTATGCATAATGGGTCAAATGGGTGATTTGCTAGAAGGGCAGCAGGTGGATTCAGATTCAGATTATTAATTGTAATAATATTGTCATTGTTATCACAACTAACGCCTTAACCATTAAAAAAAAAAAAAAAAAAAAAAAAAAAAAAAAAAAAAAAAAACAACAACAACAACAACAACAACCACCGACTCAGCTCGGCAAGTTTCAACCATCACTGGAAAATGAGCCGTTTTGAAATGTTATCAGACCCTACTACCTTGAAACCTCTAGTGTGAGGTCTTTGTTGTGTGAGAATAAAAGAGTACCTCAGAAAGACACGGGATTCCTAGTCTCTGAAATAGAACAGAAACCTTGTCCTGAAGCATCTGTTTTTCTTCGATAGTAAGCTCCCCCAAACATAGAAAGTCAACATTACTCAAGTCCATGAAGTCCTTTTTAAGCTGCTCATCCTCGCACCAATATATGTGACCAAAGGATTCATGCAATGAAACCCATTTGTCTTGCACAGTTGGAAGGATCCTCATTTCTTTTTCCTTCATACTCTCCTTCAAGTAGTCAATATCATCAGAACTCAAAACCTCCGAGTCTAATCCATCACTCCATTTTTTAAAAACTTGGAAAACCTGAGACGAAACAAAAGAATTGTGAAAGTTACATATGTATATGAAAACGGGTCATTCAGATTATGGTCAACTAATGGGTAAAGTCACATTTTTTTTTAGCAAAAACGGAAGGTGGAAACAAGTTGGATGACTTAGAAGTTTCCTATAGTTAAAGAAGCTAAAACTACAATTAACTATAAAATAGTACTCACTGTTTTAGCTGCCAGCAATGGCAAATTCTTGGTGGATAAATGTAGCAAAGATCGAAGGTAGCTAAGAAGAGGAGGACTCTCAGCTACTCCAAACTCATTTACAAAGAAATTATGGAGGTCGGGATAAACACTGGACAACATCTTGCTGAAAACACGATGAGTCATGTATTCATACAACTGAGCCTCGGTTAACGTTTTCTGATCCATTGAACCGGTGGAATCATGCCAATATACTTCACTGGGAGTTAATAATAATCCAGATACCACTTCATTTGTAGAATCAAACGAGTGTGGAACAAATATAAAAGCTTGAGAATGCAAAGTCGCCACTAACTTATGCTTTGAAACGCTCATCTCACTCCATAAGTATGTGTAGAACTTGGTCATTTGAGATATCCTAGTAAATGTAAAATTTATAAATGGTTCAAGAGATGAAAACAAACTATAGTATAGATAACGAAATAACACGAAAAATAGTAGTACTGAAGTTTTGAACTAGTTATACCTGGCCCTAAAAGGTTTCTTAGATCCTCTCCAAACATCGAGAATTGATAAAGCAACATCAAGAGTGATTGTTTTCTTCAAGCCAATGTCATTTAAAAATTTCACGTTGTTGACCTATTTAACAACAAAAGAATCGGGGTTTTGAGTTTCATAGAACTATACTTGATCATACAAAAATAAATCTAAAATTACTAACCTTTGGAACGGTGTATGGTGCCCTGTGACCAAGAACTTCACGCACCTTTTCACAGTTATGAAACATTTCTTTAGGAAAGTGAAGTTGATCATCCATACTAGAAGCCAACCATCGAAAACTATGAAGGATACTTATAACATAAGATTTAAAAGGTTTGTCACTAAAAGAATCGTTCCATAGTGTATCAAGTACCTTTAAAAGGTACACACCTTTTTCCTTATTACCTTTCGCGGAAACATGTGACAACAAATGCATCAACTCTTGAGCATCCCAATCATCATCTAATAGCATAGGCTTACGAGCGGTATGACATATGTCCTCAACACTCTTCTCAACCTTAACTATTTGCACAAAATCGGTGACTCCTAATTCCTGCAAGAATTTTCTCCATTTCAACTTTCTTCCAGGTGATGCTTTGTAAACTGGGTGTTTCAGATAGCCGATATCGATCTCAAACCACTTCATATCAGTGCCACCAGCCAACTTACTCATATCAATAGGATTCCCAAATTTTTTACTGAAATGAATTGGCACATCAACAAGTCGCTTGAACCCGTGATTTGTGGAAATAAAAGCATTGTTACGTAGCTGTGAGAGAACATGCTCCTTTTCAATGAGACACTCAGAACAACAAGAGGATTCTAAGTGAAACATTATAAAAGAGAGGTAATCAATCATCAACTCTGTACTTTCCGCCATAACTTTTTTATCACAAATAGCAGGTAAGACGTGCTTTTTCAAAACTTCGTGTGTAGATAACCGTTGGACCCCAACTTTGTAAAGCATTTGGGTTACGTTTTCAACATGATCACTAAAAAGAGCAGGATTAACAATCTGAAGTTTGGAATACAACTTCCCAAAAGCTTCAAGACCATGCTTGCGATCAGTATTCAGCCAAATTGCACCTTCATTAATTGAAGCATAGCTACCATCTAAAAGAGGTATAATTGGTAACCGGCTAAAAGAACTTATGAAATCATACTCGGTTGCATTAACCAACATCAAAAACAAAACATTAAGCCAAGAGGATAGCCAACCGAGGCCCATTGATTTAAGAGAATCAGCCTGACATAAAGATGCCATAACTTGAATAAGAACTTTGGGTCCACATTCTTCAATGCCTAAAGCTCGTGCCAAGGAATCCGTTAGAAACGTATCTTTATGCAAGTATCCAACATCAAGATGCTCCCTTATCAAACTATCAGGCAACAACGAACGAGTTTGTTCTGTCCAGTTACCCAGTACTTTACATGGCGGGACCCACTCGTTATCTTCCCCTTGTAGAAGCAGACAGCTAGAACTACACAGCTTAGAAATAATCATATTTGGAAGCTGTGAAAAAAAACCATGCACTTCCCCTTCAAGAGGAACAAAGCTCATAAAAACTGAAACGCCCTTCGCCGGGTTCTTTTTAAAACAAGGAAGGCTGCAGAATGACAGCTCAGCATTAACGAACAAATTCGAAAACTCCAATAACAACCATTGGTTCCATGGACTGTTTTCGTCAACTTCTTCTCTTGACGAGGAAACAATAAAATCCGCTTGGATGATAAATTTTAAGCCATAACTCCTAGAAGGAAATAAAGCAAAAACAGGCTGTTGGTCGAGCTTCGAGATGTTGTTTCTATTACCTAAATCCTCCAACATAAGTGCCACGGATATTTCAGTTGTTTGGACATCATGGCAAATATGATCTGCTTGTAGTCTACAAGATTTGACAAACCAAGTGAATTTCTCTTTTCCAAGAAAAACATTCACAATACCATCTTTATCAACTTGCTTCCTCATGACAATAAGCGAATTATTTGGAATATTTCTGAACTTGATACATTTAAGGCGGTGAAGGAATAACAACAAGGATGGATGAAAGCTAGAAAACATGGAGATTAACTTCTCTACAGGAAAAGCTTCATCTTCCTTTGATCTGAAGGGAAGCACAATGCATGTTTTCCAACATGTCTCATCCGTTGGATCGTTATCCCCAGAACCCAACTTGCTAAACAAATCAACGTCACAAGGTGGAACAACTGTTGGCAAAACAAAACCAATTTGACCGTCGCTTATGTCAAACTTGATATGGAACCCGTTAGAATGGATTTCCGGAGCATCTGTCACCTGGTTGTATATCAAATTATTATGAATTCTTCTTAGAAAAAACATCAAAGATCAGAAGCTAAAATATATAAGCGATGGAACATATGCTTCAAGAAATTAAAGAGTATACTATACCTGGAATACCGATTTGAAACCAATGCCCTTTTTGCTAATATATCCAGTACTAGGTTCCGTCTTTGATGAATTGCCTACCTTACAAAGTGCTTTTATGGTTTTGACAGAAAACCCTCGATCATTATTCAAGACTATAACTCCTGTTTCTTGAAGAATGAAAGTTAAAGTTGGCTCAACATCACACGGGTACATATTTTCATCAGCACTCCGAACCTATATATTAGCAACACACGGTGTAACATAACATAACCAAATAAGCAACATGAAATAGTGTAAATAGACACACTTACGAGTTCGAGTAGAAAATGTGAGTCCTGAGAATATAACTCTTGAGAAAGACAATGTAGTGCTTCACCTAAACAGGTATGTTGTTTCTTCATAATGCTATATTTCTCAGTAGCCGATATATCTGAACCCAACCCAAATTCTTCTCGCCTAATACACTCAATAATCTTCTTTGCTGAATCCTCTTTATTACTATTATCCTTACCTTCAGTAACAATATCAGATGCTAATCCAACTTCTTTAACCTTTTTCACCCATCTCTCACCACGTTTTCCGTTTGAAGTAAATCCATCATTCATATCAGAAGAGACTGTATCCTTATAAGTTCCGGAACCTGATTGGTCTTTCAAAGCTTCATCATGTCTCGTGTGATCACTACTGACTTCATTTGTCTTCGATGCATATTTTAAACATGATGCAGGTTTCCCTCTTGATCTTCTTTGGAGCTTCTTAGATGTAGACTCTGTGGGACTTAAAACATCCAATGACCACTGGGATTCTTTTCTTGGGAGCTTCAATAGTTTTTGCTTCTTTGTCAAAAACAGCTCCATTTGCTCCTCTATGTAACCTGATTCTGTCGTTAAAATCCTGTGGAGAAAATTTGCTAAGGGCAATTCAGGAACTCCGGCAACAAGAAAACGAGAAAGCTCCATAAAAAGCGAGTGGGAATCTGAATCAGATGCAGGAGTTGCATACAGGATGTTGTCCTGCAGAAGACAACTGCACTCAAGTCGCTTATTGGATTCAATACCATATTTCTTTATGACGTTCTTGTAGAACAACTTTTCCACCACGACAATCTTTAGGTTCTTGAATTCAGAATATTCTTTTCGATGGAAGCTATAAATGTAGCGTTGAGCATAGGGGAGAACCCTGTTTATGAAGTTAGTTATAAAGCTATTATCCATCATGCGAGAGTATATTGCTTCACGAGTCACAACCTGCAGAAACCATAAAACAGACGAATGATACAAAGTACTTCAACTTTATATATACAATTATCCCTACAGTCACCGGCAGCACAAAACCATCTGTGACATATTTGTTAAGTTTGAAAAAAAAATGGATGGGGCGGGTGGGTTGTAAAATGGGTCAAACAAGTCGAGTTTGAAAGAGTTTGTTTCAACAATCAGTTTTGTGGATAGTTAATGTGTTAAACATACAGGTTAGGTTGACCCACAATCAGCTTTTTGAGCAACTTTTTAAAGATAACGCGTTAATAACGATTACAAAAACAATCTAATATTTTTTAAAGTAAAACCATGTAAGAGGCTGTAAGCATTGAAAATACACTTTGGGCGACTTTCAACTCATTTGACTGTTCACCCATTTGACCTGTTAGGCAGATAACGTAACACAAATCAACCCATTTATAAGTAAATGGATTGAAATCCCTACCTTTAGTTTCGTTCTAGTATTATAGGCAAACGAAAGATCACACAATGTCTTCATAAGATATAAGTTGAACCAAGAAAAACCAATAAAGAAATTTTATGTTGATACAGAAGTCCTTTTAAATTCGTTCTCATATATTTTATATTTGAATATTTGCTAAGTGTTGGAGTAGTATGTGTGTGAGGGAGAGCGAATGTGAATACCTCAGAAAGAGAAGGGATTCCCAGTCTCCGTAATAAAATAGAAACCTTATCCTGAAGCATTTTCTTTTCTTCAGTACTAAGCCGCCCAAAACTCAAAAAATGAACATTCTTCAAGTTCATGAATTCTTTTCTTAGCTTCTTATTGTCACACCAACATACAAGACCAAATGATTGATGCAGTGATACCCATTTATTTTGCACAGTCGGAAAGATCCTCGTTTTCCATTTCTCCATACTCTTCTTCATGTAATCAATATCTTTAGAACTCAGAACCCTCGAGTCTAATCCATCACTCCATTTTTTTAGAACATGGAAAAACTGACACATGAAACAAAATAACGATGAGAAAAAGCTTCCTGTATATATGAAATTGGTGAGTTTAGGTTATTGTCCATTAATATATGAAACGAGTCACCTGGTTTGACAGTCACCCAAAGTATAAATAAGAATAAAACTATGTTTTTTAGCTGAAGTGGAAATGGGTCACATGGTTTGAAAGTCGTATATTGACAGCAACTGGTCAACCCATTTAGACACGCCTACTTTGCCACCAAGAGTATATGCATAAACAAATGACTATATTACTTTACTCACTGTTTTAGCTGCCTGATATGGTAAACTCTCGGTTGATAACTGTAGCAGAGACTGCAGATAGCTACGGAGAGGAGGATTTTCAGCTACTCCAAACTCATTCACAAAGAAATTATGGAGGCCGGGATAAACATTGCATAACATCTTATTGAAAAGAGGATGAATTGACTTTGTTTGTTCTATTAAAGAATCATGCCAATATACTTCACTGGGAGATAAAAATGAACCAGACACCACTTCATGCGTGGAACTAAACGAGTGTGGAACAAATATGAAAGCTTGAGAATGCAATTTCTTGACTATCTTTCGCTTTGAGATGCTCATCTCATTCGATAAGTATGTGTAGAACTTGGACATCTGAGATATGCTGGTAAAGGTAAATTTATAAATGGTTAACAAGCAAGTTAAAGGAAAAGAAAAGACAAGAAAAAAAAAATATAGAAAATAAGAAATTGAAATAGTGATACCTGGCCCTGAGAGGTATCTTAGATCCTCTCCAAACTTTGAGAATTGATAACGCATCATCAAGAGTGACTGTTTTCTTCAAGCCAATATCATTCGAAAACTTCACAGAGCTCACCTATTTAGCAACAAAAGTAAAGCATATTATAGACTTATATTTCCATAGAGTTACAACTTTCCAGACGAAATAAAATTAAAGTACTAACCTTTGGAACAGTGTATGGTGCCCTTTGACCAAGAACTGTACGCACCACTACACAGTTATGGAACAAATCTTTAGGGGTGTGAAGTCGATCATCCATACTAGAAGCCATCCATGGATAATGATGAAGCATTCTTATAACATAAGATTTAAAAGGTTTGTCACAAAAAGAATCGTCCCATAGTGTATCAAGTACCTTTAAAAGGTACACACCTTTTTCCTTATTACCGTTCGCGGAAACATGTGACAACAAATGCCTCAACTCCGGAGAAGTATATTTTATGACCTCAGCACGCCTTTCAACTTCAACTACTTGCACAAAATCAGTGACTCCTAATTTCTGCAGAAACGTTCTCCATTTCAATGTTCCATTAGGCGCGGATTTGTAAACCGGGTGTTTCAAATAACCGATATCAATCTCATACCATGTCATATTGGCCCCAGTGACCAACTTGTTCATATCAACTGGATTCCCGAATTCTTTACTGAAATGAATTGGCACATCAACAGGCCGTTTGCACCCATAATTTGTGGAAATATAAGCATTGTTGCGTAACTGTGAGAATATGTGCTCCTTTTCTGCACGGCATTTGGAGCACCTTGATTCTAGATGATACATTATAAATGACAGGTACTCAATCATCAACTCCGTACTTTCCGTCAACACTTTTTCATCACATATTGACGGTAAGATGTGCAATTTAAGAACTTCATGAGCAGATAACCTCTGGACCCCAAATTTGTAAAGCATTTTGGTTATGTTTTCAGGATGATCACTAAGAAGGTCCGGATCAACTATTCTGAGTTTCGGACTCGGATACAACTTCCCAAACATTTCAAAACCAGGCTCATCCGTAAACAACCAGATTCCACCTTCACTAATCGAGGCATAATTGCCATCAAAAAGAGGAATGAACTGTAATTGGCTGAGGGAACTTATAACATCATACTCGGTTTCATCAACCAACATCAAAAACAAAACATTCAGCCAAGAGGAGAGCCAACGGAGGCCTAATGATTTAAGAGAATCAGCCCGACATAAAGATATCATAACTTGAACAAGAAATTTGGGTCCACAATCTTCAATGCCTAAAGCTTGTGCCAATGAATCTGATAGAACCACATCCTTATTCAAGTAGCCGACATCGAGATGCTCCCTTATCAAACTATCAGGCAACAAAGAACGGATTTGTTCTGTCCAGTTTCTCACTACGTTACGTGGGCGGACCCACTCATTGCAGCCCCCTTCTAGAAGCAGACAGTTAGACTCATGCAACTTGGAGATAATCATATGTGGAAGGGAAGAAAAAAACCAGTAAGCACCCTCTCCAAGAGAAACGAAGCTCAAAAAGACGGAAACACCCCTTGCTGGATTCTCCCTAAAACATGGAAGGCTACAGAATGACAGCTCAGCACTCACGAACACATTTGGAAACTCAGATAGTAACCATTGGTTCCATGGACTATCTGCATCAACTTCTTCCATTGACGAGGAAACAATAAACTCAGATAGTAACTGTGAGAATATGTGCTCCTTCTCGGGACTGCATTTGGAGCACCTTGATTCTAGATGATACATTATAAATGATAGGTACTCAATCATCAACTCCCTACTTTCGGTCAACACTTTTTCATCACATATTGACGGTAAGATGTGCAATTTAAAAACTTCATGAGCAGATAACCTCTGGACGCCAAATTTGTAAAGCAGTTCGGTTATGTTTTCAGGATGATCACCAAAAAGGTCCGGATCAACTATTCTGAGTTTCGGACTTGGATACAACTTCCCAAACATTTCAAAACCAGGCTCGTCCCTAAGAAACCAGATTCCACTTTCGCTAATTGATGCATAATTACCATCTAAAAGAGGAATAAACAGTAATTGGCTGAGGGAACTTATAACATCATACTCGGTTTCATCAACCAACATCAAAAACAAAACATTCAGCCAAGAGGATAGCCAACTGAGGCCCAATGATTTAAGAGAATTAGCCCGACATAAAGATATCATAACTTGAACAAGAAATTTGGGTCCACATTCTTTAATGCCTAAAGCTTGTGCCAATGAATCTGAGAGAACCACATCTTTATTCAAGTAGCCGACACCGAGATGCTCCCTTATCAAACTATCAGGCAACAAAGCACGGATTTGTTGTGTCCAGTTTCTCACTACTTTACATGGGCGGACCCACTCATTGCAGCCCCCTTCTAGAAGCAGACAGTTAGACACACGCAACTTAGAGATAATCATATGTGGAAGGGAAGAAAAAAACCCGCAAACTTCCTCCCCATGAGGAAGAAAGCTCAAAAAGATGGAAACACCTCTTGCAGGATTCTCTTTAAAACATGGAAGGCTACAGAATGACAGTTCAGCTCTCACAAACACATTTGGAAACTCAGATAGTAACCATTGGTTCCATGGACTATCTGCATCAATTACTTCCATTGACGAGCAAACAATAAAATCCGCTTCGATGATAAAATTAAAACCGTAATACCCTATTGGACGAAGAGAAGCAAAAACAGGTTGTGGGTATAGATCTGGGGTGTAGTTTCCATCATTTGAATCTTCTAACTTAAATGCCATTGATATTTCAGTTGTTTGGACATCCTGCCGGACATGATCCGCATGTGCTCTAAACTTTTTGATAAACCAGTTTGTTTTTTCATAATTAGAAAATATATTAATCATGCCGTCTCCAACAACTTCTTTTCTCGTGACAATGGAAGAACCAAGTACCGAATCTATGTACTTGATACATTTAAGCTGGTGAAGGAATAGCATTACATGCGGATGGAGTTACGAAATATGGAAATTATATCCTCGACTGCAAGCGCTTCATTTTTCTTTGGAAGTACTATGCATGTGTTCCAATGTTTTTCATCCTCTGGATCACAATCCGAAGTGGCCATCCTGCAAAACTGAATGACATCACGAGGTGGAACAGCTGTTGCCAAACCGTCACTTATGTTAAACTTGATATTGAACTCATTAGAGTGTATTTCGGGAGCATCACTAACGCGAAATACAGATTTGAAACCAACGCCTTTGTTATCAATATAACTATCACCACTAGGTTCCTTCTTTTTGATATTGCAAACATCATCACGAAGTGCTTTAATGCTTTCAACAGAAAATCCTTGATCATTATTCAACACTATAACACCTGTTTCTTGAAAAATGAAGGTCAGAGTCGCCTCCACGTCACATGGATACACATTTTCGTCAGCATTTTGAACCTAAACATTACATAACACACATCGATTAGAATTATTGAAAGAAACGAGAAACTTGTAAAAAAACTTTCACATATTTTTGTCTTTTTACCATTTGAAGTAATATACTTCTGCCAATATATAAGAATGAACTGGTAACTTATAACATACAAGGTACTAAGATACAAGTCTGTTACATTAAATGCTAACAAAGTTAGATATTGTTATAAACAATAAAGTATGTTACTTTTTTGTGCAATTTTCCCTATAACTAATGCACTGCCAGAGCATCCGCAGTGGACACTTGACCACTACCCAAGGACATGTTGACTTCCTTTCACAACCGCTATCCTACCACTTTAACCCAGCGACTCATTCCTTTCTCTAGCACTTTCATCATCACCATTAATCACTTGCTCCACTACAATATACCTCTCACACATACTTACCATTAAAAAAATAATACAAACGGTTTGGTTCAGCAAGAAATTAGCAACCAAGAGCACCATTTTCCGCTCAGACGTCGACCAAGGTGCAACCGTGTTCTTAGTGGTTGCTTAAAAAACACTAGGGTATGTTTGGCAAAGAGCATTTAGCATTTTGTAATTTTCTTAAAACACTACTTTTGAGACGCGTTTAACTTTTATATCATTTTACATTTTATAATCACATATAGAACTAATTCTACCAAACCTCTAACTAACTTTTACACCATGTTACACTTTATGCTCGGTTCTCGAGTATTTTTAGTAAGGAAAAAGTAAAGAAACATTTTCAACAACATTTTACATCAAAATCAACCAAATCACCTTTCTTTTACGGTCAATTTCCCTTTTTTTTTTTTTTTTTTTTTTTTTTCTTCTTAAGTGATAGTCGAGAACACAACATTTTTTCATTTCTTTACTTTTCCTTAAGTAATACTCGAAAACACAATGGTACACTAAGCTAGAAGTACTAATCAACAAAAAGTTGTACAATATATATGTTGTTTATTTATTTTTTGAAAGGCATATATGTTGTTTATTACGTAACAAGATAGCATATATGTTGTTTATTATGTAATGCTTCTTGACACATGCTAGTAGTAAGCAACAAGATAGAATCATATAAATAAACAAATAATAATAAACATTGAAAGGGTATACTCACAAGTTCAAGAACAAAATTTGATCTCTGAATTATAGGATAATAATTATTGGTTGATGATGATTTGCTGACTTTCAGACCCATTATATAAAAATGGTGAACGTTAAATATATAGTCAAAAATGTAAGTTAACAACTGACATACAAAAGTCGTCGAAAGACTTTGAGGGAGTTCAGTTGTGTGTTTTTTTTAGGAAGAAGAGGAAGGGACATAAAACATAAAAGTGTATGTGGGACCTAGATTTTGGTTTCGAAGAAAATGTATGTGGAACCTAGTTTTTGGTTTAATTATTGTATTTTTTTTCCTTTTTCTATTTATTTTTTTACTTTTTGTTTCTTTAATACCCCGTATCAAAATTATAGTGCACATTTCTTTTTTAACATTTTTCAAAATAGTTGTCCACCTTTCTTTTTAAGTAAAAACTAAAGAATATAGTATGAGAATAGTGGGAATATTCTTTTTAAGTGGTTCAGATTTATAATGTCCCATATTTATTAAACTTTGTAATAATTTTGAGACGGGGGAGTATTATTTTTAGATTTGTACATCGGTACCTCTAAATTTACAAGTAACACACCTTTTTTTTTTTTTTTTTTTTTTTACTTTTTATATTTTTATATTTATTATAAAACTGTGAAACTAAAAATACTATACAAAAAAACAAGTTAAAATTAGTAAAACACAAAAATTGCAAAGCAAAAAACCATAAAACAATTGTCTTACTCTGTTAATAAAATTGGTAAAACTGTTGAAAAAATGTACGAAACATAAAATATAAAGTTTGACAAATCAATCAAGTTTCGGCCAAGTTGTTTCTTTCAAGTCAAATGCTTGTGTGAGCTCATATAGTTTGTGCTTGTAAAATAAGACTAGCCACGTACTTGCGCATTATCGCAGTTGGTATTTGTGTAATTTTTTTTTTTTTTTTTTTTTTTTTTTTTTTGGCGAGTAAATGTCTTTTGATTATAATTTTTTAGCGAGCAATTTTATCGGTTGCACAGTTTACTTGACAATAACTTTATGGGTAGTGAAAATTTTCGGTTAAAATAGCTTTAAGCAATAGTAATGAATGGATGATATTGTTGTAAATTAAGTACAAAAAGTGCCTAAACTTATTCACATTATTTTATTTTGTAGAGAAATAATTGAGTAATTTATTTTAGGAGTTGTATTTTTTACTCACAATTTTTTATTATTTTTTTATTATTATTTTTAGTAGTAGTTTAGCCTTTTATGTTGTGTGTTTATTTTCATATATAGATGATGAAAAAAAAAAAAAAAAAAAAAAAAGTGAATTATGAAAAATTAATGTATTAGTAAATTTGTTTAGAAAAACGTGAATAAATTTTAAGAGTGATTTAGTAAATTTATTATGCTCAAATTTTCAATAATTTCATCCCTCCGTTATATGTATTATAAATAGCTTATAGCCTAAGCTTTGTGTAACACATAATTTTATTACAAGATCAAGCTAATATTCTAACTAACTGCTAGCTTTTGCTAAGCATACACTAATTAAGTATAGCTAGAAGTACTAATCAACAAAAAGTTGTACAATATATATGTTGTTTATTAATGCTTCTTGACACATACAGTATATACTAGCAGATCAAGGTAGAATTATATATATATGAATAAACAAATAATAATAAACATTGAAAGGGTATACTCACAAGTTCAAGAACAAAATTTGATCTCTGAATTATAGGATAGTAATTATTGGTTGATGAAGACTTGCTGACTTTTAGACCCATTTTATAAAAATGATCAACGTTGAATATATAGTAAAAACTGTAAGTCAACTACTGACATATGAAAAGTCGTCGGAACTAAGAATGTGGTGGACTTTGAGGAAGATCAGTTGTGTTTTTTAGTATTTGAAGAAGAAGAGGAAGAGACATAAAAGTGTATCATGGGGTTCGTTTCAAAGAAGAATAAGTGGGGCTAGTTTTTGGGTTAATTATTGTCCTTTTTATTCTTTTCTTTATTTACTTTTGATTTCTTTAATATTTTCTTTTCTTTTTACATAAAGATAAATTAATTTGGTGAGTGAATTGCTTAGACCCGAAGTACTCCGACTAAAATCTTTGTGCATGCAGTGCATGTATGAGATAACTTAAGAGCAAATTCCCTAAAAGTGCCATTTATTTTTTCAATTTCTTGAAGGAGTACAAATCCAACATATTTTCTCAATTTGGTCGTGTGTTAACATGTGAATGTGCGATTCCAGTAAATTTTTGACATGTGTCCAGACCAAAAGTACTTTACCAATCATTTGCAGGCCCATGTGACATATTTCAAATGTGCGAATTTCAAATGTGCTAATGTGCGAAAGTCAGCTGAAATATTTCAAATTACTTATTTACCCTTAGTTCTATAAGTCAAATAAATGTGCGCTTTTGCTACCTATTAAATGTGCGAATGTGCGGATTCGCTTTAATTCCAGATTTAAATGTGCGATTTAAATGTGCGAATGTACGACTTCACTTTTTTTTTTTTTTTTTTTTTCAGATTCCGGTAAATTAAATGTGACCACTTCACTTTATCAAAATGGAAATATAATTGTTGACTCATTTGTTCAGTGCATATTATGAACGTGTCCTACAAACCATGATGATAAACATCATCACGGGAAACTCAATGTTGATGGGCTTGTAAAATACTATAATATATAATCATTGTGAAACATAAACCCAGTAACCACTCCACCACACCACTCACCACTCACCACTCACCACCACCGCAGCTACACCGCCATCACCATCATCAAAACAACCATAAACCCTCCCTTAGATCACTTCCCTTGTCTCAGATCCGTGGTGTACGCGCCATCAAAACCCCGTACGCACCATCAGATCCGTGAGTTTTAAGTAAGGAGGTAAGTAGATCCATGGGTAAGGGTGATAAACTCACCGATTCTCACTCTCGTACGCCTTGTTTCATCTCGAATCCGAGCTCATAATCTTATTCTTGGTTGTTAGATTTATTTGGTCTTGTGTGTTATGTTAGTTTGGGTCACGGTGGTTTGGTGGTGGTGGTGGAAGTATCAGGTGGCGGTGATGATGGATTTGGAGGTGGTGGCGAGTGATGGTGAATGGTGGTGGAAGTAGCAGGTGGTGGTGAGAGAAGGAGATGAGGATAATATTGCTAGTATTTATTTATATAGAACTAAAGGTAAATAAGTAATTTGAAATATGTCAGCCGACTTTCACACATTAGCACATTTGAAATATGTCACATGGGCCTGCAAATGATTGGTAAAGTACTTTTGGTCTGGACACGTGTCAAAAATCTACTGAAATCGCACATTCGCACGTTAGTACATGACTAAATTGGAAAAATATGTTGGATTTGTACTCCTTTAGGAAATTGAAAATATAAATGGCACTTTTTGGGAATTTGCTCATAACTTAATTGTTTCAGGCAAGTTGTTTCTTTCAAGTCAAACTTGTGTGAGCTCATAGTGTTTGTGCTTGTAAAATAAGAAATAGCAGGGTACTCGCGCGTTGCGGCGGCGGGTACCCTAAATCTAAAATTTCCAGTGATCAATTACTTATCGATAATGAGTTTTTAGTGACATTAATGCTTCATGATATAAAATCAGTAACCGATAATATTATCACGGTAGAAACACTACTACACAAAAGGGCATGGAGACAGGTTAGAATGGTTCATGGAGAGTGGTTTTGGAACCAATCTCTGTGAGGGGGTATCTTTATGACCCGAACACAAAGAAGCCGGTTATGTAACCGGTCTTTATTAGAAGCATCGAGACCTGTTTTTATGCTAAGAACCAGTTTCTTATATATACTAAACCCATATGTTTGTCTCTGTTTGAAAGACCCGTGTTTGTGTTGAAAACCGGTCTCTTTAACGTTTTTTTGTTAAAAAAAAATCAGGCTGTTTGGGATTGCTTATTGAAACTACGGATTATCAGGGGTGTATAGGATTTCTTATTTAGACTACTTATAAACAAAACTTTTTGTGATTGCTTATAAATGCCTATAGGGGTTATTTGGTATTGCTTATCGAAACTAGTTATAATAAGCAGTTTTGATAAGCAATACCCAACAACCCTTATAGTCAATTCATAAGTGGTCCAAAACAGCCCCTATAAGCAGTTAATTCAAAAAGAAATACCAAAAATCCCTATAAGCAGTTACCAAGCAATCCCAAACAACCCTTATAAGCAATTAATCAAAGAGCAATCCCAAACAACCCCAATAAGCAGTTAATATAATAAGCAATTCCAAACAGCCCCTATGAATTATGCATTTCGTGTAACATTGAAATCCGCCCAACCACAATATATCATTGATAAGTAACCATGTCAAATTCGTCGATCTCAAAATAAAAATCAGGATATCCTTGACATGCCGTACAATCAATCCCAAACAGCACCTAAAATCGAATTAAACAGTGACTTGACACAGCTTATAGAAGCAGGGAGGCTAGATCCCATCAGAAGATCAAGAGCTTAAGGTGGCACCACAAACTCACTTTGTGCAACAGACTTGAACCACTATGAAAATATCGCACATGTCATTCAAGAACAGGAACCTGTTAAGATAATAGTTACAGGGTATCATTACAATAAACATGTAGTTATTAGCATTTTATCGTTGAACACATTTGAATCACTGCAACATATCATAAGCACGTTTTAGTCATTACAACATTCTGATGTTGTTTGAGTGATTACAACATATCATTGAACAAGTTTGAGTTATGAAGTTATTCTTCTCAAATATAAACATGTACACATAAGCCATATACTTCTGTAAAAAGATGAATTCACCATACCTCTTCTAGTCTATGCTAGCTTTGATAGTGGATTTGCAGCTGGTCTGTTATCAGAATTCATAATTACTCCTAGTTCTGATCTTGAGTTTATCCTTAAGACCTAGGAAGTTGCAGATGTGAGTATTTCTGATTAAACAATGTTAAGCTACATATCATAGGTATAGTGCACTTACATCTTTCTTAGGCATGTTAAGGTTCCAAACTCGAGAACAAATGCTTTTAATCGTTTTATGCAGGGCAACTAGTTGTCTCAAGCTCTCAGCTTGGGGTTGTTGTCTCAGCTACGACCTGTGACATTCTACAGAATTAAGTGAATAAGATCGAAAACGGTGGCAGAGATAGGGTGATGGAGGGTGCTCGCCCCTCCAATAGGCCCAATTGTTTTCGAGTTGTTTTGTTAAATAGAAGCTTTGGCTCACCTGTAAGTAAATGACACCCCCTAATATGGCTCTAGTAAATTAGTGTAAAAATCAGGAGAACCTTTGGCTGCAATTTACTTAGGCACACCCACAGAAACATAATTCACTCAACATGTCACGAATTTCGATCCAGATCATCCCTTCCAAAACATGGTACAATTTTGATCTAGACTCGGGAGTCGGGATCATGATTTGCTTCGCGTTCCAGTGTTGTTCAATTCGCGTTCCAATTTTGGTTGTGTTTTATTTCAAACAGATTAAAAAGACCAATCTAAAAAAACCTACTTATATATGAACGGATCAATTTTGGTTGTGTTTGATTTTAAACAGATTAATAAGGCCAAATCAAAACAGGGTCAAACGGATTGAAAGTTGCCCAAGCCCCAAAGTCTTATAGCGCCTATTCCTGTATCTCTATTAAAAAGAAGATAAAAGTTGTCAGGGGGTCAACCCAAACTGACCCGACCAATTTTGATCCGATCTATAAAATGTATTTATAATCCCGAACCCTCAAATCTTGCCACCTTTATTTGTAATGCATAGAATCCTAAATAGTTGGCACCTTAATAGCAAACTAACCTTGGGATACAGGAAAAGCCGGGGAGTCTCTGGGCTGCAGATTAAAAAAAAATGCTACTCCATTTAATAATTATAACATATTGCAAAAACTGCAAGTGAAACTTAACCCTCAACTTTCAACAGAAGAAAATTAGAAAGACTAGTTGCTTAACTTAAAAGGCTTGGGCACGTCTTGTTGAGTATGATTTTGCATATATCTTTTGCTTACTGAATTTTCATTCTTTTCCTTTACCTGTCAACCATTTCAAAACGACTATAAGAAAAAAGCAGTAACAAGTAAGAAAAATAGATATAGTATCATTAACAACTTAAGAGGAAAAATAGATATAGTGCCATTTAACAACTTAAGATCTCACCTCTGAACTTCTAACCTCTATTTCAAAAGAAGTACAACTCATAGGTGACTTAGATCAGTTGTGTCTAAATCTTCACCTTCCTCAGCAACTTCCGCTTCGAGTTCTTCATTTTCACGTTCTTCTTTCTCAAGTTCACCCATCTGTGATAATATACGAGCAAAATCATCCTCACCTGAAATTCATATTTAGCTCAAGGTACTCACCCAACAGATGAACATATAAACATAAACCACATAATGATAAACTCTAGATAACAATTGCGCAAATTAAGACTAACAATACAACAATTTGAGGTCTACAAGATGCTCATAGTGCACACCTCTGCAAACAATGTTATGTAATGATTTATAAAATTTACATATGTTCTTAATTGATTGTTCATATGTAAGGGTTTTTATATTAATATCTATACCATGTAATCCATTTGTATATGTATCTATGCCAAATAGTCACCCAATTTTATTATAATATTTCTCTAGTTGTATCACTGTATGTTTATAAAAACATAAACTTTGATCACGACCATGTTTTCATTACCCTTGTCAGTTCTCAAACCTTGAATCCTTAATCACTTAGGAACATATTTATCTATGTATGTTAAGCTTTTTGAATATAGTTTTTATTGTTACACTTTGCTGATAATGTAAGCAAAGACCTAAGTGAGAATTCCTAACATTTACCATACACAGAGCTAATCAATTTAAAAAAGGACTGTATCTTACTGGTAGTTCATAAAAAAATTACAGTATATGCCACAAAGATTGTACTTGGCATGGAACCAGTAGCGTGAATCCGAATATGTTAAAAATCAAGTCCCAAGCACATCAACATTAATTGAACATTATCACACTACCCAAAACCAAAAACACATATACATGTACTTAAATAATTGAAAATAAATTATGAATTGAACCTAACACAAACAAAATAATTAGGCGAAACAAAATATGCATCTAATTCAATCCAAAATTAAAACAATATAAATTCAAATTTCAAAAAAGGTGTATACCTAAGTAGATCGGGTATTATTTACTTTTCCGATTGAAAATTGAAAAGACGGCTGCGAGAGGATAACTAAATCAACACCAATAACATTAGGGGTTGGATTTATGTGAAAAATAGTCAATTAGAGATAACATCCAAAACAAAATCGAGATTCACGGTATTATTGATGTTGATGGGAAGTTGAGAGCAAGTGGAGGGAAAAAGATAAGTTGAAGACTCGAAGTTGTATAAGTTTTGATTTTGGGCGGTATTAGTTTTTGCCTTTCTCAATTAGGGTTGAGCATCAATGAACCAAAATAGAGAGGACCGGCCGACCGATTGAAAACCGACCGAACCGAAAGACTAGCGGTCCGGTCTCGGTCCAGATTTTTTCATTATTTCGGTCTTGGTCCGGTTCGTACCGGTCTTACGTAAAACCCGACTATTATGCCTTCTTGGATCGGACCAAACACATTCAATCCGGTCCTAGGTCTAAAGTTTTGGGCTAGCTCTGTCTCGGTCCGGTCCGGTTCGGTTTTGGCCAGTCCGATGTGGTTTCGTACCGTTGATCACATCAATTCTCAATGGCTTAAGAGCACCACCACATATGGTCTCGTTGTGTGGTGCCGTGAGTATGAGGCACATTGAATTGAAGAAAATTTTAATAGTTTGTGCGAAAATTTATATATTAATGATGACTTAAATAGCATACACTTAATATATCTAACAAGGTTCGGAAACAAACTCAAAATATCAAGCAATGTTTATGGCATGATGAGATGTCATTATCTCATGATTAAAATAGAGGGAGGGGTCTGTCTATATAGACACTAGAAGTGAACTATCAAACACTCAAATTGTTTGATTTAGTTACTTTATAGGTAGTTTTTAGGTTAGCTTTCATTAATATATGAGGCCGAGAATGTTAAATTCAGAAGAAAAGATAATAGTTTCAAAATTTGTCACCTATCTTAGGCGCGCCTAGGGTCAAGGTTCTAAAGCCCAAGGAGTCGCGCTTTTTTGTAAGCCTTAGAACCTAAGTGTGCCTCATACGCGCTTTTTAAAACTATGGTACAAAATAATTAATCACAAACCGGAAATGAGGAATAAACTTAATTAGCTTCTTAGGCTAACTAAGACAAAGCTAATTAGGGTCGAGCAAATCGACCGGACCGATCGACGGACCGACTGAGACCGACCGAAAACTGACTGAACCGTAGGACCAGCGGTCCGGTCTAGGTACGGGGTTTTTCTTTATTTCGGTCTCAGTTCGATCCGGTCTAGTTCGAGATACAAACTTACCATTTTGCCTCCTTGGACCGGACCGACCACATTCGGTCCGGTCCTCGATCTAGGTTTTTTTGGCTATTTTGATCTCGGTATTGGTCGGTCCGATCTTCGACCGATGCTCACCCTTAAAGCTAATTAAGACATTGAACATTTACTAAACTAAGTAAATGGATGACCCTTTTACTTAGCCTTAGGCGCTACTCCATATAGAAATGGGTTTTGCCTATTCATTTGGTTGGGCGAAAAAAAAAAATCTTGTATGATGAGACTAAATATTCTATTTTGAATAAAATATTTTGAATAAAAATTTATTAAGGTTGGTTATAAGTTTTCAACAAAGTCCAAATACAATTGAATGTGTTTTTTTTTTTTTAATTACTATTGCTACTATTATTAATTTCATGTTTATTTTGAAGTTTAAGTTTACCGACCTATTAGATAGGCTATGAAAATACACCCAAAATTTTACAAACAAATAAAACTACTGAAAAATGACTTTTGAAGTCAATGTCGGTTAAATAACTCGCTTAATGACATAAATAACATTAACAATATGGATGGAAAATGTAAAATCTTTGACGCCACAGTGTTTGACAACGTCTATTAGTAGGTTCTAGTTTACAAATGGAAAAAATTATTGGGAATGCATAAGATTGTGGCGCCAAACAAATTAATGAGATTGGTTTTAATTTAATTGAAAGGTGTCTTTATGTTTTTATCATTGAGACCGGTTAATACTTCACATTCCTCCTAGTTTTTAGTAATAAGGACTTGTTTTTATGAAACCAGTCTCTATTAACGGGTGTCCATAGGCTTTTTTGTAGTAGTGAAAAAGTATATTGGATATGTTCTTTTCAGTCCAATAATGCATTTCAGTTCCAGCCCATTACTTGTGATACATCATATCAGCTCGTTAAACCAATCCGTATGTTGTAGCATTTAAGCCCGAACAATCGGTTGTGAGCCCACAAACTAAACCCGATCCAATCGCAACACATAAGAACTGGTTATAACCCTTTTGTTTTCATTTGTGTTAACCTAATCACATACACTTATCATAAGCGCCCCCATACCTAAACTCTCACCTAACTTTTCTCATCTTCTCAAATCGATCTCATCATCATCTATGATAACCGAATCAACAACCATCAGAACAAATCGAACAACCAAACTCATCGAATCATCATAGACACGAACACAACCATACAAGATTTCTTCAATTTCTGCACAATCCAAGTCAAGAAAGCATATTAATGCTTCAAGATCCTTTGGAGGGTCGCGCGTAGGTTCTACACGTGTTTTTCGCTTTGTTTTTCTCTTTCTGTGTCTTTGAAAGAAAAAGAAAGTAACATAATTGTATAATTCATTTTCTGTTTGTTTCGGATATTAATGAAGTTATGCTTAAAAAAAATTGATCGATGATGATTTTCTTTCATTTATTTGGCCTTGAGGGGTCTTGATATATCTTTGAGTAACACGAAAGAAAGAACTGAGATCTCTTGATTTTTCATTTATGTTCGATGATGTGTTTCTTTGACCGAATATAAGAAAGAACTTGTGTGTAATGGGTCTTGTTATTTCCATAGATCAAGATGGGTTATGGAGATCTTTAAAGATTTGTTCTTCAATTGAAACGAACGTGAGATGTCATTTATTTATTTATTTCTTTTTTTTACTGGTATGTCGATGGGGTTATAAAGTTGTTTGTTGGTGATGCCGTGGGGTTGTTGTTTAGAACACGAGTAGTTTTTAACTATTTGACCAAGGACGACTAATTTAGGTCTGAGGCCAACTATTTTTAACCGTTTACCGTAGGATTAGATTGTATATTGTGTTAAAATGTTTGTACATTTTAGTAAAGGGGTGATTTAAATGCTGTGTTAATTGTATGTGCATTAATCACCCTTTTAATAGCGTTAATGTGGTGTTTTCTTAAGTGTTGTACACTATACTTATTTTCTTGTACGTCTGAAAATTATGTGTATTAAAGTAGTGTACACTATACTTAATTACATGTAAGTCTGAAAATTTTGTAGAGAGAATCATCTCTCTATTATATGTAGTATAGATAATGAGGTACTTGCACGTTGCAGCGGTGAGTATCTGCATAACTAATTTTTTTTGCAAGTAAATGTCTTTCGGTTATATATTTTCTGACTAGCAATTTTATCGGTTGCAGAGTTTGGTTGATGATAACTTTACCAATAGTAAAGGATGTATGATATTGTTGTAAATTATGTACAAGAAGTTACTAAGTTAATTATTACTAAACTTATTCACATTATTTTATTTGTAAAGAAATAATTGGCTAATTTATTTTTGTAGTTGGGCTACCACCCTTTACAGGCACTCCAAAAACCGCCAACACTCGTGAAAACCTGGGTGACTCGGTCCTCCATTCATCCAACCGGAGTTGTGGATAACGATGCCACCTACTCACATTTTTTGTTTTAGTTAGCCTCCTATATTTGTATTTATTTTCATATATCAATGAAAAATGAAAAATTAATGGATTAGTAGAATTGATTAGAAAGGGCACCATGGTCATTTTGTATTGTTGTCTAAATAATGTAAATAAATTTTAAGAGTAATTTAGTAAATAACTTATAACATAAACTTTGCTTAACACATAATTTTAATTAAGCCATAATATTCTATATGCTGACAAATATGAGCTTTTAAAACGAGTAAAACTTTCAATTAGCAAAAGAGGTGAGATCAGGAACAAACAAGAGATATCTAAAGAACAATACAGAAGATCTCAGCCATCCATACCGCTTTCATCAGACGGCTGAGATGAAATAAAACAATAACAAACAAGGACAAAAATGTCATTTTATCTATTTCAATACATGCACTGCACTCCATCTCATTAAATGTCACTTTCTATCTCATAAAAAACACACACAAATCCCACTTTATCTCTCATAAAAAACACACCGGAAAATATCCCAACAGCCTCACGCGCCGGTGAATCTCGCGCGGCGGTTTAGATGAATGTGAAGATATGTCGTTCAAGATGTCGAATTCGTTGAATTCGAAGGTGAGGTCGGTGACGGTGATTTTTTCGCCGGAAATTGATCGGAATATTTTTCCGGTGGGATAGCTTGAAGATGACGCCATTTAAAACATTGCGGGTTGCACCTTCACCAATAGTTGTACCTTCTGTGGACGCATCACCAACAGCTGCAACCATAGTTAAACATCATCTTTTTGGGTTTTTTTTTTTTTTTTTTTTTTTTTTTTTTTTTTTTTTTTTTTTTTTTTTACTGTGGAGGAGAGTTTGCCTGATTTTGTTGATGAGGTGGAGGATGACGTGGATGTGTTTGTTAGGGATGATTCGGATGGGAATGGTGGACTGGTGGTGGATAGGGGTAGGGAGTGCGAAGAAGAAGTTTAGTTCGGGGAAGTTTACGGATAGGGGTAGGGGAGGGATAGGGATGGGGGAGGGAGGAGTGACAAGAGCAGGTCGAAAAGTAATGGGAGTGGGAAAAGAAGGTCTGGCGAGGATGCCGAAGTTAAGGAGATGTGGGAAACGATTGCTGGTGGCGATTCGGAGTTATTATTTGATATGTGTATGGTTTTGTAGAGTACATGTTTGGGATTTTAAAAAAGTCTGAAAATACAAGACATGGTTTTGCTGGTGGCGATTCGGAGTTATTATTTGATATGTGCAAATCACACGTGATTCACGAGTAAATCACATGTGATTCTGTTTTAATCTAGAAAGTAGTAAATCACACGTTATTCTGTTTTTTTGTTGTGATTCGGGTGTAAGTCACATGTGATTCGTGTGTAAATCACATGTGATTCGTGTGTAAAGATGTAAATCACGAGTGATTATGTTGTTTTAGTGTTTTGTTATGAAAAAAATGTAAATCATGTGTGATTTGCTATTTTTTGTTGTAAACTTAATAAAATTTGAATGAGTTTTGATTTAGAAAAGAGTAAATCACACGTGATTTTGTTGTTCTAGTGTTCTAATATTAAAAAATGTAAATCACGTGTGATTTGCTCTTGGTTGTTGTAAACTGAATCAATTTTTACTGTATTTTGATCTATAAAGGAGTAAATCACATGTGATTCTAATGTTTTAGTATTTTGTTATGAAAAATATGAATCTCAAGTGCTTTACATTTTCTGAACTGAAAATGAGCAAATTTGGTTATCCTAAATCACATGTGATCCTATTTTGATTTGGCATAGTATTACATGTGATTCTGCGTTAAAACAGTTAACATCAACGTATACATTCTTTATTAGTTTTTATTTTTTTTTACATCAATCACATGTGATTTGCACAAAATCCCATGTGATTCTTTGATGGAGCACATGTGATTCTCACATAAAATATTAAAGTGTATACTCTATTAGTTCTGAGATTCTTATAAATCAATCACATGTGATTTGTTCAAAAATCACATGTGACTCTTTGGTGGATCATGTGTGATTCTAGTAACTAATTCTTTGTTTATTGTGTTGTGAAAAGGCACTACATATTATAGAAAATGGGTGGTGGTATGTTCTTGTAGACATTAGTACAGAAGGCGATATCAATTGATGGTTGAACACTTTTAAGTTTTCAGATTTTTATTTACTTAATATATTGAATTCTTCAAGAATTTTGCAAAAGTTTTTGTTATTCAATAGATTATTAAACATTGTTTATAATAACATTTTTGATAGGGTAGAAGAATGTTTGCAAAAGTTTATGTTAGTACATTGAATACATGGTACTTTTGTTTAGGGCTGAGCATCGGGCGAAAACCGGACCGGACCGACCAAGACCTGACCGGACCGAGGACCGAGAACCGGAAAAACCATAGACCGAGACCGGACCGAATATGGTCGGTCCGGTCTCGGTCCGGTCGGTCTTCGGTCGGTCCGGTCCAATTAGACAAGTTTTTTCGGGTTTTTGGTCGGTCCGGACCGGACCGGACCGGACCGACCGGACCGAGGACCGAATTTGGCAAAAAGCTTAGACCGAGGACCGGACCGAATGTGGTCGGTCCGGTCCGGTCGGTCTCGGTCCGGTCGGTTTTGTCGGTCGGTCCGGTCCATCCGGTCCGTTTGCTCAGCCCTACTTTTGTTTGCTTGGACACAAAAGTTTATACATAATCCTATCATGTTAGTTATTTATATTATGTTTGAATTATAAATTCAAATACCATTTTATAAATTTCATTTTTTTGTTGGATCACGTGTGACTCTTTGGTGGATCACATGTGATTTGTACAAAATCTTATGTGATTCTTTGATGGATCACGTGTGATTCTCTCATAAAATCTCATTGATTCTAGCAACCACTACGTAATTATTTATTTATTGTGTTGTGAAAAAGTACTACTTTTTTATAGAAGATGAGTCGTTTGAATTATAAATTCAAATACTATTTTATATATTTCATTTTTTGTTGGATCACGTGTGATTCTTTGGTGGATCACATGTGATTTGTACAAAATCTCATGTGATTCTTTGATGAATCATGTGTGATTCTCTCATAAAATCTCGTGGATTTTAGCAACCACTACGTAATTCTTTATTTCTTGTGTTGTGAAAAAGTACTACTTTTATAGAAGATGACTCTGTGGTATGTTCTTGTAGACATTTTGTTCGATACAATTTTATATGTCGACACATATTATGCTGGTTTTCAAAAAATAACATGTGACATGCCAAATAAATAAATAGTGTAGCTTGTAGACTTATCTTTTAACAACAAAAAAATAGTGTTAGCGTGTAAAACTAATGTTGGCATCATCTTCATCAATGACTCCACATGTGTTGCCACTGACAATTGAGACATTTATGAAGGCATTAAACATCAAAATTATTACATAAAAGAGATACAAATGATCACCCATAGTGCAAGTACATTAATATAAACTCAAGTTCTATGCGCATATTATACAGTATATACGAATGCAATCAATATTTAGAAACATGAGCTATATGTTGTTTCTTTTACTGCACACCGCAAATGAACACATAGATTATGTTCAGCTGCAATATCATTGCTTATTACAATACCAATTAAGAAGCCAACAATGAATTCTGTGATGTTCTACTAGCTGTGAACTCCAGATAACCAGCAACTAAATCGGGATGTGAATGGTACCAGCCAACCACCATCTCTGGCTTGTGACAACAAAACAAAAAAAAGAGTCAGCTAGGAGAAACATATAATATCGCCTATCCCTATGTATAGTTTGTTCAGACACATCTATAAATGATTGCAATGCTTATTTCTCGGCAAGGCAATGCTTATTTCTCGGCAAAGAAATGTGTATACTCTTAAGAACAAAAGCATCTGTATACTCTTAACACAAGTTATTTTTCTTTCATTGTATAAGCAATTAATATACTACGTATCTTGCAACTCGAGGCCATCTAATATAATCATATAAACTGCATGAAGGATGGTGATCTCTGCATTCATCTTAGTTTTTTTCATAAATGATTCTACCATTTGCTAACAAATACATGATTCACATGAATAGTCACACGAACAAGCTTATTACAGTTAAGAGCGCCACTTATCTTGGCTTATTCCTAATACGAGTCCAAGTTTTGATGAGAGCTTAAGTATACTATTGAAGCAGTAAACATGACATACATATAAGCATATATAACTATACACAGTTACAATCATTCAACACAAACAAACAAATTAATAACAAATCAATCACCTTCCGGTCTGTTTAAGCATATCAAGCATATTTGTCTGGAAACAGGATCAACAGCTTCAACACTAACACTAGTACCACTTTGCAGCATAGCAAAAACTTCCACAAAACGAACTGTATACTCAATTACTCATCAACAAATCCTCCAAGCATCAATCCCATAACTTCCATTGGCACTCCAAATCTCCCTGCACAACATCATAAAACCACCAATTAAACCCTAATTACATTCAAAACCAATAATCAAAACACAAAACGACTTAGTTAACCCTGAATTAATTTCAAAACCACTAATTAAATACTGTCAAACTCGAAACTTGACATGATTTGAAAATAAGTATCAAAACATCAAAATAACTAACTAACAAATTAAAATCACCACCAAAAACACGTAATAATCAACAATAAAAATCGAAGACAGCAACCAAACTACATGCATCTACTGATTATATTTTTAAATAAATTAATTTGAAAAAAATCAGATACATACCAATATAAAAATGATTTTGATCGGTAAGTGTCAGCGAAGAAGATTGGAGCACCGGATCAAGTTTTGATAGTGCTATTTCATCTCGAATGTCCATTGTTTAGAACTGATTTTGATCAATTTTGCATCGGGTAGTTAGGGTTTGTAATTTGGGGGAAACCGTTGTTGGTGTTGATGAGAGTAAATGATAGTGTGTGAAATGAGAAAATGGAATGGTCGTAACCGACCCATGTTAATTTTGATTGATATTACAAAACTGCCCTTCGCTAAGTAATTGTATTAAAATGACAATTAATCTCCACCTTTAGATTTAAAAAAAATGAATGGTTGAGATCTTTCCATTTGATCTTTAGAAAATAATTGTTCTGTATTGAACTTTTCTCATTAGCAAAATACTTAAATATAATTGTAATACCCGGAATTCTATTAAATCCAATAAGTGTTTTGTATAATTTTGGCATTAGATATAAGTTTGATAAATGAATGAGGGTTGTTTTGTATTATCCTAAATTAAGAGTGACTAGTTTTTACTTTGACCAAATAATCACTCGATACTTACAACACTTCTTTCCAAGTAATTTGTTACTTTTACTTTGACCAAATGACTTAGTAGCAAGAAACTTTCAAGGTGTACTTGGTTCATGGATATCTGAATGATGTCAATGATAGTCATTGTAAATGTTTGGTTGGTTACTATAACAATCAAAATATGCATTTATAGCCATAGCCTTATTCTAAATAGTACGAGGTGGTTTTTTAGCATTCGGTGGGCATGTTTTGTTGATATTTTAACCACTTAAGGGTGGCCTAGTGGCATAAATGTTAGAGGTTATGAGCCCAGAACAGGGTTAAGATAATCAATAGCCTAACTACATACCAATTAAGGTTACCAGATATCACTTGGAATCGTGTTATCACTTTCCAAAGTAAACTATTCGACCCTAATGCCTGGGTATCACGAATATCTACTTGGGATAAGACCCAATGTTGTTAGTGATTTAGGCACAAATCAATAACCCTTCGTGTATAAGTGTTATATGTTTTCTGTCTCTCACTCATGCATGATTTGATCTTCCTATATATAGGCAAGATTACTCAACCCTAGTCAATGGAATTAAGACTGATTAACGGCCCATTAATCCCACTTAATTTGCCTCCATAATAACAGGTATTAGTGGTTACATGACCAATTAAACGTGATCATGAGTGCAGATGTAACTGTCATTTGCTTAGGTCAAATCAGTTACATATAGCACTCTATCAGCAGGAAACTCTGCTCATCAGCAAGATCCTGACACTTGTAGCAGGAACCAGTACTTAGTAGGAACCATCAGCAGAACCAGCTATCAGCAGTATCCTACATAACCACTATATGAGTCAGGGTGTTCAGGACCTGATGGGTGTACACTCCGTACCTCCAAGCCCATTACCATGTGTGAACTAATCCCACAAGTGCACTAAATTTTCCAACCATCCTCCCCAAATTTAGTTCACTACCTTTGCATGAAATTAACCATAATACAAAACAAGTTCATAAACGAAAACATCCTGAGGATTGAATTTCCATCTTAGTACATTACATGTTCAAATATTCGAGAATCAGGGTGTTCTAAGAATTGAACCATTCAATCCATTTGAATACCTGAAGATAAAATACACACAAGTTTTCAAACACTTAAACACTCCTGACACTATACAAGCCATGTGTCCATATCCAATTCATAAATGTTGTAAAAGCTAAAAGTCCATAGCTTCCTGAAGCGGCAAAACTTCAACATTCACATAGGTGGTTCCTCTTTATTCATGCTCATGCCAAGCACTTTTTCAAAGAAAATTAACCATTAAGAAGTAGTGACTTCATCCTCCTTTTCAGCAAGTTCTGAGCACAACCTTGGGATGTAGTGTAATACATGTGCTCCAGTACACTGAATGTTCAGCTTTCCACATTGAACTCGGCTCTCAAGTTTCCTCGGGAGGGAGTTGGGTGTCCTAGCATTCAGTGACCAAGTTGGACTTCAGACCCGTCCCTTTAGCAGACTTTATAACCAAGTCTCTAGCAAGACCCTTCGTCAAGTGATCAGCTAAATTATGTTGAGATCTAACAAACTCTATAGAAATCACCCCATTCATGATAAGTTCACGAATCATGCTATGTCTAACACCTAAGTGTCTAGACTTCCCATTGTACATCTGGCTATAAGCCTTTGCCAATGTAGCAGCACTATCACACCGGATAGAAATAGGTGCTATAGGTTTAGGCCACAATGAAATCTCAAGAAGCAAGTTTTTCAACCATTCAGCTTCTTTACCAGCAGCTGCTAAGGCCACAAATTCTGATTCCATTGTTGAACTGGTGATGCAAGTTTGCTTCTTGGATGCCCAAGAAATTGCACCTCCACCAAGTAGGAATACCCAGCCACTGGTAGACGAATTATCTTCAGTGTTACTGATCCAACTTGCATGAGTGTAACCTTCCAACACTGATGGATAACCAGTATATGAGAGACTATAGTCCATAGTTCTCTTCAAATACTTCAGTACCCTCTGAATTGCTTGCCAGTGATGAGAACTAGGATTACTAGTATACCTGCTCAGTTTACCAACTGCAAAAGCAATAGCAGGCCTTGTACAAGTCATGGCATACATCAGGCAGCCAATTACCCTAGAATACTCAAGTTGAGATACAGCTTTGCCAGTATTAGGCATTAGCTTCTCAGTTGTATCCATAGGAGTACTCACTGGAGTACAATCAAAGCAATTAAATTTCTTCAGTACCTTCTCAATGTAATGAGACTGAGAAATTGATATACCATTGCTTTCATGTTTAATTCTTATACCAAGAATAACATCAGCCTCCCCCATGTCCTTCATGGAGAACCTTGATGACAAAAATTCCTTTGTCAGGTCAACTTGATTTTAGTCAGTGCCAAAGATCAACATGTCATCAACATATAGGCAAATGATGACTCCTTTACCAGATTCATCAAATTTACTATATACACATTTATCAGCCTGGTTAAGAACATAACCATTAGACAAAACCGCTTCATCAAACTTTTGATGCCATTGCTTAGGTGCCTGTTTCAGTCCATATAAAGACTTAATCAGTTTGCACACCTTATTTTCATTTCCAGGCAAGATGAAGCCCTAAGGTTGGTTCATATAAACCTCCTCATCCAATTCACCATTCAAGAAAGCTGTCTTCACATCCATCTGATGAGTAATCAGATTGTGAATTGATGCTAAAGCAATCAGCATCCTGATGGTACTGATACGTGCCACAGGGGCATAAGTATCAAAGTAGTCTATCCCTGACTTTTGTTTAAAGCACTGAATGACTAGTCTAGCCTTGAACTTTTCAATAGTTCCATCTACCTTCATTTCCCTTTTGAAAATCCATTTGCAACCAAGAGGTTTGCAACCTGGAGGTAGATCAACCAAAACCCAAGTGTTGTTGCCCATAATGGAGTCAATCTCATCATTTATTGCCTCTTTCCAGAAAGCAACATCCTGGGACTTCATAGCTTCTTCAAATGTTTTGGGATCATCCTCAACAATGAAGTAATAGGAATATTGGTCAGAGACCTCATTCCTTGTACCTTCAATTAAGTATAATTGAAACTCAAGTCCAAATGACTTTGGAGTCCTGACCCTTTTGCTCTTCCTGAGCTTAGGTTCAGGTTGTTGAATCACAGCCTCATCAGGGGCCTGAGATGATAATTCATCAGGGACCTTTGATACACCAATGTCTTCAGTACCATTTGGAATCCTGTGACTTGGTCTAGGGACTGATGAGAATCTATTCTCATCAAAGAGTGCATCCCTTGATTCAATTATTGAGTTAATTGAAACATATTCATTAGGTTCAATGACATAGAACCTGTATGCCTTGGAATGCTTAGCATATCTAACAAAGATGCATTCAATGCCTCTTTCACCCAGAGTTTTTAACTTTGGATCAGGGAGTCTTACAACTGCCCTACAACCCCAAACTGTGAGATAATTCAGGTTGGGTTTCTTCTTACTCCAGAGTTCATAAGGGGTAACCTTGTTCCTTTTATTTGGAACCCTATTTAATAAATAACAAGCTGTTAACATAGCTTCACCCCAGAACCCTTGACTCAGTCCTGAATAGGACAACATGGAATTAACCATCTCCTTCAGTACCCTGTTTTTCCTTTCAGAGATACCATTTTGTTGAGGAGTATAGGGAGTAGTCGTTTCACGGATTATACCAACAGACTGAAAATACAGAGTATCCATGTACTCACCTCTCCTATCAGTCCTGAACCTTTTGATCAGTGACCCAAGTTGCAACTCAATTTCAGTTTTAAATACTTTGAATTTATCTAATGCTTCATCCTTGGTATGTAATAGATAGACATAACAAAACCTAGAAGCATCATCAATAAATGTCACAACGTACTTCTTGTTCCCCAAAGAGGGAGTGACATGCAAATCACACAGGTCACTGTGTATAAGCTCCAAGAGCTCAATCTCACGTTTTACACCCTGAAAGGGTTTCTTAGTTATTTTGGTCAACATGCAAGTCTTACACTTTTCAGTGTCCATGTCAAAAGCTGGGATTAACCCATCCTTAGACATATCTTGCATCCTTTTATAGTGTACATGGCCAAGTCTAGCATGCCACAGGGTGGAGTCGTTCAGTTTAGAGGTTGACACAAAGGCTGAATTAACAATGTCAGTGACAACATTAAGCCTAAACATTTGATTACACAAATATCCAAAACCAATAAACATACCATGTCTAGACAAAATAAATTTATCAGATTCAATAACTTATTTATATCCATGATTATTCAAAACACTACTTGAAACCAAGTTCTTCCTTATATCAGGAACATGAATAACATTAAACAAAGTTACAATCTTTCCAGAACTAAAATTAAGATCTACACAACCACGACCATGCACCAAAGCTGTTGACTCATTTCCCATGTGAAGAATAGAACCATCATTCAGTGACTCGTAAGTCTTGAACCATCTTCTATCTTTGCACACATGAACAGTTGCTCCAGAGTCAACCCACCACGCAACATCATCATCCTGCACATAGTTAGATTCAGATACACATGTAACATAATAAACCTGAAGAGATTCATTAAACATATTCTGACCTTTCAGTGAGTTGGAAGGACCTCCACTCCCTAAACCACTAGTGCATGAACCATTGGATTTACCTCCAATCTTAACACCTTTGCAATCCCTTTTAATGTGACCAAATTTGCCACATTTCCAACAAGTAGGTGTTGCCTTCTTGTTAGGATCAGCCCTTGTGTTATCATGATGTTTACGTTTGCCTTTGTTGTCATTGTATCTGGTGGAATTGTTATGTTCCACCATATTGACAACAGATGCACCAGTAGCATTGCTACTCTTTGGCTTGTCCTTATCCTGCACCCTGAGGGATTCCTCAATACGCAGATGACTACCCAGCTGAACTAGTGTCAGTTCTTCCTTCTTATGTTTCAAGGTATGCTTGAAATCTTTCCAAGAAGGAGGGAATTTGTCAATGATACAAGAGACTGAAATAGCCTCATCCATGTTCATTTTGTGTTGTGTAAACCTTCCAAGTATTCCAAGAAGTTCATTGTATTATTCCATGACTGGTCTTGAATCAACCATTTTGTAATTTGTGAAATTACTTACAAGAAACTTCTTACTTGAAGCATCCCCAGTCATATATTTGGCATCCAAGGAATCCCACAGTTCTTTAGAAGATTCAACATTCTAATAAATGTCAAAGATACCACTGAGAATTAAACCTCTGCATACATAGTCATCATTCTCCCATTTGCTTCTTTTCCTTATCTGTTCCACAGTAGCATCATCCCCATGATCTTCAGGAATAGCAGTGCTAAGAACATACACCACATTCATGCTTGACAGCAAGAAGTGCATCTTCTTTTGCCATCTTCTGAAATCAACACCTTCAAACTTTTCCAATTTAGAAAAGTTAGCAGCCATATGCCTCATATTATCACAGAATAGTTTACTTTGATTGTTGGAGGTTATGAGCCCAGAACAGGGTTAAGATAATCAATAGCCTAACTACGTACCAATTAAGGTTACCGGATATCACTTGGAATCGTGTTATCACTTTCCAAAGTAAACTATTCGACCCTAATGCCTGGGTATCACGAATATCTACTTGGGAAAAGACCAAATGTTGTTAGTGATTTAGGCACAAATCAATAACCCTTCGTGTATAAGTGTTATATGTTTTCTGTCTCTCTCTCATGCATGATTTGATCTTCCTATATATAGGCAAGATTACTCAACCCTAGTCAATGGAATTAAGAGTGATTAACGGCCCATTAATCCCACTCAATTTGCCTCCATAATAATAGGTATTAGTTTTTACATGACCAATTAAACGTGGTCATGAGTGCAGATGTAACTGTCATTTGAATAGGTCAAATCAGTTACATATAGCACTCTATTAGCAGAAACTCTGCTCATCAGCAGGATCCTGACACTCGTAGCAGGAACCATCAGCAGGAACCAGTACTCAGTAGGAACCATCAGCAAGAACCAGTACTCAGTAGGAACCATCAGCAGAACCAGCTATCAGCAGTATCCTGCATAACCACTATATGAGTCAGGGTGTTCAGGACCTGATGGGTGTACACTCCGTACCTCCAAGCCCATTACCAGGTGTGAACTAATCCCACAAGTGCACTAAATTTTCTAACAATAAAGGTTTGTAACTATCACTCTATAATATGTGAGGTCTTACGTTAAATTTCTTGCTAGGTGCAAACCACCTTAAGTGGTCACGCCAACCTCCTGTAAAGGGAGTGCTTTACTTGGTGTGTGGTGGTTAGTCGGCCATAAGGTCGGAAATCATGATTAAAAAAAAAAAAAAAAAAAAAGTTAGTGTACCTAAAACTGAAATGGAAGAAATTAGACTACCGCTTATATATATTTACCCAAATTCTAGCATCATAAATCTGCTATGAAATACATATCTTACATTTCTTGATATGTTATATATATACACCAACACAACCATGTACCATTATAAAACATATGAGTAGATGACACAGGGACAAATATTCTATATCACAAACAATATTACGTTAACAAACGATGGTATTTAAATTCCAGTCTCTTACAATAGAAATTCCCACAAGTCAAATGATTAACAAATGAGAGTTGGAGGATTGAACAAGATTCTCTAAGTAGTTGTTTTAAGGTATACATGATGCAATTTTACTACTTCAACGGATGAAAAGCCAGCTGAAGCTGCCTTTTCTTACATAATTTTGCCGGATTTCTATAAATAGTAATCCTAGGCGATTTCCTATCTGATAAGACAACGCGTGCAATGCTAAAAGATTCACCTTTTTCAGAAGCAAAGTTCCATTCGTTCATACTTAAATAAAACCAGTCCTTCTTTGCCACTGAAGTTGATTTAACTTCGATATATTCCTTGCTTTTATCCTTACCATTAACAAGAATATCATATGGCAGTCCGGACTCTTTAACCTCATTGACCCATGTTACCTTTTTGTCACGAAGGGTGGAAGAAAAGTATCTGAAAGCCTCACGTTCTCCTTCCCTCCCAGTTATGACATGTTGCGGGGGACCTGAAACTGTATTTTTTCCTTTACCAATAACAGAATCTGATTGGTCATTTAAAGCTTCATCATCTTCCAAGATTACAAAGGGCATCGATGAGTCTGGATTTTCATCGATGATCCAGTCACCGTTACTCTCAAATAATCCTTCTGCAGCATCCAGTTTTGTTTCATCAAACCCGGGTGTGGTTTTCCAATGGACAGGTGGCCAACTTAAGTTTTTTCCAAACTTCTTAGTGGTAGTCGACCCCACTTCTGGTGATGATGTGGACACTAACGACCACTGTAATTCTTCACATGGGAGATTTGGCAGCTTTTGGCTATCTGTAACGAATAACTCCATCTTCTCCTCTGTGAAGCCTGATTTTGTCATTGTCGTAATCAGGTCAAGAAAATTTGCTAAAGGGAGCCCAACGAGTAAAAAATGAGAAAGCTCCATAAAAAGCGAGTGAGAATCAGCATTGCGTGTTGCATACAAGATGTTATCTTGTAGAAGACAACAGAATTCACGCTCCTTTGATTCAATTCCCAAACTCTTTACGACATACTTCTGGCACAATTTCTCCACCACAGCAATTTTCAAAGAATTCACGTTTTTGAATCCAGAAAGCTTGAGTTGAGAATATTCATTTGGATGCATGCGATAAATGTAACGCTGAGCATATGGGAGAGCCCATCTCACCAATGAATTCATATAACTACTATCTGTCGGGCCATAGTGTATCACTTCACGAGTCACAACCTGCACAATGACATAATATTAGACGGGTGATAGATATTACTTCAACGAATAGATAATTTCTATGTCGATAATCAAACATTAAATGCATTTATAGGAATCTGCTTGTGATGCAACTTAATATTCCCACGACTAGATCTAAAAAGATTCCACGGATAGTCATAACATGCATTATGCGTTCTTGATGTATAGGTGGAAGATTCGACCCATTAACTTAAATATGGGTTGTTTCCAGTTTTGATTTATCCATAATGGGTCAAATGGGTGATTTGCTAGAAGGGCAACAGGTGGATTCGGATTCAGATTATTAATGTAATAATATTGTCATTGTTATCACAACTAACGCCTTAACCATTAAAAAAACTTTAGGGACTTGACAAAAAAGTGTTTGACGGTCAACCAACTCAGCTCAACAACTTTCAACCAGTACTAGAAAATGACCCGTTTTAAAAATGTTATCAGACCCGTCTATCTTGAAACCTCTAGTGTGAGGTCTTTGTTGTGTGAGAATAAAAGAGAGTACCTCAGAAAGACACGGGATTCCTAGTCTCCGAAATAAAACAGAAACCGTATCCTGAAGCATCTGTTTTTCTTCGTTAATAAGCTCCCCCAAACATAGAAAGTCAACATTACTCAAGTCCATGAAGTCCTTTTTAAGCTGCTCATCGTCGCACCAATATATGTGACCAAAGGATTGATGCAACGAAACCCATTTATCTTTCACAGTTGGAAGGATCCTCGTTTCCTTTTCCATCATACTCCTCTTCAAGTAGTCGATATCATCAGAACTCAAAACCCCCGTGTCTAATCCATCACTCCATTTTTTAAAAACTTGGAAAACCTATCACATGAAGCAAAAGAATTATGTACATACTTTATGTATATGTACATACTTTATGTTAATGCGTAAGTTAAATCGAAAAGTGGAAACAAGTTGGATGATTTAAAATTTGCCTAAAGTTAAAGAAACTAAAACTTCAACTATTAACTACTGTATATAATTGTACCACTGTTTTAGCTGCCAGCGATGGCAAATTCTTGGTGGATAAATGTAGCAAAGACCGAAGGTAGCTAAGAAGAGGAGGACTCTCAGCTACTCCAAACTCATTTACAAAGAAACCATGGAGGTCGGGATAAACACTGGACAACATCTTGCTGAAAACACGATGAGTCTTGTATTCATACAACTGAGCCTCGGTTAAAGTTTTCTGATCCATTGAACCGGTAGAATCATGCCAATATACTTCACTGGGAGTTAATAATAATCCTGATGCCACTTCATTTGTAGAATCAAATGAGTGTGGAACAAATATAAAAGCTTGAGAATGCAAAGTCGCCACTAACTTATGCTTTGAAACGCTCATCTTACTCCATAAGTATGTATAGAACTTGGTCATTTGAGATATCCTAGTAAATGTAAAATTTATAAATGGTTCAAGAGATGAAAACAAACTATAGTATAGATAAGGAAATAACATGAAAAATAGTACTGAAGTTTTGAACTAGTTATACCTGGCCCTAAAAGGTTTCTTTGATCCTCTCCAAACATCGAGAATTGATAAAGCAACATCAAGAGTGATTGTTTTCTTCAAGCCAATGTCATTTAAAAACTTCACGTTGTTGACCTATTTAACAAAAAAAGAATCAGGGTTTTGAGTTTCATAGAACTATACTTGATCATACAAAAATAAATCTAAAATTACTAACCTTTGGAACGGTGTATGGTGCCCTGTGACCAAGAACTTCACGCACTTTTTCACAGTTATGAAACATTTCTTTAGGAAAGTGAAGTTGATCATCCATACTAGAAGCCAACCATCGAAAACTATGAAGGATACTTATAACATAAGATTTAAAAGGCTTGTCACTAAAAGAATCGTCCCATAGTGTATCAAGTACCTTTAAAAGGTACACACCTTTTTCCTTATTACCGTTCGCGGAAACATGTGACAACAAATGCATTAACTCTTGGGAATCCCAATCATCGTCTAATAGCATAGGTTTACTAGCGGTGTGACATATGTCCTCAACACTCTTCTCAACCTTAACTATTTGCACAAAATCGGTGACTCCTAATTCCTGCAAGAATTTTCTCCATTTCAACTTTCCTCCAGGTGATGCTTTGTAAACTGGGTGTTTCAGATAGCTGATATCGATCTCAAACCACTTCATATCAGTGCCACCAATCAACTTACTCATATCAATGGGATTCCCAAATTCTTTACTGAAATGAATTGGCACATCAACAAGTCGCTTGAACCCGTGATTTGTGGAAATAAAAGCTTTGTTACGTAGCTGTGAGAGAACATGCTCCTTTTCTACGAGACACTCAGAACAAGACGATTCTAAGTGAAACATTATAAAAGAGAAGTACTCAATCATCAACTCTGTATTTTCCGCCATAACTTTTTCATCACAAATAGCAGGTAAGACGTGCTTTTTCAAAACTTCGTGTGCAGATAACCATTGGACCCCAACTTTGTAAAGCATTTGGGTTACGTTCTCAACATGATCACTAAAAAGAGCAGGATTAACAATCCGAAGTTTCAAATACAACTTCCCAAAAGCTTCAAGCCCATGCTCGCGATCACTATGCAGCCAAATTGCACCTTCATTAATTGAAGCATAGCTACCATCTAAAAGAGGTATAATTGGTAACTGTCTTACGGAACTAATGAAATCAGACTCGGTTGCATTAACCAACATCAAAAACAAAACATTTAGCCAAGAGCATAGCCAACTGAGGTCCATTGATCTAAGAGAATCAGCCCGACATAAAGATGCCATAACTTGAATAAGAACTTTAGGTCCACATTCTTCAATGCCTAAAGCCCGTGCCAAGGAATCCGTTAGAAGCGTATCTTTATGCAAGTATCCAACATCAAGATGCTCCCTTATCAAACTATCAGGCAACAACGAACGAGTTTGTTCTGTCCAGTTACGCAGTACTTTACATGGCGGGACCCACACGTCCCACTCGTCATCTTCCCCTTGTAGAAGCAGACAGCTAGAACTACACAGCTTAGAAATAATCATATTTGGAAGCTGTGAAAAAAAACCATGCACTTCCCCTTCAAGAGGAACAAAGCTCATAAAAACTGAAACGCCCTTCGCCAGGTTCTTTTTAAAACAAGGAAGGCTGCAGAATGACAGCTCAGCATTAACGAACAAATTCGAAAACTCCAATAACAACCATTGGTTCCATGGACTGTTTCCATCAACTTCTCTTGACGAGGAAACAATAAAATCCGCTTGGATGATAAATTTTAAGCCATAACTCCTTGAAGGAAATAAAACAAAAACAGGCTGTTGGTCGAGCTTCGAGATGTAGTTTCCATTACCTAAATCCTCCAACCCAAGTGCCACGGATATTTCAGTTGTTTGGACATCATGGCAAATATGATCCGCTTGTAGTGTTCCAGATTTGACAAACCAAGTGAATTTCTCTTTTCCAAGAAAAATATTCACAATACCATCTTTATCAACTTGCTTCCTCATGACAATGAGTGAATCATTTGGAATATTTCTGAACTTGATACATTTAAGGCGGTGAAGGAATAACAAGAAGGATGGATGAAAGCTAGCAAACATGGAGATAAACTTCTCGACAGGAAAAGCTTCATCTTCCTTTGATCTGAAAGGAAGCACAATGCATGTTTTGCAACATGTCTCATCCGTTGGATCGTTATCCCCAGAACCCAACTTGCTAAACAAATCAATGTCACAAGGTGGAACAACTGTTGGCAAAACAAAACCAATTAGACCGTCACTTATGTCAAACTTGATATGGAACGCGTTAGAATGGATTTCCGGAGCATCTGCCACCTGGTCGTATATCAAATCATTAAGAATTATTCTAAGAAAAAACATCAAAGATCAGAAGCTAAAATAAGCGATGGAACATATTCTTTGAGACATTAAAGAGTATAATATACCTGGAATACCGATTTGAAGCCAATGCACTTTTTGCTAATATATCCAGTACTAGGTTCCGTCTTTGATGAATTGCCTACCTTACAAAGTGCTTTTATGGTTTCGACAGAAAATCCTTGATCATTATTCAAGACTATAACTCCTGTTTCTTGAAGAATGAAAGTTAAAGTTGGCTCAACATCACACGAGTACAAATTTCCATCAGCATTCCGAACCTATATATTAGCAAAACACGGTGTAACATAACATAACCAAAGCAGCAACATGAAATAGTTTAAATAGATGCACTTACGAGTTCGAGTAGAAAATGTGAGTCCTCAGAATATAACTCTTGAGAAAGACAATGTAGTGCTTCTCCTAAACGACAATGTAGTACAAATTTCTCAGTAGCCGAGATATCTGAACCCAATCCGAATTCTTCTCGCCTAATACACTCAATAATCTTCTTTGCTGATTCCTCTTCATTATTATTATCCTTACCTTCAGTAACAAAATCAGATGCTAATCCATCATTCATATCAGAAGAGACTGTATCCTTATAAGTTCCGGAACCTGATTGGTCTTTCAAAGCTTCATCTTCTTTTCTAATGACTGAAGCTTCATCATGTCTCGTGTGATCACTACTGACTTCTTTTGTCTTTGATGCAGGTTTCCTCCTTGATCTTCCTCGGAGCTTTTTAGATGTAGACTTTGTGGGACCAGAACTTGTGGTTGGTGTAAACTTACCTTCTTCTGGCGATGAAATGGAGAACATAGACCATTCGGATTCTTCACTTGGGAGCTTCAATAGTTTTTGCTTATTTATTGAAAACAGCTCCATTTGCTCCTCTATGTGACCTGATTCTGTTGTTAAAATCCGGTGGAGGAAATCTGCTAAGGGCAATTCAGGAACTCCGGCAACAAGAAAACGAGAAAGCTCCATAAAAAGTGAGTGGGAATCTGAATCAGAATCGGGAGTTGCATACAGGATGTTGTCCTGCAGAAGACAACTGCACTTAAACTGCTTTTTGGATTCAATACCAAATTTCTTTATGACGTTCTTGTAGAACAACTTTTCCACCACGACAATCTTTAGGTTCTTGAATTCAGAATATTCTTTTCTATGGAAGCTATAAATGTAGCGTTGAGCATAGGGGAGAGCCCCGTTTATGAAGTAAGCTATAAAGCTATTATCCATCATGCCAGAGTATATTGCTTCACGAGTCACAACCTGCAGAATGATACGAAGTACTTCAAATTCATATATACAATTATCCCTAATGTCACTGGCAGCACAAAACCATCTGTGACATATTCGTTAAGTTTGAAAACAATGGATGGGGCGGCTGGGTTGCAAAATGGGTCAAACAAGTCAAGCTTGAAACGGGATGTTTCAACATTCAGTTTTGTGGATAGTTGATGTGTACAATATCTTTTGAAGTAAAACCATGTAAGAGGCTGTAAGCATTGAAGATACACTTTGGGTGACTTTCAACCTAATTGACATGTTTCCCTTCTAGCTAACCTTTCTGATTTCACCCATTTGACCCGTTAGGCAAATAATGTAACACAAATCAACCCATTTATAAGTAAATGGGTTGAAATTGCTACCTCTAGTTTTGTTCTAGTATGTGTGTAAGGGAGAGTGAATGTGAATACCTCAGAAAGAGAAGGGATTCCCAGTCTCCGTAATAAAACAGAAACCTTATCCCGAAGCATTTGCTTTTCTTCATCACTAAGCTGCCCAAAACACAAAAAATGAACATTTTTCATGTTCATGAATTCTTTTCTTAGCTGCTCATCGTCACACCAACATACGAGACCAAATGATTGATGCAGGGATACCCATTTATTTTGCAGAGTCGGAAAGATCGTTGTTTTCCTTTTCTCCATACTCTCCTTCATGTAATCAATATCTTCAGAATTCAGAACCCACGAGTCTAATGCATCACTCCATTTTTTGAGAACATGGAAAAACTGATACATGAAACAAAATAACGATGAGAAAAAGCTACCTGTATATATGATATTGGCCAATTCAGGATACTGTTCATTAGTATATGAAACGGGTCGATGTGGTTTGACAGTCACCCAAAGTATATTTAAGAACAAAACTACGTTTTTTTGCTGAAGTGGAAATGGGTCACATGGTTTGAAAGTCGTATATTGACAGCAACTGGTCAACCCATTTAGACACGCCTACTTTGCCACCAAGAGTATATGCATAAACAAATGACTATATTAGTGTACTCACTGTTTTAGCGGCCTGTGATGGCAAACTCTCGCTTGATAACTGTAGCAGAGACTGCAGATAGCTAAGGAGAGGAGGATTTTCAGCTACTCCAAACTCATTCACAAAGAAATTATGGAGGTCAGGATAAACATTGCATAACATCTTATTGAAAAGAGGATGAATTGACTTTGTTTCTTCTATTGAACCGAAAGAATCATGCCAATATACTTCACTGGGAGACAAAAGTGAACCAGACACGACTTCATCGGTGGAACTAAACGAGTAAGGAACAAATATGAAAGCTTGAGAACGCAATTTCTTGACTATCTTTTGCTTTGAGATGCTCATCTTATTCGATAAGTATGTGTAGAAGTTGGACATCTGAGATATGCTGGTAAAGGTAAAGTTATAAACGGTTAACAAGCAAGCCAAAGGAAAAGAAAAGACAAGAAAAAAATATAGAAAATAATAATAATAATAAAAATAAAAATAAAAATAATTGCCCCGTTCATACACACTCACAAAAACATATACTCCTGAAAAACTGAAATAGTGATACCTGGCCCTGTGAGGCATCTTAGAGCCTCTCCAAACTTGGAGAACTGATAACGCATCATCAAGAGTGACTTTTTTCTTCAAGCCGATATCATTCGAAAACTTCACAGAGCTCACCTATTTAGCAACAAAAGTATAGGATATTATAACCTTATAGTTCCATAGAGTTACAACTTTTCATACAAAATAAAATCGAAGTACTAACCTTTGGAACAGTGTATGGTACCCTGTGACCAAGAACCGTATGCACCACTCCACAGTGATGGAACAAATCTTTAGGGAAGTGAAGTCGATCATCCATACCAGAAGCCATCCATGGATAATCATGAAGCATTCTTATAACATAAGATTTATAAGGCTTGTTGCTAAGATGATCATCCCATAGTTTACTAAGTACCTTTAACAGGTACTTACTCTTTTCCCTATCACCATGCGTAGTCACATGTGACAACAAATGCATTAACTCCGGAGAAGTATATTTTATGACCTCAGCACGCTTTTCAACTTCAACTACTTGCACAAAATCAGTGACTCCTAATTTCTGCAGAAACTTTCTCCATTTCAATGTTCCGTTAGGCGTGGATTTGTAAACCGGGTGTTTCAAATAACCGATATCAATCTCATACCATGTCATATTGGTCCCAGCGACCAACTTGTTCATATCAACTGGATTCCCGAATTCTGTACTGAAATGAATTGGCACATCAACAGGCCGTTTGCACCCATAATTTGTGGAAATATAAGCATTGTTGCATAACTGTGAGAATATGTGCTCCTTTTCTGCACGACATTTGGAGCACCTTGATTCTAGATGATACATTATAAATGACAGGTACTCAATCATCAACTCCGTACTTTCCGTCAACACTTTTTCATCACATATTGACGGTAAGATGTGCAATTTAAGAACTTCATGAGCAGATAACCTCTGGACCCCAAATTTGTAAAGCATTTTGGTTATGTTTTCAGGATGATCACTAAGAAGGTCTGGATCAACTATTCTGAGTTTCGGACTTGGATACAACTTCCCAAACATTTCAAAACCAGGCTCATCCGTAAACAACCAGATTCCACCTTCACTAATCGATGCATAATTGCCATCAAAAAGAGGAATGAACTGTAATTGGCTGAGGGAACTTATAACATCATACTCGGTTTCATCAACCAACATCAAATACAAAACATTCAGCCAAGAGGAGAGCCAACGGAGGCCTAATGATTTAAGAGAATCAGCCCGACATAAAGATATCATAACTTGAACAAGAAATTTGGGTCCACAATCTTCAATGCCTAAAGCTTGTGCCAATGAATCTGATAGAACCGCATCTTTATTCAAGTAGCCGACATCGAGATGCTCCCTTATCAAACTATCAGGCAACAAAGAACGGATTTGTTCTGTCCAGTTTCTCACTACGTTACGTGGGCGGACCCACTCATTGCAGCCCCCTTCTAGAAGCAGACAGTTAGATTCACGCAACTTGGAGATAATCATACGTGGAAGGGAAGAAAAAAACCCGTAAGCACCCTCTCCAAGAGAAACGAAGCTCAAAAAGACAGAAACACCCCTTGCTGGATTCTCCCTAAAACATGGAAGGCTACAGAATGACAGCTCAGCACTCACGAACACATTTGGAAACTCAGATAGTAACCATTGGTTCCATGGACTATCTGCATCAACTTCTTCCAATGACGAGGAAACAATAAAATCAGCTTGGATGATAAAGTTCAAACCGTAATACCCTATTGGACGAAGAAAAGCAAAAACAAGTTGTGGGCACAGATACGGGGTGTAGTTTCCATTATTTGAATCTTTTAACATAAGTGCCATTGATATTTCAGTTGTTTTGACATCCTGCCGGACATGATCCGCTTGCAGTCTAAGCTTTTTGATAAACCAGGTTGCTTTTTCATTATGAGAAGATATTTTAACCATACCGTCTCCAACGACTTCTTTTCTCATGAAATTGTACGAACCATGTACAAAATTTATGTACTTGATACATTTAAGCCGTTGAAGGAATAGCATTACGTGCGGATGGAGTTTACGAAATATGGAAATTATATCTTCGACTGCAAGCACTTCATTTTTCTTAGAAAGTACCATGCACGTTTTCCAACGTTTTTCATCCTCTGGATCACAATCCGAAGCAACCATCTTGGAAAACATACTAACATCACGAGGTGGAACAGCTGTTGCCGAACCATCACTTATGTTAAACTTGATATTGAACTCATTAGAATGTATTTCCGGAGCATCACTAACGCGAAATACAGATTTGAAACCAACGCCTTTGTTATCAATATAACTATCACCACTAGGTTCCTTCTTTTTGATATTGCAAACATCATCACGAAGTGCTTTAATGCTTTCAACAGAAAATCCTTGATCATTATTCAACACTATAACCCCTGTTTCTTGAAAAATGAAGGTCAGAGTCGCCTCCACGTCACATGGGTACACATTTTCATCAGCATTTTGAACCTAAACATTACATAACACACATCGATTAGAATTACTGAAAGAAATGAGAAACTTGTAAAAAACTTTCACATATTTTTGTCTTTTTACCATAAGAATGAACTGGTAACTAGTTACAAACTTATAACATACAAAGTACTAAGATAAAAGTCCGTTACATCAAATGCTAACAAAGTTAAATATTGTTACAAACAATAAAGTACATTACTTTTTCGTGCAATTTTCCCTATAACTAATGCACTACCAGAGCATCCGCAGTGGTCACTTGACCACTACCCAACGACATGTTGACTTCCTTTCACAACCACTATCCTACCACTTTTACCCAGCGACACATTCCTTTCTCTAACACTTTCATCATCACTACTAACCACTTATTCCACTAGTCCACTATATTATACCGTAATATTATATGATATACCTCTCACACACACATACCATTAAAAACTATAAAAAGAAGATACAAACACTTTGGCTCAGCATAGCAACCAAGAGCACCATTTTTCCACTCGGACATCGACCGAGGTGCAACCGTGAGCCCTGTTCCCACTCCCAACCCATAGCCTATCTCACACCATTGTGGAAGCTCTTAGCGGTTGCTTAAAAAATACCAAGGCATGTTTGGCAAGGAGCATTTAGCATTTTGTATTTTTCTTAAAACACTACTTCTGAGACGCGTCTAACTTTTATATCTTTTTACACTTTATAATCACATATAGAACTAATCTACCAAACCTCTATCTAACTTTTACATCATTTAACACTTTATGCTCAGTTCTCAAGTTTCTTTAGTAAGGAAAAGTAAAATTCTAAGAGGAAACATTTTACATCAAAATCAACCAAATCATCATTATTTTTCGGTCCATTTCTTTTTTTCTTTTTCTTTTTCTTTTTTTTTTTTTCCTCCTTAAGTGGTACTCGAGAACACAAACATTTTTTGTTTCACTTCATTTTCTTTACTTTTCCTTAAGTGATACTCGAGAACACAATATTACACTAAGATAGAAGTACTAATCAACAAAAAGTTATACAATATATATGTTGTTTACTTATGCTTCTTGACACATATATACTAGTAGTAAGCATATGAAGATACAATTATATAAATAAAAAAGATAATAACAAATATTAAAAGGGTATACTCACAAGTTCAAGAACAAAGTTTGATCTCTGAATTATAGGACTATAATTATTGGTTGATGAAGACTTGCTGGCTTTTTGACCCATTATATAGAAATGGTCAACGTTAAATATATAGTAAAAACTGTAAGTCAACTACTGACATATGAAAAGTCGTCGGAACTAAGAATGTCGTGGACTTTGAGGAAGATCAGTTGTGTGTGTTTTTTGAGGAAGAAGACTAAAAGAGGAAGAGACATAAAAGTGTATCATGGGTTTGGTTTCAAAGAATAAGTAAGTGGGGCCTAGTTTTTGGGTTAATTATTGTCCTTTTTATTCTTTTCTTTATTTGCTTTTGATTTCTTTAATATTTACTTCTCTTTTTAAATAAAGATAAATTAATTTGTACTTGAGTTATTTGCTTAGCCATGAAGTACTCGGACTTTGATCAAAAAAAAAAAAAAGTACTCGGTCTTAAATCTTTGTGCATGAAGTGCAAAAATATATATATGAGATACCTTAACTCATACTATAAGTATGTTTGGAAAATGGAAACATTAACATAATTGTTTTAATAGTTCTAAGTTAATTTTGACCGAGTTAATCATGTTTCGGCCAAGTTGTTTCTTTCAAGTAAAACTTGTGTGAGCTCATAGAGTTAGTGCTCGTAAAATAAGACTAGTCGGGTACTTGTTAGTTACTGCGGTGAGTATTTGTGTAACTAAGTTTTTTTTAAAAGTAAATGTCTTTTGATTATATGTTTTTTAGCGAGCAATTTTATCGGTTGCACAATTTGCTTGACAATAACTTTACAGATAGTGTTGTGCAGATTTGATCTATGCTTGAAAAATGAAACATATGATTTAAAGGGGTGTTTGGAGAATATGCAGTTTGTGATGAAAGTTGAAGTGGGGAATTATTGATAGTATGGATTGATTTGGCACATATGAAAGAGCAATTTCTCGTTTATGATTTGCTCATGATCTTTTTTATCAGGCCATTACAATGGTTAGTATCTTTGTACCTTGGAGTCCAAATTGGTGTGACTGTACCTATGTTAGTCTCATTGTTTGCTTCAATTTGGCCTTGGGAGGCAATTAGACACCAATGTTTGAATATATAGGATGTCTAATTCAATATGGATGTACCATAAAGTAGGAGCTTCCATTGTGAAGGGTAAATGGTTGGGGGACAATGCATGATGGGTGGAATAGAGATGAGTGAAAGATGATCCTTCTTGGTCCACCCAATGCATTGTCAAGGAGGTTGATGCGTGGGAATTGCACCAGACTTTACCTCTCGAGGGATCTCGAGAAGCTTACAACCCCCACCAGGCAGTGTACCTGATCGTTGTAGTATAGTATAGTGACAAGTACCGGGGGATTGATCGTTCAACTCAGGAATAGTGTCGCTAGGATTAGAAAGCCTAAAAACTAGGTCTAGAGGTGAGGGATGATTCTTTTTGTATTTTTATGTTTTTATGAAAGCAATTAAAAATATCAGTTTTTAGAGGAGTGAGAGGAATTAGTTGCTAATCAACTAACCCAATAACTACGATGCAATCAAAATAAAATAACAAAAATGAAAATAAACTAAATTACTAATGTGGTGTGAACAATATATGGGAGAATTGTGTTTACTTAGATTTCACTACTCCCTAGATATCTTTTACAGGTTAATTACTTGTTATAGTTGCGTGGATGACGGGTTGTATTCCTTAATACCATTCATGGGGTGGCATACTTACTTCCCCAATTCTATATGCTCTTACTTCACTCCTATGTCGAGCCGGCTAAGAAGCTCCTAACATGGGATCACTAGAATTTGCTCATGCATTAAATACAACCATAAAAACCTAGTACACATCGGTTCATGTTTCTTAAGACGTTCAAGCAAGTTACACAATGGAGATCTGCCAGTTTTCTTAAGCCTAACATTGAAATCATTCATCCATTAAAACTATAAACAAGCAATCAACCTATAATCAACATCTAGGTTTCATTACATCTAAGCAAACACGCAATAGATCTAGCCTGGCATGTTAAAATCAAGACAAGTGTAAGATATATTCAAACAACACATAGACATATTGAATGAATTAGAAGAACACTTATCTCAATTGAACATGAAGGATTTCAAGGGGTGAAAACCCTTGAAAATACTGTCACAAACGAGCTAGGGTTTATTAGGTTCGGCCCTAAAATTCTCCACACAAGTTCCTCTCTAATGAATGAAAATTAAAAAAGTATATATAGATTTTAGGAGGTGACGGCGTCAAGAGGAAAATTCTGACGCCGTCATCTCGCCGCCAATAAAGTTCTCGGACTGCCTAGATCCATAGCTGACGCCGTCATGTGTAATTCTGCTCTGGGCCGTCACCATTTTTACTCTTGACGCCATTGTTCTGACGCCGTCACGTTTTCTTTGGGTCGTCATCCATTTTGCTCTTGACGCCGTCATAAAATTCTTCTTGACGCCGTCATCTACTGTTTCCAGCAAGCAAAATTAAGACTTTGCCGTTTTCTTCACTTTTATGCTCCAAAAACGTCCAAAATGCTTCCTTTTCCAGAATTCACTCCCAAAGTACCTAAAATCACAAAAGGAACGATTTAGAGCAATATTTGATCAAATAAATTCCAATTCCAGCTTAAATGACCCCCTAAAAATGGTTCATTTTTCGCCTCATCATATACCCTTACACTTGAGATTTGCTTGTCCTCAAGCAAATGCGCTTTTATTCCAATTAAAATACAAGTTAGGGGTCATTTAACACTAATATAAAAGTAATTACAACAAATAATCGTTCCACTAAAGACCAAAGACAAGCACGGAGGTCATACACTAGCACCTCACAAATAGTGTTTAGATACTCACATCTCTCGGGGTGTAATAAAGTATATATCACAATATGGAAATGGAAAACATCTCTCACTACCTGTCATAACAAAATAGATTACCATAGGCTTGGGAAAGGATCAAACCTCCACCACATGGCGTAAGTAACTAGGATAAACTATCAAAGAGGTCTTTTAAAAGGGTTGTAATGTTAGGTGTAGGAATATGGAATACACGGTTTTGTTGGATATAGGGAATCTTTACTGGTGGCGAGCTAATCATCTTGGTTAATTACATGTACAATATGGCGTTGCTAAGCCAAGACTAGACTCGACTTAAGCTAATAAATGAAAAATAACAAAAATATAAAATAAACATAGAATGAAACGGGATGGTAGTCCGTATGTTTTTTTCTCTTTTCTTTTTCTATTTTTTTTTCTCAATTTTTTTTCGATTTTTTTTTATTTTTTTTTCGATTTTTTTCTTTGCATACACTACACTCTTACCCTACCATCCAAATAATACATCATAGGGAATGAATATTCCCCTTACACTTGAGTTTTTACATACTTTACAATAAACTAATCTAATGACTCGAATTAAGATAATCAAAACACTTTGAGTACTTTTAAAATTAACGCACATATGGGGGTTATAATATTATGTTCTTCCCCATTACTCCATAAAATAAGTACTTTACCCATGAGTCTCAATCGTCCCAAACAATATGTACAAGAATATGACTCGACTTAGCAACCATATAATCAATTAGATAATTAACTAAGGGTTTAAACAAATAACAATAATGCACTAAAGATGAGTGCATACACGGAAGGCTAAGGCGATTTGGGTGTACATTTAAGTGGGGTGTAACAAATTCTTCCTTTAAGTAAGATGCTTAAAGTTAGAAACGAAAAGATAGGCTCGGAGGGGTGTACTAGGGGTTTCGTGTACTAAAAATGAGTACAACGCTGAGGGTGTGGGAAAAATTAATTGACTTAACTAGCCAAGTAATATGATTTAAATGGTCAAGTAATTATGATACGGGTTTAACACAAGGGTGATCCTAATGCCTCTTATCATGTAGTAAATCCTACTACACAAATGTAGTCTCACTAGCGGTCTCGGGATGCATCACTAACGCAAGTTCTAGAATCTAAATGCTACCGATACACTCATAAGCACTAATAGTAAAAACTTTTCCAATCAAATCTAAAGTCGAACCTCACATATTTGGGTGGAAAATTTTTCTGAATGATACGGTTTTGTGCTAGTCATACAATCTCCTATCCATGAGACGCTTGCTATGGCTAAAGTTTCACTCCTAAATGTTGTAAAAAATTTTAAATTTGGCGCTAAAATTACACTAACAAGTATTTCTCTTAGTTTTATTATACATCTACCATCAAACAAACAAACTCGAGCGAAAGTGTATCCTATGAGGTATTATCATTTTACCCTCCCCTTACACTTAGGATGAACATTGTCCCCAATGTTCAAGTAAAGAATGTAAAAGTAAAACAGGTAAAAGAATGAAATCAAATACTCCCCTGATTCGCTCGGTATGGATAGTATGGTAACCAGGTTAGATTTTCCTCCAAGAAAACGAACAATCAAAGCTTCCCTTCCAGAAATATAAATCATCTTCTTGTCATATATAACTTGTTAAACCTGAGAAAACAAACAAGGCAACCTCGCGTAAAATCGGCGGCAATCTATATATAATAACAAATCCTAGAAAACAAAGTAAGATATAATGCTTGTGGAATGATGTTTGCAGATTTCCTGGAGATTATAAAACTAAAGATTCAACAAAAACTTTAAGACTCCGTTAGAAAAACAAAACTGGTAAAATTTCCAGATTTTTACACGTGACGCAGTCAGGAATTTCTTCCTGACGCCGTCAGAAGTGACCTGCAGAAATCCTTATGTTAAGTTTCCAGAAAATTTCTAGAAAAACTTATGTCCTACTTCCTGGAAAATCCTGCAAAATATCATTATGACTCGATACAAGCATTTGACTCTAACAAATACGAATATACATGTCCATTTAATATTGTGGAGAATCATGATCAATTTTGTTTCTTAAAAACATATTTTGGGTTTCCCGTTATGTGATCACCCGTAAAAATTTCCCTATGAATAGTAAAGTTAATCAAAAATTAGTATATCATTAAGTTAATTTATAACGTTTTTACCGATAACAATTTTTTTTTTTATTATTTATTTAAATATGCTATGATCACTACGATACTTAAAAACCTTTTCTCTTCGGAACGATGCTCACACACGCACAACTATAGTCTAATAATCGTGAGAGTATTAAATTTTACCACTTACAAACTTACGTAACATATTTTTATTAAAACGCGTCCGACAACGTAAAAGTCTCACTAATTAAATACTAAACTAATTACTAATTATAATTAATAATTTTTACTAATTATACTTAACACTAAACCGGATTCTTAATTACCCTAAGCCCAATCATATGCTCGGCCTGCTACTATTCCTAAACCCACAACCAAAACAAGCCCAACTTCCATCTTTATTTTGTTTTTCACTCGACTAGGACTTATAGAAACGAGCATGGTACGCTCAAACCCTCCACACGACACCCCCATATTTTTGCACGTACTCATTCCTCTCCTAGCCAACAATTAGGATGTCGAGTTTTAGCTTTTCACGTTGAGTCTAGGCACGTTTTTAAGAGGCAAAGTAAATGTCCCTAAACCGATTTTATAAAATGTCAACTTATGCAAAACTAAACCATTTTCACCCACGATTTCTTCTAAAACCTCCTAAACTTATTTTAAACTCAAATTAAGATTCTAAGTTTGTCAAATTTCCAAAATCCCACAAGCCACGACCAAGGTACAAACCGGTTCACTAGAAAAATGTGTAGTCGACATATATTTCCAAACAAAACAAGTACACCCTTGATTTAAGCATACACATTTCCTTACTTTACTCCATAGTAAAAGAATCTTGGTCCTTTTATACTATACTTTCTTAGTACATTTCGTGTGAATGAATTCCAAGCCCACGTTCACTTTGAAATTTGGTGGAAATCGACACATGAAACCAAAAATATTGAGTGTTAGTACCACCCTTACAAGTTGGACTTTTGAAAACACGTAACCTTCCAATCACATTAAAATTTGGATACTACAACACCCTTAGAACCTTATATATATACGCATGCATGCATGCTACGTTTTCTACACCCATGCAAACTAAAAACTTCACAAAATAATTCTAAGTAAAGAACTAGGAGATAGGTCGAAGCTTTGGGTAGGATAAAAGGAGATTCGAGTGGGTTTAGGAGAAGCTTTGGGTTGTTTGTGAATCTTGGTCGAGCAAACTAACATACTACGTACACATCTCCCTTAGTTCTCGACACTACGTCATTCTTTCCCCACCATTTGGTGTCGTAAGTCTCTATAGACTCATTTCAATTTTTTTTTACATATAATTAGTTGCATTGCATTGTTACACGACACACACAAACGCACCTTATTAATTGAAATCTAGTTAAACGACCTATCTATATTATACGACATTCTATATATTTGACACTCTAAGAAATAAGCTATGTAAAGAATTGAAACTAAAACACAACGTATAACCCATTTTTAAGTACGTTTCTAACGTACCCCAAACCTTTTGAAAAACTCAAATATTTTCTAAGTCTTTTATTTACAAAAAGTCGTCCAAGGCTAGTCCAAAACACGCGTATATTTTTACAAATTACTTAACGAGCATAACTTTTTATTTCACAAACCAATAGACCTCGTGTCACACAATTAATTTCGTATAGAAACTTTGTGATGAAAATCACGTTAAGACTTAGTAATCGAGCCAAAGCAATCGACCAAGAAACGATTTTTGAAAAGTTAAAGTAGTACCGATTGGGCCTTAAGGCCCAATCCTTTCACAATAAGCTAAGGGAATAAGCTGAGGGTATGAGCTTTTGGACAGCTTATTCACGATCAAAATCTTGGCCCAAAGCGAAGCCCAAAAATCCCGTAAGTCCATTGGACCTAAAAGTACTAACGGGCCTTAACTTTTCGTTAATAAGCCCATAGGCTAAACATTAGTCTTTTTGAACTAATAAGCTGTCGAATTAAGCTTAATAAGCTGATTCGAAACTATTTAGAAAAAGAAAACATTAAGTTTTGAAAATATTAATTTTGGACTAGATTTGCAAAAGTTATGAATTTCGGGTCAAAAATGTCAATATTTCAAAGTTTCGTAAAAATGTGTCATTTTGTAAACTTTAGGACAAAAATTGATTTTTATAAACTTTAGGGTGGAAAGTGTAAGAAAAATAAAGTTTTGGACTTAAAATGAAATTATATTAACTTTTGGACTAACGGCGTATCGCTAACACCGTTAGGGTAAAAAGCGTAAACTTTTGAAAATATAAGGATCATATACTAAAATTTATATTTTCATTTTCATCTTCCATTTTTACTAGTTCACGTCACGACGTTACGTTTATTTTCAAACTATTATTTTTATTAAACGTTACGTATTATTTTTCAAACGATTATAACTATTAATTTTACTAAACGTTGCGTATTATTTTTCAAACTATTATTTCTAATATCTTATTAAACGTTACGTCTATTTTCAAACTATTATTATTATTACTATTATTATTAAACATTAAGCATTATTTTAAACCATTATTACTATTTTACGTGATAATTATATATATACATAACTAAACCAAACGTACGACATACTATAAAACCAAAAGCATTAATAAAGATAAATTCACAAATCATGCATTTAAAAACTACTCGCGATTAAAAGATTTAAGACTATCAAACACTGAAAAATTGCCAAATATTATCTAGGTCGTGTGTGGAGCCATTCCCATTTTACAAACTGAGTATCGATATTTTTATTCACTAAACCACTAAGGTGAGTTCATAGCCCACTTTTATAAAACTGTTTTCGTGGGGAGATACATGCTTAAAAACCTGAACACAAGTATTTTCTTATATTATGCCTGAAATTGTTATTGCTTAAGTCCTTTTTTGCCAAAAGCCCCTCATATCATGAGCCTTAGTCACCCAGGAGGTGAACGTAAATAATTGTGGATAGATCTATTAGGGATTGACAATCCCCGTTTGGGAGTTCGAGAAAACAACCAAACGCACTTTATTTGAAATCTAATAGGTTACTGGCAAGGACCTATCCCGAGGGCACCTGTTACCTTAATCCATCGTTACGATGAGATCTGTTAATCGGCTGAGCGTCATGAGCTTAATGCAATAATAAATGATTTTAAACTTATAATTGTAATTCGATGCAATTATCACTATCGCTTGTGTTCAAACTACCAAACTTAAACCTATGAATATCACTCAACTTTTGTTGACTTTTAGCAGGTTTATCTCAGGAAATTAATGCGAAGGAGCTCGAAGCATGGAGAGGGCAGGCATTAACCCTTATAAGGGTGTTAAATAAAATGTCTTGTCATTCGCTTTTAATAACTCATATCTTCTATGATATGTTAAAAACAAATGGAATCACTTTGTATTTTGAAAACTTGCTTTTAAATGAATGATAAACATAATTTTAAAACGTCTCTTCGAGTCGTTTTCTATGACTTGACTTCGATCCTCTAAGTAATACCTCACAAAGTCTTCCGCTGCTCTAGTTGAAATTTAGGGGGTGTTACAGATTGGCATCAGAGCCAAGGTTATAGAGAACCAGGTGTATTTTAAAACGCTGGACTATAACTACACTTTTAAAATGGACCAAAAATTTTATTTTTACAAAAGTCATGTTACGCCCTCCGTGCCTTCGCAGCTCCATCAACGGTTAGAAAATGTTATTTATCATATGCACTTTTTATAATGTTAACGTAGTTTATGATTATATTAATGACTTGCTTTACTATTCGGGATTTTATACAGTACCATGTCGTCATCTTCTTATCCTATCACCCTCTCATCTGACTCAGACTCAGAAACTTCTCTCCATATACCACCACCCCCATCACCTGCCCAAAACCGTAGACATAGGCATGTACACCAACTCCAGATTTACGAGCCAGAACCCTTTGGTAAACCTTTCAGACGATACGGAGGAGGTCCTGTCTGTAAACACACCCCTAGGAAACAAGTGAATGCGACGCTTACCCCACGTATACCACCACCATCTCCACCTCTACCTACTCCACTCGTATCACCACCCCCAGTGATTTTTCCAACCTCGCCTATGACTGGAATTAGGCCATCACCGTCCTCATCCTTCGAGCACCCTAGGACTATCTGACTATCCCCAGTTCCACCAAACACCGTCCTTTACCGATAAACCACCACCGTACCCTTACCAACGCCTGATTCACCAACCATTACCTCACTATCCACTCCACCCCGTAGGAGGCCACGCATTTTAGTTTCATCCCTATCCGACCCCTGTGAGCAAACTGTAACCGAAACTACCTCCCGCCCTAAAACCCGTAGGAGGGTCGATGCTCGAAAATGGTCTTTCTTGCTTCCGATCCTTCAGTACTGGAGATCTCAGGAAGGTGCTCCTAGTTCTAGGGAACTAGGAGAGAGTTCATCCTCAGCTGCCTCTAGGATTCTTCCAGTTACCGGAGAACCCATCCACCATACCATACCCTTACTAGCCGCTAGGATAGCCCGCCATGAGGATCGTTTGGATGACATTGTTAGAGTTATCGATGATTTCCCACTAGAACAGATTGAGGCTATAGGAGAAGATGTAGGAAACCTTGAGATTGGTCAGTTGGCTATGGAGGAGAGCTTTGAGTTGATGAGCACCCATCTGGAGGGGGCCATCGAGACGATACGTACCTTAGGAGGTATTGCTATCATGATGCAAGGAGAGATCGATTCGCAAGATGACGAGATCGACAGGATGAGCATTCAGGTCCTAAACCTGAGGAGTATGATTAGGGACACCCAGGCCAGAGAGAGAGCCAGAGACTTGACTATAGAGACCATGATGACTATGATTGAAGACCTTCAGCGCAGAGTCAGAGATGCACCAGGGAATCCATAGATCTGGGACACATCATTATAGCTAAGGATTATCTTAGCCTGCCAATGTGGCATTAATAAATAAATCTTGTGTTGTTATGTTTTCTTGTAAAACGAATGAACGAGACATTATTAATCTTATGTTGTCAGTTACTTTGTAATATATTGATGTTTATCTATGTTTTCTGTGGTTGTATCTTTATGCGTTGTTGTGTTCTTATATCTATGTTGTCACAGGGCATGTCAGTCTATACAAACCAAACCAAGCATTTATACTTCTATTGTGTGTTGTGAATTATCCAAACATGTCGTGTTGATTATTTATAATGTTATAAATTTTACGCGATAATTTCTCAACATAACGTAGTTATATATGTGATATTGATAGAGCCATGGCTAGGACTAGAAGAGCAACTGCGACTACAACACCCGAAACCGCAACCCCTGTAACCGAAACATCCACATCGACTATGACTCCGGCTGATATCGAGAAAGCAATTGCTGACGGTGTAGCCGCTGGGTTAGAAGCAAATGCGCGAAATAGTGGCACCAGTTTACCACTAGGAGGAAGTGGGACCTCTGTACCCCGCAAGTGTACCTATAAAGATTTTATAGGTTGTCAGCCAACTTTTTACAAGGGTACAGAAGGAGTGACTGGACTTACTCAGTGGTTCGAGTGAACCGAAACAGTATTTCAGAGGAGTGGCTGTTCGGGGGACTGCAAAGTTACCTTTGCTACCGGAACCCTTTTGCAAGATGCTCTGTCTTGGTGGAATTCTATCACTCAGACCATGGGAATGACTGAAGCATTCCAACTCACCTGGACAGAGTTCAAAGCAAAAATACTGAGGAAGTACTGCCCCCGTGCTGAGCTGAGGAAGTTGGAAGATGAGTTTCACGAGTTAACGGTGAAAGGAATTGATCTCAGGACATATAACAGGAGGTTCCAAGAACTATCAGCACTATGCCCCACGATGGTGCCGGATTTCGAAAGAACCCTGGAGAAATATGTTGAGGGACTTCCTCGGAGCATCGAAGGAGATGTTACCTCGTCAAACCCACCAACTCTGGAAGTGGCAATGACCCTTGCTCAGAAGCGGTTGGACCGAGAGGTCAAGTGTAATAAGGAACTCAAGCAAAAGCTTGATGATAAAAGGACCACACACACCAACAGTAGCAACCATTACCACAACAACTCCAACCACAACTCTAGGAGCAACAATCAGAACCGCCATAACAACAACCACCGCAACAGTCAACAGAACCCCGGACAAGAGACTGCCAAGGCATACACTGCCACTGGAAGCGGTGGATATGCGGGTCCAAAACCCCAATGCCACAGGTGCAAGTTACACCACTATGGGCAGTGCACCATTAAGTGAACCAAGTGTTAGAAGGTGGGCCACCAAGCTAAGGAGTGCAAGATCCCCGCTACCGGGAGCAATCTGCAACCCATGACCCCAACATGCTACACTTGTGGAGAAATTGGCCATTACAGGAGCCAATGCACCAAAGGAAGTGGTCAGACAAACAATGCTCATGGGAGGGCCTATGTGATGGGAGAAGGAAATACGTCACAGAACCCAGACGTAGTCACGGGTACGTTCCTACTCAATCATTATAGTGCTAGAGTATTATTTGACTCCGGAGCCGATAAGAGTTTTGTGTCTACTACCTTTGCCCTCTTACTTAACATAGCACCCTCTAAGTTAGATACCGCCTATGATGTAGAAATGGCCAACGGAGATTTAATAGGCATAGACACCGCAATTCAGAATTGCACCATAACCTTAGAAAACGAAACCTTTCCCATCAACCTTCTACCCACACAACTAGGTAGTTTTGATGTCGTCGTCGGAATGGATTGGTTATCCAAAAACCATGCTAGAATCATCTGTGATGAGAGAGCAGTCCATATTCCATTTAACGGTGAAACTCTAGTTATCCAAGGCGATAAGAGTAAACCACGACACGGTATCATCTCGTACATTCGAACGGTGAAATACTTGAATCAAGGGTGTCAAGTATTCATGGTTCGAGTAACGGAAGATAAATCAAAGGAAAAACGACTCGAGGACGTTCCCGTCGTCAAGGAGTTTCCAGAAGTTTTTCCTGATGATTTACCCGGCCTTCCACCTACCCGCCAAGTAGAATTCCAGATAGATCTCGTGCCTGGAGCAGGACCGGTGGCAAGAGCGCCTTATAGGTTAGCCCCGTCCGAGATGAAGGAACTGGCCGAACAACTAGGAGAGTTGTCCGATAAGGGTTTCATCCGACCAAGTTCATCACCTTGGGGAGCTCCAGTCTTATTCGTTAAGAAGAAAGACGGAACTTTCCGAATGTGTATAGACTACCGAGAATTAAACAAATTAACCGTGAAGAATCGGTATCCTCTACCCAGGATTGATGATTTGTTTGATCAACTACAAGGATCGAGTGTCTATTCGAAGATCGATTTGAGGTCAGGGTACCATCAACTAAGAGTTAAGGAGGAAGATATTCCCAAAACAGCTTTTAGGACTCGATACGGACACTTCGAATTCCAAGTGATGCCATTTGGTTTAACCAATGCGCCCGCAGTGTTTATGGATTTGATGAATCGAGTATGTAAACCATACTTAGATAAATTTGTGATTGTATTCATAGATGACATCTTAATCTATTCTCGCAATGAGAAAGAACATGCGGAACACTTGAGGATCATCTTAGAGCTGCTCAAGAGAGAAGAGCTGTATGCGAAGTTCTCTAAGTGTGATTTCTGGATTAGGACTGTACAATTTCTGGGTCATGTTATCGATAGTCAGGGCATCCACGTAGATCCGGCAAAGATTGAGGCCGTTAAGAATTGGGCAGCTCTTACCAACCCTACGGAAATACGCCAATTCTTAGGTCTTGCCGGTTACTACAGGTGATTCATTGAAGGTTTTTCAAAAATCGCCAAGCCTTTGACTGAGTTAACACAAAAGAATAAGAGGTACAGTTGGGAGGAGAAGCAGGAATCGACTTTTCAGTTGTTAAAGAAGAAACTCTGTGAAGCACCGATTTTAGCACTACCGGAAGGAAGTGAAGACTTCGTAGTGTACTGCGACGCGCCGTACCATGGTTTAGGTGTGGTACTGATGCAGAGAGAGAAAGTGATAGCCTATGCATCACGACAACTTAAGACGCATGAAGTAAACTATACAACTCACGATTTGGAATTAGGAGCGGTAGTATTCGCTCTTAAGATATGGAGACACTATCTGTACGGCACCAAGTGCACGGTATACACAGATCACAAGAGTCTTCAACATATCCTAGATCAAAAGGAGTTGAATATGAGGCAACGTCGATGGTTAGAATTGCTTAGCGACTACGATTGTGAGATTCGCTACCATCCGGGAAAAGCGAACGTCGTGGCAGACGCTTTAAGCAGGAAAGAATGAATAAAACCTCTTAGGGTTAGGTCATTGGGAATGACGGTTTATTCGCCTCTTCCATCGCAAATACTACAAGTACAATCCGAAGCTCTTCGAGAAGAGAACAGACCAAATGAGAGAATCTACGGCATGCCGGAGAATTCAAATGGTTTTGTGAAGAGTTCGAACGGAATGCTTTGCTTTAAGGATAGAAGTTGGGTTCCACTCTATGGAGGATTACGTGACCTCATCATGCATGAGTCGCACAAATCAAAGTACTCCATCCACCCAGGTTCCGACAAGATGTACCAGGATCTTAAGGAACTCTATTGGTGGCTAAACATGAAAGCCGACATAGCAGAGTATGTCGGAAAATGTTTGACGTGTGCGAGAGTGAAAGCAGAGTATCAGAAACCATCAGGATTGTTGGTACAACCCGAACTTCCCATGTGGAAATGGGAACGGATTACAATGGACTTCATCACCAAACTACCCAAGACGTCAACAGGATATGATACCATATGGGTCATCGTTGATCGTCTCACCAAATCCGCCCACTTTCTGCCTATTAAAGAAACCGACGAAATGAATACACTTTCACAGTTGTACTTGAAAGAGATTGTTACTCGGCATGGAGTGCCTATCTCAATCATCTCTGATCGAGATAGTCGATTTACGTCTCATTTCTGGAAATCTTTGCAGAAAGCCTTAGGTACTAAGTTAGACATGAGCACAGCTTACCACCCATAGACCGATGGTCAAAGTGAGAGAACCATCCAAACCTTAGAAGACATGCTCTGAGCATGTGTGATCGACTTTGGAAAAGGTTGGGACAAACACTTACCATTGGTAGAATTTTCGTACAATAATAGTTACCACACTAGTATTAAGGCAGCCCCATTCGAAGCACTGTATGGAAGAAAGTGCCGATCACTCGTTTGTTGGGCCGAAGTAGGTGACGTACAACTCACCGGGCCCGAACTCATTCATGAGACAACGGAGAAAATAGTTAAGATAAAACAACGGCTGCAAGCTGCAAGAGATAGGCAGAAAAGCTATGCCGACATAAGACGAAAATCTATGGAATTTCAGGTTGGAGATAGGGTAATGTTGAAAGTTTCTCCTTGGAAAGGAATGATACGCTTTGGAAAGCGTGGAAAGTTAAACCCTAGATACATCGAACCATTTAGCATCCTAGAACGGATTGGACCAGTGGCATATAAGTTAGAGTTGCCAGAAGAACTTAGCCGAGTACACCCTACCTTCCACGTGTCAAACCTTAAGAAGTGTTTATCCGATGAATCTCTAGTGATCCCACTCAAAGAGATTCAACTCGACGATAAACTTGTCTTTACGGAAGAACTAGTAGAAATCATGGATAGGGAAGTCAAACGATTAAAACAAAACCGCATTCCCATAGTCAAGGTTAGATGGAACTCTAAGCGAGGACCAGAATACACTTGGGAACGCGAGGACCAAATTCGTGCCAAATATCCCCATCTATTTTCTTAGACACCCCTGACGACCATCTTAGACTAGAATTCCGGGACGGAATTCAGAATGAGGGGTAGGTACTGTGATCACCCATAAAAATTTCCCTATGAATAGTAAAGTTAATAAAAAATTAGTATATCATTACGTTAATTTATAACGTTTTTACCGATAACAAATTTTTTTTTATTATTTATTTAAATATGCTATGATCACTACGATACTTAAAAACCTTTTCTCTTCGGAACGATGCTCACACACGCACCACTATAGTCTAATAATCGCGAGAGTATTAAATTTTACCACTTACAAACTTACGTAACATATTTTTATTAAAACGCGTCCGACAACGTAAAAGTCTCACTAATTAAATACTAAACTAATTACTAATTATAATTAATAATTTTTACTAATTATACTTAACACTAAACCGGATTCTTAATTACCCTAAGCCCAATCATATGCTCGGCCTGCTACTATTCCTAAGCCCACAACCAAAACAAGCCCAACTTCCATCTTTATTTTGTTTTTCACTCGACTAGGACTTATAGAAACGAGCATGGTACGCTCAAACCCTCCACACGACACCCCCATATTTTTGCACGTACTCATTCCTCTCCTAGCCAACAATTAGGATGTCGAGTTTTAGCTTTCACGTTGAGTCTAGGCACGTTTTTAAGAGGCAAAGTAAATGTCCCTAAACCAATTTTATAAAATGTTAACTTATGCAAAACTAAACCATTTTCACCCACGATTTCTTCTAAAACCTCCTAAACTTATTTTAAACTCAAATTAGGATTCTAAGTTTGTCAAATTTCCAAAATCCCACAAGCCACGACCAAGGTACAAACCGGTTCACTAGAAAAATGTGTAGTCGACATATATTTCCAAACAAAACAAGTACACCCTTGATTTAAGCATACACATTTCCTTACTTTACTCCATAGTAAAAGAATCTTGGTCCTTTTATACTATACTTTCTTAGTACATTTCGTGTGAATGAATTCCAAGCCTACGTTCACTTTGAAATTTGGTGGAAATCAACACATGAAACCAGAAACATTGAGTGTTAGTACCACCCTTACAAGTTGGACTTTTGAAAACACGTAACTTTCCAATCACATTAAAATTCGGATACTACAACACCCTTAGAACCTTATATATATACGCATGCATGCATGCTACGTTTTCTACACCCATGCAAACTAAAAACTTCACAAAATAATTCTAAGTAAAGAACTAGGAGATAGGTCAAAGCTTTGGGTAGGATAAAAGGAGATTCGAGTGGGTTTAGGAGAAGCTTTGGGTTGTTTGTGAATCTTGGTCGAGCAAACTAACATACTACGTACACATCTCCCTTAGTTCTCGACACTACGTCATTCTTTCCCCACCATTTGGTGTCGTAAGTCTCTATAGACTCATTTCAATTTTTTTTACATATAATTAGTTGCATTGCATTGTTATACGACACACACAAACGCACCTTATTAATTGAAATCTAGTTAAACGACCTATATATATTATACGACATTCTATATATTTGACACCCTAAGAAATAAGCTATGTAAAGAATTGAAACTAAAACACAACGTATAACCCATTTTTAAGTACGTTTCTAATGTACCCCAAACCTTTTGAAAAACTCAAATATTTTCTAAGTCTTTTATTTACAAAAAGTCGTCCAAGGCTAGTCCAAAACACGCGCATATTTTTACAAATTACTTAACGAGCATAACTTTTTATTTCACAAACCAATAGACCTCGTGTCACACAATTAATTTCGTATAGAAACTTTGTGATGAAAATCACGTTAAGACTTAGTAATCGAGCCAAAGCAATCGACCAAGAAACGATTTTTGAAAAGTTAAAGTAGTACCGATTGGGCCTTAAGGCCCAATCCTTTCACAATAAGCTAAAGGAATAAGCTGAGGGTATGAGCTTTTGGACAGCTTATTCACAATCAAAATCTTGGCCCAAAGCGAAGCCCAAAAACCCCGTAAGTCCATTGGACCTAAAAGTACTAACGGGCCTTAACTTTTCGTTAATAAGCCCATAAGCTAAACATGAGTCTTTTCGAACTAATAAGCTGTCGAATTAAGCTTAATAAGCTGATTCGAAACTATTTAGAAAAAGAAAACATTAAGTTTTGAAAATATTAATTTTGGACTAGATTTGCAAAAGTTATGAATTTCGGGTCAAAAATGTCAATATTTCAAAGTTTCGGAAAAATGTGTCATTTTGTAAACTTTAGGACAAAAATTGATTTTTATAAAATTTAGGGTGGAAAGTGTAAGAAAAATAAAGTTTTGGACTTAAAATGAAATTATATTAACTTTTGGACTAACGGCGTAACGCTAACGCCGTTAGGGTAAAAAGCGTAAACTTTTGAAAATATAAGGATCATATACTAAAATTTATATTTTCATTTTCATCTTCCATTTTTACTAGTTCACGTCACGACGTTACGTTTATTTTCAAACTATTATTTTTATTAAACGTTACGTATTATTTTTCAAACTATTATAACTATTAATTTTACTAAACGTTACGTATTATTTTTCAAACTATTATTTCTAATATCTTATTAAACGTTACGTCTATTTTCAAACTATTATTATTGATTCGCCTCAAACGGTCAGATAATTATTGATCAGCCACTTGTGAATGGCCAACTGTAATAGTCAAACAGCTGAGGCAAACGCTTCCGTGAAATACAGTGTTTTCCCGGGTCGTAATGTCCCAACGAGGTGTGCGATATGTTATTAAAAACGAATCTGTGATCGAGTGAATGTGAACAGGAAAGGTATAAAGTGTGTGTGTGTGTGATTACCTAGGGTTTTATAACTTAAATAAACTATCTTAACGATTACGTGAAACCTAAATATCTAAAACGTTAAAACGTACACCAATTTAAAATCAGAAGCGCCTGCGTACTGAGAAAAAGGTGAGTTTTAAGAAAAATAAACTATAGGGGTTAAAAATGAAAATTCTATAAACTTAAACTTAAAATAAAATTAAATTAAAAAGAAAACTATATTTTAGATTATTTTATTATTTATTATTAATTATTTAATTAAAAACTATTTAACTATTTAATTAAAACTAAAAATTATAAATACTACAAATTAAACTAAAAACTTGTAAAAATAATTTCTAAACTTAAAAATGAACTTGAAGAAAGTATAAAAAATAAAAATAAATCTTTTTGTCTTTTTATGAATTTTCTATTAATTAAAAACTATTTATATTAATTATACTAATTAAAATATTTTAAATTACAAATATTACTAAATTAACTTAAAAAATTATGGAAAAATTTATAAAACTATTTTATAACTTATAAAAGCTATAAAAAATATAAAAACTATGTGTTACTTTGTAAAAATTAATTATACTATTTAAAAATTACTTATTAATTAATTACTAATAAAACTATTATTAATTATAATAAATACTAAATTACAAAACAAAAATCTGAGAAAATTATTAAAATTACTTTAACCTAAGAGGAAATTAATAAAAATATAAAAACACAACTTTCTTAATTAAAATCTAAAAATGAAAATGAAAATTAAATTAAATTAAATAGAAACTATCACTTATTTTTATATTGTTTTTTTCTTGATTTTTCTTTTACCAATCTATATTATACTTAAAAATAAATAACTTTTGTAAAAACAAATATTTTATAAGCTAAAATTAAGCACTGTGGAAGCTTATTGCTACCACAGTTGACTTTTGTTGACTGAAAAGGCAAATAAGCTCAAATGAGCTTATGTGGGACCCACTATGGATAAATCTGGTCCTAATAAGTACTTTGGACTTGTATAAACTCAATTTTACCAAATAAGCTCAGTAGATAAGCTAATAGGTAAAAATAAGCTATTCCAAAAACTAAATTCAACACAGAATGGGGACAGAGTTCAAGGGTAAAACTAAGTGGGGTCCACAGAGATTCAGGTCAAACAAAAGGTCAAATACTACTCCCTGGTAGGAGGGGGGTTGGGAGAACCTAATTTGGAGGTGTGGGGCCCACTGTGGTGGTCACAAAACCACCACAAAGTGAGTGGTGTGGGTGAGTCTGTTGGTGTGCAGGGCACACCCTTGCCCTGCAAGTGAGTTTGGGAGTGAGTGGGGCCCAGTAGAAAATTCCTAAAAATATGATAACTATGGGAACTTGAACTAGAGCTGGTAGAGTATAAGTCCACAAAAGCTCAAAGCTTGAATCCTATTCCTAAATTCTATAAAAATCCCACTATTTTTGGAAAAACCTGAGAAGTGCAATTTTGACTTTTGATAGAACTTTGCTAGTTTGACTTATTTGAGTTTCCAATGAGCTTAACTGATTAAATAAGTTAATATAAGCTATATTTAACCTAAATTAAGCTAAACCTACAACTTATAAGCTAATTGTGTGAGTTTATGGGCCAACTGCCCATACAGTTAACAGATAAGCAATCTTTTTGTAGATTTTGACTTTTTTATATTATGACCACTAATTTTATGTTCTAACTAGTCTAATATTACCTAATGAATCATGTTCTAACCAGTTTTAACAACAGAAACAACAAGAGTTTAGCAGACAGTCTTAAACCAAACACCCCTATATTAGACAGTTACTCTAAAACTTTTAATAATTGAACTACAAATATGATTTTAAGACTTAAAACAGATCTAATAAACTTAATTAAAACTATATGAACTAAATTTACACTATAAAAACAATAAAAATAAATAAAGTAAGTAATTTGGAACTTGCTTACAAATTATGATCAAGGCAGAAACAAAGAACCCAAGGACTGTGAACCACCTAACAACCTTCCACAAGGTTTCTAATACCAAAAAAATCTAGAACACACCCTGCTCAATCCTTCTTCTTGTTCTTCCCTCTATTTTTTTATTTTTCTTTATTTAATTTATTATTTTTGGTATTTTCTTATTTATAGCTAAACATATAATTAAAGTATTCTAAAACTTATATGAGCTTTGTCAGAGCTTATATGAGCTTATGCAAAGCCTTAACAACAACTAACAACAACAGTTGAGCTTTTTGTAATTTTTGAAATAAGGAAAAAATTGCATAACTGAGATACACAATGAAACTTGAAATTAACTTTAATTAAAAAGTGAATTACATGAAACTAACTGAGAACAAGTGTTTCAAACTGAAAGTAACAACTAGAGATTATTCTACACTACATACGATTAAATTAAGCTAAAACTAAACTAATACTTCATCACCACAACTTCTTTTCCTTTTTGTAGAGTTTTTCTGAGCTTGTGGGACCCACTGGGTCATTTCCCACCAATCCCCAGCCGTTGGATTGGTCTGAGTAATCCACATCGTTTAAAAGTCTTTTTGGCGCCAAAAGTCCAAGGGACAACTGTGGTTGCGTGAAGAGGGTATTAGGGGTTTTGGAAAGTTGTGGAGGTGGAGGATAGTGGATAGGATGAGTGGGGAGCAAGGTGGAAGTGAAACCGGTGAGGTGGAGGGTGGTTTTGGGTTGCAGTGGTGGAGATGGTGGTTTGGGAGGGAAAAGGTGAAGGGTGGTATTGGTCAAAACGGGGCGTTGACCCGTTTTTATAACTAAGGGTGTGGGCTGGTTATGGATTTGGGCCAAAAGAATAGGTGGGCTGAGGGTGTATGTGTTTGGATTGGATTTGTGGTTTTGGGTATTAATATTTAGGATCCGTTTGGTTATATAGAAATTACAAGGACCAAATTTGTAATTTAGGAAAATTATAGGGACTGAAAATGTGATAATTCCAAAGTTCACATAAGGACCTAATTTGTCACATGTGAATAGTACAAGGGTATTTTTGATATTTTTCAATTTTTTAAATACCCGGGTACTAAAATTGACAAAACTGAAACTCCAGGGACTTAACATGTAATTTTCTGATTTTGAAGGGCTAAACCTGTAAATATCACACAGTTAACATAAAGGACCAATTATGTCATTTAAGAATAGTATAAGGTTTATTTTGATTATTTTCTTATTTTTAAAACCTTAGGGACTAATTTTGACACTTTTCAAACTTGAGGGACCAAAGTTGTAACTTTGTGAATTATAACTTCAAAGGACTTTTCCTTACAACTTATGAATCCCAAGGACCTAAAATGATATTTGTACAAGTTTTTAGTAACCAGGGACTAGTTTTGCCAATTTGTCAAAGTTCAGGGACTGAAACTGTAAATTAAGTATACTTTGTATGTTTTTCATCAGTTTTCATCCTTTTTGCACTTATAACACCTAAAAACACATTTTGATGATAATTCCTGTATTATGAGGCAAATCTGTATGTTTTCATATGTTTTTGTAGCCTAAATGTGATAGAAATGATGAGTATTTAGACACTCATCAATCCCCCACACTAAACTATTGCTAGTCCCTAGCAATCTATTGAGAAAAACTTAATGGATTTGAAAAACTCTTTACCAAAAGCCATCACTTCTGGAGTAGCCAGGTGTAAGAACTGTGGCACACCTAATAACCGCGTGATTTTGAGCAAACCACCAGCTGTCAACGGATTTGATTTGTCTTTACCAAAAGCCGTTTGCTTCTGGACTAGCCAACTCTTGATGGAATAGTCAACATCTTGGTGAGCTGATTACCAATTATGGATTTTCCACAGCCTTTACCACAAGCCATAATCTTGCGGGCTAGCCAACTCATTCGCTTTATGGGATATGGGGAGTTGAGGAACCATACAATTTTTGGCAAATTGCAAGCCATAAACGGGTTTGAGTTATCTTTACCGAGAACCGTTTGCTCCTGGATTAGCCAATCCTTATGTGGGTTAGACATGGCGGATTGATAACCATTTATTGCGTTCTAAGTGAGAAAATTTTTTAAAATTTGGGCTAAAATGGGGGTTCTTGATGGAACATGTGTTAAATTCGTTAGAATAACGAATCTCCCCCCACACTTAGAATTGAATATTGTCCTCAATATTCAAAGTACCGGGTGTTAAACCAACACTTAGAACGTAAGAAGAAAATATTCCATAGCCTTTATTTAAGATGTATATACATACAATTATTTTTTTAGATAAAACTTCTTAAATAGAAGCTATCACTATATTTACATTTTTTTTAGAGGATATATATATATATATAACATGTGGGGCATCTCCCCCACACTAGGGTGAAACATGGGTGAAAACCTATGTACATGCTACTGTTTTGGATTTCCGAGTCGCTAGCTTGACTCGACCCCGAATTAATTTGTCCATGGGGAAGTAAGTGGAAGAGACAATCTCAATCGGACTTTCATTCAAGATGTTTGGATAAACATTTGAAGCACGTGAAAGTTCCACACCGATGAGATATAATGACACCCGGCTCATAATTTATAAATGAGAATGCCGGGGTCAAAGATTATATCTTCATTCCCGAAGGAGTGAAGAACAGGATAGGGAACAGAATATATGAAGAAAAGAAAGAAAGTCATGATGAAAATCATAACTAACTCCTCATCTTCAATAGGAAAATTCATTGTTTCATGAATCTCCTCGTTTAAGCTCGTTTGATCAAGACATATTATGGGTATGTCTAGATCAAAATAGAAATTTTCATACTCCGGTGGAGATATGATATGAGGGAGTTCACCGGAGAATTCCTCAAAGGTGAATGATTCGTATTCGGGATTGATTTGAGTGAGTTCATTGGGGAACTCCTCAAAAGTAAATGATTCATATACGGGAAGAGAATTATAAGAATGAGAAGTGGTGATACCACTTATCTTCTCTTCCGTATGATCAAAATGGAACGTTTGCAATTCCGAAATAGAATCATTGATCAAAATCTCACTATCCTTGACGGGGATAGGAGATGAAATAGGCTTTTCATTAAAAGCCTCGATTCTAGAAATGAGAAGATTAGCATTTAATAATGTAAGACGAAGAGCTTCGTCTTGGATAATTTCTTCCTCATTCTCTTCTTCTGAGTTGACAAGCTCAGAAGGTAATTCCCCCACATAACTTATGTCTCCACAAGATAAAGAATTGTTCTCATCAGAATCAGAGAACATCTCAATATGATCATTTGGAAAGACAAGAGGGGGAGGGATATCACACATATGTTCAAGAATTCCCTGTGACTCTCTTGGGATTGAGACAAGGTTCTCAACACTAGACTTTATGAATTCGTCCGATTCCTTTGCAGGAACAGTGTCAAGATGCTCGTCCCCCATGCTCAGAGAGTGAGTGGGAACCTCGGGTGTGATAACATCATACTTAGGGAGATGAGAAGGACTGGCAGTAATGGATTCTACAAGTTCCATTATTTCTACTGCTGGAGATTCAGTTATATTCTTTTCTTCCTGTATATGCATGGAAGGAGTCTCAACTGATGAACATGATGAGGTATCATCACTTTCATCATCCTCATAGAAGAGAGCAGCATTTTGAAATTTGATGCGTGTTATAGCTGCGTGTTCTAAGACTAATAATTCTTCCATGCTTCTTTCGTCTCTAGCTGCATGTTTTTCAGCAAGTAATTCCGTGATAGATTTATCACGAGAATATGGAATTATTGGAAACTGTGGGGGTGTGAATGTGTCAAAACCGGATGTATTAGAACTAGAACAATGTTCAGGTTTATAATACGGTTGACATTTAAAATCATCATGAGGACCCCCACAATGTACACAAGAAAAACTTGGTGCATTGTGAAACGACATATTAGCTAACTCCTCTCTAATGTTTTTAAGTTTTTCAAGAACCTCTAGACAAGGGTCTTGCTGGTTTTGAGGAGTTGCTTGGTTCATTTGGTATTGTGGAGGTGGGTCTTGAAATGGATAGTCGTAATTGTTACAAGGAAATGGATTCCTTGTTTGACAATCAGAGCTAAAGTGTGGACCTCCACAGTACTCACAACAGTTAAACTGTTGAGTCTGGCTTGGTGTATTTTGATACGAAGCATCATTGATATTTGGATAATATGATTCTTGCTCGTATGAATGTGATGGGTAGTTGGAAAAATTTGAGGAGTAGTTGAATGAGTTTTGATTAGGATCATAAGCAAATGAATTACTCGATCCACAAAACAAACAACTCCCGTTTTGAATATCATTACCACATTGTTCACATGTACACCAACGACATGGAAAACCAAAAAGCGGTTCACCACAACCGACACAAGGGACAAAATCTGGAGGTAGGACAAGTGGTGTGCTCTGAGAGCTAGCAATTTCCACCACTTCCGTTATGGTCTCGGGTTTTTGTTTTTGATAATTGTAAAGATTAGGCAAATCGTTCTTTTCAGTAATTGCCCTAAGCTCTGTACGTTTGCTTGACAAACTTTTAACTGTAAACCGTGAAAGATCAGGATTGATTCTTGAAGGTTTAGGAGCATTTGTGAGCTCAGGTTTTTGGACAACCGTGGTTTGGACGTATTTAGCACCTCCATCGTCAGAGGAAAGTACAAGGTCCTTTGTCACCTCGGTTTCATGATCTCTTTCCCTCACCGGAGAGGGAATAGGAATCGAAGGTCCATCATAATCAACACGACATCTCAACATTTTTGACCAGGCCGTAAGTTTTTCAACTTTGCTTTTAAAGGCCCTTTGTTCAAAGAAATCGTCATCGAGAGATGCCATTAGAATCAATTACGGGATAAGTGGAAGAAGGTAGAATCAAAGGGTTTTGGGGATGAGAAATGAATAATCAAATAGGTAGGGGTGTAAAGGTGAATATTTTTGTGTTTTGTTTTATAAAAATATGGATAAAAGATGGTTAATATACAATGGATGTATATCCAGATTCACTAATATGCAAAATCGTTTAGAATAAGCGCACAACCTCCCCGGCAGCGGCGCCAAATTTTGATTCACCTCAAACGGTCAGATAATTATTGATCAGCCACTTGTGAATGGCCAACTGTAATAGTCAAACAGCTGAGGCAAATGCTTCCGTGAAATACAGTGTTTTCCCGGGTCGTAATGTCCCAACGAGGTGTGCGATATGTTATTAAAAACGAATCTGTGATCGAGTGAATGTGAACAGGAAAGGTATAAAGTGTGTGTGTGTGTGTGATTACCTAGGGTTTTATAACTTAAAATGACTTAAATAAACTATCTTAACGATTACGTGAAACCTAAATATCTAAAACGTTAAAACGTACACCAATTTAAAATCAGACGCGACTGCGTACTGAGAAAAATAAACTATAGGGGTCAAAAATGAAAATTCTATAAACTTAAACTTAAAATAAAATTAAATTAAAAAGAAAACTATATTTTAGATTATTTTATTATTTATTATTAATTATTTAATTAAAAACTATTTAACTATTTAATTAAAACTAATTTAATTTAAACTAAAAATTATAAATACTACAAATTAAACTAAAAACTTGTAAAAATAATTTCCAAACTTAAAAATGAACTTGAAGAAAGTATAAAAAATAAAAATAAATCTTTTTGTCTTTTTATGAATTTTCTATTAATTAAAAACTATTTATATTAATCATACTAATTAAGCTATTTTAAATTACAAATATTACTAAATTAACTTAAAAGATTATGGAAAAATTTATAAAACTATTTTATAACTTATAAAAGCTATAAAAAATATAAAAACTATGTGTTACTTTGTAAAAATTAATTATGCTATTTAAAACTTACTTATTAATTAATTACTAATAAAACTATTATTAATTATAATAAATACTAAATTACAAAACAAAAATCTGAGAAAATTATTAAAATTACTTTAACCTAAGAGGAAATTAATAAAAATATAAAAACACAACTTTCTTAATTAAAATCTAAAAATGAAAATTAAAATTAAATTAAATTAAATTAAATAGAGACTATCACTTATTTTTATATTGTTTTTTTCTTGATTTTTCTTTTACCAATCTATATTATACTTAAAAATAAATAACTTTTGTAAAAACAAATATTTTATAAGCTAAAATTAAGCACTGTGGAAGCTTATTGCTACCACAGTTGACTTTTGTTGACTGAAAAGGCAAATAAGCTCAAATGAGCTTATGTGGGACCCACTATGGATAAATCTGGTCCTAATAAGTACTTTGGACTTGTATAAGCTCAATTTTACCAAATAAGCTCAGTAGATAAGCTAATAGGCAAAAATAAGCTATTCCAAAAACTAAATTCAACACAGAATGGGGACAGAGTTCAAGGGTAAAACTAAGTGGGGTCCACAGAGATTCAGGTCAAACAAAAGGTCAAATACTACTCCCTGGTAGGAGGGGGGTTGGGAGAACCTAATTTGGAGGTGTGGGGCCCACTGTGGTGGTCACAAAACCACCACAAAGTGAGTGGTGTGGGTGAGTCTGTTGGTGTGCAGGGCACACCCTTGCCCTGCAAGTGAGTTTGGGAGTGAGTGGGGCCCAGTAGAAAATTCCTAAAAATATGATAACTATGGGAACTTGAACTAGAGCTGGTAGAGTATAAGTCCACAAAAGCTCAAAGCTTGAATCCTATTCCTAAATTCTATAAAAATCCCACTATTTTTGGAAAAACCTGAGAAGTGCAATTTTGACTTTTGATAGAACTTTGCTAGATTGACTTATTTGAGTTTCCAATGAGCTTAACTGATTAAATAAGTTAATATAAGCTATATTTAACCTAAATTAAGCTAAACCTACAACTTATAAGCTAATTGTGTGAGTTTATGGGCCAACTGCCCAAACAGTTAACAGATAAGCAATCTTTTTGTAGATTTTGACTTTTTTATATTATGACCACTAATTTTATGTTCTAACTAGTCTAATATTACCTAATGAATCATGTTCTAACCAGTTTTAACAACAGAAACAACAAGAGTTTAGCAGACAGTCTTAAACCAAACACCCCTATATTAGACAGTTACTCTAAAACTTTTAATAATTGAACTACAAATATGATTTTAAGACTTAAAACAGATCTAATAAACTTAATTAAAACTATATGAACTAAATTTACACTATAAAAACAATAAAAATAAATAAAGTAAGAAATTTGGAACTTGCTTACAAATTATGATCAAGGCAGAAACAAAGAACCCAAGGACTGTGAACCACCTAACAACCTTCCACAAGGTTTCTAATACCAAAACAATCTAGAACACACCCTGCTCAATCCTTCTTCTTGTTCTTCCCTCTATTTTTTTATTTTTCTTTATTTAATTTATTATTTTTGGTATTTTCTTATTTATAGCTAAACAGATAATTAAAGTATTCTAAAACTTATATGAGCTTTGTCAGAGCTTATATGAGCTTATGCAAAGCCTTAACAACAACTAACAACAACAGTTGAGCTTTTTGTAATTTTTGAAATAAGGAAAAAATTGCATAACTGAGATACACAATGAAACTTGAAATTAACTTTAATTAAAGAGTGAATTACATGAAACTAACTGAGAACAAGTGTTTCAAACTGAAAGTAACAACTAGAGATTATTCTACACTACATACGATTAAATTAAGCTAAAACTAAACTAATACTTCATCACCACAGCTTCTTTTCCTTTTTGTAGAGTTTTTCTGAGCTTGTGGGACCCACTGGGTCATTTCCCACCAATCCCCAGCCGTTGGATTGGTCTGAGTAATCCACACCGTTTAAAAGTCTTTTTGGCGCCAAAAGTCCAAGGGACAACTGTGGTTGCGTGAAGAGGGTATTAGGGGTTTTGGAAAGTTGTGGAGGTGGAGGATAGTGGATAGGATGAGTGGGGAGCAAGGTGGAAGTGAAACCGGTGAGGTGGAGGGTGGTTTTGGGTTGCAGTGGTGGAGATGGTGGTTTGGGAGGGAAAAGGTGAAGGGTGGTATTGGTCAAAACGGGGCGTTGACCCGTTTTTATAACTAAGGGTGTGGGCTGGTTATGGATTTGGGCCAAAAGAATAGGTGGGCTGAGGGTGTATGTGTTTGGATTGGATTTGTGGTTTTGGGTATTAATATTTAGGATCCGTTTGGTTATATAGAAATTACAAGGACCAAATTTGTAATTTAGGAAATTATAGGGACTGAAAATGTGATAATTCCAAAGTTCACATAAGGACCTAATTTGTCACATGTGAATAGTACAAGGGTATTTTTGATATTTTTCAATTTTTTAAATACCCGGGTACTAAAATTGACAAAACTGAAACTCTAGGGACTTAACATGTAATTTTCTGATTTTGAAGGGCTAAACCTGTAAATATCAAACAGTTAACATAAAGGACCAATTATGTCATTTAAGAATAGTATAAGGTTTATTTTGATTATTTTCTTATTTTTAAAACCTTAGGGACTAATTTTGACACTTTTCAAACTTGAGGGACCAAAGTTGTAACTTTGTGAATTATAACTTCAAAGGACTTTTCCTTACAACTTATGAATCCCAAGGACCTAAAATGATATTTGTACAAGTTTTTAGTAACCAGGGACTAGTTTTGCCAATTTGTCAAAGTTCAGGGACTGAAACTGTAAATTAAGTATATTTTGTATGTTTTTCATCAGTTTTCATCCTTTTTGCACTTATAACACCTAAAAACACATTTTGATGATAATTCCTGTATTATGAGGCAAATCTGTATGTTTTCATATGTTTTTGTAGTCTAAATGTGATAGAAATGAAGAGTATTTAGACACTCATCAATTATTATTACTATTATTATTAAACATTAAGCATTATTTTAAACCATTATTACTATTTTACGTGATAATTATATATATACATAACTAAACCAAACGTACGACATACTATAAAACCAAAAGCATTAATAAAGATAAATTCACAAATCATGCATTTAAAAACTACTCGCGATTAAAAGATTTAAGACTATCAAACACTGAAAAATTGCCAAATATTATCTAGGTCGTGTGTGGAGCCGTTCCCATTTTACAAACTGAGTATCGATATTTTTATTCACTAAACCACTAAGGTGAGTTCATAGCCCACTTTTATAAAATTGTTTTCGTGGGGAGATACATGCTTAAAAACCTGAACACAAGTATTTTCTTATATTATGCCTGAAATTGTTATTGCTTAAGTCCCTTTTTGCCAAAAGCCCCTCATATCATGAGCCTTAGTCACCCAGGAGGTGAACGTAAATAATTGTGGATAGATTGGGAGTTCGAGAAAACAACCAAACGCACTTTATTTGAAATCTAATAGGTTACTGGCAAGGACCTATCCCGAGGGCACCTGTTACCTTAATCCATCGTTATGATGAGATCTGTTAATCGGCTGAGCGTCATGAGCTTAATGCAATAATAAATGATTTTAAACTTATAATTGTAATTCGATGCAATTATCACTATCGCTTGTGTTCAAACTACCAAACTTAAACCTATGAATATCACTCAACTTTTGTTGACTTTTAGCATGTTTATCTCAGGAAATTAATGCGAAGGAGCTCGAAGCATGGAGAGGGCATTAACCCTTATAAGGGTGTTAAATAAAATGTTTTGTCATTCGCTTTTAATAACTCATATCTTCTATGATATGTTAAAAACAAATGGAACCACTTTGTATTTTGAAAACTTGCTTTTAAATGAATGATAAACATAATTTTAAAATGTCTCTTCGAGTCGTTTTCTATGACTTGACTTCGATCCTCTAAGTAATACCCCACAATCTTTTGCAAAATACCTTTATATGACTTGACTTCGATCCTCTAATTTTAAAATGTCTTTAGGGGGTGTTACACCTTACACTTATCTTTTGCAAAATACCTTTATATGAAGTTAAGACGAAGTTAAACAACAAAATATAGCATTTTCACAATTTTATTTTGAAACATGATCTACCAACAATAAAAATAAAGCATGCATACGGAAGCAAATAACAATCAAATAAATAAAAATCACACAAAGCATGAGTTGCCCCCCAAGAAGCGTTTGTTTTTGTTCGAGTCACGAGCCTGACTCTACCCTTATTTAACGGAAATAGGGGAGGTTTTCCCTACACTTAGGATTAAGTGCGGGTGGAAGTAGCGATACACACCCTTAGGGTGGAAATATGCCACGTGAGGAAAAAGTGGTGGATGGATTATATGCTCAAAGATGTGTGCTCCTATCGTCATAACCTTACCTAATTCAATTGGGTTAATTGGTGGATTAAGATTTTCTCCTAGAAAGGGATCATTTTCTATCAACTTCGAGAGACTCCTAGTTGGGGATCCATCTTGACCTAATAAACCCAGTTTAAACCCATAATGTTTCTTGTGATCAATTATAAATGGGTGATGTAAGCATGTAAGGTCATTTTCCACTCCCATATTGGCTTCCTCTATACAAGGCTTAGAGTCCACTACCTTTATCCTAAGACTACCCGGACCATATGGTTTGATGGGTGGATCGGAACCTATTTTAATTACTAAATTCACATTGAACGATGGAAGATTAGGTAATGGTTTTGGTTGAGGCTCCGGTTCATCAAAACTGGGAACTTCCTTAGAACTAAAAGAAAGGTCATCACTAAAAGTATTCAAACCTATATCCTCTAGTGGTGTTTGGTACAAGGGTTCTACCTCTATTGGGGCTCCTATAGTCTCTTCTACTTCTTCCGGGTAAGTCACGGGTGGTGTATATTCCTCAATTGATGGTGGGAGTTGTGGGGTACTTTATAGGTGTGTGTTATTTACCTCATCCTTCCTTATCTCAACATCACCTATATCCTCATCACGTGTTTTAGTAGAATCTAACCTAAACATGTTCCTAAGTATCTCAAATCCTTCTCTAGCCATTTTAAGTTCTAAGTCTGATTCATAAGAACCTTCCCCAATAACTTGATTACAATGTTCAATTTGCCTAAAGGATTCATCTTTTTGCTCAATATGATCATGTTCGGCTAAATCCTCCTTAATTATTTCCCCAAGTTGTGATGTATACAAACCCATCAATTCATTGAACTCATGGTTCACGGTTAGGAGGCTTTCCTCAAAAAAATTTCAAAGGGTCTTACTAAAAGGAATTGATCCTAACAATGATTGTTTAATATAGGCCACACATGCGCATAACTCATCAAACCTATCAAACTTTACACCCATCTCTTCTTGTATATAGCTAAGATCACTTAAAAATTCATTGGAACAACAGGAAGCAAATCTATCCGAGTAAACTAATTGTTCCTCTATTGTTAATGATCTAAATGGAATCTCATCCGCCATGAAGACAAATGAAAATGGTTTTACAAACAAAGGGCACAAAGAAAAAGATAGACTAAAGGAATCCTATAAAAATAAAAATAAAAATAAAAATCTCACTAGAAAGGAATCTAATGAGTAGACCTAATCAAAAGAATTCCTAACCTAGACAATAACTATTCCCCGGGCTGCGGCGCCAAAAACTTAATGCGTGGGAATTGCACCAGGCTTTACCTCTCGAGGGATCTCGAGAAGCTTACAACCCCCACCAGGCAGTGTACCTGATCGTTGTAGTATAGTATAGTGACAAGTACCGGGGGATTGATCGTTCAACTCAGGAATAGTGTCGCTAGGATTAGAAAGCCTAAAAACTAGGTCTAGAGGTGAGGGATGATTCTTTTTGTATTTTTACGTTTTTATGAAAGCAATTAAAAATCTTGGTTTTTATAGGAGTGGGCGGAATTAGTTGCTAATCAACTAACCCAATAACTACGATGCAATCAAAATAAAATAACAAAAATGAAAATAAACTAAATTACTAATGTGGTGTGAACAATATATGGGAGAATTGTGTTTACTTAGATTTCACTACTCCCTAGATATCTTTTACAGGTTAATTACTTGTTATAGTTGCGTGGATGACGGGTTGTATTCCTTAATACCATTCATGGGGTGGCGTACTTACTTCCCCAATTCTATAAGCTCCTACTTCACTCCTATGTCGAGCCGACTAAGAAGCTCCTAACATGGGATCACTAGAATTTGCTCATGCATTAAATACAACCATAAAAACCTAGTACACATCGGTTCATGTTTCTTAAGACGTTCAAGCAAGTTACACAATGGAGATCTGCCAGTTTTCTTAAGCCTAACATTGAAATCATTCATCCATTACAACTATAAACAAGCAATCAACCTATAATCAATATCTAGGTTTCATTACATCTAAGCAAACACACAATAGATCTAGCCTAGCATGTTAAAATCAAGATAAGTGTAAGATATATTCAAACAACACATAGACATATTGAATGGATTGGAAGAATACTTATCTCAATTGAACATGAAGGATTTCAAGGGGTGAAAACCCTTGAAAATACTGTTACAAACAAGCTAGGGTTTATTAGGTTCGGCCCTAAAATTCTCCACACAAGTTCCTCTATAATGAATGAAAATTAGAAAAGTATATATAGATTTTAGGAGGTGACGGCGTCAAGAGGAAAATTCTGACGCCGTCATCTCGCCGCCAATAAAGTTCTCGGACTGCCTAGATCCATAGCTGACGCCGTCATGTGTAATTCTGCTCTGGGCCGTCACCATTTTTACTCTTGACGCCCTTGTTCTGACGCCATCACGTTTTCTCTGGGTCTTCATCCATTTTGCTCTTGACGCCGTCAGAAAATTCTTCTTGACGCCGTCATCTACTGTTTCCAGCAAAGAAAATTAAGACTTTGCCGTTTTCTTCACTTTTACGCTCCAAAAACATCCAAAATGCTTCCTTTTCCAGAATTCACTCCCAAAGTACCTAAAATCACAAAAGGAACGATTTAGGGCAATATTTGATCAAATAAATTTCAATTCCGGCTTAAATGACCCCCTAAAAATGGTTCATTTTTCGCCTCATCAGAGGTAAGGTTGGTCATCATGGTCGGAGTGTGTTCCCAATCAACTGAAGCCTTCCATTGAGAGGGAAATTTTGGTTGGCTTGGCAGAGCCCCACCATGGATGGGTTATGGGTGGCTAGTGATGCCACTTTCCATTCTGTCTTGTCTACTGTGATGGCAGGTTGAGTGGCTTGGTAGAATGGAATAGTGGATATGGCTGAAAAGCTGGAGTATGGATGACTGTTACAAGATAAGCTGGGAATTAGTGTTGTCAGACATAACAATATAGTTATGTCAGATATCAGATAGTTGTTGTACTACTGTTTGAATAGTTGATTAGTGTATGGTTCATTTTGTACTAGATGTGGGGGATGTCCCAGTCTAGTTTTATATCTTATCTATAATACTATAAGATTCAGTTCTATAATTTATTGTGTAGGCATCAAGATTTCATAGAGTACAAGATAGCTAATGCTCGGAATTCAATGTAGCCTCATAATAACTATACAATCATGAAAGGAGATGAAATGCAAGGGTTGCCCAAATTGATCACATGGCATTTAGTATAGAATTAAAAGTCGGTTAGATGAAGTGCAAGGGTTGCGAAAGGTTGCAAGAAATGATTTAACCTAATTCATGCCTATATAAACCAGCCAAAATCATATTTAGAATGTACATTTGAAGATGATTCACACATCTTTTAGATCTTTGATTGTTGGTAGCGGTATGTAAATTCTCTTTTGCGAGACTTTGGAGATGATTCACACATCTTTTAGATCTTTGTAATTAACTTGGTCTTTTTTATTTTTTTTAGTTATCATACGCAGGTACCATGAAAATCACACAAGATCATGCATGCTTAGATAAATGGAACTAAAGATTGGGATACCAACAATTTTCTTTGTTTCTTATATATTTAGGTGATTGTTATAGATAAGTATATATATAGATATATGTATTATGTTAATGCATTTCCATATACAAGTAATTTATGTGCATTTTCTATTGATGTAGCTCACATGTGCGAATTGATTTAAGAAAATGTGCACGATTGGATGCATTTGATGCATTTGATGTTATTCGGTTTGATTGTATTGAATCGAGGTGGTGTTTGACATTAACATTGCAAACTATAATTGGCTTATTTGCATTGATTGACAAAATTGTTAAATTAAATTAGGCTTCTAGATAGAGAATCTATGATGGTGTCATGGGTGATGAAAGGGAAAGGCAACTTGGACATCAACTTGTTTTTGCTGGCTCATGCATGACGTTATATGCTAAATCTTTGCCTATAAAAGGAAGGCTTAGCATCCCTTTTCATTTCTTGCTAAAAACACATAGTGTATTCTCCTAGTAGTCTTTGAGTGAATTAGAGAGTTAGTAGTATATTTCCTAATTACAAGAGATTAATATTTGTAATCCTTGATTCCTTGTAATTAGAGAAAAAGGTGTAACTCCTAGTTTTCATCATAGTGAAACGTATCTTTCCTTACCCGTGGTTTTTTCCCTATTGGGGTTTTCCACGTTATATCCGTGTGTCATCTTTTATTACATTTCATATTTTAGTTGTGGGTTTGGTTCAGTCCAGTGTCAATTTTCTCAACAAGTGGTATCAAGATCTAAGGTTGGGTGTGTGTATAATTATTTATCGTATGCTCTATGGTTGCCACTAATTAGTGGACCCTCCACATCAAAAGATAAATAAGATTATACTTACTCAAAAGGTGTTCGTTACTATTATTAACTAATGGTAGTTTTGTCGAAAAGCAGATTGTGATTGTAGCAATGGCGGCGAAATTTGAAAGTGAAAATTCAATGGGAATAATTTCTCGTTGTGGAAATTAAAGATGAGGGCTATCCTTAGAAAGGATAAATGTTTAGCGGCCATTGACGAAAGGCCAGCTGAGGTCACGGATGACAGTAAATGGGACGAGATGGACGGAAATGCTATTGCAAATCTTTATCTGGCGCTAGCAGATGGAGTTTTGTCAAGCATAGAGGAGAAGAAGACTGCAAAGTAGATTTGGGATCATCTTGCGTGATTGTATGAGGCAAGATCGCTCCACAATAAAATATTTCTCAAGAGGAAACTTTATGCTCTTCGCATGACGGAATCTACTTCAGTGACTGAGCACGTTAATAACCTGAATACTCTATTTTCTTAGCTCACGTCTTTAAGTTGTAATATAGAGCCACAGGAACTTGCTGAAATTATACTTCAAAGTTTACCTGACTCATATGACCAACTCATAATCAACTTAACCAGTAATGTTCTTTCGGACTATCTACTCTTCGAAGATGTTGCAGTCGCTATTCTGGAAGAAGAAAATACGCATAATAATAGGGAGGACAGACAAGCCAGTTCAAGACAGGTGGAGGCGTTGGTGGTAACGACAGGGAGGTCATTGGAACCTGGCTCCAGTGGGAGTCACAATCACGGTAAATCTAAAACAGGAAAGAAAAAGAATTTTAAATGCTTCAACTGTGGCAAGCAGGGTCAAATGAAGAAAGATTGTAAGAGTTTAAGAAACTCTAGTCCTCAAGGAAATTTCGCCAGCACTTCAGAAGATGGTAATGCTCTGTGTTGTGAAGCAGCGGTTGCAAATGAAGGCAGGACGAGATATGCAGATGTATGGCTGTTCGATACGGGAGCAACTTTTCATATGACCGCAAGAAGAGAATGGTTTCATCAATATAAACCTATCTCTGGAAGCGGATCTGTGTACAGTTGCAATGATGAAAAACTAAAGATCATTGGAATTGGAAGTATCATGGTGAAGGTGCATGATGGTACAGTTCGTACTATTCGGGGATGCGACACGTAGAGGGCCTGAAAAAGAATTTATTGTCTCTAGGACAATTTGATAATCTTGGTTGTAAGGTTGAAATACAAAAAAAGATTTTGAAAGTTATAAAAGGCGCGCTTGTACTTATGAAAGGTGAAATGGTGGCTGCGAACTTATACCAGCTGAAGGGAGAGATATTGGAGGAGGCGGAAGCATTTATTGCTTCACATAGTCCAAGTCATAGAGTTGCAGTAACATGGCATCAGAATCTTGGACATATGTCTGAACAAGGAATGAAGATTCTTGTTGAAAGGAAGTTAATTCTTGGCCTCACAAAGGTTTCTTTACCTTTCTGTGAGCATTGTATTATCAGCAAGCAGCATCACCTAAAATTTAAGACATCAAATTCTAGAAGTGTCTATGTTCTAGAATTGGTTCATTCTGATGTATGGTAGGCACCGGTTCTATCCCTGGGAGGAGCAAAGTATTTTGTATCCTTCATTGATGACTATTCTAGGAGATGTTGGGTGTACCCAATCAAGAAGAAGCCTGATGTGTATGAAGTTTTCAAAGTTTACAAAGCATGGGTAGAACTTGATTTTGGAAAGAAGATCAAGTGTTTGAGGACAGATAATGGAGGTGAATACACTGGTGATGAATTTGATACCTTTTGCAGGCTAGAAGGAATTAAAAGGCAGTTCACGACGGCATACACTCCTCAACAGAATGGAGTGGCAGAGCGGATGAATAGAACCTTGTTAGAAAGAGCAAGGGCAATGTTGGCAACTGAAAGCTTGGAAAAATCGTTCTGGACAGAAGCGGTCAATACCGCCTATTATGTGATAAATCGGTCACCTTCAACTTCACTTGAGTTGAAGACACCGATGGAGATGTGGACGGGAAAGCCAGTTAACTATTCAGACCTTCATATATTTGGAAGTCCTGTGTACGTGATGTACAATTCTCAAGAAACTACAAAGTTGGATCCGAAATCCATAAAATGTTTGTTCTTGGGGTATGCTGATGGAGTAAAGGGGTATCGCTTGTGGGACCCCACTACCCACAAAGTAGTCGTCAGCAGAGATGTTGTCTTTATGGAAGACAAAGTTCAAGAGTATGAAGAAGGTGATAGCACTACAAGTGTAACTACATCAATACAGGTGGAAAAGCAGTCTCAGTCGAGTGATTCTTCTGAAGCCGTACCACAACACGAGGTGAATGAGACAACTGAGTCTCAAGCTCCAACGACTCGTACTATTAATTGTGAAAGAAAACGTCCGGTGTGGCACACGGATTATGTTATGGAGGGTAATGTTGCATACTGTCTTCTTACAAAGGAAGGAGAGCCGTCAACTCTTCAAGAAGCACTGAATAATTCAGATGCTTCGTTCTGGAGGGAAGCAATGCAAGAAAAAATTGAAGCTCTTTATAAGAATAAAACGTGGGAACTGATGCCACTACCAGCAGGTAGAAAACCCATTGGAAACAAATGGGTGTACAAGATCAAGAGGAACGGTGATGACCACGTGGAGAGGTATCGTGCAAGATTGGTAGTCAAAGGATATGCTCAGAAAAAAGGAGTCGACTTCAATGAAATATTTTCCCCTGTGGTTCGAATGACAACTGTTCGAGTGGTTCTGGCAATGTGTGCTACGTATGATTTACATCTAGAGCAGCTAGATGTGAAAACTGCATTTCTTCATGGAAATCTTGAGGAATAGATTTACATGCTCCAACCAAAAAGTTTTAAACAAAAAGGAAAAGAGAACTTGGTTTGCAGGTTAAACAAATCTCTGTACGGTCTAAAGCAGGCGCCGCGGTGTTGGTACAAGAGATTTGATTCTTTCATCATTGGCCTTGGATATAACAGACTACACGCAGACCTGATGAGGCGAAAAATGATCCATTTTTAGGGGGTCATTTAAGCCCGAATTCGAATTTATTTGATCAAATAATGCCCTAAATCGTTCCTTTTGTGATTTTAGGTACTTTGGGAGAGAAATCTGGAAAAGGAAGCAATTCGGACGTTTTTGGAGCATAAAAGTGAAGAAAACGCCAAAGTCTTAATTTTCCATGCTGGGAACAGTAGGTGACGGCGTCAAGAGTAATTCCCTGACGGCGTCAAGAGCAAAATTCCATGACGATCCAGTAGAGATTTGACGGCGTCACGAAGGTAGGGCGTCAAGAGTTAAAGTCATGACGGCCTGGAAATGATTAAGTCTTGACGGCGTCAAATGTAGATCAAGGCAGTCCGAGAATAGTTTTGGCGGCGAGGTGACGGCGTCACAATGTTTGTCTTGACGCCGTCAGACCCCTTTTCCTATATATAGTTTTCTAATTTTCACATTAAAAAGGGAGAAGTTTTGGAGAAACCCTAAGTACGAACTTGGTACGAATTTTACAGGTTTTTCAAGGGTTCCAAGCCCTTGATACCTTACATGTGTAATTGAGATAAGTGTTCTTTCAATTCAATCAATATGTCTATGTGTTGGTTGTCTATATCTTGTTCTTGTCTTAATTCCATCATGCTAGGCTAGATCTATCTTGTGTTTGCTTGGATCTAATGAAACCTAGATGTTAATTATGTGTTGATTACTTGTTTATACTTGTCTTGGATGAATGATTTATATGTTAGGCTTAAGAAAACTGGCAGATCTCCAATTGGTAACATGCTTGAACGTCTTAAGAAACATGAACCGACGCGCACTAGGTCTTTATTGGTTGTATTTAATGCATGAGCCACTGTTTACAATCCCTATAGTTGTGCTGGGCATGGTGTAGGACGAGATAAGAGCTCATAGAATTGGGGAGTTAAGTGTGCCACCCCATGAATGGTATTAAGGAATACGATCCGTCATCCATGCATTTATAACAAGTAATTAACGTGTAAAAGATGTCTAGGGAGTAGTGAAATCTAAGTAAACACATTTTCTCCACTTATTGCTCACAACTTTAGTATAATTTAGCTTATTTTCATTTCTTGTATTTTATTTTGATTGCATCTTTAGTATTGGGTTAGTTGATTAGCAACTGATTCCGCCCAAATCCTTCAAACCCGAGATTTTTAATTGCTTTCTAAAAAATATAAAAACATAAAAATAATCATCCCTCGCCTTTAGAACTAGTATTTAGGTTTTCTAATCCTAGCGACACTATTCCTAGCTGAACGATCAATCCCCCGGTACTTGTCACTATACTATACTACAACGATCAGGTACACTGCCTGGTGGGGGTTGTAAGCTTCTCAAGATCCCTTGAGAGGTAAAGCCTGGTGTGATTCCCACGTATCAAGTTTTTGGCGCCGCAGCCCGGGGAATAGTTATTGTCTAGGTTAGAATTTCTTTTTATTAGGTCTACTTGCTAGATTCCTTTCTAGTAAGATTTTATTTTTATTTTTAGGTTCTCTTTAGTCTATCTTAGTTCTTTGTGCCTTTGTTCGTAAGCACCCGACATCATGGACAACGAGAACATCTTTGAACCCGTCATCCCACCACAACAAAACCCACCATTAGAACCCCTTAGGCCCCGAACCTTAGGAGAGTATTCCCGACCTAGCCACCAAGGCTACCGAAACACCATTGAGCTCACCGGAGCCAATGTGACCCCCTTGCGATCCGAAACCATCCGGTTGGTGCAAAGCGGATGTGCATTCCATGGACTTCGTTCCAAAGATCCAAACCAACATCTTAAGGACTTCCTCAAAATCGTAGATTCCATAGACCTAGATGTTGCAACTAGAGAGACAAGCCGATTACGCCTATTCCAATTCTCTCTACGGGATCAAGCTAGTCAATGGCTTGAGCGTTTACCCGCGGGATCCATCACCACATGGGATGATCTCACCACTCGTTTCCTTGCTCAATTTTTCCCACCGGGGAGAACTACTAAGCTTAGAAATAACATCTTGATGTTCCAATAACGTCAAAATGAATCTCTTTATGAAGCATGGACTCGTTTCAAGGACTTACTCCAAAAAGTCCCTCATCATGGCATAGATCTTTGGCTCCAAGTCCAAATCTTTTATGACCATATCGACATCTCCACGAGGCGAGCCATTGACCAATCGGCCGGTGGTAAGCTACGTGATCTAAGTGCGGAACAATCATGGGAACTCATAGAAGATCTTGCTCTCTATGACAATGAAAGTTGGAATGATCCCCGTGACTTGAACAAAACGGTCAAGGCAATATCTTTGCCTTCGAACAATTCTAGCACTCCCGACCGTAGGATCATGGAACTTGAGGACCAAGTCAAGTTTCTCATGAAATCTTACGAAGCTCCTAAGCCTTCAAGCCAAGTGAACAAAATCACTTCTTCATGCGAATTATGTAGTGGTCCCCACGACACTCGTGATTGTGTGGAACTCCCCGGAACAGCTTGTGCTGACTACGCATCCACGCGTACCGACGAAGCGGGAGATAAGTGGTACACCTTCAAGCCCGAGCCAAACACTTACGATGATTTATACAACCCCTCATGGAAAAATCACCCAAACCTTAGGTGGAAACAAAATCAACCCAATTCTTCCAACCCGCCTAATCGTTACCAACCAACCGGTCCACCCTCCAACCGTACTTTCAACAACAATCCTTCTAACAACTTTGGTAGTACCAACAACCTTGAAGGATTGATTTCTAAGTTCATGGCATCTCAAGAAGCTCGCATATCTAAGTTTGAAGCCGATTTCAAACAAAAGCAAAGCGAGATGACCACTAGAATTGACGCATTATTGAAAGTTCTCAATGACCGAGAAATGGGAGCACTCCCAAGCGACACAATCAAGAATCCGAAACTAAACGTTAACTCCATATCTTCAGTTTCGTCACCCACTTCGTGTCCACAACACTATTCGGTTAAATCCACGAGCACGTGTTTCAAACAAGACCAAGTTCTTCAAAAGGATCAATCAAATAAAACACCCACTATAGAGCCGGTCAAAAGCATAGTTGAAACACCTTTTACGCAAAACCTTGACGATGAATTCAAAGAACTTCACCTTGAACGCCCCGTCATTGATGTCTTAGCGCGTGCTCCTTACTATAGTGCCCTCCTAGAAAAATATGAGAAGTGTAAGCTAGGTAAAAATGGGACCGCCTTCGTTCAAAACAAGTTGCCTAAAAAGCTTGATGATCCGGGTATATTTGTTTTGCCTTGTAAAATAGGAAGATCCGAAGCTTTCGACACACTAGCCGATTTAGGGTCAAGCCTTAACTTGATTCCCTTATCCTTATTCACTGCTCTTAAGCTAGGAAAGTTAGAGGAAGCGGAGGTATTGATAGGGCTAGCGGATGGGAGTATTGCTCACCCGGTTGGAATGATTAAGGATGCAGTTGTTCATGTAGGAAAGTTAACTATATTAGCGGATTTTCACGTCCTAGACATGGTTAGTGACACTACATGCCCATTATTGGTAGGAAGAGGATTTTTAGCAACCGCTAGTGCCATGATAGATTGTAAGGAATCCAAGATAACGGTAGGTGAAGGCGATACTTGGTCGGTGTACGATGTTAAGAAGCATAGTTATGATTATGATGATGAACCAACACCGCATTGGGTAGAGATGAATAGGAGACCATCTAGATACGGACCTTGGATAGAAAGGAACTTCATAGGACCTCAATGCCCATTTTATCTAGAAAGAGATTTCGTTGAAAAGACACGGTCGGTAGAACAGCTCATAGCTAGAGATGAAGAGCTAGACCCCTTTGAGAACCCCTTAGTCTTTAGGAAGATGATTGAGTTCTTAAGCGTAATGCCCATCAACATAGAAAGGAATAAATGGAAAAGAGAGGGAGACAAGTGTAAATGGAGGTGGGACAAGCCACCTAAAGAGGGTGACGGATCATGGCATATGAGGATGACTTTGTATGATCCGGATGGAGAAAAGTTTGAAAGGTCATACCATACTAAGGAAACCGATAGGAAGTTGAAACCCAAGTTTGATCCCAAAGATGTCCTCAATGAGGAACTCACCCGTATCACGTAGTAACCCATGACCTTGAGTCTAGCTACAAGACTCGTAAATAAAGAAAAGCGCTTCTTGGGAGGCAACCCATGTTTTGTGTGATTTTGTTTGTTTGTTTGTTATTTGCTTCCGTATGCATGCTTAATTTCTATTGTTGGTAGATCATGTTTCTAAACTAAATAGTGGAAATACTTTACTTTGTTGTTTTGGCCTAGTCTTAACTCCACCTAAAAGTATTTTTGCAAAAGATAAGTGTAAGGGGAAACCCCAAATATGTTTTCAAGAAACAAACCGATCATGATTCTCCACAATATTAAATGAACATGTATATTCGTATTTGTTAGAGTCAAATGCTTGTATTGAGTCATAATGAAGTTTTGCAGGATTTTCCAGGAAGTAGGACCAAGTTTTTCCAGAAATTTTCAGGAAACTTAACATAAGAATTTCTGCAGGTCACTTCTGACGGCGTCAAGTGTAAAAATCTGGAAATTTTACCAGTTTTGTTTTTCTAACAGAGTCTTATAGTTTTTGTGAATTATCAAGTTTTATAATCTCCAGGAAATCTGCAAACTTCATTCCACAAGCATTATATCTTATCTTGTTTTCTAGGATTTAGTAACTTATATAGGATGCCGCCGATTTTACGCGAGGTTGTCTTGTCTATTTTATCAGGTTTTACAGGTTATGTATGACAAGAAGATGATTTATATTCTGGAAGGGAAGCTTTGATGGTTCATTTTCTTGGAGGAAGATTTAACCTGGCCACCTTATTATCCATACCGAGCGAATCAGGGGAGTATTTGATTTCATTCTTTTTAACTTTTTCACTTTTACATTCTTTACTTGAACATTGGGGACAATGTTCATCTTAAGTGTAAGGGGAGGGTAAAAAGATGATACCTTACATATGCACTTTCGCTTGAGTTTGTTTTGTTCAATGGTAGATGTGTAATAAAACTATGAGAAATACTTGTTAGTGCAATTTTAGCGCCAAATTTAAAATTTTTTACAATATTTAGGAGTGAAACTTTAGCCATAGCAAGCGTCTCATGGATAGGAGATTGTATGACTAGCACATAACCGTATATTCAGAAAAATTTTCCACCCAAATATGTGAGGTTCGCCTTTAGATTTGATAGGAAAAGCATTTACTATTAGTGCTTATGAGTGTACCGGTAGCATTTAGATTCTAGAATTTGCGTTAGTGATGCATCCCGAGACCGCTAGTGAGACTACATTCGTGTAGTAGGATTTACTACATGATAAGAGGCATTAGGATCACCCTTGTGTTAAACCCGTATTATAATTACTTGACCATTTAAGTCATATTACTTGGCTAGTTAAGTCAACTAATTTTTCCCACACCTTAGCGTTGTACTCATTTTTAGTACACGAAACCCCTAGTACACCCCTCCGAGCCTATCTTTTCGTTTCTAACTTTAAGCATTTTACTTAAAGGAAGAATTTGTTACACCCCACTTAAATGTACAACCAAATCGCCTTAGCCTTCCGTGTATGCGCTCATTTTTAGTGCATTATTGTTATTTGTTAAACCCTAAGTTAACTATCTAATTGATTACATGGTTGCTAAGTCGAGTCATATCTTTGTACATATTGTTTTGGGACGATTGGGACTCATGGGTAAAGTACTTGTTTTATGGAGTAATGGGGAAGAACATCATTTATTACCCCCATATGTACGTTAATCTTAAAAGTGTTCCAAGTGTTTTGATTTTCCTAATTCGAGTCATTAGATTAGTTTATTGTAAAGTATGTAAAAATTCAAGTGTAAGGGGAACGTTCATTCCCTATGATGTATTATTTTGGATGGTAGGGTAAGAGTGTATGCACAAAAAAAAAAAAAAAAAAAAAAAAAAAAAAAAAAAATAGATAAAGGAAAAAAGAGAAAAAATATACGGACTACCATCCCTTTTTATTCTATGTTCATTTTATGTTTTTGTTATTTTTCATTTATTAGCTTAAGTCGAGTCTAGTCTTGGCTTAGCAACGCCATATTGTACATGTAATTAACCAAGATTGTTAACTCGCCACCAGTAAAACTTCATTTATCCAACAAAACCGTGTATTTCATATCCATACACCTAACGTTACAACCCTTTAAAAGACCTCTTTGATAGTTTATCCTAGGTGCTTACGCCATGTGGTGGAGGTTTGATCCTTTCCCAAGCCTATGGTAATCTATTTTGCTATGACAGGTAGTGAGAGATATCTTCCGTTTCCATATTGTAATTTACACTTTATTACACCCGAGAGATGTGAGTATCTAAACACTATTTGTGAGGTGCTAGTGTATGACCTCCGTGCTTGTCTATTGGTCTTTAGTGGAACGATTATTTGTTGTAATTACTTTTATATTAGTGTTAAATGACCCCTAACTTGTCTTTTGAGTAGAATAAAAGCGCATTTACTTGAGGACAAGCAAATCTCAAGTGTAAGGGTATATGATGAGGCGAAAAATGATCCGTTTTTAGGTGGTCATTTAAGCCCGAATTCGAATTTATTTGATCAAATAATGCCCTAAATCGTTCCTTTTGTGATTTTAGGTACTTTGGGAGAGAAATCTGGAAAAGGAAGCAATTCGGACGTTTTTGGAGCATAAAAGTGAAGAAAACGCCAAAGTCTTAATTTTCCATGCTAGGAACAGTAGGTGACGGCGTCAAGAGTAATTCCCTGACGGCGTCAAGAGCAAAATTCCATGACGATCCAGTAGAGATTTGACGGCGTCACGAAGGTAGGGCGTCAAGAGTTAAAGTCATGACGGCCTGGAAATGATTAAGTCTTGACGGCGTCAAATGTAGATCAAGGCAGTCCGAGAATAGTTTTGGCGGCGAGGTGACGGCGTCACAATGTTTGTCTTGACGCCGTCAGACCCCTTTTCCTATATATAGTTTTCTAATTTTCACATTAAAAAGGGAGAAGTTTTGGGGAAACCCTAAGTACGAACTTGGTACGAATTTTACAGGTTTTTCAAGGGTTCCAAGCCCTTGATACCTTACATGTGTAATTGAGATAAGTGTTCTTTCAATTCAATCAATATGTCTATGTGTTGGTTGTCTATATCTTGTTCTTGTCTTAATTCCATCATGCTAGGCTAGATCTATCTTGTGTTTGCTTGGATCTAATGAAACCTAGATGTTAATTATGTGTTGATTACTTGTTTATACTTGTCTTGGATGAATGATTTATATGTTAGGCTTAAGAAAACTGGCAGATCTCCAATTGGTAACATGCTTGAACGTCTTAAGAAACATGAACCGACGCGCACTAGGTCTTTATTGGTTGTATTTAATGCATGAGCCACTGTTTACAATCCCTATAGTTGTGCTGGGCATGGTGTAGGACGAGATAAGAGCTCATAGAATTGGGGAGTTAAGTGTGCCACCCCATGAATGGTATTAAGGAATACGATCCGTCATCCATGCATTTATAACAAGTAATTAACGTGTAAAAGATGTCTAGGGAGTAGTGAAATCTAAGTAAACACATTTTCTCCACTTATTGCTCACAACTTTAGTATAATTTAGCTTATTTTCATTTCTTGTATTTTATTTTGATTGCATCTTTAGTATTGGGTTAGTTGATTAGCAACTAATTCCGCCCAAATCCTTCAAACCCGAGATTTTTAATTGCTTTCTAAAAAATATAAAAACACAAAAATAATCATCCCTCGCCTTTAGAACTAGTATTTAGGTTTTCTAATCCTAGCGACACTATTCCTAGCTGAACGATCAATCCCCCGGTACTTGTCACTATACTATACTACAACGATCAGGTACACTGCCTGGTGGGGGTTGTAAGCTTCTCAAGATCCCTTGAGAGGTAAAGCCTGGTGCGATTCCCACGTATCAAGACCCTTGTACATATTACAAGAGGTTTGGAGACAATGATTTTGTCATCTTGCTGTTATATGTAGACGACATGTTGGTTGCAGGCCTTAACAAAGATCGTATCAGTAAGCTGAAGGCAGAGCTCGCTAGGGAATTTGAGATGAAAGACCTTGGACCCGCAAACAAGATTCTAGGGATGCAAATTCACTGAGATAGAGTTAGTAGGAAAATTTGGCTTTCACAGAAAAATTATGTGAAGAAAATCTTGCAAAGGTTTAATATGCAAGATTGTAAGCCAATATCAACCATGTTTCCTACTAATGTCAAGTTATCCTCCAAGATGAGCCCTAGCAGTGAAGAAGAGGGGATGGAGATGTCTCGAGTACCGTATGCATCAGTAGTGGGAAGTTAATGTTCGCGATGATTTGTACACGACCAGACATTGCATATGCAGTGGGAGTAGTGAGTCGGTACATGGCGGAACCTGGTAGAGAGCATTGGGAAGCTGTAAAGAGGATCTTTAGATATCTTAAAGGAACCTCGGATGTTGCATTATGTTATGGGGATTCGGGTTTAATTGTCAGGGGATATGTTGATTCTGATTATGCAGGTGATCTTGACGGAAGTAAATCAACCACCGGGTATGCATTTACACTTTCTGGCGGAACACTAAGCTGGGTTTCAAAACTGCAGTCAGTTGTCGCTATGTCAACTACAGAAGCAGAATATGTTACAGCTGCTCAAGCCAGTAAAGAAGCGGTATGGTTGAAGATGTTGCTGGAAGAGCTCGGGCACGAACAAGAGAAAATTACTCTATTTTGTGACAACCAGAGTGCCTTGTATCTTGCAAGGAATCCAGCATTTCATTCAAAGACAAAGCATATACGAGTTCAGTATCACTTCGTTCGTGAGCAAGTGGAAGAAGGAACCATGGATATGCAGAAAATTCATACTGATGATAACGTGGCGGATTATCTGACGAAAGCAATCAACTGTGACAAGTTTATATGGTGCCGATCCTCATGCGGCCTAGAGGAAACGTAAGCAACATGAAAGTGCAAGAAAGGATACCGGTGTAAAGATCGATTTAGCTTCAATCAGATCTTCAAGTGGGAGATTGTTAAATTAAATTGGGCTTCTAGATGGAGAATCTATGATGGTGTCATGGGTTGTTGATATAAATAATGCCTTAAAACGTTATTAACATATATCGATATCTCTATGTTTTGATAATCACAAAACGTAAACTCATTGAACTACAAATTATGACGTAAACAATTATTTCGTCGCAAATATTCACTTTAGCATCCAAATCACTTAAGGTATGAATAAACAAAGTGTCTAATGCATTTTATGATCAAAGGAATTTTTATCTTTACAAACCTTACATTTTTTATAAAGTGGGACAAACATTTTTAAACTTATACAAAATATTTTTTGTATTTATAAGAAATGTTTTATTCAAAATAAATATTCTGAGTTCAAATTTCTACCCAAAAAACGGCCATATTCTTCAAGAAAAACCTTCCCCACAAAAAGACAAAAATTCTGAAGAAAAAATATTTTTTTATTAGGCGGCCCCCTTAATTAATTAAGGGGACCGGCTAGTAAATTAAGGGGATCGGCAACACAATTAATGGGACCGCCCACGCTCTCAAACAATATTTTTTCCCCTATAAATACTGGTTCATTCCACAGATTTTTCTCACCTTTTGCACCCCAAAACTTTCTGTTCTAGATCTCATTTCTATTCTCTAAAATCCTTTGATCATACATCCATAAATCTTTGTTTCAAAGTGATTCAAACCTCTACCTTTCAAGTGTAAGAGAAGAATACTTCAATCCTTCAAGAGAAGAAGTATTACAACTTGTTGTGACCTCCACATCCAAGTTGTTAGAGCATCATCCATTATATCTATTTCTTTGTGTAACTAGTTGTGAATATTTGATAGAAGATAGATTAGCAAGGTGTGTAGATAGAGTGAGTGTGTAGTAGATAGTTGTGAAATAAAGAAGTTGGGAAGTAGATAGTTGTGAAGAAGATTGTTGTGAAGTAGATAGTTGTGAAGATAGATAGGTGTGAAGAAGTAGTGTTGTGATTAAGTAGTGAATAGGTGTGAAGAAGTTGTGTAGAAGGTGTGAATAAGTTGTGACGAAGTTGTGGTGTGTATATTGGTGTGTAAGGTTTTCTCCGCCATAAGGGAGCTTGTTGACATAGTCAAGAAAACTCTCGAGTAGGTGACTCGAGGAGTGGAGTAGGGCAAGGAAGGTGTCCTTGTAGCCGAACCACTATAAATCCTTTGTCTCGCGGTTAGATCTTTCCATATCTTACTTATTATCTTGCTAATATCGTTATTACTTTTGTAGACGTAGACGTATATATATATTTGCTCATATAGTGCTAGTATTGATTTTACTTAAAGATCAAACGAAAGTTTCATTCACAAAACAAAGTTTTTACAATTAAACTAAAAAGGTAACATACATATAATTGATCATTTCGATCAAGTAAAGTTTTCATACAAAATATAACTAAGGATTATAAAATAAACGATTACTTACTTATCTCTCGTATATAGCTATAATTGTTTATATTGTACATGTGTTGATTTCACATACTTAGCTTATATTATTATTGTTCATACTTAGATATAGTTGTTCATATTGTTCAAGATTTGAGTTCACATAAGATTGAATCAAAGTTTTAAAAGCAAACAAGGTTTTAAAACTAAACTAAGTTTTCATAATAAAATTAAAAAGACGTAAAACTATTCAACCCCCCTTCTAGTTTTCCACATGGGTGATGAAAGGGAAATGCAACTTGGACATCAACTTGTTTTTGCTGGCTCATCCATGACGTTATATGCTAAATCTTTGCGTATAAAAGGAAGGCTTAGCATCCCATTTCAAGGCATCCCTTCTCATTTCTTGCTAAAAATACATAGTGTATTCTCCTAGTAGTCTTTGAGTGAATTAGACAGTTAGTAGTATATTTCCTAATCACAAGAGATTAATATTTGTAATCCTTGTAATTAGAGTAAAAGGTGTAACTTCTAGTTTTCATCATAGTGAAACGTATCTTTCCTTACCCGTGATTTTTACCCTATTGAGGTTTTCCACGTTATATCCGTGTGTCATCTTTTATTACATTTCATATTTTAGTTGTGGTTTTGCTTCAGTCCGGTGTCACTTTTCTCAACAAAAATAGAATTGGAAAGCCACCTGCATAAGGTATTTAAAAACGATAAACCATCAACTAATACCTGTTTTGGTTAAGGTGATAGACTAGACGCAATAAGCATGTCGCTTCAAGTACAAATAAGTAATGAGATTGCATGTCAACATGGAAATGAACAGGACATTTATTATTATTGTTTTTTATAAATATTATAATCATTATTAGATTAAAATAAATTTATATGTATGGGATTATAAATATTACTTCATCGGTACTAAAATATTTTGAGATGTCTCAACATAAGTATTCTTCTTTTATCAACCAATTAAAATAGAGTTTAGTGGGTGGGATGATATTTGATTGGTTGAGGTGTGTAGCGGTCTTGCTATAATTAAACTATATGTTTTTTTGTAGAGACAATAATTTTAGGACGTAGGGAGTAATATAAAATCACTGTTCACTATTATATGTAAAGTAATAAATGAGACTGTACATATAGCAAAGGATCATGTAATTCATTTTTCAAGTTTAGGTAAAGATATCCGGATTATTTTTACAATCCACGTTTAATAACCCGTACATACATGGGTTAAAAAACTAGAATCGGCTAAAATGAAATAAAATTAATTTTAATACAAAAAATTTGTATCCTCATGGAATTATAAATATCAAAATGAAACCCCTCCCACCACCAACCCCCGTGATTGTGTCTTCCTAAGAAATCTTCTTAAATATTACTCCCTCCATCCCATATTAAATGTCCAGGTTTGACTTTTCAAGTCTTTTTTTTATCAACTTTGAACTTAAATATTTTTGCTTATGTTATATAGTATTTGATAAAAAATATACGCAATGAAAATACATTTAAAAACTAACCTATTCATATATTTTATATCAAGTATTATATTATACAAACAAAAATATTTAAGGTCAAAGTTGAGAAAGAAATACTTTAAAAAGTCAAACAAAACATTTAATATGAGATGGAGGTTGAACTCTAATGGATCACAATGGGTTAAAATATATCATACTATATTATAAAACATGAATGCCTACTATTAATAGAATACTTAAAATTAAGCATTACACATTTCAATGTTAAAATTACAAGTGATTCAACACAATTAGACATTTAATACAATAAATGAGATATAATTAGACATTTACAAATTTAGTAGCTACATGTACACACCACTTTGTTTTTGCCATTAAAGTTTAAAATTAATTACTTAAAATTGATAATTATGTATATTAAATACAATTAATTAAAGAGTCAATAAATACAATTAACACACTTGTTAAAACACCCATTATATAAGAAATACAAATTATCAAGCATATTGTACAACCAACTTAAATACAATTCCTGCATTAAATGTCACTAATACAAATAATAAAGTATATTATACAAATTTTTAAGCCCGAACGGGCAATGGGCCGAACAGACACAAGCTAAACGAAATTTTTGATATCCGTAAATTTATTGTTAAAAAGAAAATAATAAACTAAAATATGTTCACATATTTTACAAACCAAGCAAACTACTAAACAAAAACATAAAATAAATAATAAATAAATAATACAAACAAGGCAAAATTTCATCAAACTTTTACCATAAAAAACTAATCAGTAAAGCTATTGCCAAAAAACGTACAGATAAAATAAATTATTAATCAAAAAAATTAAATTACAAGGTGCTCGCAGCTGCATCGCGCGGGGACCCTGCTAGTATAGCTAAAAGGGAAAACTTTTATTTGTATTGAAATTGCCCAGTTTAGTTTTTGTCCATGTTATTTCATCAATTATATGGTACGGATCGAATGTGTGAACAATTTGGACATAGTTAGGCTATGATATAGCTTTCTCAACTTCGTTCTTTTAATGTATTCCTTTTACCATTTTTTCTTTGGTTCTTTCGGTTTTGAATTGTATGAGTGATCATGTGAGTAGAAACTGATAAGCCTATGGAATCAACGATTGAGTGGCATTATATATTAAGATTTACTTTTTAGAGGTGTTTGGATATAGATATCAAATCTTTTATATAATAAAAGAATTACATCATTTCGAAGTGTTTTTACAAATTCCTTCTTGAAAAATAAATTGGACCAATAGCAGAGCTCGATTTTGCCACGTAGGCGAAATCGAGTAACATGATTGGTCAATAAAAAGTCAAAATTAAATTGATTTTGGTCAAACTTAATAAATTTGGTGGAGAAATTTGGTTAAGAAAAAAAATGCATAAAAATATAGGTGTCAAATTTAGGAAAACAAAAACATAAAAAAAAAAAGAAAGTAATTAATAAAACTTTAGTGATTGAATTTTAAATAATTTATATAGAGTAAAGTATAAAAATTACAAGTTTTCATGTTTTTTAATAACTTTATAAAAAAACACAAATAACCCCTTACACTTTATACCCCCTATACTTTATAAAATTAATTTTGTTTAAAATTACATGAGTATTAGTATTAGTTTTTAGACTTTCATCCATTAAAATTACAAAATTTAGTAAATATGCGAATTAGTGTTAATATACGTTAAATATTTTTTTTAACTAATGTTAGTTTTAAAATTTCATCCATTAGAATCTTTTTTAAATAAGGACTCATGTTACTATTTAAAAGTTTAATTTATGCGTACATGAGTTTGAAATACGGCTAAATTATTAGTAACGGGAATATAAATATCAAATGGTAAGCACGATACTGTGATATGAAAATAAATATACATGATTCTACTAATAAAAACGACTCATGAAATTGTTATTTAAAATTTGTATATGGATATCTATAAAAACATTTTAAAAACTTTACGGAGCATATTTTAACTTCATCAACGCTCATTATGTGCTACTAAATTCACACATTTTATATAACATGATATCAATAGTTAAAGTTAAACAACAAAATCAACCTCAAAATCAACATGTCTGTCAATTAAAAATGTTATACAAAGCTAATTATTAAAAAAAACAAACAAACACATGGTTAGATAGTCATTGTTTAATATAGAATGTATTTTCCTTAAATTATATAAAAAATGCACGCATCACAATTTTTATTTGATAACAATCATCTCCTAAAAAAATCTACGTAGGTGATAACCTAACTTTATTCATTGACGTGATGTTTTATCAAAAAAAAAAGTAATAGTTTGCTGTTGTAAACGAATTAAAAGTATGTACATTAGAATTATTCAGCAAGAATATATAGTTTTAATCAGGTTATTACGTTACTATACTGCGATAATGTTATTGAGTTGGTAATCACGGATGTGAGATATAACCATTATTCTATACTTATGATTTATGTGTAAACCTTTTTTTACTTCTGAATAGAATCCGGAAGAGATCTTAAAAGAACTTTGTCTTATGCCTTATCTAGCTGATAGTATTTAGTAACTTTTTTTATGGTTTAATTTTTTTGTTATACACACCAACTTTTAGTAACTCTTTTTATTTGTGTTTTTACTATAAACACATTAAGCTATAATAGAATTAGTTGTGAGTTCAAGAGTTTTTCACTAAGCTTCTAAAAAAAGCTTATAGCTTTATCATACACTTATTGTTTTATGGTAATTGAATAATCCAATAAGTACCTTTAATAAGCATAACCAAAAACCCCTTTAATTCTAATATGAAGTATCTTATTTGATGTTATGACTAACTTTGCTGTTATCCTCACTATAATGCAACATGTTAGTGGTTTTTGTAGTTTTATTATCTTATCGCACATACTAAGTGTAATGCAATTTGTTGTGTGCGTTTTTTAGAGGAGGATTAAATATCAGCACATGATTGTCGTGGAAGGATTTTCTACGCCTGCTCAAGGTATGAATGTATAATTTAGTTCAGTTGACGATTTAGATAATACATGAATGTATTTTAATGTACCAAAGATGTGTTTTAGTGCCTATATGAGGAATTTTATGGTAGGAATTCTTTTCGGTGTGTAATTTGCCTTTGAATGAGTTAATGAAAGTTAGCAGGTGGTTGCTGTCATTGATAACACTATGAGTGTCAACAAACGGTCTAAAATATGGGTGTCTTTTACCTTGATGATTTAGGCCAATTGTGAAGAAAGTTGCATTAAAGTGAAAGGTCGGTAAGGATTTAAATGTGACAACCGGCAGTTTAGGGAGTTATTTTAAAAACCCGCATTACGTTAAAGTTCGTTTATAATTTTTATTTGAAATTTTATTTCACAACGAACTTGTAAGACCTATTTTATGAATAATTATGTGTTTATGATGTTATGGAATTCGTGAATTATTTTCATAATTCATTTTGATATTATACTCGGTGATGTATTCTTAAATTCTCACTGGTACTACGTTGACTCTGGCACTAGGTTTACCTAACGAAAATTTTATGATTCGTTTTACGAGTCCGACTATATTTTATTTATTTACGAGATGTTTCGTGAGATATTAAACGTTTGAAATGAGTTCGGGTTCGGGCCACATGTTTTACATTTAACCACTCTTACTACTAGTAACATTATTATTACTTTTATTATTCCTATTATTATTATTATTATTAAGAAAAAAAAAATAAATAAAAAATAAAAATATAAAAACTACATTTTGTGTCCTTGGGGCCGGTTCACAACACACAAACAACACCAACACCAACTCCCACTCATACATCTCTCTCACTTCTCCTTCTTGACAAAACCCTAGCCGCCCCTTTATTTCCGGCCACCACCACAGCCACCGCCGGCCACCACTCAACACCACCACTATTTTCTAATCCCCCATCACCTAATCTTTTAGATCTACTACTCCACGCGCCTTATAACTCCTTTTGACCTCACGAATCACCACCATTTTCACCATCATTCGTTGTTTTTGGAAGGGTTATCACGGTTTTGAGTTTGTAGTTCGAAGGTGAGACGAGTTTACTCGTATTTTCGATAAAAATGTGACCCTTGGTCACGACATGATGAGATCCGATTGGGTTTTTCATATTAAAAACGTGATATACGTATGGGTTTATGATGGAAACTCGTTTTTATTAAAAGGTTTGGTATCCGGGTTGTTAGCTTGTGGGTTCGGTTCAAACCGTGAGTCCATGACTCACGGCTTGGGTACTAATCCGAGCCTTGGTGCTCGATTTCTTGTTATTGTGAGCCTTGGTTATGACTCTTGGTTTATGGCTCATGATTCTTGCTCGCGTTGGATTAATTGGTTCGACTCGATGGAGTCACGGCTCGATGCCGTATGTTAGTTGTTGTTGCCGAGACCCTCGTGGTCGATTTGGCATTTGGTGTGCTCTTTGGGGCTTTACTTGTGAACCTTGATGCTTGGTTCGAGCCTTTGTGCTCATGGTGTATACCGCGACTCAATCGAGTCGTGTGGACTCGGGTTTGGCTTGGTAAACCAACCCGAATGTGACCTTGGTTATGGTTGTTTCTTTAGTGTTAACTTGGTTTTGATATTGATTTGGTTGTTTACTTACTTGGCCGAATACTTTTGTTGGGTCAAGACCCTTGTGGTCTCGACAATGGGAATACTGTGATATTTGAGGAGTTGTTGACGAATTGTGATGTTGGGGACCGATTGTGAGACGGTCACTTAGAATGACGGAGATAGGTTAGTCGGGTGCCGTAGTCGGACCCTATTGTTGTAGCACGTGGATTGGGATTGATTGGACGGAGATGTATTGATTGTTATGACATTTGCTTATTACTTTGGACTTGGACAATGAGCCGAGAGTCATGACTCGGACATGTGACCATTTCGTATGACTCGATAACTATTACAATTAAAACGTAAATAATAAAACTCGTAATAATAATTATTGATAATATAAACGTTTATATGAATATATAGACGTGAATAACGGATATATAATTATATAGGCGCGTATATTAATAATAATAATAATCACGAGTCATATTATAAATAATACGACTAGATATATATTAGGCTACGAAAGTGGCGTAATATTATTGAACGTATTATTATTATAAAAATGTGTTATAAAACGAGAAACTCTCGACAATTATTAAACATTTAATATAAATGTCATTTTGTATATATATAACAGGCAAACTTATCGAGTTATGCGGAGTCGTTGTCACTCGAGTCCAGGTAAGTTTTTTATTTGTGACTTTCGTGTTGTCACGGATATATGACGATTAATATAAACATTTTCTATAACTAAATAACCACTTAACCGTAGGGTTGAATCGGGTTATTTGGCTATATGAAATGAATATATTAATGGGCATCGTATCCTACGACGCCCATAGGTTGTGTATATGTAAAGTGTAATAAATTGCGAGTGTATATATCGGGAAATCTGGCCAATTTGACGATATATATGAGGAATTTATTAAACTACGATATATACCATATAGTATTTATGTGCTATGTGCTTTAGGTTGGGTGTAATCTTGGAACGGTATGTTACGTAAATAAATATGAGGATTATCAAATCGACGGATTCGATAAACTTCGGCGATTTATTTAAATGATATATTGGGCTAATATTAGATCCATAGTTTATTTTATTATTCTTTGTGTGACCTTTTGGTTTGTTTTGTGTCGACCCACCACCCGTATGGATACCAAACGTAAATACACCAAACTAATACGAAATGGATTTTCAGAAGTAAAGCGGATTCTCGTCCGGGTTTGGGAATATTTTGAATTTGAGGAAATGATTTCTGAACGAGTTAATATTGTTAGGTCGTGCCGAGTCCGTAGTTGCTGTTTCGTGAGTTACTATACATCTTATTTCTACCGACTTCTTCTTGCTATTTTCTGGACTTGAGGTGAGTCATAGCCCCACTTTTACTCTTGAACTATGTTTTCAATACTTGGGGTGAGAAATGTGCAAATTATTTTATGTGGACTATTATCGCTTTTATATTATTTCTAAACTTGCTATGCGTATGGACTAGGATATATTGTCAGCTTTAGTCACACATTTTGTGTGTACTATTCAAGGTTGGCTTATTTGGTTATTGGTGGATTGTCAGTTTTAGTCACATATATGTTGTGTGTACTATTCAAGGTTGGCTTATTTAGATACTGTAGCGTGCACCTATAGGTTATTAATACTTCGGAGGTTATCCGAGTATTTATTGGTATTGCGGGGATTACCCGAATATCTATGTTAGAACGGAGGGTATCCGTGTGTTAGGTTGGAGCGGAGGGTATCCGCAGGCTTTTAGAGAGTCTTTAGTCTAGCTAGCAAGCGTTTTGCGTATATGTCCACTATATTGTTAGACGAATTTAAACCTATGATCTCACCAGCGAAAGCTGACTTTTAGCACATTTTCTCAGGTAATTAAGTGATGATATGCATGCTTGGAATGGAAGGCTCGGCCAAGGCTCATGGTTTATGGATCTATTTTTCTAAACTCTGATAACTAATTTTGGACCTACTGTCATGTTATTTTGGGCCTAACTCTGAATGATGTTGGGATAAATGTAAACGTTAAAACCCCGTTTTGGTTGTGTTTTTATTATGTTTACTTTATCTCGTTCTATATTGTCTTGTGTTGGATACCAATCACCGTAGCACCCCGAAAGCTTGTTGAGTCTTCCGCTGTATCAAATTTTGGGGGTGTTACATCAAACAATCCTAAAAGAGTTGCGAATATACTCTGTCATTTTTTTCATGCATTTATAATTTACTTATACAAATAATAATAATTTCCTTATATAGTTCGGGTTTAGAGAAAAATTATTCTTATACATTATACATACACATAATATTAAATTTGAGTTTTATTCATTATATCTTTTTTCGTTTCTCTTTATATAATAAAGAAGCTATAGTATAAGCAACAGCGTTAATTTGGTAATTTTATGATCAAACATGAGAAGTAAATAACACAAACTTATGAAAATACAACTTTTCAAACAAAAAAGTACATTAGTAAAAATGATATGATGGTTATTCATAATTAAGAAAATGAATCAATCTTCAAAACTATCTAAATATGCTACATATTTTAACGAAAATTTAAGTAAAAGAAATACCACAATTACAAAACACATCGTAAATTGAAAGCACGGGTTTGCAAAACTAAAAAAATATATCACTAACATCTCATGCAAGACAAGTATCATCATATGATTTTGCTTGAATAATAAAATATAATTTTTAATCCGAAAGCATTTGAAACATGTTAACTGGTTCATTTCTTAATCGATAATAATACATAATTAAAAAGAAATTTTAAAAACCCTGTGCGTGCACAGGTATTATAACTAGTAGTTAGAATATGAAATCAACTACAGTATATATTACTAATCTACTGTTTAAAATTAAATTATAAACAAACAATTAATAAAAAATATTCATTAGTTTTTTCTTTAAAGTTTAAGTAGTTATATAAAATATAACAATTATAAATAAAAACACCATCATGTTTAAATGATTTAAGAAAAATACACATGTAAAAATTTTGCATGTAATATCTAAACTAAATTTGATTCATGTCATAACTCTGTGCATGCACGGGTATTATAACTATATGAACAAACAACATTTTCTCATTTCATCGTAATAATCCTTTTCATTCCCTTTGATTACGACAAGCAAAAATTATAAAATAAATTTGATTTATGTGTAAACCCATGTGATCAAAGAACCTTTGACCCAATAACATTATAAGGAGACACGCTCAAGAATCCAATACAAGGTTGATGTCACAGTTATATTTACAATTTCTGCTAACTATTTTTCTTACTTTCGCACATGTTGATGATCTAACTTTTTAAAATATACATAAGATTTTCTGTTTTTAAACGATATTATACTATATAATAAAAAATTTCTGGAAAAACCCCTGCATGCATGCACGGGTATTATAACTAGTAATAAAAATAGTTGAATACCTAAAATTGAAATGGGAAGCAAGTTGGGTACAGCTTAGTTATATGAGCAAACTTTAGCATCGTAAATTCAAAGCATGTATCTTGCATTCCTCATAGAATAATAGAACCATGTACAATTATATAACATATGCGTATATGACAGATATTCTACATGATAAACAATATTACATTTTGTTTAAACAAACGACGGTTTCATATTCCAACGTGGCAACAAATAACTGTTTGCATAACTATATACTAAGCAACCGAAACCCAAAACAAAAACCCAGTTGAATAACAAAAGACAGTTGAATAATAGACCACTCTGCAATGATCTCCTGAAGCTGTTTTCAGTAAGGAATCCAAACCGCCATTAAAATGCTTTACAACACCTTGATAAACGGGTTGGCACTTCAAGGAGCGTGTAGTAATGATGCAGTTTTACTACTTCGACACATGAACAGCTAGCTGAAGCTGCCTTGACTGACATAATTTTTCCAGATCTCTATAAGTAGTAATCTTAGGTTGTTTCCCATCTGATAAGACAACACGCGCAATGCTAAAAGATTCGCCTTTTTCAACAGCTAACTTCCACTCGTTTACACTTAAATAAAACCAGTCCTTCTTTGCCACTGAAGTTGATTTAACTTCTATATATTCCATGCTATTATCCTTACCTTCAATAATAATATCATATGGCAGTCCGGATTCTTTAACCTCATTGACCCATTTCACTTTTTTGTCACCAAGTGCCGCAGAAAAGTATTTGAAAGCTTCAAGTTCTCCGTTCCTCCCAGTTATGACAATTTTCGGGATAACTGTAACTATATTCTTTCCATTTTCTAATCGTTTAGGCTGGATTACTAAGGGTATCGCTGAGGCTGGATCTTCATTGATGATCCAGTCACCGTTACTCTCAAATGACTCTTCTGCAACATCCAGTTTCGTTTTATCAAACCCAGGTGTGGTTTTCCAATGGACAGGTGGCCAACTTCTGTTTTTTCCCAACTTCTTAGTGGTAGTAGATTCCACTTCTGGTGATGATGTGGACGCTAACGACCACTGTAATTCTTCACATGGGAGATTTGGTAGCTTTTGGTTATTCGTAATGAATAACTCCATCTTTTCCTCAGTGAAGCCTGACTGTGCCTTAGTTGTAATCACGTAAAGGAAATTTGCTAAATGAGATTCGGGAATTCCAGAAAGTAGAACGCGAGAAAGCTCCGTAAAAAGCAAATGGGAATCAACTTTAGGAGTTGCATACAAGATGTTGTCGTGTAATAGACAAGTGCACTCAGATAGGTTATTAGATTTAATCCCAAATCTCTTTATGACATACTCGTAGAACAGCTTATCAACCACAACAATTTTCAAAGAATTCACGTTTTTGAATCCAGACTGCTTGAGTTGAGAATATTCATTTGGATGCATGCGATAAATGTAACGCTGAGCATATGGGAGAGCCCATCTCACCAATGAAATCATATAACTGCCATCTGTCGGGCCATAGTGTATCACTTCACGTGTCACAACCTGCGCAGTGACATAATATTAGAAATGTACCCGTCTTATCTTGAAACCTTTAGTGTGAGGCATTTGTTTGTGTGAGAATAAAAGAGAGTACCTTAGAAAGACACGGGATTCCTAGTCTCCGAAATAGAACAGAAACCTTATCATGAAGCATCTGTTTTTCTTCATTAGTAAGATCCCCCAAACATAGAAAATCAATGTTGTTCAAGTTCATGAATTCCTTTCTTAGCTGCTCATCATTGCACCAACATATGTGACCAAAGGATTGATGCAACGAAACCCATTTATCTTGCACAGTTGGAAGGATCCTCGTTTCCTTTTCCTTCATACTCTTCTTCAAGTAGTCGATATCATCAGAACTCAAAACCCCCAAGTCTAATCCATCACTCCATTTTATAAAAACTTGGAAAACCTATCACATGAAACAAAAGAATTATGTACATACTTTATGTATATGAAAACGGGTCATTCAGTTTACGGTTAGTTAATGGGTAAGTTAATAGTACCACTGTTTTAGCTGCTTGCGATGGCAAATTTTCACTAGATAACTGTAGCAAAGACTGAAGGTAGCTGAGAACAGGAGGACTCTCAGCTACTCCAAACTCATTTACAAAGAAACTCCGGAGGCCGGGATAAACACTGGACAACATCTTGCTGAAAACACGATGAGTCATGTATTCATACAACTGAGCCTCGGTTAACGTTTTCTGATCCATTGAACCAGTAGAATCATGCCAATATACTTCACTCGGAGTTAATAATAATCCAGATACCACTTCATTTGTAGAATCAAACGAGTGTGGAACAAATATAAAAGCTTGAGAATGCAAAGTCGCCACTATCTTCCGCTTTGAAACGCGCATCTCACTCCATAAGTATGTGTAGAATTTGGACATTTGAGATATGCTGGTAATGGAGATTTTATATAAATGGTTATCAAGTATGTCAAATGTAAAACAGACTTAAACAAATTCTAGTACTGAAGGATTGAACCAATGATACCTGGCCCTAAAAGGTTTCTTAGATCCTCTCCACACATCGAGAATTGATAAAGCATCATCAAGAGTGATTATTTGCTTCAAGCCAATATCATTCAAAAACTTCACACTGTTAACCTAAACAACGACAAAAGTAACGGGTAACTGAATACAAGTGTTCGTCCGTCCAAGATATCGGTTACATAAAAAAATTTAAGTTACTAACCTTTGGAACACTGTATGGTGCCCTGTGACCAAGAATGGAACGCACCGTTTCACAGTTATGGAACACATCTTTAGAAAAGTGAAGTTGATCATCCATACTAGAAGCCACCCATCGAACACTATGAAGGATTTTTATAAGTGAAGATTTAAAAGGCCTGAACTGCTCACCAATTTCGCATAAGCCTGTAATCTTATCACTAAAATAATCATCCCATAGTTCATCAAGTACCCTTAGGAGGTACTTACTCTTTCCCTTATTACCATTCGACGAAACATGTGATAATAATTGTGTTAACTCTTGAGAATCATAATCTATGACAACGGATCCTGAAGATACACAATCATCATCTAACATCATGTTCTTGAGAGCAGTATGAGGTATGTCAGAAATAAGGTTTTCAACTTTGACTATTTTCACGAAATCCGTGACTCCTAAATCCTGCAAGAAACTTCTCCATTTCGATGTTCCTTCAGGTGAGGATTTGCTTACCTGGTGTTTCAGATAGCTGATATCAATCTCAAACCATTGCATATCACTGCCACTCACCAACTTACTCATATCAATTAGATTGCCGAATTGTTTACTGAAATGAATTGGGACGTCGGCAAGTCGTTTGTACCCATGATTTGTGGAAACAAAAGCATTGTTACGTAACTCTGAGAGAATGTGTTCCTTTTCTTCAAGACATTCAGAACAACAAGACGATTCTAAATGAAACATTATAAAAGAAAGGTACTCAATCATCAATTCCAGACTTTCCGCCATAACTTTTTTATCACAAATAGCAGATAAGACGTGCTTTTTCAAAACTTCGTGTGCAGATAACCACTGGACCCCAAGTTTGTAAAGCATCTGGGTTATGTTTTCAACATGATCAATAAAAAGAGCAGGATTAACAATCCGAAGTTTGGAATACAACTTCCCAAAAGCTTCAAGACCATGCTCGCGATCAGTATGCAGCCAAATTGCACCTTCATTAATTGAAGCGTAGCTACCATCTAAAAGAGGTATAATTGGTAGCTGTCTTACGGAACTAATGAAATCAGACTCGGTTGCATTAACCAACATCAAAAACAAAACATTTAGCCAAGAGCATAGCCAACTGAGGTCCATTGATCTAAGAGAATCAGCCCGACATAAAGATGCCATAACTTGAATAAGAACTTTCGGTCCACATTCTTCAATGCCTAAAGCCCGTGCCAAGGAATCCGTTAGAAGCGTATCTTTATGCAAGTATCCAACATCAAGATGCTCCCTTATCAAACTATCAGGCAACAACAAACGAGTTTGTTCTGTCCAGTTACGCAGTACTTTACATGGCGGGACCCACACGTCCCACTCGTCATCTTCCCCTTGTAGAAGTAGACAGCTAGAACTACATAGCTTAGAAATAATCATATTTGGAAGCTGTGAAAAAAAACCATGCACCTCCCCTTCAAGAGGAACAAAGCTCATAAAAACTGAAACGCCCTTCGCCAGGTTCTTTTTAAAACAAGGAAGGCTGCAGAATGACAGCTCAGCATTAACGAACAAATTCGAAAACTCCAATAACAACCATTGGTTCCATGGACTGTTTCCATCAACTTCTCTTGACGAGGAAACAATAAAATCCGCTTGGATGATAAATTTTAAGCCATAACTCCTTGAAGGAAATAAAACAAAAACAGGCTGTTGGTCGAGTTTCGAGATGTAGTTTCCATTACCTAAATACTCCAACCCAAGTGCCACGGATATTTCAGTTGTACGTTTGGACATCATGGCAAATATGATCCGCTTGTAGTGTTCCAGATTTGACAAACCAAGTGAATTTCTCTTTTCCAAGAAAAACATTCACAATACCGTCTTTATCAACTTGCTTCCTCATGACAATGAGCGAATCATTTGGAATATTTCTGAACTTGATACATTTAAGGCGGTGAAGGAATAACAACAAGGATGGATGAAAGCTAGAAAACATGGAGATTAACTTCTCGACAGGAAAAGCGTCATCTTCCTTTGATCTGAAGGGAAGCACAATGCATGTTTTCCAACATGTCTCATCCGTTGGATCGTTATCCCCAGAACCCAACTTGCTAAACAAATCAATGTTACAAGGTGGGACAACTGTTGGCAAAACAAAACCAATTAGACCGTCGCTTATGTCAAACTTGATATGGAACGCATTAGAATGGATTTCCGGAGCGTCTGCCACCTGATGGCATATCAAATCATTAAGAATTATTCTAAGAAAAAACATCAAAGATCAGAAGCAAAAATAAGCCAATGCCCTTTTTGCTAATATATTCTTTGAGAAATTAAAGAGTATACTATACCTGGAATACCGATTTGAAGCCAATGCCCTTTTTGCTAATATATCCAGTACTAGGTTCCGTCTTTGATGAATTGCCTACCTTACAAAGTGCTTTTATGGTTTCGACAGAAAATCCTTGATCATTATTCAAGACTATAACTCCTGTTTCTTGAAGAATGAAAGTTAAAGTTGGCTCAACATCACACGAGTACAAATTTCCATCAGCATTCCGAACCTATATATTAGCAAAACACAGTGTAACATAACATAACCAAAGAAGCAACATGAAATAGTGTAAATAGATGCACTTACGAGTTCGAGTAGAAAATGTGAGTCCTGAGAATATAACTCTTGAGAAAGACAATGTAGTGCTTCTCCTAAACGGCTATGTTGCTTCTTCAAAATGCTATCTTTCTCAGTAGCCGAGATATCTGAACCCAATCCGAATTCTTCTCGCCTAATACACTCAATAATCTTCTTTGCTGATTCCTCTTCATTATTATTATCCTTACCTTCAGTAACAAAAGCAACAAGTTCTCTCTCGTTTGAAGTAAATCCATCATTCATATCAGAAGAGACTGTATCCTTATAAGTTCCGGAACCTGATTGGTCTTTCAAAGCTTCATCTTCTTTTCTAATGACTGAAGCTTCATCATGTCTCATGTGATCACTACTGACTTCTTTTGTCTTTGATGCAGGTTTCCTTCTTGATCTTCTTCGGAGCTTTTTAGATGTAGACTTTGTGGGATCAGAACTTGTGGTTGGTGTAAACTTACCTTCTTCTGGCGATGAAATGGAGAACATAGACCATTCCGATTCTTCACTTGGGAGCTTCAATAGTTTTTGCTTATTTATTGAAAACAGCTCCATTTGCTCATCTATGTGACCTGATTCTGTTGTTAAAATCATGTGGAGGAAATTTGCTAAGGGAAATTCAGGAACTCCGGCAACAAGAAAACGAGAAAGCTCCATAAAAAGCGAGTGGGAATCTGAATCAGCTTCGGGAGTTGCATACAGGATGTTGTCCTGCAGAAGACAACTGCACTCAAATCGCTTATTGGATTCAATACCAAATTTCTTTATGACGTTCTTGTAGGACAACTTTTCCACCACAACAATCTTTGGGTTCTTGAATTCAGAATATTCTTTTCGATGGAAGCTATAAATGTAGCATTGGGCATAGGGGAGAGCCGCATCTATGAAGTCAGTTATATAGCTATTATCCATCATGCCAGAGTATATTGCTTCACGAGTCACAACCTGCAGAAACCATAAAATAGAAGAATGATACAAAGTACTTCAACTTCATATATACAATTATCCCTACAGTCACCGGCAGCACAAAACCATCTGTGACATATTTGTTAAGTTTGAAAAAAATGGACGGGGCGGGTGGGTTGCAAAATGGGTCAAACAAGTCGAGCTTGAAACGGGTTGTTTCAACAATCAGTTTTGTGGATAGTCAATGTGTTAAAAATACAGGTTTGGTGACCCGCAATCAGCCTTTTGGAAAGATAACACGTTCATAACGATTACAAAAACAATCTAATATTCTTTGAAGTAAAACCATGTGAGAGGCTGTAAGCATTGAAAATACACTTTGGGCGACTTTCAACTCATTTGACCATTCAACCTAATTGACATGTTTCCCGTTAGGCAAATAATGTAACACAAATCAACCCATTTACTTATAAATCGGTTGAAATCGCTACATCTAGTTTCGTTCTAGTATAATAGGCAAACCAAAGATCACACATTGTCTTCATAAGATATATAAAGTTGAACCAACAAAACAAAATAAAAAAATTATGTTGTTACAGAATTCCTTTTTTATTCGTTCTCATAAATTTTATTTTTGAATATTTGGCAAGTGTTAGTATGTGTGTGAGGGAGAGCCTATGTGAGTACCTCAGAAAGAGAAGGGATCCCCAGTCTCCGTAATAAAACATAAACCTTATCCCGAAGCATTTGCTTTTCTTTAGTACTAAGCTGCCCAAAACACAAAAAATGAACATTTTTCGAGTTCATGAACTCTTTTCTTAGCTGCTCATCGTCACACCAACATACAAGACCAAATGATTGATGCAGGGATACCCATTTATTTTGCACAGTCGGAAAGATCCTCGTTTTCTTTTTCTCCATACTCTTCTTCATGTAATCAATATCTTCAGAACTCAGAACCCACGAGTCTAATCCATCACTCCATTTTTTGAGAACTTGGAAAAACTGACACATTAAACAAAATATCGATGAGACAAAGCTACCCGTATATTTAAGAATGAAATGGGTAACGTGGTTTGACAGTCACCCAAAGTATAATTAAGAATAAAACTACGTTTTTTAGCTGAAGTGGAAATGGGTCACATGGTTTGAAAGTCTTATTTTTAAGTGCCTACATTGCCAACAAGAGTATATGCATAAACAAATGACTATAATACTGTACTCACTTTTTTAGCTGCCTGTGATGGCAAACTCTCGGTTGATAACTGTAGCAGAGACTGCAGATAGCTACGGAGAGGAGGATTTTCAGCTACTCCAAACTCATTCACAAAGAAATTATGGAGGCTGGGATAAACATTGCATAACATCTTATTGAGAAGAGGATGAATTGACTTTGTTTGTTCTATTGAACCAAAAGAATCATGCCAATATACTTCACTGGGAGATAAAAATGAACCAGACCCCACTTCATGCATGGAACTAAACGAGTGAGGAACAAATATGAAAGCTTGAGAATGCAATTTCTTGACTATATTTTGCTTCGAGATGCTCATCTCATTCGATAAGTATGTGTAGAACTTGGACATCTGAGATATGCTGGTAAAGGTAAATTTATAAACGGTTAACAAGCAAGCCAAAGTAAAAAAATAAAAAATAAAAAATAAAATAAGAAATATAGAACCCATTCATACACACGCACAAAACATACACTCCTGAAAAATTGAAATAGTGATACCTGGCCCTGAGAGGTATCTTAGATCCTCTCCAAACTTTGAGAATTGATAACGCATCATCAAGACTGACTGTTTTCTTCAAGCCGATATCATTTAAAAACTTCAAAGAGCTCACCTATTTAACAACAAAAGTATAGGATATTATAGACTTGTATAGTTCCATAGAGTTACAACTTTTCATAAGAAATAAAATTAAAGTACTAACCTTTGGAACAGTGTATGGTGCCCTTTGACCAAGAACCGTACGCACCACTTCACAGTTATGGAACAAATCTTTAGGGAAGTGAAGTCGATCATCCATACTAGAAGCCATCCATGGATAATCATGAAGCATTCTTATAAGATAAGATTTATAAGGCTTGTTACTAAGATGACCATCCCATAGTGTACTAAGTACCTTTAACAGGTACTTACTCTTTTCCTTATCACTATGCGTGGTCACATGTGACAACAAATGCATTAACTCCGGAGATGTATATTTTATGCCCTCAGCACGCTTTTCAACTTCAACTACTTGCACAAAATCAGTGACTCCTAATTTCTGAAGAAACTTTCTCCATTTCAATGTTCCATTAGGCGTGGATCTGTAAACCGGGTGTTTCAAATAGCCAATATCAATCTCATACCATGTCATGTTGGTCCCAGCGACCAACTTGTTCATATCAACTGGATTCCCGAACTCTTTACTGAAATGAATTGGCACATCAACAGGCCGTTTGCACCCATAATTTGTGGAAATATAAGCATTGTTACTTAAGTGTGAGAATATGTGCTCCTTTTCCGCACGGCATTTGGAGCACCTTGATTCTAGATGATACATTATAAATGATAAGTACTCAATCATCAACTCCGTACTTTCCGTCAACACTTTTTCATCACATATAGACGGTAAGATGTGCAATTTAAAATTTTCATGAGCAGATAATCTCTGGACCCCAAATTTGTAAAGCATTTCGGTTATGTTTTCAGGATGATCACCAAGAAGGTCCGGATCAACTATTCTGAGTTTCGGACTCGGATACAACTTCCCAAACATTTCAAATCCAGGCTCATCCGTAAACAACCAGATTCCACCTTCACTAATTGATGTATAATTGCCATCAAAAAGAGGAATAAAGGGTGATTGGCTGAGGGAACTTATAACATCATACTCGGTTTCATCAACCAACATCAAAAACAAAACATTCAGCCAAGATGATAGCCAACTGAGGCCCATTGATTTTAGAGAATCAGCCTGGCATAAAGATATCATAACTTGAACAAGAAATTTGGGTCCACAATCTTCAATGCCTAAAGCTTGTGCCAATGAATCTGATAGAACCACATCTTTATTCAAGTAGCCGACTTCAAGATGCTCGCTTATCAAACTATCAGGCAACAAAGAACGGATTTGTTCTGTCCAGTTTCTCACTACATTACATGGGCGGACCCACACATTGCAGCCCCCTTCTAGAAGCACACAGTTAGACTCACGCAACTTGGAGATAATCATATGTGGAAGGGAAGAAAAAAACCCGCAAACTACCTCTCGAATAGGAACAAAGCTCAAAAATACGGAAACACCCCTTGCTGGATTCTCTTTAAAACATGGAAGGCTACAGAATGACAGTTCAGCATTCAGGAACACATTTGGAAACTCAGATAGTAACCATTGGTTCCATGGAGTATCTGCATCAACTTCTTCCATTGACGAGGAAACGATAAAATCTGCTTGGATGATAAAATTTAAACCGTAATACCCTATTGGGCGAAGAGAAGCAAAAACAAGTTGTGGGTATAGATGCGGGATGTAGTTTCCATTATTTGAATCTTTTAACATAAGTGCCATTGATATTTCAGTTGTTTTGACATCCTGTCGGACATGATCCGCTTGTAGTCTAAACTTTTTGATAAACCAGGTTGCTTTTTCATTATGAGAAGATATATTAACCATACTGTCTCCAACAACTTCTTTTTTCATGAAAATGTATGAACCATCTACAAAATTTATGTACTTGATACATTTAAGCCGTTGAAGGAATAGCATTACGTGCGGATGGAGTTTACGAAATATGGAAATTATATCCTCGACTGCAAGAGCTTCATTTTTCTTAGGAAGTACCATGCACGTGTTCCAACGCTTTTCATCCTCTGGATCACTATCCAAAGCAACCATCGAAGAAACAATCTTGCAAAAGACACTGACATCACGAGGTGGAACAGCTGTTGCTGAACCGTCACTTAAGTTAAACTTGATATTGAACTCATTAGAATGTATTTCCGGAGCATCACTAATGCGGAATACAGATTTGAAACCTATGCCTTTGTTATCAATATACGTATCACCACTAGGTTCCTTCTTTTTGATATTGCAAACATCATCACGAAGTGCTTTAATGCTTTCAACAGAAAATCCTTGATCATTATTCAACACTATAACACCTATGTCTCGAAAAATGAAGGTCAGAGTCGCCTCCACGTCACATGGGTACACATTTTCGTCAGCATTTTGAACCTAAACATTAAATAACACACATTGATTAGAATTATTGAAAGAAACGAGAACCTTGTAGAAAACTTTCACATATTTTTGTCTTTTTACCATTTGAAGTAACATACTTCTGCCAATATATAAGAATGGACTGGTAACTAGTTACAAACTTATAACATATACAAGGTACGTACTAAGATAAAAGTTTGTTACATCAAATGCTAACAAAGATAAATATTGCTATAAACAATAAATTGTATTTTCCTTTTTCGTGCAATTTTCCCTATAACTAATGCACTACCAGAGCATCCACAGTGGTCACTTGACCACTACGTACCCAACGACACGTTGACTTCCTTTCACAACCACTATCCTACCACTTCTACCCAGCGACACATTCTTTTTCGGTCATTTTCCTTTCTTTTCTTTTTCTCCTTAATTGGTACTCAAGAACACAACCTTTTTTTGTTTCAATTCATTTTCTTTACTTTTTCTTAAGTGATACTCAAGAAAACAGTGTTACACTAAGCTAGAAGTGCTAATCTAACAAAAAGTTGTACAATATATATGTTGTTTACTAATGCTTCTTGACACATATATACTAGTAGTAAGCATGAAGATACAATTATATAGATAAACAGATAGAAATAAATATCAAAAGGGTATACTCACAAGTTCAAGAACAAAGTTTGATCTCTGAATTATAGGACTATAATTATTGGTTGATGATGGCTTGCTGGCTTTTTGACCCATTATATAAAAATGGTCAACGTTAAATATATAGTAAAAACTGTAAGTCAACTACTGACATATGAAAAGTCGTCGGAACTAAGAATGTCGTGGAGTTTGAGGAAGATCAGTTGTGTGTTTTTTTGAGGAAGAAGACTAGAAGAGGAAGAGACATAAAAGTGTATCATGGGTTTGGTTTCAAAAAATAAGTAAGTGGGGCCTAGTTTTTGGGTTAATTACTGTCCTTTTTATTCTTTTCTTTATTACTTTTGATTTCTTTAATATTTACTTCTCTTTTCAAATAAAGATAAATTAATTTGGTGAGTGATTTGCTTAGCCATGAAGTATAGTCGGACTAAAATCTTTGTGCATGAAGTGCAAAAATATATGTATGAGGACGTGACTTATTTTATAAACTAAGTTTTTGTTACAAATTGAGGGACAAATCTTCACCATTCATCTAGTTTGATCTAATGGTGGGGATTAACCTAAGATTTAATAAGATAACCTAAGTCCATGTTTTTTTTCTTGTCCTTTTTGTCAATCTTATTTATTCATTTTTTTTTTCCCTTTTTTCTTTTCTTTCATTTTTTTTTCTTTTTTTTTAACTTCACGTTTTTTCTCTTTAATTCAAGTTTTTTTTTTTCTTTTTTTTTTTTTTGCGTTTTTTTTTTTTTTTTTTTTTTTATACGTTTTTTTTCGTTTTTCATACATATTCGTCGGTTTTTTACGTTTTCGTCAATTTTCGTTCGTTTTCATACATTTTCGTCCGTTTTCATACGTTTTCGTCTGTTTTCGCTCGTTTTCATACGTTTTCGTCTGTTTTCTTACGTTTTCACCCGTTTTCATACGTTTCGTCCATTTTAATACGTTTTCGTCCGTTTTCTTACGTTTTCATCTGTTTTCGAATTTTTTTTCATACGTTTTCGTCTGTTTTCTTACGTTTTCATACGTTTTCATCCGTTTTCATATATATATTCGTCCGTTTTCTTACGTTTTCGTACATTTTCATACGTTTTCGTCCGTTTTCATACGTTTTCGTCCGTTTTCTTACGTTTTTGTCCATTTTCATACGTTTTCGTCCGTTTTCATACGTTTTCATCCATTTTTGTCCGTTTTCGTCCATTTTTATACGTTTTCATATGGTTTCATCTGTTTTCATTCATTTTTGTCCGTTTTCGTTCGTTTTCATACATTTTTATCCGTTTTCATACGTTTTCGTCTGTTTTCATTCATTTTCGTTCGTTTTTAAATGTTTTCAGACGTTTTCATACCCTTTTTAATATCACAAGTGATATACTGTGATTATCAGAATATCACTTGTGATATTCAGAATATCACTTGTGATATTCAGAATATCGTGAGTGATATTGAATATCACTCGCAATATTCTGAATATCACAAGTGATTTTTAACATTCTGTAACATGAAAATCGCAAGTGATGATCAGAATATCGCAAGTGATATTCAAAATATTGCAAGTGATATCTGAATATCGCAAGTGATTTTCAACAAATATTTTGTGACATGAAAATCGCAAGTGATATTCAAAAGTGATATTCTGAATATCACTCTGAATATCAAAAGTTATATTCTGAATATCACAAGTGATTTTCAACAATTGTTCTGTAACATGAAAATCACAAGTGATATTCAGAATATTACAAGTGATTTCACGCTTTTTTTAATTCACGTTTTTTCAAAAGTGATATTCTGAATATCACAAGTGATATTCAGAATATTACAAGTGATTTCACGCTTTTTTTAATTCACGTTTTTTTCAAAAGTGATATTCTGAATATCACTCTGAATATCACAAGTGATTTTCAACAATTGTTTTGTAATATGAAAATCACAAGTGATATTCAGAAAATCACAAGTTATTCTAAATATTACAAGTGATATTCCGAATATCACAAGTGATTTTCAACTAATGTTTTATAACATGAAAATTACAAGTGATATTCTAAATATCACACGTGATTTTCAACTAACGTTTTGTAACAAGAATATCACTTGTAATTTTCTGAATATCACTAGTGATATTCAGATTATCACTTATGATTTTCATATTACAAAACATTAGTTGAAAATCACTTGTGACATTCAGAAAATCACAAGTGATATTCCGAATATCACAAGTGATATTCCGAATATCACAAGTGATGTTCAACTAATGTTTCATAACATGAAAAATCAGAAGTGATATTCTGAATATCTAAAGTGATATTTAGAAAATTACAAGTGTTATTCAGAATATTATAAGTGATTTTTTCATTTTTTGATTCACGTTTTTTTCACTTTCTTACATTTTCTTCTATTTTTGTTCGTTTTCATACGTTTCTGAATATCACAATTGATATTATTAATATCACAAGTGATATTTTGAATATCACAGAAAATCACTTGTGATATTAAGAATATCAATTGTGATATTCAGAAACGTATGAAAACGGACATAAACATATGAAAACAAACGAATACGTATGAAAGCTTAAAAACACGCCTGGAAAGGAACAAAAACATATGAAAAATTGATAAAAACGGACGAAAACGTATAAAATTGCTGAAAAGTATGAAAACAGACGAAATCGTATCAAAACAGACGAAAACATATAAAAATTGACGAAAAAAGACAAAAATGTCTGAAAACAGACGAAAACGTAAAAAAATGGATGAATACGTATAAAAAGAGATGGAGAAGTATGAAAACGAAGAAAAACGTCTAAAAACGTATGAAAATGGACGAAAACGTATGAAAACGGACAAAAGCGTAAGAAAACAGATGAAAGCAAACGAAAACGTCTGAAAATAGACGAAAACGGACAAAAATGTATGAAAACGTATAAAAACTGCCAAAAAACGACAAAAACATCTGAAAAGGGACACGAATGTATAAAACGGACGAAAACGAACAAAAACGTTTGAAAACGGACGAAAACTTATATAAATGGACGAAAACGTATGAAAACGGACGAAAACGTATAAAATTGGATGAACATCTGAAAACAGATGAAAACGTCTAAAAATTAACGAAAACTTAAAAAAATAGACAAAAACATATAAAAATGGATGAAAACGAATGAAAACGGACGAAAACGTAAAAAAGTGAAAAAAAATATGAATTTTAAAAAAATACACATGAATTTAAAAAAAACGTGATTTATTTTAAAAGTAAAAAAAACGAATAAAAAAACGTTCATTAAAAAAAGCAAAACAAGTGCGGAAAAAAAAAAAAAAAAAAAAAAAAAAAAAGAAAGAAAAAAAAAGCTTGAAAAAAAAGTGAACAAAAAAGGAAAAAAAAAAAAAAAGAGAAAAAGAAAAAACGTAGATAGGGAGAAAAAAATAGGAAAAAAGAAAAAAGAAATAAAGAAAAATACAATGAATAAATAAGAAAGATAAAAGGACAAGAAAAAAACATGGACTTAGGTTCCATTTTTAAATCTTAGGTTAATCCCCACCATTAGATTAAACTAGATGGATGGTGGGGATTTGTCCCTCAGTTTGTAGCAAAAAACTGGTTCGCAAAAGAACTTTTCTCTATGTATGAGATACCTTAACTCATACTATAAGTATGTTTGGAAAATGGCAACATTCAGATAATTGTTTTAATAGTTCTAAGTTAATTTTGACCGAGTTAATCAAGTTTCGGCGAAGTTGTTTCTTTCAAGTCAAATGCTTGTGTGAGCTCATAGAGTTGGTGCTTGTAAAATAAGACTAGCCGGGTACTTACGCGTTACTACGGTGAGTATTTGTGTAACTAAATTTTTTTAAAGTAAATGTCTTTTGATTATATGTTTTTTAACGAGCAATTTTATCGATTGCACAGTTTGCTTGACAATAACTTTATAGATAGTGAAAATTTTCGGTTAAAATAACTTTAAGCAATAGTAATGAATGATATTGCTGTAAATTAAGTACAAAAAGTGACCAAATTATCCCTTAACTTACTCACATTATTTTATTTGTAGAGAAATAATCGAGTAACTTATTTTTGTAGTTGTATTTTTTACTCACAATTTTTTTAATTTAGTGTTTTATGTATATTTTCATATATAGATGAAAATAATTAAGAAAATGAATCATGACAAATTAATAGATTAGTAAATTTGTTTAGAATGGGGGCATAGTCATTTTATATTGGTGCTTAAACAATGTGAATAAATTTTAAGAGTAATTTAGTAAGTTTATTATGCTTGAATTTTCAATAATTTCATCCCTCCATTATATCTATTATAAATAGATTATAGCGTAAGCTTTGTGTAACACATAATTTTATTAAAAGATTAAGCTATAATATTCTAACTAACTGCTAGCTTTTGCTAAACATACGGGTGTCATTTGTTTGTTAAGATTATCTGAATCCGAATCTGATTCGTACATTTAAATTTGAATCTGTGGCGAAAAACTCTGAATCTGAATCGATTAATGTTGTTTTTTTTAAACGTTTAAATGATTAGAACACAAAAAAAACTAGTTACAAATTATTAAGAGGTAGTAAGATCACTTTCCAAATCTTATTAGGCAAGAGGTAAAAACCTCTTAACGCATCTAAACGACGAGAAAAAAACAAACACCTTTAATTATCAAAAACTCTTAATAATTCAGATTAAGAGGTATTAAATAATTTTATTAAAAACAAACACAATCTAGCTGGAAGTACTAATCAACAAGAAGTTGTACACTATATATATATATATATATATATATATATATATATATATATATATATATATATATATATATATATATATATATATATATATATATATATATATACTAGCTTCATAACCCGCCGGATCGGCGGGTTAACTTCATTATATTATTTGATTTATTCTAAATGGACGTACATAAATAAAGAATAACGGCACACATGTATTATATGAAAATGTAATACTAAATGAATAAAAAGTTGAGGTAGTAGTAACTTTGTTCCACACATTAGTTATTTTATATAAAAAAAAAATAATACTTCGTGAGTTTTTAACTTATATTGGTTAAGTTCAACAATACTTGAAACAAAAATTAAGAAACATGGAAAAATAAGGTGATTATCTTCAACAAACATTAACAAAGTATTAAAAACTGACATAACATTCTAAAGTGATCTTTCCTTTTGCAACTTGTCTTCAAATGATGGTTGGTTAGACCAATCTACCATGTCTCATCTTGTAAGCTTTAAAGAAACTTTCAGTCGTATCCATATTTTTCCATGAAGTTGGAGGTAATAAATCAATCTTGAAATTATCCATATCGTATCCATATTTATATTGATACCTACAAAATATAATGAGGTTACAAAAGTATATTTACGAATTGAAATTGTTATGCATGTATAGTATTTTTATGTTACCCCAATTTAAACAGCTTAGCCTCAGGATTATCTTCATTGATATATATCTTACTCGATCCAGTATGATGCATGCCAATAGTTGGGATACCTATAAAAAAAATAAAATTAAATTTACATAGATTCATATTAATATTGTTAAAATTTTTTAGTTTAAAGTATAATACCGTCCCAATAGAGGATTTTAGCTAACTGTATGATGAGAACCACATGTCCTGATGAATATCTATGAGATGCAATTTTTTAAACATGTCAACAACTTCATTAAAGAAAAGACAATCCAATATGTTTCCCCTGAGTGGATTTAAAACAATGAAAATTTTGTTATGCAAGTTATAATCTATATATACAAAATTTTAAGTAAAAAAAATATGATAAGTATACATACTTTTCATCCTGAATCTGCAAATCTATACGCTGTTTGATCTTGCCATGAGAATCAAACTAAATTGGTTCACCAATAGATACAATTGTGCCAATGACATCTATATATCAAAAGTGTTAGCAAATATATAAAGCATAATTGACACAAAAAGGTCAAAATAACTACAAATATATGTTTAATATGTAACTAACTAAAGTAAAAAGATCATACCAACTATATCAGCCTCGGTAATGAATGGCGGAACAATGTATGTGAATGGTACAAACACAAATGATTTAAAGTTGTTGTCAATCTGATCTATCGGAGTCAATGAAGTGTTTTCTAAAAACACAATCTTGTACCTGTTGGTAAATAAAGGGTATGTACCTTCATTATTTGTCACACAGAAATTGCTAACAATATAGCACATGCCCTCAATCAGTGCTTCATTGTATTTGTGCATATCACTCTTTCTAATGATGCATTGGATGCGGTTTGCCTTGTGAAAAAAATAACTGTTAGTATATGAAACATTAAAATGAAACACTTGAATGTTATGTGCTTAGACTTAATAATAACTAACCTTCTCATCTTGCATAACACATCGAAGACTCTTAACCGGATAATGCTTTCCATAAGGATGTGAAAACCATTTGCTTACACATCTAACTTTCAATTTTTTGTTAGTCATGATAGGATCGACATCACACAAAGAAATGAAATCGTTGTTCATGTTCCTGATTCTGTTAGAGTGAATGTTGTAAAATAAAATGAGAACAAATATATAGAATATATGGTTGTTTGTATTTCGGTTTCAAAATTTAAAATCATCTATTCTTTAATTAGGAAATGATATTTAAGTTTTTAATTAAAAAAATTGAGATAATTGTGGAGTATAATTGTGCTTGTTGTCATCATTTGAATTTTAATGTAATTCATATAGTTCCTGATTTTTAGTGAAATTCGGTTTAAAATAAATTGACTTGTATGATATATTTAAGAGTTAAATTCAATAAATAATGGAACGTGCAAATTAAGCTTCATCCAATATCGGGTAATAGAGACTATAAGTCTGAAGAAACATGATATAGCTAAAGCAGAGCAAAAACAGAGGACTTTTTATCATATGAACCTTTCATACAAAGTTGAGACATTCATTGCAATTTACTTGAACATGGTGGTAACACGAATTAAATACGCTACTTTGTATACACAATGCACTTATGTATATGAGTTATTATATTTGTTTATTTGTAAATTGCATGAACAATATTAGTGATAACTGAGATTATAGAAAGCATATTATATTGAAATCAAAAGAAAAAGACAATAAACATTCAAATCTTGAAAAACAAAGTAAACTAACAGTTAAACTTATGTGTTTTTTCTTGATCAAATGCTAAATGCATATTGTCATAGTCAATTGTTTCCACTTCGTCTTCATCAGAAACCTCTTCTGCTTCCTCAAGTTTCTTTTTTTTTAACCTTCTTTGGGCTGCCTTTAGCGCATTTGGTTTACATTTAGTTTTTGTTTTTTTCTTGTTGAGCTTTACAAAATCCTTGAACTTCTTCTTCCTAATCTGAGATAGCTTTCTTAAATACCACACAGCAGGATGTTCTTTGGAGGTTATTGCATCATCTTGTCCATCATGATGGTTTCCTTCTAACAAACAGTTTGAAAATTATAATATTAGTAATGATATTAACAGGATGATGTTAATTGTAAATAACTACACACATTAATATTATATCAATGGACATGTTTGTCCACATTATGTATCATGATAAACATGTATAAAAAAAATATACAAAAACCTGATGATTCAATTGATTCTTGCATATTCACTATCGGATCCATGAGCAGTGTTCTATGGTGGTTAAAATATGTTTTTGATTTATGAAATGGTGTAAAAACGTATCAGTTTTATAGCCAAAAGGGTGGTTAGTTGACCAATTTACATTAAATATGGAATTTGTAAAGTTTAAGTTTGAATGCAAAACATTAAAGGTGTACACATATTAATATGTTCATCATTTCCTAAAAATGCTTAAAGTTTGTTAGTAAATGGATTTAAAGTTGCAATCTTATTTAAATTATTTGCTGATTTGCATGATTATATTATTTTGCCCCATTTGTTTAAACATGATTTCAAATTTTAACCTAATAGTTATCCTCAAATTAAAAAAATGGCTTTTTTAAAATAAATGAATGTTTATCAGTATGCATTTTGATAATCAATAAGGTTAAAATAGTACTAAAATAACTCAATATTTGTTGTGGTCTGTTTACATGTTGTAATCTGTTTCAACTTGCAATCTTATAAATACAAACAGAAATAAACCACAAAATTACAACAACATGAAACAGCTTACATGTTGTTATAATATATAGAAAACTCCATGAAACACCTCACATGTTGTTGTAATCTGTTTACAAAAGAAAGTCGCGTATTCAAATTCGAGCTAATACTTCTTTGTAAACTACATTTGTAGCTGAGTTGGAATAGTTTCCCTCCCTGTCTAAACATAGAACCTTCAAGCCTTGCTTGCTCTTGACTTTTGACAAAGCAACATATAGTTGTCCGTGTGAGAAAACAGGCTTTGGTAAATACAAACCGACTTGTGACAATGTATGTCCTTGGCTTTTATTAATAGTCATTCCAAAACACAATTGAATAGGAAACTGTCTTCTGTTTAATTTGAATGGCATTTTTGTTTCTGAAGGGGTAATAACCATACATGGAATAGCACAAATCCTACCAACAGTTCCACCAGATATGATCCTCACTTCAATAACGTTGACTCCCAACCTTATGACTTGCAGCCTAGCTTTATTGCATATACCTGCTTTTTGATCAATGTTTCGCATTAACATTACAGGAGTACCAACCTTTAACTTTATTGCATGTTGCGGAAGACCAGACATCCTTATACCGTTAAGGAAATCTGTAGTGTAAATAGACTCATCAAAATTTGTGTCTGCGTCATCCAAAGAAACAGAATCAGATGATTGGTATATCGTCTCGTCTCCTTCAATTAAATCCAGCATGTGTCCATTAATCATATCAACCATTTCATGAGTTGGTGAAAGAATGGCCCTTTCTTGAAAGTATTGAGGATTCCATAGGTTTTCGCGAAAGCGCGGGTATGTTGCATCAATTATTGAGCCCACATAATCATCAGACTCTGGAATCAACATATCATCTGGAAATACAACAGTTGATTCCCCATCATTCTTACCACCAACCTTTCCATCACCGATGTCTAAAATCCAATCAGCAAAATCTTGTATTTCTTTCCTTTCAGATTCAGTTGATCCAGAACCCAATCTCATGTTTACCGTTAAGTTCATAACTTTGCATCGCTGCCACAAATAAGAAGAGTTAATTGTGGCATGTACGATGTCATTACGGCTGGCATTAGAAATGACAGGAAGGATTTGTCGAAAATCACCACCAAAAACAACTACTTTACCACCAAAAATATGTGGAGATTCTTGAGAAGGGTCTGACCTACAAATATCTCGCAATGTCCTATCAAAAGCTTCGTAACAAAATGACTGTATCATAGGAGCCTCGTCCCATATAATGAGACTCGCTTCTCGTATCAAATCAGCGAGGTCACTGTGTATAGGAATGTGGCACATTGAATCTTCTAATATATTTATTGGAATTGCAAACAGAGAATGTGCTGTCCTTCCGCCTTCCAACAATAGCACTGCAATACCGCTAGACGCAACATTCAACACTATACCGCCTTTTGAACGTAAGGCAGCAGACATTGTTTTGTAGAGATATGTTTTTCCAGTTCCACCGTATCCGTACACAAAGAACATCCCACCTTTATCATTCTCTACGGCGTCCATAACAGTTGCATAAATACCTATTTGTTCAGATGTCAAGCTTTCATACAATGTTTCATGTTGCTCTTTTAATTCATCAACATTGTACGATTTCTCATCATATATCAACCTGTTATACCCTTCCATCGTGAACTCGTTATTTGGATACGGCATGTCAGTGAAATTCTTCAAACTCTTGTTGTTACACAGTAGCATGTGTTCAATATAAGTTAGACATATGTTGTACTTCTGATTGTCTGAAAGTTGCAGGCCTGAATATACATAAAATAGTACTACGTAACTATCAATATACAATTGCTAAATAGCGGAAAAGCTTGATTGATCTAAAATGAAATTATAACAAACTAAAGTATATGCGGTAAACTTTGTTTCCTAAATATTTGGCATATTGGTAGTAACAAAGTATTGTTCATACATATGGAGGAAAAAATTCAAAAGTGTTGCAATTATGCAGGTTTAAATTATAAATATGATAGGGAAACAATGCTGAAACAGACATAGAAAATTTATACAACATACCAGGATTATTATGCTTTTTGCGCTCAACATTCTCCACATCAGTAGCCAGTAGATGCCATGTTTTTTCCCACACTATGTCGGGCCGAGACATACTATCTGTCATGAGTAGCATGACAAAGAATGATCTCAAATAATCGCCCATTCCCCAATGACTCGCTTCCTTTAAACCATCAATATACTCCTTATCATCCTGCAAAAGACCACGCGCATAGCAAGCTTCTCTGTAAGTAGGATACACAATATCGTCATATTCCCTAAGGTCCTCTCATTTATGCGGACCTCTCACCTTGTTTAGCAATACACGCAAGTAAAAATACTCTCCCCAAGAAGGCGGTACGTGATGAATACATCCTAAACTAAAACCTCTCTGTCTCTCTGCCCAAATCCTTTTCTGAGAATTCCAAACATAATATTTAGGAATCTCATGATAAAGCAATGTCTGCGCAAACGTATCAATCTTGTTTAGCTCCATCCACTGAACAAATTTAGTCTGGTTTACAGAATCCTTTTCAAGAGTGTAATCAATGTTTTCTGTTGCATCAAATACAACGGATTGCTCGTCTTTCAAATGAAATGGCAGACGTTCAATGGCTGGAGTCCTATAGTGTATATCAAATTTGAATATACGCCAAGCGGCTTCACAAGCAGATAGATACCTACAATCATAGAAATCCTTAATTTCGTCTACATCTTCGCCATCTACACCAACAGTAACCCTATCTGGTCCCTTGTTTATATATTTGAACAAATACTTAATGGACCCGACCGGATTGCACCATTCAACGTTTATATGCGATTGATATCGCCTGAGCAAACCGGAATTGTAAGGAACTACGAAACCATTATGCAAACCAGTTCCATTTACTTCCATCATTCCTCCTCCTGTAAATTCCATAACCATTGTCATCTATGACTGTTGTTTCGTTAAATTGTTTTGGAAAACCCTTGGTACATTTGAAATTCTCTGTGCACGGACAGCTTGGATTATCATGATCGCATGGGCCGTGCATCATGTGATCTGTAACGATCTGATACAATTCAGGGTCCTCTTCCTTGTTAGGTATCTCAGCTGATATATACTTATCAATATTTGCTGTGGTCGTTATCTTATCTATAGTTTCAAGCCACAACAATATGTGAGCATGAGGAAGGCCTCTTTTTTGAAACTCAACCGTGTAAACAACTGCAAAATTTATAAAAAATGAATACAATAATTAATAATGTAACAAACATAATGTAAATATTCTTAATGAGAATTTGAACTAATTGTTGAATGTAATTACCTCCTTTGACACATCCAAATGTACGTCGATCCTTTAAATCAGTCATTAGGCTATCAAGCTTAATTTTAAATACTCGTGTTATTACATCCGGTCGGTCCTCATATTTCAAACCTCTCTCGGCCATAAAACGTGAAATTTCAGGCCAGTTTGGGTTACATGTAAAGGTTATGAATAAGTCTGGATAACCATAAAACTTGCAAATTGTCATTGCGTCCAAATAGTTCTGCATCATATACCTTGGATTTCCGGTAAAAGATGATGGCAAGACGACCTTTTTGCCGCGCAGCTTAACTCCAGACTCTTCGTTCTCTGCCATTTTTGTCAAATTAGAATAAGTTTCACTTCTAAGCTCCTTCTGGTTCTTTTTGTTAAAAGACATTCTTTATGATTCAACCATTGTGTTGGCATGAATATTACGATATTTAATCTAAACATCCTCTTCATGTTTTGATGATGACAAAGATGTAAGTTACAACATATAACGTAAAGTGCTTAAGTTACTTGTGATCACAATTCTTCTATGCATTCTTACGTCAACAAGCCTCGACATCTCAACGTCTCAAGTATGCTTCAACAATCACTTAAGGTATGGATAAACAAGTGTTTAATACATCTCATGATCAAAGGGGTATTTAATTAACTAATACAAAGTTTGTTTAATTATATAAACATATTATATATTTTTGAAAAACACTTTTGGTAATAAAGAAAAATGTTTTAATCATACTAAATATATGATTTCAAACTTTTAACCAAAATAGTTAGTTTTTCACCAAATAAACTTTCCCCACTAAAAGACAGAAAATCTGGCCGTTTCAGTAGGGCGGCCCCCTTAATTTTAAGGGGACCGGCACACAATTAAGGGGACCGGCCACGCTCCCCTGTCAGATTTGGTCAGAAAATTTTCCCTATAAATACCACCTCAAACCTGGAATTTTTCTCACCTTTTGCACAAAAATTTTCAGATCCAACTCTCTCTAAACATCCTTCTAAAACCCTTTGATCATAAGATTATTAATCTTTGTTTCAAGTGATCCAATTTCCCATCACTCAAAGTGCAAGAGAAGAATCCTCTCTATCATAAAGCCAAAGATGTATTAGGATCTAGTTAGTGCTTATGTGAAGTTGTGAGTTATGTATATGTAATAAGTAGATCAAGATGATCTTACTTAGTAGCTATTTAATGAGTGAGTAAGTAGTAGTGGAAGGAAGTAGTAGTGTGGAGAAGACATGTAGTTGTGAAGATGTAGGTGTATGATTAAGTAGTGGAGTTTAGAAGAAGTTGTGATGAAGTTGTGAAGTCGTGAAGAAGTTGTGAAGCCGTGAAGAAGTTTAGAAGAAGTTGTGATGAAGTCGTGAAGTCGTGAAGTTGTGTAGAAGTTGTGTAGTGATCGAAGTTGTGTTGTGAGATTGGTTCTAGCTACTATTAGAACTCGACATTTAGCTTAGTGTCGTTAAATGGTGTAAGCAAAAGTTGTGTACAGTTTTCTCCGCCAAAAGGGAGCTTGTTGAGTAGTGAAGAAAACTCTCGAGTAGGTGACTCGGGGAGTGGAGTAGGAACAAGGAAGGTGTCCTTGTAGCCGAACCACTATAAATCATCGTGTCCGGTTTGCATTTCCTTTCTCTTATCTCTTATCATTTGTTCTTGCATTTATCGCTTTACTTATATGCTTGCCTACATGTCTTAGTTGTTGCTTATATAGTTGTGATGATTGATTGTGTTGAACATAGTAGTTAATATTGTGATTGTGTGTATAATTGCATGATATGGTCAAATAGATTATTATTCAAACTTCTCATATTAAGTTTAACTTGATAGATAATTTGATACAAAACGTTTTAAGATTTTAAAAGGAAAACGTATTCACATAAAGATCGACCAAAGCTTCATTCATAAAACTAAGCTTTTCCAAAAGCTTACATGTATAATTGATCATATTGATTATATGTTATTTTCATACTAAACTCTAATTGAAGTTTCCCAAACAAACAATTGAATAAATTTGAATCAATATTTTGAAACAAAGTTTTTATAAAATGAAAAAGAAGGGAAAACTATTCAACCCCCCTTCTAGTTTTTCACAATTGGTACCAGAGCCACGTCGCTCAAATTTTCAAAACAAATGGTTTTAAAAATTGAGTACGATCCATGTATCAAATTATCCATTAAGGAGGATTAAATATGAAAAGTGTTTTGTTGATTAACTTGTATTAGTTTTGATGAGATATACACTAATTATACTAGCTCGAAATAATATTATGCTTAAAATAAGTGTTATATGTTCGGTATCAAAATCAGAAAGTCACACACTTTTCCGAAAAGTCAGAAATTTTTTACAAAAAAAATGAAATTTTGAGTACCAGATGGGTGGCCCCCTTAAATACTGGGCGGTCCCCTTAATTATTTAAGGGGTCCGCCTGTCTGTTCGACAGTTTTTCGAAAACTTTGAAAAATCATATAAAATTAACCATAACTCCGTAGAAGTCGTGCCACCCGGCGTTTTAAAGGTAATTGAGTCTACTTTCATTTAAAAATAATTACAAGTAACCATTACAAACTTAAATAAGTAAGAAAGTCAAAATACTATACGGTGGTCAAAAATTTGTGTTTCGTTTTAACGTAAAACTTTTGTTTTACCTTTTCCTTCAAGTCGGGTATTCCTAGTTGATATACTTTTAAAAAATTAAGTATTTATGTTTTCAAAATATTGATCTTAATTAAATTATAGAATGGGAGGAAACTATTTTATTTTCAAATAAATTCGAGCTAAGTAAACGTTGGTGTATATAATACACAAAACGACGACAAGTGTTTTATGTGTTATGTGAACTTCTTTGTGATTTTATTTTCTTAATTGAATATATTAAATGATTGTTGCTATTTGAAGTTTAGCTATGTATATATCTATGCATATGTGCCCTATTAGTGTATAGCTAGTTTGCCGATTTATACTTAACTAGATCTTATGCTAGATTTATTGCGTTAGGATTGTTATAATATGCTTGCATTGCATATAGGTATAGATGGCTTAATGTTACTCAAACATCTTGTAAATGAGTTCAATCTAGTCACCTAAACATTTCAAACAATTTAATCTACTCTTCACAACACACTTGAATATTTTCTACAAATTAGCTTGTTTTACCTTAAGATGTTTAATAAGAGAAATTGAATCATTGTAAAACATTAATATTTATATAAAAGAAAAAGTATTTTCAAAATCTAAGTGTGTTCATAATAAGTAAAAATGAAGAGTCTTTCACAAAAACAAAGCATATAACAATCATGAAATAATAAGTCAACTTTCAATCATTCACTAATAAATAATCTTAGGATTAATGGAACACACTATCAAAATGTTTATTTATTTCAAATGAGTGTCCGTGAGGGTCAAGAAAGATCTTGATATTATATCAATTCATTATTCAAATTATGGTTGATATATTCATCAAATCTAATTGACGTGTTTTTGAGTGTGGACAAGAAATTGGATTGCTATTTGTTTAGCTTCAATATTATATCAAATTACAACAAAAGATATAGTCTTGAATCTACATACTCAATCACACTAGATTGATATGAAAATAGTTACATCCTTTGTAGATGAAAAGAGTGTGCATTGGATCATAACTCACACTTGTGTTGATAATGTCATATTGAATCTACTTGTCCAATAATTATGTTCCAAATATTAGAATAACATTTTAAACACATTTACAAAATATACAATGAAGTAGGATTGACGACTTGGATGTTTCGTCCGAAATATTCAAGCAATTTACATTGCAATGCAATGGATAAATGTGTCATATCCGAAAAACCAAACATGAGCAAACTAACAACATATGTAAACTTTACTCACACTACTTAAAATCGTCACTTCAAGATAAAATACATTTTTAAGAATAATACACACTATACATTCTATGTATTTCATTTTCTTTGTAGCATAAATGGTTGTGTTACAAGATAATGCACTACACTTTCCTTTTTGAAATAATATAAGTTATTAGAAGTGAAAAATAACTTGTCACAATCCATAAACAAATAATTTTTTTTTTCAAATACTTGTTAAAGTATGATATATAACATTGGCAAAAATCATAGAAAATAATATTTGTTTAAAAATATATTAATGTCTAGTTTTGATATCATTTGAGAATCACAAACTCATTTAAGATAAATAATCTTAATGAGATTCATTTCACAAGAGATGCTAAGGTGCACTGTTAAGTTTAGCACAGTTATTAAATCAAGTAATATGTCATCAAAACCAAACAACCGGTAAATCATGAAGTAAAGATTAAAACTTTTTGTTTACTCTTATCTAAACATTCAACACGTCTCTATTAGGATCGTGAATAAAATATATCATCTAGATTTACCTTCATTAAAACATGATGTTTGAGTCACATTAAGCCAAGTATTAGTGAATCAAGCAAACTTCATGTTTGGTAATCTTCGACAGGTAAATTTAGGAACTCAATTTCTTCTAAAAAGATAATGACTACTGGAGAATCTATTGACTAGAAATTCAATTTAACCTAACGGTTGAATTGCTTCTATGTGAGAAGTTGGGTGTGTGTAACCCGTAAAAATGGTCGTGTTTAGCCTGAATTGAGCACTACTAGTAATAGTCTCATACTCATTCTCCAATACCTAACGCTAGTTTACTTTTATGAACTTTGCTTCTCATTAGATGCATTCATTCCTAGATTTATGGCATATCGCATATATGTTATTTCTAGATGATTATTTGCTCCTATGTGATTTGATTGTATGCCTTTACATGGTTTACACTATATGTATCATTCATCTAGGTATATTTTTCTTACCTTTATATCCTACACCCTCATTTCATGAGAACCTTAGTGTCATTTTCCGATAGGTCATATTAGTTTCATAATATATCCGGATGAGCATGAATTTAATGGGAAGGGAAATCACACTCACTCACATATATCCTTCTACCTCACACCCAAAACCGAGTCCTCCTTTGTACTACCAATCTCGAGTCATCCACCATTTCCATGTCCTCAAAGAAACCAAGAATCAATATCATACCTCCTAAATCACTCCTCATAAACACCTCCTAAACCAACACGTTTTGTCTAGCCAATCCAACACCTACTATCCTTCCATAAACACATAATCATCACACTATAAATACCTCTCCCAACAAACCTAACATCATTGTTATCACCCCACATACAACATCCAAACTACCATCCACACATGAAGAATCACTTTCATCCATACCTTCATCATGCTTTCATGATCACCCAAATGAAACCACTCTTTTAGCTCAACAAGACAACCTTACTATCACCCTCACTAATAAACTTCCACATTCATCTCACTCAATTCTACCAAATGACCCTTTTGAGGATCATACTCAATATCAAAACAACAACCATCAATCTCATTCAAACATGAATCATAAGTTTCATGACCAAACCTCAATCCCTAATCACAATCCAACTCCACCACCATCACCTTCCTCCGAACATGAAAAGTTCGTTGAAGAGCTCAAAGAAGCTCATGAGCTTAATGCTCTTTTTACGTTGCATCTTATTCAACGCAATTTGGATCAATAACCTACCTCCACCAAGAACCACCATCTCCAACAAAAACTTGTCATCATACCATCAAAACAACTCTTCATTGACCTTACTAATGAAGACGACACCACTCCATCCATCAAAGAATATATCAACTCACAATTGTCTCCACCACCAAAAGTTATCACCATTAACACCTCTTGATGCACACTTCTCATAATCTCCTATCAATCCACCAACCTATAACCCCGTCCCATAGAGCTTACTTGAAGCTCATGGAGACACTTGCCTTTGTTGCATCCACAACCGAACAATTGTGTTCGGACTAAGAGATGAGATACAATACATGTTTTCTCACATTGAAAACTTGTTGCATCCTCTACCACCAACAACAAACACAACACCTCTACCACCATCAACGAAACACCTAAAAATTCCATGATTCCCTATCATCCACCCTTGTCGAACGATATATTAATCTAACCATAATTGCCAACCCTTTGTCATCACCTTCCCTTTACATTCACAATCATCCCTCCTCATTCTCCTACATTTTCCTAGGTTCTAATCTTTGCATTAGGCTCTAATTTTTTTTTTTGGATTTAGGTTGTTGTTTTTAAAACAGTAATTGCATGTGTCATACTCTTAGTGCATATACCTAATATGTCCATATATTGTTCCCCTATTAGTTTCATGCATATATCTATTATCATCATTATATATATGTGCACTTGTCTACTAACTTTGTTTTGAAGGATTACTTCACCGCTCGATTCTTTGGTAGCCAAAACAAGTTTTGAGCATACACCAAGGGGGAGCATACACCAAGGGGGAGCATTGAGGTTGCTAGGATCAAGGCTTCACTTACGATGATGCAAGCTCGCCTTTTAGATTCTATCTCAAGAGTTCAAGCGTAGTAGAAGTCTCGTCTTAGAGTCCACCTTTTTGCTTCGACAAAAGGGGGAGAAGAAGTGTAAGCAAGTAACTTATACATTTTACTATAAGTTATAGTTTACATAGTTTGTCATCATCAAAAAGGGGGAGATTGTTGGCATGAATATTACGATATTTAATCTAAACATCTTCTTCATGCTTTGATGATGACAAAGATGTAAGTTACAACATATAACGTAAAGTGCTTAAGTTACTTGTGATCACAATTCTTCTATGCATTCTTACGTCAACAAGCCTCGACATCTCAACGTCTCAAGTATGCTTCAACAATCACTTAAGGTATGGATAAACAAGTGTTTAATACATCTCATGATCAAAGGGGTATTTAATTAACTAATACAAAGTTTGTTTAATTATATAAACATATTATATATTTTTGAAAAACACTTTTGGTAATAAAGAAAAATGTTTTAATCATACTAAATATATGATTTCAAACTTTTAACCAAAATTAGTTAGTTTTTCACCAAATAAACTTTCCCCACTAAAAGACAGAAAATCTGGCCGTTTCAGTAGGGCGGCCCCCTTAATTTTAAGGGGACCGGCACACAATTAAGGGGACCGGCCACGCTCCCCTGTCATATTTGGTCAAAAAATTTTCCCTATAAATACCACCTCAAACCTGGAATTTTTCTCACCTTTTGCACAAAAATTTTCAGATCCAACTCTCTCTAAACATCCTTCTAAAACCCTTTGATCATAAGATTATTAATCTTTGTTTCAAGTGATCCAATTTCTCATCACTCAGAGTGCAAGAGAAGAATCCTCTCTATCATAAAGCCAAAGATGTATTAGGATCTAGTTAGTGCTTATGTGAAGTTGTGAGTTATGTATATGTAATAAGTAGATCAAGATGATCTTACTTAGTAGTGATTTAATGAGTGAGTAAGAAGTAGTGGAAGGAAGTAGTAGTGTGGAGAAGACATGTAGTTGTGAAGATGTAGGTGTGTGATTAAGTAGTGGAGTTTAGAAGAAGTTGTGATGAAGTTGTGAAGTCGTGAAGACGTGAAGAAGTTGTGAAGCCGTGAAGAAGTTTAGAAGAAGTTGTGATGAAGTCGTGAAGTCGTGAAGTTGTGTAGAAGCTGTGTAGTGATCGAAGTTGTGTTGTGAGATTGGTTCTAGCTACTATTAGAACTCGACATTTAGCTTAGTGTCGTTAAATGGTGTAAGCAAAAGTTGTGTACGGTTTTCTCCGCCAAAAGGGAGCTTGTTGAGTAGTGAAGAAAACTCTCGAGTAGGTGACTCGGGGAGTGGAGTAGGAACAAGGAAGGTGTCCTTGTAGCCGAACCACTATAAATCATCGTGTCCGGTTTGCATTTCCTTTCTCTTATCTCTTATCATTTGTTCTTGCATTTATCGCTTTACTTCTATGCTTGCCTACATGTCTTAGTTGTTGCTTATATAGTTGTGATAATTGATTGTGTTGAACATAGTAGTTAATATTGTGATTGTGTGTATAATTGCATGATATGGTCAAATAGATTATTATTCAAACTTCTCATATTAAGTTTAACTTGATAGATAATTTGATACAAAACGTTTTAAGATTTTAAAAGGAAAACGTATTCACATAAAGATCGACCAAAGCTTCATTCATAAAACTAAGCTTTTCCAAAAGCTTACATATATAATTGATCATATTGATTATATGTTGTTTTCATACTAAACTCTAATTGAAGTTTTCCAAACAAACAATTGAATAAATTTGAATCAACATTTTGAAACAAAGTTTTTATAAAGTGAAAAAGAAGGGAAAACTATTCAACCCCCCTTCTAGTTTTCCACACATTGTGTATCCATCTACCAAAAATTGCTGAAATAGCCTTCTACCGTTTAGCATCATGGAAAATTCGTTTCTGATTTCTTGCACACGATATGCGAACCACTCTCTCATTGTAACGCGTGTTCCTTTGTTGGTTTCATCGTAATCAGTTACCCCTTCATGGAATATATTTGTACGATATCCATCCTCAGCATAAAGGAAAAACAAAGGTTATTGCAATGTGAGATAGGAGGGGTGCAACTCACTGGTTCTCTTAAGATCACCATCTTGTTGATGGAGAATAATGTCCTTCTTGTTTTTGGTGTCGTCAAAATCTCTAACGATTAAGGCAGCGACCTCGGATGCAGTAGGTAGATTATATTGTCTACCATCACGCTTCCTTGCACCAATAAGTTTAAGACAAACCTTTTCATCATCAGAAGACCTAATACGTTCACCAGCCATGAGAAAATCCTGAACCAATGGATTAATTTTATCAAGCATGTCACGTATATCCTTCGTAAGCTGGAAGTCCAACTCATTTTTTTGGGAAGACGTATCCGAGTCATTGCTGTAAAATAAAATTAACAATTTTAGTAAGTAAGCACCTTAACTAAAAATATGCATAATACATTGTGATAATGTGAAACCAATATTTTAAGTCAGATAAAAAGTAAAACCTGAAGATATTCATTCGGTTTCTAATCTCATTCTGACTATCAACGATGTATAGCTGAGAAAATGCAGGTGGGTTCCCCTCTTTTGGCAACAGAGTGCCTGCTAAATGGTAATTCTCACCATGTATGCGATAGCAATAGGGACCACGACCGGCATTAATAGAATGGTCTTGTTTAGCACCCATAGAAGTGAATGCAAACATTGAATTATAACGCCTGATATTATCTATGAATGACTCGCTCTTAGGGTGTTCATTCTTAATAAGTTGTTTCAGCAGCTCAGGTGGCTCTTTAATTTCAATGCCCAACATAACTTTACCTCTACCGCAACACAATGAGTATGACTTGGAACCGCCAAGGGGTGCTCCTCTTATTGTCTCGGCATGCCATAACATTGCACTACAAGACTCACATTCAAATGTTGGATCACCATGATCAATATAATCTGCTATATGTTAATACATGAATGTTATATACATGCTTTCGTATATTTTATGCAAATAACCAAATGGTGAACAAATAAACATGAATAATGTTTTGATAAGTGTTGAAATTGTATTATTTACCTTTTGAGATTCCAACAAATGCATGACTATTTCCTGTTTTGCCGACTACAGGATCTGCGTGGTTGAAGTTAATACGCCTTGCAGATTGCCTAGTAAACATTTTGCCTTTTAGCTTTTGACGGTCAGTTTTTAGTAAAGAGGATTGGCCATTTGATACTGTATCGCGTTTTATAGATGCAGAACCTGTGACATAAAGATCTTATAATAATGTACATGTAAATGAAAGGTTATATATGTGTCTCAAATGTTGGATTTGTGATTAATTAACTCTTGTAAATATGTACCTAAATTGAATTTCACCGGCGTCTGGGTGCGAAACCTTGAACCATTATTGTTTCTTATGAATGTACCTACAAACACAAAACATATGTAATAATTATGTATGGAATGTATCCTTTTTAAAAGAAGTGTGTAGTTCGATTAGGATCATGATTAAACACATAATACCTTTTGACGTTGGTTCGGTATTACCACTAACATGAACTGAACTATTACATATTGTATTCTTTGGAGTGTTAGAACCAAAAGGCGTAACATCGTGAAGAGGTTTATCTAATAAAAAAAGAAATTTTAATTTCATATACACATAATATACAATTTATAAACTTGTTTTCATAATGAACTACGACGTGCAACCTTTTTTTTAGGTGGACGTCCCTTCAGTCGACCAACTTTAGCCGCTTGAATCGAGTCAGGAGAAAGTGGTGTAGACGTTCTTTTTCCTACTACATACCATTTTAATTGTGAATAACAAAAACATTAATTTTTATGAAGGAATATATAATATAATCTAAAAAAAACACTTCAGTATTGAAAAGTAATATCAATACCTTTTGCGGTTGTGTCATTAGTTACATTATTTGAAATGTCTGAAAGTGGAGGTGTTGATGGCTTTTTTCCTGATTTTCTTAATGAGAAATCCGTAGATGGTGTTGTAACATATTTTTCAATGTTAGACACAACAGGCGTAATATCGTTAAGCGGTGTATCTAAAAAAAATTACTATATACATAATATAAATTTGATAACCTTGTTTACTTAATGAATTAAGGCATGAAACCTTTGTTTTTAGGCGGACGGCCCCTCGGTCGAACAACTTTAGCAGCTTGAATCGGCTCCGTCGGTACTGGTATACGTGTTTCTCTTGTTCTTCTTAATGGGTATTCCGTCGATGGGATTGTAACACCTAAAAAAAATCATAAAATAGAATAATATTGGTTTTAAAAAAAATAATAAAAAAGTATAATTGTATCGAAGCCATTAATCGAGTCACAAACTTGCTGGAATTCGAGGTGTTGAAATCTTCCTTCCAGCCTTTCTAATGGAAAAATCAACTAAAGGTGCTTGGTGTACCGGAACACGTGAATGTCTTTGAGGACATGGAATTGCTATAGCTTTCCTCTTGTTATTATTCATATGCGCGTTTGCTTGATATATTAACAAAACATAACAAAATCAATTTTAGTATTGCAATTAACAATCTTTATATGAGATGTATTTTTAATTAATGATCAAAAACATATAAAATACAGATAATTATGAATAAGAAATAACATACATTCGGGTACCAACATATCATCTTTTGCTTTTGTATGATTATCTTTAACTTGTAGATTTTCTTTCATGGAGATGTTTATGTAAAATGGTTGTTTTGTGGAGAATGTGTTCCTCGACTTGTATGTTTGAATAACAAAAATGTTTAGTGTTCAAATAAGTGTAACATATATATGGTATCATTAATTTAAACATTTAAGTTTCCTAAATTCATGCAAGTAAAATGCAATTAAAACTCCTCTAATGTAGGATGATATTATAAAGATCAAATTTGAAAATAACAAAATACAACATGCCAAAATAGTATACTTTTAAAATAAGAAAAAAAAAGTGATTACATAAAAAATATTTACGTAACTGAAAAAATATTGGTGCATTGATATAGTTGGGTTGGACCTACAAAATCTATAGCACCTTTTTGTCTAATATACCTCGAGACGTTAACAGTTATTTACTCTCTTCATAAACACCCCTGCTGCGATAATCATTACTCCAAAAACAATCATTAAACAGTTCTTGATCAACTACTTTGAGACCCGACTTAATATTGTAAGATTTTTCCTTTTGTTTCTAAATACTGTAAGATTTTAATGTTAAACACTTGATCTCATTATCTTGTTGTTTGTTAACCTCTGTTTTGATACTATTTAGTTTAATTGATGTTTTATTTTATGTTCTAAATGATCAAGTTTACTTTGTTTATCAGATATACTTTTATCAAAGGTTGCATGTCTGGCTGTTAGCAAGGTAGATACCGATTAAAGTGTGATTTAAGTTCGATAATATTCTTAAGTAACTAACTAAGATCATATTATCTGTTAAAATGAAGATTAAAAAATGTTGTTATGACTTTGTGGATTAGTATGGTTTAGGAAAGGTTAAACATTTTTAACAAATTTAATGGTGGGTAAAATAAATGTTATGGTTTGTGAATCGAATCGGCTACTGATGATGTTTGTGTAGCTTTAGATGGAACTTTTATGTATATTTGACTACTTATAGATATACTATGTGAATAAATTGCTAATGATGGTTATACATTTTGGTTGTAAATCATCAAAAGCACATCTATTTAATTATATAATGTGATCAAATGTTGCATTTACTCTTTGAATTAGTCATGTAAAAAGCAAACAATAGATGTGATAAACTATATTTAGACCAATTGTGAAACAATGGTATGATCAGGATCAAGTGTTTGTTATTCGAAATGTTCATAAAATCAGGGCATTTTAATAGGTAATGTAAATTGAATATGTTTATGCTCATTATTTAAGGGTGGGTAAACTAAATGTTATGGTATGTGATTCGAATCGGTTAATTATGATGTTGAGTTGTTTTATATGATACTTTAATGGATATTTAACTACCTTTATAGAATAAGTGAAGAAATTTTTAGTCTTGAACAATAATTTTTTGTTAATAGGTAGTTTAAAGGTAATAAGCTGTTATTACTGATGTAATCTTTTAGTAAATTTGTGTTTACATACAGGAACAAATGGCCATCGAATTTATTATACGGCAAAATAGGAACCACTTTGGGGAATATCAGGTAGGTAAAATACTAACAACACGACCGTGTAACATAACATGGATTTTTGTACTATAAAAATTAAATATATTTGCACTTTTCATTGTAGGTTTTACCAGAAATTTACAATACAGAGGCATACAGGGGTAACACGGACATATACATCAAATCAGCGGATGGTTATCATTTCAGAGTAACATTAGTGAGGCCTCACTACGGGCTGTGGTATTTAAAAGGACCAAAATGGACTGCTTTTTGCAATCGCTCCTTGAATGAAGATGTAGACATGCTTCACTTTGTAGAAGAAGGGGATGACTGCTTCTATGTCACTGGTTACTTAACAAATGGACATGAAGTTGGTGGTTATGCACAACAAAGAGCTACTTTCTCAAGGTTCAAGAGTGTTGTTTTGCCATACCCTTACTTGCCTCAGGTATTCAAAATGAAAATACATTAAAATTCAAAGTCATAAAGTAGATAATTTTATTTAGTATAGGTTTTGGTATAAAAGGATTAAGAATTTTCATCCCATACATAAATAAAGACAATTCCCGCTGAACTACTAACTGATTTTGAAGAGCTTGATGAGCTAACTATCCAAGCAAACGGAGAGCATTTCCCGTGTCATTTCCGGCGTGTAGAAGTATTAGGGAGTCCTGGAACATTTCTGTATCGATTGTTGGGTGACACCTGGATTACGTTGGTGGACAATCTTGGACTTGAGCCTGGAAGTACATGTGTGTTCACAAAAGACGTGGGTCACAGTTTGTGGCTTGATGTGTTTGATGAGAACGGGACAATGACCACACAGGGCATTTTCAAAGGAGCAGCTACTCTAAGAAGGGTGCAACTTCCATTGGAATGGAATGAAGAGAGTAAGTTTATTAATTCTTCATTATTATTATTTTATTGTTTGCGTTTACATAATACAATACCTTATTCGTTTTGGCTTCTTAAGTATATTGGTAAGATGGTTTTTAATAAATACTTGTCATTTGTAGCCGACGATAGAATGAAGCACATATGCTACTGGCCATTCCACACTGACCACTTTGGAGAGAGACAGAGAAGTTTCTATAAGAGTTAGGCGATAATCCAGTGCTACAACAGATTCGTAATTTAATTTATTTTACTTTGTACACAGATATGCTCAATTTAACATCTGGTTAAGTCTAATTGGAAATTCAAATATTATAGGCAATACCATCAACTTTCATTGATTTCAACCCAATGCACATTTACAAAAAGGTGCTTCTCATTCACCAGAATTATATGTGGGAAATGGAAGTCCGAATGGAACCTCACAGGAATACTCCTGCCAGAACCAACCACGTGGATTCACGTACACCAAGGTTATAAGGTTCAAGTATGTCTCGAACGGTGAAGACGTGGATGCGGAAAACGGTCAGAACCGTTTTTTCCCAATATTCCACTTTTGTTAACCTACTAAATGGTATATGTTGGTAGTTGTTGGACATGGATTAGCCTATGGATACCTTTATGGTTTATTTTGTGTTTTGTTTGAAACAATGTGAATGTTTGTTAAGTTGATGGCATATGTTCAGGTCTAGGTAAGTTAAGTGTCGAATTTAAGACTTAGGTTTCGGTAGTTATGATTAGGTGTGCAGAATCCACATACGCGGAAGTTTAAAAAAACAATGGTGTGTTATGTAAGTTGGTACATGTACGTTTAAGTTATGCTTTATAATCTGCGAAATCGTTTAATTTGCCATGTTTAAGTATGAATTTTTGCTATTTAGTAACATAGTTATGTTACTAAAGGTTCAAAATATCCATCGTGACCGTTTATTGGTATGGACATAACTTTTAAATTATAAATACAATACTTAAGAATAATATATTATAAAATACAATAGCTTATAAGTAAAAGCTTGATATTGATTAGGAATAAAGTCTATTGATTAAAAATACAAACTTAATAATCAAATAAATGAAAGTTATAATTGAAAACAATTATTCTTGATGAAAAATTTAAAAGTAAAACAACAAATTTGACTATCAAAAATCATCTTCGTCGTCGGTGGTATCATAACCTAGAGATTCGTCATCAATGAAACTGTCTGTATCATGTCCATCGGATACAGACCGGACAGAACCATTGTCCCAATTATTTAACTCTTCTTCTGCATCATCCTTAATATAGTGTTTATGACCATCCCAAACATGAGAAGGGTGAGGCAGGTCATTTATATTAACCCACACACCGTCATCACTATTGTTGTTCTTGTTATTAGCATCCTCATCAGTTTCTTCATCCTTGAGTTGGAAATTGTGATATTTGGATACTGAACTTTGTTGCTCATAGACTTGTGTTTCCTCATCTGTAAAGTCATCCAAATGGTCATAATTCTTAGGTTTTGGATGATTAATGAATTCATCATCCATTTGAGAAAGTCCTTTAGATTTAGGAGAAAAAACATTATCAAATGATTGAGGATCATCATTGTCTTGAACATTGTCCTCATCACTGAAATGGTCAAAAATCTTATTTGAATAATTGGTTTGTGTACCATTGCGTGTTCGCTTAAACCTGGTGGGGTCACATCAACAGATTCCTGAAATAATATTGACATTAGTTTCACATAACTTACATAACATGTTGATATACGAATGTTATAGCAAAATTTTTAAACATATAATGTTGCAATAAAAGTTTAGAGTGAAATGATCATATTTGAATACCAATTTGTCTTGATTTTCAACACGTTCTTGAGAGTGTTGTTTTGCAGGATCTTGTAATACTTCCTCATCCATTTGAGAAAGTCCTTTAGACTTAGGATAAAAAACATTATCAAATGATTGAGGATCATTGTCTTGAACATTCTCCTCATCAATGAAATGGTCCAAAATCTTATTTGAACAATTGGTTTGTGTAGCATTGCGTGTTCGCTTAAACCTGATAGGGGTCTCATCATCAGTCTCCTACCAAAATAATATTGACATTAGTTTCACACAATTTACATAACATGTTGATATACGAAGGTTATACCACAATTATTTAACATATAATATTGCAATCAAAGTTTAGAGTGAAATTATCATATTTGAATACCAATCTGTCTTGATTTTCAACATGTTCCTGAGAATGTGGTTTTGCAGGATTTTGTAATACTTCTCATCATCGGACAAAACAATAGGAACAACATTATGTCCCAACAAGCAGCATCGTTTACACCCCTTTTGCGTTTGATATCTAAAGGTACCACCTGTTAGGAAGTTAGTATAAGATAAATTCATAAATGAAGGTTAATGATTTTTTTAAAATGTTGATGTTAAAGAGATACCACGTCATCATCAGATAAAATGATAACAACTGAGTCTTTCTTGTTTAAATTGGTTTGGCTGTTTGAACCTTCTTCATGGTTGGTAGCCTAATAAAGAAATGTAAAATATGTTATGAAGAAGCACAAAAGATATTAAATGTATTTATGTGATTATTACATTTGATGAGCTCTTATGAACCATTTGGTACTAAATTCACGGGTATTGATTAGCTATGAAATATAGTTTGACAATGTTTAGGGTGATATTGAGAGTTTAAATAACTTTGAATAGATAGAGATTTTAGGAAATGATCGTGTTCTTATTAAATTTAAATCGAAGATTGAAACATATCTTTTGAAATTTGGAAGATTTGATTAGTAGAGATTTTGGGAAATTTTTATCTAAGACAATCATTTTAAATTGTAGATTGAAACAAATCTTTTAAAAATTGAAAGTTTGTTAAGAATTCGATTTTAGGAAGTGATTGTGTTAAATTTTTTTGGTTTTAAGCATTCGAGAATGTTCAAAGTATATTAGGAAGTGATTGTGTTAAATTTTTTTGGTTTTAAGCATTCGACAATGTTCAAAGTATATTAGGAAGTGATTGTGTTAAATTGAAAGTTTGTTAAGCATTCGATTTTAGGAAGATAGTGTTTGAGTATAAGATATCAACAATGTTAACAGTATATTACATTGATACTTGTTTTGTGATTTGTTTATGATATATTGGTAAAGATAGTATCTCTAAATTTTCACTATAAGTTTAGTTTTACTATTTAAGTTATAATGTTGGAAGATAATTCATTTTAAACATAAAGTGGTCAAGTCCAATAACAACTTTAACTAACTATTAGGAAGTGGCTTTGCATTATTCATTATAGGGAATAAAAAATATGTACAAAAAATAATTTAAGAAAGAATAGTTAATTGTTGTAAAAATACAAAATAATAATGAAACAAAGGTTAAACAATGATGTAATGGATAAAAACAAAGTTAACTGAATAATTTTATGATTCCTTAAACAAATAATTATGTACTTATGGGTTAATCTTCATGTTCAGTTTGGACTTTAGTAAAATTTTTTGAGATTATACTTCCTTCATGTTCAGTTTGGACTTCAAAAAATGCATGTGTATGTTAAAAATACTTGTCCCATAAAAAGAACAAAAATAGTAATCAAACAAATGGTAAATATAAAATATATATATAGAGATTGAAACAAATATGAAATATTATTAAAAAACAAAAAACCACTGATAGTAAAGCATAAAAATTACTTCCCAAGAGAAGCAAATATATTGTCCAAATAAAAATATCCCAAATCAAACATTATTATTCCAAAGTCATTTGCCAAAGTAGGACAGAAAAATGATAAAAGCAAAGATAGTATATTTATTCTTCAGGTTCAATCTTGACTTGAACCATTTCCTGCTCAGTGTCTTTGCCTGCTTCATCATCATCAGGTTCACTGTCAATGTCATCAAGATCAACAATAACACGTTGCTTCTTTTCTGCACTCCCAGATGATTCATCTGATGCATGTTGTGAGCGTAACGCACGGTTCTTCTTTGAAACGGAACCTGATGAACTTCCAGATGCGTCACACGATGCAGGAGGAGACTGCAAATCCAACACGCGGCTCTCCCAGCCATCAGACATGTTTATCTTTTTTATAAGTGTAGCAGGTGTGTTGAATTCCTGACTTGGAACCTGATAAGCAAATTAAACGATATATTGTAATATGTAATATAAATGTTCAACGTTTATAATGTCTAAAAATGTGATGTGATAGTTTACCTCATCAGGAACATCTTCAGTCACGTCTTCTTCTAAAAAGTCTCGCTTAAAGTGGTTGATAAAGTCAACATTTTCATAAAAACCATCACACCTGTAAGTGTGGTTGTTGTAGTTGACATTGTAGTCAGAATAGTAAATCTTAAAGAGACATGTCTTCCCAATAATTTTGTCAACCTCCTATGGCCAATATTTGTCTGGGTCCAGACCATAGGCTTCCATCAATTCCCAAGCGGTATAACCGGAAAGCTTGGAAAAGTTGTTGTTAAAATACAACAGGGGCAGAACCGGAATCATCAATCAGCCTTAGAATGACCTTAAACCTGTTATTTAAAATAAACCAAGTATACAAAAAGCTAAAAAATAAAAGACTTTCCTAAAATCTAAAAAACTATATATAGCATCAAACTTGTAATATCAAAATAAACATGCATATTAAAATATGTAAGTCAAAATAATAATTAAAAATAGCACAATTAAAGAGTGTTTGTTACTTGGATGCAACCTGTACAGAACCATGATCCTCACAAATAAACGCAGGCTTGCGATTCCTACCGTCAACAATATCCACTCTTTTGTTACACTCTTTACATGTTGTGTATGCCCAACCACTCTCTTTGTGGATCCTATGTATTGTTGCTAAAACAATACAATGTGAATCCTGCATTTAATAATCCAAAATGTGTAGATATAATAAATGGAAATACGTTAAATATAGTTTGTGGGTATTTTATATTAAGAATGTGTAACAAACCGGATCACAGTCACGTATCGCACCAACCATCTTTTTCACACAACCGTTGATGAGTGCTCAAACACTCATCATTTTTGGTCTAATCTGAACTGCAAAACATACAAAAACACTCAGTAATGCATCAAAATACTAAAAATATTTCAAAATTGTGTTTTATATGTTTTAGATGCAAAATGAGCAAAAACAAATGAAAAACGCACAAAGTTTGCAAAATTGGCAGTTTCAGTCCCCCAACTTTCATAAAATTACAAAACTAGTCCCTGGATATTCAAAATATAGAAAATTATCACCAAAGGTCCTTTTGAAATCATAAGTTGTCATATTTAGTCCTTTCGTGAAAAATTGGAAAAGTTTTGGAAATTTACAGTTTGGTCCCTAGAGTTTTAGATTTTGGCAGAAAAGGTCCCTGGTGGGATAATTTTGAAAGATAAATCATTTTTTGTCCTTGGGAAATCAAAAGTTATCAAAATTGGTCCTTGGTGTGAAGTTTGGAAAAATTACAAGTTTGGTCCCTCAGGTTTGGAAATTTGCATAATTGGTCCCCCGGGAAATTTAATATTGGAAAAACACATTTTGGGTCCATGGGTTATTGAAGTTGTCAATTTTGATCCTCATGATAACTTTGGAACATTTACATTTTCAGCCCCCATAGTTTCTGAAAATTACAATTTTAGTCCTTGTTGTTTATTAGTTAAAAAACCAAATTGGACCCTTGTGTTATCATAAACCATAAACCTGGTCCAACAAGCCCAAGCCAAACAACCCGGCCCACTCCCTAACCTTTTAATACTTACCCAGCGTTGACCCCAGTCAAACCCACAACCCCGTATCACTGTTCATCCCTAACCTCTAATTTCCCCCCCCCCCCCCCCTTAATCCCTGGTTTCCAGCATGATTTGTCCACCCCACTTCCCCATTTTCCTCACCAAACACTCAACCACACCACTCCAATCCCCCCTCCTCATAAATGCCCTAACCAAACCCCACTACCCTGCCTTTCCACTTTTCCCGCCATTAATAATTTGAACGGATGAGATCAAAGCAAGCCATCCAATGGCTGTGATTCAAGTGGGAAAGATTCAGGGACCCTCCAGGCTTATAAAAAGAAAAGAAAAAGCAGAAGAAAAGGAGTGTAGTCAGTAGTTTTAGTTTAGGTTTATTTAATGTCAAGTTAATGTAATTTTGAATCCCTAGTCATAATTATAGTTTGTAATCTGTTGTCTTTGAGTTATTACAAGTTTTCAGTTTTAAATTTCAAGTCTTGTATCATTTTCAGATTTAATGAAATCTTAAAGCTTTTGGCTGAATTCTTGTTTAATCTCATTTGTTGTGTAAAATCTTTTCACAAGCTCACTTAAGCTCATATATAGCTTATTAAAGCTATTAGACAATTGTAAAATCAGTTTAGTTCAGAAAACTAAAAAATCAAGAAAATCAAGAAAAAAATAAAAAAGAAAATAGAAAATCAGTTTTAAGGGAGAAGGAAGCCAAGGAAGCTTGTGGATTGGTAATTTTGGTGGTTCAGAACTCCAAAGGGGAGTGTAGGTTTGTGAATTGAGTCCCTGTGCACCTTTGTTCTTAGCTTTGGATCCTATGTAAGATTCTTTCATACTTTATGGCATAATCTGTGATCTTGAGTTTTTGTTGTTAATTATTGTTTATTTTTGCTTAATTAGATTTATTATAGCCTAATGTAACCTAGTTTAGGAGATTTGTGGCTTGCTTTGTTTATTTAGCTTGAAATACAAAAATCAGTCATCCATAAGGGACTGTTTGGATCAGTAGAATAGGTGGGTCTCAACTGTGTTTCATGTATTGTCTCTGGTTGGTGCATGTTTAAATAGGTGCTAATAGGTTAATTCTATCATTAAAACTAGCATTTGTTATTAAAAAAGTCAAATCTCAGTTTGTTGGCTCATCATTTGTTAACTGTCAAGATTTTTAGTTCCAAACCTCATCACATTGTTGCATAAGTTTACTTTACACCTTAATCTAGGTCCATTATAGCTTATAACTTCATAATAAGTCATCAGTGATCATCAGAAATTCACAATAGTCAAAGTTCAAGTTTATTTCAAAAAGTCAAAAGTTTTTCATTTCAGATTTTTACAAAACTTCAAAGATTTTTGTAGATTTGTGTATTTAGTTTCAGACCTTGTGATTTTGTGGAATGGTTGTCCACCAGCTTAACTTTCATGACCTAGCTTCATTACAATTTTAAGATTTTTCTTGTGGGCTCCACTGATCACCAAACTCAGCTGCAGGGCAGCCCACACCCCTGCTGCAGCAGATCCAATCCCACCACCACCACTTGGTGGTGGTTTTCCAGCCACCCTAGTGGTCCATAGCCTTTCCAAATTGGTTCTTTGAACTCCCCACATGGTAGGCTTCCATCCTTGACCAATGGTTTGACCTTGGACCCCCTGGGTCCCACCTGAATCTTGCCTTCAAGTTTGTCCCATCTTCAGTGTTCACACAAGTTACCAAAGTGCTTATTGGTGCTTTTCAGCTTATCTTGTGAGCTTATTTGGATTATTATTGCTTTAACATGTCCAAATAACTTATTTAGATCAGATTTCACAATTTTGGGTCCCACTGGATCTCATTTGAGCTTATTTTACCCCTTGGTCAACAAAAGTCAACTGTTTGGCTTTTTCTTTCATAATCAGCTTATTTTTAAGTTATAAAAATCTTGTTTTCACAAAAGTTTGTTGTTTTTAGTTATAAAATAGTTTTCTAAAATAAAAATCCAGAAAATCCAATTTAATTCTAAGTGATAGTTTCTATTTAATTTAATTTAAATTTTATTTTTCATTTTTAGATTTTAATTAAGTACTTGTCATTTTTATATTTTTATTAATTACCTATTATATTAAAGTATTTATAGTAATTTTCTCAGATTTTTATTTTGTAATTAAGTATTTATTAGAATTAATCTTAGTTTTATTAATAATTAAGTAATAATTAGTTTAAAATAGCATAATTAGTTTTTATTAAGCAAAACCTAGTTTTTATATATTTTTATAGCTTTTATATGTTATAAAATAATTTTAGAAATTTTATTAGAATTTTTACTGTTCATTTAGTAATTTTCTTAATTTAAAATAGTTTAATTAGATAATTATTAATTAATTAGTAATTAATTAATAGAAAAATCACAAAAAGACAAAAATACTTATTTTTATTTTTAAAACTTATTTTTAGTTATTTTATAATTTTAGAAATTTTATTTTCACCTTTTTAGTATTTAATTAATATTGTATTATATTTAAGTTGTTTAAATATTAATAATTAAGTATTAAATTGTAATTAATTAATATTAAATAATTAATTAGTGTAAAAATTTATTTTCTTTTTCTAAAAATTTTCTTTTATCTTTTAGTTTGTAAAAAAATCATTTTCACCCCCTGGGTGTTTTCAGATTTCCGTTTTCACTTTTTATTTTTTTATTTCGTACGTTTACGTTTTATTTAAACGTAACGTACGCGTTTTTAAGTTTTAAACGTTTCTGGTTTTTCCTTCTTTCCCGTCTTGTTCATATAGCTTATTTAAGCTATTTCCTTGTAGATTCCGTAGTTTGATCAATCACAAACCCTTTTCCTGTCCAAATTCACCCGATCACAAAGCCGTTTGTTTACAATCCACACCTCGTCGGGACATAACGACCCAGGGAAACCACTATATTCCGGGGAGCATTGACCTAGGCTATTTGACTTTGTTGACCATTCTGTGGTCAATATAAGTTAGTGGCTTAGCGTCAATCAAATTTTGGCGCCGCTGCCGGGGAGGTTGTGTGCGTATCTAAACTGTTTTTCTGATTAGTGTCTTTGGAATTCGTTCCATTGTACATTTTATCCATCCTTTGTTCATATTTTCCCATTATCAAAACAAAACTGTTCCCGAAAACTTTTTAAACTCAGTTTTCAACGAACACAAAAACACAAAAACATTTTCTTTATCATTTATACAAAATGTTTATCCAAAAAGCCAAAAACATTCACCTTTACCCTCTCACATCTTTGATTCTCATTTCCTCACCCTCTATACACGTTTGATTCTTTCTATGTCTCATCCACACTTTCTGGTTTGCCAGTGGTGTGGTAGTTCTTATAATGGTGGCAATTGCCCCAGTTGTGGCATGGTAGAGTCAGGAAACGGGTCTGTCTATAACCTAGATCCCTATTCTTACCATGACACGACTGATTTATTCCCCCAGCTACCACACCATCAGTCTCAACAGTTTTACTGTTGTGAGTACTGTGGTGGTTCACACTATAGTTCTGATTGTCAATCGGGAAACACGCTTGTCTATGAGCAGTTTCCTGATAACGATTATGACTCTAGCACACACAACCCACAGCCACATCAGTTTTACTGTTGTGATTACTGTGGAGGTCCGCACTTCAGCTCAGATTGTCAAACGGGTAATCCTTATCCTTGTGACAATTTTGACACATCGTATTATGACAAACCTCCATCTCCACCAATTCCTCAAAGTCTTCTCCTTGATCTTTTGGATTTAGTGAAAGATTTGAGAGGAATCACACATACCCCAGACAATCCAAACCAAAAATCGATGGAAGAATTGTTAGCTGACGAACAGGCTGCTAAAATAAATTCCCAAGATGCTTATGAAAGATCTATTGGGGAATCAATAGCAAAAGAAAAAGCAGCCAAATCTAGCTCTCGATTTCGTTTCATTCCTGATGACAGTGATGATGAGGATACCCTTGATATCCTTGGATTTTATAAAGATTCATCAGATGAGATTCCATCAGTTGAGATTCCATCTCAACCCACTCTTATCACACCCGAGGTTTCCACTCACTCTTTGATCATGGGGGACGAGCATCTTGACACTGTTCCTGATAAGGAATCGGACGAATTAATAAAGTCTAGTGTTGAGATCCTTGTCCCAATCCCGAGAGAGTCACAGGGGACTTTGGACCATATGTGTGATATTCCTCCTCCTCTATTCTTCCCATCTAATCATGATGAGATGTTCTCCGATTCTACTGATGACAATTCATTATCTTGTGGAGACATTGTTTTTATGGAAGAATTACCTTCTGAGCTAGTTAGCTTAGAAGAAGAGAATGATAAGATTGACACTGAAATCAAGGATGAAGCACTTCATGCAACATTATTGAATGTCGATCTCCTCATTTCTAAAATCGAGGCTTTCAATATGAAACCTATTTCATCTCCTATCCCCATAAAGGATAGTGACATTGTCTCCGATGATCCTATTCCGGAGTTTGAAGCCTTTACCTTTGATCATATGGGAGAGAAGATTAGTGGCAGTACCACTTTTCATTCTCAAATTTCTCTCCCCGATTATGATTTATTCACCTTTGAGGAGTTCTCCGGTGAACTCACTCATATCATATCTCCACCGGAGTATGATAACTTTCACTTTGATCTAGACAAAGTTGATCTTTGTTTTCCAGAGGGAAATATTCTCAACCATGAGAATTTGATTGATATCAAAATCCCAACCCTCCCACCCATAATATGTCTAGATCACATGAGCTTTACTGATGAGATTCATGATACGCCAATCATGAATTCTCTTTCCGATGATGATGAATCCATCTTGATTGTTATCAAGATCTTTCTTCCTTTCTTCACCTTTCGGGTGACTTCTCCTATTCTTCACTCCTTCGGGAATGAAGACATTATATTTGATCCCGGCATTTTCATGTATCATTATCTTGAGCCGGATATCTATCTCATCGGTGTGGAACTTTCACGTGCTTCAAATGTTTGTCCAAACATCTTGAATGAAAGTCCGATTGAGATTGTTTCTTCCACATCATGCTTCCCCAAGGACAAATGAATTCGGGGTCGAGTCACACTAGCGACTCGGTAAACAAAAACAGAGCATGCTTATAGGGTTTTCACCCTAAGTGTGGGGGAGTCCCCCATGCTATGGTTACAAGAGTGAAAAACAAAATGGTGTTTTCCACGCTTAGCTTGTAATGTTGCCCTTTTACGTTCCAAATGTCGGCATAATAGCCGGGATTTTGAATATTGAGGACAATATTCATGCTAAGTGTGGGGGGTATTTCGCCATTCTAGCGAATTTTATCACATTTTACTATATAATACCCCCGTTTTAGCCAAAATTTCAAAAATTTTTAAAATTTTTCACTGGTGCTTCAAAATTTTTGTGGTAATCAATCCGCCTTGTCTAACCGACAAAAGGGATTGGCTAGTCCAGGAGCAAACGGCTCTTGGTAAAGATATCTCAAATCCGTTTATGGCTTGCAATTTGCCCAAAATTGTATGGTTCATCAACTCCCCAAAAACAAATGAGTTGGCTAGACCGCAAGATTATGGCTTGTGGTAAAGGCCATGGAAAATCCATAATTGGTAATCAGCTCACCAAGATGTTGACTATTCCATCAAGAGCTGGCTAGTCCAGAAGCAAACGGCTTTTGGTAAAGACTACTCAAATCCGTTGACAGCTGGTGGTTTGCACAAAATCACACGGTTATCAGGTGTGCCACAGTTCTTACACCTGGCTACTCCAGAAGTGATGGCTTTTGGTAAAGAGTTTAAAATCCATCAAGTTTTCAAAACAGTATTGCTAGGGACTAGCAATAGTTTAGTGTGGGGGATTGATGAGTGCTCAAACACTCATCATTTTTGGTCTAATCTGAATTGCAAAACATACAAAAACACTCAGTAATGCATCAAAATACTGAAAATATTTCAAAATTGTGTTTTATATGTTTTAGATGCAAAATGAGCAAAAACAAATGAAAAAACGCACAAAGTTTACAAAATTGGCAGTTTCAGTCCCCCAACTTTCATAAAATTACAAAACTAGTCCCTGGATATTCAAAATATAGAAAATTATCACCAAAGGTCCTTTTGAAATCATAAGTTGTCATATTTAGTCCTTTGGTGAAAAATTGGAAAAGTTTTGGAAATTTACAGTTTGGTCCCTGGAGTTTCAGATTTTGGCAGAAAAGGTCCCTGGTGGGATAATTTTGAAAGATAAATCATTTTTTGTCCTTGGGAAATCAAAAGTTATCAAAATTGGTCCTTGGTGTGAAGTTTGGAAAAATTACAAGTTTGGTCCCTCAGGTTTGGAAATTTGCATAATTGGTCCCCCGGTAAATTTAATATTGGAAAAACACATTTTGGGTCCATGGGTTATTGAAGTCAATTTTGATCCTCATGATAACTTTGGAACATTTACATTTTCAGCCCCCATAGTTTCTGAAAATTACAATTTTAGTCCTTGTTGTTTATTAGTTAAAAACCCAAATTGGACCCTTGTGTTATCATAAACCATAAACCAGGTCCAACAAGCCCAAGCCAAACAACCCGGCCCACTCCCTAACCTTTTAATACTTACCCAGCGTTGACCCCAGTCAAACCCACAACCCCGTATCGCTGTTCATCCCTAACCTCTAATTCCCCCCCCCCCTTAATCCCTGGTTTCCAGCATGATTTGTCCACCCCACTTCCCCATTTTCCTCACCAAACACTCAACCACACCACTCCAATCCCCCCTCCTCATAAATCCCTAACCAAACTCTACTACCCTGCCTTTCCACTTTTCCCGCCATTAATAATTTGAACGGATGAGATCAAAGCAAGCCATCCAATGGCTGTGATTCAAGTGGGAAAGATTCAGGGACCCTCCAGGCTTATAAAAAGAAAAGAAAAAGCAGAAGAAAAGGAGTGTAGTCAGTAGTTTTAGTTTAGGTTTATTTAATGTCAAGTTAATGTAATTTTGAATCCCTAGTCATAATTATAGTTTGTAATCTGTTGTCTTTGAGTTATTACAAGTTTTCAGTTTTAAATTTCAAGTCTTGTATCATTTTCAGATTTAATGAAATCTTAAAGCTTTTGGCTGAATTCTTGTTTAATCTCATTTGTTGTGTAAAATCTTTTCACAAGCTCACTTAAGCTCATATATAGCTTATTAAAGCTATTAGACAATTGTAAAATCAGTTTAGTTCAGAAAACTAAAAAATCAAGAAAATCAAGAAAAAAAATAAAAAAGAAAATAGAAAATCAGTTTTAAGGGAGAAGGAAGCCAAGGAAGCTTGTGGATTGGTAATTTTGGTGGTTCAGAACTCCAAAGGGGAGTGTAGGTTTGTGAATTGAGTCCCTGTGCACCTTTGTTCTTAGCTTTGGATCCTATGTAAGATTCTTTCATACTTTATGGCATAATCTGTGATCTTGAGTTTTTGTTGTTAATTATTGTTTATTTTTGCTTAATTAGATTTATTATAGCCTAATGTAACCTAGTTTAGGAGATTTGTGGCTTGCTTTGTTTATTTAGCTTGAAACACAAAAATCAGTCATCCATAAGGGACTATTTGGATCAGTAGAATAGGTGGGTCTCAACTGTGTTTCATGTATTGTCTCTGGTTGGTGCATGTTTAAATAGGTGCTAATAGGTTAATTCTATCATTAAAACTAGCATTTGTTATTAAAAAGGTCAAATCTCAGTTTGTTGGCTCATCATTTGTTAACTGTCAAGATTTTTAGTTCCAAACCTCAGCACATTGTTGCATAAGTTTACTTTACACCTTAATCTAGGTCCATTATAGCTTATAACTTCATAATAAGTCATCAGTGATCATCAGAAATTCACAATAGTCAAAGTTCAAGTTTATTTCAAAAAGTCAAAAGTTTTTCATTTCAGATTTTTACAAAACTTCAAAGATTTTTGTAGATTTGTGTATTTAGTTTCAGACCTTGTGATTTTGTGGAATGGTTGTCTACCAGCTTAACTTTCATGACCTAGCTTCATTACAATTTTAAGATTTTTCTTGTGGGCTCCACTGATCACCAAACTCAGCTGCAGGGCAGCCCACACCCCTGCTGCAGCATATCCAATCCCATCACCACCACTTGGTGGTGGTTTTCCAGCCACCCTAGTGGTCCATAGCCTTTCCAAATTGGTTCTTTGAACTCCCCACATGGTAGGCTTCCATCCTTGACCAATGGTTTGACCTTGGACCCCCTGGGTCCCACCTGAATCTTGCCTTCAAGTTTGTCCCATCTTCAGTGTTCACACAAGTTACCAAAGTGCTTATTGGTGCTTTTCAGCTTATCTTGTGAGCTTATTTGGATTATTATTGCTTTAACATGTCCAAATAACTTATTTAGATTAGATATCACCATTGTGGGTCCCACTGGATCTCATTTGAGCTTATTTTACCCCTTGGTCAACAAAAGTCAACTGTTTGGCTTTTTCTTTCATAATCAGCTTATTTTTAAGTTATAAAAATCTTGTTTTCACAAAAGTTTGTTGTTTTTAGTTATAAAATAGTTTTCTAAAATAAAAATCCAGAAAATCCAATTTAATTCTAAGTGATAGTTTCTATTTAATTTAATTTAAATTTTATTTTTCATTTTTAGATTTTAATTAAGTACTTGTCATTTTTATATTTTTATTAATTACCTATTATATTAAAGTATTTATAGTAATTTTCTCAGATTTTTATTTTGTCATTAAGTATTTATTAGAATTAATCTTAGTTTTATTAATAATTAAGTAATAATTAGTTTAAAATAGCATAGTTAGTTTTTATTAAGGAAAACCTAGTTTTTATATTTTTTATAGCTTTTATATGTTATAAAATAATTTTAGAAATTTTATTACAATTTTTACTGTTCATTTAGTAATTTTCTTAATTTAAAATAGTTTAATTAGATAATTATTAATTAATTAGTAATTAATTAATAGAAAAATCACAAAAAGACAAAAATACTTATTTTTATTTTTAAAACTTATTTTTAGTTATTTTATAATTTTAGAAATTTTATTTTCACCTTTTTAGTATTTAATTAATATTGTATTATATTTAAGTTGTTTAAATATTAATAATTAAGTATTAAATAGTAATTAATTAATATTAAATAATTAATTAGTGTAAAAATTTATTTTCTTTTTCTAAAAATTTTCTTTTATCTTTTAGTTTGTAAAAAAATCATTTTCACCCCCTAGGTGTTTTCAGATTTCCGTTTTCACTTTTTATTTTTTTATTTCGTACGTTTACATTTTATTTAAACGTAACGTACGCGTTTTTAAGTTTTAAACGTTTCTGGTTTTTCCTTCTTTCCCGTCTTGTTCATATAGCTTATTTAAGCTATTTCCTTGTAGATTCCGTAGTTTGATCAATCTCAAACCCTTTTCCTGTCCAAATTCACCCGATCACAAAGCCGTTTGTTTACAATCCACACCTCGTCGGGACATAACGACCCGGGGAAACCACTATATTCCACGGAGCATTGACCTAGGCTATTTGACTTTGTTGACCATTCTGTGGTCAATATAAGTTAGTGGTTTAGCGTCAATCAACCGTGAAAAAACTCAGACATAATTTGAACCTTCACTTCATGTGAGAAGACCTCAATCTTGACCTGGTTAGCATCAAAACCTTCACGCTGTTGAACACTAAAATACAATTACAATTACAAAAAAAAAAGATTAAAAAAAGAAAAAAAAAACAGTTAATACTATAAAAAAACTTTAAAATATCATATTGATGAAAAATGTTTGGGAAAACATATATTAACCTTGATTTGAATGCTACGATTTCTGGCAGATCACGGTTGATATATATCTTTGAACCAAAAAGGGCATTATGAACCGCGACTGACCCTGCATATTGCAAATAAATTATTCTTTACTTGAGCAAAAAACAAAATAAAAGTATGTTTTAGTAATAATGAAATAAAACAACGCACTTACCGTCCCAGTACTTAACCTTTCCCAATTGAAGTATAACCACAAGATGATCAATTTTCCGACGCTTGCTGGCATACGGATCCTACATGGTTGCCCATGTGTCCCAGAAAGTGAGGTTCAAACGATTGGACCTGCAAATTATTATTGACCATATATATGATAAGTAAGTGATTGAAACAATGTAAGTAACATTGTAAAACCATGGATTATTATTATTCTGTTTATACTTACTCAGCGTCCTCAACGACTACTGTCCTACGCAACTTTTTCCCAGCTGCAGACATAACCGGGACTATTTCCTCAATTCCAACTACCGATCCAATGACATCTAACATATAAGTAAAAGTAATAATAAGATAAGAGCGAATATTTTAAACAATATTGCTCGGATGTAAATGACATGTATGCCTCCATTTGTTGCTTGCATATGCCGATAAAATTAACATTTTATAAGTAAATACGGTAATATATAAATGCTATTAAAAAAAAGTATCAACTACATACCAACAGCATCGTTGTCATAGTACTGGTGATCTTCAGGATCCAACAAATGATTAAATGGTTCTAGAATAAAACCATGTGTGTTGTCATCAAAAGGATCAATACGTGTTACAATCGTTGTCTTGTAAAAACTTATTTTGAACCTATGCGGCAACAAAGGAAGCTTTCCCCCATTTTCAGCAATCCCAAAGTTTGATATTATGTAACATTTGCCCTCCTCAAACAGTGGTTCAAACTTAAACATAAATTCCTTCTTTATGTAGACCTGGATCCTAGTGTTCTGCATTGGATAAAAAATTATGTTGAATAAGCATCTGTTACTAATGTAGTGTATATATTAAAATGATGTTACTATAAATACCTCTACGTCTTGAAGCACACGATCTAAGCTGTATGGATCATGTTTCGCATTCAGTTTATGCGAATGAAAAATTGAAATACATCTGCCTTGAACAGCTATATCATCCAACATAGGATCAACTTCTTTGATAGGAGTTATTTTTAATTCCTTACCATTACCTGATACGTACAAAAAATGAAACTAAAATTATAATCATATTTCAATGAAAGAAAACAACATATAACCATTATACAACATTTGATTATCAAAACAGAATTGCAAACAAAAAAACATTAAAAAAATCATAATTGAATAAACCATAATCAAAGATGGGAAATAAGGATATGCCATTGTTTAACAATAACCAAAAATATTAACATAATAAACAGATTACAACAACGTGTAAACAAATATGCGATTCAATAAAACATCATAATGAAAAACAAAAACAATAAAGAAAACATATGTCTAACCTCCTGATCCACTGGCACTACCATGGCCCTTTGAATCTCCAAAACCTCCAGGACCTCCAAAACCCCCATAACCACCAAAACCTCCATTTTTCCTGAAACTGCTACTTGGTAGAGATGGTGATTTCTGATATCCCATGTTACCATTTTTTTTTACCTGCAAATCTATTCATGATTAACGTTAAGTAATTGAAATAATAGGGGAAATGATGAATGTGATGATGCATAATAACTACCTTCGGTATTTATAGATTTCAATTAGGGTTTAGAAATTTGAATTGATTTGAATAATAAAATTGGAATCAATTCAAAATTAAAGAGTGAAATCAGGAACCGAAATTATTGTGATGTGATTTTAAAATGTATAACTGATTTTAGTGATTCATTGTGAGAGGATTAAGGAAAGTATATATTAGTATTTAAGCGGATGCAGAAAAATCGGGGGAGGGGGGGGGGAGGGAATTGCTGAAAACAGAAATCAGGGGAGGGATTCATTGTGATATTAGTATTCATTACCTTTACTGTTTTGTTTTTTCAAACATATTCACAAAAACCACTTTGGTCTAGTGGTTTGGGTGATGCTTGTTTACATGGGAGACCGGGGTTCGATTCTTGTAAGTGTCAAATTTTATATATATATATATATATATATATATATATATATATATATATATATATATATATATATATATATATATATATGTGTGTGTGTTGTTTATTAATGCTTCTTGACACATATATACTAGTAGTAACCATGAAGATAGAGTTATATAAATAAACAAATCTATACTACATATAAAGGAAAAATGGTCAATCGTGAAAAAATGGTTAATCTTGAAAAGTGAAAATCTTGAAAAATCTTATTAAAGGAAATTATGAATTATAATTAATACTCTTATTAAAACACCTAATTACTTAAAAGTACAATGATTTATTCACATTGTACAACCAATTAAAAACATATCTACCAAATTAAATACAACCAATTAATACAAATCACAAACCGGCTTGACCCGGGACGCTTCAAACCAGACGGGTTGAACCGGTTTAATTTGACCCGTTTTCGACCCAACTTAGCAAGTTGATCCGGTTTAAAACGACCAATTTTTCGACCGGAATGGTTCACCTGGGTCGAACCGGGTTTCAAGACATTATGTTTAATTCCTAAATATTCAAACTTTTATTAATTTTCATTTATAACCTATAAACTTTTTTTGATGAATAAACTATTTGTCGAATAAACTATTTGTCGCTATAAAGAATGTATGTTCAAATCTTGAAAGTTAAAGGTGAAAGAAATGTATAGTATAATTAATACTCTTATTAAAACACCTCATAATTTTAAAGTACAATAATTTATTCACATTGTACAACCAATTAAAAGTATATATATCAAATTAAAAACAACCAATTAAAACACCCTTTACTAAAAAGTACAATAAAAATTTCACAATGTACAATTTAAACAAGCTACAACATAATCTAAATATAAAATAATTAACACACTAACTAATGTTATTTTACACATTATACAAATTAATAAAACACACAAAGCTTCATACAAGCTAACAAGTTGATGGTACATATAGTTTTGAAAATTGGACCGGACCAACGGGTTCAACTGGGAACCGGTGTCGCCACCGGTTCGTCTAACTAATAAAATCCATACGAAAACATATATTTCAAAATGAAACTATTAATACACATAAAAAACCGGGTTGACCTGGGAAGCTTCAAACCCGGCGGGTTGACCCGGTTTAATTTGACCCGTTTTTTACCCAACCCGTCGGGTTCACTCGATTTAAATCAACCCATTTTTCGTCCAGAACGGGTCGAACCGGGTTTCAAAACATTCTGTTTAATCTCTAAATCTTTAAACTTTTATTATTTTTCGTTTATAACCTATAAACTTTTTTTTATCGCTAAACGATCTGTCGCTATAAAATCCCGTTGCTATTCACGGGTACTCGTCTAGTAATAATAAATATTAAAAAGGTATACTCACAAGTTCAAGAACAAAATTTGATCTCTGAATTATAGGATAATAATTATTGGTTGATGATTTACATAAAGGGAATATTCCTGTTCACCCCAATAGTACAAAGTACTTACCCTTAGTACCTCACAAATTTTTTTTTCTTCAAATGCCCCAAAGGCGTAGGTCGCTTAAAAAACTTGGGCGGAATACATTATAATGTGACACTTGTCCCTAGTGGTGTCCCTACCATGTACCTTCATGGTACATGGTACCATATGTTATTTTTGGGCGAATAGGCCCACAAAACTTGGGCGACTTGCATTTTTTTTGTCTTTTTGTAAAAAAATTATTAAATACATTTTTGGTCCTTGTTGTTTGCTTCATATTTTATTTTTGTCCAAACTTTTCAAAATCACATAAAAATAAAATAAACACTAACAATTTTTTTTATTTTTCTCATTTCTCTCTCTCTCTCTGATGTACGTGGGAATCGCACCAGGCTTTACCTCTCAAGGGATCTTGAGAAGCTTACAACCCCCACCAGGCAGTGTACCTGATCGTTGTAGTATAGTATAGTGACAAGTACTGGGGGATTGATCGTTCAGCTAGGAATAGTGTCGCTAGGATTAGAAAACCTAAATACTAGTTCTAAAGATGAAGGATGATTCTTTTTGTATTTTTATATTTTTTTAGAAAGCAAGTAAAAATCTCGGGTTTGAAGGATTTGGGCGGAATTAGTTGCTAGTCAACTAACCCAATACTAAAGATGCAATCAAAATAAAATACAAGAAATGAAAATAAACTAATTAACTAAGGTTGTGAGCAATTAGTGGAGAAAATGTGTTTACTTAGATTTCACTACTCCCTAGATATCTTTTACACGTTAATTACTTGTTATAGTTGCGTGGATGACGGATTGTATTCCTTAATACCATTCATGGGGTGGCGCACTTAATTCCCCAATCCTATGAGTGCCTACTTCACTCCTATGTCGAGCCGGCTAAGAAGCTTCTAACATGGGATCATTAGAATTTACTCATGCATTAAATACAACCAATAAAACCTAGTGCACGTCAGTTCATGTTTCCTAAGACGTTCAAGCATGTTACCATTTGGAAGTCGGCCAGTTTTCTTAAGCCTAACATCGAATTCATTCATCCAATACAACTATAAACAAGTAATCAACACATAATTAACATCTAGGTTTCATTAGATCCAAGCAAACACAAGATAGATCTAGCCTAGCATGATGGAATTAAGACAAGAACAAGATATAGACAACCAACACATAGACATATTGATTGAATTAAAAGAATACTTATCTCAATTACACATGAAAGGTATCAAGGGCTTAGAACCCTTGAAAAACCTGTAAAATTCGTACTAAGTTCGTACTTAGGGTTTCTCCAAAACTTCCCTCTTTTTAATGTGAAAATTATAAAACTATATATAGGAAATAGGGTCTGACGGCGTCAAGACAAATTTTGTGACGCCGTCATCTCACCGCCAAAATAATTCTCGGACTGCCTTGATCCAGATCTGACGCCGTCAAGTGTTGTATGTTTCCAGGCCGTCATGCATTTTTCTCTTGACGCCCTACTTCGTGACGCCTTCAAATCTGTACTGGATCGTCATGGAAATTACTCTTGACGCCGTCACCTACTGTTCCCAGCAAGGAAAATTAAAACTTTGGCGTTTTCTTCACTTTTATGCTCCAAAAACGTCCGAATTGCTTCCTTTTCCAGATTTCTCTCCCAAAGTACCTAAAATCACAAAAGGAACGATTTAGGGCAATATTTGATCAAATAAATTCAATTCCGGGCTTAAATGACCCCCTAAAAGTGGTTCATTTTTCGCCTCATCACTCTCTCATAAAAAACACCCACACCTCTTCTTTCTCTCTCTACACCGCCGGCAACTCCCCCTCCGGTCGTCTTCTCGGCCGAGATTCTAGCCACCGGAATAAAAATTCCTGAGGATCGCTTATCAGTGTCTATTTGTAAAGGCTTCAAATATATAATTCAACTCACAATACAATATAGTTGTCATAGAGATGTATATATAGTATATATTACACAAAACAATTGCACACATAAAATACAGATGTATTATAAATGTAATGAACAAGAACACCAGAATGAAAGAGGAAGAGAATTCTTATTAGAGATGATATTCATAATGTTACAATAGGAGGTATTTATAAGGCATAGGAAAAACCCTAACTTGTTAATCAAGATTATGATGAATATACATAAGCCCATAATATTTTACAATACTCCTCCTTGGATATTCATCCTTCATTATACTTCATAGACTGCCTTATCAAAAACCTTATCAAGAAAAACCCAATGGGATAAAAAAAACTTGATGAAGGAAAAAAGTGCAGTGCTTATAATGCTCATCCTCCTCAATTTAATGTGTATATTTCAAGCATCGAATGCTAATCTTCTAAACGAGTTGCTCGTATACTTTTGTTGGCAACAACTTTACAATGAAGTCCATCAAATTAATGATGTTACGAATAAGTCCTATAAAAATGACAAAAATATATGTGTAGCTTCCAACCCAATATCAAATCAATTGGTTGTAAAGCATACAATGCATGTACAAATATTAAAAGAGAAAAATACACTCTTGTGATGCATATTAATTACAAAATTGGCATCCAAACCTCAATTGTACTCATATATGGTACTTGATGATCAATTATTTCTTTGAGACATGTGTAAAAATAATTTATATAATATGCGTCCAAAATCATTTGGATCATACAGATTCATTCAACTTTATCAAATAAAGTTATTGAGAACTTTATTAATCGTATCTAGAATTTGAAGTTGTAAGTCAGGCTTGAGACATTACAGATCATTCCTCATTTAGAGCGAATTAAATACTTCAATATTGATTGTCTCGTAAAATATCAATAAGACATTTACATCCACCTCGAGACAATACGTCTTTTAATAATCAACTTTGTGTTTTTATGAATTTATTTATTCAAAACTCATGTCTTAAAAAACATAACTTTAGAGCTCTTATTTCGGTTTAGCACAAAAACCGATTTATATCCAATAGATTTTACACATTGACGTGTACGAACTTCACGTTTCAAGACGTTTAGTATTTGCAAGATACTAAGTCCTTTTATGTTGGCCAATCATTTCGTTGAGCGCACATTTGGATATTAATTGACATTTGATCTTCATCATGCATAATAGCAAGCAATATATTGTACGTATTATAAATGTAATGAACAAGAAAATAAAACGCAATTCTCTTATGTAATCACAACAAAACATTTATTGTTCTTGTAAATTACAATAGAGTTTAAGAGATCAAACAAGATATAACTTAATCTATACTACTTATAATAGAGGAATGAATCTCTCTCCAAAAAATTTCAATGTACAAAAATTGATGCATGATATACAACCTTTTAATGCACACATTTTTTATATTTACAACCACCAAAGCATGGTGTACAACCAAAACTAGCGTAAAACCAAATTCAGACCAAAAGTAGCATTGATTAGCATTAAAAACACCCCTTTGACAAAAATTACAACCGTATATGCATACTGTACAACCCTTCATTACAATTAATTCCCAGCCAGTTAATTCCCAACTTTTGCATACTCCAATCCGAGCCATAAATATTTATAAATCGAATTTACTCAAAAATAAAAATTAGGGTTTCGAAATAATTTTATAAAAATCAAAATAGGGGCGCGTGGGGTTGTTTTAGCGAGAGAAAATCAAGGGCGGAGGTGGTGGTGGTCTTCGGTGATGGTGGTGGTCGGCTGTGGTGGCGTGTGGGTAGTGCTCCGGTGGTCTACACGAGCTCAAAAGCTCCAGAAATGACGGGAATAAGCCGATCTATCGATTCGGCAAATAAAAGGTTTGGTCGGAAAAATTTCCGGTGACCGGTGCCGGAATCTGCTGGTGTTGGCCGGAATTTATGAAGATCCGGCGAGGGGTGGGAGAGAGGGAGAAATGAGGAATTTATAAATGAATAGTAAACAAGCAGATTTATGAAGAACCACCATTTTGAGTGTGTTTACTTTTTATGAGTGAAGAGAGGTGGGAGAGAGAGAAATGAGAGATATATTACGCAGGGTGTGTTTTGCTTGTGGCATTATGTGTTTCAAAATGGTGGAGTAAGAAACAAAAAAAACCCTAATCCTAAGCTAAACAAAAAAAAAATTAGGTGCAAAGATTTAAAGGCCCATTGGCCCAACATTGTTGCATATTTGGTAAAACTGAAACTACCATTCATAGACCAAAAGATACATTATTAAAATTAGAGTGATTGAAAATTTTAAAGAATGTAAAGCATTTTTTAGTATACCTCTTGAAAAGATCATCATAATTTATAAAGCGTTGTAAAATTATATTGCTTAGAACTTTTTATACAATATAAATCTTTAAAAAAAAGGATTTTACTCCATATAAGATAAAACTAATACACTACATATTTTTAAAAATATTTACAAGTGTTACGTTAATGCATAACGTGCACTTTTGAAATGTTTAATCAATTAATCAGTCCTTTATAAATATATCAAGTAAACTAATCTAGAATGGGCTACGACAAGCATTGGGCTTACCCATTTTAATGTTGGACAGGTTGGACTATTAAAAGACTGGACTATATTAAGCATGAACTGGGCTGAATTTTAATATATGATTATTGGATCCAAAATAAATTAACACATGGGCTGAAAATTTAATATAAAATATATACTACATATAATGGAAAGAATCAAGATTTTATTTATGCTAACTTCTGTTAACTTGAGAGAATTATATCACTGTCTTAACTAAAGTTATTGTTATTTATAAATTAATTGTTTAATAAAAGTATTGCCGCATAACATCACGTTATCAGAAAATATAGTCACAGGGTACCCGCCGCCGCATCGCGCGGGTACCCTGCTATATAACTAGTTAAAAAAAAAACTACTACGGAGTAATAATGTAACAATTCGCAAATTCAGGTTAATTTCTATTTTCGGAAAATTTTACTATTCATGTTACTATTCATTTCTACTATTCATTTCTTTCTGAAATTTTCCCGAAAGTTGATTTTTACTTCATATTCTCGAGTGATAAATCATTTCCATGGCAAATTAAATGTTTGACACTCGTCAGATCACTTTCGTGAAAGTTATTAAGGAATTACACAGAATTACACGTTTTAGGGTAAAACGGCGATCAGAAATTCTAAGCACAACGAAATTTGACCCCGTCAGGTGACCCCACATCAGAAAAATGTTTAACACACTCATGATTTATTTGAGAATAAATCATGACTGAGAAAAATCATGGCCCAAATAAACTTCGGCCGTGAAAAACTGGAATTTTCAGTTTTAAGCAGTTTTACTCAGCCGTAACCCTAGCCTTTACCTGCACCGCGTTTCTAAAATGATTTGAGCTTTCAACTTATTAAAATAAGTCAACATATTATTCCCTCCTCCATTGACCAAAAATCATCCCTTGATGTTATAAGTCATTTCGTGATTTTTAGGCTTCCGGTTTGATGTCTAAAAGACATTTAATACCAACCGACACTAAACTGAGCCCAGTCTAGACATTATAAGTCATTTTAAATCATTTTTATCATATTAGAAAAGTAACATTTCACTTTTCTCAATTTTACGCAATATTCGTACATTTTACGTATTACGCGTTTAGACCCGTATTTCCAGCTTTTAGCAGGGTTTTACCACCCAAATGACACCTACCACTCATTTTATATTTTATTATGGGACTTATGAACATTTCTAACAATACTTTAAAGTTTCATAATTTTACGACACCCGGTTTTACGTTTTGAGGCCTAATCATTTACGGTTGGCATTTCCCGGAGTCAAAATGCATCTATTAACCAAGGATAATACCAAGCCAAGCCACCTCCCCTCCTTATCTTTTTGGAACCGCCACAAGGGGGGGGAGTCACACCCTTGGGTGGCTTGATCTCATGCCTTGTGATCTAGGATGCATACATGTGTAGATTTTGATAAAATATCTCAAGTATGTAACCTCCTCATTAGGGTATAAATACCCCTCTCCCTCTCTTCCTTGGCCGGCCATCCCAACCCACCAAAACCTCTCACACTTAGCTTATCTCTTCTAATTTGTTGCAAGGTTCAAGTGAAGTTCAAGTATAGAAACCCTAGATAGCTTATTTCTTACCAAAAATCTTCCAAACCCTAACATACTTGGTGTTTTCTCTTGAGTTTAAATCCACTCAATACACCTCAACTTTCATTACATATCTTTCAAGAATACCAAGGGTAGAAAGGTTGCTTGAAGTGAAAAGGGGTTGAAGCTTGTCTATCAAAGTCCATTTCCTTACTAGTTACTCCTTTCTTTAATTAGAAAGCCTAAAGTTGTAAGCCTAAACCTAACATGCTTCTTGTTTATTTATCATGTTCATCTCATTTATATGTTATTCTTGCTATATTATGTGTTGTAATTATGTCCATGATGAATCATGATGAGTAAAAGATGTTGTTGTAATGACTTATTGAAACAAGTTACTAAAACAAGCAAACTAGTGAATATCTTGGTATAACCTGATCAAAATGGTAAAAATTTTATATTGGATTATTACATATTACAGTAGAGGACTTAATAAGCAAACCATAGCAATTTGAACCACCTAAAAAGAGTAAACGAGTCAAAAGTTATGGCGATTTGAAGTTACCAAAGATTTTCGGCAAAACTGCCTAAAAGTTTTTGTGACAGAACCTAAAACACGCAAAAAGAGGCCTTTCTGGTCCGATTCATGAAAAAGTTAAAACACGAAAGTTGTCCGGAATCACGTTTTCCTTCAGGAACAAAGAGGCTCGAGCCTTGAAAACACTTTCTGAGTAAGATATTCCACAATTTCTTAACAGCTATTTACATATTTCAAGTCACTATACTATTGTTATACTTTCAAAGGAATAAAAGGTCTTATGACCTATAAACAAGACCACCACCATGGCTAGAACCAAGGTAGTGTCTCATGACCATGGAACAAGGACCAAAGGTCATGGCTAGGCCATGACGAAATGACCAAGCCAACTTACAAAGGCGTAAACATGAAACAATGAAATTGGCGATAACATGAACAAGCAATTTGTATCTACTTCACCTAAAAGGAAACCATGAGATTTTACCAAGACAAATGGTCATACAAGACTTATAAAACTACCCCTAATAACAATCTTCATGTACTATAAACTTTCCTAAGTTTATACAAATATCGGACATGTAACTTTTTCGGATCAAAACTTATATCTATATACTTTATCAACTACTACAATAGTAGGGAGCTTCATGTGAGGAGTTCATTATGTAAGCCGTCGAGATGAGTTGTGGATTTACGAATTAAAGTGTCCTGGCTCCTCGAACGCTTACTAACATGACTTCTGAAATATGTTAGCCCGAACGGTAGTAAACGATATACCAAAACTTACATGTTCATAAATCTTTCTTACAAAGACTTACAAATATACATCATACCTCATCATGGACTAATTGCAAGATATATATATATAGGCACTCCGTTATATTCTTTACACAAATCCTAAGTCGCAACATTCTATTCTAGGTTGCTCGTAGAAACCTACACGATCCGACTATCACGTTCATTACTTGCTATCGTACTTAAGGTGAGTTCATAGCCCCACCTTACATTACTTCAATGTTTTACAAACCCTTGGGGGAAATACATGCTACTTTTAAACCGAACACAATGCTTTGAAACTGTATGCTGCCTGATTGTTTAATTATTACTAAGTACCTACCTTGCCAATCCTAGGCCCCATCATGAACCATTTAATCACTAGTATTAGTGAGCGCGAGTATTGTGAATAGGCCTATTGGGATTGACGAATCCCATTTGTTTGAGCAGTTAGTTCAAATGAATGCACTATATTTGAAAACATTAAGTATGACGGCAAAGTACTTACCGGGGCAACATAACCGCCGATTGATATTGGTACCCGTTAACGTATTGGTTGCATGAGCTTAGTACATAATAATAACTGTTTTGTTTTCTAACATGAGTATGAGTCTAATTAACTCATTACTACCAACATATTGTGTTCAACCATAAACAAACTCTATGAATTTCACTCAACCTTTGTGTTGACCTCTTAAGCATGTATTTCAGGTCCATGATAATCAAGAATGGAGCGGGAAGGGCACGTACCGAAGGAAGAAGGCTATAAACTATATTGTCATTCGATAAAAACATCATAGACTTTATATTGATGTGTTTTGAAACAATGAAACATTTTGGGACCTTACTATGTAAACTTTGATACATTTGAATAATATGAATGACAACTCTTTTTATTACGATTCGTTTAGAGATCGTTTTCTATTATTATGACTGTTGTGCCGTCGAGTAACACCCAAGTTGAATTCCGCTGCATCATGAATTGGGGGTGTTACAGATTGGTACCAGAGCCATGGTTATAGAGAAACGGGTCTAAGTGAGACCTAAACTATAACTACAATAACAAACAAAAACATTCTTATAGCCTTCCGCTCTTCGTGCCTTCCATCCTCCAGAAGATTATGGACTTATTACACATGTTATGCTACATGAACATAGTTGTATATTGTTATATGCACATTGCCATAGTTTGAGCATTTTCCATAAGCATTTGATTTATTTTGACATCGAAATACTAATTGTAGACATCATGTCCGCACCTCCATCTCCCGATCATCTTCCTGCTATGCCCGAGTATTTACCTATCCTTCCCGGACCCGATGATCCTTACTTTGAACCAATTGACTACGACGATGAGGAAGAACCTTATGAGGATCTAGATATAGATTCGGACGAGGATCCTGAAATGGATTTGGACATAAACATCGATGATTACGAAGAGGATCATGAAATGGTTAATGACATTGAGGAAGCGGAGGAACTATTAGTAGTGCCACATTTATCACCATTGACATCTCCACCTCCGGTTTCACCAATTTCATCCGAATCTAACCGTACCACTCCAGCTCAAGTTCCGAAATCTACTTATCAAACCGGCGGAACATCTACATCTACACATATGTTCGCAAACTCAGCTCAATACGAAATCTACTCTTTGAAACAAGCTCTCAACCTAACCCAACTCAAAGTTCAATGTATGGCAAGACAAATGCACGAATGTATATCCAAGGTAAATTCTGCTAGAATGGATGCCATGAATGCTCGAGACGACCTATATTGGTTTAAGCTTGACATGAGCTACGTGAAGAGTGACTCGACTCATGTTGGGGAAGAAGTCTTAAATCCTTTGACTGGCTTGGATAATGTCAAGGATAGACTCACTTTGGTTGAGAGGGCCCAAGAACAGGATGCGGTACAAATTCATAAACTACTTCACCGCCTAAACACCGCAGAAATCCGGTTAGATGTTGCAAACTTTGACAGGTATCAACTTAGGAATGATTTGTGTGGGATGCAAACTCAAATGAGTTCCATACAACAAAGGCTATACCGAAAGGATGTCAAAGAATATCGCCCAAACGAAAGTGTAGATGTGTTAGCAACACGCGGAAATAATAATCCGACCGGACAACAACAACCTCCCAACCGACGTTAGACTAGTGTTATAGTACTAGTTAGCTTTTGTACAACGTTGTAATTACTAACTGAAAGTATCAGTTAGTAAGTTTTGAATGAACTTGTAATAAGTTCGATTTTGTAATCAACGTTATATAAATAAAACTCTTGTTTTATATACTATCATGTGTTATGTTTTTAAGTTTCAAACATTATTATCCTATCATTCTTATCAAAAATTGTGCTCATCTCACAACTCTCTAATTACAACGTATCTTTTGAACAATAGAATCATGGCGCCCAAGAAAAAGACCCCATCAACGATGACGCAAGCCGCCATCCGCAAACTGGTAAAGGACAGTGTCAATGCAGCACTTGTCGCAGAACGAGCAGCCGTAGCTGCAGCAGCTGCAGCAGCTGCCGAAGCCGCCACAGCTGCTGGTGCTACTGATGCTGCAGCAGCCGCTGAGGCTGCAGCAGCTGCTGAGGCTGCAGCAGCCGCGGAAGCCGCCATTGCTGAGGAGGCTGCTATAGCTGCAGAGACTGCAAGACTTGCCAGTCTTAACCTTGGAGGACCTACCCCTCCGGTGACCAATGTTACTACAGTACCAAAGGGTTGCTCGTTCATTTCCTACCTGAAATGTGAACCCCTCAAATTCAAGGGTACTGAAGGGGCTGTAGGTTTGACCCGTTGGTTCGAAAAGGCGGAGTCGGTGTTCATTGTTAGTAAATGTATCGAGGGGGATAAAGTTCAGTATGCCACAAGTACTCTGTTGAATGAGGCCTTGTCCTGGTGGAACTCAATTGCTCAACCCATGGGCATTGAGAATGCCTACAAAATTACTTGGGCTAATTTGAAACAAATGATGATTAAGGAATACTGTCCACGCAGTAAGATACAAAAGTTGGAAGTTGAGTTCTGGGATCATACGGTTAAGGGAAATGATATCATGACCTACAACCGTAGATTCCAGGAACTGAGGATACTTTGTCCAACAATGGTTTCCCCAAAGGAAAAGATGTTGGAAAGGTATATTTGGGGACTTCCCTCAAGCATACAGGGGAATGTGACTTCGGCAAATCCCAAAGAACTTGATGAGGCTATGAGGATGTCCCGTAGTCTCATGGATCAAGTAGTACGTATGTCGGAAACCCGCAAGCAAAACAACCTCAACACCAACAACAACACCAACAACACCAACAACAGCAATGCCAACAATCCCAACAACTCCAACTACCGTAACAACAACAACAACAAGAACAACAACAACAAACGACCATATGATGGTAACCGTGGGAACAACAACAATAACAACAACAACAACCAAACCCGAAACAACAACCACCACAATCAACAGAACAAAAGACAGGAAGCCGCAACGGCTTATGTTGCTGCACCAGCTGGTGGTAGGTACGTGGGTAATCAACCACAATGTACCAAGTGCAATTACCATCACGAAGGTCCTTGCCCGGCCAAATGCCACAAGTGCCAAAAGCCCGGACATCTTGCCAAGGATTGTAGAGGCAAGGGTATAGCTACTGGGGCTAACACACAGCCCATAGTTACATGTTTCGGGTGTGGTGAAAGGGGACACTATAAGAACAACTGTCCTCAAAACCAAGGACCCCAAGGCGGAGGTGCTCGTGCTAGGGCCTATGTCATAGGAAAGGAAGAACCACACCAGGACCCGAACGTGGTTACCAGTACGTTCTTACTCAATAATATTCCTGTTAAAGTATTATTCGATTCTGGTGCTGATATGAGCTTTATATCTACTAGAATTGCGCCTTTACTTGATATTCCATCAATCACTTTAACCACTAGTTATAATGTTGAGCTAGCTACCGGTGACTTAGTAAATACCAATACCGTAATCCCAAACTGTACCCTTAATCTCTTAGACCACCCCTTTGACATCAATCTTATGCCAATTGAACTCGGAAGTTTTGATGTAGTTATTGGCATGGATTGGTTGTCTAAACATCAAGCTAACATTATTTGTGGTGAAAGAGTTGTGCACATTCCATGTGACAATGAAACTTTGATCATTCGTGGTGATCAAAGTGGAACTCGAATAAACATCATCTCATGTATCAAAACCATAAAGTACATTGAGAAAGGATGTTATGCTTTCTTAGCCCATGTAACAGAAAAGAAAACCGATGATAAACGTCTCGAAGATGTTCCTATTGCCCGTGAGTTTCCTGAAGTCTTTCCAGAAGACTTACCCGAACTACCACCAAATCGTCAAATAGAGTTCAGAATTGATTTAATACCAGGAGCGGCGCCAGTTGCCCGCGCACCATACCGGCTAGCACCTTCAGAGATGCAAGAGCTATCAAATCAATTACAAGAACTTGCGGACAAGGGATTTATTCGACCTAGTTCCTCACCTTGGGGAGCTCCAGTGTTATTCGTGAAGAAGAAAGATGGGTCATTACGAACGTGTATTGACTACCGTGAACTAAACAAATTAACCATAAAGAACCGATACCCACTACCAAGAATTGATGACTTATTCGATCAATTGCAAGGTTCAACCTATTACTCAAAAATTGACCTACGATCAGGTTACCACCAAGTCAGAGTTCGTGATGAAGACATTCCAAAAACAGCCTTTAGGACACGATATGGTCACCATGAATTCCAAGTGATGCCATTTGGGTTAACAAATGCACCGGCAGTATTCATGGATCTCATGAATCGGGTGTGTAAACCATATTTGGACAAATTCGTGATTGTATTCATAGACGACATTCTCATTTATTCCAAAAACGAAGAAGAACACAAAGAACACCTGAGGATAATTTTAGGACTACTCAAGGAAGAGAAATTGTATGCGAAGTTTTCCAAATGTGAATTTTGGATTCAAACTGTACAATTCCTTGGGCATGTGATTGACAAGACCGGTTTACATGTCGATCCCGCTAAAATTGAAGCTATCAAAAATTGGCCAACACCTACCACCCCTACAGAAATTCGTCAATTTCTTGGTCTAGCTGGGTATTACCGAAGGTTTATTGAAGGATTTTCCTCAATAGCAAAATCTTTGACTAAGCTAACTCAGAAAGACAAGAAATACGTATGGAATGAAGACGAAGAAAATGCTTTCCAAACCCTCAAACAGAAACTTTGTAGTGCTCCTATCCTAGCATTGCCCGATGGGATCGACGATTTTGTAGTCTATTGTGATGCGTCGCACCAAGGGTTAGGTGCCGTGTTGATGCAACGCGATAAGGTCATGGCTTATGCATCAAGGCAACTCAAGGTTCATGAGGAAAATTACACCACTCATGACTTAGAGTTAGGAGCTGTGGTCTTTGCACTAAAAATCTGGAGACACTATTTATATGGTACTAGATGTACTGTATACACCGATCATAAAAGCCTACAACACATTTTGGACCAAAAAGAACTAAACATGAGACAACGTCGTTGGTTGGAATTACTAAGTGATTATGACTGCGACATTCGTTACCACCCAGGAAAAGCCAACGTAGTAGCCGACGCCCTAAGCCGAAAGGAACGGATTAAACCATTACGAGTCCGAGCCTTAGTTTTAACCATAAATTCCAACTTTCCTACTCAAATCCTTCACGCTCAAGCTGAGGCGGTGAAACAAGAAGACATCCAAAAGGAGAAATTGGATGGCATGATACAGAAGAAATTCGAAACCCGTTCAGATGGAACTCTATGCTTTCAAGGTCGAAGTTGGTTACCACTTTATGGTGGCCTACGAGACTTGATCATGCATGAATCACACAAGTCCAAATACTCCATACATCCAGGATCTGATAAAATGTATCACGATCTTAAGTTACTCTATTGGTGGCCGAACATGAAAGCCGACATTGCAACATATGTTAGCAAATGTCTTACCTGCTCCAAAGTAAAAGCCGAACACCAAAAACCATCCGGTCCATTGCAACAACCAGAGATTCCTTCTTGGAAATGGGAAAGAATCACTATGGACTTCATTACCAAGCTCCCAAAGACATCAAGCGGTTATGACTCCATCTGGGTCATAGTTGATCGTCTCACAAAATCCGCACACTTTATACCAATCAAAGAGACTTACAAAATGGAACAACTAACCCGACTGTACGTCAAAGAAATAGTCTCAAGACATGGTGCACAAATATCCATCATATCCGACAGAGATGGTAGATTTACTTCCAATTTCTGGCAGTCACTCCAAGACGCCTTTGGAACAAATCTAGACATGAGTACCGCGTATCATCCTCAGACCGATGGTCAGAGTGAACGAACCATCCAAACTCTTGAAGACATGCTTCGCGCTTGTATTATAGATTTTGGAAAAGGATGGGATACTCATCTACCATTAGTCGAATTTTCCTACAACAACAGCTATCATGCAAGTATTCAAGCAGCTCCATTCGAAGCACTTTATGGTCGAAAGTGTCGTTCACCTGCTTGTTGGGCTGAAGTGGGAGAAGTTCAACTCACTGGACCAGAACTCATCCGTGAAACAACGGATAAAATTGTACAAATCAAAAATCGACTACAAGCCGCAAGAGATCGACAGAAAAGTTATGCCGACACACGACGCAGACCCCTAGAATTCCAAGTCGGAGATAGGGTTATGCTAAAAGTATCACCTTGGAAAGGCTTGATACGATTCGGCAAACGAGGAAAACTAAACCCAAGATACATCGGACCATTCAAAATCCTAGCCAGGGTTGGCCCTGTGGCGTACAGACTTGAGCTTCCATCAGAACTCAGTAGTGTACACCCCACTTTCCATGTATCTAACCTAAAGAAATGTTTGTCGGATGAATCACTCGTGATTCCACTCGACGAAATTCAACTCAATGATGATCTTCAATTTGTTGAGGAACCCGTAGAAATCATGGACCGAGAGGTCAAACAACTCAAGCAAAGCCGTATTCCAATTGTTAAAGTTCGTTGGAACTCACGACGTGGTCCTGAATACACATGGGAACGAGAGGACCAGATACGTAAGAAATACCCACATCTTTTTACCAACGAAGCTTCTACTTCTAACGCTAATTGATCTCCGGGACGGAGCTCTCATATGGGGTGGAGACTGTAACAATTCGCAAATTCAGGTTAATTTCTATTTTCGGAAAATTTTACTATTCATGTTACTATTCATTTCTACTATTCATTTCTTTCTGAAATTTTCCCGAAAGTTGATTTTTACTTCATATTCTCGAGTGATAAATCATTTCCATGGCAAATTAAATGTTTGACACTCGTCAGATCACTTTCGTGAAAGTTATTAAGGAATTACACAGAATTACACGTTTTAGGGTAAAACGGCGATCAGAAATTCTAAGCACAACGAAATTTGACCCCGTCAGGTGACCCCACATCAGAAAAATGTTTAACACACTCATGATTTATTTGAGAATAAATCATGACTGAGAAAAATCATGGCCCAAATAAACTTCGGCCGTGAAAAACTGGAATTTTCAGTTTTAAGCAGTTTTACTCAGCCGTAACCCTAGCCTTTACCTGCACCGCGTTTCTAAGATGATTTGAGCTTTCAACTTATTAAAATAAGTCAACATATTATTCCCTCCTCCATTGACCAAAAATCATCCCTTGATGTTATAAGTCATTTCGTGATTTTTAGGCTTCCGGTTTGATGTCTAAAAGACATTTAATACCAACCGACACTAGACTGAGCCCAGTCTAGACATTATAAGTCATTTTAAATCATTTTTATCATATTAGAAAAGTAACATTTCACTTTTCTCAATTTTACGCAATATTCGTACATTTTACGTATTACGCGTTTAGACCCGTATTTCCAGCTTTTAGCAGGGTTTTACCACCCAAATGACACCTACCACTCATTTTATATTTTATTATGGGACTTATGAACATTTCTAACAATACTTTAAAGTTTCATAATTTTACGACACCCGGTTTTACGTTTTGAGGCCTAATCATTTACGGTTGGCATTTCCCGGAGTCAAAATGCATCTATTAACCAAGGATAATACCAAGCCAAGCCACCTCCCCTCCTTATCTTTTTGGAACCGCCACAAGGGGGGGGGGGAGTCACACCCTTGGGTGGCTTGATCTCATGCCTTGTGATCTAGGATGCATACATGTGTAGATTTTGATAAAATATCTCAAGTATGTAACCTCCTCATTAGGGTATAAATACCCCTCTCCCTCTCTTCCTTGGCCGGCCATCCCAACCCACCAAAACCTCTCACACTTAGCTTATCTCTTCTAATTTGTTGCAAGGTTCAAGTGAAGTTCAAGTATAGAAACCCTAGATAGCTTATTTCTTACCAAAAATCTTCCAAACCCTAACATACTTGGTGTTTTCTCTTGAGTTTAAATCCACTCAATACACCTCAACTTTCATTACATATCTTTCAAGAATACCAAGGGTAGAAAGGTTGCTTGAAGTGAAAAGGGGTTGAAGCTTGTCTATCAAAGTCCATTTCCTTACTAGTTACTCCTTTCTTTAATTAGAAAGCCTAAAGTTGTAAGCCTAAACCTAACATGCTTCTTGTTTATTTATCATGTTCATCTCATTTATATGTTATTCTTGCTATATTATGTGTTGTAATTATGTCCATGATGAATCATGATGAGTAAAAGATGTTGTTGTAATGACTTATTGAAACAAGTTACTAAAACAAGCAAACTAGTGAATATCTTGGTATAACCTGATCAAAATGGTAAAAATTTTATATTGGATTATTACATATTACAGTAGAGGACTTAATAAGCAAACCATAGCAATTTGAACCACCTAAAAAGAGTAAACGAGTCAAAAGTTATGGCGATTTGAAGTTACCAAAGATTTTCGGCAAAACTGCCTAAAAGTTTTTGTGACAGAACCTAAAACACGCAAAAAGAGGCCTTTCTGGTCCGATTCATGAAAAAGTTAAAACACGAAAGTTGTCCGGAATCACGTTTTCCTTCAGGAACAAAGAGGCTCGAGCCTTGAAAACACTTTCTGAGTAAGATATTCCACAATTTCTTAACAGCTATTTACATATTTCAAGTCACTATACTATTGTTATACTTTCAAAGGAATAAAAGGTCTTATGACCTATAAACAAGACCACCACCATGGCTAGAACCAAGGTAGTGTCTCATGACCATGGAACAAGGACCAAAGGTCATGGCTAGGCCATGACGAAATGACCAAGCCAACTTACAAAGGCGTAAACATGAAACAATGAAATTGGCGATAACATGAACAAGCAATTTGTATCTACTTCACCTAAAAGGAAACCATGAGATTTTACCAAGACAAATGGTCATACAAGACTTATAAAACTACCCCTAATAACAATCTTCATGTACTATAAACTTTCCTAAGTTTATACAAATATCGGACATGTAACTTTTTCGGATCAAAACTTATATCTATATACTTTATCAACTACTACAATAGTAGGGAGCTTCATGTGAGGAGTTCATTATGTAAGCCGTCGAGATGAGTTGTGGATTTACGAATTAAAGTGTCCTGGCTCCTCGAACGCTTACTAACATGACTTCTGAAATATGTTAGCCCGAACGGTAGTAAACGATATACCAAAACTTACATGTTCATAAATCTTTCTTACAAAGACTTACAAATATACATCATACCTCATCATGGACTAATTGCAAGATATATATATATAGGCACTCCGTTATATTCTTTACACAAATCCTAAGTCGCAACATTCTATTCTAGGTTACTCGTAGAAACCTACACGATCCGACTATCACGTTCATTACTTGCTATCGTACTTAAGGTGAGTTCATAGCCCCACCTTACATTACTTCAATGTTTTACAAACCCTTGGGGGAAATACATGCTACTTTTAAACCGAACACAATGCTTTGAAACTGTATGCTGCCTGATTGTTTAATTATTACTAAGTACCTACCTTGCCAATCCTAGGCCCCATCATGAACCATTTAATCACTAGTATTAGTGAGCGCGAGTATTGTGAATAGGCCTATTGGGATTGACGAATCCCATTTGTTTGAGCAGTTAGTTCAAATGAATGCACTATATTTGAAAACATTAAGTATGACGGCAAAGTACTTACCGGGGCAACATAACCGCCGATTGATATTGGTACCCGTTAACGTATTGGTTGCATGAGCTTAGTACATAATAATAACTGTTTTGTTTTCTAACATGAGTATGAGTCTAATTAACTCATTACTACCAACATATTGTGTTCAACCATAAACAAACTCTATGAATTTCACTCAACCTTTGTGTTGACCTCTTAAGCATGTATTTCAGGTCCATGATAATCAAGAATGGAGCGGGAAGGGCACGTACCGAAGGAAGAAGGCTATAAACTATATTGTCATTCGATAAAAACATCATAGACTTTATATTGATGTGTTTTGAAACAATGAAACATTTTGGGACCTTACTATGTAAACTTTGATACATTTGAATAATATGAATGACAACTCTTTTTATTACGATTCGTTTAGAGATCGTTTTCTATTATTATGACTGTTGTGCCGTCGAGTAACACCCAAGTTGAATTCCGCTGCATCATGAATTGGGGGTGTTACAGATTGGTACCAGAGCCATGGTTATAGAGAAACGGGTCTAAGTGAGACCTAAACTAAAAACTAGTTTATTTATTGTTCACCACGAAGCAAACTTTAAAGTATGGGCATTCTTTTTATTTTTTAACGTTATATAGTTTACAAATTGATAAAGTATAGACTTATACCGAGATAATCATGACAGGCAAATGTAATAATCTATATACGCTTGGCCAAGCACATAATGTCATAAGACAATAAATCTTGAAATAAAAATTATCTAAAAGAAAAAACATTACACGTATATGCCATTTACAGTGGTGTGTGAACATTTTGAGAAGTATCCATCATTAAAAAAAAAAAAAAAAAAAAAAAAAAAAAAGAAAAAACTAATTCTTAATTGAAATACACCAAAAATCTCAGTTTCTTCTTTGATAATTGTTAGTTTGCACCATCGCTAGTTTATAAACTTTCATTATGACTATGTTTGTATTTCCTTTGTATCGAACATCATTATTTAATGATTGAAACATGAGTGGTGCACATATGTAGTATCTCTTTTATATCCAAATTGTTCATTTAGCGATTGAAACATGAAGTAACTTTGTGCAAGTATATATTGCAATATATCTAATGTTTTACTAATACGGTATTTGAACAAGGAACTTATTGTTTTAGCAGCTATTTATATTCGTTTATCATATAAAATATTATATAAAAATATATATAAGTATAGAACTACAACCCCTATGCAAAAATACATACATTTTCATAGGATCTTACGATCCCGATCCGATCCTACGATCACGATCTTGCAAAGCCAAAAACGATCCTACGTAGGATCCCGATCCTGACAACCTTGGTTTATGCTTTTTATTATCTGTTTATTTAAGTCTAATGAAACAAAGTATGTTTGAGTTTAATGAAATAAGTTACAAAATCATATACGTAAAGTATGTTATAAGGCTGTTTATACAATTTTTACCTCTTGTTTTGACACATGCAAACTTTAACGAGATAATGTATCGTAGTCTTCAAAGGACATCTCTCTACCTTGACATCATCTCTTTTTCAGAGTCTTCGTGCTGATAACGTATTATAAATGTAATGAACAAGAACACCAGAATGAAAGAGGAAGAAAATTCTTATTAGAGATGATATTCATAATGTTACAATAGGAGGTATTTATAAGGCATAGGAAAAACCCTAACTTGTTAATCAAGATTATGATGAATAGACATAAGCCCATAAGCCCATAATATTTTACAATAAGATGGACATAAATCCATTTTTATTTTTTACAAACAAGAGGATAAACACACCACTGATTCAATATTAATCAGTAAGCATGAGGATTAGCATGGATATGGCTCTCAATTGCCTTGAAGGTCTTCTTCAATCCTTCTTTAGCAATGTTAATAAATTCCTCAACAAGCGGAGTGTCGTCTTTGTAGTTATAAACGATGGTCTGCTTGTATACGCAACCTCCATCAGCTGTAGGTGTAAACTTTATATGATGTGTAGTTGAGTCTAGTACTCCCATCAAGACGTCGCCTTCATACCAGATCTACGTGGTGGTGGCTCTCGGTGGTGGTGGCAGGGGGCGGTGTTGGCGTGTGGTGGTGATGGGTGGCGTGTGGTAGCGAGTGGGTGGTACAAGGGAACTCGGGATAACCCGATCTACGTTTTGGTGTAACCCGATCTACGTTTTGACCGGAAAATTATTCCGGTAACCGGAATCTCGCCGGAGAAGACGACCAGAGGGAGAAAGGAGAGGTGTGTGTGTGTGCGTTTTTATGAGAGAAAGATGAGAGAAATGTGTTAATGTATTTAGTGTTTATGTAATTTTTAAAAGTTAGACAAAAATGAAATATCAAGCAAACAACAAGGACAAAAAATGTACTACATACCTAACCAGTCGTCCAAAATTAAAGAAAGTGGGACCCCTACGCCCAAAATAGATGTACTATAAAACAATAAAAAAAGACCATACTTTTTGAGAAAAAGACAAAATAGAGTACATGGTACTATGTACCATGAAGGTACATAGTGGGGACACCACTAGAGACAAGTGTCACATTATAATGTATTCCGCCTAAGTTTTTCAAGCGACCTCCGCCTCTGGGGCATTTGAAGAATTTTTTTTTTGTAGGGTACTAGGAGTAAGTACTATTGTACTTGTGGGACGACAATCTCTCTCGAATATTTACCGGAGGAAGTACATCGGGAAGATGATCCCATACGATCGGAAGAAAGTATGTTAGATCTTATTCAAGAAATACAAGACGAGCAAACTCACCTTCATCTTAAAGCCGATTTAGGGGAACACGTTTGGCGACAGACAAATCAACAAGCAATTTAAATTTTATCGTAATGTATTTTAATGTATCTTAATTATTTTTTGCAATATTTATTTAAATATTGAATGAAATTTTAATTAAAAAAAATGGGTTGCTTTTGTGGTCACTACTAGCTAATTGTGGTTGGGGTGGAGTTGTGAAAGAGAAAGCTGAGATGGCGCTGACATGACGGAGTTGCTTTTGTGGAAGTGGTGTTGCCATTAGCATTAGTCTTACATAAAAATGGTCAACCTTGAATATATAGTCAAAACTGTAAGTCAACTACTAACATACAAAAAGTCGCCGGAAGAGTGTGGTGTACTTTGAGGATGATCAGTTCAATTGTGTTTGTTCAAAAAAAAGTTCAGTTGTGTTTTTTTAAGGAAGAAGAGGAAGAGACATAAGTGTTTCATGAGTTTGGTTTCAAAGAAAATGTATGTGGGACCTAATTTTTGGCTTAATTATTGTTCTTCTTAAATCTTATTATTTTCTTTATTTTCTTTTGATTTTTTTAATTTTTTCTTCTCTTTTTAAAATAATTAATTTTAAGTGAGTGATTTGCTTAGACCCGAAGTACTCGGACCAAAATCTTTGTATGCCAAGTGCAAAAATATACTAACATCAGTTTAATTGTTTAAATTAGACGAGTATTCATGCATATCAATGAGATTTTATAGCTACAAATAGTTATAGTGATATTTTGGGTACATAAAATAATACATAAAACACTTAACAAAAATATCATTATAACTACATGCTGCTATAAAATCTAGTTGTTATGTATGTATTGTCTAGTTACAACTAAAGTAACAAAAAAGTTATGATGTTTGTATAGTAGAGAATATTAGAATAATTATTTAAAAGTATTAAATATAAGTTTATGGTGTATGTCTAAGTTATTAAACCATGTATGTTTAATTTGTATTTGTCTAACTTTTCATTTGTAACTTTGCAATCTGTGTATATATAATGAATTCGAGTTTTCATTTCATTTATTAGTTTATAGTTTCCAATCGTGTGCTTCAAAATATTAATTTCTATTAGTTTATAATTTTCATTTCAAAGTGTTAATTAGGGGTATTAAGGGAGGTAAATTAGGCAATTAACTTTACTATTTTTTAAGAACTATTAAGTTTTCAAGAAATGAGTAAATTTTTTATAAGTAGTATAAATATTTCAAACTTAATTTTTACTATGTTAACCAGATCAACTATATGATTATTTAAGTTTAGAGAGTTTGTGCTTATTAAAAAAAAATATCTTGTATTATAATTTTGTTTAAGACACAAATTAATGTAAAAATTTATAAGTTATTATCTTTTATAAGCTTACACTTAACACACAATTAACTTTACAAATAATTTTATAGGTTATAATCCCTTCTAAGTTTATGGTAAAAAAAAAAAGAGTTTTTAGTTAGTGACAGTACTTTGATATCTCTCAAGAAAATATAATGAATATTACTTTGATATCTTAAAAAAAAATGGTGTAAAAGGTTAAAATATATATAAGTTAATTGTGTTTATATTATAAAACTGTAAAATGAAAAATACGGAATGAGTATTAAACTAACAAAAAGAAAGAGAAATTGATAAAAAAAAAATTATGTTATAATGTAAATAGAGTAAAAACAAATGGGCAATTCCATATTTCCCCAATAAAAATACATAAATTTTATATTTCCCCAAACATGCATCAAAATTATTGCACATTATGCATTATTTACTTGTAAGTTGGGTAAATATGACATTTTAAAGGTTATATTGGGTAAATATGAAATTATTTTAAAAACAAAATATATATTCCGTCTGTCCTAAATTAATGGGTTTTTGACCATTTACTCTTTATAAATAGTATAGATATAGATAGTTTTATAGTGGGTCAGCCCTCAATCACATATCCCATCAATAACATATCCCATCTTCACAACTGAGAAATTGGCGGCTGACCGACACCACCACCATGATGTACGGCCAACCACCGCCGCAGTTCATTTTCCTCACCGGTCAACCACCGCAACCGCAACCACCACCGCCACCACCATTACTATACCTCAACCACCCTCACTACCTTCACAACCTCTACTACAACCACCACCACCCTCCAAACCCTACCTTCACCAGCCATGCATCGTCGTCTTCATCATCTGGTGGTGACCAGAATGTGATGGAACGGAGTGTGTTTATCATGAAGATAGGTAAAGCTGTCAACGAGGCTCGCAGGAGCCTTGTTAGTCAAGGCAAGCATGTTTCGAGTGCGAAAGTGGTGGAGGATGTTGTTGTAGGGCTTGATGTGGATGAGTGAGATTCTCTAGGGGTGGAAATGAAAGACGTGCCGCCTTTGTTTCGTCTTATGCAGCTAGAAAAGAAGGTTTAAATGAATGTTGTTGTTCTTATATGTTGTGATTTTCGTTTAGTGCATAGTGTAGCTTTCTGAATTTAGAGTTATAGTTAGAGTTAAGCTTTTGGATTATGTGATTGGTTGAGTAAGAGAGAGGAGAGAGAAACTGTTACTAGCATACCTCATATCTGAAACACTAGATCTAGATATGTTACTCAAGGTGCCCTTTGTTACTCTTTATATTATTTTATATAAAAGCGTTAATTTCTACCGCTCATGTGAAAATGGGTCAATGGGGTTATTTTTATTTATAATGGGTTGGATGGATAAACTTATTGATGCTTTTGATTCAGTTGACAGTAATCTGTTATAGTAATTCTTATATAGTCATGTTATTTTTAAGTACTTAATTTGTTGCTACTGACGAGATCTTATAGCTAGCCAACTCCATGAATCAAACGAAAAGACATTTCATCATCAAACAAATGCATAGCTAAGAATTCGATGGCACATACCTTAATTCTATACTTTTCGGCTTAGGTGGCAAGATGGGCGAGTTTGGCAATGGGATTGATTAAAATGGGTCGCCTCTATTTTGTGCCAAAATGTGCAGGTTGGTGGTTCGTTTGTGTAATTTATCAGTAAATATATGTTTTATCTTTTTAATATTGAAGTTGTTAGACCATTTACCATTTGTAGTGAGAATTATGACATGCTGTTAATCTGCTACTATAAGCTTTTATAGTGGCATAGATTAAACATGTACATGTGTAATGTGATCAATTTTGACTAAGAGCTTAGGTGATTTAATTGTCAGATATATCTATATAAGCTTTTATAGTGGCATAGATTAAACATGTTCAAGTGTTACGAGAAGTTAGAAACAAAAAACTAAAGAAAGAGGTTGCTAAAACTTACAAATAACATTGTGGTTAACATCAATTAGTTTTGACATGTTTAGTATTAGAAATAACCATATCTTCACTAATCTGATATCATCTTTGTCAATATGCCTACTAGCTAGAACTATATCAGTGTCTCGGCCATTGTTGGTTAGTATAGACCAAAACCAAATGTTATTGAATATCAATCTTAATTATTTTACATATGTGGGATAATATGTACTTATTAATTAGGGGTAAATGTCGGCTTGCATGTCCTTGCTACAACAACGTAGTCGTCTTCAATTTGTAATTTCCTGATTTCCCTAAAGTCATAAGTGATAATTGTAATCAAGATGCCCAAGTATTAGTGACATATTATCTTTTTATTTTGGTTTTAGGTCCCCGTGTTTTCCGTTATTACCCCGATGGAATAGTCAATACTGGTTGTGGAATTGGGAAAGTAAATTAACCAACTTCGGGCACTTATGGACTCGACTACTTGAAGGGTTTGCGTTTTGCTACTATCATGCAAATTTTTAAATGAAGTGATATCATGCAAATTTTTAAATGAAGTGATTTGGCCATTTGGGTTGTAGTTTTGTAAAATCCTATGGTATCTTTTTTTGATGCATTTTTTGCTTTTAGTGTTGGCTACAACATTAAGAGCAAAGGAGGCTCGGCTGCAGTTTTTAAGTGCTTAACCAATTTAAATTATAACTGTATTGTGGAACCATAATCCAAAAATTGACACACTAAAAGGTATTTAATTTTATTCCTCCAATTATCGATTTCATAGAGACGTTGAAACAATTAACAAAATTAGTACATGCATACATATAGATGTTGCTAGCTTATAACAATACCAATTTGATTTGACAATTTATAAAGCGGCAGGTTTTATGAAGAAAAATATAGTTGATTTACTCGTCCATTGCCATATCATCAATAATATTCATCTGGATGAGCGAGCATTAACCATTTGTAAGATTTTATGCTATGATACATGAGATTAAACTATTAGTTTACCTAAATTATCGATGCAAAAACATAACAAACGGTAAGTAAACTTGGTGTATATGTTTTATGATTGAACTTTTAAAATATATATATATGAACCCTTACTACCACAATCAAAAATAATTATAATCCAAAATTAAAAACCATAATTAGAAAAAACCAAATATTAGACTATTTATTTTTATAGATTAAAATACATTATTAAAAAAATTAAAAAAAAAATCCCGTGCGTGCACGGGAATTATAACTAGTATATGAGATAGTAAATTCAATTCTTACTAGATACAAGTAAAAGTCTTTACTTAATTTGATTTCTTAGGCGTGTTTGTTTCAGCCTTATATAGTTGGCTTATTGTTTATTTGGTTTTAAACTTATGTTTCATAAGCTCATTGTTTGTGGTATATTTTGAAACTTTTCAACTTATATAAATTTATTATTATAATATGAACTGATTATGATATAATAAACTTATACAAGTTTATTATGACATAATAAATAAATTTACATGATCAAAAGTTTTAAAATTAGTTTAATTTATAAACAAACACCCTTTAATCTTCACAAGGCAAGTTTATAAGGACTCAAAAAAAGCTTTGTACCTTGCTTTGTATATTTTATTATTATTATTATTATTATTATTATAAAACCATCACTTCATTATAAAATCATAGGATTTACAAGAAATTAGTGGGAAGCCGAGAAACGAGCTGGCCCCCACACCTCTAGCTATTGCAAAGCTAATCCTACTAAAAATATGATCAGCGGCACGTGCTCCAATGTCCTGAGTCAACGAGAACCTACGGATACGTTTAAGTAAGGTCACCACATCCTTCTCAAGTTCGCCCAAGGAAGAGAATGAGAAGGGGATAAACCCGTATCCAATGTCCGCGCATTTAGCCTCATACTTGGCGCGTTTGCGTTGTGCAACATCAACCACCACACGACCGGGTGCAAAATCAGCCATGTTGGTTTGTCTCAAGGGAGACGCCCCTGTCAAATCAACACATGTGTCCCGCCCATCATCCCAAGTATAGAGTAACAAATCAGCTGGGCGCAAGGTTTGGTCCCTTCCCCCACATAACCCAATGTCAACCTCTTTACGAGCCGAGATACCCGCCCGGGAACATATGTTAATAAGGGTAATTTTATTATTATTATTATTATTATTTTGTAATTTTATTTATATTATAAAATTGTAAAATGAAAAATACGGAATGAGTATTAACTTAAAAAAAAAGGAAAGATAAGTTGATAAAAAACTATGTTATATACTATAAATAGACTAAAGAGTTAATTGCCTTTTTGGTTCTTGTGGTTTGACCAAATTGCAGTTTTGGCCCTTAAAAATTTAAAAATGCAGTAATAGTCCTTATTTAAAGTTTCAATTGCATTTTTGGTCTCTGATCAGTGTGAAATTATCAAATTACCCTTGCTTTTTTGTGAAGAAGACAAAAAAGTATTTTAGTCATTTAACTTTATTCAGGGACCAAAAATGCAATCTAAACTTCAAAATGAGGACTATCGCTGCATTTTCCAAATTTTAGGGACAAAAACTGCAATTTAGCCGGGACCAAAAATGCAATTAACTCTAGACTAAAAACAAAAAAAATATATATATGTTTTTTGTACTTTTTTTACTAGTTTTATAGTGGGTCAGCTATCAATCACATATCCCATCAATAACATATCCCATCTTCAGAGAACTGAAAAATTGGCGGCTGACCACCACCACCACCACCACCATGTACGGTCACCCACAGCCGCAGTTCATTTTTCTCACCGGTCAACCACAACAACCCCCACCACCACCACCACCACCATTACTATACCTCAACCACCCTCACTACCTTCACAACCTCTACTACAACCCTCCAAACCCTACCTTCAACAACAGCTTCACCAGCCATGCATCGTCGTCTTCATCATCTGGTGATCATGACCAGAATGTGATGGAACAGAGCATGTTCATCATGAAGATAGGTAAAGCTGTCAACGAGGCTCGCAGGAGCCTTGTTAGTCAAGGCAAGTATGTGTCGAGTGCGAAAGTGGTTGAGGATGTTGTTGTAGGGTTTGATGTGGATGAGTGGGATTCTCTAGGGGTGGAAATGAAAGACGTGCCGCCTTTGTTTCGTCTTATGCAGCTAGAAAAGAAGGTTTAAATGAATGTTGTTCTTATATGTTGTGATTTTCGTTTATGTGTGTATTGTAGCTTTCTGAATTTTGATTTAGAGTTAGGCGAGCGTTTAGCGTTTAGCTTTTGGATTATATTTAAACGGTAATATCTGAAGAGAAATGCTAGGAAAAAAATCCACAAACTGATGTGGTAGAGACTGATTGGTTTAGTAGGAGAGAGGAGAGAGAAACTGTTACACAGTACACCAATAAAACGCTGACACGTGAGCGTGTGGATGTTTTTGTGAGAGTTTCTTTGTGGGTCTAGCATACCTCATATCTGAAACACTAATAGAAGAAGCTTTTAGCTTTTACGGGGGTGTTTGTTTAAGCTTATATATGGGCTTATTAGCTTATTTGGTTTTCGGCTTATATTTTATAACCCCCAATTTTCTGGCTTATTTTGAGACTTGTATAAGTTTATTATATCATAATAAACTTATATAATCCCACAAGTTTCAAAATAAGCCGGAAAATTGGGGCTTATGAAATATAAGCTGGAAAACAAATAAGCTCATAAGCCCACATATAAGCTTAAACAAACACCCCGTAAATGTACGTTGTTCTTATATGACTGATTTTTGTTTATGTGTGTATTGTAGCTTTCTGAATTTTGATTTAGAGTTAGGCGAGCATTTAACGTTTAGCTTTTGGATTATGTTTAAACGTTCATATTTGAAACACTAATAGAAGAAGCTTTTAAGTTTTACGTCGTTTTACACTTACGTTCTTATACCGCTTTGTCAAACATAGATTTTCATTTAGGTGCGTTTTGTAGCTTTCTAAATTTAGAGTTAGAGTTAGGCGAGCATTTAATGTTTTGAAAATAATGAGTGTTTAGCTTTTGGATTCTGTTTGAACATTCCTATTTGAAACTCTAATAGAAGAAGCTTTTAGGTTTTACGGTTGACAAACGTTTTTCAAACATAGAATTTCATTTAGGTGCGTATTGTAGCTTTCCGAATTTAGAGTTACGCTTTAGAGTGTCTATAATGCTTGTTTAGCTTTTGGATTTTGATTAAACGCTAATAGAATAAGCCTATAGCCTTCGGTATGTAAGAAACTAGTTATCAATATAGATGTAATATATACTAAACGTAAACGGTAAGGTCCTTGGTTTCCTTACAAGAGGTCAATGGTTTAAATCAAACCTCACTAGGTGTGTACATTTCGGGCTGGCGTAACGAAGTTAGGAAGGGTCGGAAACGATCGTGGGATCAACCCGGTGAAGCTGTGTAGATCTGAGTAAAAAAGGCTCGCCCTCCCCTTGTAATCTAAACAAGGAAAGCCTCATATGTTTACCCGTTTACTAAACGGTACACGGATGAGGTTTTGCCAGTTTAGGTTACCTCATACGCTGTAAACGCTAAACGGATGAGGTTTTGCCAATTTGGGTTATAAGGGGGAGGTGAGCCGTCAACTCAGATGTACATGGCCTAGCTAAGGCACCCGTATCCGCGTGACCGTTTCCAACCCTTTCCCATGGCGCACCTAAAGTGATCAATATTTAAGTGGTTATATTTACTTTGAAAACACACACACGTAATTACCGTTATTTGAGATCGATTAGCTAAGTGTGGTGGTACATGCCATATGTACTGAAACATGAGTTGTTAAAGTATAACCATATTTGGATTCAAATTTATTAGATTGGGAAGGTGTTACCTTAAGGAACTAGTCGTTGAGATAAATGTATCACTAGTCCCAACAATTGGCTAATTATAGCAACTTGTTGCTACTAAAGTGGCAATTATCACTTGGAGAATGCATATCTAGACCACCCCCCCCCCCCCCCCCCCCCCCCTTTTTTTTTTCTCTTTCTAGAACGAGGCAATGTGTGGTTGTAGTATTGTACATCATGAGATTAATGTGTGCCGGAAACAAGGGCTGTTGAAAGAAATCCATATTTAGGTCAAATTTACTAGATTAGGATAATTAGGGAAAAAAGTTACTTAAAGGGACTGGTTATTGAAATAAATGCAAGAATGCCTAACAAACTTTAGCGACAATCAACTTATTATTTGATTCTGCGTATTTTACAGGCAGTAAGTACTTGAAAACATACATCTAAACACCAATTTTTCTCGTGAGCACTTTTGGTAGTACATGCCATACTTAAAAGTGGACTGCAAACAACAGTTATTGCAGCATAACTATACTTCAAGAGTTTATAAGCCGAGTTAGTGTCTGTTTTGTTTTCTGTGTTTGTAGCTTGAGAGGATCCGTTTTCTCATCTTGTTGATTTGTTTTCTGTGTTTGTAGATTCTCATATATGTGATGGTTCATTATTTTTTACTTTCAGATAAATACATTCATTAATTGCTTTGTTGAGGTCTGGGAGATTATCACCTTATATGATTTGGAGACAGCAATCTGCAAGAATGAGGGAGTTAATCAGTATGAAGAGCTTGAGTTGGGGCCTCTCATTCGGCATCCTCTTGTAATTCATTATTTTCGTGTGAGTTCTGATTCAACAGGAGTGTTCAGAATATCTCGTGAAGAAATAATTAATTCTCTTATTGAATTTGTGGATACTAACAAAGGCGTAAAAGTTACGGTCGAAAAGTTATTGGAGTTCATTGCCAAAAAACGATCAGTTGATAGCAAGGAAAAGCTTCATGTGCGAATCCAAAGCTTGAGGTATGTTTTGCAACCCATTTGTAGTATCTTTATATAAAGCACAACATTTTAACAATAAGCAGTGTACTTATAATTTTACATTAACTGAATCCAAATGGTTATAGTTACTATCTTAGCTTGTTTCGTTATCGATCACTTTTTTTTAAGTGCTTTTCATACAACGTAACTTTTTCATGTAGGCTGCATCTTTCTTTTATTAATCAAGCAAGGCCATCGGAAATTTCCACATTAAATAAGCGTTTCCTGTCTAAAAAAGAGCATGTGAAAGAAAGTTCTAGTGGTATGCCTGAATGCATCAAGCCAGTTTCTTCTGGGAATGGTGATGGCAATGATATAAAAACCAGTCACAACAATGAAGAAACTTGTTTGACTAATCAAAACAAAACCTCATCTCCAAATATGGAAGGTTCTGGTCGAGTTAGTAATTGTCCGAATTACTCTGAAACTCAGGAGAATACACCCCTTGGAGTATCAAATGAAAAGAAAAGAAACCCTTCACCTGATAGGTTAAATAGCAAGAAAAGCGTAAAAAAACAAGCTAAAAAGAGAAAATCAGTCTCAAGCCATTCACTCAATGAAAGCACTCAAAAATCAACCAAAAAGAGAAAGTTGGACTTAATTGACTGCACATCTTCTCCCAGCTGTAATTCTCCTAAAAAGGATGGTGGTGGACAGGGTTCTAATGGGAATCCATCTACCAAGGGCGATGTGGCATTGAAGAAATCTAAAGTAGCCAATGCCATTGGCAGTACTAAAGAAGAGGAATCAGTTAATGTGGTTGTACATGAATTCGTAAAGGAGCATCTTGACGTTGGGTATTTGAATACAGTTCTAACTGATTCTTTGGCTCGGGCTTATTTAGGCATTGAAGAATGTGGACCCAAAGTTCTTGTTCAAGTTTTAACATCTTTGTGTCTGTCCGGTTCTCTTAAATCAATGGGCCTCAGTTGGCTTTCCTCTTGGCTAAATAATTTGTTTTTGAAGTTGGTTAATGGAGATCATCGTGACATCTTAAGCTCTCTTAGCCAATTACCATTTGTTCCTCTTTTAGATGGTAGTTACACATCAATAAATGAAGGTGCAATTTGGATGCATATGGATGAGCACGGTTTTCAAACATTCGAGAAGCTGTATTCAAAACTACGAATTGTTAATCCCGCCCTTTTTAATGATCATGCTGAAAACATAACCCATATGCTTTATAAGGTTGGAGTCCAGTCGTTATCTGCTCATGAAATTTTAAAAGGGCGCATCTTACCTGCTATCTGTGATGAAAAAATTATGCTGGAAAGTACAGAATTGATAATTGAGTACCTCTCTTATATTATGTTTCACCTAGAATCGTCTTTATGTTCTCAGTGTCTTGTAGAGAAGGAACACATTCTCTCACAGTTACGTGAAAAGGCTTATATTTACACAAATCATGGGCACAAACGACTTGCTGATGTGCCAATTCATTTTGGTATAAAATTCGGGAATCCATATAATATGAGCAAGTTGGTTAGTGGGACTGGTATGAAATGGTTTGAGATTGATGTCAGATATGTGGAGCACCCGGTTTGCAAATCTTTATCTAAAGGATCACAGCAATGGAGAAAATTCTTGCGCAAATTGGGAGTCTCTGATTTTGTGAAAATAGTTGAAGTTAAAAAAGGTGTCTGGGATTCTCAAGAGTTAACGCAGTTGTTGTCACATATTTCCTCGAATAGAGATAAGGAGAAGAGTAAGTACCTGTTGAAGGTGCTTAATCAACTGTGGGACAGTAATTTTGGCGACAAGCCTTTTACCTCTTATGTTATAAAAATCCTTAATGGTGTTCAATGGTTGGTTTCTAGTAGTTTTAAGGATACTCAACTTCACTTTCCTAAGGATCTGTTCCATGACTGTGAACTGGTGCGAGAAGTTCTTGGTGACAGGGTACCATATGTTGTTCCAAAGGTTAGCAGTTTTAGATTTTATTTTGTAGGCATACTTATATCTCTACAGTACTAATATCCACTCCGAGTTTGTTTGTTGTTAAATAGGTTACCAATGTGGAGTTCGTAAACGTTATTGGCTTGAAGAATACAATCACTCTTGATGACGCTTTATCACTTATCGACGTTTGGAGAAGATCTAAGAAATCTTTCCGGGCCAGGTATTACTATTTCAAATTTTGTTTGTGTGTGCACTTTTTCTTTTAGTTTTCTTTCCTTGTATCTTTGGCTTGCGTATTGACTGTTAATGAAATCTGAATGTCAGTATATCTCAAATGTCCAAGCTCTACACATGTATATGGAATGAGATGAGCATCTCAAAGCAAAAGATTGTTGAGAATTTGCACTCTCAAGCTTTCATATTTATCCCTCAGTGGTATGCTCTCACAAATGAAGTCGTGATTGGGTTATTCTTATCTCCAAATGAAGTATATTGGCATGATCCTATCGTTTCTTTAATGGAACAAGCTCAGTTTGAAAAAAGTATGACTCATCGTCCATTCAGCAATATGTTATGCAATGTTTATCCTGGCCTCCATGATTTCTTCGTGAATGGGTTGGGAGTAGCCGAGAATCCTCCTCTGCGTATCCATCTTCCATCTTTGATACAATGCTTATCAACTGGGCGTTTGCCATCACAGGCAGTTAAAACAGTGAGTATGACCATATCTTTGTACTTGTTATGCATATAGCCATATACTAATTGGTGCAAAAATATATGGCTTGAGCAACATGTCGAACGGGTTGGGGTTTTTCTTTTGAGTTTCATACGTAATTATATTAAATATGATCAATTAGGACTTTCACAAGACTAATGGTCCGTTTATTTGGAAAAAAAAAGCAATTTAGGAGGCTCTAGGTTAAAATTATAGTCTTCATTGACTTTTGCACTGGTTCCCACTTCCAGTTAGCTAATATTTTAAATTTATCATCTAATTTGTTTAGTAATAAACTAGAGGCGGTAACATGATCGGGTTGGGTTGACCCAGAAACAATTATTATTCTTGGTATAATTTTTAAGACATTACAACATTTTTTTGAGAACTGAAACAAAAATTGGCCAGGTGGTTGTACGCATTACTGTTTCAGAACCAGAATTTGCCGCCTCTTCAATCTATTTTCATATTAATGGGTTGAAATCTTCCTCAATGATTGTTTTATTTCATTTGATAGGTTTTCCAAGTTTTTTTAAAATGGAGTGCTGAATTAGACTCGGGGGTTTTGAGTTATGATGATATTGACTACTTGAAGAATAGTATGGAGTTAATGGTAATGAAGATCCTTCCAACTATGCAAGATAAATGGGTTTCGTTGAATCAATTCTTCGGTCTCGTATGTTGGTGTGATGATGAGCAACTAGGAAATGAATTCAAGAACTTGAAAAATGTGCATATTATTTCTTTTGGGGAGTTAACCACTCAAGAAAAACAGATGTTTCAGGATAAGGTTTCTGTTTTATTTCGGATACTCGGAATTCTTTCTCTTTCGGAGGTACACTCTTTCACAAACCAGGGTGAATCATATTTGGGGTCTCATATTTATGCAACTTGGTCTGTCTTGGGGAACTATTTGGTACACAATTTAATACATGGGTCAATTTTGGTTAAACTTATATCTAACAGGCCTATAATATATTCTTTATAGCTTTAAGTGAAACGGGTCAAAATTTCACCTCAGTGCACTTTTGAAGATTCAAACGTTCTTAATTGTTTGACTTTTATCTTTATAAAGTTGGATGATTTTTGTATGAGCGTAGTTTGTGTAATCAATTTCAACTCTTACAAAAAACGGAACCATTAATGTTTGTGGGTGAACTATTTGTTTAAAAGCCATCAAGCTCAACAGTTAACACGACCCTGTAGTTACCCGTCTTTGCTACCTCTAAACAAAAAAAGTAGACACTGTTATTTACTATTAATATTTTGTTTTGTAGGTTGTGACTCGTGATGCAATATCCTATGGTCTGACGGATAGCAATTCTAAAGCTTCATTAATAAACTCGGTTCTCCCATATGCTCAGCGTTACATTTATAGTGTCCATCCAAATGTATATGATGTACTTAAGTGTTCGCCGGGATTCAAGCACCCAAGCTGCTTGCGAGTTGTTGAGGTGAAGAAGTTGGTCTGCATAAATGTTATAAAGAAATATCGTATCAGATCCAATAAGCGGATAGAGTGCAGTTGTCTTCTACAGGACTGCATCTTGTATACAACCAATAAATGTGACACCCACTCGCTTTTTAGAGAGCTATCTCGTTTTCTACTTGCTGGATTTCCCGAATTACCCTTAGCAAATTTCCTCCAAATGATAATAACAACGACACAATCAGGTTCCCTAGTGGACAAGATGGAAATTTTCATTTCAGGTAGCCAAAAGCTATTGAACCTCCCATGTGAAGAATCACAATGGTCATTAGCATATACAACAACAAACCCAATCCCGCCGGAGCAGGGTAAGGAGGAGGTGAAATGTGCTCAAATGAGCCATGGTGTTACAGAACGATTAATCATGACTGATGGTGACTGGATCATTAAAGGAAACCCTGCATCAACCTCAACGATACCCCCTTCAGTGATCTTGGAAGAAGATGAAGCTTCAAAAGAAGTATTAGATTCTGTAATTGATATGAATGTTGGTTTCAAAGGTCAATTAGATGACAGAAAGAGTATAAATTCACTTCCCCTGAAACATGCAATATCTGGGAGGACAGGAGAGATGACAGAAAGAGAAACTGGGAGGACAGGAGAACTTGTGGCTTTCAGATACTTTTCTGCGAAACTTGGTGAGAATTGTGTGAAATGGGTTAACGAGGTTAAAGAATCCGGACTGCCGTATGATATTGTGATCGAAGGTAATGATAATAGCAAGGAATACATAGAAGTTAAAGCAACCTCACATGCCTGGAAGGACTGGTTTCGTATAAGTGTAAGAGAGTGGGACTTTAATCGTGAAAAAGGTGATTCTTTTTACGTTGCACGTGTTGTCATATTAGATGGTAATTCTGCTCAAATTACTACTTATAGAAATCCAGCAAAGCTGTGCCAGTCAAAGCAACTTCACCTTCAGCTGGCTATTACCCACCCCTAATGGCCTAGTGGTAAGGTCCTTGGCTTTCAAACAAGAGGTCAAAGGTTCAAACTTCGCTAGGTGTGTACATTTGGGGTTGGCCAGGGAAGGGTCGGAAACGGTCCCGAGATTTAACCTTGTGAGGCCACGTACATCTAAGTCAAAAAGAATCCCTCTCCATGTAACCTGAATAGAGAAAACGACATCCGTTTACCTTCAGCTGGCTATTCTGCCGCCAAAGCAGTAAAAAGAGGGACCATCAAGATACACTCTTCCATAAGAACACCGACAATGTTGGTCCATGTCATCTCATTTCAAGAACTGCTCTCTATAGGCTCCAAGAAGGGTGGTCTATCGCCTGTACGAATTGTTGAAGATGGTTTCTGGAAGTTGCTGATGTGGCTTGACATGAGAAGTCGAAGAATCAGTGGATAGGTTGATGACTTGATGCTTCAAGTTGGGCAAAGATTACTTGATAATCAAGTTGAATCAAACTGGGACTAATTATTCCCTTACTGGAATGGTCGAAAACGATAAGATTGTCATTGTTTTCATGGTAGGTCTTAGGCTTGATCAATCTCCACCTCCACCTTGAGCTCCAGCATGCAAAAGTGTCGTGGAATCTCTATACAAGAGGTCCAGTGATCAAGTCCTTGCACTTGAAATATAGCCACTAGCCTTACCATGTACCGCTTTTTAGATTTTACTTTCAAAGGTTTTGGTAACAGCAGCCCCCTCAGGGTTGTTAACAACTACTTTTCGAAACTTTTGTTAAGACAATATCTAATGTCTAAATAAAATCATCCAAAATTACTAACCATCTCCTAAAATCTATCACACACAAATTCAATTCATCTACTTTTCAAAACGTGTTTTTAAAACATACTTTAAATTCTGGACCACAGCTTTTCCTCCTTTGGTCCTATTTTGTTTAATTTCTACTATACCAATTAGATGTTATTTATTCTCTTGAATAAACCAAATCATCTATTTTTAACACATGTTATAGGGAGTAAATTGCATAAATCGTCCCTAAACTTTGGTCAGATTGCATGTTTCGTCCCAACCATTACGAAAGTGCAGAAATCGTCCCTGTGGAAAACCTTTGAGCAAATTTTCGTCCCTAAACTTTGGCAAGATTGCATATTTCGTCCCAACCAAATTGCATGTTTCGTCCCAATCAGGGACGAAAATTTACTCAAAGGTTTTCCACAGGAACGATTTCTGCACTTTCGAAATAGTTGGGACGAAACTTGCAATCTGGCCAAAGTTTAGGGACGATTTATGCAATTTACTCTGTTATAGGTATATAGATCTTGTTATATGGACAATCTTTCACACGGTTATGGTCCGGATCTCATAACTTGTGGGCCAATCAATATATTGTTATTAAATTGTATTAAAAGTGAAAAGAAGACATGGTGATATGTGGTTGCAATGGCTATCATCTCTACTCTTTATACAAGAGGTCTAAGGATCAAATCCCTTGCATCATCTATCCCTTTTTTTTAAACAACGACTTTTATAATACTCACTTCAAGACTGACACAACACGAACACAACTTAAATTACATCGCTGCGGAAATTAAAAGCAAGAAAACAAGGTTTTGATTTGTGTTAAATGAACTAACATAGCTTAAATTACATCGTTGTGGAAATTAAAGGCAATAAAACAATGTCGCGATTTGAGTTAAATTAACTCATGAACATGTCTTTAAGTTAACTCTTGTGAAACCTGACTTGGTGGTTGAGCTATATACTGTTGAGCCATTTCAGTGACTTTGAGTGTCTAAAAGACATGTTCATTTAACACAAATCACGACCTTGTTTGGTTGCTTTTAATTTTCGCAACGATGTAACTTTCGTTGTCCTCGTGTTCTATCAGTCATAGTTGAAGTTAGTATTAAAAAGTCATTTGAAAAAAGACAGTTAAGTTTTGTTTAAGTGAGTTTAATAAAACTCATTTTTAAAACAAATTGAATGTATAATATAAAGATCATAGGTGGATTCTAATCGATTTGTTATATCCTTAGACCTCTTGTATAAAGAGTGAAGATGGTAGTCATTAGACCCACTTAAAGACATGTTCAAGAATTTAACTATTTTTTAAGAATTTTTTTATCATTCAAATTTTCTTTTAGAGCTCACGGAGTAATAACGCGAATCAGGCGTTATTCCTACATGGCAATCCCTCAACGGCGTTATCCCACGTTTAACCATTTCCTAGTCGAGTGCATTGGTTAGGCGTTTTAACGTGCATTGTTAGAGCCTTGGGAGTCATAACGCCCCAACGGCGTTTTTGCACACATGGCATGTTTTCCACGCCGTTTAGGCGTTAACACGAGTTCCAGCCACTTTTTTTTGCCCTGCGTTTCCATTTACGTTACCACACTAACGCACGTTACTAGATTTTGCATTTGGTTCAAAACAGTCCCCCCCTAAAAAAAATTCGATCCAAAAAAATGTCGGGACGTGACGATCAAGTTTCATGAACTTGATGATGGGTTTTGGAAATCCTAACTCGAATAATGTCGGATCTTCGTCAAATCCTAACCCACTTAATTTGACACCCGAACAACAACAACAATTTATGTTAATATGGCAACAAAATTTCTCACTAACCCAAACCGAGCAACATACACCGCCAACACCACAAACCCAATCCTCACAAGCCCGAAGCTACGTCTCCACGAAAACATAAATGTGGAGGTAAACGGGTGTCAAAAAGAGCCAAAGAAACCCAATCCGAGCAAGTGTATGATGAAAAAAATCCCGACGTGAGCAATACTACGTTACGTTGGACATCGGAAGAAGAATCTTTACTTGCCGTGTGTTGGGTGGCCGTTTCCGAGGATAAGAATGTTGGAGTTTCTCAAAAGGCGATTACATTTTGGTATCGGGTTATGAACGAGTTCAACCGGAAAATTTTCCAAAATCGTAACAAAGATATGCTATCAAGCAAGTGGCATACGTTGAACGCAAATTGCCAAAAGTTCGAAGCGTGTTACAAACGTGCTAAACGTTTGATAAAAAGTGGTGAAGGTGATACGGATGATATGAGGCATGCTAGACTCTATCATGACGAGCACAAAGGTGTTTTGTTTGGTCAAGAGGAAACGTGGTTGATTTTGAGGGCATGTCCAAAATGGGACGCGCCGGAACCGATTGATTTAACCGGAGATGCCCGTCAAAGCAACGAAGAGCTATTCGGTCATGATGCACGACCACGTCCAGCCAGGAAAGCACGTAGCGGGAAAAAACAAAAGTCCGATACATCGACTAGCACCGGTGGAAGTGCGTCAAGCAACTTGGAATCTATGACAACCGAGCTTCGACTTAGACGGGAAGCGGCACAAAAGGTGTACGAGGCGGCTAGAGTGAAAGACGAGACGGCTACGCGTTTGGAGGAATTTAGATTTCTCGGTATGAAAATGAGTGACATCGATCCGGAGGAGGAGTATTGGATCAAAATGAAAAAACAAAGAATCAAACAAAAATATAATTTGCAACATCCGCCAACCGATCCGACAAGCGACTAGTTTTTTTTTATTATGTTTTTTTTGAATTGTAATGTTTTTATTTCGTAATGTAATGTTTACTTTTATTAATGAAATGTTTGAATGTTTAATAAATGAATTTGTTGAGGGTAGAATTTATTAAATATGTAAAAAGTGGTGTTATTGGGTGTTATGATTTCCTGGTGTTTTTGATGTTAGAATGATGTGGCGCTGACGTGGCAGTGGTGTTGGTGTTATTTAGTGTTATGACTTCTTGTGCTCTTATACTAACGTACGTTACTAACACACAATTATGGCTTGTAAACTACCTCATACCATCGAAGAACTGCAACGATTTATCAAAAAAGAAACCGAGAAAGGCGACGTGGATCGCCAAAATGCAATTGTTGAAGTCATCAAGAAGCTTGAGGTTGCGAAACAACAAAAAAAACGACTTAGAGAACGCCACGCTGCGTGCACAGACATCTCAAATGATAGGAAATATGTGATCGACACGTTCTTGTACGTATTTGAAGGTTTTCTCACCATAGCGTTCTCTAAAACTTCTCATTGCACTCGTGAGACAAACAGTGTGATCGTCCCCGGTTGTTAGCCACAACTGTTTGTAAATACCATTGAATACAACACATTCATAGTTGAGTCTGCTCCATTTACTCATGACCATATCTTTGTTTCGATTGACATCATCAGAAAGATTGTTGAACATGGCTACAACCCGGTGCCAAAAAGAGTATGCATTGTGGTTGACAACATCTTCATGAACTGCAACCCAAACTTGAGCTAGCAAGATTTCTTCTTCTACTGACCAACGATTATTCATTTCAAATGTTTGAAGTTTGAAAAAAATTTGTAAATTGGTATGCTATTTATAGCCGTTTGAAACAATAGGAGCGAGATAAATTTGAAATTCGAATTCAAAAAATGAGCGGGATATATTTAAAATTCAAATTCAAATAGGAGCGGGATATATTTAAAATTCAAATTGTAATAATATAGTGTTTGAATGTTTAATTAATGAAATTCTTGAGGGTAGAATTTGTAAAATTGTAAAAAGTAGTGTTATTGAGTGTTATTATTTTCTGGTGTTTTTGTTGTTATGTTATTTGGTCTTAAAAGAATGTGGCGCTGACGTGGCAGTGGTGTTAGTGTTATTTGGTGTTATTATTCCTTATGCTCTTAGGTTATTTCCCTTTCAATATTCTAGCTCTTAGTAACTAGTTTTTTTTTTTTTTTTTTTTTTTTTTTTTTTTTTTTTTTTTTTTTTTTGTGAATATGTTTCTTTTAATTTATTTATAATGGGTCATGCATATGTTTCTCAACGTGTTTTTCTCGTTTGTGTGTGTGTGAAGGATATGGGTACAAGGATAACGTTTTTAGGATTCCTTATCAAGAAACCTATTAATTTGTTTTATGGTTTATCTGTAGATTTTAAGTTTTTTGGTTCTTTTGTAGTTTGTTGTTTATTATCTTGTACTGGTTTATGTACCCATGAAGTTCAAAAGTTTTGTTAAAAGAATTTGCAGCTAATCTTATGCGGTATGTTGATAGTAATGTACAAATATATTACTAAACATTAAAAAAAAAAAAAAAAAAAAAAAAAAAAAAAAAAAAAAAACAACAACCTTCATGTAAGGTTTTGAACTTTCATTTTATTCACTTAGGTTATAAAATATGACATAAGAGGTCACTCAACTTATAAAACATGACATTTGAGGTCACTGAACATAAAAAAATATTCGTAAAAAACGCTGAACTTGAAACAACACGAAATGTATGATACTTAACTTATCCAGAAATATACATTCAAGTCACTCCAATCAATACTAAAAAATGCTTCATATAAGTTCGGCAACTCAAGTGAATAAAATGAAAGTTCGATACCTTAGACAAACTTTTTAAAAAAATATAGTAACATATGTGTATATTAACCCCGATAGTAATATAACTCTTTATCATGTACTTTTTAATCGACATGAGCTATTTGATAGTAATATAACTGTTTACGCTACTCATCTATGTTATCTTTATTTGGGCCAGAATGTCACTACATGTGTCATGTGTGCCAGCCAAGAGCTTATACTAAAAAGAAGTTAAATAATATTAAAAGTAAAAGTAACACATGGTGTTGGTCGGGTACAATGGCTATCATCTTCACATCTCTATTCAAGAGGTCCAGTGATCAAATCTTTACGCTTGAAAAAATGCTATAGCCATCGTACCAGTCGAACCCTTTTTTTAGATTTTAATTTCAACACTGTTAACTATCTTTTTAAAAAAGATTTTTTGTATACTCACTTCAGCTAGCTTTAAATTCAGGACCACGGCTCTTCTCCCCAAGCATTGATTCATCGCCTTATATTAAGTTTGCTTGTTGTTGTATGGCAAAGAGAAGACAATAGCAGATTATTGGATCAACTTTTGCTATTGGATGATTTGGATCAATTCATATATGGCAGGAAGAGCGTGGTCAATGAACTATTGTTAAGAACCTTGCTTGCTATTTCATTATCTTTAGCTCTAAAAGAACTGTTGGTTTTAAAATCATACATTCATACGGTTGCCATCTCTATTTGTAGTACTCCGATTCTCGTGGAGATTTGGTATTTGTGTCTTGTATTCCTTTTGTAGTTTTGTCGGCATGTACTTGTAGGATGATAATGATAATGGTTTGATTGGTTGATTGATAATGTAATTACATGATACAAATATATAGGACAATACAGAACATTTTAGACATGGGCTTGAGCCCGTTACAACATGACAAGATAATAATGGTATGGTTAGGGGTGAGCAGAAAAACCGAAATATCCGAATAAACCGAAAACCAAAACCAAACCGAACCGAACCGAAAATAACCAAAGCGAACTTATAACCGAACCGAATTTGCCAAAACCGAACCAAACCGAACTTTTAATTCAGTTCTCGGTTTGGATATGGTTTTGGTAATCAAAACCGAAAACCGAACCGAAAACCGAATTCATACAAATTTATATATTTTTTATATATTTATATATATAAAAAGATCAATAAAACGTTATATATATATATTTATATTTATATATATATATATATATATATATATATATATATATATATATATAAATAACAAAAAAATTCTATCCTAATATTAAAAAATACTTTTTATGTTTGAAATAACTTTTTTGGCAAAATATATTTGTATATTTTTCTTTTTTTTTAAATAAAGTGTGTAATTTGGTTAAACCGAAAACCGAACCGAACCAAACCGAACTAGAATTTAACCAAACCGAACCAAAAACCGAATTTGAATTCGGTTTGGTTTGGTTCACGGTTTGACCTTAAAATTTTTTTAAACCGAAAACCGAACCGATCAACACCCCTAGGTATGGTGTTTGGTTACTCAAATGAAAGAATTTAAAATTCCACGAATTTTAATTTACTTGAAAAAAAAAATTATAAACTTTTTTCTTGTTGTTTTTGTTGCATTTTTTTTTTATTTTTTATAATTTTTTTATAATAATTTATTTTTTATAATTTTTTTATAAACTTTTTTTCTTGTTTTTTATTTTTATTTTTATAAACTATTTTATAATAACTTATTTTTTATAATTTTTTTTATTAAACTTTTTTTTCTTGTTTTTTTATATTTTTTATAATAACTTGTTTTTTATAATTTTTTTTATTAACTTTTTTTTTTGTTGCTTTTTATTTTTAATAAACTTTTTTTTTTTACATTAATGAACATAATGACAGATTTCAAAATATTATGAATTTCTGTCAATCAAACATGCGAATGTATTTTAAATTTCAGAATTTTAAATTCTCAAAAACTTTATTGTACTAAAATTTAAAATTTTGGAATTTTAAATTCACGAATCAAATAACACATGGGAGAATCATCTTCAGAACCAGGGAAGCCAAAATAATTCGAAAAAGGAAGATACAAAGCATGCAAAAAAGTTACATTAAATTGTTGTATCGTGACTCCCAAAAGAAAAGCAGCAAGGTTTAAAACTTAAGGTAGTAGTAGTACCATTGGTAGTTTCAACTTTCAAGGAGTGTACAAGAAGGAATAAAATTCATGCCTGAGCGTCGATCATTGTAGCACCTCCAAGATTCACCATTAGAATATTCAAGGTTTGCATGAATTTCTCAAGTTTCAAGGCATGACAATTTAAATCTTTTTTTCTTCTTCATTATACTATACGTGCTTATCATGTATTTTAGCCATTTATAAAAAACCAAAATACATGCTTACATCATAAATATAATTCTATTGTCCAATTAAAATAGTCAAGTTTTAATTATCCAATGAAATAACTCAATTTCATTAATGATGATGCCAGCCAAAATACTCTTTTAATAGATAGATAGATTATACTTACTTTTTTTTTTGAACGGCAACTTTATTAACGAAACAAACTAGCAAGGAGCTAGAACAAAATTACAAAGAAATCAAAAACGGATGTTGAAGCCAACAATCCCAACTAAAAGAACTACTACATCTAGAACTACACCAATTAAAGGAGCCCGCTACAATTTCATCAAAGATAACATCTTTCCGAGGTTTCTTAGCCGCAAAAAGCAATTGGTTTCTGAAATTCCATAAGCACCACCAAGTAACATAAAACACGCCTTCCAGCATACCTTTTACTTTTGAACCCAATCTAACAGAATTGAACCAAGACAACCATTCAGAGTACGAACCAAGAGGCATCCAAACCAAATCCCACCAGCGACAAAGAAGCCGAACCACATCAGAAGCCATGACACAGCTAAAAAGGAGATGCGATGTATCTTCATGATCAGAATTACAAATCGGGCATAATAAGGAAGAGACATAAACACCCCGACTAAGCAGGTTCATTCTTGTTGGCAACCGATAGATAGATTATACTTACTAATCTATCTTTAAACAAAGAAAAACAAATTTGCAATTATTCATTTTTACGTAAGAATGAACAATATAATTACCGCACGAAGCCAAGATAAGAAAATCACTACAAACGAAGAAAGTCGTCGGAATCTAGCTACTACGAGTCAGGAACCAATGACAATGTTCAGACTGTTATTCCGAATCTGAATGACGACACAACTCCTACACGGAAAAGAAAAGGCAAAAAGACCGATAGCGAGTCGTCGACAAAGGAAAGTGTTGTTGCGAGCTTTGACACCTACACGGCAAGGAAAACACAACTATTGGAGATGGTGGTGTAGAAAAAACTTGCAAAGGATGAATTGGCCAAAAAGTTGATGGCGGCACAACTCCGTAGTGTTGAAGAAAAGGCTTTGTTTCGGGCAATGAAGTTCTATAACCAACCGCACGATCACATAACCGATCTGAATATGCTAGAGTTCACTCTTGCCCAAAAACGTAAGCTCGCGGAGAAATATGGATGGAATTGCGAGTTTTAGATATATTTATGTTTTTTTTCTAAGTATTATGTAATTTTCTTTTTATTATTAATGAAATATTATGTTTTTATTAAATTGTTTAATATAATTACGAATATAAAAAATAAGAAAAATAAAATTAGGTGAGACATGGGATCATGGTTGCTACTAAAAAAGTATGGTGAGGCATGAGAGAGGCATGAATGATGTGGAATGATATTATTGGTGGATAGTGAGGCATGGAGGAGGCATAGGATCATGACTGCCACCCCCTTAGAATTCGACGGATTACAATTTCAACATCCATAAATCTATAATATGTGCTAAAACTAGGCAATTGTATATATATACTAAAAGTGAGTGAGTTTTTGGTTCCAAATCACTGTAGCCACAGTGATAGTAACAGTATTTATGTGAGATAGTTTACTGTACGATAACTACTGTAGTATTATATAAATTTATAAGTGGCAAAAGTTGTTATGCTATTGGAAGAGTACAAAAATATATAGTAATTCACATGCCATGAGTCACACCTGCTATTCTTGATTGTTGACACATACACAACATCTCACGTGAGGCTAGAATCTTCTTCTACAAAAGTTATCTTTGTCCTACTAAGGTTACACACATAGATCAAACAAAAAAAGAGTGTCTTTTGTGCATGATCAAAATCTTTGTTCACTTGTAAGTCACATGTGTCACACCCCGCCATGGCGGAAACGCGCGGGTGTAACTTCATGGATATCATCACAACACCTGGTGTCTAAATAGAGAACAACTACATGCACATAAATAGAGCAATGTACAAACACAAAGTGTTATAACAATACCCCAAAATAAAATAACCAAACAAAACATAAATCCAAATAAAGATGATAAACCACTTCCAATGCAACTAAGGTCTCGTCTATCCACATCCTTCTATCTTATCCTTAGAAAGCTCACCTGAAAATGATGCTTAAAACGTCAACATAATGTTGGTGAGATTCATAGGTTTAAGACTCAACACACAAGGCAACCGAATTTACTGTGATTACAAAAATATAGCTGGACAAATAAATTATAGTTATCATATTGCTACATGCATTTGCAAGTTAATATCCACACATAAAGGCAACAACACTCATAAGGCAACCATTAGGACAGCTCGTGTCCTCCGATCCCATAATTAGTACCACATCAGGACGGCTCATGTCCCCCGACCCCATAATTAGTGCCACATCAACATATCCTCAATTAGGTCGCATGCGCGAGCAACAGGGTAAGCACCCTACCAATTGAATCCTATAAACCAGTAACGAGTAGGAGTATTACTCTCCAATTGGATACTCCCCCCCAATTGGACCAAACATATATATCCACACAAGCAAATATTCACACATAGCATGCATACAATAACATTATAAGTCCAAGCTCTTTTGACACACACATAACCACAGTAACTCAAATATTTAAGACAAGCATCATTCCCATCCCAAGTTTAAAACAAAGTAAAAATATGGGACTATGAACTCACCTTAAACTCCGCAGCTTCCACAAAACAACTCACAATCTATAGCACACAAAAAAATAATCCACATTACACAAGGCCAAGCTAAAAGCTACAACCCATGTAATACTCATATGATGGATGTCTAAGACTCATATGACCCACCATGGATCTCCTAGACACCACACTAACCACTACCATAACTTAATACTCACTAAATCCCTTGCACTCTAAAACTCAGAAAACACAGAATTTTTTAGTACATTCGCTCACATGAAATTACGACAAATAAAGCTCAACAACTCACACCAAAAATTTACCATGGTCTCTCATAAGCATAGAAGCTAATCCCAGAAGGCCATAGACCAATAACATACACAAGTACTCACAAAAAATTCAAACTTGACAACTACTCAAATTCGGATCTGAACGCACACCAAAAAGTTTTGATTTTTAATAATTACTTCCACAAGTTTTTATCGTGAATCCTCTTCGTGGTAGTCTAATATAACCTAAAACTTAACTATTCCAGAAGACCAAGTCAAAATACCACTTTTACAACCACATGCCACCCTCAAACTTTTACCCAAAATCTGTCCCGGTTTGACAGCTTTGACACCTTAACAAAGAAAAATCAAAAGACCGACTTCCCGACCTCAAAATTGATCGTGGCTGGACTTTTTGGAAAGCTCTTTCATTATACTTCAATTTAGACTTAAAATTCATGACTTAACTCATCACCATCTGTTATATACACTCACATCTTTACAGCCTTACAAATTTGTCCAAACCCTAACACATAATCTAACGCGTTTAACACTCAATTCCCTTAACCATTACCCATAATATTAACATCTAATCATCCTAACATGTTTTACTTCAATAATTTACAGAAGTATATAAACCGTAGATTCCATCATATTAATTATTACATGAATCATAACAATAATTGATTAATTACACATAAGGGTTAAAGATTTTACCTTGATTCTTGATTATTACTTCACAATTATAAACCCTAATTTCTTTCTCCCTTCTCTTGCTCCTTGGATCGACTAAAATTGCAGTAAAAACGTTTTATGGGTGTTTGGTTTGGTATATATATTAATTATGGATAATCCTTGGGCCTAAGAGTCATATTTGGACTTAAATTGGGTTCCTTTTTCCCCCTTATCCCTTAAATCCGAATTTTACATATATAAAATATATATATTTTTTATTTTTTTATTAAATTTATTTATTACACTTAAAACCTCATACTTTTCATATTTTATATATTCCCATATCGAAACCTAACGTCTTACGCGATAAACCTTAATTTTACGATAAACCGGAAAAATATCATTTTCAAAAATAAAGTTTCTAAAAATAGAATTTCACACTCTTTTTGAAATATAACTCATAAAAACAAATCCCACGTAACTTACTAACGCTCAATTACTTGAACGAAGCCTCGTTACACAAAAACACAAAAACGCCAAAACTACACAAGTCATTTCTACACCACAAAGGTGATCAAAATGAACTTTTCCAAATTCCAAACCTTCCAAATCACAATAAAACCATTTACGCAAAGGGATTTAGTGCTAAAACTCACCTATATCACTCATATATCACTTCAAACACCTAATACACACCAAACAAACGTCAACCGAGTCAAGACTATTTGTCAAACTAACCTGCCAAAACCACGGTTGTTACAACATGTGATCCTATCTATGCATATACATTTGAGAACTTTACAAATGCTTATTCCTTTTCTTTTGTTTTTCCTCTTCAGGCTCTTACTGCTTCATTTGGTTCCATTTTTTCATCCAAGATCTGAACATTAGGCATCTTCCAACATCTCTGTAATAGGTAAATATTGTAATGTTAGTTAGTTGTTTACAGGTTATGATAAATATGTTTACTAACAGTTCTATTGGATTGAAATATAACCAAAAAAATGCTATACATTTGCTGTTGCATGTTTACTTTTTGCTCATATTAGTTATTGCATTAAGCTTTTATATACAATCAATATTTGTATCAAATACTTTTGTAAATCTGAAAATATGCCTCGAGAATGGAAAACAATAGAATCATCAGATGCATTTAAAAAATATATGTCTTACCTAAAACATTCTTATGGAAGAAAAGATGGACTTTCACATCAACCAAATGATCAATTAACCCATCCCCTGTTGCCACAATATTCCAATTACCATTATTCTGAGCCTACAAAAGCACAACCAATATCGACAAACAATTTGGTTAGTGCATCTCAAGACAACATACCTTCATGTTTATCAACCAATGATGTTAGAGATGAATATAAAAAAAGAGAAACGGTGGCTATTACTCCATTGAAGATAGTAAGAGGAAAAAACTTAAAGGTAATATTTAATTCTTGATCAATATTTATTTAACTGTTTTTTAAAATTAAAAAAAAAAATTATCTGTTTACATTGTTTTCAGGTATAGCATAGATTCAAGAATGTTATCAGAAAAATGAAAAGAACTATCTACATTCAGCCGATGAATGTATGATCAATACTGATTACCATAGTAAAAGTGATCCAAATGTTTATACAAATGCACATGGTAAGCATTTTACAACTTTACAAGTTATAATGAAAACAGAGTTTTAAAACCCTAAAAATAATTTTGCATGCAAATTAAATGCAGATAGTCATCTATTAGGATCCACATATATTGTTTGCATTAATGACTTCACCAATACTTATAACCTAAATCCTAGTCACCAACATTCAACCAATATCGGCAGTCTAGAATTTCCAGATTTTGATAATACCTGTGGCGATTTCATGTGCCATGGTGTCCAACAGTCTATGCCACCTGCTGATTATGCCACTTCATCCTGCAATTCACTATGTTGTCAGGATTATAATGAATCAAATGGTAAGCTGTATTTTTATTTTGAAAGTATCTAAATATATACCTATACTGACATTTTGACATTTATCATGAACATAGGTGCCTCACCAAATTATGGCCAACTTCAAATGAATCAGCCTTATGGCAAAAGCACTGTCAATACTGATTTCATGTACATCAATCCCGATGAACAATCCAATTATTCAATGACCAGTGTTGCACAAACAGTTGGCCACGCATTCAATGATCCACAAACAAGTTATGGCCACATTCAAATGACACCTGAACATACATCAACAATAAGTAACTGTTTAGGTAAACAATTTGCATAAATTTTACTGCCATAAATGTTTATAATATTTTCTGTTTTTCCTTTTTTTTTCTTTTCTTTTAACCATATTTTAACATTACTTCCTAATTTTTATTGTGTTATGCCAGGAAAAAAGCGTAAAAGAAAACAAAATGCACAACACATCAAGCAAAAAACATTGCAGCCCAAAAGACAGTCTAAGCATGATGTTAATGTACATCATTTGGTTAAAAATATGATAGAATCGAACAAACCTTACAAAAGCACTTATGAAAATAATCATTCAACAACATCATCCAATAAAGGTACAAAAAAAGCTTCATATATACATTTTTTTATATGCATCAGAATTTTATAAAACTTGAGAAAAGAAAATTAAAAATGTTCAATTTTCTAATGCAGAAGTTTCAGATTTGTACATCGATTCGGGTGACTGCTGTTTGGCATGTCAATATTGCAATGCAGCCTTTTGGTATGGAGAGAGGCTAAAAGAAGGCAATGTAAAGAGAATAAAGTATAATCGATGTTGTGCTGATGGACAAGTGCACCTACCAAAGGAATTAGATCCTCCGTTTTATTTCAAAGAGTTATTCAAGGATAAACATTTCTTGGATAACATCCGTGCATACAACCAGATGTTTAGTATGACATCTTTTGGTGCACAAATTGATGATTCAGTCAACAATGGAAGAGGTCCATATGTTTTCAAGATTTCAGGACATATTTACAATTGGATAGGCACGTTATGCCCAAAAGAAAATGATGACCCACGATTTCTGCAACTTTACTTCTATGATACACAGAATGAAGTCTTAAAACAGAATGAAAATTTTTGGTGGAGAAGACAAAAGCAATCTGAAACCATAAATTGTTCAGCGTTTAATACAATACAGATCTTGGACGAACACAACGAATTGGTACAGACTTTCAGAACAGCAAGAGATAAATGTAACGAAGGAAATATAACTGATTTGAAAATTCATTTATACAATGTGGTTGGTGCTCACCAATACCAACTACCTTCATCTGGAACTCTAGGTGCAATTGTAATTGAGAGTGGTGCGAACACAAAGACAGACTACGATGTTATCATAGAATATAGAGACAGTCGTCCTAAGAGAATAAACAAACTTCACAGCTCGTACATGTCTCTTCAATATCCTCTTCTGTTTGTATAAGGCCAGTCAGGATTTAACACAAAGATGACGCTGAGAAGTGTTAAAGGAAGACAGAAAAGAACAAAATTATCTATGAACGCATACTATACGTACCAGCTCCATGAACGCTTTGATGAATATGGATTGCTTTTCAGAAGTGGTAGACTGTTTCAACAATATGTTGTATCAGTTTACTGTGCGCTAGAACAAGACCGTATTGATTTCATAAGATCCAAACAAAGTAACATCAGAAGTGAATGTTTGTCTGGTATATGTGGAGCAATCTCAAGGGGGGATCACTTTGGATCGGAGATAGGAAAAAAAATATTCTTCCATCAAGCTTTACCGGTGGACCAAGGTACATGTACAGTCATTACCTTGATGCACTTGCCATTTGCCGTGTCCTAGGCAATCCGCAATTTTTCATTACTTTTACATGTAACGTTAACTGGCCAGAGATAAAAAGGCGCATGAGAAAATATCCTTACCTTACTCCATTAGATAGAGCTGATATCATAGTTCGGGTTTTCCAGCAAAAGGTTGAAGATTTCATCAAAATCCTAAAACAAGGAAGGATATTCGGTCGCTGTACTGGCGGTATGCATATTTCAATAATTTTAGTTTTTTTTTCTAAATATACACATACAAGTGACAATTTATCAAAAAACATAACTCTAAATGTGGACAACCGTTACTGACTAATTATGTTAATTTTCTTATGCAGTACTATATACTATTGAATTCCAGAAGCGTGGCCTTCCACATTGCCACACCTTATTGTGGATAGATTCTAGGGACAGAATACAAGAAGCAGAACACGTAGACCGTTTTATAACAGCAGAGATACCTGATAGATTATCTGATCCTGAAGGTTACAGAGTTGTTGCCGAAATGATGATGCATGGTCCGTGTGGAAACGCTAAGCCAGGAGCACCATGTATGAAGGAAGGTTTTTGTAAAAATAAATTCCAAAATAATATAATGAAAACACGTACTTTGATAGCAATGGTCACATAAACTATCGAAGAAGAAAGACACCAGCTTATGTGCAAAAAGGCGATTTCAAATTGGATAACTCCTATGTCGTACCTTATAACCGTTTACTTTGTCTCATATTCCATGCTCACATAAATGTTGAATATTGTGGCTGGAGTATGTTGATAAAGTATCTCTTCAAATATATCTCAAAAGGTACTGATCGAGTTGTTGCAAAAATCAGTAAGCCGATTGGTGATCCAAGTACATCGACAGCGGCTCCAAAAATACAAGTAGATGAAATTCAAAATTTCATTGATGGAAGATTTATTTGTCCACATGAAGCATGCTGGAGAATATTCAGATTCCCTATCCATCATAGAGAACTGGTGGTACAGATTCTCGCTGTTCATCTTAAAGACATGCAGACCTTAAGTTTTCGTGATAAAGAACCATTAGCCCATGTTGTCACAGATGATGGAAGAAAGCTCACAACACTTACAGAATGGTTCACGTATAATACGATGTATGAAGATGGCAGACATTTAACATATCTAGATTTCCCGTTGGAATATGTTTGGCATGAAGATTCAAAGAGATGGAGTCGTAGAAAATTGAAGACCAAGTATTCAATCGACCGTCTCGCTTATGTTCACCCAGCTACAGGCGATCTCTTTTACTTTCGCATGCTGCTCAACCACCAGAAAGGATGTAAATAGTTTGATGACGTGTGTACTGTCAACAAACAATTATTTCCTACGAATCACGCAGCATGTGAAGCTCTAGGCCTACTTGAGGATAATCGAGAATGGGACATAGCATTAGAAGAAGCAGCCTTATCAGCATCATCATCAGAGCTACGTACACTTTTTGCTCAGATCCTGCTATATTGTGAAGTTGCTAATCCAGTGTCTCTTTGGGAAAAGCATTGGCAGATTATGGGAGATGATATACCAGCTAGAGCCTCTGAAATGTCGCATGTCAGAAACTTGCATATCAATGATCCAGAAAAGAAAGGGTACATTTTGTATGAAATAGAAATGATGGTGAACAACTGTTCGAGATCAATAAAAGAGTTTGGTCTACCACTGCCTCCACCAGAGTTGCTGCAAAATCTTGAAAATAGGCTTTTGATGGAAGAAAAAAACTATAATCGTGATGAACTAAAAGAAGAGGCAGCTGTTTGTGTGAGTAAACTAAATCCTGAACAAAAAGCCGTTTATGACCTGATAATTACCGCATCTGAGCAGAAACAACAACAGTTGGTGTTTCTATACGGTCATGGTGGGACAGGAAAAACTTTCCTTTGGAAAACAATAATCAACAAATTGCGTTCACAAGGGAAAGTTGTGCTTGCTGTTGCATCTTCGGGCATCGCATCTTTGTTATTACCGTCTGGAAGAACAGCTCATTCAAGATTTAAACTGCCTCTTGAATTAACTGATGAATCAATGTGCAGCATAAAAAAAATACGATGATGTCTAAACTCTTAATGGAGACAGAACTGATAGTCTGGGATGAAGCTCCCATGAACGACCGACGTTGCTTTGAAACATTAGACAGAACTCTAAAAGATATACTTAACGAGCCAGAAAAAATATTCGTTGGAAAAACAGTAATGTTAGGCGGAGATTTCAGGCAAACACTTCTGGTTAAAAAGAAGGGCTCGAGATCACAAATAATTGGGGCATGATGAGGCGAAAAATGATCCGTTTTTAGGGGGTCATTTAAGCCCGAATCCGATTTTATTTGATCAAATATTGCCCTAAATCGTTCATTTTGTGATTTTAGGTGTTTGGAGAGTGAATTCTGGAAAAGAAGCCATTTTGGACGTTTTTGGAGCATAAAAGTGAAGAAAACGGCAAAGTATCAATTTTCCATGCTGAAGACACTAGGTGACGGCGTCAAGAGTTACACCTTGACGGCGTCAGACATCAAGAATAAAACACCGTAGTTGATGACGGCGTCAAAAGTCATCCTGACGGCGTCAAAAGGCCAAGAATAAAACACCGTGGGTGGTGACGGCGTCACCAAGGCCGTCACGTGTTAACTTGTCAAAACTTGCGCGCGTGGTAGCTGACACCGTTTTGGCCATAACTTTTGCATACGAACTCGGATTTGAGCGATTCAAAAAAAGAAACGAAGAGGACGAAGAGATCTACAATTTGGTGAAAAGATGGTCTTGACGGCGTCAAGAGTATGGGCTGACGCCGTCACGAAGGGCCGACAGAAAACATGCCTATAAATATAACTTCATAACTTCACTTTTTGTAAGCCCTAAACCCTAAGGTCGATTCCTGGGTTTAGGTGGGTGTTTTTCCAGCAACTTAGAGGGTTTCAATCACTCCATAAACATCATGTATTGGTTTGATGATTCTATCTTAATTATGTTTTCCATTATCATTGTTGTTTGCTCTTCTTTGATGATGATTTGCTAATTCACCTTGTGTCTACTTATGATTATGTGAAACTTGTATATAATTGATTAGATCTCATTGATTTCTTGTTGATGTTGTGTCTATCTCCATCAATTAAGGTGTGACAACTTCAATAGATCTAGTTGGTTTAGTTTATAATCCTTGTTTCCTATTGATTCTTGTTTTGATTGAATGATTTATATGTTAGGCTTAAGAAAACTAGCAGATCTCCAAATGGTAACATGCTTGAACGTCTTAAGAAACATGAACCGAGGCGTACTAGGTCTTTATTGGTTGTATTTAATGCATGAGCCACTGTTTACAATCCCTATAGTTGTGTTGGGCATGGTGTAGGAGGAGATAAGAGCTCATAGAATTGGGGAGTTATGTATGCCACCCCATGAATGGTATTAAGGAATACAACCCGTCAATTAAAACAAGGTTACAATTCAATAGGTAGGATTGGATAGCTAGCAAGGAGTAACATATCATGGGTAGACATGCTTCACTTATCTTGTAGAACCTTAGTTTAGTTTTCTTGTTAATTAGTTTAATTAGTAGCTTTTGGGTTAGTTGATTAGCAACTAATTCCGCCCACTCTCCCAATACCCGAGATTTTTACTTGCTTTTCATAAAATATAAAAACATAAAAAGAATCATCCTTCACCTTTAGACCTAGTTAGATTAATTTCAATCCTAACGACACTATTCCTAAGCTGAACGATCAATCCCCCGGTACTTGTCACTATACTATACTACAACGATCAGGTACACTGCCTGGTGGGGGTTGTAAGCTTCTCGAGATCCCTCGAGAGGTAAAGCAAGGTGCGATTCCCACGCATCAAGTTTTTGGCGCCGCAGCCCGGGGAATAGTTATTGTTTAGGTTGAATTTGATTTTTATTAGGTCTACTCATTAGATTCCTATCAAGTGAGATTTTTTCTTTTTATTTTGTAGCTTTCTCGTAGTCTATCTTTTCTTTGTGATTTTGTTTGTAACTTGCTTCAAATGGACCTTACACTTAGACTTCTAAGATTACAAGATAGGATTGAGTGGCTAACACACCAAAGAGTTCAAAATACCTCATTTAGAGACACCTATGAATCATATGAGCCTTCACCTAGGATAGATTCTTATGAACAACCTCCATATTTAAGATCTAGTTTTAGTGAGGCCAATAGGAAATGCGACCTAGTTTGCCATGGAATTATGGAGAGAGCCATTGCAACAAATCATAAGTTGGATGAAGCACTAGGTTTGCTATTATCACTTCCTAAGAAAACAATTGAGGAGGATTTAGCCGAGCATGATCACATTGATCAAAAAGACCTAGGTCCTATGATCGATGATGATGAATCTCAAGAAACAGATGATGAATCTCTTGGGCAATTTGTATATAGCAGTCAGAATATTGAGGATGATCCTTATGACTCGGACATAGAAGTTGAGATGCCTAGAGAAGCACGTGAGATACTTGGGAGAATGTTAGGGCTAGATCCTGACACATGGAATGATGAGGTAAATAACATAAGCCCACAAAATACTCAACCATCATTTGAGGCACACACACCGCCCGTGACTTACCCGGAAGAAGTAGAAGAAACTTTAGGAATTCCTATGGAGGTAGAACCCTTGGACCAGGCACCACTTGAGGATATAGGTTTGAACACTTGTAGTGATAACCTTACTCCTAGTTCTAGGGAATTTCCTAGTGTTGATGAACCGGAACCTCGATCTTTACACACTTTTCCATCCTTAGATATATTTCTAGGAGACAAAAGAGGATACATGATTTCTCTTCTTGGTTACTTGGCATAGGTGACGGCAGCATTGGAGATCCTGATGAACTGGAACCAAAAGATGCCACCTGGGTCACGATTCCTACTGAATATCAAATCCCTGAAAGTGAAGACATATTACAAGCACTGATTGATTTTATATATGATAAATATACACTTGAAAATCCAACAGCAAGTGTCTTGCAAGAAAAAACAATTGTTTGCCCCAAAAACGAAACTGCCGACATGATAAATGAGAGAGTTTTCTCAGACCTGGCAGGTGATATTACAACATACATGAGCTCAGATGAAGCAATACCGGTTGGAAGAGATGGTGCCGCAACTGAGATGTTATACCCACCAGAATACTTAAACACTTTCAGCTTCCCAGCACTACCACCTCACAGACTTCAGCTAAAGATTGGAGCACCAATCATGCTACTGAGAAATGTTAACCTAGGAGGTGCTCTCTGCAATGGAACACGAATGATAGTGAAAGATCTAATGTCAAAACTCATTGTTGCAGAAATTATTACAGGCACAAGAATTGGAGAAAAGATCTACATTCCAAGAATGCCTTTGACTCACAAAGATCCAAACTATCCATTTATTTTTAAGAGAAAACAATTTCCGGTGAAGCTTTGTTACGCAATGACGATCAATAAAAGCCAAGGCCAATCTTTAAAAAAAATTGGGATATACCTCCCACAACTAGTTTTCGGTCATGGCCCCTCACCCTGACCACCCACCAAACGCAACAAAAAACATAGTCTACAAAGATTTTTTAAACAAAATTACAGAAACTGAGGTCCATATTATTTATTCATATATATGTGCATTCATTTTACGTTTCATTACAACCTTTTATGATTTTGAAATACTTGAAACTCCTGTTGCTACTAACTTTGTTTTTAATTATACTTTATCATATTTCTTATGACATAAAAAACTAATTCATCTTTAATATTCATATATGCAGGATGACGATATCTAATATCAGAGACCTACGACCAAAAGACAGAGACAAAATTATAGAAGCAAAAGTATATCGTTCATGGATACAGAGAGACCACCCAGATATTACAGATAAAGGTTTCCAGTCAATTTTATTAGATAAACAGGTATGTTATATCTACCAGAAAATCAAAATAAATTATACATATGAAATTTAGTATAATGTAATAGTACATTGCAACCAGGGAGATGCGATACAGGCAAATATGGAAGCAAGTGAGATCAACCGGTTTACTCCTATTCTCATACCTGGAAAAACGTACCGGATCTCAGGCTTCACATGCATTGATACAGACAACTGGCAGCAAACTTTACAGAACAAAACATCACTTTCGTTCACAAGGTTTACGAAGTTTGAACCTATACCAGACAATGGATTCTCGGCTCATTTTTTCGACTTCATCTCTTATAACCAGCTGCCTGACAGAGTTGTCGATCCAAATGATACAACAAGAACAACAAATCTTGTCCTAACAGGTAATGAAAACCTTACTTTATATTAGATATATATAAAAAAACCTTACTTCAAATTAGATATGTATACAAAAACACCTAGCAACAACACATTGTTATACAATTCAACATACTATATCGGTTTTTACATGCACTCTGGAGATAAAGAAAAAGTAGGCAACCCGATGCGAACCCAGGCCTTTCAACGAAAAATAGACATTCAGAACCTAAAGTAAGTGCACTAATCCTAATTGTTTAATAATTTTTTTAGAACAAAATATTTAACAACATCATAATCCTTTTATTTCCCTTAAAACAGTGGCAATTCCATTTAGCTAACGTTATGGGGTCATCTCGCTGAGTCATTTAACAAAGAAGGAATTGATGCATTGGAAAAACCAATAGTCATAGCCGTTTCATCATGGAGAGTTACACGTTACCATAATAACCTACAACTTTCTGCAACACTGGCTACTTATTACTATATTGATCCAAAAATACCAGAACTCGAGGAATACAAGCAAGAGTAAGATACAACCCCCGCATTTTATTAATTAATATTTTTACATCTACTATATTAATTACCATGTATATATCTAACAGGTACAGAAATCTATTTAACCTAAACCCACCCTTACAAGTTATCAGGCAACCGTTTAAAGACAAAGAAAAAGAAAAAATGCGCAACAGGTTTCCACTTGCCATGCTCATCCGAAAAACTCCCAAACCTTACACGGTGACTTACAAATTTTATACCTATTTACTTTTCCTTTTGCACATAAACATTATTATGAGTGATATAAACACTTAAAAAATTTAAAGGGAGTCCGGTTTACCTCTGAAGCAACAATAACAGGTCTGAACACATCCCATGGATGGTACTACAAATCTTGCTCTTGCAACCTGCACCCTGAAAACTGACAGAAACGGAGATATTTATGAGTGTAGAGTTCATGGCCAGTAACAACTCCAGTCAACAGGTAAAAGTGTATTTATTAAAACTATTTAAAAATAAATTAATTCATCTAAAAAAATTAACCCATGTATGCAGATACAATTTCAAGGCTTATATCACAGACAACACAGAAACAGTTATGGTAACATTCTTCACGCCAAAAGCAAATGATATTGTTGGTATCGACTGTGAGTCATTGGTCAAATCACTCAACAACCCAGACCCAAAAGATTTTCCAGACATAATAACTTCAATCATTGGCCAGAAACACATTTTCCAGTTCCACTACAACACAACCAACAAACAAGGTCCACCAGATTTCGTTTTTAATGAGATTTTTGACACATCAGAAACAGCAAACACCCTTGAAGCACACACATCAGGTAAGCATGAAATTATAAACCTAAAATAAAGTACATTTTATATCAAAACGGATTTACTAAATTTGTAACAGGGTCACACATAGAAGAAAAAACAGCTGAACCCATTCAGTTTGTTCAAAGTAGCAGCTCACTCACCATATCAGACAAATATCTTTTAGGTAAACAAATAAAATTAAATAGTTACAATAAAGACTTAGGTGACTATAGTTTTTACATAACCCGAATTTGACAAACCTATCTTTTACATATTAGATGTTCCAACTGCATCAAACCCACCTGATGCACAATCAGAAGAGGAAACAACCGACACACAAAAATAAATGGTAGCACTTGCAGGTATGCACAGTTAAATTAGACAAAAAAAATTATTCTTAAAACTATATAATCATCCATATCCATTTATACCAATTTCCATGATATGTAACAGGTAATACAACACCACCACCAACCCCTGGAACCCATCAACCATCCTCAAAGACAGCTATAGAACAAATGACCCAGCAAAAAACTGCTAAACGAGAACTTTTCCAGCAAAGGACGGATGATATGAAGAAAAAGAAAAACAACTAAGGTCTACGCTTTTGGTGGCACTCAAATGACACAGCCAAAAACTGCAGCTCTACGCTTTTGGTCATACATATGATGTAACGACAAACAGCTAAAGGCACTACTAATGTAAATACATGCATAATGTCACAATATGAGTGTCACAACTGTTTGTGCATCTTTTGTAATATGGCTGTGAAAATGCCATTCACACAAACCAGAACCCAAAACACTTATCCAATGTAATAATGTTTTGTACTATGATTAAAACGTACTCATGCACAAAACTAACACACATGTTTTTTTCATACAAAACACCACTTACACCCATATTTTATACCATGATTAAAACATACTCATGCACAAAACTAACATAGATCATGACAATGTTTTTGAAACAATCTTTCACTTCACGAGACCCACATAATTCAGTTTGGTGTTAAAGCCAATGTGACTAACTAAACTTGATACAGTGACTATTTGGCCTACATTTTTTATGCACCTAACTCAGAAAAATTAACAAAAACAATTCATAACCATACAACCATCACATGAGCTTATTATACTCTGACATTTACTCTAACAATTGTACCAAAATCTTTGAATCCAAAATACTTTAAAACACAGAACACACACAACAGTTAACATGGAATACAATGTCAGCATCATCACATATTGTTATACCTCTTTAGATTAATCACTTCACAAAATTAGCTTATACCAATAACAACATAACACTGTTTCATATTCCATATACATAAACTATTATATACAAAAACGATTAGGCTCATTCAGATAAATATCAAAGAAATATGGCAATAGATATCAAAGTTCTATATATAAAGAAACCATGCTTTTATTAATATTAACAAAGGCATACAACATAATCCAGCTATACTGGAACTTGCTTTAACCCAAAAGACATGCCATAGACTGAATACAACTAGCTAACACACCCACATGCATACATACCCTTTCCACCATACAAAAGACTAACAGACAAACAACATACCCACATACATACATAGCCATTCTACCATACAAAAGAAACTTATTTTGATTTCCTAATTTTCTTAATAAGTTTTGACTTCTCACCAACACGGACAGCAGCACCATAGCTCATTTGCATCAAACGACCAATCTCAGCAAAATCATCTTGCTCTGCATCTTTCAGATCTGCCAAACATTCATCCAAAACAGGATCCCTCACAAATTTCTTCAATTCCAGAATAATAGCATGTCTTTCCTCAATCCTCGCATGCACCTCTGCAATCATCTCATTGTACATCTTCGAATCATCCTTGTACGTCTGCTTCTCTCTACAAAACACTTCTCTCTACAAAACACTTCATCAAGAATCTTCTGAATTCTTCTATCACCAATTTGATGAGCAATCTTCAAGCATTTCGGAAACTTAGGCGCCATCGAAGGGATGATTGATGCGATTAGTGTGATTCAGTAAACAGAAACCCTATCCCCAAACTTATCTACCCTATGTCGGTTTTCCCCAAAATTTTATTACTCTCAATAAATGCCACCAACTTACAGGGCCAGCCTAAAAAAACAACCAAATTATTACAAAAAATGTAGCCCAACTAAAAAACCCAAAGAATAAAGAAACAAAAAAATGATTATTTAAAACTAATTGCAACACAAAAATGACAAAAATATTTTTTATGCAACTTTGGTTAACAAAATAATATACACATATACATCGGTACAAAATATCCCCGCAGCATCGCGCGGGTAACCACGCTCGTTTGATTTATTCATGCCAATAAATAACATCCAAGTGGCATAGTAGAAAAGCTATTTATTGTACTAATATCACATTAGAAGACAACCATTGTCCAGAATTGAAAGCTACTTTTATACAAAATATGTTATATCAGCTAGACATATTCACTAAATATATTGAAATTAGATACTCTAATCCACCAAATTTAAGTGATGAGTCGTATCCAACTCAACCATCAAGTCAGGTTCCACAAAAGTTAACTTAAAGTCATGTTCATAAGTTCATTTAACACAAATTACGACCTTGTTTTCTTGCCTTTAATTTCAGAAGTGATGTAACTTTAATTTCAGAAGTGATGTAATTTAAGTTGTGTTCATGTTCTTATTTTTAAACAAATTGAAAGTAAAATATAAAAAAATGACAGATTGTGACAATGATTTGACCTTTAGACCTCTTGCATAAAGAGTAGAGATGATAACCATTAGAGCACTAGGTAAGTTGCTTGTCAGTTACGGAGTATAACATAACTTACTGCCACGTTAGCGCCACATCAGTTTTAACCCTTTAACCTTAACTCATCAAAAAACAACATGGTACCATAACTCACCTATAACTCACATTAACTCATATTCACCTCAATTAGTTTCAATTTCAACCCCAAACATTAACAAATAATTCATTTATTTAAAGCATAACATTAATTTTTAAACATATTGCAATACGAAAAAAAAAATTACATTACAAAACATATGAAATTTAAAAACATAAATATTACAAACATTTATTCATCGTCCTCGGAATCTTCTTCTTCGTCTTGACGTTGAAGACGTTTTTGCCAAACATGTTCCATAAGGTCTTGTCGGAGTAGAGTAAGCATATCTAGATCGCTTATTTCTCTATTTATGCGACGTTGGGCATCACATCTGTCGACCCACCTGTCTCGGCTAAAACTTGGTGTCGGATCCACTCACATTTCCGTATACTCATGTAGTGCAAACTTTTGATCTTTTAAAATCATGTTATGCAAAATAATGCAAGTATACATGATTCTACTTAACTTGACAATTTCCAGTGCACGTGCCGGTTGTTGGAGTATACCCCAACGACATCCTTGAAGCACACCAAAAGCACGTTCGACATCCTTTCGTGCACTTTCTTGCTTCCTTTTAAAATAAGCATGTTTTTCGTCAGTGGTTGCCGAGAAGGATTAGACGAAAGTTGACCACCGTGGGTAAATTCCGTCAGCTAAGTAATAACCACGTTCATACCGATGTCCATTTATCATATAAGATGCTCTTGGGGCTTCATTATCAAGAATGTCGTCGAATAACAGAGAGTTATCTAAAACATTAATATCGTTATTCGCCCTCGCCATCCCAAAAAATGCATGTCAAATCCATAAGTCTTGCGAAGCAACAACTTCAAGCATTATGGTTGGGTATTATTTAAAACCGCTACCATATTGCTCTTGCCACACAACCGGACAATTTTTTCACTCCCAATGCATGCAATCAATGCTACCAAGCATTCCCGAAAAATTATGTTCACGCTCATGTTTTTCATAAATTTTTTAAACGTCGGACCATGTTGGTTTTCTTAAAAACTCCGGCATAAACAAATTCATAACGCACTTGTTAAAATTATCAAGACATTCACGTGAAGTACGCTCACCCATTTGCAAATACTCATCAAACGCATCGGGTGAGTTGTCGTATGCCAATTGGCATATGACACCTGTACACCTCATAAGTGTACTAATACTCTGTCGACCCGTAGCATCGACTCCTTTGTTCATGAATTTAAAATGATCTGGAAGAGAATCGGAATAATAAGATTGAATACCTTCAACTATTTGTAGAAATAGATTCCGGCTCATACGAAACCTTCTTCAAAAATTCTGGTGCGTATACTTACACCCTTGATAAAAGTAGTCGCTACGCAAACATTCTTCGGCAATTTCAAACTCACGGTGGATGCGTGTACGCGGAATGCGTGGTCGAGCTGCTGCTACTTCTTGTTGTTCCAAATGTTGATGATATTCGAACGCGGCTATCATAAACTAAATGTCAGTTTCATCATCTATATCGGAGAAACTCCTTTCTTCTTGGTTATTTTTATTCAGATCCATTGTGAATATGAAAGTTTTGATTGATTTTTTTTTTTCTTATAGAGAGGAAGTATATATATTGAATTTGAGTTGTGTAAGTGTGAAAATAAAAGGTGTGTGAATTGGGTATTTATAGTGGTAAGAAAATGGGTTACAAAATGTATGTATGTATGTATGTATGTTTATTTTATTATTTTTTTTTATATTTTTTTATTGTTATTTTTTTAATAGTAAACTAGCCGTTATAAACGGTAATAAAAGTATAGGGGGCTAGAATGATTTTATTATTATATATTTTTTTATTATTATTTTTTTTGTGTGAATACATAGCCATTAGAGGGGGCGGGAAAAAAAAATTACTCAACTTCAATGTTAACGCACGCTAATCTAATAACTCACCATGTTAACGTGCTAATAACGCAGGGAGATGGTAACGTAACGCACCACCTTAATGCACCGAGTTAAGGTATAACGCAGGGAGATTGCAATTCTCATCAGTTGTGATCTCTTAGTTTTAAGTCTTGGTTTAGTGGTTAAATTATCTTGATCTACTAAGTGCTAATGATAGTTGTTGGTTTCTGGGTTTTGTAGTGTGAGTATTGTATTATTTGTGATAGCATCCGAACTATCATTGTTTCTTTGTATCTTACAGACAAGAACCTGTGTTAGGGACTTGTCATCAGTGTTTATTGTTATAAATAAAAGAAAATCACCAAATGGGTGGTTGGTTGGGTGATTAGCTATCTCTAGTTTGTCTTTGGTACCATTTTTACAATTATACACTTTAACTACATAAAAATTTCACTGTCTTTTCTATGTGTCATGTTCTACCAATGGGCATGTGTCCTATTCGTACCACATATTATGTGAAAAGCTTTCGAGTAAAATGATTGAAATTCAAGTCATACTTAAAACGTGTGAGATAGATTGTGATGTATATTATGTGAGATATTTAGGGGCCGTTTGGTTTGTTGGTAGGAATCACGATGGGTATCGGATTTTATATGCGATTGAATTACAATAGATATGAAAAAGTGTATGATTACGACTGTTTATATTTGGATGAGAAAATATTGTATAAAAAAATGCATAGATATTTGAATTTTGTAGGGAAAAAAAGAGGGGCCGACAAAATGGATTTTATAGACACAAAAGTGGTGAGTAATGAGTCTATAACTAGGGGTGTTATTCGGGTTGCCTGGTCGGGTACGGGTCAAACGAGTCGGGTTAATTCGGGTCAATGCTTAAAAAAACATACTCGAACCCGACCTTATTTAGAACTCGGGTCAGGACAACTCTGGTTCGGGCCTAGCCCGTTTAAAAATGATACAATTTTGGTGTTCAAACTTGAAATACATAAAAATTAGAAAGGAAAAAATCAAACTCGTGTCACTCAGGTTGACCCGAACCCGAGTAAGATACATATATTAAACGCGAACCCGACCTTTTTTAGAACTCGGGTCAATTCGGGTTGACTCGATTGACACGAATATAAATTTGTTCCCGATTAACCCGACCCGAATAACACCCCTAGGGACTTGTCATCAGTGTTTATTGTTATAAATAAAAGAAAATCACCAAATGGGTGGTTGGTTGGGTGATTAGCTATCTCTAGTTTGTCTTTTGTACCATTTTTACAATTATACACTTTAACTACATAAAAATTTCACTGTCTTTTCTATGTGTCATGTTCTACCAATGGGCATGTGTCCTATTCGTACCACATATTATGTGAAAAGCTTTCGAGTAAAATGATTGAAATTCAAGTCATACTTAAAACGTGTGAGATAGATTGTGATGTATATTATGTGAGATATTTAGGGGCCGTTTGGTTTGTTGGTAGGAATCACGATGGGTATCGGATTTTATATGTGATTGAATTACAATAGATATGAAAAAGTGTATGATTACGACTGTTTATATTTGGATGAGAAAATATTGTATAAAAAAATGCATAGATATTTGAATTTTGTAGTGAAAAAAAGAGGGGCCGACAAAATGGATTTTATAGACACAAAAGTGGTGAGTAATGAGTCTATAACTAGGGGTGTTATTCGGGTTGCCTGGTCGGGTACGGGTCAAACGAGTCGGGTTAATTCGGGTCAATGCTTAAAAAAACATACTCGAACCCGACCTTATTTAGAACTCGGGTCAGGACAACTCTGGTTCGGGCCTAGCCCGTTTAAAAATGATACAATTTTGGTGTTCAAACTTGAAATACATAAAAATTAGAAAGGAAAAAATCAAACTCGTGTCACTCAGGTTGACCCGAACCCGAGTAAGATACATATATTAAATGCGACCCCGACCTTGTTTAGAACTCGGGTCAATTCGGGTTGACTCGATTGACACGAATATAAATTTGTTCCCGATTAACCCGACCCGAATAGCCATATTCGGGTTCGGGTCGACTTTTATGACACCCCTATATATGGCTATGATATACCCATTTTATTCATGTGCCTACCAAACGAACACATTTAATCACCATGAAAGCTATAACCCAATTCCCACATACCCATACCAAACACACTCTTAGGGCCCGTTAGGTTTTGAAATGGATTTAGTATTAGGATTTAGATTTGGATTTATGGGGAAAGAAAATTAAGAGAGAAAAAATATATTTTATTTGATATAATAATTAAATTCATTTAAATATAATATTTTAATATAAAAAAGAAAATGTTGTGAGAGATGTATAGTGGGCCTCACGGGTTGTGTACAAAACCTACCTTATTATAGTGGAATGAAAAAGTACTGTGCCTTACAGGTTTGAAAGGATTACTTAATCTACCAAACATCATTTATTATTATGTGTAATACCCGAATTTAAATCACGGGCCCAATAGTTTACTATTCGAAGATTTCACATCATGTCCGATGATGCTATATGTTATCATAAACTTTTGCTTTTAGTAGCAAATTGATAGACACCTTAAAAACCAAAAAGACATATTTCACATCCACGTGTCACATCATGATTGGGTTAACAAAAAAACCCCATGGTCCCACCATCCCGCCAATCAATATTTTATTATTTCCCTTGTAGAAGACCAATAGACGACCATCAATGACTACTATTTAACTCACCATTTCCCACATACCCATTCCAAATGCACTCTTAGGGCCCGTTTGGTTTGTAAATAGATTTAGTATTAGAATTTGGATTTGAATATAAATTTAGATTTGTGGGGAATCAAAATTAATAGAGAGAAAATATATTTTATTTGATATAATGATTAAATTCATTTAATTATAATATTTTAATAAAAAAAATGTTGTGAGAAATGTATAGTGGGCCATACGAGTTTTGTATAAAACTACTTTATTAGAGTGAAATGAAAAAGTAGTGGGCCTTACAGGTTTGAAAGGATTACTTAATCTACCAAACATCCTTTATTATTCTGTGTTGTACCCGAAACGGGCCAAATACTGTAGTTTACTATTCGAAGATTTCACATCATGCATGTCCGATGATGCCATACGTTATCATAAACTTTTGCTTTTAGTAGCAAATTGACACACCTTAAAAACCAAAAAAGACATCCACGTGTCACACCATGATTAGATTAACAGAAATCCCCATGGTCCCACCATCCCGCCAATCAATATTTTATTATTTCCCTGGTAGAAGACCAATAGACACTCACCATTTCCCATTTCAAACAGACCATCAAACTTTGTTAAAAAATGTACGGATACAATAGTTGGCAACGAAACGTGGAGCAGCAAATCGCAGTGATCGATGCAGCAGTTAAGAAAGCTCACAGTGATCTTTTGGCTGCGGGCGAAAGCGTAACAGCGTGGAGAGTTTCGCAGGCAACGTTAGTGATGTTGAGAGCGGTTTCGTTCGAGTCGTTAGGGTGTTTTATGCAGAATGTTCCTTCGTTGTATCAGATTATTATCACTGAAGCAAAGGTAAAGATGAAATGTTTTTCATCATCTTTTATTACTTTTTCCGTTCTAAATTAATACGTAGTTCACTAATAAAAATAGATTAAAAAAAAATTTGATCGAGTTTATTATATCACTCTGGCTTGAAATTATTATTACAAACTTTAAAAACGACACTAATTAATTAGTTAGGGGTACACCTGTCATTCTGCAAAAATGTTAAAAAATGTAAAAAAAAAAAAAAAAAAAAAAAAAAAAAAAAAAAAAAGGGAGTATTTGTTTGCAATTTAGGTTTAAATTACTGCTAATTATAATATCCGGGAGATTGGATACTATTGTTGTATATTTGGCAAAACTAGCATAATCAATACGACAATACTCCTAGTAGGTGTTTAGTTTTATAAAAGCGTTTGTTAACATATACTCCTAGTAGTAATATGAGAAGAGATTGAGTGAAAATAATTAAAATGAGACAGGTGACAAGTAATTAATCTCAAATGTACGTGTGGTTGTGGTTACTTTTCATTTTAATTTTCTAGCTCACATGTAATAAGCCAACACTAGGATAATAAACCGTCACCAAATTGCCTAGTGGTAAGGTACCTAATTAACCTCCTCACACCAGGTCTAGGATTCAAAACTGACTTGGGGATAGGGCCGGATATGGTCACGGTGACACTTCGGTTAAGCCGCGTACATCTGAGTAAAGGATTTCACCTCTTTGAGGGTAACGCGAAGACTCTTTTGTTTACCGTTTACTTTTGGTAATAGAGTGAAATAATGTAAAAACTAGTATACCTTTTATTAGCATTTTGAATATGAGTGTTCAAACAAAATCCAAAATATAAATGCTCAGGTGCCAAACAACGCCGAGAAGAGGCTATCATCTAAAGTACCTATATATTTTGCTTATTTTGGTTGTTTGTGGTAGTGGTTTTGTTGTTTGGTATTACTTCATATTAGCTTTAATGTATAATAAAATTCCCATTCTTTTAGTAATTATCGTTCTATAAATAAAGTTTAAAGTTATATAGTAATACTAATGGAGGGAAAACTATGTTTTTTTGGTTGTGATTAGTTTTTATTTAATCTTGTAAAAAATAGATTTCAGTTTAAAATCTTTTAGTGGTAAGGCACCTCACAAGAGGTATAGGATTCAAATTTCACTACGTACACATTTGTGGTGGCGTGGGAAATGTTTGGAAAGATTCATGGTGATACCTTGGTTAGGTCGCGTACATGCGAGTCTTCCCAGGTAGCCTAAACCGGGGATTTATTTATGTTATTAGGAAATGTAGTACAGTATATGGTAAAAAGATACTGAACTTGATAATAAATTTTCTAGATATATTGTTGTGATTATTCAACAGTTGTTGCTGCTAGTGGGTAAAGTTTGTATTAAAACTGAGCATTTGTTATCAATCCTGTAGGTCAACTCTTTTATAAACTGTTTTGTTGCGGTCCAAATGATCACATCACTACATGATTTGGTGTTGGCAATTTGTGAGAACGAGGGGATCAATAGCTTTGAAGAACTTGAATTGGGACCCATCTTAAAGCATCCACTAGTTGTGCATTACTTTTCGATAGGACCTGATGTCACCGAAATCTGCAAGATTACAACTGAACAAATTGTCGCTGACCTCAAGATACTCACTCTTAGAACGAAGAAGACCATTACGGTTGATGACTTGTTGGAGTTTATAGCAATGAAAAGGAAGAAAAATGGAGAAAATCTTTGCATTCGGATTCAAAGTCTGGGGTATGGATTTTATGTGTGTTTCTCGACTTACTTTGACTATTATAAAAACAATTGTGCATTTAAAGTGGTCCTTTTATTGCTTTTTTCCTGCTGATGTGCATTTACAGTACGCACATTGGATACATCATGCGTGGAAGGCGATCTGAAGGCAACGTTCTAAAGAAGTGTTCTGATGGATTAGATGTAAACCCATTGATTAATGACAACGAGTATGATGGAAACACTGCTAACGAAGCATCTAACAATAAAAATGATGATGCACAAGCTGCATCTGCTTCTGACCCTTCTGCAGCTGCAGCTTCACAAATTCCACGCACTTGGTTGGATACTGAATTGGATTGTAGTTTTACCCATGAGATCAAAAGTTTCAATGATCATGGTGCTTCGCTTAAAGGGAAACAAGTATCCGAACTCAGTTATTGCACAAAATATTTCAGTCATAAAACACCTACAAAGCGGATGCATGCGCTGAAATATAAACGGGAGTTTCTTTGTGAGGATGTCAAAACAGGATATATTGATAATAATGCAGTGGATGGGCATACATGGATGTTTATTAAGATCTGGAAAGAGTTTTGTGAAGATGAGAATGTAGTTGAGGTATGTCACCAGTCTGTTTTTGTCACATATCACATTCTTTTGCTAAATTGTATGGTACACTAGTTCCTTGTTCTAATTCCATCTTTTCTTTGCAGATATTTGGCAAGATGCTTAACTTTTATCTTGGTCAAAAGAAGAAGAATCGCAAAAACAAGACTAAAGAGTTTAATAAAATGATTTCATCATATCCATATGTTGGATTGCTAAATGTTGCTGTATGTTATCTATGTCCAGTTTCATACAACCGTTCAACATCAAGGTAGTGCAACCTTATCTTTAATACAAATTTTCTTTTTTTAACAGATTGCATCTATAAAGTTTGGTTTGTGGGATCGTATGAGTTCGGTCCCTGAAGGAATCAGAAAAGAAGGACTAGCAAATACCAATTCCTACACATGTGCCAATGATGTTAAAACAGATGTAGCTGAAAAAGACGTTCTTGTTGCTACTAAGCATGTTTCGAAGGGTCGTGCTGGTAAGTTACACGCCTTTTGAAGTGCAATAGAACTGAATTTTATAATGATTTAATCAAATTAAAAGAAACAGGTAAGAAGTTGTTAAAAAAGGGGTTATGAAATGCATTTAAACTTACTTAACTATTCCCTTCTTATAGCAGCTGCTCTCCATTTATAAGTGGCAAACTAATTATTTGTTTTAATTTTTAAGTTTTGGTGAAAAACTTGATTAACTTCTACCCTGTCACTTTCCAGGCATTACTCTTGAAGATGTTCTGACATATGCAAAGGAATATTTTTTGGTCTCAAATCAAGTTTTAGATAACATTAGCTCTTATTCGAAAAAACAATTAGTCTTATTAAGGGAAATCTGCAAGCTAGAATCTTGTTTAACTCAACATTTTTCTGCTGATGACTTTGCTACCCTTGGTTATGGAGACATTTTCACTTTCTTAGGCGATCATATTTCTCTACTACCTACCACATGGCAGGATTGCTTCACAGTTACAGACAAAGTTGAGAAGCCTTCGGTCAAAGTTTGCATGAGCCAAAGTTACTTGCTTGAATTCTTATCAGAAGCTGCTAATAGCTTAGGGGAGCGCGAAACATTAAGCAACTTAATGGTTTCTCAGTTGTTGAAGACTCAATTCCCTTCTGCCGGTCTTACATTACTGGAAGATGAGTTTACAGCCGATCTTCTGGCTAATCTAAGCAAGAATGGTGATCATGTGAGCTCAAGTATTGTGTTATTTTCTTCAACTTTATCTGATAATAGAGCAGAGAAAGGTTTCTCAGATACTCATGTTGGCACGAGTGATGCAATAGAACTGTTTCTTAATGCTCCAATGTTGGTTGATTTAAATTTATGGTCATGTTGGGACTATAAGTTTGCACCCTCGTTGGGTCCTCTGGTGGGGTGGCTGTTGAGCAATGTAACCACCAAGGAACTGCTTTGTTTAGTAACAAAAGGTGGAAAAGTTTTACGTCTAGATCATTCAGTCACAGTGGATTCATTTCTAGAATCTTTTCTTCATGGGTCTTCTTTTGAAACAGCTGTAAATCTCGTATCTTTGATTGCTTTATATGGTGGTGAACGGAATATACCTTTGTCCCTATTAAAATTCCATGCAAATAATGCTTTTCAAGGCGCGCCGATTGCATCAAGATTTGTTCTTGATTGTTTGGGTTATATACCGAAGGAGTTTCAACGCTTTGCAGCAGAGTTATTGGTTTCTGCACTTCGTTCTGTTATCAAAGATGCTCAACTGGCGATTTTGAATGAATGTAAAAGTAAAGAGGATCATATGTTGGTCCATGAGCTCGGGTTATCATTAGGCATAGTGGAGTGGCTTAACGATTATTGTTCATGTTTATCAGAATCCAAAGAATCACATGAAATCAAAAGATTTTCTTCAGAAAATGAAATTATGATCTCTTGAAACCAACCAACCTAGTGAAGGTGGAAATAGAGATAGTGTAATGACACTTACTGTGCACAGTGCTGATGATGGTTGCATTCAGCACATGTTAGATTCTGAGAGAGAGAAGAATGCAGCTAATATTATTGAGTCTATTAGAATTGAAGAGTTCGGTTTGGATCCAAATATTTCAATCTCAGAAAGTAGCATTTTGAAAAAACAACATGCTCGTTTAGGAAGAGCACTTCATTGCCTTTCTACAGAGTTATACTCCCAAGACTCGCATTTTCTCCTGGAGCTTGTAAGTTTCCTTCTTTATCCTTTGAGTAATTTTAAGTTATTTTGTAAAAATAATGACATGTTTGTGCTATTTTTTGTATTTTTATAGGTTCAGAACGCTGATGATAATGTATATCCAAGACATGTGGAGCCGACTCTAACTTTCATTCTTCAGGAAAAGAGTATTATTGTTTTGAATAACGAGCAGGGGTTTTCTGCTGAGAACATCAGGGCGCTTTGTGACATTGGAAATTCTACCAAGAAGGCAGCTAGTTCCGGGTACATTGGCAAGAAGGGCATTGGATTCAAATCAGTATTTCGGGTATAGGAATTTATCTTATATTAGGCAAGTAAACTCTTTTATTTTCTACGATGTATTCAAAACATTCCTTTGATGATTATGCAGGTTACTGATGCTCCACAAATCCATTCTAATGGATTCCACATCAAGTTTGACTTAACCGATGGTCAAATCGATTTTGTTCTGCCAACAATCGTACCTCCTTGTGATATCAACTATTTCACAAACCTGGTCTCATTTGACACTACTGATCAAGTGAACACACACGACTACAACACATGCATTGTCCTTCCGTTGAAGTCAAAGTCAACAGAAGCTTCTGCTGAGGAGAACATCAAATCCATGTTTTCAGATCTTCATCCATCTTTGTTACTTTTTCTTCATCGTCTTCAATGTATCAAGTTTAGAGATATGCTTAATGATTCATTTGTCATCATGAAGAAACAAATAACTGGAAATGGATTAATCAATGTTTCCATTGGGAATGAGACATTGACTTGGTTTGTTGACTCTCGGGAACTTCAGGCTAACGGTATCCGAAACGATGTCAAAACTACTGAAATTTCGGTTGCATTTGCTCTTGAAGTATCAGAAATTGGTAATTACATTCCAAAGCTAGATCTGCAGTATGTTTTTGCATTTCTTCCTCTCCGAACATATGGTTTAAAATTTATAATCCAAGGTGATTTTATTCTTCCTTCATCAAGAGAAGAAGTTGACAGTGATAGCCCATGGAACCAATTTCTGCTATCAGAGTTCCCAAACTTGTTCGTGAGTTCACAACGATCATTCTGCAGCCTTCCTGGTTTCAAGGATTGTCCTGGAAAGGGCATTTCTGTCTTTATGAGTTATGTTCCTCTTCTTGGCGAAGTGCATGGATTTTTTGCTTCTCTTCCTAGAATGATCATATCAAAGCTATGCATGTCTAACTGTTTACTTCTAGAAGGCGAAAATGAAAAGTGGGTCCCACCGTGTCGGGTACTAAGAAATTGGAATGAACAGGTTCGTACTATTTTGCCCGATAGCTTGATTCAGAAGCATCTTGGTCTTGGATACTTGAATAAGGATATCGTATTATCGGATTCACTCGCAAGAGCATTGGGTATCGAGACTTATGGGCCTGAAATCTTGGTTACGATGTTATCTTCTTTATGTCATACAAAAGATGGTTTAACAACAATGGGCCACAAGTGGTTATCATCTTGGCTTCAAGAATTGCATTCAATGTCCATTCAGAACACTGATGCTTTCAAAGTTGGCTCTGATGTTATGAATACCCTGAGGAAAGCGCCTTTCATTCCACTTTTAGGCGGTTGTTACAGTTCGATTGAAGTGGGTACGATTTGGATGAGTTTAAATGGTTCATGGGACAATCTCGAAGCCTTTACAAGATTGTTTTCCAATCTTAGAATTGTTAATCCCGCAATTTTTGATGGCCCTGTTACCAATAACTTAACTCAAATGCTTTCTAAAGTTGGTGTCAAACAGTTATCCGAACATGAGATAGTAAAAGCACATGTCTTACCAGCTATTTGTGACAAGAAAAATATAGCGAACACTAATCTCATGACAGAGTACTTATCGTTTATAATGGTTCACTTACAATCTAGTTGCTCAGATTGTAGGACTGAACGGGGGGACATAGTCTCTGAGGTTTATACTAAAGCTTATATTTTAACCAATCATGGTTTTGTTCTACCATCTGAGGTTGAAATCCATTTCGGTAATGACTTTGGAAATCATATTGATATAAGTAGGTTGATCTGTGGCATTGATGTAAAATGGTATGAGGTCGACAATACTTATCTGATGTATCCACCTGGTATATCGATGGTAAACTGGAGAAGTTTTTTACAGGAAGTTGGAATAACTGATTTTGTGCAAACTGTTCTAGTTGAAAAAACTGTTTCTGTCTCATCTCAAGTTGTTCTCACAAATATGATGTGGGAGAAAGAGAGTATTCCACCTGGATCAACTGTCACTGATTGGGAGTCTCAAGAATTGGTTGATTTACTAGCAAAAGTGTCGTCGAGCGGTGATTGTGAAAAATGCAAGCAACTTTTGGAGGTTCTTGATGAAATTTGGGATGAATATTATAGTGATAAAGTTTTCGCTTATTGCAATATGGACGGTGAAAGTAAGGCTTTCAAGTCTTCGCTGGTAAGTGCTCTCGGTGATGTTCAGTGGGTGGTGTCTAGTGTAGACAACGGGCTTTGTTATCCAAAGGATTTGTTCTATGATTGTGATGTGGTGTGCACAATTCTTGGTGATAATGCTCCTTATGCTGTCCCGAAGGTCCATTTGCTCTTCGCAACAAAACTTTATACTGTTTGCTTGACACTTTTTTTTTTTTTTTTTTTTGTTATTTTGCAAAAGTTTATGGTTTGTGGTTTTTGGTTTGGATATAACAGATTCAAAATGAGAAGCTGGTGACTAGCATTGGTTTTACGATTGATGTTACCCTTCATGATGCTTTATCTGTTCTCAAAGTTTGGGAAAGATCTGCCCCATCTTTCAAAGCAAGGTAAATGTTTTGTGCATTTTCTAAATCAAGATGCTTTATCTGCTGATAACCGTATCAATATGTTCACACGTTTATGTTTGTTTACTTCAGCATATCACAGATGTCAAGATTCTACTCATTCATATGGAAAGAACTGGACTCTTCAAATGAGACTAACATGGCGATATTACGCAGTGGATCGTTTATATTTGTTCCCCTTACATCGGCTTCTTCGAGTGAAGTTGTTTCTGGTGTGCTTTTATCCCCACAGGAAGTCTTTTGGCATGATAGTATGATCCATCCAAAAAGTGAAAGCAAAATGCTAAGCAACTTATATCCAAGCCTTCATGACTTTTTTGTTAATGAATGTGGTGTAAGTGAGAACCCTCCGCTTCTAGATTACCTTGCGCTTTTACGACATCTATCAACTGAAGAAACTCCATCAGAGGCCGCCAAAAAGGTAGAACTCCTTCCAATTTACTACACTAGTTAGAGATACAAAAAACATAACTTGCATCTACCTTTATTAGCAAGAATTAATCACATTGTGTGACATAATGGCTTTGTTTCAATTTTCAATTCAAATGACAGGTATTTGATATTTTTGTAATGTGGATTGAGGGGCTTACATCTGGCGCACTAAGTGTAGAGGAAGTCGAAATGCTGAAAAGGAATCTTGAAGAAAAGGAAATGAAGGTGCTTCCGACATCACGCGATAAATGGGTCTCTTTACATCCATCATTTGGACTCGTGTGTTGGTGTGATGACGAAAAGCTTGCTGATGAATTTGAGGTGTTGAATATTCTCAATTTTTTTTGCTTGTGTGAACTCACTGATGAAGAAAAAGCAATGCTTCAAGTTAAGGTTTCTGCTTTCATGAAAGTACTAGGAATCCCTGCTCTCTCAGAGGTTGTCCCTCGTTCTCATTATTTTCATCTTTTGGTTTGGGGTTTGGATTTGTGTTTTAGTGCGCTGATTATATGATTATTGTGACTTGAAGTCGAAAAAGAAAACTAATTATCTGCGAAAAAACTAAAATGACCTATTCACCCTTTTTACCAGAAACTTAGAGACTTGTACGTTCATGTCATAAACATTTTTGTTACTAGTATTATTTTTCTTAGTTATAGCACATCCAAATGCTACATTTTACGGACTTTTACGTTCATGTAACAAGTTTTAACACAAACATTTTGAACCTCCTTCATTTAACAAGCAACAGCTTCCCGCATCTTATAATTCTAGATGATATCAAGTGGAATTTAATCAGTTTTTAAAATCTACTGCAGGTTGTTACTCGTGAAGCAATATATTATGGGCCAGTTGACAATAACTATGAAACTTCATTAGTGAGCTGGGTTCTTCCTTATGCCCAGCGCTACATCCGAAACGCGTATCATGAAAGATATATTCAGCTCAAGCAGTCAGGATTTGGAAAACTGAATCGACTGCAGATTGTTGTTGTCGAAAAGTTATTCTATAAGAATGTTATAAGGCGATCAAATTTGGCATCAAAGAAGAGGCATGATTGTAGTTGCCTCCTTCAGGTATTATACTCATTTTTATGTGTGTCAACTATTGGGACCGATAGCCATCTGAAAATTTTCTAATTATACTTACTCAACTTTACCATTACGTTCATTTACACCAATTGCAGCTAATTTAGCCGAAATTAATAATGTCTCCCTGATTTACAGACATCGTACCTTGTAGATACTATTTATAGAAGTTTGAGCTTATACTAAACATGTTTATGTGCTGATTCATACAGGATGATATTCTGTATGCAACATGTGAATCAGATTCTCATTCAATATTCATGGAGCTTACTCGCTTTTTGATCAACGGGGATGCTGAACTGCACTTGGCTAATTTTCTTCACTTGATTACAACAATGACCGAATCAGGTTCAACGGAAGAACACATAGAAACTTTCATCTTGAATAGCCAAAAAGTGCCAAAATTGGCAGAAGAAGAACCGATATGGTCAATTCAACCCATGACACTGAATATGGAGACATCAGCCACAATACATGCCACTAAAAGAACCACCAAACACAGTTCATCATCTCGAGGTAACAAAAACTGGCCTCCTGCCAGCTGGCAAACTGCCCCTAATATGCAAGATGTCGTTAATGTTGAACCTTCTTTGGTTGACCAAGATGGTCCTACGATATTTAGTCAGAATGATAAACTATCACTTGGCCAAGTCAATGTACAACAGGCGCTACTTACAGGAAGACGAGGTGAGGAAGTGGCGTTCGACTACTACTCTAAAAAAGACTGGACAAAGCTTGTGAAATGGGTGAATGAAGCTAGTGAGACTGGGCTACCGTATGACATTGAAGTTTATGATCATAACAACCAAAAGGAATACATCGAAGTGAAAACTACAAATTCTGCATCAAAGGACTGGTTTGAGATATCAGTTAAAGAGTGGCAGTTTGCAGTTAAGAAAGGTGAATCTTTTAGCATAGCTCGTGTGGTTTTGTCGGGTGATAAAACAGCTCAAGTTGCTATTTTTAAGAATCCGGTGAAGCTTTGTCGGGATGGTGAGCTAAAACTGGCTGTTTTGATGTCAAAACCGCAGATGGATGAGTTTGCTCTCTAAGATTATTGTGGATAGTATCTATATGTGTGATACTTGGATTTTGTGATGGTTGGTCTTTTTCGCTTGGTTTATTGCTATCTTATTACAAGTATATGTTTAATGTCAATTTATAAAGTTGGGCAGCATGTGAGACTCTTTTGGGCTACAATAAATTATAGTGAATGGGAGGCTTAAAAGATGTGCCAAAATTCATGCCTAAGCCTATGTGGCATCATCCTTATGGCTCCAGCTAGGTGATTCACTTTGTTACAAATCATCAAGATCATGCCACATATGTTTAGGTATGAATTTACGCATACAACTTAGGTCTCCCAATCATTTTCCGATAAATTAAGTCACATTTTGTGATGTCAATTTATAAAGTTAATATTTGTTAAATTTCCTTTAATATCATAGTAGTTTATAGTTTGAGTAAATTGCAAAAAATCGTCCTTGTGGTTTGGCGAAATTGCATGTTTCGTACGTATGGTTCGGAAAGTGCAAGTGGCATCCTTCTTTACAAAGGGATATTTTAGTAATTTCAATTTAGAGAAAGACGAAATCGGATCCAAGGTTCCCCACAAGGATGCCGCTTATACTTTTCGAACCATACAGACAAAACATGCAATTTTGCCAAGCCATGGGACGATTTCTACAATTTGCTCAAAATATAAACTTCAACTTTTAGTTTATAATATAAATTGACATTACAGTTTATCTTTGGGTATGCCAATCAATACTCATTCGTATATATTATATACATTGTTCATTGTTTTTATGAAGCTAAAAAGAGCTTAATGCTCAAAGCGGAGCAAGAAGATTTGATCACATGCACCATAAGATCGCCCGCTTATGCAAAAGAGTTGGGCGAAGATTATTTGATAATCAAGTAATCAAGTTGAACCAAACCAACCGGGCCTAATTATTCCCTTAGTGGAATGGTCGAAAACGACAATATTTTCATTTTTTTCATGGAAGGTCTAAGGCTTGATCAATCTCCACCTCCACCTCGACCTCCAGCATGCAAAAGTGTCGTGGAATATGTTTCTGATCGTGTTGCTAATATTGTTGGCGACGTGTTAAGATAGTCAACAGAAGCCGTGAATAAGATTATTAAAAGCAAACTAGTACCCTTGACTTTATGGATTAAATATGTTGTAGAACTAATCGTTTTTTACGATTCTACTATTATGTGTAACTGTGTTTGTTGTTTATTATCTTTGCTAGTTTATGTACCCGTGAAATTCACCAGTTTTATTATAAGGAATTTGCAGCTATAATCTTATGAAGTATGTTTATCGGGTACTTTTAAATCGACATGAGCTGTTTGTCGCGGGCTTATACTTATGTCAGAGATTACATACTAGCTAGACAGCTAGTGCAGAAACTATTTTTTTGTACCATGTCATCTTTGTTATCTTTATTTCAGGCCAGTATTTTCACTTCATGTGCTAGTCTAGTGCTTATATATAGTGATGGCATATATGTGGAGAATTATGGATGTCATTGTATTGGTTCCATTGTTACTAAAAAGGTAGTTAAATAATATTAAATGTAGAAGTAACACATGGTGATGGTTGGGGCTAGTGGTTATCATCTTCATATCTCTATGCAAGAGATCCAATTATCAAGTATTTGCACTTGAAAAATGATATAGGCACAAGCCTTTTCCACCTCCGGCTTTTTACTTTCAATATTAATAACTATCTTTTTAAAAACGAAGTTCTTATACTCTCTTCAACTATTCAGAGTATTTACTATCTAGTTAAAATATATATATATATATATATATATATATATATATATATATATATATATATATATATATATATATATATAGAATCCGGATCGGTTGAGAAGGTTTTTATTTTGAGAAGATTGAGAAGGTTTTCAAAAATGATAGATTTTTAACTTTGATTCATGTTTTTCAAGCGCAAAACTCATTTTAATGTGATTAAAATTCAAAATGTGTAAAAAAAAATTGAATCAATGTTAAAAATCTCTCGATTTTGCGATATATGTAGAATACTGAATCATCTGTACAAATTTAATGAATCATCATCATAACTCGATTTTAACAATAATTTGTGAATCAAATTTGTGTTTTATATATTTGATTCACCATAAAATGATGTTTACTTGTGAATCAAATAAAAAACATGATTCAATTTGCTCAAACGAAGATTTCTCAATCTTCTCAAAATAAAAACCTTCTCAATGGAACCGGATCCTATATATATATATATATAGAGAGAGAGAGAGAGAGAGTGTGTGAGGATCACGTGCGAATGTTTTGTTTTAGTGCGGACGTGCGGATAGATCTATGCCGTCCAATCCTGATCTTGACTTTTTGTAAAAAAGTCAAGATCTACGCAACTATCACGGTACCAAATCACCATTCAAACGATTTTTTTAATTTTTTTCCTTTTGAGCGATCCTTAATATTGTTATCTTCTTTCATTTTTTTATTTTTTCAGATTTTTCTGAGAACTTTTTGTTTTTTTTATTATGAGTGCTACCGTGATATTAACCATATTATGAGTTCTACCGTGATATTAACAATATTATGAGCCGTGATATTAAAAACCCATGATAGCTACGATGATATTGTAAAACCAACGTGATATTAAACTTTTTTACATGTAAAAATGAACCGTGATATTAGTGAAAAGCTTAATATAATTGTTTTTTTATTACGATATTAAAAAAACTTACGGTGATATTAAAAAAACTGAAAAAGAATGTATGAATATTAGAGTGATATTAAGAAAGCATGATAGTTACGGCGATATTAACAATTTTTATTAAGAAAAAGTTTTTATGATATTAAAATAGTTATTGTGATATTAAAATTTTTATTAAAAAAAAAAGTTTATGTGATTTCAGAATCTGATTTTGACTTTTTTACAAAAGTCAAGATCTGATCTTGACTTTTGTAAAAAAGTCAAAATCATACGCTAATATCAGAATACCTTTAACGATGAAAACGATTTTTTTTTTGAAATTTTTTTCAACGATTCTTAATTATTTGTTGTCCTCTTTATTTTTTTGATTTTTTTGAATTTTTTTCAGAAAAAAAGCTAATACGATAGTAACGATTTTGAAAAAAGACGGGATATTTACGATATTGCCACTCCGCCTTTTTCAGATGGTTGACTAGATGGAGGGCTGAGATTCGTCCGTACCATCCGCACTAAAAGACAAAAACGTACCTGATCCTCACCTTATATATATATATATATATATATATATATATATATATATATACTAGACTTCAAAGCCCGCCCGATGGGCGGGCATGACTTATAATTATCGTTGAAAGGTATTAGTTATGATAAAATAATATATAAATTAATAGTTGAGGATCAACAAATACTGAACTGTTAAAATGTTTAAATTTATTGTTTAGAAGATAGAATAGTATTTAAATTATAATTCGAAATAAAAATTATTTTTAAGAGATGTTACTTTTTTTTTGTATCGTTGGAAGGTGTTAGTTAACGGAAAAGAATATGTAAATGTATGATTTTTTTTTTAATTCATTAAGAATGAAGAATACTTGCTACTATTTGATCTGCAATATAGTTTCTAAATTGTTTATCAGGAATATTTAATCGTTCTCAAGAATATATTGAACTTTCATCGAATATGAGAGAAAAAGTTTCATAGTGGTACGCAAGAACAAAGTATCAAAGCATAGCTCGCCTGATGGGCGATCAAGCCTTATGAATATTGTAAAAAAAACTTAAGTTAATGAAAAATAAGCTATAAACATACAAAATTCTTAATTAAATGCATTAATAAGAACGAAAATAAATAAATGGTTGAGTGCAAAGATCTGAACATAGAACACATCTTTCAACTAAAAATGTATTTTTTTACAAATGAAGTGACATAATGGGCTTACGTTAACTCCTTTTGATTGAGCTTCTACATGTCTCGTATGTTATCTTGTGTTTACCTTTGTATACAAATATCGTAAAAGTATCTTAAGCTATTACACAAACTTGCCTAATGTTTAAAACATAATACATCTTTAATTTGTATTATGTGATTGACAAATTGCATATGTATCTTGGTTTAAAAATGCACGCATCATTGCGCAAATTGCACGCATCATTGCATTGCATTTGAAATTTCGCATTATGGTGCCTAATGCAAAGTCATCCCAGAATGCGTTCGCATTAGACCGCAATTTACCGCATTTGTGTAATGCTAGCAATGGTCGCAATTGTCGCAATCTAGAATTAAGGTCATTTTTGTCAAAAATAAACCATATAAAAGAGATCCAAATATTTAAATGTGATTTTAAAGATAGAACTTTTTAAAAGACGTACAAAATAACGAAATATAGTATCTTGCATTTTGCTAAGTGTCTTACGTCTAGCCTTGCTTTCGACTTATGTATTTTACTATTGAGTTATTGGCCTAATTTCAATATGCTAGTAACTTATATCGTATGTTTATTGCGTTTACTTGGTCCTTGGTAGAATATATTATGCATAAATAATTTTCGTACTTTTTTAAATACTAAACGCAATGCGTCCAAATTGCGCTCGCAATCGCATCACGCATCACGCAATGGATTTTGGGACCTTTAGCGCATCGGGTCGCAAAACGCATTTTTAAACCAAGATATGTATAGTTCTATGATTGAAAATGTAACTATCATCCCGTTTGACCCATATGACTTTTGATATTTTAATTTTTACCAATTTGACTTGCTCATAAGTATTTTGGTAAAAAATTAACAATTACATAAGTTGAAGGCTTGAACTATACCGTTGCATGGTAATATTCAAGCTCTTTCGATCTCTCCGTTGTATGTATTCACATCCACTGCTAGAAAATCCAATGCTTATAAACAACTCTGTTAGCGAAGCTTCTAAGAAGTAGAACGAACAGTGCCAAAAAATTAATGATAATAACGTTAACAAAAAGTGAAGAATTAAGAATGTAAATTAATAAAAATAAGTGTTATAATTATGTTGCAATTTAGCTATCATATTAAAGATGTTTCTCAACTGCTTCGTAACCTATGACCTATCTAATCTATAATAAGTATCAACTGTTGCACTAAGTGTGTGAATCAATAACATGTTCTAAAAATGAAACTTTTATCCACCAAAATGTATATTTTCAATGCATGTTTTGAAAGAATCAAGTATAAAGTAAGATAATGAAGCTCAAGCTAGAACTCAACATGAGTAACTTTTATGCTTTCCTTCCGATTAACCAAGAATCTAAACTGTAATTCTAATAATCACCACTGGAATCAACTGCATAATCGTCTTCACGGGAATCCCTAACCTGCAAAAATCCAAAATTTTCGCTATGTGTTCACCACACGATCCTGTTGTTGTAAACTCAAATCTTTTTAGAAACACAACTATATATGGGACAAGTTATGCCACTGTGTATATGTGACATGGTAAAGTTCTAACCTTGGCTAGCCGTGTGACGTACGTTGTAGCCAGGGCTGTTGCAAGTAATCCCACACCCAACGTTAGTAGTTGATTAGTTCCCCCTGCTAAACCCAATTGTAATTTGTCTTGCTGCAAAACATTACATCATAATAAGCTACTATGTAATCTGTGCAATGAAGAAAATAATGAAAATAGGCAGATTGAATTAAAAAAAAAAAAAAAAAAAAAAAAAAAAAAAAAAAAAAAAACCTAAACTCACAATGATTGCTCGACCAAATGCACTTGTTTTTGTATCACATCCCTAATTCAAGCCTTCATGATTGGCTCAAACTATCTGGCTATAAATAGTAGTGTTTCAAGCATCAATGTTTTTGTCTCAACATGTAATGTTATCATTAGAACAATGTTTAAAGTTTTTAAGATCATCCATATGTCTAATTTTTTTAGTTATCTGCATGTCATTAGCTTCATTTTGTGGCTATGATGAACAGATTAATTAAGTGAAATATATACGCATGGAACATATTTCACTTTCATTTTGGCATCACTATAAGCAACTTACTATTTTCTTAATTACCAAAAGGGTATTCCGCATAAAGTTCATTTCGCTACTAATAGATGCAACGATTTGCCTATTGTAAGTCTAGCAGGTTCCAATTGCATGATTTGGTAAGAAATGGTAACCGTTGAATTGTTTGGTTAAAAACTACAGTAGTAAGCTGAACTAATATACCAAATGCAAAGTGCTCCAACTGCAGTCACTATTGTTCCCAACTCGAGCCAACCATATCAACCAGCAAACAGCAACGTTGCGCCACAGTACCAGTACCACCAGAAGCGTGATTGTCTTTATAGTCCTGTAAACCACGAAATCATGAAATATAGTAAAAACTTTTTGAGAGTCTTGCTGGTATGAACCTGACTTAGTGTTTTATCTTTTTCAGTCAATTCTGCAATGACAGTTTATGGATCTGAATAAGTCCTCTAAACCTATTTTTGGACTTTGCATTCTGCATATGTGCATCAGTAGTAGCTTCTGCATGTAACAAATGTATAATCGGAAATTGAACCATATAGACTTACTAAAATATGTAAGTAGCTAAATAAATTAATACCACCTAAAAACAATTGGGCCATCAAATCTGCATTATTTTGGATTTGCTGTTGGAAAGTAGCTAGATTCACTGTTGATCTGTCTTGATTTAATTCTTCTTGTCCTGAAGCCTTCAAATATTTAAAATTCATTGTTAGCATAAAAGGAAAACTTAAGTGCCAAGTTTTTTTTTCCGTTTAGAATTTCAACATTTTGTATGAAATTATTGATTCTTAATGTGTTTAATGGTATTGGTGTAGTGAATTATGGTATTTCTGCAGAAGAAATGGTGCATTACAAACATGGCTTTGTGTAGACAACAACATTGAGCTCTCTCTTTTCCCGTTCAACTTCTTACCCAATTCTAAAGTTTTACCATGGATCCGTTGTAGTTATATTACTCAAATGAACGAATTTTGAGGAAGATAGCTACTGAGAGAATGATAAAAAAACTATAAAAGAATAATATTTGTATACCAAGAAAAATTCAGCATAAGATCCAAAAGTCGTGGCTACTGCTGGTTGCCATCATTGAGATTTTTAACTCCATCACCCACTGCAACAACTAATCTTGCACACACTAATCCTACACACTGTACATTTTAAATATTAAAACAGATGAGAAGAAAGCCAAAATAACTGTTGCTTAAAAATTAGATGTGAACCATATATACGAAATCATTAACCCTGTCTCTAAACATATATACCTCAAATGCGGCATCAAATGGAAGTCGAGAACTGATTTTTTCTTTGGTTATAGAAGTAAAAATATTCACAAACTTGTTCTGATCGAGTGTCCCGTCTCAAGAAGTTTGCGTCTCAAAGTTCTTATTAGAAGCCAACGACATTTTATTATTGTTTGCTGCAAAGAAAATACACCATTAGTCTGGCCACAAAAACCAATGCGTGCTTCAAGAACATAAAACAAAGTTTAAAGGATTCTATAACCTACATAAAAGGGTACATATATTAATGAATTCTTATTGTCTGCTAACTACTTGAGATTACAAAGACAACCAATATTTGGAATACATATTTATGAATAATGTGACATAAACCATTCTGATTGTATTTAGCTACATAATAATACTTGAATTCAGTTATAACATCTTTACATGTACTTTAAACACATTATATAAAACCCAATTTATATAAAAAGACCTACATAAATAGACATTCCATAAAAAGCTAAACCAACCCTATGGATTTTCGCTTACTTTAAATAAATGATCTTTTGATTATTAGAAATCTTAAAGCACTATATGAATCTATCAATTCTCAATAGAACAAAAGGCCAATCGTTTACTCCTTCTCTTTTCAGAAGTCCATCAAATGTAGCCCCATGGAAGTAGTAACCATAGGCATTATGCAACTCTTGGTGCCTAACGTTTCCATAATCCAAAGCATCTCGAGGCATTGTCACCTGGTCAAATTATAAAGTCACTGTGTCAGATACAAAGCACCTAAAGTTTTCTATGCTCTTTTCTTTCATTCACATGCTACCATGTTTCCAAAATATATTCACTAAACCGGAACACTAATAACATCTTATTGCAACATCAAGTTGCAACAATCATATCTACAGCAATAACTTTGATGAGACCATAAAATGCATAACTAAAAGGAAGTAGAATCATTAGATTCATCTTTCAGTTCAAATAAAATAAGGGGTTTCAGGATCAAGTAATTACGGTACAGAAGTTCTTACCTACAACATTTTTCTACTGGCTGCCTGCATATTGGGTGACGGTTTGTTTGGAACCTCAATATTTAGCGCGTCCATTGCACAAACACTGAAACGAAACAAATAAATAAAAGAGCTCAAATTAGCAGCATGAGTCTATTTCGTAAGTGACACGAAAACAAACCAACCACTAATAATTCACGCAAAAATTGGTTATACACAATTAATTTGTGAAAACTGAGCATTGTTTCGTAATGCTAATCCAAAAACTCCCTTAACTAATTATCTATGTTTACAACAGCCCAAGTCACACTACACAAAAAAATGTGTTTGTCTCTTATTAACTGTGCACAAACAACATGACAACCTTAGTGGTTCAACGAAGTAACGGTGACATGTCAGGACTCAGGACTACACGTATATGAAAGAAAAAAGTAATCCAAAAACTCCCTTAACTAATTATCTGTATTTAAAACAGCCCAAGTCACACTACACAGAAAAAATGTGTTTGTCTCTTATTTGAACCTTTTTTACGCATTCAGATAAACAGTTAGAAGTGTTGTGTCCGGGTTAGGGTTGGGATCCTCAACATAGGTATCACCCTAATACATTACCTCCTTAGTCATAGCCATAAACATTTGTCGCAGATCATGTGCTTTCATATCGTGTACCGTAGAAATCTCATTCTTACAATTCAGCTTTCTAAGTTTCAATACCTGAGAACTGGAAAATTTTAAGTATGATAAATGCGATATGCAGTAAGTAGGAGTTCACGTAAATGTTTAATGAAATGGGAAACCTTTGTTTCTTTTTCTTCTATCTGACGGACACCAAATTCTTTTTCTATTCTTTCAAAGGTGACAACATTTGTATCCTCAACCGTGTCGTGTAGTAAGCCAGCAGGTATTGACTCCCGGTCTAATTCCTTAACAAAAAGAATACATGTTGGTTAACTAATCTCAATTAAGCCAAAGTATGGTGAACCATATTTATGTTCCATTATGATGAACACCCACTTACGAAAAACACAGTCAAACAAATCTCAATAGTATATACATGTTGCTTCCTTCTAGGTGACAAGATTCTGACTTGGTTACAGTGAATCCTTCTTCAAGATCTGTTGCTTCTTCATTTTTCTCCATCACACTGGATCATATGAATTTTTAGGGTCATGTAAATCCTTCTAGATCAGCAACTTCTTGGTCAGCAAAGTGTGGTTACCTAGGCAAGGAAATTCCAAACGTACCTTTTTTTACTAAGAAAAACATTAAGAAATTAATCAATCTATAAGGATATTGCATCATTTTATGGGAAATTTGCTGCATCAAACATTTTGCAGGCACGTTGTCCACTCTTGCCCTTCGTAATCATGAATCTCACAGTGGCCGTCTGAGCAAGGACATGCCTTCCTGCTAGTATCATCATCTATAACTGAAACAAAACTGACAAATACCATATCGAGTTAATGTTAAACATATCAGGATAATAAGTTAATCCAAACACCAATAAAGATAACACCTTTAACAAAAAAGAAATATCAAGAAGCATAAAAATATGACATTCAACTCAAAAAATAAACTCCCATATAAAATATTCAAATACTTATATCTGAAGAGCCAAGATTTTCAGCATCGCTCGGCGGCCTGAACCACAAAACTTTTTTGCCAATAACTGCTCCACCGTTTCCAAGTGCTTCGACCTATGAGAAGTTGTGTTTCCATCTACACCAATTTCAAAAAATATATCCAAATTATACATGCGCACACATAAATATATAATCATTAAAAAAACTATATGTGAGGTGTAGATATCCTTGTGTACAGGTCTAATTTTCGGGCTTTTTTATTACCCATTGACCACTATTGAAGTTATAAGACATCATTACATAAAAAAAAAAAAAAAAAAAAAAAAAAAAAAAAAAAAAAAAAAAAACTGAAAAAAAAAGTAAAAAAAAATTATTGATTTAAAAACTGTTATGAAGAAAGTGTGTGTAGTGAGTTGTCTCAACTTCCAAAACCTGGAGTATTTTTGTGCTTTATTGGGTTTCTGGTTCTGCATAAACTGATGGAGATGTTCTACAAACCAAAAAAATTTATGTTACATATAAGTTTCATATGATAAATATGTGAATCATTAAAAAATATACATGGAATACTTTTGTGCTTTATTGCAGTAGCCACCATGTCCATCAAATTGTAAAGCACCACCATAACTCTCAAACCATGTTTAGGGTTTTGAAAAAAAATATATCATGAATGAACTGTGATTTTTATTACGTTGGTTTATATATTTGATTAGGGTTTGTAGGGATTCTCCTACTTATCTCATATAATTAGTTGCATAAGTTTATAGATTTGGAGTTCCATGATATAACCAAAAAAAATAAGTTGATCTTGTGGTAAAAGTAGTGATTAATGAACCAAGAGATCCTATGTTTGAACCTTCCTACCTACATTTTTTTAATTAATACATTTGCATAGTTTGACACGTATAATGTAGAGAATTTCGAAATTAATTATAAAAATACAAAATAAATTATAAAAAGTGCTTACGTGGCCAGAATGTGATGACATGGCTGATAATGAATTACATGACAATGACTGGGCAATGAGGTGACATTATACGTGTAACGCCTCCTGTTATATATAATAATATATAGATATATATATATATATTTTAATACTCACTTCAACTATCCTGACAACAAGACATATACGACTAAGAATAGGAACACAACTTTCTTATATTACTTCGATGTAATTTCAATATATTTAGTGAATATGTGTAGATGATATAATGTGTGTTGTATAACACTAGCGTTAAATTCGGGACCACGGCTTTTCTCCTCGGTCCTATTTTGTTCAATCACCTATTGCACCAAGGATCAAATGAAAAGAAAATTTAAAATGAGAAGGATGAGAAATAATTATAACTACATATTTGAGATGCATCGACTTGAATTAGATGCATCCCTAGTCTTTTAGATGCACCATAATATATTTTCTAGCAAAAAATTAGACGAATATACATATATTAGATGCATTTCATCAAGTTAGATGAATCCTATACATTTTTCGTATCCAGTGAGAAGAAAACTTAAAATGAGAAGGATGAGAAATAACTATTAACACATATTTGAGATGCATCGACTTGATTTAGATGCATCTCTAATCATTTAGATGCATCACAATTAGTTTTGAAAGTGATTTTGAAGTGAAAATGATGCAAAGTAGTACTAACATCAAATTTAACCCGTCAGAGGATGAAAAATACGTAGGATTCATCTAAATTAATGAAATTAATCAAATATATGTATAAGCATCTAAGTTTTTGGTAGAAAATATATTATAGCGCATCTAAAAGATAAAAGATGCATCTAATTCAAGTTGATGCATCTCTAATGTGTAGTTATTGTTATTTTTCATCCTTCTCATTTTAAGAATCCTTCTCATTTGATCCTAAGTCTGCAGAAATTATTCACTTTTCTACTCACAATTAGATGTTACGGAGTATTTCATTTCATGAGTAAATCAAATTAACTGTTTTTAGCATTTGATCAAATGTGCATTTGATCAAATGTACATAGTATTAATGCATTAGATACATTTTTAAGCCTATTTATTAGGTCCATATATCACATCTTATCTAATATTATATGTGGTATGTAATAAATCTTGTAGGCATGGGATATAAGGACAGGGGCTACATTTTTATTTTAACGGGGGCTATTGATTTAGGTGTACTTTTTTTTTTGTATATTTGTGTTTAATAATTTTTTGTATATGTATAATGCTTTGTATAATTATTTTGTTTGTATAATAGCACGTTAAATATTACCACATTAAATAACTGGAACAACAAATGTTATTATTAAATTAAACGATACGTTAAATATTACCACATTAAATAACTGCAACAACAAATGTTATTATTAAATTAAACGACAACGTTATACATATTATTTAAAAACAACAACATCTACGACATATGAAGATTATTCATTTCATTTAAAAGATCATGGAGCCTTGCACCCGACTGACAAGCGTGATCCTCAGGATTCCTTGCCATTTCTAACTCCATCTCCAGCACCTTTATTCTTGCCTTCAACAACTTGTTCTCATTATCTTTAGCAACGCAGTTTGAGCACTGCGTTGAAGAAGAGGCTGTTGAAAAAGAGGCTTGATTAAAATACTCTTCTTCAAATTCATCTTTTCACTTGAAGTATCGACACCCATAGTCTTTTGTATCTGGCTGTTACATGTTAAGAAAATAATAAGAAATGTATTTTTAACAAACAAATTACTTACATAACTAAGCAAACATATGATTATTTACCACTGAAAGAGGACATGCATAAAACGGTCGCTCACGACTACCATCTTGCCAGGATTCCCGTTCTATAATAAATCCTCTATCACATCGACACCAGAAAGGATTTCTTCAGCCCACCTGACAAAAGAATTTGCATAATCAATCAATAATGTTATTTACTAATTTAAATAAATATTTAATCATTTACTATATAATACAAAATTACAAAAAGTTATTTACAAAATAAATCAATAATTATTTACAATGTTTTACAAATACAAAAATTACAAAAATTACATTTTTACAAAAATAAATAACTATTACATATGATTCACTATGTTTTGTCGGTATCTCTATTATTTACAACATAAATCAGCAATCATTTACAATGGTTTTGTCGGTATAATTATTTACAACATAAATCAATGATTCAATCGTCGATGTTGATACAAAGTTTTCCATTCGGCTGCAACTGGCACTTTGTAAAACCTCCATTGTGGGTGCATATGGGGTAGTGGAGAACCTCTGTCTAGCGTCGGTAAAATGAAGTGACCATATTCTCCTTCCCCCACACGCGCAATCACAAGGGGGTCGGTTCCATGTGATGAGTTTGGGCCGGTAAAAAGCGGAAACATGTGTTCCAACCTTGCTCGGATAAAAATACAGCAGGTCGGTGAATCATTGAAGCGATAACCAGCCCCGTGAGTGGCATCACTATCCAGCGATTGATGGGTACACCTCCATTGAACCAGTCTATTGTATACCAAAGAAAGTCAAAGTCATTTTGCTGCCACATACTTATGTAAGCTTGCCTATGATAATTTAACTATTGCAGCAACATGTGTCTGACTTCGTCCCACCTATTTTCGTTTTGAAAAAGACTGTGGGCAACGCACCGAAACCCACAATTTCCATCACCCCGCACATTACGTATGCTTATTACGTATGGACGGAAAATATGTGGAATATGCTCAATAAACGCATTACGTATGCTTATTACGTATGGACGGAAAAAAAAAGTAATAGTTTTGACCAATAGCTGTTGTAGGCGTTGATAACGTCGCTCGAACGATTCCAATGTCGGAGCTTTAACCATCCAATCCCATCGGTTTTTAACGGACTCATACTCATTTACCCCATCTGTGAATTTATTTCTGCAAAACTTAAGTATATTTTGCTGTATATGCCATCGACAGAGTAATTTGTGAGCGTCAGGAAATTCTGCTCTTACTGCCCCAACCAACGCTAAATCTCTGTCAGTGACGATAACACGTGGGTAATATCTTTTGTCTATCACTTGCTTCACACGTTGCAATACCCATCTAAAATTATGCCCTTGTTCACTGGATAAAAAGCTATACGCCATTGAAAATGTTTTATTTGTTGAAGTTACTCCAACAATTTCCAACAACGGCAATTTAAACATCGTGGTATTGTACGTGGAGTCCATCAGCATGACTTCAGGGAATGTACACCATAAAGCATACGACGTGGGGTGTACAAAAAATAGCTCCTCAAGCTCGTTGGTATGCTCATTTACCCTCGGGTACCATGTATACCCTGAATCCCGCAAATGCGAGTAAAGGACTTGAATTGGAGTTCTATCACCTACTCTGGCTCTCCGGAACTTATCTTGTGCGTTATATATAGTTCTAACGCTAGACACGTTATCCGGATTACGATCCTTTATTGTCGAAAGTATATTAAGTGGTCGTACGTTATAATCTGTCAATTCTTTGACCAAACCCAACTCATCATCCTTTAATCGCATTGCATATGCCACACCATGCAACGACTCTAGCATGTCATGATTATCCGTATCATCCTTCACCCTCAATACCCAATAATTTTTTGTTCGATGATATTTCGCAACTAATCTGAATGGACAATCGGTTTTACATGTTTTGGTTTTCCGTTTGCCACTACCTTGATGTACATACGTCCCACCCTTTGTACACTTGTAATTGATTTCGTTCATATGACCATCTTTTGATTTGGTTCTATCTTTAACAATTACAAAACCGAGCTCACGAGCTACATTTTGCGCCCACTCAGTTACTTCCTCGTGAGAACCGAAAACCTGAAAATACATAACAATTTTTACTAATACTTTTGTTTTAGTTTTTATTACAACTTTTACATTTTTACATTTTTATAAAAAAAATACTTTTACATTTTTATAACTTTTATTTTTTATAACTTTTATTTAACTTTTTTGATAACTTTTATTTAACGTTTACGTTTTTACATTTTTACATTTTTATAACTTTTATTTAACTTGTTTTTTTTACTAATGATATATAACTTTTTTTTTACAAAATAATTTTTTTTAACAAAACTATTACTTTTTTTTACAAAACTATTACTTTTTTTTTTTTTTACAAAACTAATACAAATTTTACAAAACTATTACTTTTATTTACAAAAATAATACAAATTTTTTTTAAAAATAAAATAAAAAACGTGTATGGGTGGACAGCTGTCTCACACCCACACACCTCACACGCGTATTATCACACTCACACCTCTCACACACACCACACAATCACAAACTCTCTCTCTCTCTCTCTCTCTCTCTCTCTCTCGCTGTATCATCTGTGCTCTCTTTTCTCTCTCTATTTTTAGATCTAAAAACGTTTTTAGATCTAAAATCAATATTATGTGATGCCTATGTGATGTTGTTGGTGATTTGTGCGAGAGTTTGTGAGTGTGTGGTGATGTTGTTGGGTAGATGGTTCTGTGATAAAAAAGTTTAGATCTAAAAAAAATAGATCCGTGATGTTTCTGTGATGGTTTTGTTAGATCCGTGTGTTAATTGAAAGATTCTTACGTTAATTTATCAAAATCTTTATTTTTTTAAAGAAACCCTAATTTTTTATAGGGTTTCGTAAAAGTAGTTTGGGGGTTTTCAATCTGTGAATAGATCTGTGATGTTTCTGTGATGGTTTTGTTAGATCCGTGTGTTAATTGAAAGATTCTTACGTTAATTTATCAAAATCTTGATTTTTTTAAAAAAAACCCTAATTTTTTAAATTAGGGTTTCGTAAAAGTAGTTTGGGGGTTTTCAATCTGTGATAAAAAAAAGTTTAGATCTAAAATAAATATTATGTGATGTTGTTGGTGATTTGTGAGAGAGTTTGTGAATGTGTGGTGATGTTGTTGGGTAGATGGTTTTGTGATAAAAAAAAATTTAGATCTAAAAAAAATAGATCTGTGATGGTTTTGTTAGATCCGTGTGTTAATTGAAAGATTCGTACGTTAATTTATCATATCTTGATTTCTTTAAAGAAACCCTAATTTTTTAAATTAGGGTTTCGTAAAAGTAATTTGGGGGTTATGTGGTGCTGGTTCTGTGTTCTTATGTGATATGTGATACTGCTTATATGACATGTGGTGGTGGTTCTATAGTGTTGGTTCTGTGTTCTTATGTGATATGGAAAATAAAATGTGGTGCTGGGTCTAGTAGCCAAATATGCAAGCCCCCGTCCTTATAAACCATGCCAATAAATTTTTTAGGTGTACTTTTTTTTTTTTTTTTTTTTTTTTTTTTTAATGATACTGCTTATGATACTGCTTATATGGAAAATAAAATATGGAGGTTTCTGTGTTGGTGATTAACCTGTGGATGTGGGTAGGTTAACACCTTGATCTGCCACCTTTGAGTGGTATGAATACCTGCTCTGGCCTACCCCCCCAGTCCACAGGCTCTAGTTTTAAGCATATTTACGACGATGATGATTTTTAAAAAAAAATTGATTTTGGCGTGGCATTTCCAAATGGACGGCAATAGAAACTTGATTTTGCAACATTTGAAGTTGCAGCCATATAATCTGAGCCTAATGTAAAAGCGTAAAACTTATTATTACCTCATTTGTGTAAAATCGTGAACTAGACATTTCGGCAGCCTTGTTACAATGTGGTTGTGATATTCTGCCTTTTGTTGTGATACTCTGCCCCAACCCTTGTTGTGATGCTCTGCCTTTTGTTGTGATACTCTGCCCCAAGCCTTGTTGTGTTACTTGTTGCCTTTTGTGCTTTGTAATTGAGAGTTGCTTTGTTTATTGTGGTTGAGTAGTGTTTGTTGTAATGGTTGTAGTATTTGTTGCCACTTGTGTGAACCTGAGTGTGGTTGAGAGTAGTGAAACTGATTGTGGTTTGTAGCTGATTGTTACTTGTTGCCTTTTGTGCTTTGTGATTGAGAGTTGCTTTGTTTATTGTGGTTGAGTAGTGTTTGTTGTAATGGTTGTAGTATTTGTTGCCACTTGTGTGAAACTGAGTGTGGTTGAGAGTAGTGAAACTGATTGTGGTTTGTAGCTGATTGTTACTTGTTGCCTTTTGTGCTTTGTAATTGAGAGTTGCTTTGTTTATAGTGGAGTGATGAGTGTCTAAATACTCATCATTTCGTTCACATCTAGACTACAAAAACATCTGAAAACATACAGATTTGCCTCAAAATACAGGAAATATCATGAAATTGTGTTTTTAGGTGTTACAAGTGCAAAAGGGTTGAAAACTGATGAAAAACATACAAAATATACATAATTTACAGTTTCAGTCCCTGAACTTTGACAAATTGGCAAAACTTGTCCCTGGTCACTAAAAACTTGTACAAATATCATTTTAGGTCCTTGGGATTCACAAGTTGTTCAAAATAATCCTTTGAAGTTAAAAATCATAAAATTACAACTTTGGTCCCTTAACTTTGAAAAGTGTCAAATTTAGTCACTGGGTTATTTAAAATGGAAAATTTATCAAATATAACTCTTGTACTATTTATAAATGGCATAATTGGTCCTTGTGATAAACTTTTGGATAAATACAAGTTTGGCCCTTCATCTTTCAGAAAATGACATAAATGGTCCTCGGTTTTGTAAAAATGGAAAAATGTGCAAAAATGGTCCTTGTATTATCTAATATTGTAGGTTTGGCCCTTGGATGAAGTTTGAAAAGTTTGCAGCTTAGACCCCTCAACTTTCAGAATTTACAATATTGGTCCTTGTGCTTATAATAAACCAAACGGGCCCTTTGTATTATTAATAAACCAAATCCAGTCCACCCAGCTACAAAACCCACAGGCCCAACACATAAAGCCCAAAACCACCCCATCCAGTTTATTAATAAAAACCCACACCCCCGTTTTCCCTCTCCCTCTTCCACCTCCATCTCCACCTGTAAATGCCACCTCTTCACCACCACCTCACCCCTTCCAGCTCACTACCTACTCTCACCCACTCTCCACCACCTCTGTTTTCCATAGCCCCCCACAATTAATGCACTTCACACCATTTTTCACCTCAAAACCACTACTACCCCCTGTTTTGCACTAAAACCACCCCAACTTGGCCAAAATCTATCCAAACTTGTTCTTTACACCTTTACAACATGCCAAGAAGTTTTAATTGCATCAGAACTGCTTCTATCCACGTGTTCTCAATTTGGCGCCAAAATGGATTTAAATGGCCAAGATCATTTTGACTGAATGAAAGGCTAGGATTAGTAGTGGGAAAAGATCTTTGATCAAGTGGGATGCTTTCAAGTGATAAATACCAGAAGAAGGAGCAAGGAAGAATCTATCATTTACTCTAGTTTATGATCAATCGTAGTTAATCAAAGTAGTTTGTATCATTAGTGTAATTGTCATTTACTTTTCTCAGATGTTAATTACCTTTGCTAAAGTGTAATAAACAATCTTGGTTACTCAGTTTCAATCTATCTTTTATTTTTCAAGTAATTTCAAATCGTACCACATTTACATTTCAAGTCATTTAATTTCTGTTGATGTTTGTTAATTAGAGGACTCTAATAACACTACTTAGCTCTCAGTAAGCTATTGCAAGCTTTTAGATCATTCTAGTCAACAATAATCATTAAAAAAGGAAAATACAAAAAGAAATCAATAATTAGGATATAAATTAGTGGATTCTGGAGAAGAAGCATTGGAGCAAGGTTTCTCTTGGATGGCCTTGGTTTAGAGCTTTGTGGAAAGCATTTAGGAGTGGTAAATTGTTCTTGGTTCTCAGTTGTGGCTTAAACTCAAAAGTAAGCATATTTCTTGATTTTTGGCATAACCTTTACTTGTTCTTATTTTACTATAATCTTTCTGTTTTCATGCTTAGTTGTTAGTTGTTAGTGATATTATAGAGTTAAGTTGCATGGTTATGTGTTAGATTTCTTAGTTGCTAGTAATTTCATTTTGACAGTCAAAATAGCATAATTGTGTTTCATAGGTTAAAGTTGTTTAGAACTCAGTAATTGTTCTCATTTGATCTTATTACATTTGTATACAGTGTTTGGATTCATTTTCATGTTCTAGCTTATTGTTATACAACACTAATCTAATAAACACCCTTGCTAAGGCCTGTTTGGATCAAGCTGTTTCATTAAGTTACTGCATGCTATTGTTGCTTATACTTGTTGCTGCATGCTTATTTAGGTCAATATAGCTCATATCAGTCATAATATAGAGGTCTCATTAGTTAAAAAGTCAAAATCACCATTCATATACCATAAGCAGTTAACTGTTTGGGATTGACACTCCCAATTCAGCCATACTTGCTTATCTTTGGTTGTAATTAGATAAATTAGTCTTAGTATATCATATAACATCATAATCAGTAGTTAAATTAGATTCAAAGTTCATAATAGTCAAACTAGTTCATTTTCATAAAAAGTCAAATTGTCATTCTCAGATTTTTCCAAAACTTGGGAGATTTGTTTAGAATTTAGGAATAGGATCTAGGACTTGAAACTTGTTCCTAGTGATAGATTACCAGCTCATATTTAAGTTCCCACAAGTCTTATATTTTTAGGATTTTTACCCTGGGCCCCACTCACCCTCAAACTCACTTGCAGGGAAGACATTTCCCCTGCATCAGCAAACTCAGTCCATCACCACCACTTTGGTGGTGATTTGTAACCACCTCAGTGGGCCCCACACTTCCAAATTAGTTTTTTCCAACCCCCCTCCTACCAAGGAGTATTAGTTGACCATTTGTTTGACCTGTGCATCAGTGGACCCTACCTAGAATCAACCCTAAAGTTTGTCCCCATTCTATGTGGTAATTGAGTTTTGGAATAGCTTATTTTGCTTATCAGCTTATCTACTGAGCTTATTTGGAAAATTTTAGCTTAGACAAGTCCAAAACACTTATTAGAATCAGAATAAACCAAGGTGGGTCCCACATAAGCTCATTTGAGCTTATTTGCTTATCCAGTCAACAAAAGTCAACTGTGGTAGCATTAAGCTTCCACAGTGCTTATTATTAGCTTATAAATTAGTTGTTTTCACAAAAGTTGTTTATTTTTAGATATAAAATAGTTTTGTAAAAGAAAAATCCAGAAAAGACAACATAAAAATAAGTGATAGTTTCTATTTAATTTAATTTAATTTTAATTTTCATTTTTAGATTTTTTAAGTAAGTTATGTTTTTTATATTTTTATTAATTTCCTTTTAGGTTAAAGTAATTTTAATAATTTTCTCAGATTTTTATTTTGTCATTTAGTATTTATTATAATTAATAATAGTTTTATTAATAATTAATCAATAATTAAGTTATAAATAGCATAATTAGTTTTTATAAAGCAACACCTAGTTTTTATATTTTTTCTAGCTTTTATATGTTGTAAAACATTTTTAGAAATTTTTCCATAATTTTTACTGTTCATTTACTAGTTTTGATAATTTAAATAGTTTAATTAGTTATTAATTAATAATTAGAATAATAATTAGTAAACTAGTTTAAAAATACATAAAATAAAGTTTTTATAATTTTTTTAGGATTCCTGTGATGGTTAATTAGATTTATAAAAATCTTCTTAATTATCTAAGTCTTTTTAGTATTTATAATAATTTAAATCATATAAATAGTTAATTAATAATTAAATAGTTAATAATTAATAATAATTAGATAAATTGTCTTAATAATATAATTTTATTTTTAAAATAAGTTTTATAATATTTTAGACTTTTACAAAGTTTAATTTTATTTTTCTAAGACTTATTTTACATTTTCTTAATTATTAGTGAGTTATTAGATAATTAATAATAGTTATTAAATAATAATAATTAATTAAATAATTAGTAATTATAAAATAAATATTTTAAGTTTATTTAATTTGCATTTAAGCCCCTAAGGTTTGCAAATTAATACTTTAGTTAAAACCGTTTTTGTTTCGTACGTTTACGTAGAATTAAATTAAACGTACGCGTTTTTAGTTATTAAACGTTTTTAAATATCTAGGTTTTACGTAATTGTTAAAATAGTTTATATAAGTTATTTTGTTTTATAAAACCCTAGTGTAAACACTCACACACACTTTATACCTTTCCTGTTCACATTCACTGATCACAGATTCGTTTTTAATAAAACATCGCACACCTCGTTGGGACATTACGACCCGGGGAAACACTGTATTCCACGGAAGCATTTGCCTTAAGCTGTTTGACTTTTACGGTTGACCATTCACAAGTGGTTGACTAATAATCGTCTGACCGTTTGAGGCGAATCATGGAGCAAAGCTGATTGTTACTGTTGAGCTTGTGAGTTTTTCACATGCTTGTGATACTACTGTTCTTTGTGATTTGAGGTTTGCTTGAGGAAAGCTGCAAAAGCAAGAATCTTGCTGTTTACAGGCTTGTGAGTTTTTTTACAGGCTTGTGGATGCTGTTGAGGTTATGTAACATGTGCTTTATAAGGACGGGGGCTATTTTTTTATCTTAACGGGGGCTATCTGCACTAGGACATGATAAATTTTGTGTGAATCTGCACTTTATAACAAAGGCGATGACGAATGGTTTTTAAAACCGAATGGCATGGCAAAGTGATATTTTTATCACTTTGCAGCCTTCATTATCCGAGCCTTAAGTCCATAACGAAATAGCCCCCGTTCTTGTATAACACAACCCTTGTGGGCAATTGTATTTGTGTGATACTACTGTTCTTTGTGATTTGAGGGTTGCTTTGTTTATAGTGGAGGAAAGCTGCTGCAAAAGCAAGAATCTTGTTGTTTATAGTGTAACATGTGATGCTGGTGGGGGTTTGTACTTGTGATGCAGTTGAGGTTGTGTAACATGTGATGCTGATACAGGCTAGTGATGCTGTTTACAGGCTTGTGTGATATTTTACAAAACTATTACTTTGTAACTAAGGCGATGACGAATGGTTTTTAAAACCGAATGGCATGGCAAAGTGATATTTTTATAACTTTGCAACCTTCATTATCCGAGCCTTACTAAAAATCTGAGCCTATAAGGCGATGACGAATATTTCTTGTGTTTACTTTGTGGTGTTTATGTGAACTGCACTTTAGTTGGATTTGTGTGAATCTGCACTTTTGGTTGGACTTGTGTGAATCTGCTGCACTTTGGTTGGACTTGGACAAAAAAAAAAAAAAAAAGAAAAAAAGAAAAAAAAACTTTGTTTGGACTTATTTTTTGTGTGACTCTGCACATTTGAACAAAAATTAATTAAAAGACTTGTAAAAAAAAGACTTCAAAAAATAATTAAAACACTTGTAAAAAAAAGAAAGACTTAAAAGACTTGAAAAAAAAAAAAAAAAAAAAAAAAAAACCTGCAAAAAGTACCTAGTGCCTAAGGAGGGTTTGCATAATCAACCCATAGACCCCAACTCATCTTGTAATATGCGTAATGTTTCACACAGTCATGTGACGGATCTCATCACTTGTGGGCCAATCAATATGTTGTTATTAAATGGTATTAAAAGTGAAAATAATACATGGTGATGGTAGGTTGCAATGGATATCATCTCCACTCTTTACACAAGAGAGGTCTAATGATCAAAATCCATTACGCTAGCTATTTACTTTTTTTTTTTATTATTATTTTTTTTAGTTCGTTCAAAAATGCATTTTATGAAACTCACTTAACAATAATTTTTTTTATAATGACTTTTATAATAGTTGACTTTTTTTTCTTTTTTTTTTCCAGTTCGTTTAAAAATAAATTTATTAAATTCACTTAAACAATACTTAACTGTCTTTTCTATAATGATTTTTATAATACTCACTTCAAGTATAACTGACAGATTACGAACACAACTTAAATTACATCGCTGCGGAAATTAAAGGCAAGAAAACATCATTGCGGAAATTAAAGGCAATAAAACAATATCGCGATTTGAGTTAAATGAACTCATAAACATTTCTTTAAGTTACCTTTTGTTGAACCTGACTTAGGGGGTGTTTGATAGCTTCTTAGTGGGCCAATTAAGAGGACACTTCCTATTAGGTAAGCACATGAAGTGTTTGATAGAAAAAAGTGGACCACTAACCGATTCTGTTTGCTTCTGAATCATTTTGAGTGGATGGTGGTCCTCAGCCATTCAGCGTCGATATTCGCATCCCATGACCCATAGATCCATGAGTTTCCTTGATTGCATTATTTTATTATTTCAATTTCAATGTTTTTTTTAGCAAATGCCACGCTCACTTAAATTGGTTTCTTTTAAATCTAAAAACATATTTGTGCCAACATTTACCACAATTTAATATTTTTTAATTTTATATCAATATAACAACAAATTTGTTAACATATTCGCTTACTTTTATATAATACTCTCTGCATTTTATAATAAGTGTTCACTTTTACTTTTTTAAGTTTTTATGTTAAACTTTGACTATAAATATTTTTATTTGTATTATATGATACTTAAGAAAAATTATACCAATGAAAATACATTTAAAACGCAATCCATTCTTATATTTTTCATTAAGTATTATATAACAAAAATAAAAATATTTATAGTCAAACTTAAATAAAAAAGACTCAAAAAAGTTAAAGTGGACACTTATTATAATACTTAAAAAAAACTTGAATCAGACAGAAGGTTAAATTGGTAATTTCAGGTAACTCAAATTGCTCCTTCAGAACAAATATCAAACAATCATTTTAACTCAGCATCAGAATCACTCAGCATCTTAAAATCATTCAGCAGCTTTGATTCATTCAGCGCTAAATCGTATTTTTTTTTATCAAACAACCCCTTAGTGGTTGAGTTATATACTGTTGGGCCATTTCAGTGACTTTGAGTGTCTAAAAGACATGTTCATTTAACACAAATTACGACCTTGTTTTTTTGCCTTTAATTTTCGCAATGATGTGACTTACGTTGTCTTCGTGTTTTATGAGTCATAGTTGAAGTGAGTATTAAAAAAGTCATTTTAAAAATGAATATTAAGTATTTTTAAGTGAGTTTAATAAAATTAGGGTAAATTGCAAAAATGGTCCTTCACGTTTCACAAAATTGCAAAAACGGGACCGAGACAAAAAGTAGCGCAAAAAAGCCACCCACGTTCCACATTTTCGCAAAATCGCCACTGAGAGCCCTTTTCCGTTAATTTTCCCGTTAAGTGCCATGTCATCGAGGGCATTATCGTCATTTCATTGCTACTGTTGATTAAAGGACTAAATTTGCAATTTGAGTTTGATATTTTATTTCACTTCACCACCACCACCACTCTCTACCACCGCCGCCACCCTCTACCGCCACCACCACCACCACCCTCTACTACCTTCATCTTCATCTTCCTCATCATCAAACCACATCTATTAATCATAAGGATAACAGGACTATAGGTAAGTCACGAGCAAAATCATACCACAAAACACAAAACAGCTCTGCACAACCACAGTTGGTTATCCTATAAACTCAAGCCAATTTATATATCTTTATAAAACGTTCATTGCACATAATCACTATATGATTCTTACAAGTAAAGCTAAAACAGTTCAATCTTTTAAAACCAACCTTATAGTTCAAATTCATCTTCATACTTCAAAGCCTCAACAGCAGCTTCCTCCTCATCATCGTCAATAGCAAAATAAGGATTATGCGTCTTGGGCCTAAAATTATATCCAGTAAACACATAAAACGCAAGTGTAGCCAATTCAGCCGCCAACACACTCGTCCAAGCATACCTATACGAAGTAATCGTCTCCAAAAAATAAACAGCCACCCTCGTAAAATAGATGTAACATATCACAACAACATAATACTGCCTAAACAAAGTCAGCTTCATCAAATTCACAGCTGCCTTCCCATCAGTCATCGCAGCCTCTCTCAACTTCTTAATCGACCAAATAATCGGAAACAAAACAGCACAACAACAAATTATATCCACCAACAAAAACACTTGTCTCCAAGTATTCGAATCCTCACCAAACGGGCCCGTTTCATCAATCACCACTTGAGCCACATTAGCAACAACTTGCAACGGTATAACAATCATCAAAACCTTCTTTTCCTTATCTTGCAAATACGGCTTCAAAAACGACCAACCAGTCCCGATCAAAACAATCAAACTAAACAACGTAACACCCTTCAAGAAACTAAATATATAAAACAAAACATCCCAACCATGAGGCGTCCCGGTCCTCTTAATATACGACTTATCCTCAGTCTCACACAACAAATTCAACGCCTTTAACATCACCACAACCAACATAAACCAATGTATCCTAAACACAGACATCTTCCTAACATAAATCACATACCCCCACACCCCAAGCACCCCAACATAAACCAAGAAAAACATAAAATAAATCGCGGGTAAACTAGTTTTACCCGCGGATAAATAATCCCTAGCATTACTTTTAACTGGATTCGCCCGTTATGGGTGAATCTGAATTCGTCTAAAGGGAGGGTGGAGGGGGTGGTGGATGTGATTTTAGTGTGGTGGATTTCGGCTGATGTGAGGGTGGTCAGGAGGAGGAGGGTGAGGAGGAGGAGGGTGGTGAGAGGTGGTCGGAGGGTAGTCATTGTGGTGGTCAGTGGGGATGATGTGAAATAGATGATGGGTTGTTCAGGGGATGGACAGCGTGGACTTATGTAGTCAAGGATTAAACAATGTTGGGTGAGATCGAGAAAAAGGATATAGCACAAGACACGTTCCTTGTAAAGGACGTCGTTGTTTGTATCTTTGTCAAATCAAAATTTTACTGTAACTTTTAATAGATATAGTAATTTAATACTTTCTTGGACTAAATAACCTGTGGAACTGTTGTAGTTCATGTTATGGACAAGATCTTTGTTTTCAATTCATGTTGACTTTTTTATTCATTTCATTTTTTTACTTTCTTGGACTAATGAGGCTGAAAATAAACGAACTTGGTCGAATAATATGGTGTTGGCCGGAAATAGTTCGCCAGAATCTGGGTTTGATGATGAGGAAGATGAAGATGAAGGTAGTAGAGGGTGGTGGTGGTGGTGGCGGTAGAGGGTGGCGGCGGTGGTAGAGAGTGGTGGTGGTGGTGAAGTGAAATAAAATATCAAACTCAAATTGCAAATTTAGTCCTTTAATCAACAGTAGCAATGAAATGACGATAATGCCCTCGATGACATGGCACTTAACGGGAAAATTAACGGAAAAGGGCTCTCAGTGGCGATTTTGCGAAAATGTGGAACGTGGGTGGCTTTTTTGCGCTACTTTTTGTCTCGGTCCCGTTTTTGCAATTTTGTGGAACGTGAAGGACCATTTTTGCAATTTACCCATAAAATTAAGAGTTAATTGCAAAAATCGTCCCTAACGTTTGCTGATATTGCAGATTTCGTCCCAAATAGTTTAAAATTGCAAATACCATCCCAAAATCAAACTATTTGGCACATTTTGGTTCCTGGTAAATGACCCCGTCACGTTTTTTATTTTAATGGATTAAACTCGAGGGCAAAATTGTCTTTTAACATATGGTCCCCCACTTTAATACTTCCACCCACTTTCTTTATAAACGATGTTTAACTTTCCCTAAATTAATAATCTAAACCCTAAATTAAAAACTATCTAAATCCCTCACATCCCTTTTTTACGCAAATCTGATCCTCAAAGTTGAAGGTGATATTGAAAGCTAAAAGTATGGTTACTGGGCTACAAGAATGGTATTTCAGAAAGGTTGATTCAACATTCAATCCACACGTAGTTTATGGTAAGAACATGAAATCAAAATGATAATGTGAGAAAATGTGGTTAATGTGCTATTCTAATTAAAGTTTTATGCTTATTATACAGCTGATCATCCTGAAGTGTTCTCAATTAAGGTGTTTCATGGTGGATGTTTCACGCCATCACCTAATAGGAGGTATTTTGGTGGTAAGATCCAGTACGTAGACTTGTTGGATATAGAATCATTTAATGTGGATGTCATTCATTCCATAGTTACAATGTTAAAATATGATCCAAGGGATATCATGTTCTATCATTTTAAGATACCAAATAACTCATTAGACTGGGGACTAAGGGCTTTGGCAGGTGATGATGATGTTAATAACCTTGGCCAACATTGTGGAATGGAATGGTGCTAATCTGTTTAAAGTCAAAGGTCCTTGGGGGGATCAGTGTGTGGTTAATTTGGAGCAAAGGGTTTACTCATGTAGGAAATGGGAAATCTCAGGTCTACCTTGTAAACATGCAATAGCAGCCATTCAAAACATGTGTGAAAATGGGATGACAGTTGGTTTGCCAGAATTATGGGTACATCAGGCTTATAGGCTTGAGACTTGGAAAAAACAGTACTCTTTTAAGGTCAACCCTATCAATGGTAGGCATAGATGGGAGAAACATGTATGGCCAACAACCTTGTTACCACCTAAAATTCAACCACAGATTGGAAGGCCTCAGAAAAAAAGAAAGAAAAGTGTTGTTGAAGTGGAGGAGATGGTGAAAAATGGAAAGTTATCTAAGAAGGGTAAAACTGTGACATGTTGTCTCTACAAGCAACAAGGGCATAACAAAAGAACTTGTAAAAATGTTGGTGCTGCAAAGAATGTTGGTTCAAGTGGTGTTTCTGCAAGAGGTGCTGCAAACAATGCTGGTTCAAGTGGTGCTTCTGCAAGTGGTGCTGCAAACAATGCTGGTTCAAGTGGTGTTGGTCAAAGTTCTCAAGCTCAAACAATGACACCAAAGAGAATGACAAAAAATTCTGCACCAACTAAACCTCTTTAGTGTCTTTTGTGTAATTTGGTTCTTAAAACTTAGTATTTGCTACTTATATGTATTTGGTACTTAATGTCTTTAGTGTTTGGTACTTATAACTTGGTATGCTAAAACTTTAATGGTGTTGTCCACTTTTGTGGCAAATTTTTAGTGTAACAAGTTAATCACTTGTTTCATGTATGGTAAATGCCATTTTAATCACTTAGTCTTTCTGCATGTATGGTTAATAACTTGTTTCATGTCTTGTTAATAACTTGTTTATTTGTTTTGCTGCATAATACACCTCTGGTAACAAATAACACACAAGAATCTTGTTAAACATTTTTGTTAATGATAATTCATTGAACATTACCCATATTACATCCAAAATTATTGACCATAACATACATATTGGTCAATTTTAAGTTCAATTTATCACTAAACATACTACACTTACAGCATACTAGACAGATTACATCAAGTAAATAAGAAAAAACACCCTACTTAAGACCAAACACATCTTCAATCTTCCATTAGCTGCTGTCATTGATCTCAATGATTCGTCAAGCACATTCCTTGATGTTAGTAACCCAGGAATGATCTGGACTGAACGAGCACACATGGGAGGATCAAGCCACTCAAAATACCCACAATCAGTCACCTACAAACAAGTATAAGTAAAATCATTTAAATGAAAATTTCAATAAACTATCAATAAGGATGAAACTATATTAAAGCTTACAATTTGGGAGCAAGAATAAAAGCGACGTCCTAGGTTTCTTTGAGTCCATGAAGTACGAATGACAGGTTGTCTTGGTGGTTGACAATTGCAATTGACCATTTCCAATTAGGGTTTGTGATGAATTAGATAAGAATAAATTAGGGTTTGCTTTGAATTTGAGAGTATTTTATTTGAGTGAGAGAGATGGGTCATGGGTTATAACATAAATAAAGTGGGTAGAAGTATTAAAGGGGGAGACCACATGTTAAAAGATAATTTTGCCCTCGAGTTTAATCCATTAAAATAAAAAACTTGACGGGGTTAGTTACCAGGGACCAAAATTTGCCAAATAGTTTGATTTTGGGATGGTATTTGCAATTTTAAACTATTTGGGACGAAATCTGCAATATCAGCAAACATTAGGGACGATTTTTGCAATTAACTCTAAAATTAATTTTTAAAATAAATTGAATGTAGAATATAAAAATCATAGGTGGATTCTAATTGATTTGATAAATCCTTAGACCTCTTGTATAAAGAGTGAAGATGATATTTTAGCTCTTAGTAACTAGTTTTTTTTGTGGATATGTTTCTTTTAATTTATTTATAATGGGTCATGCATATGTTTCTCGACGTGGTTTTCTCGTTTGTGTGTTTGTGAAGGATATGGGTACAAGGATAACGTTTTTAGGATTCCTTATCAAGAAACCTATTAATTTGTTTTATGGTTTCTCTGTAGATTTTAAGTTTTTTGGTTCTTTTGTAGTTTGTTGTTTATTATCTTGTCCCGGTTTATGTACCCATGAAGTTCACAAGTTTTGTTAAAAGAATTTGCAGCTAATCTTATGCAGTATGTTGATAGAGTAATATACAAATATATTACTAAACATTAAAAAAAAAAAAAAAAAAAAAAAAAAAAAAAAAAAAAAAAAAAAAACTTCGTCTAAGGTATGGAACTTTCATTTTGTTTACTTAGGTTATAAAACATGACATAAGAGGTCACTCAACTTATAAAACATGACATTTGAGATCACTGGACATAAAAAATATTGGTAAACAACGCTGAACTTGTAACAACACGAAATTTATGATACTTAACTTATCCAGAAATATACGTTCAAGTCACTCCAATCAATACTAAAAAATACTTCATATAAGTTCAAAAACTCAAGTGAATAAAATAAAAGTTCAGAACCTTAGGCGAACTTCTTTGAAAAATTTAGTAGCATATTTGTATAATATAACTCTTTATCAGGTACATTTTAATCAACATGAGCTATTTGATAGCAATATAACTGTTTTACGCTACTATCTATGTTATTTTTATTTTGGGCCAGAATGTCACTACATGTGTGCCAGTCTAGAGCTTATACTAAAAAAGAAGTTAAATAATATTAAAAGTAAAAGTAACACATGGTGTTGGTCGGGTACAACGGCTATCATCTTCACATCTCTATTCAAGAGGTCCAATGATCAAATCTTTACGCCTGAAAAATAAAAAGCTATAGCCGTCGTACCCTTCGAACTCTTTTTTTAGATTTTACTTGCAACACTGTTAACTACTCGTATCTTTTTTAAAACGATTTTTTGTATACTCACTTTAACGATACGAAGTATTTACTATCTACTTAGAAATATTTTATTTTACTCACTTCAACTAGCTTTAAATTCAATGACATGTTGTAATGACTGAAAGTCTTAAAGAGGGACCATCGATCAAGACACACTCTTCCATAAGAACACCGACAATGTTGGTCCATGTCATCTCATTTCAAGAACTGCTCTCTATAGGCTCCAAGAAGGGTGGTCTATCGCCTGTACGGATTGTTGAAGATGGTTTCTGGAAGTTGCTGATGTGGCTTGACATGAGAAGTCGAAGAACCAGTGGATAGGTTGATGACTTGATGCTTCAAGTTGGGCGAAGATTACTTGATAATCAAGTTGAACCAAACCGCCAGGCCTAATATTCCCTTAGTAGAATGGTCGAACACGACAAGATTTTCATTGTTTTCATGGTAGGTCTGAGGCTTGATCAATCTCCACCTCCACCTCACCTTGAGCTCCAGCATGCAAAAGTGTCGTGGAATGTCTCTGATCGTGTTGCTAATATTGTTGACGACATGTTAAGGTAGTCAACAGAAGCCGTGAATAGGATGATTAAAAGCCCAAAACCAACATGTTGAGAGGAGAGGGAGTGGGTGCGGGGAAGGAGCGGGGAAGGTGAACCCCCGCACGGGAACACCGCCGCCTCGCGGGGAACCCCGCACGGGGAGGCAAAATGCGAGGGTATTTCACGCATGCGGGGAGGAGGAAAAGAGGAAGACTTTGTGTGTTTGCAGCAGACTTTGTGTGTTTGCAGCAGACTTTGTTGTTGATGGTGGAAAGCCAAGGAAGAAGAAGAAGACTTAATGTAATTATTTTTATAATTTTAATAGAATTTAAAAAAGGAAAAAAAAAAAAAAAAAAAAAAAGTGAGTGAAGGGTGAGTGAAGGTGCCGCCCCCAAAAATGAAGTGAGTGAAGAGTGAGTGAAGGAAAAAGTGGGAGATGATGTGGCGGAATGGGATTGGTTGTGAGTGAGTGAAGGAAAGGGGAGTGAGTGGAGCACTCCCCCCACCCTGATGCAGAAATAGGATGATTAAAAGCCCAACAAGTTCTAGATATGCTTATATATTGTTCTTTTGCTGAACCAGTACACTTGACTGTATGGATTTAATATGTTGCAGTACTAATCGTTTTATATTATGATTCCACCATATATGTTGCGTAACTGTGTTTGTTAAATTTTATCTTTGTACTCGTTTATGTACCCGTGAAATTCACGAGTTTTGTTATAAGGAATTTGCAGCTAATCTTATGCAGTATAGATAGTAACTGTTTAGCAGGTACTTTTTAATCGACATGAGCTGTTTGTCGCGGGTTTATATTTATGTTTGAGATTGGATACTAGCTGGTGAAGAAACTATTTTTTGTACCATGTCATCTCTTTGTCATCTTTATAAAAGCAATCCCATTGTTACTCTAAAGGCGGCTAAATAATATTAAATGTAAAAGTAACACATGTTGTTGGTTGGGTTGAATAGCTATCATCTTCACATCTTTATACAAGAGGTCCAATGGTCAAGTCTTTGCAGTTTGCACCTAAAAAAAATCAATCTATAGCCATTCTTCCATTCCAACAATTTTTTAGATTTTACTTTCAATACTACTAGTTATAATGCCCGCGCTTTTTTAATTTTTTTTTGAATCATATATTTTTATTTATTAAAAAACAAATAATTTAATCTTTGTTTTGTTTGATTTATGATATTTAATTATAGTTTTTTATTATTAAAGATAATTATTTAAAAAATTTATCCTATTATTAATTGTATCTTATATATATTTTTTGTATTTATCTTCTACTTGTATTAATTGTATCTTATTTATATTTTTTGTATATATCTTCTACTTGTGTTATGGATAAATATAAAATTTTACCTAATAAGAAAATAATTTTTTTTAAATACAATTATTACTAAATAAGGTATGAATTGATTTTTTTGAAATGAAAAATTTCCAATTGGGGTTTTGTTTTTTATTATATAAAAGATTAAGTATTAGGGTTATGTTTGGCACATAAGATTGTTGAGAGATTGTGCTTATTTTTTCAAAAAATAAGCTATTTAAATAATAATATTTGTTTGACAGGCATAACTTATAAGAGATTTTAAAAAAAATAATCTTTCATAATCTCTTAAAACCAAAGGTTACTTCATATAGCTTATAAAAATAATCTCTTTTTATAATCTCCAGCACCAGCACCATCTCCAGCACCAGTTACTTTCGCTAAACATATCCTGGGTATGTTTGGCAAAAGTTACTGTTGCTGGAACTGGTGTTGGTGCTGAAGATGGTGCTGGTGCTGGAGATTATAAAAAGAGATTATTTTTATAAGCTACATGAAGTAACCTTTGGTTTTAAGAGATTATGGAAGATTATTTTTTTTTATAATCTCTTATAAGCTATATCTGCCAAACAAAGATTATTTTTTAAGTAGCTTATTTTTTGAAAAAATAAGCACAATCTCTCAACAATCTTGTGTGCCAAACATATCCCCTAACTATCATTTTAAAAACGAATATTTTTACACACTTCAACTATAGAGTATTTACTACTATCTACTTAAAAATAAGTTTTACTCACTTCAACTATAATAGTGTATTTAATATCTACTTGAAAATACTCCCTCCGTCCTAATTTATTTGTTTACTTTTGACTTTTAAAGTTTTTTTCTTTTAAAACTTTGACAGTAACTATTTTCTTTTGTGTAATATAACACCTGATGCAAATTATATGAATAGATTGTATTTTAAATGTATTTTCATCGGGTATAATTTTTATCAAATATTATATAACATAAAACAAAAAAAATTTAAGGTTAAAGTTGGCAAAGAGAGACTTAAAAAGTCAAAAGTGAACAAATAAATTGAGACGGAGGGAGTAATTTTTTATACTCATTTCAACTATGCTGACAACAAGTTAGATAGGACTAAGAAGAGGAACGCAACTGCTTAAACTTACATAGTTGTAGTTTCAATATATCTTGTCAATATGTCTAGTTGATATAACGTGTTTTGTAAAACACTAGCAAGAAGATTACCTTATATGCACCATAAGATCGCCCGCTTATGTTAATTAAAGATGATTCGATTATCAAGTTGAACCAAACCGGGCAATTTATTCCCTTTGTCGGGTACATTTTAACGACACATGATTGTTTGTTGTCGGCCTAAACTTTAGCTAGAGATTGCTTACTCGCTACTCGCTAGTGCAAGAACTAGTTTTTGTACTAGGTCATCTTTGTTATTTTTACTCGGCCAGTATTTTCACTTCATGTATGCCTACTTGATAAACCAAACTCAAGGTATAACTTGCTCCTACTGAGTTTATTCAATCTACTGAGTTTATTCAATACACTGCTTGAAAAGGGATCATATACATACACCAGGTCACCATCTTCTAAATAAACTTTAATGGTGAACATTACATATTTGCATACACTGAAAACAGAAAAAATTAACCCACTGGGTATACGTTCTTGGTTAAAATTACTACTATTATTTTGGTGCAGATCAATGGCATCGCCGTATGCATAGTCCTACTCCCTTGACAATAACCAGTCAATTCTCTTATAGTTTTATACCTAGATCATAAAATGTATATAAATTTCTAAGACTTTTGTGACTGGGTAAAATTTGGACTGAATAACATACTAAAACATTAATTAAAATCAAGTCTAAGGAACTGGAAAATCCCAACAAGCACAAAAAGATGAGATGAACAAAACTGTCTCGATGACAGAATTTTTTGTATCCACCAACTAGTAAATGTAATAACTAGAGAAACAACATTTTGCAGCCAAAAAGTGAGAATTCTATAAACCTCACTTAAGATTACCAGAGGTACTTCCCTAAAGAGAAACAACATTTAGCTTAGTTGCTATCCATCAAAACTTCACTGCTACTGATTAGTAAAGAACCTGTGATCCAAAACCTGGTGTAAGTAGTTGTTTAGGACATATTATTCTATATAAAATTTGTATAAAACAGACAACAGAATTAGCACCTCCAAAACCAGGCTGGTCCACCTCACAGGTGGCATTACCATCATCCTGTTTCTCCACCCAATTTCTTAACAAGCACAGTTGCTATTTCTTGTATATTGGCATCATTGTGAGTCTGTAGCTTCTTAATTTGCTCGAACCATTTAGCTTCAATCATTTGTACATAAGGATTCACATCTGATTCAGCTGAATCCTTTTGGTGTCCACCAACCATTAGTATGTTTTCAAGCCCCTCTAGACAAAGAGTCACGATTTCGGGTTCTTGACAGGTGAGCAAGTGACACAGTGGTTTAACACATCCGCAACTAACAAGATGCCTATAATGATTGTATAGAGAAAACACATCAATATTCATAAATAGTATACTCAAGGGAACAAGGGAAGCAACCCATCTTACTTGATTTGGGTAACGCTTCCATAATAAATAGCATTCGAGATTGCCCATGCAGCCTCTTCCAGAGTGTCCAACTCTGGATTTTGAAGCAACTCCGAATTTTGAAGCAACTCAACAAGGGGCTCAATGATTTGTGCATCAATCACTTTCTGTAGAATAATCACCAAATGATATTACCAGTCAGTAATGTACATTGATGCTTACACAGTTAGATCTAGTCAGTTAAGATGGAAATAAATTATCGAACCTGAATAAGCTCCTCCTTGTTGCTAGCAATAATGATTGCAATAGTCCGACAAGCGCCCTTCCTAATGTTCTCTTCGTGGTTATTTGACAACAGTTCCCGAAGACAGGGAAGCACTTGTTGATTGACGATATGCTAAAACAGATATAAACACAAATGAAATTTGGTCGAGAATATATGGTGTTTGCGTTTTTGAGTGCGTCAAATTAATATACAAGGTAGACGTGAGTGGAATTCGTAAATTAACCTTTAGGAAAAGATTAACTTGCGAAAACTCGTGAATAATATATATATGAGATACGGGGTAAGTGATTACCCGGGTCGTGTCCCAACGAGGTGTGAATTGACAATAACGTGTGAGATTCGAGATTAAAATGCTTGTAAGGAATGGTTTTGATTATTTGGAATTGTAAAACTACGAGAAATTATAAATAACGTACGAAAAATTAAACAAACGTAACTAAAACATAAACACAAACAAGGTAATGAAAATTAGAACTTAAAATCTACTTAAAATCCTACGGGAGTGAAAATTAGGAAACTAGGGAACCTTAAAACGTAATTTAATTTAAAAACGCAAAAGTTAATTTAATAAAAACGCGAGCGCGCAAATTAAAATGCGAATTTAATGCTACACTAGTCCTACGGGTATGAAAATCATTTTTCTAAGATTCTAAAGACAAAAGAAATTTTTGAGAAAAATAAAAACATTTTTTTGGTTTTTATATTTTTTTTATAATGAATTAACAAGTAAATAAACTAAATTACATGATTAAAATTACTAAAGTTAATTGGAAAAATCTAAAATATTTTTATAAAATCTATTTTACTAAAATAGAGCTAGGAAAATTATGGGGGAGGCAAAATCAGTTTTTAAAAAAAGCAGTTAAATAAGCAAGTGATAAGCTGATAAGGTTAAAGTGAGCAACCAAAACTAAACTACTATAAAATGATAAATAAAACAAAGACCTACAAGAAACTAAGCCTAGCTCAGATGGTATTTGGGGCGTGTGTTGGGTGTTCGTGGACAGTGAGACCCAGGTTCGAACCTAGTCTCACCACTTTTTCATAAGACATTTTATTTTCTTTTTGCAATTTGTTTTAACAACACAACCAATCAACTCTTTCAAAACCATCTTTCATGAAAACTACAAATAAGCAGGAAACAAGAGCTGATGGCTTATCAAGTGGTCAAATTATATGAATAAACAAACATCCTTAACTGCCTATGCTTATGGGCTCAAAGCAAACTCAAATAAACCACGGACCGAATAACATAAGCTAATGGCACTACGACTAATCTAGACTATCATACCTAATGCGATTAAGCACAAGAAAACTCAAAAGAAGCAAATTACATGGGCGGGTGAAACAATAAGCTACACTATAAAACCAACCAAACAGCCCTATGGGGTGACTTCAAACCAGTACATAAGCTTCGATTTTTAAAAACTAGGGGATGCACACGGTTAAAAATCAGGGACCAGCTTCCAGTAAACAAGCTCGCAAAGTTTTCAATACCTAATGGGTTTTAACTAGCTGTCTACAACCTCTGAACTGGGGGCTGATTTGCAGGCCTAATGCAACAGGCTGCTGATGGGGTTTGGTTCGACACCTGGACCGTGCAGCAGTGGGTGAATTGCAGCCCTCGAGTAAGTCATGAACTAAGCAACAAACAGGAAAACAAGCTCAATCAAATCAAGTTAGACCAATGAACTATTTGCAAAATCAAACTCAAATACTAAAATTAACTTAACCTAGGCTAACTTTTAGTTCAAAAGAAGATTGTTGGAGGGTATTTTATCACTATCCTAATGGTTACTAAAGTGGAGCAAAATAATCAACCAGTTATCCAAAGCTAAAGCCTATCCTATCTGCTTGAGGAAAAGAAATTTTGAAGAGGTAAACTTTAGCAAGTTGACTGAAATCCTACACTCTAAATGGGACTAAGGAAATTAACTCTTAAACTACTGATATATCCTACTTAAAACTGATGCAACTTGATTATAAAAATAAAAGTGACCAAATCACATTAAAACTAGTTGGTTCCAAACACCCCTGATGTTCCTGGGTATACGATTTTAACTCTACTCAAGCTGTTAAAAAGCAAGAACCAGTGATCACAATAGCTAAACCTATACTGAATTAGAACTTAACAAGCAAGAAACAAGAGTGAATAAGCAATCTAAAGATTAGTTTGAAAAAACTAAAGTACATTGATATAAAATAACGCTTACAGAAAACTTTAGAATAAAAAATGAAAATCTAAAAACTGGATTCTACTACTACTACTTTCTACCAATTCCCATTACCTACTACCTAACTGAAAACTAAAAAAAAAACTCTTTTTCAAGATATGGCTACAAACAATATTTATACTAACTATAAAAAAAGAGTCTTCTCCTTTTTCTTTTCTTCCTCTCTGTGGACCATTGGATGAGTATCATTAATCCTGGCCGTTTGATCGATATGGATTGCTGAGGTGGAGTGGGTATCATGTGAAGGAGTGGAATCTCGTGACTCTTTCTTGGGGAAGGTGTGAGTGGAGGGTTTGGACTGGAGGGTGTTTGGCGGTTAACTGGAAAAGGGAGGGGGAGGGTTGTTTTCTGGATAAAGCGAGGAGGGGGGGGGGGGGATAGAAAGGGGATGCGTTTGACTGGGAAAAGGGGTAGGGATGGATACGTTTTATTATTATTCTTTTTTTTAGGTTTGGGCTTTGGATTAATTTTGGGCTTGGGGAGGATTTTGGGTGGACTGGGTTGTAAGATTAGGTGGTGTAAAAAAAATGTGGTGGGCTAGGTTTAGTAGTTGGTCCGTTTGGTAATAGTAAGTAAGAAGCACAAGGACCAAAGTTGTAGTTTGTTGAAAATCAAAGGGCCAAATCTGCCCATTCTCCAAAGTTATCACAAGGGTGATTTTTTTCACATTTCAATTACCAAGGACCAATAAGGTGTGTTTCCCAAAAATTGAAATTCTCGGGGACTAGATTCGCCAAATTGTGAAACTTGAAGGACCAAAGATGTAAACTTGTATATTTTGAAAGATTTTCACCCAAAGATCATTATTTGGTAAACTTTGATTTTTTAAAGACTTGGTTTGACTTTTCTTTCAAAATAAACGCTCAGGGACTAGTTTTGTAAAACTTTGAAAGTCGGGGGACTGAAACTGCCAATTATGTAACTTTTGTTCGTTTTTCGTTTGTTTTCACTCGTTTTTCATCAGAAACATATAAAATATGATCTTTGGGATTTTGTTCGCATTTTGGTGCATTTTTTAGTGTTTTCACGCGTTTTGGCAGTAAAAATACGGTAAAAATGATGAGTATTTACACACTCATCAATATACTACACTACTGCTTGTAATAAAGAAGAAGAATGCTGATGTGGCAAGATCATTGGTCCAATCAAGTAGATTCTTTCCTATTCTTAACTGTTTGATGCCACATCATTGTGTGAAATCTTTTTTGAAAATTTACTAAACAAGAAGAATGTTGATGTAGCAAGATCATTGGTCCAATCAAGTAGATTCTTTCCTTTTCATAACTGTTTGATGCCACATCATTGTGTGAAATCTTTTTTGAAAATTTGAAAATTTTTTGTGATCATAGCGTTACTCAATAAACAAACTTCTGAATAATAAACCTCACATAAAGAGCACAATCGTAAAATGAGATTTCGTCAACAATACAATGTTTTAAATCAATAAAATGAAAAACAAAGCTCAAGTTGAAAAACCTAGAGCATAGATGCAACAAGTCCCATTTTGCTAAAAATTTAGCAGTTGCCTTTTTTTAACACTACACACTATTGATTGTAATGATCTAGTCGAAAAGATTCCCTCTTTTTCATTTTTTAGATACATTTGGCTATCTGATTGATAATCAGAAATCAGAACAACTCTATATATATATATTACTGACACACCAAGAAGATCAGATCCAATTGACAGCATGTTAGAAAAATTGACTTCTATGGGCTAAATTGTAAAAGATTTGGACACATTTAGCCCCCTCCTTTTTTGAAATGGGCAAGCATGGCCTTTCAAAAGTTAAATGTGAATTAACATGCACATGTTTTCTCTCCATGGGAGAACATGGCAATTATTTTTAGAAAAAAATTATAAACATAATATATTTAGTTATTTAAATATAAATGAGGTGTTAAGTTTCGGGAAATTTTTGGTCATTTTGGGCCTTTTTTAAAGTGATTCGCATAATACGAGCCTGTTTGGCCCGTGCCCGTTTAAGCCTGAGCGCGTGGCCGAGCCCACCCGACCCGCCCGTTCTGCCACCTCTATCTCCAACTGAATCTGACGTGTGTGGAAATGATGAGGCATCTAAGTGTGTGCAATCACTGGCTGGCTGAATTGTGCAAAGAAAAAAATTAACCTAAACCCAAACCATATATAACTCCTGCAAAAAGCTGTGTAAATGAAGAGAATCCCAAAAGAGCACTACAACAACAACAACAACAACAACAACAAACCCAATCCCGCCGTAGCAGGGTATGGGGGAGGTAGAATGTAGACAGATCCTACCCCTACCCCAGGATAAACCCAGGAATAGAGGCAAAAAGACAATAAACAACAAGCAAAAGCAGGCAAACAAAAGCAAGAAACAGAAGCAAAAACGCTATACAATTCATAAATTAACAAATATGAGTAAGTGGAGTCTAAGATTGTACCTGAGTTAGCGTATCATTTATAGAAGCAATTTTGCCAACAGTATATAAAGCAGGGATGAGCACCGATTGAGAACTATTACTGACACACCAAGAAGATCAGATCCAATTGACAGCATGTTAGAAACTATACAGGGTTGTTGTTATACTTAAAAAACAATATAGATTACCATACTTACTTCAGTAATTGAACCAGATCGGTGCATACAGATGCGTCAATAACAGCTTGAATATGATCAGTAGTACCATCTAAAATATATGAAAGCGCCTCACAAGCATCCATCACAACTTCTTCGTCATTTGAAGGAATAAGTTGCTGAAAAACTAAAAGCGCACTTTTTGTCTGTCAAAAGCATATGATAATTATCGTTAATAGTTACAAATATTTGTGGGCACATCTATGAAGTATAATATGTAACTGGCTCTTGAAATGATACAACAATTTAAGAAGCAGTTATAATAAACCACCAACCTGATCAAGAGAAATGTGTAGTTTGCCACTGCATAAATTTGACAGTGTCCACGCAACATTTCGTAACATCGATGGCTTCGCAGGCTGCTTTACGTGGGGCAGCAAAGCAGTCAATGCACCTTCTCGAAGTACAGTGTCACGATATTTATAGTCATCAACAGCGACATTCCCTAGCGCGCACACAGCCTACACATACCGAAAGATATGCGACATTAAACTCCTCACAGATACCAAAACAGAAACAAGAGTACATGGAATAAAACAAAAGAAAACATCCTATATACAAATATACATGCTCCTTGAGATCATTGACTACATTTTCGGTAGAGTTAAGTAGTTCTACGAATTTCTCCACAGCACCATGACGAATCACCAACTTTTTGTGTGCTGATGTCCCACAAGCAATATTAGTCAACACCTTAGCAGCCTCAATCTACAACAGAAATATTTATTAGCAATTTAGCATACAGCGTATGAAACTATTGTGTTTATTTATCTTATATTGTTTTTTTCACCTGTAGTTCCGTAAAATCTTTTCTATCAAGGAAGCTCACAAATTGGGTAACAAGAGCAGATGGAATACATATTTGCCTGGGAATGGTACGTTCTGGTTAAAAAAAAAAAAAAAAAAAAAAAAAAAAAAAAGTGATGGAATTAGCTATAAAACAAAGAAATATGTAGTAACAAGAGCAGATGGAATACCCATGGCATTACCTATTGATAATCGTTCTGATAATTGTTCACGGAAATATGTAGTAGCCTCAAGCTGTTCATTGTCATCTGAAGAAGAAACTCCTTTAACAATGTCACCGGTGGTTTTGAACTGCAATCAGCACAATCTTAGTAAAAGTTAGAACTTACATCAATAGTTCATGAAGTTTGTTGTAAACCTAGAAAGTAAACCACAATGTTTCTTCACAAGGCACAAGTCAACTAAGGTAATACAGTAATATGACAGATCCCCAAAATTCACCATTTAAAACATCATTTTCCAAATGAATCACTCAAAAATTATATCAAAATGCTCATCCATAACTTCAAGAGATAACCTAGGTAATCGTATACAGATACAGGTGAAACCAGTTCATGTCGCCATGGTTAACTTGTGAACGAAATCTAGATTACAATGAGTCGGTTTTCCAAATTTTCACTTTGCCCCACCTCATCTATCTATCCTTCCTTCACCTATTATTTGTTTGTCTCATACAAAGGCTATCAACTATTAGCAAAAAATAAAAAATAAATAAAAATAATAATAATAAAAAAAAAAGGTTATGATTGTCCAAAAAATTATTTTGAATATATATATATATATATATATATATATATATATATATATATATATATATATAGATATATATATATACCGAAATTAGGATTACTACTATAATCTTCTTATAGGGTCGGGTTACGTGTTACTTTTCTATAATCAAAACCCAAAATCAACCTGATTCGATAACACCCGAATCCTGATAACCCGACCCTATAACACCCCTAGCTATCAATGTCATCCGAGTAAATTCGGATCTACCAATTCTTCATACTCAAAAGTCAAAACAGCATAGTGTGTTCTGATAACCCAATAAGCTTACCCAAACACCCCCCAAAACATGAGATACACATTGACTTCTGAAAAATCAGATCATTCCACTCCAAACGTACATGATCGCTTTGTTGTTCAATATTAGATCCTAATACTTCATGGCAATCGAGACATCTCTAGTTTCCAAATAGGCATAGAGAAGCTCTGCATACTTACAATATTCCAAACATCACTCGAAACAAATGTTCAATCTTAAATCCCTAATCCCTAAAACCAAAATATACAGAAAACAATAGCAGCTTAGAACATGATGAATCAAAGTAGCAAACTACTAGGTTCAGCCAACAAAGCCGTTAACAGAACAAGCCATGTCTTCTTAGATAACTATACGTTCTTCCTGATAAGCCCAAATGATCAGTCAGTTATCCCTTGCGATTACAATAGTTCATGCTAAGAAGCATGAATTGCTATACATTATAGTATATGACCATGGCTATCTAAATTAAACATTGACTGCTTCGTTATGGATTGTTCTCTAAGTTGTTAAACCTTGTAGCAAGTCTAATCTCTTATTGCTATTGTGCTAATTTCAAACAGAAAATCAACATGCATCGGTTCCAGGGTTCAATCTAACGATAACTTCAAACCAAGGGAGTGCTTGTATTAGCTTAGTTTTCCCGCTTATGGACAGCTTATAACCTTTTCGAAATTTAAATAAGCTAATCAAAACACATCCTAGATAGTGCTATCATTACCAAATCCGCACAATCATTGCACATACATTACCTAACTGCAACCAGTAACACTTGCATCAAGTACTCATAAGTCATTACTAGTACATAGAAGCATGATGAAGAAAATATACAGCATACATTTTCAACCAATGTTTTGAAACCAAACCGAACCAATCGTAAACCAGTCAACCATTTTCTTCCCAATCTTTTGGATTTTGATCAATTTATAAACTTATGTTTGTGTTTTGAATTGGTAAGATTTGGAATGTTGATTTCGGATGTCTGGACATGCTTATATGATGTTTTTCCATAGGCTAAAGTTTCTAGTTGGTTGTTGCGGACTATTCCTTGTAATGTTGTCAAAACTTCTCAGCCGCTCCGACAGGTTGGGCCTTAAAACTGAACCGGTCGGCCAAATGGTAATAGCTACCATAACAAATCCTCAAGCTATAAGTAATTATTTACATTCGTCACAATGTAATTCCTAAAAACCACTAAACCATAACCCTAACATATATGTAACAAAATTTCATGATGAGTCAATACAAAAACTATATAAATATACAACAAATACATGCAATTAAATTATATATAACAATCAATCGACCTTCTTCGGCTTATGTTCTTCTCTTTTATTCTCCATTATATTATTCTCTCTTATGCGCCGACCTCCGTTCACGTTTTTGATGTTAGGGTTTTAATTTTGTCTCAGTGGTCGATATTCATAATATATCGATATGTATAATATATTGTTGGCATATATATACGTTTATAATTTTACTTCTCTATTCAAGAGGTCGAATAATAACCGTTGAAACAGATCTTCATTTCTTTTGAAAAGTTTTTTTTTTTTTTTTTTTTTTTTTTTTTTAAAAACTCAGGTCAACTATATTTAAATACTTTTTAAATTAGTTTTTTTTTAATCCACATTTCAACTATGAACGGTAACATTTTGTATAACAATGGCTTTAAAGTTGGACAATGGCCGGTGCGGATTGTTGAAGGTAGCTGATTTAGCATAGGCCCTGTGCAAAAAATTTAATGATGTCTAAACGTGACGATAAAAATTTATTGTAACCATTTTGCTTTAAATTTTAATGATTTCTTCATCACTCTCGACCACTTTAAGATGAGTTTGACAAATATTTTGAGCATAATTTTATATATCATTAACATTTTGAAGTTGAAAGTAAATTTTGAGGCTAAAATAAATAAAGGGATATATAATTTGAGGCTCTTAATATTTAGAGGCCCTGTGCGGTAGCACATCTCGCACACTCTCGAATACGGCTCTGGTTTCTAGAAGTTGCTGGAGTGGCTTGACATGAGAGGTTGAAGAACTAGTGTATAGGTTGATGACTTGATGCTTCAAGTTGGGCGAAGATTACTTGATAATCAAGTTGAACCAAACCGCCAGGCCTAACATTCCCTTAGTAGAATGGTCGAACAGGACAAGATTTTCATTGTTTTCATGGTAGGTCTAAGGCTTGATCAATCTCCACGACTCCACCTCCAACTCGACCTCCAGCATCTAAAAGTGTCGTGGAATATGTTTCTGATCGTGTTGCTAATAGTGTTGGCGACGTGTTAAGACAGTCAACAGAAGCCGTGAATAAGCTGATTAAAAGCCCAAAACCAACTTGTTGATGAAAACTAGTTTCATGTTGATGATGTTCTAAATATGCTTGTTTATTGTTCTCTTGCTAAACTAGTACCCTTGACTTTATGGATTTAACATATTGTAGTACTAATCGTTTTTACGATTCCACCATGATGTGTATTACTCCGTATCTTGTACTAGTTTATACACCCGTGAAATTCACGAGTTTTATTATAAGGAATTTGCAGCTAATCTTATGAAGTATGTTTATCGGGTACTTTTAAATCGACATGAGCTGTTTGTCGCGGGCTTATACTTATGTCAGCGATTGCATACTAGCTAGACAGCTAGTGCGGAAACTGTTTTTTTGTACCATGTCATCTTGTTTATCTTTATTTCTGGCCAGTATTTTCACTTTATGTATGCTGCTAGTCTAGTGCTTATATATAATGATGGCATATATGTGGAGAATTATGGATGTCATTGTACTGGTTCCATTATATATATATTCTAAAACCCAGGCACTCTCCCACAAACCGACACGTGGCAAACCACTGTAGCAGCTACAGTGCTACAGTGATTTGCTACAGCAACTTTTTTTTTGCGCTGCTACAGTACTCGGTAATTTTTTTTTTTTTTTTTTTTTTTTCTTCTTAAGAAAATTTGTTTTTTTTTTTTTACGTTGCTACAGTACTCGGTATATTTTTTTTTTCTTAAGAAAATTTGTTTTTAAAAAAAATAAATAAATAAAAAAATACAAAAAATAATACATTTTTTTTTCGTCGCTACAGTGCTCGGTCGGTACAGATTTTTTTTTTAACATAAATTTCTTTAAGAAAATTTGTTTTTAAAAAAAAAATACAAAAAATAAAAATAAAAAAATACAAAAAATAATACACTTACAAAAAATTCTTATACAAATTTGTTTATTTAAAAAAAAATAAAAAATAAAAAAAAATAAAAAAATAAACAAAAAAACATACCGAGAAAACAAACAACCAAAAAAATTTTCAGCTGCAACGCCAAAAAAAAAAAAAAAAACCCGGAAATATAAACAAATTATGCTTCCAAGTAAATATATGCATACTTCATATAACAAAATTATTAATTATACCGTACAACCAACAAAATACAAAACACACCCGCCGCAACGCGCGGGTAACCCCGCTAGTTATATATATACTAAAAGGCAGTACCACGTACTGCTACAGTTATGTTAATAGTAAATATGTGAGTCCGGTTACTGTAGAAATGCTACTGTAGCAACAGCGTTTTCTTTTTTTTTTTTTTTTTTTTTTTTTTTTTTTAATTATAACAAAAATACCATATTGTTACAAAATTTACAGAACAATATTCACAAGAAAATTTACAAAATAAAATTTAAACTAACCAAAAGATTTACAACACAAAATTTAATAAAAATAACCATAAACATCTAGCATTTTCTGACGAGACGAAAGGGGAGAAGGTGCGTGGTTGGGGTTATACCGAGAAGAAACAAGGGGTGAGGGGTTGTGGTGGAGGTGGTGTGGTGACAGCGGGGTGGTGGTGGCGTGTGACGGTGATAATTATTAATGGTCCGGCGAGGGTGAAGAGAGGGAGAGGGGAGAGAATTATTAATGGGGTGTGTGTAAAATGAATAAAAATGAATTTTGGGTCATTTATATTTTTAGGGGGACTAAAGTTGGACAAACGAAAGTGTAGGGTTAAAAATAAAAGTATAAGAGAGGGACTAAAAGGGTTTATTAGCTATTCTTTCTGTAAAAACGGTTCGGGGCTCATTCTACATACAAAATGGTCTCGAAAAATTACGAAACTTGTGCTATTGTTCACGAAATAATTTTTCCAATAAAATCAAGTATAAACTTGCAAAATTTTCTCGAAGTCAATTTATTTGGCTAATACGATTCGTTTCGAGTTTCTAGGTTGTGCCGGTTCTATCAAAGGATAAAGTTCTTATTTCTCAACACATTTCACGTTTCTCAAGCCCAATTTAAAAGCAAGAAAGATTTTAAGTTCTCAGGTAACAAAAAATAAATATTTTGGTTAATAAATAGGTTTTGGAAAATAACCAACTCGGCTAGCTCAATTAACCACCAAGGGTGACCTTGGGGAGGTTGTTAACACATGTGAGAGGTCTTAGGTTCGAGTCTCTCCACGGGGGTTTTCATTCAAGGTGGAATATGTGGGGTTCTGCCCCATATATGCGTCGATTCGAGGTTGGCAGGGACTACCTGCTTCTGGGTATGTACTATGAAATCGAATTCCAACATAATAAAACCAGGCAACAACTAAAATTTATTCGAATTCCAACATGTATAACACATTCTACCAAAAAAAAATGTATACATTAAGTAACGAAAAACAAATAACGACGGCAAACACTCATGTAACAAAATTAATATCGATCAAGACATTCCCGCGGCAACGCGGGTTTACATGCTTGTTGTTAATAAGAGGTAGTTAAATAATATTAAATGTATAAGTAACACATGGTTATGGTTGGGGCTAGTGGCTATCAACTTGACCTCTCTATGCAAGAGGTCCAGTGATCAAGTCTTTGCGCTTGAAAAATGCTATATCCATTAGACCAACTCTAACATTTTTTAGATTTTACTTTCAATACGAAGTTTTTATACTCACTTCAACTATAAAAGAATATTTAATGCTACTTGAAAATACTTCCTCTGTCCCAAGTGTCCATTTTCATTATGCACAAAGGAGATTCCACTAATTAAACTATTCAGTATTCACCAATCAAATATTATTTTTACTCACTAAAGTTTCATTTTATTGGTTGAAAGATATAAGTGAACACTTAATTTAGGACATCCAAAAATTCTATTGTGGACACTTAGTATGGAACGGAGGGAGTAACATTTCATACTCATTTTTATTGGTTGAAAGGTATAAGTGGACACTTAATTTAGGACATCCAAAAATTCCATTGTGGACACTTAGTATGGAACGGAGGGAATAACATTTTATACTCATTTCAACTTGCTGACAACAAGGCAGGTAGGGCGGACAACAAGGCAGGTAGGGCTAAGAAGAGGAATACTAAGGGTATTTTTGTTTTACTAGACGAGTACCCGTGCATAGCAACGGGATATTATAGCGACAAATAGTTTATTGATAAAAAAAAATTTATAGGTTATAAATGAAAAATAATAAAAGTTTGAAGATTTGGGAATTAAACATAATGTTTTGAAACCCGGTTCGACCCGGGTGGCTCAACCGGTTGAACCGTTTCGGTCAAAAAAATTGGTCGATTTAAACCGGGTGAACTTGCTAGGTTGGGTCGAAAACGGGTCAAATTAAACCGGTTCAACCCTTCGGGTTTGAAGCGTCCCGGGTCAACCCGGTTTGTGATTTGTATTAATTGTTTTAATTTGTTATATTTAATTTGGTAGATATGTTTTGAAACCCGGTTCGACCCGGGTGGTTCAACCGGTTGAACCGTTCCGGTTGAAAAATTGGTTGATTTAAACCGGGTCAATTTGCTAGGTTGGGTCGAAAATGGATCAAATTAAACCAATCCAACCCGTCGGGTTTGAAGCGTCCCGGGTCAACCCTGTTTGTGATTTGTATTAATTGTTTTAATTGGTTGTATTAAATTTACTAGATATGTTTTGAAACCCGGTTCGACCTGGGTGGTTCAACCGGTTAAACCGTTCCGATCAAAAATTTGGTCGATTTAAACCGGGTCAACTTGCTAGGTTGGGTCGAAAACGGGTCAAATTAAACCGGTTCAACCCGTTGGGTTTGAAGCGTCCCGGGTCAACCCGGTTTTTTTGCGGGGGTGGTGGGTGGGGGTGGGGGTGGTGACATGTGTCATATGATGTGTCATATGATGTGGCATAGGGGTGACACATGTCCCCCTCACAATCCTTCCTACACTTTTTATTATAAGGCCCTTTTTATTTTAACCCATACCTATATATATATATATATATATATATATATATATATATATATATATATATATATATATATATATATATATATATATATATACCGAAATTAGGATTACTACTATACTCTTCTTATAGGGTCGGGTTACGTGTTACTTTTCTATAATCAAAACCCAAAATCAACCTGATTCGATAACACCCGAATCCTGATAACCCGACCCTATAACACCCCTAGCTATCAATGTCATCCGAGTAAATTCGGATCTACCAATTCTTCATACTCAAAAGTCAAAACAGCATAGTGTGTTCTGATAACCCAATAAGCTTACCCAAACACCCCCCAAAACATGCGATACACATTGACTTCTGAAAAATCAGATCATTCCACTCCAAACGTACATGATCGCTTTGTTGTTCAATATTAGATCCTAATACTTCATGGCAATCGAGACATCTCTAGTTTCCAAATAGGCATAGAGAAGCTCTGCATACTTACAATATTCCAAACATCACTTGAAACAAATGTTCAATCTTAAATCCCTAATCCCTAAAACCAAAATATACAGAAAACAATAGCAGCTTAGAACATGATGAATCAAAGTAGCAAACTACTAGGTTCAGCCAACAAAGCCGTTAACAGAACAAGCCATGTCTTCTTAGATAACTATACGTTCTTCCTGATAAGCCCAAATGATCAGTCAGTTATCCCTTGCGATTACAATAGTTCATGCTAAGAAGCATGAATTGCTATACATTATAGTATATGACCATGGCTATCTAAATAAAACATTGACTGCTTCGTTATGGATTGTTCTCTAAGTTGTTAAACCTTGTAGCAAGTCTAATCTCTTATTGCTATTGTGCTAATTTCAAACAGAAAATCAACATGCATCGGTTCCAGGGTTCAATCTGACGATAACTTCAAACCAAGGGAGTGCTTGTATTAGCTTAGTTTTCCCGCTTATGGACAGCTTATAACCTTTTCGAAATTTAAATAAGCTAATCAAAACACATCCTAGATAGTGCTATCATTACCAAATCCGCACAATCATTGCACATACATTACCTAACTGCAACCAGTAATACTTGCATCAAGTACTCATAAGTCATAACTAGTACATAGAAGCATGATAAAGAAAATATACAGCATACATTTTCAACCAATGTTTTGAAACCAGACCGAACCAATCGTAAACCAGTCAACCATTTTCTTCCCAATCTTTTGGATTTTGATCAATTTATAAACTTATGTTTGTGTTTTGAATTGGTAAGATTTGGAATGTTGATTTCGGATGTCTGGACATGCTTATATGATGTTTTTCCATAGGCTAAAGTTTCTAGTTGGTTGTTGCGGACTATTCCTTGTAATGTTGTTAAAACTTCTCAGCCGATCCGACAGGTTGAGCCTTAAAACTGAACCGGTCGGCCAAATGGTTACTTGCTGGTCCGATTTTCAAAACATTCCTTTCAACAACCAGTGACCACATTACACGCCATCTATCCACCTACCTCACTTTTCTTCAAAACATTAGTAACAATTTATACCTCTCAAAAAGTGCAAGGGCCTAATCCAACCATATCTCCTCTCATGATCACTTAACGAAATTAACCTACAATTCCTAAAACAAACATGAAACCCTAACTCTAACAAAAACACAAAATCACGTCTCATGAACACTCAACGCACCAACTACAATTATGTGATAGGCATATCCTCACGGAATTTTATGCAGCTACGTAAAAATTTCAAAAAACACAAGAAAACTATGTCAAAACTGTTAAGTAATTATTTACATTTGTCACAATGTAATTCCTAAAAACCACTAAACCATAACCCTAACATATATGTAACAAAATTTCATGATGAGTCAATACAAAAACTATATAAATATACAACAAATATATGCAATTAAATTATATATAACAATCAATCGACCTTCTTCGGCTTATGTTCTTCTCTTTTATTCTCCATCATATTATTCTCTCTTATGCGCCGACCTCCGTTCGCGTTTTTGATGTTAGGGTTTTAATTTTGTCTCAGAGGTCGATATTCATAATATATCGATATGTATAATATATTGTTGGCATATATATACGTTTATAATTTTACTTCTCTATTCAAGAGGTCGAATAATAACCGTTGAAACATATCTTCATTTCTTTTGAAAAGTATATATATATATTTTTTTTTTTAACTCACGTCAACTATATTTAAATACTTTTTAAATTAGTTTTTTTTAATCCACATTTCAACTATGAACGGTAACATTTTGTATAACAATGGCTTTAAAGTTGGACAATGGCCAGTGCGGATTGTTGAAGGTAGCTGATTTAGCATAGGCTCTGTGCAAAAAATTTAATGATGTCTATACATGACGATAAAAATTTATTGTAACCATTTTGCTTTAAATTTTAATGATTTCTTCGTCACTTTCGACCACTTTAAGATGAGTTTGACAAATATTTTGAGCATAATTTTATATATCATTAACATTTTGAAGTTGAAAGTAAATTTTGAGGCTAAAATAAATAAAGGGATATATAATTTGAGGCTCTTAACATTTAGAGGCCCTGTGCGGTAGCACATCTCGCACACTCTCGAATACGGCTCTGATTTCTAGAAGTTGTTGGAGTGGCTTGACATGAGAGGTTGAAGAACTAGCGTATAGGTTGATGACTTGATGCTTCAAGTTGGGCGAAGAATACTTGATAATCAAGTTGAACCAAACCGCCAGGCCTAACATTCCTTTAGTAGAATGGTCGAACACGACAAGATTTTCATTGTTTAATTTTCATGGTAGGTCTAAGGCTTGATCAATCTCCACGACTCCACCTCCAACTCGACCTCCCAGCATGTAAAAGTGTCGTGGAATATGTTTCTGATCGTGTTGCTAATATTGTTGGCGACGTGTTAAGATAGTCAACAGAAGCCGTGAATTAGATTATTAAAAGCCCAAATACCCTTTACTTTATGGATTAAATATGTTGTAGAACTAATCGTTTTTTACGATTCCACCATGATGTGTAACTGTGTTTGTTGTTTATTATCTTTGCTAGTTTATGTACCCGTGAAATTCACGAGTTTTATTATAAGGAATTTGCAGCTAATCTTATGAAGTATGTTTATTGAGTACTTTTAAATCGACATGAGCTGTTTGTCGCAGGCTTATACTTATGTCAGCGATTGCATACTAGCTAGACAGCTAGTGCGGAAACTGTTTTTTTTTTTTTGTACCATGTCATCTTGGTTATCTTTATTTCTGGCCAGTATTTTCACTTCATGTATATGACTATATGCTAGTCTAGTGCTTATATATAGCGATGGCATATATGTGGAGAATTATGGATGTCATTGTACTGGTTCCATTGTTACTAAAAAGGTAGTTAAATAATATAAAATGTATAAGTAACACATGGTTATGGTTGGGGCTAGTGGCTATCAACTTGACCTCTCTACGCAAGAGGTCCAGTGATCAAATCTTTGCACTTGAAAAATGCTATATCCATTAGTCCAACTGCAACATTTTTTAGATTTTACTTTCAATACGAAGTTTTTATACTCACTTTCAACTATAAAAGTATATTTAATGCTACTTGAAAATACTTCATATGTCCCATATTAAGTGTTCATTTTCATTATGCACAAAGGAGATTCCACTAATTAAACTCTTCACCAATAAAATATTATTTTTACTCACTAAAGTCTCATTTTATTGGTTGAAAGATACAAGTGGACACTTAATTTGGGACATCCAAAAATTCCATTGTGAACACTTAGTATAGGATGGAGGGAGTAATATTTTGTACTCATTTCAACTTGCTGAGAACAAGGCAGGTAGGACTAAGAAGAGGAATACCAAGGGTATTTTTGTTTCATCAAGATGTTTTAGGTCTGAATCTGACTACCGCATTTTATCAGTAAGAGGTCACTAAAAAGTCTAAATTTGAACAAAATAATGTTGTTTATTTTTTTAATAATTGTCCAAATGATTTTAAGTACTTATTTCTGCAATTTATTTATTAAAATAACGCAATGCAATAATAAGTAACTTATATATATATATATATATATATATATATATATATATATATATATATATATATATATATATATATATATATATATATATATATATATATATATATATATATATATATATCTACATTATATATAACAGGAGGCATTTGAAGGAAATGCCCAGTCATTGTCCAGTCAATGCCCAGTAATTCAATTTCAGCCATGTCATCAGCCATGTCATCACATGTAAACTATTTAATAACATGTATGTATTTTTTAAATTTTTAATTTGAATGAAATGCCACCTCATTGCCCAGTAATTCAATTTCTGCCATGTCATCAGCCACGTCATCACAATCTGTCCATGTAAGCAATTCTTTTAATTTATTTTGTATTTTTTTAATTTATTATGCAATCTAATTAAATTCTAAAATTCGGATTAATTAGTTAAAAAATGACAGTCGTGTGGTTCAAACTTGGGTTGTTTGCAATACTAACAAACATGATAACCACTATACCAACACATGTTTTGAATTACATCTTGCAAGTCCAAATCTATAAACCTATGAAACCATGATAAGTAGGAGAATCTCTACAACTTAGGTAAACACTAATCAAATATATACGTACAAAAAATTACGATCATTCATAATAACTTTTTCTTAAAAACCCTAATACTCTTTTTTCGTCTACTTCCTTACAATTACTGAAACTATGTGCAGGCCTCACGTTTCCTCCCTTTTACTTCTACAATGGTCATAATATGTTTGTTTTAACTAATTGCTTTTCATCTTTTAATTTGCAGGAAACACAATAACATGTAATGGTGTTCGTTTTCAATTTAATATATGTTGTTCACGTATGTTTTCAATTTAATATATGTTGTTCTCGAATCTGCTTGGATCTACTAAACTCACTCACGTATGTTTTCAATTTAATCTCTGTTGTTCATTGGTGATATGCACATGTATGACTTACATTCTTACTTGCTGTAGGTTGTATTGGATTTTGTTTGGCAGATAAAGGATGATCAAAAGGTTAGTCTCTCATTAATCCCATCTACAAGTTGATACTTCCTCTCATCCAACACTTCTCCACTTCCTTTTCTTTTCCTCATGACACAGGTTTCATTCTCCACTTCTTTTGTTTTTCCTAATGACACAGGTTTCATTCTATAAAATATAGTGTAATAAACTAATATTTTGGCTTATTGTTAGTTTAAAAAGTTTTTATATGATGTGTTTCATGATGTGGATACAGACATGAATTAAGATAATGATGCCAGAATTATTCGATTTTAAAGGTAAGATTTTTCTTGAATCTTTTGTCAATGAGTATCCTTCATTAAACTTTTAATTTTATAACAGTAAGATAGGTTATATAATTGAAATACTAATAACTCGCATATCAAAATTGTATGTTTTGTAACATGCAGCTGATCCAGCATGCCGTCGTCTTCAGGTTCTTTTTGTTTGTTGTGGTGTGTTAGTGCACCCTTTTTGGTGTTTGTTTTGTGGTTGGTTATATTAGTTTAGTGTTTGTGTTTTTGTTACTCAAGAGTATTTGAATTATAGTTCGTGTTGTCTTTGCAGTGGTTAATGAAATGCCAGAACCAGAAGATACGAAGATAGGTGAAGACTTGAAGCTAGAGTTTAGAGATTCTATGATAAATGAAAGAAAATTGAACAACTACCATTTTTTTTAGTTGTCAGGTGTTCATTAATATCTTCATGGCTAAAGAAAACAGAATAATGTTTGCCTGCATTAGTTTAACTTTTTCTGCTTCATGTAATCGATTATTAAATAAGTTTTAAGATGGTTTTGTTTAAATATACATATATGACCTGACTTTTACTCTTTTGTATTTTAATTTTTTCATTTCCGACTACAAACAGGGATGCTAAGGTATAGAAGAACATGATGGCAAGCTATAAGCAGTCAACAATGTGGTGAAGATAGTAGTTACATAGCTCACAACATGGTTTAGTAGTTAACTCTTCATTTGGAAAACTACCATAACTACCTTATAGCCAAGGGCACAATGAGTGAGTAATAACCATCATCTTTTTTATAAGTAGCATTTGTTATATGACATCTTGAGAAGGAAAACTTGATCGCATTACCCGAGAGGTATGGAGTAATATATATTCTCATGAATCAATGATCAAGAGCTTATCACAATGCAATTTCTTCATCTTTCTTTGCCATCCTTGTGGAAATTCATATTTCTAGATATTGTTTGTAGTAGGCGAAGAAAAGATTTATATATTATGTTTCTGAAGATATACAGTGCTGTATACTTGATTCAGAAAATAATTTAGAACAAAAATATCGAAAGTGAATACTTTGGTGCTTCAGTGACATTACTTGGGATAAAGTTCCTATGAAATCGTTAAGTTGTGTGATTATTTTCATTTGCCATGTAAAGATCTAAATAGGACTACATAGGATACTGGCTTTTACAACCAGCAAGAGAAATCAATCTTCAGCTGTTTTCTCTTACTGCGTTATGGATTTCAAGCAAAGTATGTAAACAATATCATCAAACCTATACTTTTTTACTATAATTTTCATTTACCAATTATTTTTTATGTTTTATATTTTTTATATTTAAAGAATAGATGGAATGTGAAGTTCAGAAGAATGTGAAAACTCAGGAAGACAAGGCAATTTAGGATCAACATTATACAACTAGAGATTTTGCAGAAGCCGTAACCCCTTTTTATTACATTAGTACCAACTTTCCATTAGACAAGCTTCATTTTGGATTCTAATAAGACAGATGAAGAACTGTACGTGCAGATGCAGGTAAATTTGCGTAGTATAACTATCCAAAAACTACATATTATAGTAGAAATTTAGATGCCATCATTATTTTCTATATATTAATTAAGGTGTTAAAATTTTGAGATTGGTACATTAGATATTGTCTTCAGATTCCTTGAGGATCTACTTATTCAGTTGAAGTGAGTGTCAATATAATTGTTTTTTGTTTAATGCAAATTACTTATATTTATCATTCATTGACACGTAGATAATGCCACGTATATATTTGAAGTCGATAATTGTTTTATATTTATTAGAAATCTGAAATCACGTAGCCACCACTGTGTTGTTCCATAGGGTTTCCAGATACCACATCTTCTGCCATTTAGGTAAATCATCATATTTAACTAAATCTCTACCTTGGTTTGTACATCTTCTAATATACGTTTGTATCAAGATAAACACCGCTGCTGTTCGCGTCCTGATAATGTAAATATTTTGTTATTGTATCTTTAAAATGTCATTTGTGTGTTATATTCACTGATGGTTATCCGTGGTGCGTTTGTTAAATTTCAGATACAATAGAATGACATAGCAACATGCAGTTTAGCTAGAAATGCTGATGTTAGTGGTGAATCACGCCATGGTTAGTTGCAATTACTTTCCTTCTGTATCTTTCACATGTCATTTGTCTACGTTATTGACTGAGCCTCATCTGTGGTGTTGTCATCATCATTTAGGTTCAGATAATGATATCTTCTTTTGCTTTTCTACTGTCACAACACCGTAAAGACCACCTCCTCCTTCTCCACAAAATAGACGTCGCCGAAAATGCTCCCATCAAAGGTTTGTTTTAATGTTACAGGAGCAAAGAACGGACGCGTTTTGAACCTCTATGCAAATTTTTAAATCAAAAATTATATTATATATATATGCATATTGCATTGTGGCAGAACTGACATTTGGAGATGTTATGGGTTATCTGCAGCTATTGATTCTTTACCAGAGACTAAAAAGCCTAAACAAAAGAGTGATGAACTTCCTGTCGATATCAGATTGCCTGTAAAACATGTATTATCTAGAGAGATTCAGGTATATCATACCGTTTCATCTTAATTTTTCATTTTAAAAACATAATTTGTTTCCCCATTCTTTAATGTGTTTTGTTTGCTGTTGTACTTCAATAAGAAACGATATAAGCATCCAGTATTCAGACACGCCAGCTTTGAAAGTAGATTTTGTCAGGTAAACTTACATGAGTTTGAAAGGAGATTTATTTATGAGGGGTATATCGAGACTTTTTAAGCGCAAAAGGTCAATCATTTTTGTTAATGAAATAGTAGTTTTGCTTTCCGCTATTTGGATCAACAAGATCGTTTTAAGCTTATTGTGCAGACTTATTATTATTCAAACCCTAGCTTCGGTATCGATTGATGCACATAATAATAGGTTCATTCTGTTACAGGACTGAAACTGACATGTAGAGTTAACTTATAAACATTCATTTTAATAGAAATAAGATTTGAAAATACGAGAGATTTTCTAGGCGATTATAGATGTAAATTTTACATTTAAACGTTTAGTTGAAAAGAAACACGATAGAATGACATGGAAAAGGCTTTGTACATGATCGATTATGGATTCAACTGCTTAAGTAATGTTACGCTTTATTCCCTAAAACTTGATGTTTCCCCCCAAATAATACTTTGTTGCCAATTGGAGTTTCAGTTAGAACAAATATTGTAGATAGAATCTAAGGAAACGTATGCTTCGTGTTCATTAACCTTATACCAGATATTATTGTTGATCAATATCTTTCTTTTCTGTGCTACTGTTAATAGTAATCCTGTTTTGTAATCTAATGTTTCTTGAGATATGACCTATTATCTGTAGTAGCTACTGATATCGGCTTTCTTGGTTTCACAGTATTGAAAAAGGGGTCGATTTGGATTGCCACTGGGTTGAATTTGATGATGTACGTTACCAAATTAAGGCTAGCCAATCAAAGCTTCTCTTAAAAATGAAAGAATATGGGAAATATAGTACATAACTTGGAATGGTAATTATTTAAGATTTGAAAAACCATTCATGAGAGTCACTTCTTTTGGCTCATTAATTATCATTTTTGTTAATGTATCTTCAATGACACAGGTCTAGCTATTCCTTTATCATGCACCATCTATAGTTATTATTGTTCTTGTGGTACCAAGTGTTTAATTAGATACCATATAATCTCCCATGTTTAAAGATGGATACAAAAAATAAAAAAATGGTACAAAAGGGTAACGAATTTAGTTTGTAGTGATAAGGCTTCCACTGTGGCTGAATTGCAGCTTCTTTTTCAACATAGTCTATCTACTGGTGAGCCTGATGTTTCAGTTGATTGACCCATGCTAATCTCGAAGAACCTGATTGATAGGTAATAAGTTTCAGTTGATTGACCCATGTAATATCAGTCAGTCCTTGATTTATGGGTCTGTAGTTTAAAGCTACTCGCAGTGGAATTGAAAAAATCGGTCAAAATCATAGGTCGACCGATATGAATATTGGGCATCACCAATGTGGGTGTTTGGTCACAGTCGGTCGAGCAAGGCTTCAATCCCTTAATCGGTCGACTTTTTGACTGATTTTTACAACACCCTCTTTATAGTTTTAGTGATAAATATTAACTTGGTCACCCACAGTGGCAATTTGGTCGTGTATATTCATCGGAGAGAGAAAGCTGATGTGGCAGGGTCATGCTCGGTCACGACTGTGTGGAGCCTAATAGTCACTGACTGTAATACGTGTAGCAGTCATAAGACATTGTTGATTATTTTTGCAACTGTTTTTTTAAAAGGTCTCTTTCGGATATTGTTAGTTTATCACTGCTGTGTTTTTATAATTTTCTTTTGCTTAAAGATTTATGTTAGTCATTGTTACCGGCATGTTTTTATCTATTTTAGACTGACTATATCAAAAAGGCACTAAGAGGAGTCAAGGTTGAAGTTACTCACCATGGAAACATGCGTAGGAAGTATCGCATATCTGGCTTGACATCTCAAGCAACACGAGAACTAAAGTGAGAAGCAAAAAAAGAACGGAAATATTCATTTTTTCAACCAGCCCCATATACGATCAACGTATTCTTTGTTAAGGTTAATCTATAAAAGATATTTATTGGCTGTGTGTGACTTGCTTGCAGAGATACTACGCAGTTTGGGCTGGATTAATATAGAATATTTGAAACATTACAAGGTGTCGATGGAAGATGGCGATGGATGCTCTCTATCTTTTATTTCCTTCACATGTATTTGAGTCTAGCTAAGAAAACTTTCGTATGACTGATGCTAAGATTCGAGGGCTGAATGTGTGCATATTTAGCAGGCCAAGAGGTTCCAACGTGGTTTACTCATAGAAGCAACGAGTCATTCTTTACATTTAAATCACCTGCTAAGAATTCTAAGATTCGAGGGCTGAATGTGTGCATTGTAAATACAGTTTCAAGCCTCACAGAAGTTGGTCCTTTAGAATTGAAATAAGGAATTTGACAAAGAACTGCTCCTGGATATACCAACCTATGACATATGTTCTCCCAGAAGATGATGAGTTTGAAGATGGAGATGTAGTTAGAGTATGGTTAAGCCACTTGATATTTGAGAACAATGAGTTTGAAGATGGTGATGATATTAGTATTCAGTATTAAATTTGATTATGGTTATGATGGAGGTGATCTTTGCTATAGTGACAATGGACCAGATTATGCGCGTGTAAGGGAATGTCGGATCAGCCCTGTGTACGACGATGGCGACAAGAAAGAAGATCATCTGGCTTATTACAAATCATGGAAGCATATCATTGGTGGAGATATGCCTCTTGTTGAATTATATCCAGGCAACTACCTTCTAAGGCAGTGAATATACATCAATTTGGAATCACGGTTTATTAAACACATAACTTTATTCAAATGTGAATAACATCAATTAATAATCATATGTGAATTTCAAAACTCATAAACGTGCATAATGGTCCTTCACATGCTTAACACAAAAAAGTTCATCAAAAGTATGTATGCCATGAGGATTTGGGAGAAGTACGAATGTCAAAATTACTTGGCTAGCCTCCAGTTCATTTCAGCTTGTATTAAAACATTGTAATCCTTTATTGTATTTTTTCAAGCTTCTTGCTAGATATTTTTCAATAAAATTTCTACCTTGTAACTCTATTCATCCGATTTGCTAAGGTCTATTAAATCCACTCATGTGGAGTACACATGAGAGCAAAACTTTTACCATTCTAACACTAAAATTAATTCCAAACATCCAATATGATCAGTTAAAATCCTCTTGTGAATATGGTTAGTAGACTATTCAAAAAGGTCAATGTTCCCTTTAACTAAACTCGACATCTTTAAAAATAATTTTCCATTAACTAACACCATAAAAATTATAATTATAAGTCATGCCCGCCCATCGGGCGAGCTTAGAAGTCTAGTATATATATATATATATATATATATATATATATATATATATATATATATATATATATATATATATATATATATATATATATATATATATATAAAATAAGACTTTTTATTATAAATATATCATAGTTAACTAGAACGGTACCCACGCAATGCGGCGGGATACCTGTGACTATATTTTGGGTTATTCGGTTATTCAGTTACACATTTAGTTGTTTTTATGATTTATAAGTAGAGATGGTAGAAATGGTTAAGCCAAATAATTTTAGTTTGAACAACCAACTTGCTTCATAACAAACTTTCTAACCAACTTGCTTCCTAACTAACTTCCTAACCAACCTGCTTCTTAACCAATTAATTTTGAAATCCTTCCATAATAAGCAAGTAAATAATAAGCAAGTAAAAGTCTGAATTTTAAGCATTTCTAATTATAGAATAGTCTCAAATGCATTATAATAGTAGTATAGATAAACTATCAAATATATTATATTAACACGAGTCTTCAATCTCTTATTGAGTAAGAGGCAGTAAGACAAGTCCCCCACATCTTACTGAGTAAGATGTTATATGTTTAACTGAGTCTGATTCAAAAGTAAAAAACAAATAAGCAAAACGTCTAACCATCTTTTACTGGTAAAAGTAAAAAGGCTAGTAAGATTTTTTTTATAAAAACAAATACACCTTTAAACTTACATACTTGTAGTTTCAATATATCTTGTCAATATGTCTAGTTGATATATATTGTCAATGTGTCTAGTTGAACCAAACTGGGCCATCTTTTACTGATAATGTGTTTTGTATAACACTAGCAAGAAGATTGATTACCTTATATGCACCATAAGATCTCCCGCTTATGGTAATAATTAAAGATTATTCGATTATCAAGTTGAACCAAACTGATGTTGAACGACACGTGACTGTTTGTTGTCAGCCTAAACTTTAGCTAGAGATTGCTAACTCGCTAGTGCAAGAACTAGTTTTTGTACTATGTCATCTTTGTTATTTTTACTCGGCCAGTATTTTCACTTCATGTATATGGTTCTAAAAAGACGCTTAAAAAGAATAAAAAGCTAAAGTATATGGTTTGGTTCAACGGTTATCAGCTTACTTCTCTATTCTAGAAGTCGAATGATCAAATCTTGCACCTGAAAAATGTAAATAACCGTTGAAACCGTATATTGATTACATGATAACATATATAAATATATTATGATCTAATATATATTGATTAGTGCAGAACTGCAGAAACTATTTTTTGTACTATGTCATCTTTGTCATCTTTATTCCGGGCCAGTATTTTCACTTCAAGTATGCTGCTATCTAGTGCTTATATATAGTGATGCCATATATGTGGAGAACTATGGATGTCATTGTAATGGTTCTATTGTTGCTAAAAAGGTAGTTAAAAGATATTAAATGTAAAAGTAACACAAGGTGATATTTGGGGTTCAATGGCTATCATCTTTACATCTTTGTACTAGAGATCCAGTGATCAAGTCTTAGCCATATCCCCAATATACCACTGTTTTTTAGATTTTACTTTTAATACTATTAACTATTTTTTAAAAACATATTTTTTTTTTTATTCTCACTTCAACTATATTGAGTATTATCTACTTAAATATAATTTTTATACTCATTTCAACTATGCGGATAACAAGACATATACGACTAAGAATAGGAACGCAACTTACTTAGGATAGGAACACAATTTACTTATATTACATCGTTGTAATTTCAATATCTTTATGTTTAGTTGATATAATCTGTTTTGTATAACACTAGCATTAAATTATGGACAACGGCTTTTCTCTTTGCTCCTATTTTAATTTGTTTAATCACGTATTGCACCTATTCACTTTTCTGCCATGCTTATTTTAGCACATATTACAGATTAATATACTTCAATGATGGTATTTTAACATCAAAATACGTATAACTTGGCATATATCATTAGTTTATAGTTTTCATGTCTAATAAATTCATGTTATGTTTCCACTGTGTGAGCTTATGTAGTTATGTAACTTTTTTGCCTTCTAGCTTCTTGTTATAAAACATGTGACTTTGTCTAGAGTTTAATGTAAATAGCCGTTTTCAGAAAGATTCGTACAAACAAATTACCTATACTTCAATAAACATGTCGAGGAAACGACAAAGAGTCAACAGAAGAAGAGAAGAAGTGATCGTGGTGATTTTAACAAGCCCAACAATTAAGTTTAATATTCTTTTGCTAAACAGTAAGTAGTCGAATTCAAAATTCCCCACAACTATACAGTTTTTCGTATGTATTTGGTATTAAGTACATATCTTGTCGTATATAACAGCGTAAATTCCATCACGCTTTTTCCATGTACGAGGTTAAAAAGAGCTTTGCTTATTAAACTAGAGCAAGAAAATTACATCATATGCGCCATAAGAGCACCTGCATGAGTCACACAAGTTAAGTTTTAATACGATGTCACGTCAGCGCCACATCAGATTTGACACTTTCACCTTAACTCACAACAATTTACAAAAACACTCCCTCATTTAGGGGGAAAAGCGATTTTTTTTTTCTTTTTTTTTACACAATATACCCTTAAAGCTGAGTTAAAGGGTTAACACCGGGCGTTAGCGCCGGCTTAACGCAGCACCATGCAACAATAACTTAGCTTTAACGTGAGTTAAAATCACTTTAACGCAGGTCATGCGCATCTAAGATAAAGATTACTCGATTATTGAGTTGAACCAGACTTGGCAAATTTTTCCCTTTGCCGGGTACTTTTAATCGACGGGGGACTGTTTAATTTGTCGTGGCCTTATTCTTTGGCTAGAGATTGCATACTAGCTAGTGCATAAACTAATTTTACACTAGTCATCTTTGTTATCCTTACTCGGGCCACTATTTTCATTTCATGTGTGCCAGACTGCCAGTCGATATGTATAATATATTGATGGCATATATATGTGGAAAATTATGATTTGTCATTCTCCTGTTCTATTGCTTCTAAAATAGTATGAAGAGCAAAGGTAACACGTGATGATGGTTTGGTTCAATGGTTATCATCCTGCTTCTCTATGCAAGAGGTCCAATGATCAAATCTTGCTTCTGAAAATTGCAAATGACCTTTTAAACAAACCATCATTTCTTTTGAAAAAGTTTTTTTTTTTTTTTTTTTTTTTTTTTTTTTTTTTTTTTTTTAACTATATTTAAATGCTTTTTAAATTGATTTCTTTTTAATCCACATTTCAACTATGAAGTCATTTTTAAAACGAATAGAAAGTAAAATATAAAAAGCCGCTGGTGTGACAATGGATGTAAGAGATATGATCCCTGGACCTCTCTTGTATAAAGAGCAGAGATGATAGCCATTACAAGTAATTTACAACTACCATCACCATGTTTTCCTTTCACTTTTAACACAATTTAACTACTTTTTGAAAAATCTTTTTATCATTCAACTTTTCCTTTAGGCCCAGAGACGGACTCAGGAATTTTAAATGGGTGTTGCACACATTTTCTAAAAGAAGTTTTGCACAAAAATTTTCGATGATAAGTACTAAAATTTGAAAAATAAAGAAGATTTAGGATAAACTGAAGTAGCACCAAGTATTATAGAGGGTTGCACGTACTACAAAAAGACAATTTTCCAAAGAATTTACACTTCGTGACACAAAATCGGATGTAGCCTGTGCCACACCCGGCTCCCAAGTGGTCCGTCCATGTTTAGGCCAAAGTTGTCCGTTTCAATATTCTCTTATAACTAGTTTTTGTGTATGTGTATCTTTTAATTTATTTTGGAAGGCTTATACATGGGTTTCTTGATGTGTTTTTTTGGTTTAGTACTTTTTTTGTGTGTGTGCAGGATATGGGTACGAGAATAACGTTTTTAAGATTCCTTATCAAGAAAGCAATTAATTTGTTTTGTGGTTTCTCTGTAGATTTTAAGTTTTGTGATTCCTTTGTAGTTTTTTATTTATTATCTTTGTACTCGTTTATGTACCCGTGAAATTCACGAGCTATGTTTTAAGGAATTTGCAGCTAATATTATGCAGTATGTTGATAGTAATATAACTATTTCTATCGGGTACTTTTTTAATCGACATGAGCTATTTGTCGCGGGCTTATACTTATACATGTCAGAGATTGCATACTAGCTAGTGCAGAAACTAATTTTTTGTACCATGTCATCTTTGTTATCTTTATTTTGGGCCAGTATTTTCACTTCATGCATGCTAGTCTAGTGCTTATATATAGTGATGGCATATATGTGGAGAATTATGGATGTCATTGTATTGGTTAAATAATATTAAATGTAAAAGTAACACATGGTGATGGTTGGGGCTGGTGGCTATCATCTTCACATCTCTATGCAAGAGGTCCAGTGATCAAGTCTTTGCACTTGAAAAATGATATAGGCACCAGCCTTTTCCACCTCTGGCTTTTTACTTTCAATATTAATAACTATCTTTTTAAAAACGAAGTTCTTATACACTCTTCAACTATTCGAAGTACTTTGTATCTACTTGAAAATATTTTTTTTATGCTCACTTCGACTATGCTGACAACAAGACATATACGACTAAGAATGGGGAACACAACTTTCTTATATTACTTCGATGTAATTTCAATATATTTAGTGAATATGTGTAGATGATATAGTGTGTGTTGTATAACACTAGCGTTAAATTGGGGACCACGACTTTTCTCCTTGGTCCTATTTTGTTTAATCACGCATTGCAGTAACTATTTGCTTTTCTACTAATCAACTAATCAATTAGGTGTTGTTTATTTTCATGAATAAACCAAATCATCTATTTTTAGCACATGTTATAGGTATATAGATCTTGTCATATGAATAATCTTTTCCACATATATGGGCTGGATCTCATCACTTGTGGGCCAATCAATATGTTGTTATTAAATGGTATTAAAAGTGAATAGAAGACATGATGATAGGTGGTTGCAATGGCTATCATCTCCGCTCTTTATACAAGAGGTCTAAGGATCAAATCCTTTGCACATCATCTACCAAATTTTTATTTCATTATTTTTTTTAACGAATTTTATTAAACTCACTTAAACAATACTTAACTGTCTTTTTTATAATGACTTTTATAATACTCACTTCAAGTATGACTAACACAACACGAACACAGCTTAAGTTACATCGCTGCGAAAATTGAAGGCAATGAAACAAGGTCGTGATTTGTGTTAAATGAACTTATAAACATGTCTTTAAGTTAATTTTTGTGGAATGTGTGGTTGAGTTATATACGGTGTATCACTTAGAATTCGACGGATTAGTTTCGACATCCGTAAATCTATTAATGTGCTAAAATAAGCAATCTGATTTGTTTATGCTAATAAATAACATCTAATTAGCATAGTAGAAAAGCCAATATATATTGTACTAATATGACATTAGAAGACAACCATTGTCCAGAATTTAAAGCCATTGTTATCCAAAACATGTAATATCAGCTAGATATGTTCACTAAATATATTGAAAAAGAATTGAAAGTAAAATATAATAATTTAAAATGTGTTTGTGTTCTGTAGTCATAGTTGAAGTGAGTATTAGAAAAGTCATTTTTAAAAGAACACTCAATTATTATTGAAGTGAGTTTAACAAAAAGATCATTTTTTAAAAAGAATTGAAAGTAATATATAAAATGGTATTAAAAGTGAATAGAAGACATGATGATAGGTGGTTGCAATGGCTATCATCTCCGCTCTTTATACAAGAGGTCTAAGGATCAAATCCTTTGCACATCATCTACCAAATTTTTATTTCATTATTTTTTTTAACGAATTTTATTAAACTCACTTAAACAATACTTAACTGTCTTTTTTATAATGACTTTTATAATACTCACTTCAAGTATGACTAACACAACACGAACACAGCTTAAGTTACATCGCTGCGAAAATTGAAGGCAATGAAACAAGGTCGTGATTTGTGTTAAATGAACTTATAAACATGTCTTTAAGTTAATTTTTGTGGAATGTGTGGTTGAGTTATATACGGTGTATCACTTAGAATTCGACGGATTAGTTTCGACATCCGTAAATCTATTAATGTGCTAAAATAAGCAATCTGATTTGTTTATGCTAATAAATAACATCTAATTAGCATAGTAGAAAAGCCAATATATATTGTACTAATATGACATTAGAAGACAACCATTGTCCAGAATTTAAAGCCATTGTTATCCAAAACATGTAATATCAGCTAGATATGTTCACTAAATATATTGAAAAAGAATTGAAAGTAAAATATAATAATTTAAAATGTGTTTGTGTTCTGTAGTCATAGTTGAAGTGAGTATTAGAAAAGTCATTTTTAAAAGAACACTCAATTATTATTGAAGTGAGTTTAACAAAAAGATCATTTTTTAAAAAGAATTGAAAGTAATATATAAAAATGTGATGAAGTGATTCATGGGATTTGATCCTTAGACGTCTTGAACAAAGATTGGAGTTAATAGCGCCTAAACCAATCCATCACTATGTAATACATTTACTTTTTATATAATTTAACTATCTTTTTGAAGAATCTTTTGATCATCCAACTTTTCCTTCGGGCCAAAGTTCTATTTTTCAATATTCTCTTATAACTTCAAAAGGCGTAAATCGCCAGGAACAACTCGATTTCATGCATCTTTTGATGCCAACCAGATGTTGAGAAAAGTGACACAGGACTGAAGCAAACCCGCAACTAAAATAGAAATATAATAAAAGATGACACACGGATATAACGTGGAAAACCCCAATAGGGTAAATACCACGGGCAAGGAAAAATACGTTTCACTATGTAAAACTAGGAGTTACACCTTTTCTCTAGTTACAAGGAGAATACAAATTTATATCTCTTGTACTAGGAAATATACTAAACTCTCTATTTTACTCACACTAGGAGAAAGAAATAAGATCCAAACTTGTGTGTGTTTAAGTTGGAAATGGGATACTAACTGAAGCCACAAACACTTCTATTTATAGTGCTTGTAAAACCACTCTTTCCGTGTGAACACAACAAATAGAAAAGGTTGGCGCATGTTGTTTCATTTTGGTTCATGCATTTGGTTCATGCATCTTTCATCTTTTCACATTATCCAACTGACACAGAGGAAGGCAAGTTGATGCAACTTGACAAGTAATATTCTTCCTTCTAGAACCCATCAAATATTTCAAAAATCTCCCACTTGAAGATTTGATTGAAGCTCAATCAATCTTCACACCGTTATCCTTCCTTGCACTTTCATGTTGCTTAAGTTTCCGCTAGGCCGCATGAGGATCGGCACCATATAAACTTGTCACTATTGATTGCTTTCGTCAGATAATCTGCCACGTTATCATCAGTATGGATTTTCTGCATATCCACGGTTCCTTCTTCCACTTGCTCACGAACAAAGTGATACTGAACTCGTATATGCTTTGTCTTTGAATGAAATGCTGGATTCTTTGCAAGATACAAGGCACTCTGGTTATCACAAAACAGAGTAATTTTCTCTTGTTCGTGCCCGAGCTCTTCCAACAACATCTTCAACCATACTGCTTCTTTGCTGGCTTGAGCAGCTGCAACATATTCTGCTTCTGTTGTTGACATAGCGACAACTGACTGCAGTTTTGAAACCCAGCTTACTGTTCCGCCAGAAAGTGTAAATGCATACCCGGTGGTTGATTTACTTCCGTCAAGATCACCTGCGTAATCAGAATCAACATATCCCTTGACAGTTAAACCCGATTCCCCATAACATAATGCAACATCCGAGGTTCCTTTAAGATATCTAAAGATCCTCTTCACAGCTTCCCAATGCTCTCTACCAGGTTCCGCCATGTACCGACTCACTACTCCCACTGCATGTGCAATGTCTGGTCTTGTACAAATCATCGCGAACATTAAACTTCCCACTGCTGATGCATACGGTACTCGAGACATCTCCATCCTCTCTTCTTCACTGCTAGGGCTCATCTTGGAGGATAACTTGACATTAGTAGGAAACGGGGTTGATATTGGCTTACAATCTTGCATATTGAACCTTTGCAAGATTTTCTTCACATAACTTTTCTGTGAAAGCCAAACTTTCCTACTAACTCTAACTCGGTGAATTTGCATCCCTAGAATCTTGTTTGCGGGTCCAAGGTCTTTCATCTCGAATTCCCTAGCGAGCTGTGCCTTTAGTTTACTAATACGATCTTTGTTGGGTCCTGCAACTGCAACCAACATGTCGTCAACATATAACAGCAAGATGACAAAATCATTGTCTCCAAACCTCTTGTAATATGCACAAGGGTCTGCGTGTAGTCTGTTATATCCAAGGCCAATGATGAAAGAATCAAATCTCTTGTACCAACACCACGGCGCCTACTTTAAACCTTTTAGAGATTTGTTTAACCTGCAAACCAAGTTCTCTTTTCCTTTTTGTTTAAAACCTTCTGGTTGGAGCATGTAAATTTCTTCCTCAAGATTTCCATGAAGAAATGCAGTTTTCACATCTAGCTGCTCTAGATGTAAATCATACGTAGCACACATTGCCAGAACCACTCGAACAGTTGTCATTCGAACCACAGGGGAAAATATTTCATTGAAGTCGATTCCCTCTTTCTGAGCATATCCTTTGACTACCAATCTTGCACGATACCTCTCCACCTGGTCATCACCGTTCCTCTTGATCTTATATACCCATTTGTTTCCAATGGGTTTTCTACCTGCTGGTAGTGGCATCAGTTCCCACGTTTTATTCTTATGAAGAGCTTCAATTTCTTCTTGCATTGCTTCCCTCCAGAACGAAGCATCTGAATTATTCAGTGCTTCTTGAAGAGTTGACGGCTCTCCTTCCTCTGTAAGAAGACAGTATGCAACATTACCCTCCATAACATAATCCGTGTGCCACACCGGACGTTTTCTTTCACGATTAAGAGTACGAGTCGTTGGAGCTTGAGACTCAGTTGTCTCATTCACCTCGTGTTGTGGTACGGCTTCAGAAGAATCACTCGACTGAGACTGTTTTTCCACCTGTATTGATGTAGTTTCACTTGTAGTGCTATCACCTTCTTCATTCTCTTGAACTTTGTCTTCCATAAAGACAACATCTCTGCTGACGACTACTTTGTGGGCAGTGGGGTCCCACAAGCGATACCCCTTTACTCCGTCAGCATACCCCAAGAACAAACATTTTCTGGATTTCGGATCCAGCTTTGTAGTTTCTTGAGAATTGTACATCACGTACACAGGACTTCCAAATATATGAAGGTCTGAATAGTTGACCGGCTTTCCCGTCCACATCTCCATCGGTGTCTTCAACTCAAGTGCAGTTGAAGGTGACCGATTTATCACATAACAAGCGGTATTGACTGCTTCTGCCCAGAACGATTTTTCCAAGCCTGCAGTTGCCAACATTGCTCTTGCTCTTTCTAACAAGGTTCTGTTCATCCGCTCTGCCACTCCATTCTGTTGAGGAGTGTATGCCGTCGTGAACTGCCTTTTGATTCCTTCTTGCTTGCAAAAGGAATCAAATTCATCACCTGTATATTCACCTCCATTATCAGTCCTTAAACACTTGATTTTCTTCCCAGAATCAAGTTCAACCCGCGCTTTGTAAACTTTGAAAACTTCAAACACATCAGACTTCTTCTTGATTGGGTACACCCAACATCTCCTGGAATAGTCATCAATGAAGGATACAAAATACTTTGCTCCTCCCAGGGATAGAACCGGTGCTTGCCACACATCAGAATGAACCAATTCTAGAACAGAGATACTTCTAGAATTTGATGTCTTGAATTTTAGGCGATGCTGCTTGCTGATAACACAATGCTCACAGAAAGGTAAAGAAACCTTTGTGAGGCCAGGAATTAACTTCCTTTCAACAAGAATCTTCATTCCTTGTTCTGACATATGTCCATGCTTCTGATGCCATGTTACTGCAACTCTATGACTTGGACTATGTGAAGCAACAGATGCTTCCGCCTCCTCCACTATCTCTGCCTTCAGTTGGTATAAGTTCGCAACCACCATTTCACCTTTCATAAGTACAAGCGCGCCTTTTATAATTTTCAAAATCTTGTTTTGTATTTCAACCTTACAACCAAGATTATCAAATTGTCCTAGAGACAAAAGATTCTTTTTCAGGCCCTCCACGTGTCGCACATCCCGAATAGTACGAACTGTACCATCATGAACCTTCACCATGACACTTCCAATTCCAATGATCTTTAGTTTTTCATCCTTGCAACTGTACATAGATCCGCCTCCAGAGATAGGTTTATATTGATGAAACCATTCTCTTCTTGCGGTCATATGAAAAGTTGCTCCTGTATCGAACAGCCATACATCTGCAAATCTCGTCCTGCCTTCATTTGCAACCGCTGCTTCACAACACAGAGCATTACCATCTTCTGAAGTGCTGGCGACATTTCCTTGAGGATTAGAGTTTCTTAAACTCCTACAATCTTTCTTCATGTGACCCTGCTTGCCACAGTTGAAGCATTTAAAATTCTTCTTCTTTCCTGTTTTAGATTTACCATGATTGTGACTCCCACTGGAGCCAGGTTCCATTGACCTCCCTCTCGTTACCACCAACGCCTCCACCTGTCTTGAACTGGCCTGTCTGTCCTCCCTATTGTTACGCCTATTTTCTTCTTCCAGAATAGCGGCTGCAACATCATCGAAGACTAGATAGTCCGAAAGAACATTACTGGTTAAGTTGATTATGAGTTGGTCATATGAGTCAGGTAAACTTTGAAGTAGAATTTCAGCACGTTCATGTGGCTCTATTTTACAGCTCAAAGACGTGAGCTGAGAAAATAGAGTATTCAGGTTATTAACATGCTCAGTCACTGAAGTAGATTCCGTCATGCGAAGAGCATAAAGTTTCCTCTTGAGAAATATTTTATTGTGGAGCGATCTTGCCTCATACAATCGAGCAAGATGATCCCAAATCTCCTTTGCACTTTTCTTCTCCTCTATGCTTGACAAAACTCCCTCTGCTAATCCCAGATGAAGATTTGCAATAGCATTTCCATCCATCTCGTCCCATTTACTGTCATCCGTGACCTCAGCTGGCCTTTCGTCAATGGCCGCTAAACATTTATCCTTTCTAAGGATAGCCTTCATCTTTAATTTCCACAACGAGAAATTATTCTCATTGAATTTTTCGATTTCAAATTTTGCCGCCATTGCTACAATCACAATCTACTTTTTGACAAAACTATTATTTGTTAATAATAGTATCGAACACCTTTTGAGTGAGTATAATCTTATTTATCTTTTGATGTGGAGCATCCACTTAAAAATGGCAACCACAGAGCATACGATAAATAATTATACACACACCCAACCTTAGCTCTGATACCACTTGTTGAGAAAAGTGACACAGGACTGAAGCAAACCCGCAACTAAAATAGAAATATAATAAAAGATGTCACACGGATATAACGTGGAAAACCCCAATAGGGTAAATACCACGGGCAAGGAAAGATACGTTTCACTATGTAAAACTAAGAGTTACACCTTTTCTCTAGTTACAAGGATAATACAAATGTATATCTCTTGTACTAGGAAATATACTAAACTCTCTATTTTACTCACACTAGGAGAAAGAAATAAGATCCAAACTTGTGTGTGTTTAAGTTGGAAATGGGATACTAACTGAAGCCACAAACACTTCTATTTATAGTGCTTGTAAAACCACTCTTTCCGTGTGAACACAACAAATAGAAAAGGTTGGCGCATGTTGTTTCATTTTGGTTCATGCATTTGGTTCATGCATCTTTCATCTTTTCACATTATCCAACTGACAAAGAGAAAGGCAAGTTGATGCAACTTGACAAGTAATATTCTTCCTTCTAGAACCCATCAAATATTTCAACACCAGACCCTTCCCTAAAGACCCAGCCTCAAGCAATGATCACATGTTCTCATTAACTTAATTAGCGAGAGTCTCTTATAACTACTTTTTGTGTATGTGTATCTTTTAATTTATTTTGGAAGGCTTACACATGTGTTTTTTTATGTGTTTTTTTTCAGTTTACTTTTTTTGTGTGTGAAGGACATGGGTACGAGAATAACGTTTTTAGGATTCTTTATAAAGAAAGCTATTAATTTGTTTTGTGGTTTCTTTATAGATTTTAAGTTCTGTGGTTCCTTATTATTTATTATCTTTGTACTCATTTATGTACCCGTTAAATTCAAGAGTTTTGTTACAAGGAATCTGCAGCTAATCTTATGCAGTATGCTGATAGTAATATAACTGTTTATCGGGTACTTTTAAATCGACATGAGTTGGTTTTCATGGGCTTATACTTATGTCAGAGATTGCTTACTAGTTAGTGCATAAACTATTTTTACACTAGTCATCTTTGTTAAGTATCTTTAATTAGGGCCAGTATGTCACTACTTGTATGCCAGTCTAGTCCTTATACTTATAGTGCTTATATACTAGAAAAATAGTTAAAGGATATTCAAAGTAGAAGTAACACATTTTAACTACGCTGACAACAAGACTGATACGACTAAGAATAAGAACACACAACTTACTTAAATTGCATCGTTGTAGTTTTAGTATATGTAGGTTCCAAATATGTAGACGATCCGTAGACAGTTGTATTGATCTTTAATCTTTAACTTATAAAGGGTTTAGTAATCTTGTATAAATACAAAACTACTAAGTGGAATTCTACCTGTAACTTTAATGAGTATGCGGAATCTATTCAGTAAAGCTAAGAAGAACACGAACAATTAAGAATAGCAGAACACAGTAATAATATCAAACTAAGCCTCAATATTATTAATACGATCACTCTTAATAGTGATAGGGTTTTACAACCTTGAAGCTATAAACTAACTAATAAATATATGGGACGTGTATTTTGTGTGTAGTTCTGATCATCTAAAACTACGTACCTGTCATCTCTTTATATAATAGAGATGCTAGGGTTACAAACTTATCCTACAAGTAAAACAATATCTTTTGTAATCTTCTAATAAAGATAAGTATTTGAAATATACTCCACCAGCTTGTAGAATCTTCATTATGCATATTTAGTCCCTCAATTATCTTCATTGAAGCATATGTAGTTTTGTTGTATCAAATCACATATACACGATTGTATATAGCCCAACAATCTTCCCCTATTTGATATTACAAAACTATCTTCATGAATTCAGCAATCTTCAATGACGATAATTTTCATTCTTATTGTTTCATTCTTGTATTTATTTTGTCTTTAATGATGACAAAATAAACAAAGTCGTGTACGAACTTCCCCTTAAATAGAGAAGTTGAGATGTAATCATCTCCATGAATGAAACAAACACACATAAATAAGCTGCAAATAATCTTCATGTTAACTTCTTCCCCTTTTTGTAATCATCGAATAGGGAACCTGTGAAGATAAGCAACTTGTATACACTTCCCCAAGAAATTAAATCATGTGTTACCCAATAACGTCCCAACTAACTAATCTCTAATTAATCACATCGCGACTTTCCCTTACTCCTCGTAGCACGTAGGAGTACTTTGAATGAACAGTACCTTGAGAAGTACTTTGAAGCGAGAAACACTTTGAAAATCCAAGCAGTACGTTGAAAAGAATGCGCGAGCAGTACTTTCAATCATAGACGAACAGCAGCACCTTGAATGAACTCGGTGAGCAGTACTTTGAATTTTCAAACCGTCGAACAATTAATAACCGTGTCCCACATTAATAACCACTGATCAATAAAACATTACCTTCGATCTATAATTAACAATTAATGAGACAACCATGTCCTTCGTTGAATAAATAAATCGGATCACATAAAGCGTATATAACGAAGTCGAATAATCACCGACCCACTTTGTTGCATGAATCACAAAGTAGTACGAGGTTGACCATTCAATTAGCCCCTCGTTTGAACCAATATATATATATACATCGACCTTATTGAATATTTATCTATTTGCATCTCCACCGACCCATGATCTTGAATTAGGATTGCAAATCAGCCCCACAATCTTTAATTAGTTCGAGATTCATAGTCATGCAAAAGTCGACATATTATTCTCATAGCCCCACCTGATAGAACTAAATACGCAGCACAATAATCAACACTGACCACCTATCTTGAACCCATGTGAAAGGCGACAACCTACTGACCTTCGATGCACCTTTTGTAAAACAATAACAACACTTTCAGTATGAGATATAATTCACTCACACCAACACCTTGATCATTAATACCATTGAGCCACACTTGATTGTTTAAACCAGAATAATACAGACACCTGTGCAGCTCCACCAAACCATATATAATCAAATCTTCCAAAAAAAAAAAAAACAATATTCCTTATTAGAAGTCAACGAGCAGCAGTCTTCAAGCAGAGCAGTACTTTCAATTTATCAAGAGCAGTACTTTGAAATCAAAGCAGTACGTTAAAAGACCAGTAATAACCCTTTGTCACAGCGGTTGAAACGGACAGATAGCAATTGTAACATAGCAGCTTCATTGAGTCAATGAATATAACCATGATAGTAGCCCTCAAAGATGCGAATCTCAATATCTTTATTCCCACTTTTGTACCCCACATACATATGATATAGCAAATCAGCCTTCCCATGATGATGAATAAAATAATCAGCAGCCATACCTTGTTTAGATAATGCGTTTCACAATCCTCATATTGACCATTGATTATTAACGTACCACAAATATATCACTACCGACCCATGTGATGAAAACAATGACCCACGAATTAATTAGGAAGGTGATATTATTCAGTACTCATCAGATATCCATTGGAAGCAAAAAGTACTACACGACAATCAGATGCAAAGCGAATTAAAGCACCAACCATCCCATGAACTGATCAATAAATACAAACTGTAGGACCAATAGCAGCAATCACTTAAACCAGACGCAAACCTTATTCCATACGATATTCCTGTAATAAATGTTAGTACGAGACAACCTTGTACACAGTAATGAATTTCTTTGTCGCCATCTATCTCCATGCGTCACAACTGATTTAGGGTTTTTAGAAACCCTAATCTTCTTCTTCTTTATACCTGATCGCGACAAGCTGCCATTCCTTGTTTCTGACATCAAACTAGGGTTTGTGAATAACCCTAATATTCTTTGTTTAGTACCACAAGATTCATCATACCTGCTGTCTTCCCCTTAAACAAACATCACAATCATCATAGCAAGAATCTGTAAATCCATAAACCTTCATGTTCACGAACACCATACACCATAGCAATTCTCAATCACCCACTTTCTATGAATTGCTATGCACACAATACATTAAGAATTAATGCTTTTTGAAGTCCCAAGCCAGAATAGACTTGAATCTTCCATAAGCATCAACATAATCATATCGTGTTAAGGTCTTTGATGAATTCTTCTTTTCAGAAACATCTAATTTTTCTTGTTTAGGTTTCCAAACCCATCTCGCTGAAGCCTTAAAAACATTAACCTCTGAGTTCGGCCTAGCAGTACTTTCTTTTGGCCTAGCAGTACGTTGAGATAACCTATCAGTACTTTGAGAAAGTACGGATCTTGTCACTTTAGGCCTAGCAATTTGTTTCAATCCTTGTTTAGTAAGTACTGCTGATGGATTAAAAAACCTTCTTTGTTGAGGATATTTAGAATCACTTGAAAAATTCCTATGGTTAATCCTCCTTGAGTTGTTCCATACCTGCTTTTGATCAATAACTGGTTTCTTGTGTTTACATGTATACTGCAGGTGATTAAAACTTCCACAAACATAGCAAGCTTTATTCTGAAACTCAAAATTTTTCCCTAGTTTTTGAGTTATCATCCCATTCCAGTTTCTTTGATTACCTCTAGGACTATTGTTGTGTTTCCTAGGGTTTTTATCAGACTTTTTGTGACTTTTAACAGGTTTGGTTTCTAAAGGTGTAGCAAACTTCACAGACTTCAAGCTCTTTTTCTTTTTAACCTTTAAAAAACCTTCAGGAACTACTTCTCCAATAACATTATTCCTATCAATCTTATCAGTTTGTGTAGGTGATTCTAGTGTATCATTCTGCTCACTTAAACTTTCACTTTTCACAGATTCACTAGTTTGACTAGATTCATTCCAACTAGCAAGTTTTTGTAAAAGATCATCCCTTTCCTTGGTGAGCTTTTCAACTTCTGATATCTTACAACCTAACTTCCAATCACTTAATTTTAATTGATACTCTAGTTGGTTGTACTTATCTGTCCAAGCTTCTTCATTTTCTTTAAGAACTTTAGCTTCTACTTCTACTTTTTCTAGAGTATATAAATATTCTAGTTTCTCAGCCCTAGTTGTTCTATGATTTTCTTTTTCAAGTTCAAGATCTGTAAGCAAAGTTTGATAAGAAGCATGACAGTGAACACAGAATTTTACCTTCTTGTCTGGATTACTGGATGATGTGTAAAAAGTGGCCATCACTACAAACTTCACTGGATCAGTAATCGTTCTTCTTATGTAGAATTTCCCCCTGGCGACTGATACCACAGAAAATGAGATTATCTTGGACTTAGTTCCAGACTCTTCACTTCTTTTGTTCTCAAAATCAACAACTCTTAAATAATTTCTGAGTTCATCAACAGTATCTTCATGAACTAGCTTCAGCCTTTTTGACAATTTTTCATCCTCAGCTAATTTCTTTCTTTTCAATTTCCTTTGCTCAGCTTCTTCCTTTATGACATCTTCCAATCTTTTCTCTCTATCAACTTCCATGGGTACAAAACTTTCTACCTCTCTTCTGATATCTTCTTGTACTTTGTCCCATAAAGCTTTTATTTCTGGATACCTTTGTTTATGCAAGTTCTTGTATCCCTTCTTTCTTAAAAATTGCATCATCCAATTTCTTTCCTGAGCTTTAGTCATTGGCTTCTTTGTAATTGGCCTTCTGATTTCCTCCAAATATTCAGCATCAAATTCAGCTTGTTTCTTTTTAGCAAGCTCTAAATCACCTGCAGTGTCTAATTCTCTAATCTGAGCAATAGAAAATTTCTTCTTCTTCTTCTTTGATTCTTTCTGAACCATTATACCTTTCCCTTTATCTTTTGGATCTGGTTTTTCTGATTCAGAAGTACTTTCATCATCCTTTTGTGCCGGCTCAGATATATGTATCCCTCCAGTAGGTTTTCTCAAATTCATCATAACCTGAGCAATTGTTTCATCATCACTAGCAGTATGTTCTCTTTCTTCTTCTGGTATAAAAGTAGAAGGACCAGCTTCATCTGCATAATTCATTATGGAAGGTCCAACAGCAGTTCCAATAGCAGCAGAACCTTGTTCAGCAGTACTTTGCACATCTGTATTAACAAAAGTACTTCGAACATTATTACCTTCTAAATCAATTTCTTCTGTATCTCCACTTTTTACATCCTCATTCTCAACTTCAAGATTAATTTGCTCTGTCTCATCACTTTGTCTTTCAATACTGTCTTGAGCAACATTTTCAACTTGATCATTCTTTTCCTCTGAAAATTGAATCATATCATCTCTATCCAAATTATCATCCTGATTCCTCCCCAATTTGATAGATGATGACTTTCTAAGCTTCCTTTTAGTCTTAGACTTCTTCTGTTTAGATTGTTGCTTCTGAGACTGTTTCTTTTCTTTCACAAAAAGCCTAAAATGCTTAATAAGAGGCCAAACAAATTTCTTCAATCTGATGAACTTCTTTCTAAGACGTTTAATCTTTGCATCTTGAGCAGTAACAATAGACTTGAGCTTCTCCAATTCTTTAGCCAAATCAGAAGTACCTTCAGTACCTTGCATTCCCTCATCTCCTCCAGATGTTTGAAACCCATCTGTGGAAGTATAATCATTGGGAGTAGGTACTGGTGAATCCTCTGAAGCAGTACGTTGAGGATCAGTACTTTGAGGAGAAGTACCTTGAGTAGAAACAGATTGATCCAAAGAAGCTGTATCTGAGGGAATCTTTTCATCTGAAACATCATGGTGAGGAGAAACAATAGGTGGTGTAGGAGTATGCACTGAAGCAGAATGCTCAGTAGATGAATCATCATGATCAGTGTGTGCAGAACCACTATTTGCTTCTTTATCCCTAACAGCTTGAGCTACCTCTAACATATAAGCATTAAGAGGTGTATTCCTACCCAAAAAATTAATCCCCTTGTGTGACATAAAAGTGAAAACTTTAGATGGCATCCTAATGGTAGGAACATAATCCTGAGGTTTGGGTATACCATCTAGTGGATTTTCTAAAAGCAATTGAACAAACCTAGGATACATAAGAAAAGGTTTGCCAGCCTTAATATGAGTAAGCATACCCTCAAGAATCATGTAAGAAAAGTTAAAAGTCTGATTTGTAATTAAACCCACAAAAGCAGAAGCTATAGAATGACTGAATTGATCCCAAGCAGTACTCTTTGGACTTAGACAATGTAACAAAACATGAATAAGAAATTTCCAATGAGGACTAACCATAGCCTTCTGAAAAGTAAGCTTAGTCAAAGCACCTTCATACCCAATATCTCTGAGTGTATTCCAAACTTCTTGTTCCCCAAATAAAACAGAGCCTCCTTCATCATCAAATAGCAAAACCTCTCTAATCGAAGCTTCTGTTACACGAATAACTCTCCCAGCAACTGTAGCAGTAATAATATCTTCTCCATTCACAACCTGCGACTGAGCTGTATCCCAAAAAGCTTGAATCCATGGTGCAAGAACCTCAGGGTTAACAAGAATGGAGTAACAGATGTTGGTACCATTGAGAAAATCAATAATTCCATGAAAATCAATGTTTGCTTGGGTTTTCTCAAGGTTTGCAATCATGTTGTGTTTGTTGTTGGTTTGTCGATTAGCCATGATGATTAGGGTTTGAGTGAGAAAAGTAATGATCAATGAATGGTAGGTATGAGTTTAAATAACAAGAACGGTGAATAAGGTGAATAAAAGGAAAAGATATGAGGGTTTATATAAGGATAAGATACAAAAAATCACGGTGAATTAATGATTTTACCGTTATTTTTGGAAGTAAATATCCCCAAATCTTTCGAAAGTTTGTTAGCCGCAAATCTGACCGTTGGAACAGTGTCAGACACGTCAGCGTACCCTTTAATAACACCAAGCAGTACGTTCCATATAATATGGAGCAGTACCTTCCGTTATAAGCTCACACAGTATGTTGACCAAAGTACTTTCCTAAAAGAAAAACTTGAATGTTGACCATTTGACCAAAATATTCTAGAAAGTCAACCAAGATTAATGACTATCTTCCCATAATAAATCCCAAAGATACCATGGTAAGTGAACATCAATACACCTCAATAAATGCCCAGTTACCTTTACTTGGCTTATAAAAGCAACTTCATCACCAACTTGTAATCACCATAACTTTCTTTAACACAAAAACTAGTAAACATCATGAGTCACATTCCAATTGTGAACATCTCTTCAGACTCGGATGGCACCACAGATGCAGAGATAAGTTACTACTCTGATTCTGAGTTTGAAGATCCTGGATGGTTAGACTATTTTCCTCCTCATGTCCAATGGATGGGTCTCCAAGAATCTTCATCAGTAGTAAGTGCTGCCAACTCTACCATAACAGATGCATGTAGTACTACCAACAAAAAGCCTAAGAAGAAGAAAACTATCCCTAGTTCATCTTTGGCTAATGAGCTTCCACATGCTTTGACTCAAGCCCTGGAATCAGCAATACAGAACATGAAGTGGCCTGCTCCAAGAAAAGAGAGACCTCCCAAACAGATTCTTGGCTTAGCTTGCCCAAGAAAGCAGACTTCTTTTGATGACAAGAGAAAAACTGCTCAAAAAGGAAAGCATAGCTATGAGGGCAAGGGTAAACGGCCTATGGAGTAGGGATATGGATCTTGGTGGTAGTCTGTGATAGTCTTTTGTGTTGTTTGTCTTGTCTGTCTTGTGTCTGAGTCTGTAACTTGATAACAATGATGATGTAAGAATCTTCTGAATAATGAAAAAAGCTTTTCCTTTGTATGATACATGTAGCCTCCCCTTAAATAATGACTAACTAAGAAACTACTAAAGCCTCCCCTCAAAAATAGCTTACATATTAATCATCCCAATACTCACAACTAAGAAAGTAAATCTTGAAACATCAAAGCCTTTTGTGAGTAGATCTGCTACATTATCATCAGTATGAACTTTAACCACATTAATAAGCCTTTGTTCATAGCAATCTCTTATGAAGTGATGTCTAATCTGAATGTGTTTGGTTTTAGAATGATAGACTGGATTCTTAACAATGCAGATTGTACTCTCATTATCAATGTTGATTGGAGTATTCTTGAAATTGAACCCATAATCCAAAAGCTGATTTTGCAACCAAAGTACTTGTGCACAACAACTTGCAGCAGCTACATACTCTGCTTCTGTAGAAGAAGTTGCTGCAATTGTTTGCTTCTTACATTGCCATGAGACTAATCTGCTTCCAAGGTACTGGCATCCTCCAGTTGTGGACCTTCTATCATAGTTATCTCCAGCATAGTCACTATCTGAGAAGGCATGGAGATGGAAAGGTGAATCCCTAGGATACCATAATCCCAACTTAGGTTGTTGCCTAAGATACCTGAAAATCCTCTTGACAGCATTCAAATGAGATACTTTAGGATTAACCTGATGTCTTGCACATAAGCTCACAGCAAAAGTAATATCAGGTCTTGATGCAGTTAAATACATAAGACATCCAATCATAGACCTGTATAGTGTGACATCAACATCTTCTCCATCTTCATCTTTTCCCAAAGGTTTATTAGTATCCACTGGTGTAGATGTAGGCCTAACAGTTGTAAAAGTGAATCTTTTGAGAATATCTGCAACATACTTATCTTGACAAATATAAATCCCACTACTTGACTGTTGTACTTGAACGCCTAAGAAGAATGTTAATTCTCCCATGGAACTCATCTGAAATTCTTTCTGCATAAGATCTTCAAATTCCTTCACCATAGATTGCTTGGTAGCACCAAAAATAATATCATCTACATATACTTGAACAAGCATAATATCCTTCTTATCTCTCTTGATAAACAAAGTTTTGTCAATAGCTCCTCTTCTGTAACCATGTTGGAGTAAAAAGTTGGAAAGCCTTTCATACCAAGCCCTTGGAGCTTGATGAAGACCATAAAGAGCTTTTATTACCTTGTAAACTTTGTTTGGATGTGCAGGATCTTCAAAACCAGGAGGCTGTTTGACATAAACTTCTTCTGTGATTTTGCCATACAGAAAAGCACTTTTAACATCCATCTGATATACAGGGAATCCCATATACGATGCAAAAGCCAAAAATAGCCTAATGGCTTCAAGTCTTGCCACAGGAGCAAAAACTTCATCATAGTCTACTCCTTCTTCTTGTCTATATCCTTGAGCCACTAATCTTGCCTTGTTCTTGATTACATTTCCTCTTTCATCTCTTTTTACTCTAAAAACCCATTTAGTTCCAATAAGTTTCTTTCCATCAGGTAGATCACATAATACCCAAACTTCTTGAAGTTTAAACTGTAGAAGTTCTTCTTGCATAGCTTCCACCCAGCTTTCTTTGGCTAGTGCTTGTTTAATATTCTTGGGCTCTTCCTGAGATAGAAAACAAGCAAATAGACACACCTTCTGATCCTTGTGATTCACCCTGTTTTGCTTGTAGATAAAACTAAGTAAAGAAGTATGTTGTTGAGACATATTCTTAGCCTTAGTCCTTGTGAGCACCCCTGATGATGAGGGTCCAATTATGTTGGTAACAGGATGAGTTTTATGAATTCTGAGTGTTGGAGTTGGTGGAACTTCAAGATGATCTTCCAAATTAGTGATATCTGGATCTTCATTAGAATCTGAGAAAATGCCTTCTTGATCCAATTCATCATCAGTATCTTCTAAAGTAATGGTGTTTGGATCAACAGTATCTTCTAAGTCAGGCATATTAGGATCATGAACAACATCAGTATTTTTCCAATTTGAAGTATCCATAGGTTGAAAAGTACTTTCAAATGGATTAGAAGTGCTGGCTGTTTCCTTTGCTTTCTTCTTTTCTGCTTCATGGGCTCTCCTTTGTTCATCATCATATGACTTAGCCATTGTTTCTTGAAAAAGCATTCTAGCAAGTTCATCTTGAATGGCTTGATCTTCTGCAGATACTGGTATTTGTGGTGGAATAGTACTTTGAGGATCAACAGTACTGTTAGGTACAGCAGTACCTTTAGGCTCAGAAGTACTTTTCTTCTTACCATTGGCATTATCTGTTGGCTCATCTTCAGATCTTAAATTAACATCATGAACAATGTACTGTGCTTCATCATCAGTGGGAGCAGATTGATTTTCTTCCCTTACAGGTACATAATTCATTGATGAAGACATTAAGTCAAGATCAAACATCCAATCAGGACCTTTACCTTTAGAGTTTTCTTGTTCTTCCAAAAAATCAATATGAAGACATTCTTGAACCTTCTTGGTGACCTTATTGTACACTCTGAATCCTTTGCTATTTGTACAATATCCCAATAAATATCCTTCATCTGACTTTCCATCAAATTTGCCCAAATTATCAGCAGTATTTAAAATGGTTAGGGGACATCCAAAAGGTTTCATAAACTTGATACTTGGCTTCTTCCCCATGAGTAACTCATAAGGTGTCTTCATTTGAGGTTTAGTCACTGATACTCTATTCAACACATAGCAAGCAGCACTTACAGCTTCTGCCCAAAATGGAACTGGAGTTGAGAGTCTGCAAGCATTGTTCTGGCTGCTTCTATAAGAGTTCTATTCTTTCTTTCTGCAACTCCATTTTGTTAAGGAGTTCTAGCAATACTGAACTCTCTTTTAATTCCTTTCTTAGCACAAAATTCATCCATAAGCTGATTCTTGAACTCAGTCCCATTATTACATCTAATCCCTCTAACCTTGAGCCTTAACTGATTTTCTAATGCTATAATTAGATCATGAATAGCATCAAAAGTTTCATCTTTAAAACATAAGAAAAAGACCCAGCTAAATCTACTGCAGTCATCTGTTACAACCAAACAATACTTCTTCTTGTTCAGACTGACAACTGAAACAGGTCCAAACAAGTCCATATGCAGCAATTCCAAAGGCTCTCTAATAGTCTTCTCATCAATCTTTTTACAAGAGGCCTTGTGCTGTTTACCCTTCTTACAAGCAAGACATGTGTGATCATTCTTAAATGTCTTAGAAGGTAAACCTCTAACTAAATTTCCTCTGACCAGCTTATTGATGTTCTTGAAATTTACATGTCCCAGTCTTCTGTGCCATTGATGTGCTTCCTCCATAGATGCTCTTGCAATCAAACATGTTGCTTTAACATCAGAATTCACATTCTTCAAATCTATGCTGTACACATCATTAGTTTTTGGTGCTCTCAGTAACACCAAATTTCTGTCTTCTAACTTGAAATCAGGAGAAAGTATGAGACATTCTGTGTCAAAGAATAACACAGGATACTTCTTATCACAAATCTGAGAGACTGACAAAAGATTGAATTTGAGCTCCTTCACATATCTAACATCTTCAAAATCAATGTTTCCTGCCTTGACTGTTCCTTTGCCAGTAATTCTTCCTCCATCAGGATCATTCCCAAATGCAACTTTTCCTCCATAATAAGCTTTAAAATCTGACAAGAGCTCCTTTTCTCCTGTCATACTGCCAGAGCAACCACTGTCTACAATAAGATGATCTTTAAGCTCCTCCTCTGGGTTGCCCTGCATTTACATGAAAAAGGTTAGTTATTTTTAGGAACCCAAGCCATTACTAACTTGTGTTCCCCTTGTGGAGTGACATACTCAAAATTTTTGAGTATGTAATCACCACTGTCTTTAAAAACATGATCAAGAATTAAGGTTTTTGTTTCCAAAACAGTTTGTTTTTCATGATCAATTTTCCCTTTTTCACCCTTAACCTCTGAAAGTACTGGTTCTACCCCAGCAGTACTTTCTTTCTTAACCCATTTTGTTGTGACTTTAGGAGTTGGGTTCTGTGTCCTAGCATCTTTTCTTGTGTTGTAAGTCTTTCTAGGGTTGTAATGACTGTAACTCCTAGGTCTTACACTTGAGTGTCTGCTAGAAACATTAGGGACCTTTCTATCAGTACTTTGTGAAGGTACTGATGGTTTGGAGTATGACCTTTTCTGATGAGGGTACCTAAAATCTTTTGAGAAATTACTGTGGTTGACCCTCTGTGAATAATTCCAAACTGGTTTGTTACCTCTTGGCCTATTCTCTGTATAACTTGGTTGTGCAGTTCTGGTCTTAGGATATTTACTAAGGTATTCTGAATGATAATTGCAATCTTTAATCAAATGATTAGGACTATAACAAACATAACAGACCTTTGGACCAATATCCCCAAATCCCCTTCCATAAGTGTTTCTAAAATTAGCAGTATTTTGAAAGAATTTTCTTTGAGGTACTGCTGAGTGATCAGCAGTTCTTTGAAAAGTGTTTGAAGGTACTGCTTGTTTTGGAAACTTGATCTCTTCAACCTTAGGTGCTTCAATAGACTTTTCTAAAGTTTTAGGACTAAGTTTACTTGTAAGCTTTTTCCTAAACTCTAGATTATCTACACCATAACAATCAACATCTTTTCTAGGTGGTTGAAAGCTACCTGGGGGGTGAGGAACTGCATTATAACCCTTTTCTTTCTGAAATACAGGAGGTATTTGACTAGGGGATTCCTCATCACTAGAAGTGTTTTCATCAAGACTTAGGAACTCTTCATCACTAGTGGAGGTTTCAACAGTTAGATTTATTTCCTTGCTCTTAAATGGAATTCCTTCATTACTATCATAACCTAGGCCTGTCTTAATATTAGATGTTCTTTGCTTTTCAACAAATTGAACATGTGACACTCCTGCCTCATTCCAAACAGCAAGTTTTTCTAACAACTTATCCCTTTCAGCAGTCACTTTCTCTAGTTCAGACACCTTGCAACCTAGTTTCCATTCATTCAACTTAACTAGGTAATCCTGTTGTTTATATGTTTCAAGCCATGCTACTTCATTGTTTTCATGTGTAAGGATTTTGGCTTCCATAGACTCTAAAGTTAATTGATAACCTGTTATCTCAGCCCTAGCCTTTTGAAACTTATCTCTTTCAGCTACATACTCAGTAAGTAACTTTTGATACATATCATTACACTTAGAGCATACCTCAGATTTGGTGGATGGACTTGGTGAAGCAGCTACCATAGCAAGCTGAACTGTTTCTTCTTCAAACTCCATGCTCCAATCAAAGCTTCCTAACTCTTCTCTTGACTCCAAAGCAGCATATCCAGGCTCTTCATCAAATGCTGTGCTCCAATCTTCCAAGGCAACCATTGAATAAGTTATAGGTTCTTCATCAAACTCATTGGACCAATCAATCTCTGACAGATTCTCTTGAGCAACCAAAGCTTTTGGTTTTGGTTCAGTAATTGGAATCTCTTTTCTTTCAGGCTTGGGTGGTTCAATCATCTTGTTTGCTTGATACTTTGCAAATTTGCACTCCCTTGCAAAGTGACCAGTCCTTAGACAGTTGAAACATTCAATCTTGGATTTGTCAAATGTTATGCCTTGTTTAGCTCTGAAGTTGATGCCTTTACCAGTCTTGTTCACATACTTCTTGATCCTTGCAGTGAGCATAGCAACTTGCCATCTGATATCAATTTCTTCCAAAGCATCATCATCAATTTGCAATACATCTTCTTGATAGGTGACAGGCATAGATGCTTGTTGTGCAAAGAATGAACATAGAACTTCATCTGAGGTGGGTGTTGATGATTGTGATGAATTGGTGGTGACCATTGTTGTGCAAGGAACCTGTGTTTCATTCACAGTACTTTGAGTAGGGTAAGCAGTACCTTTGTTAGAAGTACTGCTTCTCTTTTCAGAAGAGACAAAAGCAATGTTCTGCTGAGTGCTTGAACCTGTAGTACCATTCATCTCATGCTCATACACCTTCAGATTATTGTAAAGATCATCAAAGTCCATAGTATCCAGCCCTGATTGTCCTCTGATCATGGTAGCAACTACATGCCAGGCTGATGGCAAACTTCTTAAGAACTTCAAATTTGCATCTTCAATAGATACCTCAGCATCATATAGTTCTAACATGCTTAAAAGATGTTGAAATCTTTCATATGCAGAATCAAGACCTTCTCTTTCACCAACTGTGAAAGTTTCAAATTGTTGCTTCAGCAAATTCCTATGCATTTTTTTGGAAGCATCATTACCACCAAACTTCTTCTTTATTGCAGCCCACAGTTGTTTGGCATCTTTGGCATCATGAAACTTTAGTAGGTGACCATCAGGAATAGCAGAAAGCAGTATGTTGAGAGCTTTGTCTTGATTTCTTTTGGTAGCAGCAGGTACAGGTATTTTTGGAGGTGTTGGTTGTCCAGGTACTTCAATTGGTTCTTCAACTGGTATATTACCATTGACAATCACATCCCACAAGGCATGGTCTGTGATGGCAATATACTGCCTCATCTTCATAGCCCATAGATTGTACTCTCCCTTCTTAACAATAGGAATTCTAACAGCAGTAATTGAGGGAGCAGGTGCAGCATCAGTCGACATCTTGACAGGGTTTGTAGTGAAGTTGGTTTAAAGGTTTTAAAGGTTTGTCTTCTTAATTCAGAGTTTCCAACACAAGCTCTGATACCACTTGTTGGATCGATATACTCTGATCAAACTACTTTGTAGCTTGTAAGGGTTTAACAATATTGAATAAACTCAATACTATTAATATTGAAACACTGTTTTGACCTTGTAAAGTATGCGGAATCTACTAACACAAAGCTTAAGAAAACTTTTATATTAACCAAACTTAGAACCTGCTTTGTTACACAGATTCACTAACAATCCCTAACTATTAACTTTGATCGACTTCTAAGACTTGTAAAACTTCTAAAAACTCTATCGACCAATACCTCTTAAGGCTCTTTATATAGATAACCTTAAGTCGGTTTACAACATATAATCCTTGAACGACAAGTTATAATCCCTAACTAATTCTAGAATATTCTCTTAATATTACACATTAATCCTTGTCTAATATTGCACATCAGTCCTTGCATCCTTCGAAGTACTTTAAGCAATCTTCATATCAGCAGTACTTTGACTTTATTCTTCAGCAGTACTTTGACTTTTGTTCTTCATGCAGCAGTACTTTGACATCCAGAAGCACTTTGATATTTCATATCCCAACAGTATATTTAGTGAATATGTCTAGTTGAGGTAATATGTTTTGTATAACACTAGCAAGAAGATTACATCATAATATCATATGCACCATAAGATCACCTGCTTATGGTAAAATCAAAAATAAAGTAACCTGATTGGTCCAATTTTTTTAATAAGATTGTTTTGGCAAAATTGCTACGAAAAAATTTAATTTTTTTATTATATAAAAGATATTATTACTCTGTATTAAACTAAGGTGCTATATGAGGTCTTGTTACATATAGATAGACACAACCTTTTTCCGTAATCACTAACAATTTGAATTAAGCTGCTTTAAGAAAAGCTTTCTCAACATTTTTATTGAAGACTATAAAGACACTAATCTTTTATATAATAAAATAAAACCTCAAGTGGGGACTTTTCCATTTCAAAAAAACTAAACCATACCTTATTTAGTAATAATATTATTTAAAAAAAATGATTATTTTCTTATTATGTAACATTTTATATTTATCTATAACACAAATAGAAGATAAATACAAAAAATATAGATAAGATGCAATTAACAATAGGATTAAAACTTTTAAATAATTATCTTTAATAATAAAAAACTATAATTAAACATCATAAATCAAACAAAACAAAGATTAAATTATTTGTTTTTTAATAAATAAAAATATATGATTCAAAAAATTTAAAAAAAAAATCGTGCGTGCGCGGGCATTATAACTAGTGATATGCTAAAACTTTACATATTTTGATATCAAAATACCATTCAACCATAAATGACTAGTAAGTTTCTTTATTTTAGTCACGTATGCTATTAAAATTTGCTAAAAAAAATATAGGTATATTTTTGAGAAATTAAGAATAAGAAGTAAACGTAAAAGGATTAATAAGTATTGTTTCTAAAGATTAAAAGCCCAAGAAATTGAAGAAAAGAAAGTTCAATGAAAGCCCATATATTCTTTATCTCAAAACCGCCCATTGTTCGGCCCACAAGTGATGAACATTGGCCCAAAACTCTGTGAAAATACTATCGTATGAGGCAAATTTGTATTATTCATCATGCGGGAAAAATATATTAAAAGGTAATATACTTGCCACGTATTCATCTTCTGGGTAGTAAATTAAAAATTTTCAGAATTAACACCCTTAACTTGTAAATTTTTCATCTTTTGGGTAATCTGTCACTTGCTAACCGGTCACCACTACCCAAAAGATGAATATGTGGCAAGTATAATACTTTTTTTTTATAATTTGCCCTACCCATCACTCCGACGACCACCGCCGCTCCGGCCACCTCAACCCACCACCCACCTTCTCCTTACTCATCACACAAACCTTAAAAAAAAAAAAAAAAAAAAAAAAAAAAAAAAAAAAAAAAAAAAACCTCCACCATTATTCGCCGCTGTTATTTCTTCTGGAAACCACTACCACCATCACAGCAGCCGTCGTTATTTCTACATGAAACCACCACCACTAAACTAAGGATTTACCAATATGGCAAATTATAAAAAAAAAAAAGAATTTTTACCATAATAGCAATTCAATAATTTTTACGTTAATAGCAATTCAAGAATTTTTGTTAGTAAAGCAGTACATCAGATGTTTGGGTAGTGAACTAGAAACATCTCTACATGCCTGAGAGAGATGTGGGGTGTTGGAATACGGTTATTTCGTGTTAATTACATGATGGGAAGTAAATACGGCGACTATTGTGTTAGTGGTGGTGGTTTCATGTAGAAATAACGGCGGCTGTTGTGATGGTGGTAGTGGTTTCAGAAGAAATAACAGCGGCGAATAATGGTGGAGTTTGTTTATTTTATTTATTTATTTTTTTTTTTTTAAGGTTTGTGTGATGAGGAAGGAGAAGGTGGGTGGTGGGTTGAGGTGGCCGGAGCGGCGGTGGTCGTCGGAGTGATGGGTAGGGCAAATTAAAAAAAATATATATATATATATTATACTTGCCACATATTCATCTTCTGGGTAGTGGTGGAACTTGCTACCGGTCGAGCAAGTAACAGATTACCCAAAAGATGAAAAATTTACAAGTTAACGGTGTTAATTCTGAAAAATTTTAGTTTACTACCCAAAAGATGAATACGTAGCAAATATATTACCTTTTGATATATTTTTCCCTATTCATGCGATTATATAACATTGAATTGGCATAGTAGAATAGCAAATAGATAATGCAATAACTGATTAAACGAAACATGACCAAAGAGAAGTCATTGTTTGACATAATAGCAGAAACATAACTGTTTAGGCGAAACTCCACGCACAACTCGCATTGAAGACGCTCCACTCGTTCGTAAGCACAATGGACTCGCTGTGAGTATGGAAGAAGGATAGGGTCAGCAGGCCTTTCTATCTCTTGTATTCATCTTCTTGTTGTACTCTTTCTGAAGTGTGGGGCGAACTGCGACCTCCTTTTAATTTAAAGCCATTGTTATACGAAACAAGTTATATCAACTAGACATACAGTATTTGCTAAATATATCGAAATTGTATATTCTTGGCTTCTAAGTGATGAGCATTATCCAACTCAACCATCAAGTCATGTTCCACAAAAATTAACTTAAAGGCATGTTCATTTAACACAAAGCACAGCCATGTTTTATTGCCTTTTTAATTTCCGCAGCGATATGATGTATGTAAGTTGTGTCTTTAATCTGTTGTTAGTCATAGTTGAAGTAAGTACGAAAAAAGTCAATTTTAAAACGACAATTAAATATAGTTGGAAGTGAGATTAAAAAATGATAATGGAGGAAGATATGATTTGATCCTTAGACCTCTTGTATAAAGAGTGAAGATGATAACCATTATGTCCATCCATCAACATGCAACATATTTTCTTTTAATACGTAGTATAATTTAACTATCTCTTTGAAAAATCTTTTTATCATGTGTCTTTTCTTTTAAGCCAAACTTTTTCCTTTCAATATTCTCCTATAACTAGTTTTGTGTATGTGTCTCTTTTAATTTATTTTGAAAGGCTTATAGATGTTTTTTTTTTTTTTTACATACTCCTCCGACCCTAAATAAATGTTCAGGTTGACTTTCAGAGTTAAACTGGTTCAACTTTTACCTTATATTTTCTTTTAATATAATTTAACTATCTCTTTAAAGAATCTTTTTATCATGTGTCTTTTCTTTTAAGCCAAACTTTTCCTTTCAATATTCTCCTATAACTCTTGATAATGGCTTTAAATTCTTGATAATGGTTGTCTTCTAATGTAATGTTATTACAGTATTATTCGGTTTTCTACTATGCCAATTAGATATTACGAGGTGGGAAACCCGCGCGTTGCCGCGGGGTGTTTTGCTAAAGAAGCATTTTATAACCAAAAGGTGAAAAGTACAGTAACAAAAACACAAAAGACGCAAACTTACAAACACAGAACTATTTAGATGCACGTTCAATTCCTAATCTCCTCACGTTCTCTACTGCTGGAAGAAAATTGAGGCCGAACAATAGATCTTATATGGAAAACGCTCATTTAGCTTGATCATTATTATCAACCGATGCTGCAAGGCTTCTCTTTCATTCGGAGTTGCAGTGACAGTTGCTATCCATAAAGCAGCACTACTCAACTACGCCTTCACTTGTGGATTAGAACCCGTTCAACTATGGAAATAACCTATAAAATATATTAATTAAATGGTAAGCAATCTAAAGTTTTAGAGAATCAGTAAGTATACAAATATATCAGCAGAGTTACTAAAAAGTATAAAAGTGCGGTTTACTTCACCTATAAAGTAGTTAGATCCATCACTTTTATCAGAAAGTAAGTGCAATAACTCTTTAGTCGACCAATACTCGTCTTACAAACTACTTCAATCTATTGCAGAAACTCATTGGTCAAAAGGAATAAAGGCTAATAAGATCTTTCATCATCACAATATCTTTGGTTAGCAGACTCTATTCAAGCTACATTATGAGTCAGACTGAATACCTACTGATATGCCTAAAAGCAATAACTATCTCCTACAGAGTTTGGTTGTTAAGGATTTAAAGTAAGTTTTTTGTTGGTTCATAAGGATCAATACAATCCTATATTTATAAAACATGATTGTAAGAACATAATTAATAAATAAAACAATATACGTTTGTGTGTTTGAGAAAGTGAATATCTAACTGTTGCAAATTGTAATCTGCAATTATCAATTTAAGGTGTTTGGGCAAACTCCTTTAACTTATGGTAAGGGAAATATTAAATCATCAACTAATGGTTGCTGCAACTATGCATCATCGCTATATTTAATTCAGAATTTTTGTAATGGATCTACTAAAAAACGATAACTATTAATGATGTCCCAAATAAAGATTTTAAACGTTTCTTACACGAATTAGGGGTATGAATGTTCCCCTTACACTTGAATCTTTACATACTTTACATTCAACTATTCTAATGATTCGAATTAAGAAAATCAAAACACTTGGAGCACTTTTAAGATTAACGTACATATGGGGATAATAATATGATGTTCTTCCCCATTACTCCATAAAATAAGTACTTACCCATGAGTTTCAATCGTCCCAAAACAATATGTACAAGGATATGACTCGACTTAGCAACCATGTAATCAATTAGAAAGTTAACTTAGGGTTTAACAAATAACAATAATGCACTAAAAATGAGCGCATACACGGAAGGCTAAGGCGATTTGGGTGTACATTTAAGTGGGGTGTAACAAATTCTTCCTTTAAGTAAGATGCTTAAAGTTAGAAACGAAAAGATAGGCTCGGAGGGGTGTACTAGGGGTTTCGTGTACTAAAAATGAGTACAACGCTAAGGGTGTGGGAAAAATTAGTTGACTTAACTAGCCAAGTAATATGACTTAAATGGTCAAGTAATTATGATACGGGTTTAACACAAGGGTGATCCTAATGCCTCTTATCATGTAGTAAATCCTACCACACGAATGTAGTCTCACTAGCGGTCTCGGGATGCATCACTAATGCAAGTTCTAGAATCTAAATGCTACCGGTACACTCATAAGCACCAATAATGAATGCTTTTCCTATCAAATCTAAAGGCGAACCTCACATTTTTTTGTGGAAAATTTTTCTGAATATACGGTTATGTGCTAGTCATACAACCTCCTATCCATGAGACGCTTGCTATGGCTAAAGTTTCACTCCTAAATGTTGTAAAAAAATTTAAATTTGGCGCTAAAATTGCACTAACAAGTATTTCTCATAGTTTTATTACACATCTACTATCAAACAAAACAAACTCAAGCGAAAGTGCATATGTAAGGTATCATCTTTTTACCCTCCCCTTACACTTAAGATGAACATTGTCCCCAATGTTCAAGTAAAGAATGTAAAAGTGAAAAAGTAAAGAGAATGAAAGCAAATACTCCCCTGATTCGCTCAGTATGGATTATAGGTTGGCCAGGTTAGATCTTTCTCCAAGAAAACGAACAATCAAAGCTTCCCTTCCAGAATATAAATCATCTTCTTGTCATACATAACCTGTAAATCCTGACAACAATAGACAAGTGATGCGTGGGAATCGCAACAGGCTTTACCTCTCGAGGGATCTCGAGAAGCTTACAACCCCCACCAGGCAGTGTACCTGATCGTTGTAGTATAGTATAGTGACAAGTACCGGGGGATTGATCGTTCAGCTTAGGAATAGTGTCGCTAGGATTAGAAAACCTAATTAATAGTTCTAAAGGTGAGGGATGATTATTTTTGTATTTTTATATTTTATGAAAGCAAGTAAAATCTCGGGTTTTGGAAGAGTGGGCGGAATTAGTTGCTATTCAACTAACCCAAAACTAATATATAATCAAAATAAAATACTGAAAATGAAATTAAACTAAATTATACTAAGGTTGTGAGCAGTGATTGGAGAAATTGTGTTTACTTAGACTTCACTACTCCCTAGATATCTTTTACACGTTAATTACATGTTAAACTTGTATGGATGACGGATTGTATTCCTTAATACCATTCGTGGGGTGTCATACATAACTCCCCAACTCTATGAGCTCTTATCTCCTCCTACACCATGACCCAACACAACTATAGGGATTGTAAACAGTGGCTCATGCATTAAATACAACCAATAAAGACCTAGTACGCCTCGGTTCATGTTTCTTAAGACGTTCAAGCATGATACCATTTGGAGATCTGCCAGTTTTCTTAAGCCTAACATATAAAATCATTCATCCAAGACAAGAATAGACAAGTAATCAACACATAATCAACATCTAGGTTTCATTAGATCTAACCAAACACAAAAGAGATCTAGCCTAGCATAATGGAATTGAGACAAGAACAAGATATAAACAACCAACACATAGACATATTGATTGAATTAGAAGAACACTTATCTCAATTACAATGCAAGGTATCAAGGGTTTGGAACCCTTGAAAAAACTATAAAAGATACACCAAATTCGTCTTTAGGGTTTCACCAAAACTTCTCTCTCTTTTTATGAAAAAACTAGAAAACTATATATAGGAAAACTGGGCTGACGGCGTCAAGACAACCATGTGACGCCGTCACCTCGCCGCCAAATACTTCCTCGGACGGCCTTGATCTACTTATGACGGCCTATGTGACGCCGTCACCAACCACGGTATTTTATTCTTTGTACTTTGACGCCGTCAGGATGACTTTTGACGCCGTCATCACCTACGGTGTTTTATTCTTGATGTCTGACGCCGTCAGGGTATAACTCTTGACGCCGTCACCTAGTGTCTTCAGCATGAAAAATTGATACTTTGCCGTTTTCTTCACTTTTATGCTCCAAAAACGTCCAAAATGGCTTCTTTTCCAGAATTCACCCTCCAAACACCTAAAATCACAAAAGGAACGATTTAGGGCGATATTTGATCAAATAAAGTCGGATTCGGGCTTAAATGACCCCCTAAAAACGGATCATTTTTCGCCTCATCATATACCCTTACACTTGAGATTTGCTTGTCCTCAAGCAAATGAGCTTTTATTCTACTCGAAAGACAAGTTAGGGGTCATTTAATACTAATATAAAAGTAATTACAACAAATAATCGTTCCACTAAAGACCAATAGACAAGCACGGAGGTCATACACAAGCACCTCGTAAATAGTGTTTAGATACTCACATCTCTCGGGTGTAATAAAGTAATATAACATTATGGAAATAGAAGATATCTCTCACTACCTGTCATAGCAAAATAGATTACCATAGGCTTGGGAAAGGATCAAACCTCCACCACATGGCGTAAGCACCTACAATAAACTATCAAAGAGGTCTTTTAAAGGGTTGTAACGTTAGGTATAGGGATATGAATTACACGGTTTTGTTGGATAAAGGAAGTTTTACTGCTGGCGAGTTAACAATCTTGGTTAATTACATGTACAAGATCGCGTTGCTAAGCCAAGACTAGACTCGACTTAAGCTAATAAATGAAAAATAACAAAAACATAAAATGAACATAGAATAAAAATGGGATGGTAGTCCGTATTTTTTTCTCTTTTTCTTTTCTATTTTTTTTCTTTTTCTTAATTTTTTCGATTTTTTTTTTTTTTTTTTTTTTTTTTTTTTTTTTGCATACACTCTTACCCTACCATCCAAAATAATACATCATAGGGAATTTGAGCATTCCCCTTACACTTGAGTCTTTACATACTTTACAATTAACTAATCTAATGACTCGAATTAAGAAAATCAAAACACTTGGAGCACTTTTAAGATTAACGTACATATGGGGGTAATATTATGATGTTCTTCCCCATTACTCCATAAAATAAGTACTTACCCATGAGTCCCAATCGTCCCAAAACAATATGTACAAGGATATGACTCGACTTAGCAACCATGTAATCAATTAGAAAGTTAACTTAGGGTTTAACAAATAACAATAATGCACTAAAAATGAGCGCATACACGGAAGGCTAAGGCGATTTGGGTGTACATTTAAGTGGGGTGTAACAAATTCTTCCTTTAAGTAAGATGCTTAAAGTTAGAAACGAAAAGATAGGCTCGGAGGGGTGTACTAGGGGTTTCGTGTACTAAAAATGAGTACAACGCTAAGGGTGTGGGAAAAATTAGTTGACTTAACTAGCCAAGTAATATGACTTAAATGGTCAAGTAATTATGATACGGGTTTAACACAAGGGTGATCCTAATGCCTCTTATCATGTAGTAAATCCTTCTACACGAATGTAGTCTCACTAGCGGTCTCGGGATGCATCACTAACGCAAGTTCTAGAATCTAAATGCTACCGGTACACTCATAAGCACTAATAATGAATGCTTTTCCTATCAAATCTAAAGGCGAACCTCACATTTTTGGGTGGAAAATTTTTCTGAATATACGGTTATGTACTAGTCATACAACCTCCTATCCATGAGACGCTTGCTATGGCTAAAGTTTCACTCCTAAATGTTGTAAAAAATTTTAAATTTGGCGCTAAAATTACACTAACAAGTATTTCTCATAGTTTTATTACACATCTACTATCAAACAAAACAAACTCAAGCGAAAGTGCATATATAAGGTATCATCTTTTTACCCTCCCCTTACACTTAAGATGAACATTGTCCCCAATGTTCAAGTAAAGAATGTAAAAGTGAAAAAGTAAAGAGAATGAAATCAAATACTCCCCTGATTCGCTCGGTATGGATTATAGGTTGGCCAGGTTAAATCTTCCTCCAAGAAAACGAACAATCAAAGTTTCCCTTCCAGAATATAAATCATCTTCTTGTCATAAATAACCTGTAAATCCTGACAACAATAGACAAGACAACCTCGCGTAAAATCGGCGGCATCCTATATAAGTTACTAAATCCTAGAAAACGAAGTAAGATATAATGCTTGTGGAATGAAGTTTGCAGATTTCCTGGAGATTATAAATCTTAATAATTCACAAAAACCATAAGACTCCGTTAGAAAAACAAAACCGGTAAAATTTCCAGATTTTTAACTCCTGACGCCGTCAAGAGTAAACTCCTGACGCCGTCAGAATTGACCTGCAGAAATTCTTATGTTAAGTTTCCGGAAAATTTCTGGAAAAACTTTGTCCTACTTCCTGGAAAATCCTGCAAAACTTCATTATGACTCAATACAAGCATTTGACTCTAACAAATACGAATATACATGTTCATTTAATATTGTGGAGAATCATGATCGGTTTGTTTCTTAAAAACATATTTGGGGTTTCCCCTTACACTTATCTTTTGCAAAAATACCTTTAGGTTGAAGTTAAGACTAGGCCAAACAACATAATAAAGTATTTCCACATTTTAATTGAGAAACATGATCAACCAACAATAAAAATAAAACATGCATACGGAAGCAAATAACTATCAAACAAATAAAATCACACAAAACATGGGTTGCCTCCCAAGAAGCGCTTTTCTTTATTTACGAGTCTTGTAGCTAGACTCAAAGTCATGGGTTACTACGTGATCTCATCATCAAACGTCACATCTTCCTCACTAATCATTTCATTGCTATTTTCTTGGTAGTGTTTTACGCGTTGTATGTTAACCGTGAATTCCCTACCTTCATCATCAGTTAACATTACCGCTCCAAATTTAGAAGAATTCTTTACCGTGAACGGCCCATACCATCTAGACTTAAGTTTTCCCGGAAATATTCTTAACCGAGAATTGTACAATAGGACCTTGTCTCCTTCTGAAAATTCTTTGGGTTTCTTAATTCTTTGATCATGCCATCTTTTAGCTCTTTCTTTATATGTGATGGAGGATTCGTAGGCTTCAAGTCTAAGCTCATCAAGCTCGTGTAACTGCAAAAACCTATTATTCCCAGCAGTTGTGTAATCTAAGTTGCATGCTTTAAGCGCCCAATAAGCCTTGTGTTCTAATTCTACCGGTAAGTGACATGCCTTACCATACACCATGCGGAATGGGGTCGTTCCAATAGGTGTTTTGTAAGCAGTTCGGAATGCCCATAAGGCTTCGTCGAGTTTGAATGACCAGTCCTTTCTGTTTTGACTAACCGTTTTTTCAAGTATTCTTTTAATAGCTCTATTGGTGTTTTCGACTTGGCCATTGGTCTGTGGATGATAGGCGGTGGAGAATCGATGGGGTACTCCATACCTCTTCATGACCTTTTCCATTTGTGCGTTGCAAAAATGTGTCCCCCTATCGCTGATGAGAGCTTTCGGAATCCCGAATCTTGCGAAAAGCTTTTTCAGGAAATGAATGACTACTCTAGCATCATTAGTCCTAAGGGCTTGTGCTTCAACCCATTTTGAAACATAGTCAATGGCGACTAAGATGTACTCGTTTCCCCCTGAGGACGGAAAGGGTCCCATAAAGTCAATCCCCCAAACATCGAATACCTCACAAACTTGTATAAAGTTCTGAGGTGCCTCATCCCTATGTGATATATTTCCAGCCCGTTGACATGCATCACACGCCTGCACCATTTCTTTTACATCACGGAAAATTGTGGGCCAACAGAATCCAGCATCGAGAATCTTTCGGGCGGTAACGTTTATCCCATGATGCCCTCCAGAGGGACCGGAGTGACATTCCCTCATAATTTTTACTGACTCATTCTCCGAAACACAACGCCTTATAATGTGGTCAGGACACCTTCGGAATAAAAATGGTTCATCCCAGAAGTAATATTTTAGCTGGGAAAAGAACCTCTTCCTCTCGTATTTAGTCAGGTGTTCAGGAACAAGTCTACATCTACTTGCGAAGTAATTGGCAAAGTCGGCGTACCATGGCTCCGAATCAAGCATTGACATCAGTTGTTCGTCAGGAAACGAATCCTTAATCTCACTTCTATCGTGTTTATCCACGGGGTTTTCAAGACGAGATAGATGATCGGCGGCTAGATTCTCTGCCCCCCTCTTATCGCGAATCTCAACATCAAATTCTTGTAACAACAAGATCCACCGAATTAGTCGTGGTTTGGCATCCTGTTTCGCAAACAGATATCTAAGAGCTGAGTGGTCAGTGTAGACGACTGTCTTTGAAAGGACAATATATTGTCGGAATTTGTCGAATGCAAACACTACGGCTAATAATTCTTTTTCGGTGGTGGAGTAGTTCTCTTGGGCGGGATTCATGGTTTTGCTAGCGTAGTAAATAGGTTGGAAAAGCTTGTCACGTCGCTGACCTAATACAACCCCGACAGCGAAGTCGCTAGTGTCACACATTATTTCAAACGGTAACTCCCAGTTAGGTGTGATCATGATTGGAGCTTGAGTGAGTTCCCTTTTTAGGAGATCGAAAGCATCTTTGCATTCTTGGGAAAAGTCGAACGGAGCATCCTTCACAAGCAATTGAGTCATTGGCCGGGCAATTTTGGAGAAGTCTTTGATGAATCTCCGATGAAATCCGGCGTGCCCCAAAAAGCTGCGTATTGCCTTAACAGGCGTGGGGTACGGTAACTTAGATATAGCTTCAACTTTAGCTTGGTCCACCTCTATTCCATTTCCCGAGATCTTATGCCCTAACACAATTCCTTCCTTTACCATGAAATGACACTTTTCCCAGTTTAACACCAAGTTGGTTTCCTCACAACGTTTAAGCATCTTTTCTAAATTAGCAAGACAGCGGTCGAAGGAGTTTCCGAAGACTGAAAAGTCATCCATGAACACTTCCATGCTATCTTCCATGAGTTCGTGAAAGATTGCGGTCATGCAACGTTGGAAAGTGGCGGGGGCATTACATAGCCCAAAAGGCATCCTTTTGTAGGCAAATGTTCCATAGGGGCAAGTAAACGTGGTCTTTTCTTGGTCCTCGGGTGCTATGGGGATTTGAAAATATCCAGAGAATCCATCCAAGAAGCAATAGTACTCGTGTCCAGATAATCTCTCTAACATCTGATCAATGAATGGTAAGGGAAAGTGATCTTTCCTCGTGGCATCGTTGAGCTTTCGATAGTCAATGCATACCCGCCATCCAGTGACAGTTCTCTGGGGTACCATCTCACCCTTGTCATTTTTTACTACAGTCATTCCACCCTTTTTAGGTACAACCTACACAGGACTGACCCAGGGGCTATCCGAGATTGGGTAAATCAACCCTGCATCTAAAAGTTTTATGACTTCTTTCTTCACTACTTCTTTAATGTTAGGGTTCACGCGCCTTTGGGGTTGCACGTTAGGTTTATAATCTTCTTCCATGAGAATCTTATATGTGCAAAAAGTCGAGTCAATCCCCTTAATGTCGGCTACACTCCATGCAAGCACCCCTTGTATTTCTTTAGGACCTCTAAGAGTTTAACTTTTTGTTCATGTTCCAAGGAGGAGTTTATGATCACCGGGAGTTGACTTTCTCCCTGAAGAAAGGCATATTCCAGATGATTAGGGAGCTCTTTAAGATCCACGTCAGGGGGCTCGATAATAGAAGGTTTGAGCTTGTTTTCGGGCTTTCGTAGCTCGAGATGCTCCGTTGCCTCTTGTCTGGGGTAGAAGGAGACTGCATTAACATCCTCCGTCTTTTCCACCTCTAGCAAAGGCAGAAAACTCTCGTCCCGTAACCAGCCTTCATCGATTTGTTCATCGATGCAACTATCAATGACATCTGTGAGCTCATCTACTTCCCCGATAAAGTAGAGCCGGTTGGATGCTTCGAGGGAGAGGTCCATAGAATCCTTAATGTCGAAGGTTGTGCTATCGTCTCCTACTCGTAAGGTCAATTTGCCATCGTAGACATCGATGACTGCACGAGCGGTAGCAAGAAATGGTCTACCTAAGATGATAGGTACCAAGTCGTCCTCCTCCATATCCAGGATTACGAAGTCGACCGGGAATTTGAATTTCCCAACTTTGACTAGCACGTTCTCACATATCCCAACGGGGTACTTGACTGATCTATTGGCTAGTTGGATGTTCATACGGGTAGACTTCAATCCAGAATATCCTAGTTTACGGAACATAGAGTGAGGCATGAGATTGATACTTGCTCCCAAGTCGGCAAGAGCATTCTTGATTGATAGAGGTCCTATGGAGCAAGGCAAGGTGAAGCTGCCCGGATCGTCTACCTTCTTTGGTAGCCCTCGATGGGTTACCACAAAGCATTCTTCCCCCAGGGTCACCAGACCCTCGAGTCTCGTCCTGTTAGCGAGAAGCTTTTTGAAGTATGTGCTATACTTTGGCATGTGATAGCAAGCATCAAGGAGGGGTATAGTGACAACTGAGTCTTTTAGGTATGACAAGAACCTCTTGTTAACATTCTCAGTTTTCTGGTTTCTTAATCGGGACGGATATGGGATTCTCACAGGTTGGCTAGGCAAGGCTGATGGGGAAGGGATCGTTACGGGCGGTTGGTCTGGGGTGCCAATGCCGACATCCTGCTCCTCCTCCTCAGGTTTGTCTGGATCGAGGGTGACGGGGGACGAGTTTGGGTAAGGAGGGTCCTTGGTTGTCGTTCCAGCTCGTGTGGTTATCGCGAACATGGGGTCCTTTTTTCTTTCTAACGGCGTTTGGAGGTGATCTAAGGCGGAGTTAAGCTTGTTGAAAAATCCTCCAATACCCTCCTGCTGCTCGTCGAAAAGCTCATTAAGCCCTTTCATTTGCAAGTCTTTTTCTTGAGTGAAGTGACCATGGTCACTTTCGAAATTGCTCCTAATTTTGAATTCAGGGCCTTCCTCCCTTTCTTTTCTCTTTACCAGATTTCCCCAAAGGGTGTAATCGTCATTTTGGTAGAAAGGCAAAAGGGAGGGATCAGCATAAATGTCCCCTCCTGACAAGCACACATGTTTAGTTGTGGCTGCTCCTCCGCATTCCTCTACCTCATGCGGGCCTCCACAGTAATCGCAGATCAAGTAAGGATTCGTCAGCAGTTTAGGTAGTTGCGATCCAGCTAGGCAATCCATTCTTTTGTGAACTTTGCTCAACCGATCCGAGGTGGTTCCAGAAATGCCGACAGTCGACTCAGGTTCATCCCAAGTGTCATCCTGGTCTTGAGCATATTCTTCAATCCTGTCCCATCCTTCCTCGGCACTAAGATTGGCCAATCTTCCTTTCCTAGATTGGTTAATTCCGTTCCGGTCATTAGAGGAGATATTTTCGTAAAAGATTTGGACCAAGAGCCAAAGTTCAATGCCATGATGTGGAACTTGTCTTATTAAATCTTTGAATCTAGTCCACGATTTATGGAAGGGTTCATCCTTCCCCTTTCGGAAACGAAGGATCCTATCCCTAAATGCTGAGGTTTTTCCAGGTGGAAAGAACTTCTCATAGAACTTGGATATGAGTTGCTCCCATGTGAAAATAGATTCGGAAGGGAGGTTGTTATACCATTCTTGGGATTTTTCGTATAAGGTGAAAGGGAAGAATCGCAGTCGGGATGTGTTTCTAGTAGCCCCATCCGTATGGATGGTGTCCACTATTTTTAGGAAGTCCTTGATGTGTTGGATTGGATTTTCCTCATCAAGTCCGTGGAACTTACACACACTTTTGATAAGCCAAACATCATTTGCATGCAAGACCTCGTTGGTGTGTTCGTTTGGGTAAACAATGGCATTGGAAAACCCACGAGGAGTTGGGGAAGAGTAGTCCTTGAGACGCTTAGGGGGAGGTATTATAGGGGTATTCATCTCGTTGTGGGAGCTAGGGGTTGTGATGTGATTTTCTGAATTTTCTTCAGAGAGAGGTGCATCAAAGTCGATAGCAATGCTGGATGGTTCAGGTGTTGAGTGAGTTCGTCTTAACCTACACATTTCTCTTTCGGGTTCTGCATAAGGCAAGACAAGGTCTTTAGTGGTGCTATGACTCCTAGTGATCCTACGGTTGGAGAATTCGTTGGTTGCCATGATGGTGGATGGTGAAGAGTTACGAACAAAGGCACGAAAAATAAGATATACTAAAGAAGACCTAAAAAAAAAAAAATCTTACTAGAAAGGAATTTAGCAAGTAGACCTAATAAAAAGAAATCCTAACCTAGACAATAACTATTCCCCGGGCTGCGGCGCCAAAAACTTGATGCGTGGGAATTGCACCAGGCTTTACCTCTCAAGGGATCTTGAGAAGCTTACAACCCCCACCAGGCAGTGTACCTGATCGTTGTAGTATAGTATAGTGACAAGTACCGGGGGATTGATCGTTCAGCTTAGGAATAGTGTCGCTAGGATTAGAAAACCTAATTACTAGTTCTAAAGGTGAGGGATGATTATTTTTGTATTTTTGTATTTTTATGAAAGCAAGTAAAATCTCGGGTTTTGGAGGAGTGGGCGGAATTAGTTGCTAGTCAACTAACCCAAAACTAATATATAATCAAAATAAAATACTGAAAATGAAATTAAACTAAATTATACTAAGGTTGTGAGCAGTAATTGGAGAAATTGTGCTTACTTAGACTTCACTACTCCCTAGATATCTTTTACGCGTTAATTACTTGTTATAATTGTATGGATGACAGATTGTATTCCTTAATACCATTCATGGGGTGGCATACATAACTCCCCAATTCTATGAGCTCTTATCTCCTCCTACACCATGACCCAGCGCAACTATAGGGATTGTAAAGAGTGGCTCATGCATTAAATACAACCAATAAAGACCTAGTACACCTCGGTTCATGTTTCTTAAGACGTTCAAGCATGTTACCATTTGGAGATCTGCCAGTTTTCTTAAGCCTAACATATAAAATCATTCATCCAAGACAAGAATAAACAAGTAATCAACACATAATCAACATCTAGGTTTCATTAGATCTAAGCAAACACAAAAGAGATCTAGCCTAGCATAATGGAATTGAGACAAGAACAAGATATAAACAACCAACACATAGACATATTGATTGAATTAGAAGAACACTTATCTCAATTACAATGCAAGGTATCAAGGGTTTGGAACCCTTGAAAAACCTGTAAAAGATGCACCAAATTCGTCTTTAGGGTTTCACCAAAACTTCTCTTTTTTTAATGAAAAAACTAGAAAACTATATATAGGAAAACCGAGGTGACGGCGTCAAGAGCAATGGTGTGACGCCGTCATCTCGCCGCCAAATACTTCCTCGGACGGCCTTGATCTACTTATGACGGCCTATGTGACGCCGTCAGCAACCACGGTATTTTATTCTTTGTACTTTGACGCCGTCAGGATGACTTTTGACGCCGTCATCAACTACGGTGTTTTATTCTTGATGTCTGACGCCGTCAGGGTATAACTCTTGATGCCGTCACCTAGTGTCTTCAGCATGGAAAATTGATACTTTGCCGTTTTCTTCACTTTTATGCTCCAAAAACGTCCAAAATGGCTTCTTTTCCAGAATTCACCCTCCAAACACCTAAAATCACAAAAGGAACGATTTAGGGCGATATTTGATCAAATAAAGTCGGATTCGGGCTTAAATGACCCCCTAAAAACGGATCATTTTTCGCCTCATCAACAAGACAACCTCGCGTAAAATCGGCGGCATCCTATATAAGTTACTAAATCCTAGAAAACAAAGTAAGATATAATGCTTGTGGAATGAAGTTTGCAGATTTTCTGGAGATTATAAAACTTAATAATTCACAAAAACCATAAGACTCCGTTAGAAAAACAAAACCGGTAAAATTTCCAGATTTTAACTCCTGACGCCGTCAAGAGTAATACTCTGACGCCGTCAGAATGGACCTGCAGAAATTCTTATGTTAAGTTTCCGGAAAATTTCTGGAAAAACTTGGTCCTACTTCCCGGAAAATCCTGCAAAACTTCATTATGACTCAATACAAGCATTTGACTCTAACAAATACGAATATACATGTTCATTTAATATTGTGGAGAATCATGATCGGTTTGTTTCTTAAAAACATATTTGGGGTTTCCCCTTACACTTATCTTTTGCAAAAGTACCTTTAGGTTGGAGTTAAGACTAGGCCAAACAACATAGTAAAGTATTTCCACATTTTAATTGAGAAACATGATCATCCAACAATAAAAATAAAACATGCATACGGAAGCAAATAACAATCAAACAAATAAAATCACACAAAACATGGGTTGCCTCCCAAGAAGCGCTTTTCTTTATTTACGAGTCTTGTAGCTAGACTCAAAGTCATGGGTTATCACGTGATTTCATCGTCAAACGTCACATCTTCCTCACTAATCATTTCATTGTTATTTTCTTGGTAGTGTTTTACGCGTTGTATGTTAACCGTGAATTCCTTACCTTCATCATCAATTAACACTACCGCTCCAAATTTAGAAGAATTCTTTACCGTGTACGGCCCATACCATCTAGACTTAAGTTTTCCCGGAAATAATCTTAACCGAGAATTGTACAATAGGACCTTGTCTCCTTCTGAAAATTCTTTGGGTTTCTTAATTCTTTGATCATGCCATCTTTTAGCTCTTTCTTTATATGTGATGGAGGATTCGTAGGCTTCTAGTCTAAGCTCATCAAGCTCGTGTAATTGCAAAAACCTATTATTCCCAGCAGTTGTGTAATCTAAGTTGCATGCCTTAAACGCCCAATAAGCCTTGTGTTCTAATTCTACCGGTAAGTGACATGCCTTACCATACACCATGCGGAATGGGGTCGTTCCAATAGGTGTTTTGTAAGCAGTTCGGAATGCCCATAAGGCTTCGTCGAGTTTGAATGACCAGTCCTTTCTGTTTTGACTAACCGTTTTTTCAAGTATTCTTTTAATAGCTCTATTGGTGTTTTCGACTTGGCCATTGGTCTGTGGATGATAGGCGGTGGAGAATCGATGGGGTACTCCATAACTCTTCATGACCTTTTCCATTTGTACATTGCAAAAATGTGTCCCCCTATCACTGATGAGAGCTTTCGGAATCCCGAATCTTGCGAAAAGCTTTTTCAGGAAATGAATGACTACTCTAGCATCATTAGTCCTAAGGGCTTGTGCTTCAACCCATTTTGAAACATAGTCAATGGCGACTAAGATGTACTCGTTTCCCCCTGAGGATGGAAAGGGTCCCATGAAGTCAATCCCCCAAACATCGAATACCTCACAAACTTGTATAAAGTTCTGAGGTGCCTCATCCCTATGTGATATATTTCCAGCTCGTTGACATGCATCACACGCCTGCACCATCTCTTTTACATCACGGAAAATTGTGGGCCAATAGAATCCTGCATCGAGAATCTTTCGGGCGGTAACGTTTATCCCATGATGCCCTCCAGAGGGACCGGAGTGACATTCCCTCATAATTTTTATTGCCTCATTCTCCGAAACACAACGCCTTATAATGTGGTCAGGACACCTTCAGAATAAAAATGGTTCATCCCAGAAGTAATATTTTAGCTGGGAAAAGAACCTCTTCCTCTCGTATTTAGTCAGGTGTTCAGGAACAAGTCTACATCTACTTGCGAAGTAATTGGCAAAGTCGGCGTACCATGGCTCCGAATCAATCATTGACATTAGTTGTTCGTCAGGAAACGAATCCCTAATCTCACTTCTATCGTGTTTATCCAAGGGGTTTTCAAGACGAGATAGATGATCGGCGGCTAGATTCTCTGCCCCCCTCTTATCGCGAATCTCAACATCAAATTCTTGTAACAACAAGATCCACCGAATTAGTCGTGGTTTGGCATCCTGCTTCGCAAACAGATATCGAAGAGCTGAGTGGTCAGTGAAGACGACTGTCTTTGAAAGGACAAGATATTGTCGGAATTTGTCGAATGCAAAAACTACGGCTAATAATTCTTTTTCGGTGTGGGAGTAGTTTTCTTGGGCGGGATTCATGGTTTTGCTAGCGTAGTAAATAGGTTAGAAAAGCTTGTCACGTCGCTGACCTAATACAGCCCCGACAGCGAAGTCGCTAGCGTCACACATTATTTCAAATGGTAACTCCCAGTTGGGTGTGATCATGATTGGAGCTTGAGTGAGTTCCCTTTTTAAGAGATCGAAAGCATCTTTGCATTCTTGGGAAAAATCGAACGGAGCATCCTTCACAAGCAATTGAGTCATTGGCCGGGCAATTTTGGAGAAGTCCTTGATGAATCTCCGATAAAATCCGGCGTGCCCCAAAAAGCTGCGTATTGCCTTAACAGTCGTGGGGTATGGTAACTTAGATATAGCTTCAACTTTAGCTTGGTCCACCTCTATTCCATTCCCTGCGATCTTATGCCCTAACACAATTCCTTCCTTTACCATGAAATGACACTTTTCCCAGTTTAACACCAAGTTGGTTTCCTCACAACGTTTAAGCATCTTTTCTAAATTAGCAAGACAGCGGTCGAAGGAGTTTCCGAAGACTGGAAAGTCATCCATGAACACTTCCATGCTGTCTTCCATGAGTTCGTGAAAGATTGCGGTCATGCAACGTTGGAAAGTGGCGGGGGCATTACATAGCCCAAAAGGCATCCTTTTGTAGGCAAATGTTCCATAGGGGCAAGTAAACGTGGTCTTTTCTTGGTCCTCGGGTGCTATGGGGATTTGAAAATATCCAGAGAATCCATCCAAGAAGCAATAGTACTCGTGTCCAGATAATCTCTCTAACATCTGATCAATGAATGGTAAGGGAAAGTGATCTTTTCTCGTGGCATCGTTGAGCTTTCGATAGTCAATGCATACCCGCCATCCAGTGACAGTTCTCTGGGGCACCATCTCACCCTTGTCATTTTTTACTACAGTCATTCCACCCTTTTTAGGTACAACCTGCACAGGACTGACCCAGGGGCTATCCGAGATCGGGTAAATCAACCCTGCATCTAAAAGTTTTATGACTTCTTTCTTCACTACTTCTTTAACGTTAGGGTTCACGCGCCTCTAGGGTTGCACGGTAGGTTTATAATCTTCTTCCATGAGAATCTTATGTGTGCAAAAAGTCGAGTCAATCCCCTTAATGTCGGCTACACTCCATGCAAGCACCCCCTTGTATTTCTTTAGGACATCTAAGAGTTTAACTTTTTGTTCATGTTCCAAGGAGGAGTTTATGATTACCGGGAGTTGACTTTCTCCCTGAAGGAAGGCATATTCCAAATGATTAGGGAGCTCTTTAAGATCTACGTCAGGGGGCTCGATAATAGAAGGTTTGAGCTTGTTTTCGGGCTTTCGGAGCTCGAGGTGCTCCGTTGCCTCTTGTCTGGGGTAGAAGGAGACTGCCTTAACATCCTCCGTCTTTTCCACCTCTAGCAAAGGCAGAAAACTCTCGTCCCGTAGCCAGCCTTCATCGATTTGTTCATCGATGCAACTATCAATGACATCTGTGAGTTCATCTACTTCCCCGATAAAGTAGAGCCGGTTGGATGCTTCGAGGGAGAGGTCCATAGAATCCTTAATGTCGAAGGTTGTGCTATCGTCCCCTACTCGTAAGGTCAATTTGCCATCGTAGACATCGATGACTGCACGAGCGGTAGCAAGAAATGGTCTACCTAAGATGATAGGTACCAAGTCATCCTCCTCCATATCCAGGATTACGAAGTCGACCGGGAATTTGAATTTCCCAACTTTGACTAGCACGTTCTCGCATATCCTTACGGGGTACTTGACTGATCTATCGGCTAGTTGGATGTTCATACGGGTAGACTTCAATCCAGAATATCCTAGTTTACGGAACATAGAGTGAGGCATGAGATTGATACTTGCTCCCAAATCGGCAAGAGCATTCTTGATTGATAGAGGTCCTATGGAGCAAGGCAAGGTGAAGCTGCCCGGATCGTCTACCTTCTTTGGTAGCCCTCGATGGGTTACCACTGAGCATTCTTCCCCCAGGTCTACAAGACCCTCGAGTTTCTTCCTGTTAGCGAGAAGCTTTTTGAAGTATGTGCTATACTTTGGCATGTGATAGCAAGCATCAAGGAGAGGTATAGTGACAACTGAGTCTTTTAGGTATGACAAGAACCTCTTGTTATCATTCTCAGTTTTCTGGTTTCTTAGTCGGGACGGAAATGGGATTCTCACAGGTTGGCTAGGCAAGGCCGATGGGGAAAGGATCGTTACGGGCGGTTGGTCTGGGGTGCCAATGCCGACATCCTGCTCCTCCTCCTCAGGTTTGTCTGGATCGAGGGTGACGGGGGACGAGTTTGGGTAAGGAGGGTCCTTGGTTGTCGTTCCAGCTCGTGTGGTTATCGCGAGCATGGGGCCCTTTTTTCTTTCTAACGGCGTTTGGAGGTGATCCAAGGCTGAGTTAAGCTTGTTGAAAAATTCTCCAATACCCTCCTGCTGCTCGTCGAAAAGCTCATTAAGCCCTTTCATTTGCAAGTCTTTTTCTTGAGTGAAGTGACCAAGGTCACTTTCGAAATTGCTCCTAATTTTGAATTCAGGGCCTTCCTCCCCTTCTTTTCTCTTTACCAGATTTCCCCAAAGGGTGTAATCGTCATTTTGGTAGAAAGGCAAAAGGGAGGGATCAGCATAAATGTCCCCTCCTGACAAGCACACATGTTCAGTTGTGGCTGCTCCTCCGCATTCCTCTACCTCATGCGGGCCTCCACAGTAATCGCAGATCAAGTAAGGATTCGACAGCAGTTTAGGTAGTTGCGATCCAGCAAGGCAATCCACTCTTTTGTGAACTTTGCTCAACCGATCCGAGGTGGTTTCAGAAATGCTGACAGTCGACTCAGGTTCATCCCAAGTGTCATCCTGGTCTTGAGCATATTCTTCGATCCTGTCCCATCCTTCCTCGGCACTAAGATTGGCCAATCTTCCTTTCCTAGATTGGTTAATTCCGTTCCGGTCATTAGAGGAGATATTTTCGTAAAAGATTTGGACCAAGAGCCAAAGTTCAATGCCATGATGTGAAACTTGTCTTATTAAATCTTTGAATCAAGTCCACGATTTATGGAAGGGTTCATCCTTCCCCTTTCGGAAACGAAGGATCCTATCTCTAAATACTGAGGTTTTTCCAGGTGGAAAGAACTTCTCATAGAACTTGGATATGAGTTGCTCCCATGTGAAAATAGATTCGGAAGGGAGTTTGTCATACCATTCTTGGGCTTTTTCGTATAAGGTGAAAGGAAAGAATCGCAGTCGGGATGTGTTTCTAGTAGCTCCATCCGTATGGATGGTGTCCACTATTTTTAGTAAGTCCTTGATGTGTTGGATTTGATTTTCCTCATCAAGTCCGTGGAACTTACACATACTTTTGACAAGCCAAACATCATTTGCATGCAAGACCTCGTTGGTGTGTTCGTTTGGGTAAACAATGGCATTGGAAAACCCACGAGGAGTTGGGGAAGAGTAGTCCTTGAGACACTTAGGAGGAGGTATTATAGGGGTATTCATCTCGTTATGGGAGCTAGGGGTTGTGATGTGATTTTCTGAATTTTCTTCAGAGAGAGGTGCATCAAAGTCGATAGCAATGCTGAATGGTTTAGGTGTTGAGTGAGTTCGTCTTAACCTACACATTTCTCTTTCGGGTTCTGCATAAGGCAAGACAAGGTCTTTAGTGGTACTACGACTCCTAGCGATCCTAAGGTTGGAGAATTCGTTGGTTGCCATGATGGCGGACGGTGAAGAGTTACGAACAAAGGCATGAAGAAATAAGATAGACTAAAGAAGACCTAAAAATAAAAATAAAAATAAAATCTTACTAGAAAGGAATCTAGCAAGTAGACCTAATAAAAAGAAATCCTAACCTAGACAATAACTATTCCCCGGGCTGCGGCGCCAAAAACTTGATGCGTGGGAATTGCACCAGGCTTTACCTCTCAAGGGATCTTGAGAAGCTTACAACCCCCACCAGGCAGTGTACCTGATCATTGTAGTATAGTATAGTGACAAGTACCGGGGGATTGATCGTTCAGCTTAGGAATAGTGTCGCTAGGATTAGAAAACCTAATTACTAGTTCTAAAGGTGAGGGATGATTATTTTTGTATTTTTGTATTTTTTTGAAAGCAAGTAAAATCTCGGGTTTTGGAGGAGTGGGCGGAATTAGTTGCTAGTCAACTAACCCAAAACTAATATATAATCAAAATAAAATACTGAAAATGAAATTAAACTAAATTATACTAAGGTTGTGAGCAGTAATTGGAGAAATTGTGCTTACTTAGACTTCACTACTCCCTAGATATCTTTTACGCGTTAATTACTTGTTATAATTGTATGGATGACGGATTGTATTCCTTAATACCATTCATGGGGTGGCATACATAACTCCCCAATTCTATGAGCTCTTATCTCCTCCTACACCATGACCCAGCGCAACTATAGGGATTGTAAAGAGTGGCTCATGCATTAAATACAACCAATAAAGACCTAGTACACCTCGGTTCATGTTTCTTAAGACGTTCAAGCATGTTACCATTTGGAGATCTGCCAGTTTTCTTAAGCCTAACATATAAAATCATTCATCCAAGACAAGAATAAACAAGTAATCAACACATAATCAACATCTAGGTTTCATTAGATCTAAGCAAACACAAAAGAGATCTAGCCTAGCATAATGGAATTGAGACAAGAACAAGATATAAACAACCAACACATAGACATATTGATTGAATTAGAAGAACACTTATCTCAATTACAATGCAAGGTATCAAGGGTTTGGAACCCTTGAAAAACCTGTAAAAGATGCACCAAATTCGTCTTTAGGGTTTCACCAAAACTTCTCTTTTTTTAATGAAAAAACTAGAAAACTATATATAGGAAAACCGAGGTGACGGCGTCAAGAGCAATGGTGTGACACCGTCATCTCGCCGCCAAATACTTCCTCGGACGGCCTTGATCTACTTATGACGGCCTATGTGACGCCGTCAGCAACCACGGTATTTTATTCTTTGGGTCTTGACGCCTTCATTTACTGTTCCAGCATAGAAATTTGAGACTTTGCCGTTTTCTTCACTTTTATGCTCCAAAAACGTCCAAAATGGCTTCTTTTCCATAATTCACACTCCAAGTACCTAAAATCACAAAAAGAACGATTTAGGGCAATATTTGATCAAATAAAGTCGGATTCGGGCTTAAATGACCCCCTAAAAATGGATCATTTTTCGCCTCATCAAGCACCCAAACCCACATGTTTCAGCCCCCAAACTCACCCATTTCAACGGCCAAACGCAACCCTATTTCAGCACCTAAACACGCATGTTTCAGCCCCCATTCAAGAACACAAACGACCCGATTTCAGCCCCCTAAGATGTGTGAAGCTATACTTGTACCTGTTTTAGACAAAACCACAAAGATTAAGTTGTTCCTTCCCTCTAAAAAAAATGATGAAGATCGGCCAGTAAATATCAAAATTGATTATTTGAAACGAAAAGTAAATTGCTTATATCTATAGAATTACATGTAAGTAGGTAACTCCTTAGCAATTATTCATTTCATGATTGATGCTCCATGTACTTATTAAAAGTTACTAAAAAGGTACACAATCCAAATCAAAGCAGAAGTTGAAATGCAATATGGAATACCTCTGTCTTAATAAGCAGTTCCAAACAACCTTAATTTTGTATATCATTAGATTATTATTTGAATAATATAGGTTTTATGATCATTTGATTACAAAAAATTTGTTTCGGGTGAATCCAACGTGGGCCTATCTGCCTCGACCCATAAAAAACTTTACCCGCTTTCACCCGTTACCCAACCCGTACGTACCTGCGCAAGTCGAATCACAGAAAGCTAAGGAGGGCAAATCAAAAAATGTCAAAGAGGGTAAATCAAGGGGGTATAAAGATCTGAACAATATTTATCAAACATGATTAATCTAGCAGTTGTGTATAGACCTTAAAACAGTTAAAAGAGTGTTTGGGATTGCATTTTTTAGTGAAATATCAGAAAAGCGCGTTTGGAAAACCGATAGTAATAAAAGTGATTATTTTCATTTTTTGGTGATTATGAAATTGTTAATTCTAATAATAATTGGCACCGCTAAAAAACTTAAAAATAAATGAGACGAAATGATGACATATTGATGCAGCAAGTTCTGTATACCTCAAGTAGGTTATTACAAAATGATCTAGGTATCTCCAGTCACCAACATTGGCATCAAAGAAAGTAGTAACGGAAAAATACCTCAGGTACAATTACTGCATCAGTAGCAAGGGTGACATGTTTCATTTAGTATGTGTATAGATATGTATTTTTACGTCTTAAAAGAAAAATGCGATAGGAAAGCTACAGGTCACTTACAGATTTGGGTTCGGGTTATCGGGTTTAGTTCAAAAATTATAAAACTTTTAATGTGTTATTATAGCTTATCGGGTTATCGGGTCAACCCGATAACCCGATAACGAAATAATTAAGACCCGCAACCCGACCCTATAAGGCTATCGGGTTTATCGGGTTGACCCGATAACCCGATAAGCTATATTGGACCCGAATCAACCCGACCCTATAAGGCCTTATCGGGTTCGGGTCGGGTCGGGTCGACCCATATGACACCCCTATTTGCATGAGTCAAATTGTTGTCCTGTTGGACTGATGGTATCCCGAAAACATCATTAGCCACATAAAACAGAATGATGTCCATGTTTCAGAGGAAAAGAAACATTTTACAGAAATTACAAAAAAACAAATTCTACTTATTACGCGTGTCTACTCTAAAATACAGTCCCAAACGCCTCTAAGTGTTAAGGATCAAAAACAAATTTTTACTTTGCAAAACCGCCTTTTATCTAAAAGGCTGCAAATTCCTTTTGATACCAGTATCTTGTTTCTTATAACTTGAACTTAGTCATTCTTTCTAATAAATGTACCTAACACTACATTCCGATTACTACACGTGTTTACCCCAAGACGCAACCCCAAACACACTCTAAGACGCAACCCCAAAGACCCTCCAACCACCCTTTATATCCCCTGAACCCACCCACTGAACAAACCCATTGGGCCAACCACACTGACATATTATTAAAATGGTCATACTATTAAAAGTTAAGATTACATTTAATTTTGAGCGGATGGCTAATAAAAGTTTCAAATATCAACTAAAGGAATATTAACCGTTTACTTGCATACCCACAACCCACCCATTTTTTCACCTTTAGACACACTTAATGGACAGAGATTTACCTTATCAGGTCCAAACTTCAACTTATCATATTTGCAATCAGACCAATATTCTTCACTTTTATCCTTGAATGAGTAGTTCACACTGCATTGGGAAAAAGAATGTTGATTATTAACCAAACACCATATTACATTCTACAGCCTTATATTTGTATACATAAAGATAAATCAATTACATATAAATAAAATTTAATGTGAGTAGTTAAAAAAATACAATTGAATTTCATTGACGTCTGTGTGGATTGCTGATACAAAAATTAGACTACTGTTGTCTAAAAAATCATGATCAGGTCACTACAGCTTTTCTAAGGAGACATAAAAATGGGGGAAAAAAACTACGTACACGTTAACGTCACCCCGACCGGACCATCATGACGTGCTACTACCATTCCCAATCCGCTCATCGTGCCACATTCATACTTCAAGATACCTGATCTTTCATCGAACATGAACCCGGAGTTTACATTATCGTATCCTGGATAGCAGCCGGCAACACATAACGAAGATGTAGAGCACCTGTGACATTAGGAAGCGGAAGAATGTACATTACTTACACATAAGCAATAATAGCAGACGTAAATTAAATCAATGGGTAAGTAGAAGCATCTTTTCTCTCCTTCTCTCTCCTTCTAAAACATTGCACCGGTTCATCTCCTTCATTCATTGCAGTTTCAATAGAATTATCTTACATGTGAACTAACTAAAATTTTGTATACCAGTTTTATTGGTCATTGTAAAGCTCACATAGATGTCCATCATTATATGAATGCCGAATGTGTATAGATTATATGAATGCCGAATGTGTATAAAGAAACGTACAATGAACTTACCAAGCACAATGGAAAAGACAATCTATAACCTCTTCGTGGTAAAGATTTAAGGCCTCCTTCAAGTGCCTCAGTTGCTCACGACTACCTCGTCCTCTTATTAACCGATCAGTTTCTTCCAGCTGTGATATTCATTGTGACTGCCGAGACATGTAAGCCGATGACTGCAAAAAACATATATCATAAACTTTTGTCAAAAGCTTTTCCTTAGTCCAGTTAACTACATAAAGTGACTAATAGCTTTCCCATATCCACCCATCACAGTTTCGATTACCACCTAATAACTACATCTATATGTTTACCAGATTTTGAGCACTGATTGTTTTAAATTCAAACAGAATCCATTTAAAAAATTAATAAAAATAAAAATCAATTAACCTAATTTCTAACACAAATCCAAGTGACCCTAATCCCAAAAATTGGTTACATAACAATAAGGTAATTAGTGGTTTTTAATAGCAACCTAAACACCCCTATAGTCTTATAGCATCAAAACTATCGAAAATCCTAAAGTTTCCCCAAACCGATTTCAGAAAGTCACTTATATCACCCCAAAAAAATTAACATAACAACCTATACACTTTAAGCAATTTCCTTAACAATACCTCGTGGACCATGTTTGGAATCGATCATTCAAGCTGCAAAAAAGGGGGAAAAAGCTTATAAAAAATATAAATTAAACAAAATTAAACCACAGCAATCCTAAATTCCCCCTCATACTCATAAACTAAAAAAAGAAAAATCCCAAAGCAAGTACAACCCCTCGAAACCCTAATCTTTATAATTTATGGTAAAAATTACTCATAACATAAGCATACCCTTTTAAGATTATAAATAAGCCGCTCCTTATTAACCATCAACTTCTTTTGAATCTTCTAACCTCTCTGATTTCAGTATTGACAGCCGATGCTTTTGATAGTGATTATGATGACTGATGCATTTAATGCATAGCCTATTCTTCTTCCTGATCTTCTTGAGCCGATCACAAATTTGTGGGTATGTGTGTGTTTGTGTTTGTGTCTGTGTGTTTATGTTTTTTGTGGAAAATAATGAGAGAGAGGAAGAAAGATCCAGAATATGTGAGTTGTGAGTGTGGATAAAGAAGTTTGTGTGAAGTAAAATACTATTGCTAGTACTGTACATCATCACACGAACTACTGTAGCAGTAGGCAAAAATATGGTAGGCAGCAATTTTGGGGGAAATGTGGTATATAAATGTGTGTGTGGAAGTGTGTTGAAGTAGCAATTTTTTGGGAGCACTGTTCACATAAGCCCCCTTTTTAGTATATTGTTATAATTTATTAGCATAAATAAACCAAATTGCCTACAAAGGAACCACAAAATAAATTAATGTAATAGCTTTCTTGAAAACGAATCCTAAAAAAGTTTTTCTCGTACCTCCCCAAAAAATACTTCCTCTAAATAAATGTCCAGTTTGACTTTTCAGAGTCAAACTGTTCAACTTTAACCTTAAATATTTTTGTATGTGTTATATAATATTTGATGCAAAATATATAAATAGATTTAGTTTTAAGTGTATTGTTCAATTGTATAATTTTTTTTATCATATATTATATAACAAAATATCTCTACATTATATATAACAGGAGGCATTTGAAGGAAATGCCCAGTCATTGTCCAGTCAATGCCCAGTAATTCAATTTCAGACATGTCATCTGCCATGTCATCACATGTAAACTATTTATTTATTCATAAAATTCGCATGCCATTAAAACCGGTATTTATTAGTGTAAAAAGTTTATGGTGCAAGATTCGAACCTATGATCTCTTGGTTCATTAACAAGTAACTTTACCAGTAGAGCAACACAATTTTTGGAATAAAGTTTGCAATTCAACATAGATAAACATATGGAACCTATGAATTCGTCTAAATAATAACTCCAAACGGATTAACATCCCCTAAAAATTAGTAATTTTATTCTCAGTTAATAACACGAAATTCACTGCCATATCTCAAAAGAAAACCCTAAACTCTTTCTTCCCAGCCTCTTCAAAAAAACTAACGTGCTTCCTCTTTGTTCCTCTATCTATGATCAATAATTTTATGCTTATAATACATTCATCAAACCTTTGTGATCTTAATACATATTTCAACTTTGAAGGTCTAATGTTTAATACATCCAATTTTCAAAGTCGAGATGAATTTTGGGTTTATATAATGATAATTGGATTAAGGTATGCATGTTTTCTGTGTTAGTTTTGTGTTTTGAATTCATGATCAATTGATGTTTGTGTTATTATTGTTTAATTTAGTCATGTATATTTAACAATGCATGTGTTAATATTGTAAATTAATTTTGTACGTAAGTTGTCTATTGCAGGTTGCAAACATTGAACATGCAAAAACAATATACAAAGCCTTGGGCTGCCCTTGTGGATTGCCAGGATAAACTAGGCTATGCCTTTGGAGTCTGTTAACCCTTTTTCTATAGTAGTAGTAATTAGGTAAATTCGTTTTCCATGATTATTTCAAGGTCAATGTAGTTGGACTTAGTAGGAATGACATAATCGTGTTATAGTGTGATATGTTTTATATATGCTCGAGTTTAGGCCGTACAAGGTACAATAAGCTCCTTAGGGGCAATGGCTATTGATTAGAACGGCCCAAGGTTTCGAGTACCTTAATTCTTAAAAAGTTGGTTCCTTTGTTAGATTAGAATAAAAAAAGATAGGGCCATTATTCATGTTCTTCTATTATTTGTTCATTGGTTACCAATTAGGATCATAACTATGCCATTGCGTTATGGAACTAACTGTGATATGGAATAATCAAATTCGGATAATTTAGATTAATAAAGCTGGTTGCAGGAGGATGCTTACTATCAGTACGGTGTCATGGAAAGAGTGTGAGCTTGCAGGAAGATATTATGTTTCATTGCTTGCCTAACTTAAGCATCACCCTTTAATAATCAATTCTTTAATATTCTTTTGTAAGTGAATGACAAACACCTCCTTACAGAATTATTAAAAGGGTAGGAGGTTCGCAAGGGAACTTATTTCCAGGCCGCTAAATATGATGGAGGAATGGATGCTAAATTTGAATTCAGTGAGAGTGGTATTGCAGTTTTTTTAGGTAATGATTTCTAAACACTCAATTTCAGGTTATTTTTATTTGTAGTTTTCTTTCGAATTTAATCAAAATTAGGTTACCAGATATTTAATGTTTGATCAATTAAAGATTACTTTTGTATCCATTTACATATTTTGATTGTGTGTTTAATTTTAATTGGTATACCATCATAGTCCTGAATTGGAGTGTATGCATATGCAGCGGCTCAAGTTAAGAAAGCAATAGAGGTAGGTACGTAGTTCAATGAACAAATTATATACAGTTTCTTATGTCGATACAAGCTTAACCATCCTGGTTGAAACATGTATAAAGGTTACACATTATCTTGGGGGTGAAAATTACGTATTCTGGGGTGGTCGTAAAGGTAATCAGACTCTTCTGAACACTAATATGGAGAGAGAGAGATTGATTATATGGTATGATTTCGAGAAGAACAAACTGAATGAATTTACTTTTATTAGTGCTCACAAACATACTTGGAAGTGTTCACAATACATGACTTGAGAATCATGACATACACGGATTTTTTTTAAGATGTAAAATACACAGATTTTACATATATAATGCAACGCTATTTTTTTACAAGTACATTTTTTGAAGCTGATGTAGCTTATAAAACGAAGATTGGATTCACAGGTAATTATCTGTTTCTGATTATTCCATACGACATGCACATTGTCAAAACACAATAAGAGGTGCACTTTTCACACGAATCTCCTATTGGCCATTTAATGCTGTAACGGTTAACACGGGTTTGGGTTAAACATGTAATGATGTAAGGATACGCCAACCACTAAACACTTTTATCTATTTTTACAACAGAAAATTCAGCCTTCGCAGTCAACAAGACGGGTACAGGTATGAAGAGAATTGTATACATTAATATGGATTGGTCGTGCAATGGATCAAGAAAAATTAAGGCCAAAATGGATATTTGTTTAACTAAGTTTTAATTTAACTGCTATGACCTCTTAACTTTTTTCATAATCCGACAACCCATTGGTAACTTATTTTTTTACAGGCACGTTTTTTGAAGCTGATGTAGCTTATAAAACGAAGATTGGATTCACAGGTAATTATCTGTTTCTGATTATTCCATATGATGTGCGCACTGTCAAAACAATAAGAGGTGCACTATTCACACGAATCTCCTATTGGTCATTTAATGTTGTAACGGTTAACACGGGTTTGGGTTAAAACATGTAATGATGTAAGGATATGCCAACCACTAAACACTTTTATCCATTTTTACAACAGAAAATTCAGCCTGCGCAGTCAAACAAAACGGGTACATGTATGAAGAGAATTGTATACATTAATATGGGTTGGTCGTGCAATGGATCAAGAAAAATTAAGGCCAAAACGGCTATATGTTTAACAAAGTTTTAATTTATTCAGTTAGCAGTTCCTGAGAATAAACCGACCCTGGCCTAATCAGTTTAGCTCAGCACACCTACTAGAATCTAGCAGGCCACAACTCTGGTACCATTCATAACTATTCATCACAAGTGTCTGGAAAACAAAGAAAATCGACACCTCAATCCATGGCGTTGGTAAGGGTTATGATTAGGGAAGAAAGCATGCCTAAAATCATGCTGTCAAACTCAAGTTTGCGTCTAGCTCACGTGTCCTTAACTTACGGACCAACGCCCCTGGAAGTTGTTTTATACAGCTAATAATGCGAATGCTATTATTGGGAAAAGAGCTGTGTATGGAAGACATGGCGCCATATGTTTAGAGACGCAAGGGTTTTCGATTGTTGTCAACCAAATAATATTCCCTTCTATTGTTGTTCAACTTGGTGTCAAGTATCAGCAAAGTATGCTATCTGAGTTCTCTATCGAGTAAGTTTTTTTTTTTTGTTTTGAGTTATGTAGAAGCTATATTCTAACAAGTTGGTGAACGTTGTGTGGTTTCTCTAAAATAATTTATATGGTTTGGAGATTTCTCAGCTTGGTCTTGAACCCAATCACGGATTAACTTGGAAAATGACAGAGAGGAGAGGTGATAAAGAAGTTTACATGTAAGATATAATTGTTTATGTTGTTTCTTTTAAAGCTTCTAAATGTGGGTAACGTGAATATCTGAATGCCTATATTGGTTGAAAGGTACACATATGATAAACCGGGATAGTACGATGATCCTCATTTGGCCTTGCAATGCATCATATGATGGTGTTCGAGGTTGCTTGCATCCAGAGATGAATATGTTGGTCTCAGGAAGCTGGGATAAAACTCTAAGGTGTGTGTTTCTTTTAATAGTATAGACGTGGACTCTTATTTTGTGATTTTAAAAAACGTCTTCATTCTGTATAAATTAATCATGTTTTTTTACTTTATGAGAGAATGCTTGAGCTTATTTGTGTGTATTAGTTCTACACAATGAGAGGGCTTGACATTGAATCCCAGCCCTCTAATTGGCCAATTGAGTTTTTAATAGAGAAAAAATAGGGTAGTTTTAGGGAGTTTTTTTAGTATTTGGTTGTTTGGCTCACCGAAAAAACCAAAAAAAGGGGGAGTTTTTTCTAATCTTATTCTTTGTTATGCTTGCATCAGGGACACATCATTTGTTGTTAAACCTTACACATATATAAAGAAAAAATACTCTTCGAGGGTTCGATCTTTAGCTTCAGAGGTACGTAACATCGTCTTTATATTTGAGGTCATACTACAAAACATGTTACGTGTAGTTGGGATCCTTAGAGAAATTGCAAAGAGTAACTGTGTCGTTTACATTCCAGGAGCACGACAAAAAAGGGCTCGGGAACTGTTATGGTTCAAGGTACATCTTTATTTATATTTCTTTTCTTATTTGATCATGTGTTTTAACTGCATTTAGTTTGTGCTAAAATAGTTCAGTTTGCTATGTTTAGCATTAGTAACTTCCTTTACCAACATAAGCGACTAATAAAGGTTCTTTTAATAGTTTCAGCCATGACCAGTAACCCACCATTTCAGCCATGGCCAGTAATAAATGTAACTTTACCATAGCTGATTAAGAGTTTCTTTTAAATGAAATAGCCAAATATGTCAACGGGGTAGAAAAATATTCAATATATATTTCGAGTATCATTGTGTCACCATGTTTGAAAAACTTTCTGCACTTTATACAAACTTTGGAGTATGGACCAAAAAACTGTTTTGTGCTAACGTAAGACCCGATTCAAACCATTTCAACCCGTATTAAAAATATGTTATATGTCACTACCTATATAATTTATGAATGGTTCTACAGGGTTTATGTGTGTTTCAAAAGTTTTGTTATACATTTTGCAGGTCTGATAGCTTTCAACACAAACCATGATATATGTAAGTATGGACTCCAGATATCAGCGGAACTTACAATATGTAAACAAAACTTGGCAAGTATATATCGACTTTAGTTGATGATATAAGGAGTTTACATTTGGGTTTGCTTGAATTTCTTTTAAAACAAAGGATGTCTATATTAATATTATTTGTAAATAAAATATTTTTTTCAGGCTGCTGCTTATCTGAAAATCAAGAGTCTGATGGACTTGATGTGTCAAACTGTTGCTGAAATGATCAACCGCAAGCATCCTGCAGAACCTCAAAGGACATCTACGACGCTGCAGTCCCATCTGGCTCACTAAAGTAGATGTTCAACCAGGGTCAGATTAGGTATCATCTGAATCTAAAAATATAATGACTATTTAATTGATATGTGATGATGGGTGTCATATTTGGATATGTCTATTCGGTACTTAAATATATGGCATTTTGCGTAGAACAATAAGGAGAAGGATATTTAGGTGCTTCATAGAATTAAGATTGAATATATACTTACATTTATTTCTGTTTTACCAGGAAGTAGAATAGTTAAAATAAATGTTTTGATGTTTGGAAAAGGACTTTTGTAGTCACTTGCGTAGAAACTAACAAACCAATAACTTAATTACATGATATCAAACAGAAAGGATTAAGGATTCAAAGAGATATCGTGCATCTTTGTTTTGAATCAAATTTTGTTTTAAAATACATTAGTATTTACTCATCATCTGAAGAATTTCACCTTTAATTTATAGTGTTGAAGGCTGCTTGCTGGTGACCTTGCCCTTCTGGCCACCACTGTCATTTCCGTTAAGTTTTGACTGAGGAGGAGAAAATCACGAGCTGCATCAATAATTAAATATTGCTCCATCTATTCTGGGTAAGTACATTCATTTTGGCCACTAAATCAAAAGAACTTTCATTCTAAACTCACTGATTCAAATTAGGAATGTTTATATTTCTTAATAAATAATTTTTCTAGAAAAGAATTGTAAACAAAGACCATTGCAAAAAAGTAAATTTAAAGCTGAGATGTGTCTACTGTCATGATCACTTCATATGTGTTCATTATTCTTTGACTTTGGGTTGAACTGAATTTGGTTTGATAAATTTCTGTTGTTCTTTTTAGGTGAATTAAATTTGGTTTGATATAATGCATGAGTTCCGAAAGTGTTTTATTTTTAATATTTTTGTGTAAACTTTTGCTTAATTTTGCATTTTTTTCTGTAAGTAAACAATAATAGGGGTTTTGTGATTTGAATATACATTGGCTTTTTAACTTATTTCTATTGGAGTAAACAAAGTACAATGTGTTTCATTGTTCACACATATATAAGAAGCCCTTAGAAACATGAACATGACCTGTTACAAACGCGAGTCCTGAGCCTATGCTTTGAGAGTTAGCAAGTCATGGGTGGAGTCGGAGCCTACTTATCTCCTTATGAGGTAAATTTTGAGTGTATTTCCATCTAGAGAGGTCAGTTCCATAGTTCTAAAAACTCAATCTATTTGTGAACATCATATAGAATTTGAATTCTCTGATGCAGACTTATTATAGATTGGATTTTCTAAGATGTTAAATTATATCTGTTATCCTCTTTTCTCCCTACATCATGATGTTGCAATGCTTTGAAGTATGCATAAAGATTTTCAGGCTATCATTTTCGTAAAAATGCAATGTTTGATCAGATAGTAGAAATTTGTTAAACATATCAAAGAATTAAAGACACATTGTACAACATCAAAACGGTTCATGGGACAAAATATTACACCATTCTTTGGTTCATCTTCACCTCAACCGTGTAGCATAGCCATGATCAGGCACGGCTAATATAGTATGTATGTATGTACAAGTAGCAATGATGCGAAATACTATATGGTAATTGATTGAAAAACATTTAGTTATTGTGTTATTCTTGGCACAGAAAAACTTAAATAGTTTATTAACTTTCATTCTTTTTATAGGATAATTTGCGGGCTATGCAACTATGTTCGTAAATAATTAACTATTACTTTATATGATTATCGTTCATTTCTTTCTATTCTTTAATCACTTTCTAAACATTTCACTATGTTTGTAAATAATTAACCGCTTTCTGGAATTGTTTTGGAGCAGCGTATCTTCATTCAAACATCGATTGTAAACAGTGATAATGCGCAACCGTACATTAGAGGTCAATTATACACGTTTACTTTTGGACGAGTTTTAGATTCAGATATGTCGTTATATTTGGTTATACACGTACACGGATGTTCGCCTTAATTTTGTTGGTTGGCCGAATATTTGGTTTCCCTATTGATACTACAGACTATAATAAGTTTTATTTATTAATTTTAAAAAGTTATTCATCTTTTGGGTCTTTGCAAACAAAAAAGCTGTATTTTGTATTTGAGTTTAAAACATACACTTTGTTATCACATACAACTTTATAACTTTTAATTGCTCAATAAATGTTAAAAGTTATTTCTTTTCTATCTTAATATTTTCAATAAATACATAATTTGGTATTCATGACAACGTACGTTAGGTTTACATGGATGGAACCAATATCAATGCATAGGTATGTTATATATTTTTTTTGGAAAAACTTCTTTACGATTACATACCTTCTTTCGCTGTAGTAAAATACGTCAATGATAATTAAAAGTCATGCACGCCCATTGGGCGGGCTTTGAAGTCTAGTATATATATATATATATATATATATATATATATATATATATATATATATATATATATATATATATATATATATAGAGAGAGAGAGAGAGAGAGAGAGAGAGAGAGAGAGAGAGAGAATTAGGATCAAATAGGAAGAAAAGTCAAGTAATGTGAAATGTTGAAAAATCTCATTAAAGAAAATTATGAAATGTAATTAATACTCTTATTAAAACACATTATTACTTAAAAGTACAATGATTTTTTCACATTGTACAACCAATTAAAAACATATCTACCAAATTAAATACAACCAATTAAAACAATTAATATAAATCACAAACCGGGTTGACTCGGGATGCTTCAAACCCGACGGGTTGAACCGGTTTAATTTGACCCGTTTTCGACCCAACCTAGCAAGTTGACCGGTTTAAATCGACTAATTTTTCGATCGGAACGGTTCAACCGGTTGAACCACCCGGGTCAAACCGGGTTTCAAAACATTATGTTTAATTCCCAAATCTTCAAACTTTTATTATTTTTCATTTATAATCTATAAACTTTTTTTTTATTAATAAACTATCTGTCGTTATAAAATCCCGTTGCTATGCACGGGTACTTGCTAAATATATTAAAATTACATAATATGATCCACCAAATTCTAAGTATCCAACTCAACCACCAAGTCAGGTTGCACAAAAAAAATCATTTTCAAAAGTATTTTAATAGAAGTAAGGTTAAAAAAAAAAAAAATCATTTTCAAAATTGATGTAATTTGATTTAATAGTTATTTGACTTTTCGGGTGCAAGATTTGATCATTGGACCTGTTGAATGGAAAAGTAAGATGCTAACCATTGAAGTACACCATCAGGACTTGTTACTATTACTTTTTTATACTATTTAACTATTCTTTTAGAACCAATAGAACAGTAAAATGTCAAATCCATAATTCTCCACATATATGCCAATCACTATTTTAACTATTTTGATTATGACTATTTTAGTTGGATTTAATGCTTTAGGTCTCATTAACATTAAAAATTGTTTATTACTTTTCGATTTTTACCTTATTCTCACCAATAATCCCACGAACACACATGATGTTTAACATGTTTGTGAATCTGAATAGTTGTTTGTTACTAGAAAGAGGAGATAGGATATGTGTTTAATACAGTAACAAAAATGAAACTGTGTTTATAGATTGACCATTTGTGCATCGTTAGTCCTACCGTTTAGCTAATCCACAAATGAATCTAAAGTTCCAAGCGTAATATATGGTGGTGACATAATATTTTCCAACGTATTGCCTCCAGCCTTGCGAAGTGCGAACCTCAGCTATGTGCAGCGAAGGTTCAGAAATCTGTAAATGGTAATGTTGAAATAGACACAAAGTTTAAAATCCAAACTTCTTTCACAGGTGGCAAAATAAATGAATCAAGCTGTTCGGGTAATATATCAAACGATCGAGTTCAGGTCTTTCTGGTGTTTGAAGCTTTTTTAGCATAATGCTAAATCTGGATTATAAATTAATAACGGTTTAAAAGGTTGGGTGGATTGAAAAGAGTAAATAACACCTATTTGACCCGTTTTAGATACAAATATATTTTCTAATTAATAATATTATTTTTTGCTTCATCTTGAAGAAGTAGGCATCTTGGTCGAATCTCGTTCACCTTTGATGTTGATCTTTTCTTCTTTATGGTTTTATGGGTGATCATCTTTCTTACATTTAACATTCCAAATTTATAATTTCTTTCATTCTCATCTCCTTCTTTTATAACCTAACTCCTCATCCCCAATTGAAAACAAAGGCATCAACGTTATTCAAGTTTTTTGTTCCTGTCCGGGCTGCTGCTGCTATTACTCCTTCAGCACAACGGTTTTTTAGTAGTAGCTCGGTCTCTCGCTACCGTGATGATGACTTCGTCTACGGTGAGTTTCATGCTATAGTTGTTTTACTCGGATCTGTTAGTCATATGACAACAGTATATGTCATATTGTCATTATTGAAAACAAAGATCTTGGATTTACACCCACGAAATCCATATAAACTTCAGGTATGATTTTCAGTTCCTTCAAAACCTTTTCCTAAAAATAACTGGTAGAATTTCAAACCCTTAAACCCACGAATCATCAAAATTTAACCACTTCCAACTCCCTAAATTTCAATTCCTTCAAAACCTTCTTCCAAAATCACCAATTCATCACTTCCCCTAATTCAATTTTTCAAAATAGCACCCACAAAAACCTTCAATTAACACCCAAAATTAAACCCCTTCCAGTTACTAAACTTCAATTCCTTCAAAACCTACATTCAAAATCTCAAATCCATCATTTCCCGCAACTCAATTTTCAAACAAAGATTTCTGGGTTTTGAAATTCAACCTGTTTCATAAGTTTTGGAGTTGCCTTTTTTTTATCGACGTTCCAGTTCGCTATGGCTGTGTCTAATGGTAGCGGGTTCTGGCCTTGTCCTTTCCAACGGTTTCATTGTTGCCCCGATGGTTTGGTGGGGGCTAAGGGATTCCCAAGGTTAGTGGCACATATCAAGAGGCATCACTTGGGCACAGACGAGAGGAGGGATACTTTGAGATGTGCAATTGCTGACGATCCTAATCTTTTTACCTCTGTTTGTGAAGCTTTGAGGGTGTCTGAACAATGGTTGTGTGGTGAGTGTATGTGCCTTCATGCCTTTAGTCGGTCGTGCCATCATGAGGATAAGGTTATTCGTTTTCTGTCGGGTGGGGGAGATGGAGAGGGTTTTATTCTCGGCATCACCAGACCCGATGGTGAAAATGTTGATACCCCGACGGGAGAGGTGGGTGTAGATGTTGCTTTACTTGACCGTGTTTTCTCTCTCCCCATCAAGACTGTTAAGAGTATCCCCCTTAGCTGCCGTATGGCGTTTGCCCAAGCCTTAACTGCAGCTTTAGACAAGGTGGTTGCTATGCCTGCTTCTGTTGAGGCATGGGTTCGACTTTTGATATTACCACGTTGCACCTTGGGAGTGTTCAAGCCTGTCGGTCGCCAGGACAAGAGGTCGGGCAATAGGAAGTCGGGCCAATGCCTTAGTATCCAGCGGTCTTTGGCTCAGTGGGGTGATCGGGAGGGTTTTGCCACTCTTGTCCAGTCGTTGTTTGATCAACCCGTGAGGGTGGCCCCGGATGGTAGCAAAAAGGGCACTGGGAACGATGACGAGTGTGTGGTGGCTAATGTAAAACAATGTTTACGTAAGGTTGCGGATGGTCATTTCACTGCAGCGGTTAAGGTTTTGTGCTCTTCGGGAGTTGCACCCCTCAATAAGAATACTTTGGAGGCTTTAGTGGCTAAGCACCCCTGTAACCCCCCTCCTTCCATGCCTGCCTCCTTTCCTTCTGAGCCTCCTCTTGTGGTGGAGTCAGATTGTGTGCTCGGGTGTATTAAATCGTTCCCCAAAGGGACCTCTTGCGGGAGAGACGGTTTGAGGGCCCAACACCTTTTAGATGCCTTCTGTGGGGAGGGGTCTGTGATTGCTGATAGCCTGCTTAGGGCTACTTCAGCTATGGTTAATTTGTGCTTGGGGGGGAGGTGCCCGAGGAGTTTGGCAGAGTTTGTTGCTTCTGCTCCTCTTACGCCTCTTCTCAAACCTGATAATGGGATTAGGCCTATTGCTGTTGGGTCGATTTGGAGGAGGGTGATCTCCAAGGTGGCTATGAAGGGTGTTGGGAAGGAGATGGCTAAATATCTTGGCGATTTTCAGTTTGGGGTTGGGATTCCGAATGGGGCTGAGGCTGTTTTTCATAGTGCGAACAGGTTCCTTAATGAGTACCACCAAGATAGGTCTTTGGCTATGCTTACTGTCGATTTTTTGAACGCCTTTAACTTGGTTGATAGGACTGCTCTCCTGTATGAGGTGAGGAAATGGTGTCCATCCATTTCTACGTGGGTCGATTTTTTATATGGTCAACCGGCTAGATTATATGTGGGTGATGATTATATTTGGTCTTCCACTGACGTTCAGCAGGGGGACCCCTTGGGGCCCCTCCTTTTTGCCCTTGTTTTACACCCCCTGGTTCACCGTATTAGAGATCGATGCAAACTTTTATTCCATGCCTGGTACCTAGATGACGGGACGATTATTGGAGATGCCACCCAAGTGGCCAATGCTTTAGATATCATTCGAGCTGAGGGTCCTTCCTTAGGCCTTCAACTTAACATAAAAAAAACTGAAGTTTTCTGGCCAACGTGCAATGGTGTGAAGGTACGGGAGGGCCTATTCCCTCGGGGGATTGGGAGGCCGGTGCTGGGTGTGAAACTCCTGGGGGTGCTGTTAGTCGAGATGCGGAGTTTATTAGTAGTATGGCTTTTAAAAGAGCAACCTGTGCAGTCAAGTTGATGAGTTGCCTTAAACGCTTGCGGGACCCTCAGAGCGAGCTCCTCTTGCTTCGTTCCTGTACGGGTGTTGCTAAATTACTGTTTGGTCTCCGGACGTGTCAACCTTCTTTGGTCGGGGAAGCTGTCTCTCTTTTTGACAAGGGGCTACGGGGAGCATTAGAGGATATTGTTGTGTGGGGGGGCGCCTTTTTTGGGGATTTACAGTGGAGGTTGGCTTCACTTCCGACCCGGTTTGGAGGCTTAGGGATTTGTACGGCCGAGGATGCCTCTTCGTATGCTTTCGTGGCTTCAAGGGCCCAATCTTGGAGTTTGCAAGACCATATACTCCGAGAATGTGGTGAGGATGTATTAGACTCAGATTACAGGAGTGCGTTGGACCTTTTGCATTGTTCTCTTCCCGATCTTGACCTTGGCGGTTTCTACATTAAAGACACCGCCCCACTTTCTGGCGAATGCCTTATATAGCGAAACTGTCAAGAGGTTTGAAGAGAAGTTTGTTTTATCACCTCGGCAAAGAGCTGTGGTTGAGTGTCTGCGTACCCCTCATGCTCAGGATTTCCTGGCTGTTGTACCTATTGATGGCTTGGGGCAACACATGTCGGCTGTGGAATACCGCGCTATCCTTAAGTACCGGCTGATGATTCCTTTGTTCCCTGTTGATGAGCCATGTCCAGTATGCCGTAAAGCGTGTTTGGATTCTTTCGGTGAGCACGCGATCCACTGTAAAGAGCTACCGGGTTTTAAATATCGGCATGATTTGGTGAGAGATGTACTCTGTGATGTCCTTAAGCGGGCCGGGATATCTGCTAAAAAGGAGGCCCCAGTGAACTTCCTGACTGATCCCTTAGAGGGGAGATCCACCTTACGCCCGGCGGACATTCTTGTGTTTGGGTGGGAAGGGGGAAAACACGATTGTGTAGATCTAACTGGGGTCTCCCCCCTTGTCGGGCTCAAGGACACTGGCTTTGTTGCAGGGCAGGCGGCGCTCAAAGCAGAGTCAAATAAAGTGGCAAAACACGAGAAAGCATGCCTAGAGAATCAACACGTGTTTGTCCCGTTTGCTTTTGATAACTTTGGTGTTCTCGCTCCTGAAGCTGTGCGACTTCTGAATCGGGTTCAGAAAGTCGTTAATAGCATTTCTTCGTCCCTTAAGGTTTCAAACTTTGTTTTTAGTAGGATAGGGTTCGCTATTCAAAAGGGGGGTAGCGGCGCAACTTGTTGCCCGACTACCTGCCATTGTATTGTAATGTCATATTTCGAAGAGTAAATCATAATATCAAAAAAAATAAATCCATTCGTAACGCATATGGGTCAAAGTCGTGACCTTTAATTACTTTTTTTCTAGAAGCACTTAAAACACAAAAAGTGAGCTTCTTATAAAAGTTCATTATGACATAATGTATTTAAAACACAATTCAATTTATATATTTTGTGTGTGTGTGTGTGCAGGATATGGGTACTAGGATAACGTTTTTAGGATTCCTTATCAAGAAAGCTATTGATTTGTTTTGTTGTTTCTCTGTAGATTTTAAGTTTTGTGGTTCCTTTGTAGTTTTTTATTTATTATCATTTTACTCGTTTATGTACCCGTGAAATTCACGAGCTATGCTATAAAGAATTTGCAGCTAATCTTATGCAGTATGTTGATAGTAATATAACTTTTTATCCGGTAATTTTTAAATTGACATGAGTTGTTTGTCACGGGCTTATACTTATGTCAGAGATTGCATACTAGCTAGTGCAGCAACTATTTTTTGTACTATTTCATCTTTACTTGGGCTAGCATTTTCACTTCATGTATGCAACAAGTCTAGTGCTTATATATAGTGATGGCGTATACGTGGAGAATTATGGATGTCATTGTACTGACTACTGATTCCATTGTTACCAAAAGGTAGTTAAATAATATTAAATGTAAAAGTAACACAGTGTTAGTTGGGTTCAATGGCTATCATCTTTATCTTTATACAAAAGGTCCAATGATCAAGTCTTTGCAGCTGGAAAAATATACTTAGCCATCGGCCCAGTCAGCATTTTTTTTTTTCTTTTCTTTTCAGATTTTATACTTCAACTATATTTTACTATCTACTTAAAAATATTTTTTTTATACTCACTTTAACTATGCCGTCAACAAGTGTCATATCTGAGTTTACGAAGACGCATTTTTTTTTCTTTTCTTTTCAGATTTTACTTCAACTATATTTTACTATCTACTTAAAAATATTTTTTATACTCACTTTAACTATGCCGTCAACAAGTGTCATATCTGAGTTTACGGAGACGCTGTACAAAATTTATTTATAAAGAAAGTTTGAGTTTAAAATATTTTACTTAACATGTGCATGAGGGCACATTTTAGAAATGAGAAATGATTTGTGCACCATTTTTTTTTGTTATACACCATTAAATCACACCAGTGATGCATACAGTACAACACCGCTATGCATAAGTTAGTGGTGAATGGCAAAAAAAAAATTGTGTACAAATCACCTCCCTTTAGAAATTCCCTAACTAAAACGAGGCCTAAAAAAGAAAGTAAATAATTTTTCAAAAAGAAGAAATGAGAAATAATCGCTTTAAAAGTGCTTTAGCTAGCATTTTCTATTCAACTTCTTAAATCAAATACTTGTAGTCAATTTTTATTAGGAACACAACTTTAAATTCACGACCACAGCTTTTCTTCTTGTTCCTATTTTGTTTAAAAACATATTGCAGTAACTATTACTATATGCCAGTTAGATGTTACAGTATTTATTTTTCATGAATAAATCAAATTACCTATTTTTAGCACATATCATACGTATTTTGTTATATGGATTCTCACACAATTATCAGTTATGGGCCGAATCTCCTCACTTGTGGGTCAATCAATATGTTAGTATTAAATGAATGAAAGAAGTCAAGAACATGAACACAATGGTCATGATTTGTGTTAAATGAACTTATAATAAACATGTCTTTAAGTAAATTTTTTTGGAACTTGACTTGGTGGTTGAGTTATATACTGCTTATCACTTAGAATTAGACGGATTAAAATTTCAACATCCATAAATCTATAATATGTGCTAAAACTAGGCAATTTGATTTATTCATGCCAATAAATAACATCTAAGTGGCATAGTAGAGAAGCTATTTATTGTACTAATATCACATTAGAAGACTGATGACGTATAGCCTATATTTGGGCCAAAAGCCCAAATGATAGACATTACTTACACTTAAACCCATCACGAATGGGCTACCATGACAAATGGTATGGGCCGCGGTATTAATGCTTGGGCTCACAAAGCTCAAAGGCCCAATCTAACTCACCATATACCCGATAAGGATTATCTATTCAAGGAATAGATATCCTTACCTCGGATAAGCACCACGCGTGCGAAGAGTGAGGAGCAAGAAACCTACACGTTTTCTATGTCCTATATATAGAATGATACATTCTCATTCAAAGGTACGATTTACATAATCCCTAAACTCTTCAACCGAAACCTAAATTCGATTACTTACTCTCACGCCGGAGTCTAATCGGGGGAAACAATCCCTCGATAAGCCTAACGGTGTTATTCTCTTTTCTTAGTACGCAGGTAACAAGTGCTAAGGATCCAATTGATATAAGAGCAAAGCCCAACAACCAAGTACGCCCAACTTTTGTATCAACAAGTGGCGCCATCCGTGGGACCCTACAACGAACTAGAATGACAAAACACAAGAATTCGAGCCAGCGGACTCCGCAGTCAGAAAAACGTGACCATCAAAAGAAGAATCGACAAGATTCAACTCCTAAGCAGGTTGCTGGGACAACCAGCGCACCTGATCACCAGGGGGCGGGGACAACCCAGCCTATTCCAACAATGGAATTACCCATAATCTCGACAGTGGTCCCAAGCGCTGAGGAACTCCAGCGCACTCTCTTTACCACTCCTCATCAGGCTACACCCGTAGTGAACAACACTATACCGCCAGGCGCGCCTGAACGAAACAGGGCGTCCCATACTGAGACAGAGATCCTTGCAACGACTGAGGACATACCTGACCTAACTTTGGGTAATTTTGTATCCCAAAATTATGAAACCCTAGCCGCCCTCATGCAGGAAGAGGCGGCAAGAAGGGCAGGTACGGATTTGCAAACCCGACTTAACTTTGGTCCAGAACGTGAACCATCACCACTGCGTCACCCACGAGGAAGACGTACAGAACGCACCAATGTCCACGACAGGTTGGGTACGGTATCTGGCTCACAAAATTCTGGAGACAGCGGTAGGCGCACCAATGTTCATTCCAGACTTGGTAGTCGGGGAATACACGATCGATTAGGCCCTCAGCATTCGCCGAGCCAAGGATCCTCCAACCCCAGAAGTAGGCGGGTCCAAGATAGATTGGGTAGAAGACGATCCCCAAGCAGAGATCCCTCAGGCTCCTCTTCTGAAGGGAGCAGGCGCAAACGCCGACGGAGAGATTATCCTTCCTCCAGCGACTCCTCGGACAACGGGGATAAAGAAACAGGACACTGGAAATCAAAAGGACGACGTCGCGAGGAAGAGAACGAGGATATGTCTCTCCCATGGCGACGCCATAAAATTGATGCGTTCACACGTCGCATAAGTGATTACTCAGACGACAGACGCAGACGCATGCCCGCTAATGTGAAGACATATGATGGAACAGGTGACCCTGACGACCACCTCAAAATTTTCGAGTCAGCCGCAACTATCGAAAACTGGCCACAGCCTGTGTGGTGTCACATGTTTAATTCCACATTAGTAGGGAACGCGCGCACATGGTTTAGCAAACTCCCACGTAGGAGTATTGGCGGCTTTGAGGAATTGCGAAAAGCATTCCGCCACAACTTCACCCAGCGAAAGAAGTGCGCTAAAAATCCTGTGGAATTGGCAAGGGTGAAGCAACGTCAAGGGGAATCAACCAGCGCCTTCATGGAGCGCTTCAAGGATGAGTGCATACAAGTCAAAGCATGTCCCGAAATACTAAAAATTTCAGGGTTCATGAATGGAATTAATAATCCAGAACTCATCCGAAAGCTCAATGATAGAGTTCCACAATCTTTTGATGAACTAACTAAACGTACCAGATCCTTTATACAAGGAGAAGCAGCTGCTGCGGACAGCAAGAAAGGATATTCAAATTATCGGCAACAAGAACAGCCGCGGAAACAATCCAATGATCCACACAACCGCAGCAGGAATTACCGCAGTGGAAGAGACAACGACAAGTATACTCCTCTAACTAAAACTCCAAGGGAGATATTCGCAACAGAAGGTGCGAACTTCCCAAGACCACCACCGATGCGCACGGCGGAAGAAAAGCGCCTAGGTGGTGGATACTGCGAGTACCATGGCCAAAAAGGCCATACAACCAACGAGTGCGTCCAGCTGAAACAACTGATCGAGAAACTAGTCAGAGAAGGAAGGATGGACCACCTCGTAAAGAATATAAAAGAAGGAAAAGATAGATCTAAAAATGGTGGCAAGAAAGAACCTCCAAAGGAGAAGGCTGAGACTATATACATGATACAATCATGGCAGCGCAAGATAAAGCAGAGAGTCAGCCAGAAATTCTCTCCAGAAAAAGAGATATCCTTCCCTACAATCGCTGCGGACAACGCAGTCGTGGAACCTCTGACCATTGAAATACATGCAGGAGGACACGATATCCACCGCATGTATATTGATGGAGGAGCATCCGCAGATATCATGTATGATCACTGCTTCAAAAGGCTGCGACCTGAAATCCAAAGTCAGTTGATACCAGCCACAATGTCACTAACAGGATTCACAGGAGAAAAGATCTGGCCCATGGGGCAGTTACGCTTATTGGTGGTCGTAGGAGATGAGCAACACTCAACCGCGGCATGGATAAATTTTATGGTGATCAAGTCTCCTTCACCATACAATGGTATAATTGGAAGACCAGGAATATCATCCATGTGCGCAGTACCATCTACAGCACACGGAATGCTCAAATTCCCAGTTGAAGGAGGAGTGGTTACTCTCTATAACACAACGGTACCACCAAAAGAGTGTATCGCAGTGACAACTGAAGCAGATACTATTCCAGAACAGCGCACTGAAAAATCGCCAAATTTAAAGGTCGCTATTCATCCAGATTATCCGGAACAACAAGTTTCGATTGGAGGATCTTTATCTGACAAAGGTAAAGCAGCCGTATGCGCACTCTTGCAAAATAACCTAGACATCTTTGCATGGGAACCAAAGCATATGACAGGAGTGCCTCGCTCTATCACAGAACACAAACTACAGATCCGACAAGGATATCCTCCAATACGACAGAAGAAGCGCGGCCAGGCTCCAGATCGTGCAAAAGCTATTTTGGAGGAAGTACACAAGTTAGTGGATGCGGGCATCATGCGCGAAGTATACTACCACGACTGGCTCTCTAATCCAGTCATGGTAAAGAAGAGCGATGGTAGCTGGAGGATGTGCGTGGACTTCACGGATCTCAATAAAGCATGCCCGCAGGACTGCTATCCATTGCCAGAAATAGATTGGAAAGTCGAATCCTTATGCGGATACCCCTTCAAGTGCTTCCTAGACGCATATAAAGGGTACCATCAAATCCAAATGGCAGTGGACGACGAGGAAAAAACAGCTTTCCACACCAGCCAAGGGGTATACTGCTACACAAAAATGCCTTTTGGCTTAAAGAACGCAGGCGCGACATACCAACGGCTAGTGGATACAGCTTTCGAAAAACAAGTAGGCCGCAACTTGGAAGTCTACGTTGACGACCTTGTTATAAAAAGCCATACAGAGGATGAGTTAGTGCGCGACATCGAGGAAACATTCCGAACGTTGGGGCGGATAAACATGAAACTGAATCCAAAAAAGTGCACCTTTGGCGCGACTGAAGGCATGTTCCTCGGATACTTAATAGAACCCGATGGAATCAAACCATGCCCAGAGAAGACGAAGGCTGTTATTGATCTCCCCTCCCCGCGCACACTCAAAGAAGTCCAATCACTGAATGGAAAGCTGGCAGGGCTGAACCGCTTCTTATCTAAGTCAGCGGACAAGTCCCTTCCTCTCTTTAAAACACTCACGAAGTGTACAAAAAAGGGAGACTTTCGCTGGACCAATGAGGCGGAGGAAGCTTTCCAACAACTCAAACATCATCTGGCATCTCTTCCCAAACTAGTCGCACCGCGACAAGGGGAAGAACTAATCATGTACTTATCAGCAACCCATGGAGCAGTTAGCGCAGTACTATTGACAGATAGAGACTCCGTCCAGACACCCATATACTTCGTAAGCAAAGCCTTAAAGAAAACAGAGGTTAACTACAGCGCCATGGAAAAACTGGTCTTGGCTTTAGTGTTTGCCGCGAAAAGACTGCGCAGGTACTTCCAAGCGCATCCAATTGCGGTAATCACTGATCAGCCAATTAAACAAGTTATCTCTAAACCAGACGCATCGGGACGCTTACAAAAATGGAGTGTAATGCTAAATGAGTACAACATCTCATACAGACCGCGCACTGCTATCAAAGGACAAGTCTTAGCTGATTTCATCGTGGAGAAGCCAGAGGGCGACAGCCCAACATCTGCAGCAAAAACGGATCTACAAGAACCATGGACACTGTTCACTGATGGATCCTCAGGCGCAGATGGATCAGGCGCAGGACTTATTCTTACAAATCCAGAAGGTATGGAATTCACCTATGCGCTACGCTTCGAGTTCACAGCCACAAACAATGAGGCAGAATATGAAGCCCTACTGGCCGGACTACGCATCGCAATTCAAATGGGTGTACGCAACCTAGAGGCAAACGTAGATGCTCGGCTAGTCGCTAACCACGTGTTAGGAGAATACGAGGCCAAGGATGACCATATGATCCAATACCTGGAAAAGAAAAAGTCTTTGATAAAAAACTTCGATAGGTTCATAATAAAACAAGTACCTAGAGGGGAAAATAGAAAGGCAGACGCACTCAGCAAGATCGCATCCACAAGCTTCGCACACCTTTCAAAACAGGTATTGGTGGAAACCTTAAAGAACAAGTCAATCCTTGACATGGAGATATCGACGGTGATAGAAGAACACGATCCTACGTGGATGACACCTATCATCGAATTTATCAGTAAGGGAACCCTACCCCAAGATAATAAAGACGCTCGAAGAATACGACGCACAGCGCAATGATTCGAATTCCGCGACAACGTACTCTATCGGCGGTCTTTCTTACAACCATGGCTCAGATGTGTTGGACCACTTCAAGCAGACTATGTACTCCGCGAACTTCACGCTGGATCATGTAGTATGCACTCAGGACCGCGATCCGTGGTGGCAAGCGCTTTAAGGGCAGGATACTATTGGCCAACAATGCACCGCGACGCACGCGACCTAATAAGAAAGTGCAGCAACTGCCAAGTACATAGACCTATCCCGCGCCGACCACAGCACGAGCTAACACCGATCACCTCACCATGGCCATTTTACAAATGGGGTATTGACATCGCAGGACCTTTTCCCGTCGCAGCGGGAGGAGTCAAATTCCTCATCGTAGCCATTGATTATTTTACAAAGTGGATCGAAGCAAAAGCTGTGGTGAACATTACGGGAAACCAAGTCAAGCGCTTTGTCTGGGACAATATTGTCTGTCGCTTCGGCCTACCAGGCGAGATCGTATCAGACAACGGAAAACAATTCTGTGACAACCCATTCAAAGACTGGTGCACCAATTTGAACATAACACAACACTTTGCTTCAGTCAAACACCCACAAACCAATGGCCTAGTTGAGCGCGCCAATCGCAGTCTGGGCGAGGGAATAAAAGCGCGCCTAGACAAACACAAAGGAAGATGGGTAGATGAGCTCTCGCATGTCTTGTGGGCGCATCGCACAACAATCAAAACCAGTACTGGCGACACGCCATTTTCCTTAGTCTATGGAACAGAAGCCGTCATACCAGCTGAGATAGGAATGCCTACTATACGCACAGCAGAAGTCAACGTCATGAAAAATGACGAGGAACGGCGCATAGACTTAGATATACTGGAGGAGAGACGCGAACGCGCAGCTATACGAGAAGCAAAGGCCAAGGCAAAAATGAAGAAATATTATGATGCAAAGGTCAAGAACACTTCATTTAGACCAGGGGACTTTGTTTATCGCGCCAATGACGCAAGCCATGCAGAAGACACAGGAAAACTTGGACCCAAATGGGAAGGACCCTACGAGGTCACAGACGCGCTCGGCAACGGCGCATACAGGTTGCGCGATATGGAAGGTCAAGACCTGGCGCGCACTTGGAACATCTGCAATCTCAAAAGATGTTACTTTTAGGCTACGGCCCTCACACAAACACACAAACACCCTACGAGGTGCCCAATAAGTGTTTGCCTTTATTTTATTTTTTAGGAATTTTATCTTTTCAAAAACTTGCAAGTATTAATAAAATGTTATGGTTTCTAGCTAACTCCATAGCGTACCTTTACTTTATTGCATATATGTCAATATTGTCTATCTTATATTTTCTGCCTACATGGCGTGCATGCACCAATTAAAGACCCACGACGGCATAAAGGATAAGTTAACCTACTAATTAACTTGTTGAGTAAGAGGGTTGCAAACCCATCAACGATGGATCACGAATCCTTGCTAAGCGCCTTACTCTCGAGACGTTGAGGTAAGATTCGCATGCGCATCCCACGACGGACGCGCATATACCAAGTACACCGTACCAGCTTAGCAACATAACGAGCCAAGATACTTGGTCACATAATAACACTTCGCAAACAATGCAAGTATATTTAAGCTACGCACTTAAAAGACTCAGTGAAATCAATAGCAAACAATGCAAACACATTTAAGTTACGAACTTATAAAAATGTATCTTATTCCATATTTATTAAAATTACAAGGAAAATACATACAAAAACCTATATACTATGACGGTAATCATGGCTCTCTTCTGGTGCGGCGGAACTCCCCGCCTCTGTCAGTTTCCTCAAGGTTATGGCATCCTTAAGTGAAACAGTGGGTACACTGACAGGCACACCATCAGATCGAGGAAGATGCGCAGCACCAAAGCCGCACATCACGGCCTTGCCTTTAATGCCCTTCTTCACAGCGACCCTTTGCTCATGACGTTCCAGCACCTCCTTCAAAGGAACTTCCTTCTCCAAAGCAAAGGGCTTGAGAATATCGCGGGGCTTTGCAAAAACAGGCACTTGTAGCTGCGAGAGGTCAGGCTTTAGGTAATAGTCTAACTCCTCCTCGGCGTTTCCCTCAAGATGACGCTGCAACGTCAGACCCGCCATGAGCACATTAATGGGGTCATCTTGATCACGCTCCAATTTCCCAATATGGGGCAGCTCAAGGACTTTCAAACCAGCCATCGCCTGCACCAGCTCATCGTACGCCGTTGCGCTATAGCCAGGAATCTTCGTCAACTCTTTCTCCAGCAGCTTGGCTTCGCGGAGCTCCTCCAGGGCCTGCGAACGGCCACGCGCCATAGCGCAGTGGACGACTTTCCCAAAAGCCTCCACTACTTCCGCCGACTCTAAAGTACTTAGAGCGGCCAGACGCAGCCCATGGCTAATCAACCACCTGCATTCACAAAGTATTAACAAGATAAGATAACAATGGAGTGAAGAAAAGAAAATTTTTTAGACAAGGAGTAAGAATACCTGCGCTCAGCTATCACAGACATAAGGTGAGGGTACAGCTCCTCATCGTACTCAATGCTAAGGGCGCGCAGCTTCTCCTCATACGCCACAAGCGTCTTCTCCATGTTTTCCTTGAACTCTTGAAGCTTGGCATAATACTCAGATTTCTGCTCTTCAAGGAAGGACACGGACCACGCCGCCTTGGCCTTTATATGCTCGAGCTTCTTCCTCGCATACAGAAGATCAGTTAGGATGCTCATCTTATCCTGAGCGATCCTCTCTCCATATGCTTTGGACTCCCCAAGCTCAGCCTGCACGCCCGCCAGTTGCGCGCGAAACCTCTCCAACTCCTCCTCCTTCTGGGCCAGAGCACGCCTCTCCCCAGCGCGTTTTCCTTTCAGCTGCGCCACCAGCTCAGCCTGACGGGCAGTCGTCGCAGCCAACTCATTAAACAGTTGCGCCTCACCACCATCATCACTGCGAAAATAAAACAAAAAAGGATTACGACAAGTAATAACAAATAAAGGGAGAGAGAGAAAGGACGACTGCGTTACACTTACAAAAAGGGGGAAGCTTCAGCCGCCTTCGCCCACGCGCCAGAGGTCGAGGTATCCTCCGCGTTCGACTCCGCGTCCCCAATAACGTGGCGGCGCCTCTTCCTCTTCTCACTACCACCAGCCTGAGCCTTGCGCTTCGAGCTCTGCGCAACCTCTTCCCTCAACACTTCCTCAGGCTTCAGAATCTGAATACTATCAGATGACCCTGACTGCGCCTCTTCATGCGCCACCTCCAATGTAGGCACCACCTTTTCAGTAGGCTCCGCCACCACCTCGGGAGCCACAGTCTGCACAGGCTCCACCACGAGGGGAGGCGTACTCTCAGGGGTGGTCGAGGGCAGAGTAGTCAAGTGCCCCGCGGTCGCGTCAAGAAGGGGCATCTCTCCATCCTTCAACGGGCGAACTCCTATCGTGACCTGCTTTGGTTTGTCAAGTTTCACGACCGCAAACAAGTCCATCTCTGCATACACAAAAACAAACAAACAACATATCAGTTGGCAAATGAACGGAGGTAAATGAAGGAAGTACTTACAACCAAATTACAAGGGATGAACACCCACCCCGGCCATCCTCACTCAGGAAAGTGGGAACCTCATCAGCTGCGCCAAAATACGCGCGACTCAATCCTACATGAACCAAAAACTCCTCTGGATAAGGGTTAATGGCCAATCGATTGGCATTTAACGTCTGCGCGTCAGCAATCCTATAGGAACCGGGTGCGGGGCGCCCATCCCTTGGTAAGGATAACTGAGTATAAAACTCAAAATCGGAGGGAAAGACCACGTCGTCTACCCAAAAGAAATATTCCCTCCAATTCTTGAGTGCGTCAACCTTCTCCGTGTAACACTGAAACGCCCCCGGGCGCTTCGCAAAGGACACCCAACCATTTGACCACGTTGAGTGGTAAAAAGAGCGGAACAAGTCCACGGTGGGTTCTATCGCCAATAAACGGCAGTTTATCTCAAAATTCGACACCTTCGCCGCACCTATACAGTGCAGCTGGGAGATGTGAAGGCGATAATGATTGAGCAAGTCGCTCAGAAATAAAGAAATAGGTACGCGGTAATTAGCGTACTCAAAAAATTTTGTATATAAACCTATTTTCCCTTCGGGGAAGTCGGATATACACGCATCGACATCTGGCGCCTCAGGATGAACATCCAAAGGCACGAAATGGTCGGAGGAAAAATGCATTACATCCTCGACAGACATCGCAGAGCGAAAATCATCCAACTGCGCAACAACTTTCATCTTAAACCTAAGCAGACGCACTAATTACCTACGAGGGATTAAAAGGTTTTCTGCAAAAAACGCTATAGAAATGAAGAAGGAGATGAATAGTTGCTTTGTGTGTTTTTACTGTGTGAGTAAAAATGGGGGAGGCGGTGACCTTTATATAGGGGTAGTAAAACCCTAATCCTTGTCCACGTGGAACCCACTCACAATGAAATGTGTGGCTAGAATGCGAAAAGATACAAACACTTTTTCCCGAATCCCAAGTGAAACGTGGACACCACCCCCGATTACCGAGGTAACTATTTCAAACATGTTAGGTGCATGGCACCTCCAAAAAGGCGGTAACAATTTGATTCATTCTCCCGCCACGCTTACCGCTGCTTACATTAAAGTCTAGTACCCGCGACTACGTGCCGCGCATACTAGACTGGGGGGACATGATGACGTATAGCCTATATTTGGGCCAAAAGCCCAAATGATAGACATTACTTACACTTAAACCCATCACGAATGGGCTACCATGACAAATGGTATGGGCCGCGGTATTAATGCTTGGGCTCACAAAGCTCAAAGGCCCAATCTAACTCACCATATACCCGATAAGGATTATCTATTCAAGGAATAGATATCCTTACCTCGGATAAGCACCACGCGTGCGAAGAGTGAGGAGCAAGAAACCTACACGTTTTCTATGTCCTATATATAGAATGATACATTCTCATTCAAAGGTACGATTTACATAATCCCTAAACTCTTCAACCGAAACCTAAATTCGATTACTTACTCTCACGCCGGAGTCTAATCGGGGGAGACAATCCCTCGATAAGCCTAACGGTGTTATTCTCTTTTCTTAGTACGCAGGTAACAAGTGCTAAGGATCCAATTGATAAAAGAGCAAAGCCCAACAACCAGGTACGCCCAACTTTTGTATCAACAAAGACAACCATTGTCCAGAATTTAAAGCTATTTTTATACAAAACATGTTATATCAGCTAGACATATTCACTAAATATATTGAAATTACACTCTAATCTGCCAACTTAACCACCAAGTATAAAGAGTAGAGATTACGACAAATGATTTGACCCGAATCAACCGCCAATTTAAAAAAAAAAAAAATTGAAATTAACATATAAAAAGGTGAGCTTGTGGATCAATGATTTGACCCTTAGACCTCTTGTATAAAGAGTAGAGATGATAATTGATAACCATTAGACCCATCCATCACCATGTAATAAATTTACTTTTAATATAATTTAACTATCTCTTTGAAAAATCTTTTTATCATCCAACTTTTTCTTTTAGGCCAAAGTTTTCCCTTTCAATCTTATAACTACACTACCGGAGATAGAGATCAATATAAAACTCATATTTGACATAGAACCTATGAACTAATTATATCCACCCATTTTCAGTTTCCACATTATTTTTTAAACAACATATTTTGCAAACGGTAAATCTTCAAGCTAAAAAAAATACCATCGCAAAGAGAATTAAATCATCTTTCTATAAATATGCATTGTTACATACTTTCGACGAACTTTTTTTTTTCTTCAAAATTTCCGCCCAGATAAATCATATATGACTCATAAAAATCACATATGATTTGATTTTTACAAATCACATATGATTCTTACGAATCATATATGATTTGTAAAAATCATATATGATTCGTAAAAATCACATATGATTCGTAAAAATCACATATGATTTGATTTTAACGAATCACATATGATTTTTACAAATCATATATGATTTTTCTAGGCGGAAATTTTGAAGAAAAAAAAAAGTTCGTCGAAAATATATAACAACGCATGTCTATAAAAAGCTAATTTAATTCTCGTCGCGATGGTATTTTTTTTTCGCGTAACGATTTACGGTTTACGAGATATTTAATTTTAAAAAAAGGGTGAAAGTTTATTTTTATTTTTTTGTTTTGATAGAAAAAATGAGTGGTTAGAAATGGTTCATTGAGTGTATGGCAAATATGAGATCTACATTGATTTTTTAGCATTAGTACAGTAATTTTTTTAGGTTTTACTTACCTTTTTTTTTGGGTGGGGGGGGGGGGGGGGAGGGGGGCACGAGAAAAACAATTTTAGGGTTCGTTTTCAAGAAGGTTATTAATTTATTTTGTGGTTCCTCGGTAGGCAATTTTGTTTATTTATGCTACTCCGAATAGATAATGTAATAACATCACATTAGAAGACAACCATCGTCAAGAATCTAAAACCACTGTTGTATCAGCTAGACATTACATAATATGACCGACCTATCAAATTCTAAGTGATGAGCGGTATCCAACTCAACTACCAAGTCAGGTTCCACAAAAATAAGTTCATTTAACATAAACAACGGCTTTTGCATTTAATCTATGCAACTAGGTAATTTAAGTAAGTTGTGTTCCTATTTATAAGATTATCTTTCATGTTATCGGCCATAGTTGAAATTTGGCCCAAATCCCTTGGATTAGTCGGCTAAAAGGTCGGAAATCAGGGTTATCCAAAAAAAGTATACTTGAGTATTTTGATTACAATATTAGTTGGATTTAATGCCTGATCTATATTTAAGGTTTGAAAAATGATGTCTGCTGACAATATATCAAATTAGGTCTCATTAACATTAGAAGTTGTTTATTACTTTCGATTCACCTTACTCTCACCAATAATCCCAGGAACACACATGATTTTTAACATGTTTGAGAATCTGATAGTTGTTTGTTGAACCATAACAAGGAATCTTTGTTTATAGATTGACCATTTGTGTATCGTTAGTCCTACCGTTTAGCTAATCCACAAATGAATCTAAAGTTCCAAGCGTAATATATGGTGGTGACATAATATTTTCCAATGTGTCGTCACCTCCAGGCTTGCGAACCTCAACCATGTGCAGCGAAGGTGCCACTTCAGAAATCTGTAAAGGATAGTGTTGAAATCGACATAAAGTTTAAAATCCAAACTTCTTTCACAGGTGGCAAAATAAACGAGTCAAGCTGTTCGGGTAATATATCAAGGGAGTTCAGGTCTTTCTGCTGTTTGAAGTCTTTTAGCATAACGCTAAATCTAGATTACTGGTTAATAATGATTTAATAGGTTGGGTGGATTGAAAAGAGTAAATAACATGTTGGACCTATTTGACCCGTTTTAGATTTATAACATACCTCGGTTGCAACAGATGAGTGGCCCTTGCGTCCAGTCTTTTCGCCTTGAAGTTTCAACTATAGCGCAAACGTACAATTGGTGGTTCAACATTAGAGCTTCAACAACAGATCAACTTTAACTGCAATAAAACAGGTCGTACCCGTACATAGTGTATGGATTGCTTCTACTGTTTGAAGTTATAATAATCAGATAACAAGATGTTTAAGCATTCGACAAATTCTCATTACATATAAATTAGTAGAGAACATAGTGACGGGTTGAGCTAAACAGGTTTATCATCAAATTACAGTCTTTATCATAAGCATATAATTTAAAGCAATTTCAATAAATCTAAAAAAAGAATTACCATTAGCAATTTGTCCATGTACAAATATGATATACATTATTTTCTACCAAAATTACCCCTGTATTCAAAAATATGCTCCAAAACTTTTGCATATCTGTTCGTCGCCTCACCAAACCATCATAGTCCTACTCCCGCCACCCGAGCCATCACCAAAACTATATACAAACATTCAATCTATCGATCCCAACCATCCGCCCTCCTCCCGAACTCAACTTTCCTATCCGTTAATCCTCCATAAATCTCTGTAAACTTCTCCAAACACTTGCCGCGCACACGATAATGTGCCTGTGTATTCCCACTGATTGCGACACCTGAAAACTTGGACGTATCAATAGCCCATTTCGGTTTCACATACTCCACCGTGGGACCCACACTCGACCCATTTGCGTATAAAAAGTTCATCAGAACATCCTCGCAGTTAAAAACCTCATCCACTGTTTCCCGTCCCGCCTCAGCTTCTTTACTCCAGTACCGTTCAAAAGCAACCTCACGGTCGATAAACACAGCTCCGGTCAAAATCATGTTATACCCGTTATGTTTGCGTGCATGTTTCTCCGGTCTGTACATCAACGGCGGTGGGCCTGTCACTAGCCGAGGGTAAAACCCGACTAACCGTTCCGGATTTTCCCGCCAAATTTTGAACCCGCGTTCAATATCGTCACAGTTCATCATTATATCATCATCAAGTTCAAGAACCGCTTTTGTCTTAATTAGCGGGTCGGGTCTAAACCGATTGTTGAGCGAGTTTTGCTTCTCAACCCGTATCCTGACTGGGACCGCCGAGTCGAAATCGTTTGGGTCAGGCGGGTTCCCTTTGTTCCAAACGACAACGATTTCACGAACTGATGCGCATCGAGAGTAATGATTAACGTACATTTTCAAGTTCCATATCCGAGCATCGTAAGTCATTGCTAATAACGTGAACTGAGAGAAACGAGTGTCAACCGGATATGGTTTCTCCGCACCGTTTCCTCCGTAAATGTACCAAAAACCGACACACATTATGACAACCGAGACTATCAAAAGGAACGAGATCACAAACTTACCGATGAACCTGTTTGGGTTCACATTTAACCGAACCCGAAGTTTTAGTCTTTCCCAAATTAAAAACAAATTGTTTTTGTTCTTTACATTGTGAGCGAACGGGATGAACCTGCTCGGGATGAACCACTTGACTAAACCGAGTAACCAACCGATAACAAAAATGACTGAACCAGCTGTTACAATCAAACCGCACCCAACCACACGTCTACTAATCACGTCACCAAAGTGAATCCTATCCCCGTCAGCAACCCCGACCCACTTCCCGCTACTTAACCGTTGAACATCTAGGTGATGAGACCGGGCCCCATTCCATGCATTTCTACCTTTAGTCGGATTTTCAACACCGATATCAACTTCTACTTCTTTGTAACTGTACGGTGAAAGGACTTCGATTTTAAACACATGAACGCGTTCATTATCGTGAGCTAATCGATAAAAATTCTCATTGTAATTGAAGGGCCGGCCTCCATTAGGTAGTCCGAGCACTGGGTTTCTTTTATGTGGGGTCCATGGACCAAACGGCGATCTGCTATACCAGATTTCAAGATTTCCGTGATATGAACCGAAAATCCAGAATGTTTCTTTGTGTTGTATGATAAACGTATCGACAAGTGAGCGTTCCAAGATGATCTTTTCAAGTTTCCATTTCAAAGGAAAATCTATTGCACGGTACAAACTAAGATCCCCTTTCCCGCTTCCATCCAGCATCATGTATATCTATAAATAATACCGTCAACAAATAAGATAATGTCAGTAACATATCAGTAGTAACATAAACGAGTATGCAAAGGACCATTTATGCATATAAGTATGGGTAAGAATCTTACATGACGATTGTACTCGAATACGTATGGATGAGAAAGATGCCAATCTTCATCCAATGCGACTCCTAATTGCTCCCATGTGACTCCATCATCCATACTTCTTGCGACCCTGATATCTCCTTGCATCGTTATTGGATTCTTGCTTTTGAAGAACATATAAAGAATATCATCCTGAACCATAAATTGAACTTTTACATGCTGAGGTAAATAATCAGTAAACAAAACAATGCGACACTACAATACAAGAAAGCGATATTGAATTATGCTGGCTAAAGCGGTTACAAGATCAGATAATCCTGATTCTTTAACGAAGTAACCAAAAATGGACAAAAAAAAAATAACCTAGTAATTTTATTTTAGCCTTTGACCATGAGTTCAGTTTAAACTTTACAAACACATCCGAGCACCTACTTAGCATTCCAATTTCATTGAAGCAACATAGTTTTTAAGATCAATAGGTTGCAACTAATCTTCACTAAATGACAAGATTAAAACTGATCGATTGTGGAACTGCAAAAAGGAGGATTACCTTAGTATAAAGAAAAGGATCAGCGACATAATTACTAGGGAACGCCGAATCAGTAACTGAAGCACAAGTCAAAACCGGATTTGCTATAGGCCACGCTGCACTTCTATTGTCCCAAATATTCATCTGCAATTCATCCAAATCAACGCACACTTCAAAACACCGAAACTTAACAGAAAAGGTCCAAGCTTTATTCAGTTTAAATAAGACATATATATTAATAAGATCCTGAGAAGTCGCAAAAAAACAAAATTTCTTTGACTAAGCTTAATTCCCATATAAAAAAGTTCGTAAATGACCCACAACATAGTAGCATACATTAGAACCTTCCAATTATTCCAAAAAATTAATCAAAGCTAATTTAAGATACTATAACATAGTAACAAAAAGAACCACCCAGAATAACGGACAACTTTTTAGAAACCAATTAAAGAAACCGTATAAAAACAGAACTAGTAAGGGGTGTTTGAAATTGCTACTCAAACAGCTTATGCTTATCCATATAAGCACTAATCAATTCCACCCTACGATAATCATGAACATATCAAAATATCAGTTTAGAATAGGCAAACTCAAACTCCTTATTGCAAAATAAGCAGATGAACTTAGATAAGCATAAGAGGAAAGGTGCAGTAAACCCAACCCACCCCCCCCCCCCCCCCCCCCCCCCCCCGAAATCTAGATGGCATCTTTTTGGCTTGAGCCAAATGCATGTTACTGCACCGCACCCACTCTCAAACTCACTATTCCAATCAAATTAACATTACCTCCATGCTCCATCCAAACACTCAACATGAGTTAGGGGGTGTTTGTTTCGGCTTATATAGACTGCTTATGGCTTATTTGGTTTTGGGCTTATGTTTCATAAGCTCACTTTTTGTAGCTTATTTTGACATTTTCTAGCTTATTGTTCACATATAGTTTCAAAATAAGCCACAAAAAGTGAGCTTACAAAACATAAGCCCAAAATCAAATAAGCCATAAGCAGTCTATATAAGCCAAAACAAGCACCCCCCAGCAAACAAACATATTTTCAAATAATGCAAATCCCTATAGCACAAAAAGCAACAAAAACATAAATGTGCATTAAAAAAAAAAAAAAAAAAAAAAAAAAAACTTACATCTTCAATAGGTTTTAATGAAAAAGGTGAATCCCCATAATAAACACCAATCCCCCATGACCCTTCATTATCTTCTTGACACCCCATTGAATCATCATAACCATAATAAGCACTCATGTCATTAGGGTAATTACTAAACAAATAAAATACATAAAACACCCCAACTGAACTCAACACCAAAAACCACAAAAACCAATAATGCACAACACCACCATTCTCATGCACGCGCCACCTGCTCTTATCCCACGCGCCACCCCCACCACCAATCCGACTCGAACCCATTTCACCAAATACTATTTAAAAAATACCCATGTAACCAAAACTCAAAAAAAATAAACTTTTTATGCAAATCTTGAAAAAACCAAAAAAAATTATGAAAAAAGTGATTTTTTTTTTCAAGATTTTTATATGGGTGGTGATGAAAGGTGGTTAAAAGGAATACCCATAAATGGTTTTATGAAAAAGGTGGTGATAATATAGAGATAACGTGTTTCTTTTTGTGTGTGTTGCAAAAAAAGGTTTGAGATGTGGGAGTGATATATATAAAGAGCCTAAGATTAAGTTGTTAGGGACACAACACGTGTGCTTTATAGACAAATATGAAGACATCCATTTGTTGGTGGTGCCGGGCCTACATGAAAAACAGGTCCGAGTCGCAACGATTTTGAAAACAATTTTTTTTTTTTTTTTTTTTTTTTTTCATCATCATCATCTACGACTTTCAATTTTACTTAATTTTTTATATAATAAATGGATTCATACTTTATTTAGTAATAATTTTATTGAAAAAAAAAATATTTTTTTATTAGGTACTGTAATATTTTATATTTATCCGTAACACAAGTAGAAGATAAATACAAAAAATATAGATAAGATACAATTAACAATAGGATTAAAATTTTTAAATAATTATCTTTAGTAATAAAAAACTATAATTAAACATCATAAATCAAACAAAATAAAGATTAAATTATTTATTTTTTAATAAATAAAAACATATGATTAAAAAAATTTTAAAAAACCTGCACGTGTGCAGGCATTATAACTAGTAATTATAAATAAAAAATATGTAACATCCTTCCAAAAATCATAAGGGCTTACAAATATATATATATTAATTTTTTTTCATCATCATCATCATCAAAACTTGTAAGGGCTTACAAAGAATGTACGGTTATCTTTTCTTACCGCTACGATATGTTACATCAAATTGAATTATTATTTTTTATTTTTATTTATTTATGTATTTATACTTTTACCTCACGATGACTCAGAGAGAATAGTACATGTCGATGAGAGAGTTTCATACAGTTGAGAGGTCATAGCTTAATTCCAATGTATTTAGTTTTGAAGTGGAGTTAATAATATTAGTGGGATCAGGGTGATCCCACAATTCTTCACCTTTTGAAGAAGTTTATAATATTAGCACGTTGTTTCGTTCTAAATAGGAAGTTGTAAAGGTTAATTCATGTATCTTTCAGTTGTATAGTGAACACTAGTTATAATATTTGTATACGTACATGATTTTGACACGATTTTTTTTTTATCATGTATTAATATAAAATAATATTATCTTAAAATGTAAGTAGTTTCAACTTAAATAAGATGATAATGAAGTTTAAAGTTGCTTACAAATAAGTACTTTTAGTCTTTTTTCACATGATAACAAAATAGGTTAACAGAAAGCAATAAAGTAAAGAACAAATTTATAATATTTAATGCACTCTTATATAATTAAATGATGTAATAATATTTAATGCTCTCTTATATAATTAAACGAGTTTAGTAACCCGCGCGTTGCGGCGGGTTTTTTAAATAGTAGTTTGGTGTTATGCGTTGGTTGTAAAAAAAATAGAGAAATAGTTTATATATTTTTTTAAGTAGTTATTGGGTGTCGGTTAAGTTTTGTTTGTGGTTGCAAATATTTAATGGCTTTGGGTTATGGTAATTGCGTTAAAAGCATTTTTTGAAAAAATGTTAAAGATAACAGTCGTTGTATTTTGTCGGTTGTACGGTGTAATTAATAATTTTGTTATTTGAAATATGCATAATGTTTATTTGGAAGCATAATTTGTTTATGTTTACGTTTTTTTTTTTTTTTTTTTTTTTTTTTTTGCGTTGCGGTTGAAATTTTTTTTTGTTGTTTGGGTATTTTAAAAGAAAACAAATTTGTATAAGAATTTTTTGTAAGTGTATTATTTTTCGTATTTTTTTATTTTTATTTTTTGTTATTAATTTTTTTTTATAAACAAATTTTCATACGGAAATTTATGTAAAAAAAAAAAAAAATTGCAGCGAGAACTGTAGCGATGCATTAAAAAAGAAGAAAAAAAATACTGTAGCTCGTACTGTAGCATGAACAGTGGTCGGTACTGTTCATTTGCTACAGTATTCCACGTGGCGGCCTCTCGTTGAATGCCCGGGGTTTATATATAAAGTATAATGATGTAAGGTATAGGGTTTGACAAATTTTAGTATGTCCACCAATCCTATCAATGTACATTTTTTGAGCTACTTAGGGTGTGCCTAGTTAGTAATGGGGAAAGGGAAGGGGAAAGAGAAATGAAAAGGCGTGGGCGGTTTTGGGTTGGTGCACCATCAGCAACCGAGTCGGGCCCAATCCACTAAGGGGCACTAAAAATTTTTATACCCATTATATGTACTAGGCCCAACATGAAAGGAAAATTTAATCGGAACCATGGGCGGTCTATGGATATTATAATATAGGGGCACCTTTTTTTTTTTTTTTTTTTTTTTTTTTCGTGCCGAGCCTAATTTTTTTTTTAACGTTCTCAGCACCGCCCTTGTGGAAAGGGAATGCAAAGGAATGAATGAGGAGTTTTAATGGAGATGTACGCACATGAATGAGACATACAATGATTACAATCCATTCGCGATTTTTACCAACTTTGCAGATTTTCAACTTAGTAAAAAGCGCATATGTATCCGGGCATTTACTTAGAACTGAGCATCACAACCCATCAACAACTACAATCTAAACCCCTCCAAGCAACTGTTTATTAAACCATCTCGAACGCAAACATAAACAAGCCTGACTAAAAATCAATGAACAAAGAAAGTAATTCGAGCAAGATTCCAACCATATTATTTATTGGTGTACATATATTTCTGCTAATATAAAGAACTTTAATGAGCATTTAGTGAGCCGTACTTACCGATTCTTACCAAAATAAGTCGTGCATTGCAATAAATAAATAGGAAAAACAAAATGCATTGCAATAAATATGTGGTACATGTTAGAAGTAGGAATTTTGACACATTAAAATGTGTTTGGGTTGATTCAGTATAGAGCTGGCATAACAGGTCCGACACGACACGACACGACACGAACACGATAAGAAACGGATCTGTTAAGCCCTGACACGAACACGACACGATAAGCTAATCGTGTCAGATCTTAAAACACGAACACGAAAATTAACAGGTCACACGAACACGACACGATAAGACACGATAAGAGGTCTTAACAGGTCTTGACACGCTAAAACACGAAATCTTAACAGGTCTTTAACAGGTCTTAACAGGTCTTTAACGGGTTTTAACAGGTCTTATCGTGTCTTAACAGGTTACACGAGGTCTTGACACGAACACGACACGTTATCTTATCGTGTCATCTTACACAAACACGAACACGACACGAAACACGATAAGCCCAAACACGAAACCTGTTAACTTCGTGTCGTGTCGTGTCGTGTTTTCGTGTTTCGTGTCGAAATTGCCAACTCTAATTCAGTACTATGTTTTTTTTCTTTCAATGAATCAAATATGTAAAAAGTGGGAAAAGTTAGCTGATAAAGGATGGGATAATGATTTTTAAATGTATCCAACTTGTCACGTTTTACTAAGTTGTGTATGAAACTTAAATTTTGCTAACTTGAGGTATGAACTTACTAATCTTTGCGTCGTTGTGTACTAACGGGCGGATTAAGGTTTTCTGTTAAATTTATTTACATAGGTCGTCCTTCTCGTTAGTACCAACTTCCAAAATAAGTCCTAACGGTCATTAAATGAGTAAGAGAGAATTGCAAAAATCGTCCCTAGCTTTTTTTTTAATTAATTTATTTAACTAGTAATATTAGTATTATTTTTTTTTATACCTTTTCGTCAGTTTTTCTTAGGTTTTTTTTCCGTTTTCATATGTTTTTATTACGTTTTTGTCCGTTCTTCTTACGTTTATTCCAAAAATGCAATCCAAACTTCAAAATAGAGACTATCACCGCACTTTCAAATTTTTGAAGACCAAAACTGCAATTTGGCCAAACCACAAGGACCAAAAATGCAATTAACTCATTTAAAAATTTTATATATATCCTTTTGATACATTAAATGCATTGTATCTTACACATAAAAAACTAGTAAAAATGATATATATATATATATATATATATATATATATATATATATATATATATATATATATATATATATATATATATATATATATATAATTTTTTAAATTTTCAATGATATACATGATATTTTCCCATTTTTTTTTATCTACAACTCTCAATTTTACTTAATAAATTTTAGAGCAATTTTAGTAATTATAAATAAAAAATATGTAACACCTTTTTTCTAAAATCCAATGTGGCATGAGTCAAACCGATTTATAAGACAAATCTAAAACCTAATTTTAATTTTAATTCAAACCCATATATATATATATATATATATATATATATATATATATATATATATATATATTATAAAATAATATTTTTTATTATGTACAACCCTCAAATTTACTTAATAAAATTTATGGTAATTTAATATTCATAATTATAAATAAAAAATATATAACATCCTTTCAAAATCTTATGTCAGTAGGTAAGGTTTTTTTTTTTTTTTTTTTTTTTTTTTTTTTTTTTTTACCTCACGATGACTCAGAGGGGATGGTACGTGTCGTTGAGAGAGTTTCAGACAGTTGAGAGGTCGTAGCTTAATTCCAACGTATTTACTTTTGTAGTTAAGTTAATAATATTAGTACGTTGTGCCGTTCTAAATAGGAAGTTGTAACGGTTAATTCATATATTTTTCAGTTGTATAGTGAACACTAGTTATAAAATTTGTGCACGTACATGATTTTGACATGAATTTGTTTTATCATGTATTAATATAAAATAATATTATCTTAAAATGTAAGTAGTTTCAACTTAAATAAGATGATAATGAAGTTTAAAGTTGCTTACAAATAAGTACTTTTAGTCTTTTTCACAAGATAACAAACTAGGTTAACATAAAGCAATAAAGTAAAGAACAAATTTTATAATATTTAATGCACTCTTATATAATTAAATGATGTAATAATATTTATTATTTAATGCTCTCTTATATAATTAAATGATGTAAGGTCTCGGATTTGATAAATCTTAGTATGTCCACCAATAATATCAAGGAACATTTTTTGAGCTACTTTTAGGGTGTGCCTAGTTAGTAATGGCAAAGGGGAAGGGGAAAGGGAATGCAAAGGAATGACTGAGGAGTTTTAATGGAGATGTACACACATGCATGAGACATACAATCCATTCGCGATTTTTACCAACTTTGCAGATTTTCAACTCACTAAAAAGCGCATATGTATCCGGGCATTTACTTAGAACTGAGCATCACAACCCATCAACAGCTACAGTCTAAACCCCTCTAAGCAACTGTTTTTAAACCATCTCGAACATAAAAATAAGGGGTGTGTTGACCGAAACGGTATACTACTACCCTAGGTCTGCAAACCCTCCCCTAGTGGGGCCCACATGCAGGTTTTGTCCTTTAAGTTTTTTTTTTTTTTTTTTTTGTTTTTTGTCCAAGTTTGTTTATTTTTTTCCAAGTTATCCAAGTTCTGTTTGATCAAGGTTTTTTTTTTTTTTTTTTTTTTTTTTTTTTGTCACAAACACAAACACAACTGCAAACACAAACACAACTGCAAACACAAAACACAACTGCAGTATTGAGACAAACACATGCTCGGATTTTTCCCGTTATCGTCATCGCCAAGTCCTCTTTTTTTTGTCACAAACACAACTGCAAACACAAACACAAACACAACTGCAGTATTGAGACAAACACAAACAAAAGGCTCGGATAATTGTTATTGTCATCGCCAAATGTGGAATTTTTAGAAGGCTCGGATTTGAAGGTTGCGAAAGTGATAAAAATATCACTCCGCCATACCATTCGGTTTTAAAAACCATTCGTCATCGCCTCGGCTCAGATTGTAAACCAATCATCATTGCCTAAACCCTACAAAATTTACAAGTTACACAGCCAAAGATTCTCAAGTTCTCAAAAGTCCACATGCCAAACTGCACAAGTTCTCAAAAGTTCACATGCCAAACTGCAGGATTCTCAAAAGGTACATCACAAGCCAAATAGTAAGGATTCCCAGGATTCAATCCTGGACTATAAACACAAGTGTGAATCACAAACAACTAAGCAACCACAAGTCTGAACAAGTTACTAACCACAAGTGTGAATCACAAACAACAACTAAGCAACCACAAGTCTGAACAAGTTACTAACCACAAGTCTGAAAGAAGCAGTATCACAAGTGAAACACAAGAAGCAGTATCACAACAAGTGAAACACAAAGCAACTCTCAAAGAAGCAACCACAAGTCTGAATCACAAACAAGTGAAAATGTGGAATTCACCATTTAACACACGGGAGGTAAGGCTCAGATTACATTAAATTCTTTATCATATTGGCTGCAACATCAAAGGTTGCAAATATATTGCCTATCCATTTGGAAATGCCACGCCAAAATCAAGCTTTTATTTTTTTTAAATCATCATCGCCATCACAAGCAGTTTCATCACAAGCAGTTTCACCACAAACAAGTAGTTTCATCATAAACACAAACAAGTTTAGATCTAAAGTGATGTTTCAGTGATGTTTACAATACTACTAATAAACACAAGCTTTTTTAAATCAAGCTTTTATTTATTTTTTTAAATCAAGCTTTTTTTTACAATACTAATAAACACAAACAAGTATCATCAGATACATCACACCCTCCCATTTAGGGAGGGTTTGTCTAAAAAATAGACTAGTGTGTGGTCAACACCACCCGAAACATCAGTGAAACACCATCACCATAAACATCACTTTAGATCACATAATCATCACAGAAACATCACTGCTTAAAAGTCACGTATCTAACAAAACGAACATCACAGAAACATCACCGATCTAAACTTTTTATCACAGAAACATCACCGATCTAAAAGTCACCAAAAAAATATATCTTTTTTTTTTTACGGATCTAAACTTTTTATCACATAATCACATAAACCATCACATAAACATCACTGAAACACCATCAAACCATCACTAAAACCATCACAGACATCACCATTCGATATGTTTTAGATCAAAAAGTATTTTTTACAAATAATACTTTTTTTACAAATACTTTGTTTTACAATACTACTACTAATACTAATAATCCCACCCACCCACTTTTTTTACAATACTACTCCCACCCAAAACCAAACCCGGCCCATGGGGGCCTTTGAAAATCATCACAGAAACATCACTGAAAAACCATCACAGAAAATCATCACAGAAACATCACTAAAAAACCATCACAGAAAATCATCACAGAAACATCACTTACCCACCGTAACTGAAACTGAAACATCACCGCAAACCATCACCAACACTTACCCACCTTCAAACCATCACTAAAATCATCACAGATCTAACAAAATTTAGATCTGTGTTAGATCTAAATTAGTGAGAGAAAGAGGTGAGAGAGAGTTATCTCATCGTGAATGATAGATGGGATGGGTAGAGACGGGTAGGTAGTAGTATCAAAGGAAACCATGGGCCGGTTTTGGTTTTGGGTGGGAGTAGTATTGTAAAAAAAGTGGGTGGGTGGGATTATTAGTATTAGTAGTAGTATTTGTAAAAAAAGTATTTGTAAAAAATGTATTATTTGTAAAATAAGTATTATTTGTAAAAAAAAGTTTGTATAAAAAAAAGTATTTGTTAAAAAATCTTAGTTGTTTGTAAAGTTTTGTAAAAAAAAAAAGTTATTTGTAAAGTTTTGTAAAAAAGAAATTATTTGTAAAGTTTTGTAAAAAAAAGTTATTAGTAAAGTTTTGTAAAAAAAAAAATTATTTGTAAATTTTTTTTTATTCGCCATACGCATTTGTAGAGGTATTAATTACAATAAAAGTATTTTTATTCGTCATACGCATTTTTTCAGAGGTTCGGTTCTCACGAGCAATTAACGGATTGAGTGCAAAACATAGCTCGGGAACTCGGTTTTGTGATTGTTAAAAGAAGAACTAAATCAGAAAACGGTATTATGAACGAAATGAATTATGGGTGTACAAAGGGTGGGATTTATTCACCCGAAGGTACTGGAAAACGGAATACCAGTACCTGTAAAACCGGTTGCCCATTCAAATTGGTGGCGAGATATCTTAAAAGAAGATCATATTGGATTTTGAAAGTGAAGGATGATAGTCATAATCATCCAATGTTAGAGTCGCTGCATGGTGTGCCATATGCAATGCGATTAAATGATGATGAGTTCGAGTTGGTTAAAGAATTGACAGAGTATACCGTACAACCACGTAAAATACTCTCGACAATACAGGGTCGTAATCCGGATAACGTGTCTAGCGTTAGAACTATATATAACGCACAAGTTAAGATCCGGAAAGCCAAAATGGGTAATCTAACTCCAATTCAAGTCCTTTACTCACACCTGCAGCAATCAGGGTACACATATTACGATAGGGTAAGTGCTAATAATGAGTTTGAGGAACTATTTTTTGTTCACCCTACGTCGTACGCTTTATGGTGTACGTTCCCTCAAATCATGCTAATAGACTCCACGTACAATACCTCACTGTTTAAATTGCCATTTTTGGAAATTGTCGGAGTAACATCAACAAATAAAACATATTCGATGGCGTTTAGTTTTTTAAACAGTGAAAAAGGGCCTAATTTTAAATGGGTATTGCAACGTGTAAAGCTGGTGATAGAGGAAAGGTACTATCCACGTGTTATCGTCACCGACAGGGATTTAGCCTTGCTTGGGGCATGCAGAGCAGAATTCCCTGGTGTTCACAAAGTACTATGTCGATGGCATATTTCCCAAAATATACTTCAGCATTGCAGAGGTAGATGTGAGTCGAGTGATGAGTACGACTCCATCAAACGCACATGGGATTGGATGGTTAAAGCTCAATCACGCGCCTTATTCGAGCAACACTATCGACGACTACAACAAAAATTGGTCAACAAACCGGGTACTTAATTATTAATTTAGTGTTTTTTATTATTTAACAAATATGCACCCGATTTACCTTGTATTAATTCATCGTTTTTCAGAGATTGCCCAGTATCTGGATAACTGGCTCCGAGAGTACGGGCACATGTTTGTCTCGTGTGTTACCGATGAATATCAAAGCTACGGCCAGTCAACAACGTGTAGAGTTGAGGCTCAACATGCATTGTTGAAATTATATTTGGGCACAGCACAATCCAACTTAAACACGTTGTTGATTTCGATTGATAATATTCTTATTTCTCAAAAGAGCGCGATACAAGAGACTTTTAACAGGAGCAAAAATGAGAAAATGAATAAATGTGATATACCAATATTTTCAGAGTTGTGGTATAACATTTCCAAACATGCTTTTACACTCATGCACAGAGAACTCCTTCAAACGAATTTCGCCGCAGAAGATTGTAACCATCAGTTGCGATCAATTTATGGATTGCCGTGCTTTTGTCAAATGATGGGGTATCGAATTCATGGTAAGTATGTTAAAGTCAATTCACGGAATGCTTCCACGAAATGGTTTTACATAAGTCACTTTTGATAAATGCAGGTGTGCCAATTCCATTGGAAAGCATTGATATATTTTGGAGAACCCTGTCTGTACCGTGGCCCGTTGTCGGTAACCTTGTGCTTGATGATGATGATGATGATACAAGAGAGTTTGAAAATGACGTTCGATAATTCAAGAGTGCTTTTGGCAAAGCGACGTCGTTTATCAAGAAGAATATGTTGAACAAGTTAAGAGGGATATACCAACCTGAATCTGCGGACACACGTCAACCTGTTGTTCAGGAAAATACCCGTGGACGTCCGAGCGAAAAGAACAAAAAGTCCAAGGCTACAAAAGTTCCGGACTTAAATGAAGTATCGATCGTAGATCACCGAAGAAGTACGAATACAAGATCTACGAAAGTCCCGAAATTGCCGAAAGAGCCTCCAAGACACAGTTCGTACACGGGTGCTAGTCCACGGCACAGATTATATGTTGGAGATATTGTGAGCAATGGTTTTATTCGGGAAATTCCACTGGTTTACCGTCCATACGTAATAAGTATACGTAATGTTGCGGGTGATGGGAATTGCGGGTTTCGGTGCGTTGCTCACGTTATTTTTCAAAACGAACATAGGTGGGCCGAAGCCAGACATAGGTTGTTGCAAGAGTTAGATTACCATAGGAGTACTTACATAGATATGTGGGGGGAACAAGACTTTAACTTTCTTTGGAATACAATACACTGGTTCAACGGAGGTGCACATCAAGGTTACTGGATGGTGATGCCAATGACGGGTCTAGTTATCGCTTCAATGCTAAATCGACCGATTGTATTTCTATCCGTGCGTGGTTATAACACATGTTTTCCGCTTTTTTCCGGGCCAAACAACACACAAGGAATCGACCCCCTTGTGATTGCCCGTGTGGGGGAGGACTCATGTGCTCATTACATTATACCGACGCTAGACCCAACTTTTCCACTTCCGCGTAACCACCCACAATGGAGGTTTTTCCGACAGCCAATTGCAGAACAATGGATAAGTTTATATCAACATCGACTATTGACGTAAATATTATACAGACAAAAATTGTAAATAATTATTGATTTATGTTGTAAATAATTATTGATTTATGTTGTGAATAATTTTACAGACAAAACATTGTAAATGATTATTGATTTATGTTGTAAATAACTGTTTGTATTATATAGTAATTGATTAAATATTTATTTAAATTAGTAAATAACATTATTGATTGATTATGCAAATTCTTTAGTCAGATGAGCCAAAAAATCCTTTCTGGTGCCGATGTAATAGAGGATTTATTGTAGAACGGAAATCCTGGCAAGATGGTAGTCGTGGGCGACTGTTTTATGCATGTCCTCTTTCAGTGGTAAATAATCATACGTTTGCTTAGTTATGTAAATAATTTGTTTGTTAAAAATACATTTCTTATTATTTCCTTAACATGTAACAGCCAGGTACAAACGACTATGGGTGTCGATACTTCAAGTGAAAAGATGAATTTGAAGCAGAGCACTTTAGTCAAGCCTCTTCTTCAACGAATTGCTCAAACTGCGTTGCTACAAAAAAATGAGAACAAGTTGTTGAAGCAAAGAATAAAGGCGCTGGAAATGGAGTTACAAATGGCAAGGAATCCTGAGGATCACGCTTGTCAGTCAAGTGCCCGGCTCCATGATCTTTTAACCGAAATGAATAATCTTCATATGTCGTAGATATTGTTGTTTTTAAATAATATGTTAACGTTGACGTTTAATTTTATAATAATAGTTGTTGTTTTTAAATAATTTAAGTTTAGGTGTAAACACTGATCTTGTAGTAGTTTATAAATGCAAATGAGTCAACGTCATCTTTTTTTATAACTTCATATTTTTTTATAACGTCATATTTTTTTATAACGTCATATAGGCAATTATTAATTAAGTATACACAAAAATGAGTCAACGTCATCTTTTTTTATAACGCCATATTTTTTTTATAACGTCATATTTTTTTATAACGTCATATAGACAATTATTAATTAACTATACACAAAACAAAAACATTACAAACATTAGTTTATAAATGCAAATAAGTCAACGTCATATTTTTTTATAACGTCATATAGGCAATTATTAATTAAGTATACACAAAAATGAGTCAACGTCATCTTTTTTTTACACAACATTACTAACATTACAAAAAAATATACAAAACACAAACATTACAAACCTAAAAAAAAAAAAAAAAAAAAAAAAAAAAAAAAAAAAAAAAAAAAAAAAACTACAAGACAAAAGTACAAAAAAAAACAAAAAAAAAAGTATAAAGAAAGTACACCCTCCCATTTAGGGAGGGTTTGTCTAAAAAATAGACTAGTGTGTGGTCAACAAGGGCCAAAAATAAACAACCCTGACTAAAAATCAATGAACAAAGAAAGTAATTCGTGCAAGATTCCAACCATATTATTTACTAGACGAATACCCGTGCATAGCAACGGTTCCTAGCGGCAGATAATTAACGATTTGTGATATTGTGGTGAGTGTTTTGTGTAGCGTTCAAAATAGAACGTTTACATATCATAATGTAATTGCAAACGGTTGTACTACACGATAACTAAATGCAGCATGCGTTGAAACCCGCCTATCGTGAATTCTACTCCCACTTTTACCGATGAGGGATTCCGCCTCAAGTTCAGATTTTGATTTGTTTGCCTTTTTATATCCTTATCGTGAATTCTACTCCCACTTTTACCGAGTAACCACGGCATAGATGAGTAGTTCTCGAATAATTTTGGTTTGCGTCTATTTGTATTTGTGTTTATAGCCAACGGCCATTTATTATGTATGCAACTTTTATTACTTCGATGTCTTACGCCTTTTGTTTGTTTTGTGTGTAAGGCTGAGCATCGGTCCGAGACCGGTCCAGACCGCCAAAAACCGAGACCGAATTAAGGTAAAAACCGGGACCGGGACCGGGACCGAGACCGAGACCACCCCTATTTGTGTGTAACTTTTCTTATCTTTATTACGAATTTGTTCACATGTTATAATTCTTCACTAAAAATACAGACAATAAATAAGGGACTAAAAAAAATCAATCACATATATTATACTCCTATATGTTTTGGACAAAATCTTGATGGGGAATGATTTCTTTCGACACTCTATTTATAGCGTTAGGGAATCAATTTTGAATAGGTGGAAATGTATAATTTTACATAAAATTTGGTAGCCGAATAGGCGCGCCTAGTGGCAGCGATGCATCGTTTTCAACGATATACGTTTTGTCATTTTTCTCTATATGTAAGGTTTAAATTTAATTTTCGCGACAGTCGAGCATAATTTTAGTGGTTACGTTGACATATGGTTGTGTTATATGTTAACACAATCACGACACATGTTAAATCATTTGATATTACAATAGTTTATATATGTAGTTTTATCTTATTTTTAGCGCAAGGGAATCAGTTTCCAGTAGTATTGTTATATATACGTGTGCATGTTTTCGATTTATATCTATGTGGTTGAGAGGTAATAGTAAGGTAATCGAGCATAGTGACGAAGCCAAACAGTTTTCATGCCAAGTAAGTGCAATAACGGCAATAATTTATAATTTATGTTAATAAGTCTAACCATAAACTAATTTGCAATAATCTCTATCATATATATATATATATATATATATATATATATATATAATTAAAAAAAAAAAAAAAAAAAAAAAAAAAGAAGCAAATATGCACTTAAAAGCACTGTAGAATATTCATCAAACAGAAAATAAGCAAATATGCACTTAAAAATCCTTACACTTTAGAAGTCTTTTTCATTACTAAAGATGCCTTAAAACATGCAATAAGTCAATAGGCATTAGAAAATATGCCCACTTAAACTGTTTTATTGGGTAGCTAACCCATGTAATATATATTTTGTTTGGTTGCTGAGCTGTAAAGGATTGCGTCTATGGTTAGCAAAAATACCAGGATATATATACATGGTCTTGCTCGTTTCGCTACTAAGTTGGTTTTTAGTACTAACCAAATTCTTTTTTGTGTTTAAGATGTTAAGCGTCTAATAGGAAGCAGATTTAAAGATCCGAAAGTGCAAAAGGACAAAGAGTCATGGCCATTCAAGGTCATTGAAGGGCCTGCAGAGAACCCAGCTATTGTAGTTGACTTCAAGGGTGAAGAAAAAAACTATACACCCGCAGAGAATGAGAGGTTGCGTCGGTGGTGGTCGCGGAGTAGATACCTCATCAGATCTAAACAACAAAGACATGAAAAACACAAAAAAGTGTACAAAGTGACATTAGAAAGCATCATTGGCCATCTATTTAACCGGATATCAATAGATCCGAATGAATACCAACAGATCCGAACAGTGGCAGATCTAGAAATTCGCAGAAGGGTAAGCACTGCCAAATAAAATTTTCACTAAAAAAAAAAAATAAATAAAAAATAAAAAATCGGCAACTTTTTCGGGTCGGGTTTTTTGGGTTTATTGTTTATGGATTCGGTTTTTTAGGTAACTATTATAACTATCATATTTCATAACTGTTACACATGTTGATTTTTTTTATCGACAATCTTACGTACAATATGTATTTTCTCTACTTTTCATTGTCACTATTTTTTTTAACATTTCATTGTCACTATTTAAAACATAGAAACTCAAAGTGCTCTAATAAACATGATAAACTAAATAATGCTAATACTCGTATGACCTTAGATATCAATCTCTTATATCATAGATGAAAAAATGTACTCCGTAAATTAGAAAAGTATATAACACAAACCTTTAAAAGGTAAGAGTTGATAAATTGAAATCTGAAAGTATAATCTTTAATATATATTTTAATTGATATTTAATTTGTGTGGCAGATATAACATTGAGATATGTAACTTATGACAATTACTTTTTTATTCTTACATCTATTCACTTTGACTTAAGCATCCTCCTCCTCCTTCCATGTTAACCACATCGATTGTAATTCTTCTACTTCTCCAAATTTTGTTTCTTTGATGATTTTGTTCATTTGAGAAATCATAGGTGTGCACCATTATTTTCTTGGTATTTCTGGGGTGTGCACCAAAGGTAAAATAGCTATGTATCACTTCAATTCTATTTTTTTTTACACTGCTACGAGATCGAAGAGGGTATGCAGATCCGCCCCTGGATCCGAAGAGATCTCACCAAAAAATCACACACAAGCAAAAGACATTTAATGTGCCAAACACATAAACAAACACATAATCACCATCGGTTCACCATGGTAGAATTCACGTCGGCGTGAAGGTACCCCGGCTCAAAATAGCCATCACCATCGTCACACACTAATCACTAATTTGTATGCCAAAATCACACACCCGTCACCATAGTCACCCACCAGTCACCACCACCACCTCCGGCAACGTTACCGGCGGCAGAAAGAGATGAGGCGGCATCAGTGGTGTTGATGTGGTTTGTTGACACAGAGAGATGATAGTGTGAGACATGAGATGTGTGTGTTTCTTTTTTGAAATGGATGAGATAGTCTGTTTATGTGCGGGATTGGAAGGGTAATGTTAACTTTTAATGTGTTGAATGCGCATGGGGAAGGCAACTGTATTTATGTCTTGATACAGTTTTTGATGCTGTTTAATGAAATGCATTAGTATTTTTATTAAAGATAGTCAAGGGCAATTTCGGTATTATTGAAAGTTCAGTTTTCACATATTGACTTGTTGACCAAATCTCCATTATAAGTAGTATAGATTGGTGTACATATATTTCTACTAACATAAAGAACTTTAATGAGCATTTAGTGAGCCGTACTTACCGATTCTTACCAAAATAAGTCGTGCATTGCAATAAATAGGAAAAACAAAATGCATTGCAATAAATATGTGGTACATGTTAGAAGTAGGAATTTTGACACATTAAGTTGTGTTTGGGTTGATCAGTACTATGTTTTTTTTTTCAATGAATCAAATATGTAAAAGGTGGGGAAAAGTTTGCTGATAAAGGATCATGTAAGATTATTAATTAACACTAGCAGGGTACCCGCGCGGTTTAGCGGCAGATATCCTAAAATAAAAATTTTCGATGAATATTGTATTTTAGTTTATTATATTTTTTTTAACAATAAATTTACGGATATCAATAATTTCGTATAGCCCGTGCCCGTTCGGGCTCGAACCCGTTGGCCCGTGCCTGTTCAGGCTCGAGCCCGTTTGGTACGCGCCCGTTCGGGCTCAAGCCCATTTGGCCCGTTGCCCATTCGGGCTTGAATATTTTTATAATGTGCTTTATTATTTGTAGTATTGAAATTTAATGCAGGAATTGTGTTTAATTTGGTTGTACAATATGTGTTAGGTCTGAAACTGCTGCTGAGTAAAACTGCTGCTATAAGTGAAACTGCTGCTAGTGATAATGATTCTGCTGCTGATGTCAAAGTGCTGCTGAGGATAGATGTTGCTGACAGAATCTACTGCTAATGGGATAAGGATGTATACGGTTTAGATAAATACAGAATAGATTGTGTAAATATTATATTTATCTAGAATATACTTATCGTGTAGAGAAAGGTATTGTAAACCTAGTAGGATTCCTTAGTCTATAAAAGGAGGATCCTAGGGTTAGTTTATGTACGTATTATTATTCACTTCAAGGTTGTAAAACCCTAGCATTGTTGAGTGCTCGTATTAATAATATTGAAGTGTTGACAGAGAATCATTATTCTTCTTAAGTTAAGCTTTTACATTCCGCATATTAGCTTAAGTATTTAATCAAGTTAACTTCTATACAAGATCGTTTAAGCTCAACTGGGATCAACAAGTGGTATCAGAGCTTGTGATCTAGAAGTTATTATCAAGAAGATTTTGTTTCTTAAAAAGTTTGTTGTTCCAAATCTATTGCTAAGATGGGTGATGAAACTCATATGGTTACTGCTTCAAGGGTGCCCATGCTGAATCCTGCTGAGTATGAGCTTTGGAAGAGAAGGATCAGACAGTACATTCGCATGATTGATTTCAACATGTGGAATGTGATTGTTAATGGTGATTCTGTACCTGAGAAGAGTGCTGATGGAAAGGAGATACCAATTAAGTCTGCTGAAGCCAACACAGTAAGGAAGATGGAAATCAAAGCACATAGTATTCTCTTAATGGGAATACCTAATGAATTCCAAATGGACTTTGATGACTGTGAATCTGGAAAAGAATTGATGGATGCTGTTGAATTCAGGTTTGGAGGTAATGATGCTACTAAGAAATCCAGGAAAAACATGCTGAAGCATCAGTTTGAGAATTTTACTTCTGAAAGTGGAGAGAAGATAATTGGCACATATAACAGGCTAAACCAACTTGTTAGTCATCTAAAGCTTGTTGGCTATGTGGTTCCACAAGAAGATGTCAACCTAAAGTTTCTTAGAAGTCTTGCACCTGAATGGAGTATGCACACAGTTGTGTGGAGGAATAAGCCTGATTTTGAAACTATGAAGTTGGAGAGTCTCTACAACAATTTAAGAGTGTATGAATCAGAACTATCTACCTCTTCTACTTCATCTTCTGGTACTCAAAATCTTGCCTTTGTATCCTCTAAAGGAAAAGGATCTCAAGAATCTCACTCTGCTGCTCATTCTACTGCTTATGGAGTATCTGCTGCTGATGGATCTGCTGCTAGTTCAAATGATAAGATTTCTACCAGTGATATTGCCTTGTGTGCATTCTTGGCTGAGCTCACAACTACTATAAGGTCACATGTTATTAATCAAGACTTGGATTACATTAATCCTGATGATCTTGAAGAAATTGATCTTAAATGGCAAATGGCCATGTTAACCTTGAGGGCAAGAAAGTTCTTGAAGAAGACTGGAAAAGAAGTCAAGTATAGAGCTAAGGACAGTCCAGGCTTTGACAAATCAAAGATAGAGTGCTACAATTGCAATAGGAAGGGACATTTTGCCAGAGAGTGTAGAGCTCCAAAGAAGAATGTTGATGCTGCAAAGAAGGTTACTGAAGAATCAAAGACTGCACTGGTATCTTGTGATGGACTGGGAGATTATGATTGGAGTGATATGGCTGAAGAAGAACCAAATTTCTCTTTGGTAGCTGTTACTCAACCCAAGGTTCAGAACTTTGCACTTATGGCCTATGGTTCATCATCAGGCTCTGACTCTGAGGTATCAAATGATTCAGACTTATCTGTGTGTTCTTTTAAATCTTGTGCTAACACTATAGAAGAACTTAAGTCTAGGAATGAGAGTTTAAATAGAGAAGTTGAACACCTAAAACTTGATAACTTAGGTTACAAAGTAGGTATTCAAAATGTTGAAAGAAGGTTAGAATATCTCAAAGAATGTGAGAAGGAATATGTAGATCAACTTAATCTCAGAGATATAGAAATTTTTAAGAAAAACAGTGAAGTAGAAGTTCTTAAAAATAAGTTAGAAGAAGCTGAAAAAGAAAAAGAGGAAGCTCTTGCTGAAAAAGATAAACATGTAGTAAGAGTACAAAAACAAAAATATGCTTCTGACTTAGTTCATAAATCTATTGAGAATAACTTGATGAGAAAAGGTAGTGGAATTGGATATAATGATGTGGCTCCTCCAGTCAAAAGTGCTTTTGCTCCACCAGGAAAAGAACTATCCTTCATTAGTGAGCTAAATATTGAAAAACCTGAAGGTGAATGTAGCACAAGTGTTAATGAGACACCTAAGGTTGAGGCTAGAAAATTTACTGAAGCTCCTATTATAGAAGATTGGTATTCTGATAGTGACAGTGATGAGGAACAGGTTAAACAAGAACAAAGTGTGAAAAAGGAAGAAATTCCTACAAAGTTTAAACCTAAAATTGAACAGGTTAAGTTTGTCAAACCTGTGTTAGGAAATAACTTCTCTAGGAAAATGGTAGAGTACAATGAGGTACCTAGAGAACAGATGGAAAGGTTCAATAATAAGCCTAGGGGTAACCAGAGAAACTTCAACAACCTAATTTCACACAGATTAGGTAGTCAGTTTCAACTACAAAAGAAGGCTTGTTATAAGTGTGGTAGCTGATGGATCTAAACACCTTGAACTTGTGTTAGATTGATACTTTGAATTATATCACTAAGTATGCGGAATCTACTTAGTAACACTTAGAAGTTTGATTGTGAGTAAGACAGTTGTATATAAACAATGTATGTAAACAAACTATTAGCTCCAATATTATTAATGATAATAATACGAGTGATCTTGATATCACTAGGGTTACACCTTGAAGCTCTAAGAAAACGTATATCAAACCTTTAACCTAGGATCTCCTTTTATAGCTCAAGGAGTCCTCTTCTACAAGATAAGTATAAAGCTAATAGAATAAGATATACACAAAATCTATTCTATATTTATCTAGACGCATTTCCTAACAGTTATCTAATAAGCAGTGGTAATATATTGTTCTTGCAGTGGTAATGAGTTTCCACTGCAAGCACAATCATCAGCAGTTGTAACTTCTTCTTTATCCGTGGTAACTGTTAGTACAATTCCCAACAATCCTCCCCTAACTTATGATTAATACATAAATCAATAAGTTTCTTCAAGTAATCAATAAACATGAGGATATGGGAATTCTTCCAAACACTTATCTTCTTCTTCTTAACTCTCTATCAGCTCTCACACTTTGATCATAAATCCTTTGCAGCAAATCATCTATGACTTCATTTCTTTCCCAACACCTAAGCTTCTCTGACAACATCACTGTTAATACTCCAGCTCTCAATGGATATTCTTTCTCAGCCAACATAAAAACATCAACTCCATCTTGAGTAGAAACATGATGTACAGAACTTAAATCATAGAATTTCCACAAAGTTCTTGTACTATGAGCTTCAAATCTCCAATACCTATCACTTGGATCAGGTTCATATAATCTTCTGAAGTGAACCCATAATTCCTTAGCTTTGACATCAACAAGTTCTTCCTTCTTAAACTGATCTTGAACAATTTTCCACAAGATATCCAAATCTTCTCTATCACAACATCTAATAATGTCTTCAAAATCTCTTCAAATGTTTGTGACATTTCCATTTCTGATGATCTTCCAAGCAACACCAAAATTATCAGAAAAGATTTCCCAACCAACTACTGGATATTTTGCTTGTAGAGGTTCAATGTTTAGCACATCAGTTTCTATGAACAACATGTTTGTAACTTGCTCTTCAGTCAACTTGCTAGGACCTTCTTCTTCTTGAGATGATTTCTGAGTCTTCAACTTTTTTGCTTCTTTTGATTCAAGACTCACTCCAGTCCTTTTTGTCTTCATAGATAATGGTTCTTGATCCATTGGAATGAATTTACTATCTTGTCTTTTGATTCTGTAGTAAATACCTTCAATCTGATCATGTGACATTCCTTTGAATTGACTCATCTTCATATTACCAACATGACAACAAAAAGTCTTCATCTCAGAGATAATCTGTGCCTTTGTAAGTTTCCTTGGCTTCTTTTGACCTTTTCTAGCATCTCCAATGATTTGGTCAAGAGCCTGCTGATTTTTCATTAGAATGAAATCTTTAAGTTGAGCAGACCTTTGTTCTTCATCCAAGGTTGTATTTGCAATCAATTCAATAGCCTTCTTCCTAATTATTTGATCATTGTTAATCAAATAATCAATTTCTTCTTCTGTAGGCACATAGGTAAATTCTGGAGGTTTCTCATACATGACAGTTGGTGAGACACTTGAAATAGGTTTTGCCATAACAGCTTCAAGTTTATCCAACCTAGTTGCTTCCATGAAACTAGCAACTTCATCTTCCTTAATCTTTTTATTTCTTTCATACTCTTCAGCTTGTTGTTGCTATGCTAATCTTGCATCAAAATCAATCTGAGCTTGTTCAAACTTAGAAATCTTTCTTGTCTCTTGATCTGAAGCAATTTCAATAGCCTTTCCTTTAACTAATCTTCTTCTGGCAGCTTCTTCCTCTGCAGTGGTAATTTCTTGACTAGCAGTGGGAACATTTTCACTTGCAGTGGTAAGATGTTGTTCAATGGGAACTTGTTCTGCTTCAGTGGAAATTGGTTGAGCAGTTCCAACTAAATCATCAAAGTTAAAACCTTCATCAGCATCCATATCTTCAAAATCCAATTTCCTCCCCTCAGTCTCAGCATCATCATCTTTTGCTTGAGCATTATCAGAATCAGGAAGCTCAGCAAACTCTTTATCAAAATTTTTACTCCTCCCCTTAAGCTCTGCATCAATTTTCCTCCCCTGTTTGGAAGAATCCCCAAATCTTTACTAGAACTTGCAGAAAACTCATCTGAAGGTGAAGATGATGATAATACAACCTGAGATCTTTTCTTCTTGAGATTCTCAACTTCATTCTGCAATCTGTGAATCTCATCCTTCAATGTCTTCAGCTCTGTGGCATGTTGTTCTTTAGTCTGTGCCAGATCTTTCTCCAGAGCTTGAACCTGCTTGACTAATTTGGTACAAATATCCATCAATTCATTTTGTGGCACACTGCCTTCATCACTTCCAGCTGTATAACCTGCTGGGAGAGGTGAATCATGAGGCATTGATTCAGGCTCTTCCCTAGTTGGACTAGGATGAAGCCTTGAACCACCACTGCTTGTTCCTAAACCAAATGGCTCAGCAACATGCAATGTTGAGATGAGAGAAGTTGGCTGTTTAGACCTTCTCTCATAAGTGTGAGTGACTGCAGGGGTATGTTGAATTGGTGGAACAACAATAGTGGGTGTGTTTAGTAATGCAACTGGGATTAATGCATCCTCACCCTGTACTTGAGAAAGTTTAGCAAGCATTTGAGGGAAAAGTGGATGAACCTGCCCATTCCAAAGTTCTGAAGCCTTATTCATATTTTGAAAAACTTTTGGCTTAAGAGTGGAAGGTTCATAAATTCTGTTGTGAGGTCGCAGTTGAAACTCATTTAACACTGCTTGCACAAACCTTGGATACATCAAAAATTTATATGTACTCTTTACATTGCCTTTCATATTATTAAAAATAAACTTTGACCAATTGAAAGTCCTATCTGTTGCCAAACAAACCAAAGGATAAGCCATGGTTGATGCAAATTGTTCATAAGATGTTTTCTTAGGACTTAGGCAATGTAGAAGAGTATGTATCAAAAATCTCCAATGGGGACAAAAACATCCTTTTCTAAAAGTGACTTTTTGATCTGATGTATCATACCCCATTAAAGCAATATTTTTAAAAATTTCTGAATTAGGTAATTTGGAGAATTCTCCTCAAGGATGACTCAGTAACATCAATAGTTACCCCATCAACTGTGGTTCTTAGAGCATCCACAGATTCTTGTGTGTCTCCCTGTTCAAGAGTTATGGACTCCACAGTGTTCCAGAACTGTTTGATATGAGAGACATAGATTGTGGGATTAATAATTAAGGCATACCTTATGTGAGTTGTGTTTAGAAAATCCACAATCTGATGAAAAACAGGGCCACTCTTCTCATTCGACTTTTGTAAGTAGGCCACTTGGTTGTGCTCCTCGACAAATTTTAGAATCGCCATGATATTTGTGAGAAAGAGAATAAAAGTGTTAGTAATCAAGATAAAAATCAAGCCGTATGATAATGAATTTATACTAATAGGGTTTGAGGAGGTTACGCAATGTGAATTATCTTTAGAAAGAATTATCTTTGGAAAAAGAATAATTTATAATAAGTAAGAAGATAATTCACAAAAGATTTTACCGTATTAATAAGGAAAGACGGTTATTTTACAACGGCTAGTAAAAAAATAGATTACTGACACAACAGTTGTAACGGCTAGTCATCAGTGGAAAAATTACTCTTGCAGTGGTAACTGATGAACTAGCAGTGGTAAAATTTTCACAAAAATATCAAAGAGCAGTGGTTAATAAAACATGAACATTTGCTGCTCTTATCATAGTTTTTAGCAAACTACCAGCTATCAACGGATTTGATATGTCTTTACCATTAGCCGTTTGCTATGGACTAGCCAACTCTTGATCACATGGATGTATGGTGAGTTGATAACCTAGTTTTTGGTAAACTATCAACCATAAACGGATTTGATTAGTCTTTACCAGTAGCCGTTTGCTCTGGACTAGTTGATTCTTATGTTGATTAGACATGGTGAATCAATAACCATTTGTTGTGTGTCTATGATACACACCTTATTACTCCAATAACTCCAATAACATGGGTTGTATGCATCAACTTAACTTAACCCATAAAACTTAACTCAAAGTAACTTTTTAACCAAGTTACTATTCGCAAAAATATCTTCCAAAAGTCAACCCAATAATAACCAAATTTACTCCTCCAACCTACCAAAACAAGTAGGAGTAAATATCCTTCATTAATTAGAATTCGACCTTGACTTTGCATATAAAAGGGGGCTCAACTTCTTTTATCTTTCATCAACAATATTCTTCAAGAAACACAATCCCATACAGCATCATGAGTTGGTTTCCACTTATCTATATCTCCTCTGATGATTCTTCTGATGAGGAAATCAGCTACTACACATATTCTGAAGAACTGTCTTCTGGATGGAGTGGATATTTTCCACCAAAGTCTGCAACTGCCTCATCTTCAAGCATGAAGCCAAATAAGAAGATATCGGCTAATCCTGCTCCATCTCTTGAGTTTCATTCTAGCTCTTCATCAGATGATGACAATGACCCAACTTTTGATCTTTCCAAGGAACTCCCAAAGGCTCTTACCACAGCATTGACATCTGCAATAAACAACATGAAGTGGCCAGCTGTAGACAAGCCTACTCAAACACCAAAGCCTCCCAAGCAAGTTCTGGGACTTGCTTGTCCAAGGAAACAACTCTCTTTTGATGACAAGAGAAAGAAAATTTCCAAAGGCAAGCATCAGTATGAGGGAAAAGGAAAGAAACCCATGGAGTAGGTCTTAGGTTGTAGGTTCATGTCAGATGTGATGGTTTTCTTGTCTAGATGATAATGTTTTCATGATGGTTGTGATGTACTCTTGCTTAATAATCAATAAAAGTACTCTTCTGATCTTACTATTATCACCAATCCTTGCCACTGTTGTATGTTAATTACCACTGTGCACTTGATAACTCTGCATACAAGTTAGTAGAAAACCATACATACAATACAAACAATATTAGTACCTAAAAAGTATCCTGCAACACTGAAAAGTATTTAGACATCAAAAGTTTATGGATTTAGCATCCCAATACCTGTTACCAAGTATTGAAACCTACCCACATCAAGCCCTTTTGTTAATAAATCAGCATAATTGTCATCAGTATGAATCTTGACAACATTAATAAGCTTTTTCTCAAAACAATCTCTAATAAAGTGATGTCTAATTTCAATATGTTTAGTTTTAGTGTGTTGCACAGGATTTTTAATAATGCATATGGTACTACTATTGTCTATATAGATAATGGTGTTCATGAAATTGTACCCATAGTCCAATAATTGATTCTGAAGCCAAAGGATTTGAGCACAACAACTAGCAGCTGCAACATATTCTGCTTCAGTGGTTGAAGTAGCCACCATAGTTTGCTTCTTGCACTGCCATGACACCAATCTACATCCAAGAAATTGACATCCTCCAGTAGTTGATCTTCTATCCAAACTTGCACCAGCATAGTCACTATCTGAGTATGTGATCAATTCCATTGGAGAGTCTCTGGGATACCATAATCCTAAATTTGGATAAGTCTTCAAGTATCTAAAAATCTTTTCCACTGCTGTCATATGTGATGTCTTTGGAGTCACTTGAAATCTTGCACAAGCACATACAGCAAACATGATGTCTGGCCTTGATGAAGTAAGATACATCAGGGAACCAATCATAGATCTGTAAGTGTGAACATCAACTTTAGCACCACTTGCATTCTTCAACAATAAGTGAGTGGTCTTGTCAGCAGGGGTATTGGAAGATTTTGCATCAGTAAACTTGAACTTCTTAATAATCTCAGCCACATACTTGTCTTGGCTGATAAATATGCCTTCCTTACTTTGTTGTACTTGTAGCCCCAAAAAGAATGTAAGTTCTCCCATAGAACTCATTTGAAATTCATCTTTCATTAGCTTCTCAAACTCTTTACACATCTCTTGTTTAGTAGACCCAAAGATAATATCATAAACATATACTTGCACAAGTAGGATATCACCCTTGTCTTTCTTGATGAACAAAGTTTGATCAATTTTACCTCTACGAAACCCATTATTCAATAAATAATTAGCTAAGGTTTCATACCACTTCCTTGGAGCCTGATGTAAGCCATAAAGAGCCTTAACCACTTTATAAACTTTATTTGGATGTTGAGGATCTTCAAAGCCTGGAGGTTGAGAGACATATACCTCCTCATCAATAGTTCCATATAGAAAGGCACTCTTAACATCCATTTGATAGACTGTAAAGCCCATAAATGATGCATAGGCTAAGAACAATCTAATAGCCTCAATCCTTGCAACAGGAGCAAACACTTCTTCATAATCAATACCCTCCTCTTGAGTGTATCCTTGAGCAACCAATCTAGCTTTGTTCCTGATTACAATGCCTCTTTCATCTTTCTTATTTCTGAAAATCCATTTTGTACCAATGACCTTCATTCCATCAGGCAAGTCACAAAGAACCCAAACCTTTTGAAGTTTAAACTGCAACAACTCTTCTTGCATAGCTTCAACCCAGCTAGATTCTCCTAGAGCCATATATACATTCTTAGGCTCCATTTGTGAGAGAAAACAGAAAAACAAACACTCATTCTTCTGGCTATGTTTCTTGGACTCATACACTTCACTTATGAACCCATGAATGTCATCTTTCTTTGTCTGTCTTCTAGTCTTCACACCTGATTGAAGTTCACCAATAACATTATCAAGTGGATGCACTTTGTGAATGGTAGACTGTGATGTGCTAGGAATATCATATGTTGTAGGCATGTTAGAGATCTCTACATCATCACTTGGTGATTCCTGAGAAGTATTATCCACATTTGGACTTACAGTGGAAACTTCTGGTGTAGCAGTGGGAATTGAGTTACCACTGCTAGTAGGAATTTCTTTATTCACACCATCTGCATCACTTGGTTTTTCAGAATTATCACCAAAGTCCCAAAGTGGCATAACAATTTGATCTTCATCATCTTTGCAAGCTTTATCTTCATCAATGAATTCTTCTGAATCTTCAAGATCTTTATCACCAGTACTTGAAGTGAGAGGAACATAATTCATTGTGTTTGATAATGTTTCAAGATCAAATAGCCAATCTGGACCTGAACCTGCCATGTTTGCTTTATTCTCAAGAAACTGAACATGCAAGTTCTCTTCAATCTTCTTTGTTCTTAAGTTATAGACTCTGAAAGCCTTGCTAACCATAGAGTATCCAACAAAGAAGCCTTCATCTGACTTTTCTTCAAATTTGCCCAGATGATCAATGGTATTGAGAATAGTAACATGACACCCAAATGGCCTCATAAACTCCAAAGTAGGAGGTCTTCCTCTGAACAACTCATAAGGTGTCTTGTTCTTTGTTTTGACCACTAAAAATCTATTTTGAATGTAACAAGCAGTGTTAACTGCTTCAGCCCAAAAAGTCACTGGAAGCTTGGAATCAGCTAACATGGTTCTAGCAGCCTCAATTAGTGTTCTATTTCTTCTTTCAGCAACTCCATTTTGTTGAGGAGTTCTTGCAACACTAAATTCTCTTTTAATACCTTTATCTCTGCAGAAATCATCCATAACTTTATTTTTGAACTCTGTCCCATTGTCACATCTGATGATCTTGATTTTCTTTTCAAATTGATTTTCAACTTGAGTGATGAAAATCTTAAGGATGCATGTGGTTTCATCTTTGGTACTTAAAAAGAAAACCCATGTGAATCTACTGAAGTCATCAGTTACAACAAGACAATATTTCTTTAAATTGATGCTGCTCACAGAGGTAGGACCAAACAAGTCCATGTGCAACATAAAGAGTGGATGATTGATTGAATTGAATGCCTTGGTTTTGCATGAAGCTCTGTGTTGCTTTCCTTTGAGACAGGCAACACAAGTTTGTTCATTTTCAAATCTTTTCTCTGGTAGTCCTCTGACAAGGCCATCTTTCACAATCTTGTTGATGGTCTTAAAGTTAACATGACCAAGTCTTCTATGCCAAAGCATTGATTCATCCAAAGTGGCTTTAGCAAGCAAGCAAGTAACATCATTATTAGCCACTATGTTCTGCATATCAATGCTATACAAATTCCTTTTCTAGGGATTTTAAGCAAAATGTCACATTCTTCTGGAAGCTTATAATCCTTAGATAAGATATAGCATTCATCTTCTGTGAATAGAACTCTATGCTTTTTGTCACACATCTGTGACACACTGAAGAGGTTGTACTCGAGCTCTTTCACATACTGCACATCTTCAAAATCAATGTTTCCAGCCTTGATTGTTCCTTTGCCAGAAACTTTGCCACCAATTCCTCCTCCAAAACTGACAAATTGTCCATCATAAGGTTGAAAGTCTGAAAGATAAGACTTATTGCCAGTCATGTGCCTGGAACATCCACTGTCTGAGTATCCTTGATCATTAGTAGTCTTTGAATGTCCCTGCACACAAAATAAAGGAATTAGTTCCTTTTGGGGACCCAAGCCACAAATGACTTGGATCTGCCTCGTGTATCAATATAATTATATCTATCAAAGGTCATTGATACACCATTGGGATTGTTTGAGGTGATGGTTCCTTTTGGTTTCCATTCCCAACGTGCTGAGGCCTTAAAAACATTTCCCACATTTACCCTTTTCTTGTTAACAGACCTATCAGTGGTAACCTTTGGCCTTGCAGTGGTAACTGCTACCTTAGCAGTGGAAACTGCTGGCTTAGAAATTTTAGGTACCCACTTCTGATTATGGTTAACTTTCTTTTCAAAATAGGTCTTTTTCCCTGTTTGAGTAGATTTAACAAAAGTAGTAACAGGGGGCTTAGGGTAAACTCTGTTGTTATGTCTGGCAGTGGCAACTGCTGGTCTAGCAGTGGAAATAGGTTTGATGCCAGAATGAAGCAAAACAGATCTGGGAATCATCTTGCTAAGTGGATTTGGGTGAGTCAAGTTATTAGCATTGTTTCTATTCACCCAAGTATTCCCAAACACTTCCTTTCTTCCCAAGTGGTAGGTACAGCCTTTAGCTAAATGGTCAAAGCTACCACATATATGACAGGGTTTGTTATTGAACACAAAGTCACTACCAAATTGCCTAGATTTGACATGATTCCAACTCCTCATATTGCCTCTAGGAGTTGGTGATCTACTTCTGTACATCTCTGCATATCTAGTAGTGGGCCTAGTAAAATTAGGTTGTGACCTAGGCTTCTCTTTGACTACCTCAGGAATACCTCTCTTAACCTCCACTTTAACATTTTCAGGAGTACTAGGTTTAGACTCAACATTCAAATTATCATCTTTAAGAGATGAGTCACTAGCACTATCAAATATATCAACCTCAACCTGAACCTTTTCAATTTCAACTGGTTTAACAAACTTTGGTCCATAGGTCATAGGTAGATCCTGAAATTCTTCTAAACCTGTGTGAGCTAAGTCAATACCAGGAGGTGCTGGAACACCTCTTAGAGGTGGTGGAACAGTTTTGTATCCAAGACCTGATTTAGCTTTGCTCACAATTTGGGCTTCCCAAATTTTATCAATACTCTTTGATTGATGATCCAGTGTTTGCTTAGTTATCATTATATTCTCACTAGCCACTTTAACCTTTTCTAGTTCTTCTCTAAGAACCTTATTAACAGCAACCTGATAATCTAAGTCTCTTCTTAATACTGCAATATCATCATTGAACTTAGATTCATTTGCCCTATAATGCTCTAATTGAGTTTCTAAAACACTTAGGCCTCTTTTATGATTTGATAAGTTATAATTAGTATGAGTTAACTCAATGTGTTGCTCATTAAATTGTGCTTTAAGTTTCTCATACTCTTTTAAGGCCTTACAAGATTTAGAACAAGCATTATCAATTTGTACCTCAGAGTCAGAAAAAGCCATTAGTGCCACCATTGCAGACTCTGAATCATCTTCCTCTTCCTTAGTCATAAAGCTCCAATCAAAGCTCACTCCATCAATAGCCAATAGCCCCTTTGGCTCATCAGTAGTAGGTTCCTTCTTCTTGTCCTGCTTGTACCAAGTTGACCTGTTGTCAGACTTCCTTGGCTTCCTACACTCTCTGGCAAAGTGCCCCTTCTTATGACAATTGTAGCACTCCACCTTCTTCTTGTCAAAACCTACTGTTTCATTGCCACTGATGTTGATCTTTCTTCCAGTCTTCTTCCAAAACTTCTTTGTCCTCAAGCTTAGTAATGCCACTTGCCATTTAATGTCCATCTCTTCCATATCATCTTCATCAATTTGATCCAGATCCTCATGATTGAGAATTGAACCACCCACTTGACTTGATATAAAGGCATAAAAGGTAGTATCACTATGCCCTGCAATCTGTTTCTTTGAGCTAACAGTGGAAACACTTCCACTACCAGTGGAAACAACAATGTTAGCACAGTCATCATCACTATCACTTTCTTCATCTGAACTGTCATCAAGAGATGATGATATAAGTGCTACACTTCCTGAACTAGAACTTATTTTGCCAGCTTTCTTCAGTCTTTGTTCAATAACTTTGAAGTTATTGTATAAATCATTAAGTTTCATGGCCTCCAACTCTGGCTTATCTTCCCACACAGCAACATTTGTTCCAAACTCAGAGGGTAAGCTTCTTAAGAACTTTAGATTTAGGTCTTCTCTTTCCACCTCAATTCCAAAAACAATGAGTTGAGAAACAATCTTTTGTAGCCTTGTGAAAATGCTATCAAGAGATTCATTACTTGATGAACCAAAGTTTTCATAAGTTTGCTTCAGCAGAGTCTTTTGAGTCTTCTTGGTGGAATCATTACCACCAAAAACTTCACAGATCTCATCAAAAAGAGTCTTTGCAGTCTTGAACTTGCTGAATGCTACAACTTGGTCTCTGGGAAGTGTCATCAGCAACAGACCTCTGGCCTTCAAATCATTCTTCAGTTGAAGTCTTTCATCATTAGTAACAGGTCCAGTGTTGACCTTAATTACTTCCTTGCCATTAACCATCTCTGAAGTAGAACTTGGTTTGAAAGAATTTCCAACCATAATGATATCCCAGAGTGTGTAGTCTTGGACCATAAAGAATTGTTCTATCATCAGCCTCCACATCTCAAAGTCATTCAACTTAAGCTTTGGAAGCTTAGCAGCAATGTTTGAGTTACTGGTTTCTGTCTCCATTGAGTCTTCTGAGTGAACTTGAGTCTTCTAAATCAAAGTATCAAAGCCTAGCTCTGATACCACTTGATGGATCTAAACACCTTGAACTTGTGTTAGATTGATACTTTGAATTATATCACTAAGTATGCGGAATCTACTTAGTAACACTTAGAAGTTTGATTGTGAGTAAGACAGTTGTATATAAACAATGTATGTAAACAAACTATTAACTCCAATATTATTAATGATAATAATACGAGTGATCTTGATATCACTAGGGTTACACCTTGAAGCTCTAAGAAAACGTATATCAAACCTTTAACCTAGGATCTCCTTTTATAGCTCAAGGAGTCCTCTTCTACAAGATAAGTATAAAGCTAATAGAATAAGATATACACAAAATCTATTCTATATTTATCTAGACGCATTTCCTAACAGTTATCTAATAAGCAGTGGTAATATATTGTTCTTGCAGTGGTAATGAGTTTCCACTGCAAGCACAATCATCAGCAGTTGTAACTTCTTCTTTATCCGTGGTAACTGTTAGTACAATTCCCAACAGTAGCTTTGACCACTTGATTGTTAGATGTCCTGAACACCAAAAGCCTGTTTGGAATCAATACACTAGGGTGAATCACAAATATGTAACTAAACAAACTCACCCACATCCTAACAGAAATATGGTTCCAAGAGCTGTTTTGTTGAGATCTGGTGCAACTAGATCTATTTATGCTGCTAAAACAAATGGTGTTTTCAAAACCACAACTGGTTCTTCTACTGGCTCTACTGCTAGTAAGCATTCTGCTGCTAGTATGCATTCTGCTGCTAGAAAGCAACCTGCTGCTAGTACAAAACTTTCTACTTCTGGGCCAAAAGTTTTAACAAATACAGTTGTTGGTAATCACTTTTATGCTGTTAAGGCCTCAGCTTGCTGGACTTGGAAACCAAAAACTATTGGTTCAAATTCTGTTTCCAAGGATAGTAGTGCATCAAGTGATTTAAAGAAATTTGATTATGTTGATGCACAGGGCAGATCCAAGTCAGTAATGGCTTGGGTCGTCAAGAGGAACTAATGTCTCTACTTTTCATGTGCAGGTCAATCTACTGGATGAGCTTAAGGATATGGTTATTGTTGACAGTGGATGTTCTGGACACATGACAGGAGATGAGTCTCAACTTGAAGACTTTGAGGCTTTTGATGGTGGTTATGTTGCTTTTGGGAATGATCCAAAAGGTGGTAAGATTGTTGAAAGAGGAACTCTTAAAACTGGAAATTTGGACTTTGAGAAGGTGTTTCTTGTGAAAGGACTTAAGTTTAACCTTTTTAGTGTCTCACAAATGTGTGACAAAAAGAACTTTGTTCTTTTTACAGACACTGAGTGTATGATCCTTTCTCCTGACTATCAGTTGCCAGATGACAAATCTGTGCTTTTGAAGGTCCCTAGAAATGAAAATATATACAGTGACCATATTAAGAACATTGTTCCTAAGAGGGATTTGACTTGTCTAATTTCAAAGGCCACTGTTGACGAGTCCAAATTATGGCATAGGAGATTGGGACATCTGAACTACAAGACCATGAACAAATTGGTAAAAGGAAATCTAGTCAGAGGAATGCCTACAAAGACTTTTGAAAATTGTGAAACTTGTGTTGCCTGTCAAAAGGGTAAACAACACAGAGTTTCATTCAAGTCCAAAACTGTGAACACAAATACTGAGCCATTACATCTACTGCACATGGACTTATTTGGACCTGTATTTGTCAAAAGCTTGAACAAGAAGTTATATTGTCTTGTTGTCACTGATGACTTTAGCAGATTTACTTGGGTATTCTTTCTAGTAACTAAAGATGAAACTCCAGAAATACTCAAGGCATTTATCACAAGAGTTGAAAATCTGTACAATCACAAGGTGAAGATAATCAGATGTGACAATGGTACTGAGTTCAAGAACAATGTAATGAATCAATTCTGTGTGGGGAAAGGAATTCTTAGACAGTATAGTGTTGCAAGAACTCCACAACAGAATGGTGTTGCAGAAAGAAGAAACAGGACACTTATTGAGGCTGCAAGAACAATGTTATCTGATTCAAAACTACCTATACCTTTTTGGGCTAAAGCTGTGAACACTGCATGCTTTGTGCAGAACAGAAGCAAGGTGGTCAAGCCTCATAATAAGACTCCATATGAGTTATTTCATGGAAAGAAGCCACTGATTGATTTTCTCAAACCATTTGGATGTCCTGTTACAATTTTGAACACTAAGGATCAGCTAGGCAAATTTGATGAAAAAGCAGATGAAGGGAATTTGGTTGGTTACTCTGTGATTAGTAAAGCTTTCACGGTATACAATAAGAGAACCAAACATGTAGAGGAGAATTTGCATATAAAGTTTTCTGAGAACACATCTAATTCTGAGGGAAAAGGACCTGAATGGCTGTTTAATGTTGACATGCTTACCAAAACAATGAACTATGTACCAGTTATTGCTAGTGTTGACAAACCACAAGAAGAATTTGTTTTGGTTGAGAAGTTAAAGGTTGGTCCTACCTTACTTCCCTTTCAGTCAGATCCAAGTCCTAAAGAAGATGTGGTTACTCAAGAGAAATCTAAGGAAACTGAAGAAGGTATTGAAATACCTATTGAAGCAGAAAAAGAAACTAATGAGGCTCTCAAAGTAGTTGTTGATGTCTCTCCTACAAAGCCAGAAGACTCTGCTGCTGACTCAGAAGACTCTACTGCTAGGCCAAAAGTTACAACTACTGCTCCACCACATTCTGCTTCCAAGCCTACTAACTCTACTGCTACTTCAATGTTTCCTAATTTTGACTCTCAGGGTAGACCTATTGATGATTCTATCTATCCTGATGATCCAAATATGCCTCCTCTTGAGAATATTTATTATGACACAGATGATGATGCACTTGATGGTCAGTTATTTGGAGCTGCTGCAGATTTTACTAATTTGGAACTCAATATTCCTGTTAGTCCTACAACTACCACAAGAGTACACAAGGATCATCCAAAAGATCAAATCCTAAGTGATCCACAATCATCTATTCAAACTAGGCAGATGACTAAAGCACTGAAAGATCTTCAACATCAAAGTTTCTTTGCCAGATCTCTGCATCAAAGAAATAGTCATAAAGATCTTCAAAATTGCCTGTTTGCATGTTTTCTTTCTCAAATTGAACCCAAAAACACTTACAAAGCCTTACAAGAAGCAAGTTGGGTGGAAGCAATGCAAGATGAGCTTCTACAATTTAAGCTGCAAGAAGTTTGGACTTTGGTTGAACTGCCAAATGGAAAAAGAGTGATTGGCACAAAATGGGTTTTCAGATGCAAAAGAGATGAGAGAGGAATTGTCATAAGGAATAAGGCAAGGTTAGTAGCACAGGGATACACACAACAAGAAGGCCTTGATTATGATGAGTTATTTGCTCCAGTGGCAAGAATAGAAGCAATTAGAATATTCTTGGCTTATGCTTCATACAAAGATTTTGTAGTGTATCAAATGGATGTGAAAAGTGCTTTTCTGTATGGGACCATTACAGAAGAGGTCTATGTGTCTCAACCACCAGGCTTTGAAGACCCTGATCATCCTAACAAAGTGTACAAGGTAAATAGAGCAATGTATGGCCTACATCAAGCTCCTAGAGCTTGGTATGATACTTTGTCAACATACTTGCTAGAATCTGGGTTTAGCAGAGGAAAGATTGATAAAACTCTGTTTCTCAAAAGACAAAAGGATGATATTTTGCTGGTTCAAATCTATGTTGATGACATCATCTTTGGGTCTACAAACAAAGCTATGTGTGTTAGTTTTGAGAAGCTTATGAAGGACAAGTTTGCTATGAGTTCAATGGGAGAACTCACCTTCTTCTTAGGTCTGCAAGTTACACAGAAAGAAAATGGTATATTTATCAGTCAGGATAAGTATGTCAATGATATTTTGAAGAAATTTGGTTTTGAAGATGCTAAACCTGCCAAGACTACCATGGAAACCAGTAAACCATTGTTGAAGGATGAATATGGAAAGGAAGTGGATATACACTTGTACAGGTCTATGATTGGCTCATTGATGTATCTTACAGCATCAAGGCCTGACATCATGTTTGCTGTGTGTGCCTGTGCAAGATTTCAAGTGTGTCCCAAAGAATCACATCTCAATGCAGTGAAGAGAATTTTTAGATATCTGAGGTATCAACCAAAATTGGGCCTTTGGTATCTTAAAGATTCACCATTTGATTTGGTCTCCTATTCAGATAGTGACTATGCTGGAGCTTCTTTGGATAGAAAGTCTACAACAGGGGGTTATCAATTTCTAGGAAGCAGATTGGTGTCATGGCAATGCAAGAAGCAAACAGTGGTTGCTAATTCTACAACTGAAGCTGAGTATGTGGCTGCTTCAAGTTGTTGTGGACAAGTTCTATGGATGCAGAATCAATTATTGGATTATGGGTACAATTTCATGAATACCAAAATTCATATTGATAACAACAGCACACTTTGCATAATTAAAAACCCTGTTTTTCATTCTAAAACAAAACATATTGAGATAAGACATCACTTTATCAGGGATTGCTATGAAAAGAAGTTGATCCAAATTGTTAAAATTCATACTGATAACAATGTTGCTGATCTTCTCACTAAACACTTTGATGTGGGGAGGTTTCAATTTTTAATTGCAAACATTGGTATGCTAAACCTTTGAAAAACCTATCTCTTTGTTTTTGTACAAGTGTGTAAAGGTATTGTGCTGCTTGTTACTCTGCTGCTTATCTTAAAGCATCTGTTTGTGATGGAATGTACTATGCTGCTATTTCTAACTCTACTGCTAGTGCATATGTTTGTTTGTTTTGTGGTGTTTGGTCTAATATTGTGCAGGAATAAGTATAAATGATGCTTTGCAATTTCAATATTATGACAACATAAGAAGAACATCTTTCATTCATCAAGTTCAGAAGTTCATACATCAAAAGAGACATTACAAAAACTACTTCTGAAACCACAAAAGAGTGCAACAATCTAAGATGAAATTAAAAGACTACAAGCACTACTTCCTAGGGCATGGAAGTCCAAGAACAATTTTCCTTTCTTTAGGGAGAGGAGAGTTTGTCTTTCTTGTCTTCTTTGTCTTGGTGGACTTCTTTGGTCGTGGCCTTGATGACTGAGGCCTCTCTGGAGTAGAAGGAGGTTCATTTGGAGGCTCATCCTCATCTGATGATGTGTAGATGAAAGGGGACACAAGCTCCCTTGGGGATGGTTGCCTGACAGGGATCCAAGCTGTGTCTTCTGATGATTCTGAAGACGTTGGAGATTTTGGGGACATTACAGCTTTACCCCTGGATGTGCTTGGGGTTTGATTTAAATGCAGAAGATCTTTGAACACAGGGAGATCATGCTTTCTCTTCTTCGCTTGCTCTTTGGTTCTACAACCACCATGAGGAGGACGGAAGGGCGGCACATATGTTTCAAAGGGGGCTTCATCTTCAGATGATGAATCGGAAGAGATATTGATGATTTCGGGTGTTGATTTCATGATTCTTTGATTTGATTTGGGTTAATTGAAGTTTTGATTTGGTTGATTGGCGTTTTGATTGCGATTAGGGTTTGATTGTGTTAAATTAGGGAAAAGATTTAGTCCGTTTTTATAGGGATTACGGCATATCATCACATTAATTGCTGAGGATTCTTGACTTTTTGACCAAGCTTATTTAGTCAACTCTGCTGCTGGATTATTGCACTCTGCTGCTCGTTTTATCACTCTGCTGCTAGTGTTATTGTGCTGCTACAGTTGAAAGTGTGAGGGTGGGATGTGTAACTTCTTCAATCAGTTTAAAACATAATTGATCTTCCTAATTGGTTTTCTCATATTTCAAATTGAAGTTATCACAAACCCTAACACTCTAATTTTCTCAAAGTCAATTATTCCCAATTTCCCTAAACCCTAATTCATGGATTGCGTTCGTACCTGGGCAAAGCAACACAATAGTGTGGTCGTTTTGGATGCTGAATCAGTTAATGAAGAATTCACAGACATGGTAAAGTTTTTGAATGCTACTTCTCTTAGGTATACACTCACTGTGAATCCTACTATATTTGCTTCCCACATCAAACAGTTTTGGCTTACCGCTAAAATCAAAACTATGAATGGGGAAAAACATGTTAGTGCCTTAGTAGATGGGCAAAAGGTTCGTGTATCTGAATCATTCATAAGAGAAACCCCTTTCTTAGATGATGAAACAGAGACCACTTGCCTGGCCAATTCTGCTATTTTTGCTGGGTTAAAAGCTTTGGGATATGAGGGGAATCATACAAATTTAAAATTTCAAAAATCTCTCCTCTGTCCTCAATATAAGTTTTTGATACATCTTCTTCTTCATTGTTTGAGTCCTAAAACTTCTGGATGGCATGAGTTTAGTACTAATATTGCCTCAGCAATGGTCTGTCTAAGCAAAGGTAAACCATTCAATTTTTCAAGAATAATTTTGGAAGGAATGTTTCAAAGTATCAAAGAGTCTGGTTCATATTTGCTTTATCCAAGATTTATACAACTCTTTGTTCAAAATCAACTTACAAAATTTAGAGGCCATGTTGCTACTTATGATGCTCCAAAATTGGTTTCTAAAACTTTTACTTTTTTGGTTAAACATGGAAAAGGTTTTTCAGGCAAACATACAACTCTTACACCTTATATGGTGCAACTTGTGCAAAACAATCAGGGTGAAGGATTAGGAAATCCCACTGACTCCCATCACACACCCAATTTTAGTGCATCTGCTACACAACCTAAAATACTCTATACCCGTAGGAACACTAAAAAGAACACTGATCTTCCTCAGGATAGTGTTAGTATGGTTGTACCAGATGAGGCTGTCCTAGGTGATGATGAGGACATGTTGGCAAGGGCTGTCACTACTGCTTCTAGCTTAGCAGCAGAGCAGGATAGTGATAACATAATTAAGACCCAAACCAAGGCAACATCTAGAGATGATGATTCTTCTGAATCAAATTCTCAGGATGGTAACCCTAGCCAAATGGCAAATTTAGGGGGCTCAGATGATCAAACTAGGTTTGATACTGAGTTTATGTCCCAAGATTCACCTCTCGGACCAGGTTACACAGGTCGAAGTGATGAGGACAGACCAGTGACCAATGAATTGACGGAAACTCTTGTACATGATGACAATTTCCATGATTCACCTCTCGGACCAGGTAATACAGGTCGAAGTGATGAGACTATTATGAAACTTATTCAGGATTTGACGGTTACTTGTACCAACTTGGGGTTGAAATGTACTACATTGGAGGACAAGGTTCTTACTCTTTCATCTGTTGTTGCTGATCAGGATAAGACAATCATCAAATTGCAAAAACAGATTAAGACCTTTCAGAAATCAAGATCTTCAACCTCTCTGAAAAGATTGAAGAAAGTGGGCACTTCTCAGATTGTTAGTTCTCCTGATGTCTCTACTCACTTGGAAGATGATGCTTCCAAACAGGGGAGGAATGAAGAGGCAATGGGTTCAGGGGAGGCAAATTTGGAAAAGGCTGATTGATTCGTGGTAAACACAATATCAATATTATAGTATAGATATAAGCTCAAGATATCCGCAAAGAAATACGGATAACCCGAGGTCGTAGTCCGTGTGAAGGATGAATGGAATTTTGAATTCCCGATTCGTGAAACGTGTCGTGAAAGTGGTAAAAAGTGATTTTAATGAGATTACACTAATGAAATAGTAAATGAAGCACAAATAATCAATTAAGCACGTAATTCAACTAAACAAACCAAAAACGTAACGTAGAATCGAAAACCGTAAATTAAAACGTGAAATAAACGTCAACGCGCAAAATAAAACGCGACTTTTAAGCTACGCGACTCCTACGGACTTGAAAATAATTTCTAAAAATCAAAAATGATAAAAGAAAATTTTGAGAAAAAGAAAAATATTTTTTTTGACTTTTTATTTATTTTTTATGAATTAAAAATTATTTTAACTAATTAAAAATTAAAAGAAAATGCAAATAAAGTAAGAAAAATAAAAATTAAATTTTGAAAATTATAAAATAACTAAAAAGAAATTTTAAAACTAAAAACTAATTTTTTTGGCTTTTTATGTAATTTTTGGAAATTAAAAAGTATTAAATCTTATTAAAAATTCAAAAGAAATTCAAATTAAATGAGAAAAATACAAAATAAATTTCTAAAATTCTAAAATAAATGAAAATAATTTTCTAATATTTTTTTGGATTTTTCTGGGGTTTTTCTGATTTTTTTTGGAATTTTTAGTAATTAAAAAGTATTTAAAAATGATTAAAATTGAAAATTAAATAAGAAAAATAGCAAATGAACTTGGAAAAATCTGAAAATTTCAGGAAAATTCTAAAATAATATTCTTAATCTAGGAAAAATATAAAAATGGAAAAATAAGCTGTGGAACTGCTTAATGGCTTAAAACTGCTTATAAGAAAGTGCTTATTAATAAGCACTTTGACCAAATTGACCCAAGACTTTGACCAAATGATATATTGACTCAAAAATGCTCAGTTAAACAAATTTAAGATCAAAAGAAACTCAGAATCACAGAAATGGGCACAAACAGGTGAATAAGCTCAATGGATAATAAGCAATAAGCAAAATAAGATAATATGAAGGCACAAGCTACTGAAAACAGCAATTAGAGGTACAAATAAGCTTGTAAGAACAACCAGATTCAGATATGAACAGCTGAAATCCACTTGCAGCCCTACACTATGAAATCAGATTCAATGATGAACTACCCTATTTGGCAAGCTAATAAGCAATCCTAATAAGCTATTAAAAGGAAACCTGTGGGTGCAAATTACTGACTACCAACCTGAGAATTCAAAACAACCTTAAAAACAAACCCTAGATCCTATTCACTAACCTAAAACATACCCCAAGAGTGATGATCAAAAACTGAGTGCAGGGGAGTACATAAGCCAAACAGTCTACTTCACAACAGTATTTCAATAAGCAAATAAGAACCAAACTTAAATTTTCTTTCTGAAAATGATTCCCAAGCTGCTAAGCTCTCCAAAACAACTTTCCAAAAGAATTTCCAAAAAGTATTGAATGCTACACAGTCCCACAAAGTTTGGAATAAAGACTGAGTTCAAGTATGATTTGACTTTTTGAATTACTAACCTAAGTTGACTTTAACTAAGTTATGATGATCAAAACTTAATCTGATTGCACTAATAAACTAGTTTGTGACTTGAGTAACCTATGTTTAACCTAAACCTATTAGAATACCAAGATACAGATTTGACTTAAGCAAGTATGAACTCAGAAATGCATTATGAAATGAATTTTGACTTTCTACTAAAACTCACTGATTTAAATCTTTACCTATCCTTCTTATACCTTATATAATCTATTTAAACCACAAGGGAAACAGGTAACCAATATTAGCACAGTGATTTACTCTAATCCAAACACTCCTGTAGTGAACTGTCTCAACTAGAACTCACCACAGATAGCACCAAATTAACTCCAAATCTACACTAGCCAATCTCAAAATGATTCAAGCACTTTAAACTAATCCAATTAACAGATCTAAGATGCAAGTCTTACTCAGAACCAAGATCCACAATGTAAGACAGAAATGAGACTAGGACTATCAATCAACAATCAAACTACCAAACAGATGAATCAAACAACTAAACTCAATAATCAGATCTGAACAAAGTAAAAAAAAACAGATAAGCATAAATCTAATTTACTTTATACTACTGATTCAAAAGTAATACGAAAAAATGAAAATAAAACTTACTATCCCCTCAGCCAAACAGAGGGGGACTCCCACACAGCCTGTCTTTTGACAGGCCAATAAGCTCCAATTGGCTGTCTTAACTCCTCAGAATAAGCTGAGCTTATTGAAATAAGCTCAGTTGACTTTAGTTGACTTCTTATAGAATGGAATTTGGTGCCAAAATAAAATTCACAAAAGCTATACAAAGCTAATATGAACCTTAATAAACAATACTACAATCTTATTGAAGCTTGTTGAAATAAGAACTTGGTATTTTTTTTTTTTTTTTTTTTTTTTTTTTTTTTTTTTTTTTGTAAACTTGAACAACAATAAGTGAATAACTGAAAAGTAAAGCTGAATTTAAAAACAATAAGTAAATAAGAATAATAAGCTGAAGACAGATTAAGTAAATAAGCAGTAAATAAGAAAAGCTAAAATTAACACAAGAAATAATAAACTTAAATAGACTTTTTATTAATAAAAGGAATTCATTACAAAAGAAAAATAAGCAGCATAACAATACAAAATAAGGCACACTAATTACATGAGAATGAAGGGGTATATATAGGAAAGCTGAGGTAGCTAGGGCTTGAGTCCAGGTCATCAATCCGCGTCATTTGTGCTTCTTTGAGCTCATCTCAACCGTGTGATTGCTTCCAGATGCTTCCATTGATTTTTGGCCCTTGATTGATTGATGTGATAGATGTGGATCCTCATAGTGTGCTTCTATTGGTCCACGCGTCCACGCTTACATTCCCTGACTACTCCTGACATCTTCTAGAAGGTATAATCATTGGGTAATTATTGGTAAGTGGGGTAATGGAGGGTAATTTTGGGGTGTGTGTGTTAGGGTTCTTCGCACAGTAAAAATCTGGGGATATTTGGGGGTAATTTGGGCGGGGTTTGTTTTGGGGATTTTATTTATTTCTTTGGCGTTGACCGGTGTAAAAGGTTGACCGAAGTTAAGTTTAGTGGGTGGGCTGGGTAATAATAAAGGGTAAGGGTAGTGGGCTAATGTAGGTTTTGGGCTTATGGGAAATAGGTATTTATTTTTGGACTAACATTTCTTTTGGATCCGGATTTGGTTAGTGGTTTAGTTATAATTTTCAAACAAAGGGACCATTTGTGTAATTCTCTGAAACTGCAGGGACTAAATTCGTCAATTCCTCAAACTTTGGCCAGGGACCAAATATGAAACTTTGATGAATCTCTGAGGTTGATTTTGTCATCTTGAGCTTAGACTTTGATCATTTGACTTCCCCGGCTCCGCTTTTGACACTTTCCATTCTCGTGCTCGTTTTTGTCGGTTTTGCTGTGTTTTTGTCCATTTTTCACATATCCGTACCTGCACATACACAAATACAAAAACATGCATTCTCTTGGCATTTTTGGTTAGTATTTGGTGTATTTGGTCTGAAATAAGGTCTAAAAAGGATGAGTGAATAAGCACTCATCAAAATCCCCCAGACTAAGGTATTGCCGTGCCCTCACGCAATGTCATCACCTCACGCTTAAAAGATAAATAATTTTCAAAACCTCTCCTTACTGACGTTGTAAAGTAGCAATGATGTTCAAGAGAGATAGTAAAATCATTTATTCTTAAAAACGCTCCGTTTTCCGATTTTCATGAATAACAACTACAACTACTATTTTTGTACTTTTCATTTATAAGTGACGGTTTGCTTTGACTTTCATTATCAATTCTTATCTGTTGATAACTTTCAGGGTCAACGAGTAGAAACACTTCTCACAGAGAAGAGACCATACGGATAAAAATCGTCATCCTTGATTTTTCACAAGCTCCCAAACTAAGCGTAAAATCGAGATCATTGTTTATCCAGAAGTTAGATGCTAACACTGCCCACAAAAGTTACTTGTGTATTACCTCTTGTCCCCAGGTCCTAAGTTTTGTATCTAAAGATTTTAATTTGTGAGAAATGAATTGCTTCATATTTTCTCGTTTCGATATTTGTTAGTCCGATAAGAGCACAAAATTTGAACGCTAAGTAGTTTCCAAACTTTCCCTCGAAAACCCCTGCATACAGAAATCGGGTCCACATGAAGGTCTCTGATTTAACACGATTTGTGGAGGCTCCCTTTTTATTTACGACCGAGACATACCATGTTTGATACCCGAAACGGAAGCTTTTTATTAGGGAAACCCCCGGAGTCGAAGTTTGGCATTTTTGCATAATCATAAGCACTTTAATAATACTTTTGTCCTTAGTCCTTTATTCTTTTACAGTCAACGGTTTATGAGCCGCCAAGATGTAAGAGCTTTATTATGACTTTGGATTTCTATCCGCTGCTTTTTTATAGCTTTGGATTCCTCTGCCTTTTTATTTGGCTTTGGACTATTATTATTGATATTCATAATCATATGCCAAACCCCAAGTCCTACGGCCTTTACTAAGATCACAACATCGGCTGCGAACCGGCAAGATGCAATAGTCTATTTCACCGTAACACTGGCAGTACCTCAATGTGTACCAAACCCCCATATGCAGAGATTTTGTTGGGAACGAGAAAAAACTAAGTATTGCCCAAACCGTATACCCTTAATTAATCCTAGACATCTATTTTTATATATTGGTGTGCAAGCTGGTGGGAACAAGGAGGCCACAAGTACCTCTCGTGGGTTTTTTAAATCCCAGTAATGCGATCCGTGTATAGCACGAAACTTCCAAATAAACTCTATCATTCCTCGATCTCCGCAAATTTAAAATCCCAAATAATGAGATCCGCGGATGCTTAGCCATAATCTTTTGATTATTTTGGTTAAGGGAGACGAGCTAGGGCTCAACACGCCCGGTCAAGTCGGAACATTTATTTCTACTCTCGCCGGTAGGAAAGTCAAAACAAGGTGTCAAAACTTATTATTCATATCATTTTTTTTTTTTTTTTTTTTTTTTTTTTTGATTAGAAAGCGGTGACAAAAATTAAATTTTTTGGTGGAAAACGGAGTTGCGCAAGTTAACAGCTCAAACGATGGTACAGGTCAAATCGAATCGAAGATTCACCCCCCCAGACTAAAGTGAAACATTGTCCTCAATGTTTTAAGGGACGGGTAATCCTACGTAAAATCTAAGGCCGTTTATTAAATAAGCCAAGAGATAAACGTTAGTCGATAAGATTTTGGATATGGTGAATTTCCGAAAGAGCAGCGAAGGATGAGACTCGAGTGGAGAGAACAACAAACCACGAGCACGAGAGTCTTCAAACTTCGGGGAAATTCCTGAACATTCATAAACAACCACGAAAACACAAGTTTGGAAAGGGTCGCCCCCCTCACGTCACGTTATTAGAAAATAGAAAATATAGAAAATGAAATGGATAAGCATGGGGTGCCTCCCACGAAGCGCTTGTTTTTGATTACCGAGTCACATGAGCTTGACTCGATCCCCGAATTAATTCGTCCTTGGGGAGAGCAAATGGAAAATAATCTTCATCGGGCTTTCATCAAAAATATTTAGAAAAACATAAGACTTAATTGAAAGTTCCATCCCGAAGAGATAACCACTGGTATTTTAATGTTGAAAACGTTTAAAAACGATACCAGGATCAAATATAACATCCTCACTCCCCACGGAGTGAAGGATAAGAGAAACCACACCAAACATAACAAATGGCAAGAAAGTCATGATAACAATCTTGTAAAACTCATCCTCATCAAAAAACTTCATAATTGTGAAATTATGACTTTTATTATTTAAGCTCCTTTTAAAATCCTTTCCCCGGCAGCGGCGCCAAAAATTGATTCGTGGTAAACACAATATCAATATTATAGTATAGATATAAGCTCAAGATATCCGCAAAGAAATACGGATAACCCGAGGTCGTAGTCCGTGTGAAGGATGAATGGAATTTTGAATTCCCGATTCGTGAAACGTGTCGTGAAAGTGGTAAAAAGTGATTTTAATGAGATTACACTAATGAAATAGTAAATGAAGCACAAATAATCAATTAAGCACGTAATTCAACTAAACAAACCAAAAACGTAACGTAGAATCGAAAACCGTAAATTAAAACGTGAAATAAACGTCAACGCGCAAAATAAAACGCGACTTTTAAGCTACGCGACTCCTACGGACTTGAAAATAATTTCTAAAAATCAAAAATGATAAAAGAAAATTTTGAGAAAAAGAAAAATATTTTTTTTGACTTTTTATTTATTTTTTATGAATTAAAAATTATTTTAACTAATTAAAAATTAAAAGAAAATGCAAATAAAGTAAGAAAAATAAAAATTAAATTTTGAAAATTATAAAATAACTAAAAAGAAATTTTAAAACTAAAAACTAATTTTTTTGGCTTTTTATGTAATTTTTGGAAATTAAAAAGTATTAAATCTTATTAAAAATTCAAAAGAAATTCAAATTAAATGAGAAAAATACAAAATAAATTTCTAAAATTCTAAAATAAATGAAAATAATTTTCTAATATTTTTTTGGATTTTTCTGGGGTTTTTCTGATTTTTTTTAGAATTTTTAGTAATTAAAAAGTATTTAAAAATGATTAAAATTGAAAATTAAATAAGAAAAATAGCAAATGAACTTGGAAAAATCTGAAAATTTCAGGAAAATTCTAAAATAATATTCTTAATCTAGGAAAAATATAAAAATGGAAAAATAAGCTGTGGAACTGCTTAATGGCTTAAAACTGCTTATAAGAAAGTGCTTATTAATAAGCACTTTGACCAAATTGACCCAAGACTTTGACCAAATGATATATTGACTCAAAAATGCTCAGTTAAACAAATTTAAGATCAAAAGAAACTCAGAATCACAGAAATGGGCACAAACAGGTGAATAAGCTCAATGGATAATAAGCAATAAGCAAAATAAGATAATATGAAGGCACAAGCTACTGAAAACAGCAATTAGAGGTACAAATAAGCTTGTAAGAACAACCAGATTCAGATATGAACAGCTGAAATCCACTTGCAGCCCTACACTATGAAATCAGATTCAATGATGAACTACCCTATTTGGCAAGCTAATAAGCAATCCTAATAAGCTATTAAAAGGAAACCTGTGGGTGCAAATTACTGACTACCAACCTGAGAATTCAAAACAACCTTAAAAACAAACCCTAGATCCTATTCACTAACCTAAAACATACCCAAGAGTGATGATCAAAAACTGAGTGCAGGGGAGTACATAAGCCAAACAGTCTACTTCACAACAGTATTTCAATAAGCAAATAAGAACCAAACTTAAATTTTCTTTCTGAAAATGATTCCCAAGCTGCTAAGCTCTCCAAAACAACTTTCCAAAAGAATTTCCAAAAAGTATTGAATGCTACACAGTCCCACAAAGTTTGGAATAAAGACTGAGTTCAAGTATGATTTGACTTTTTGAATTACTAACCTAAGTTGACTTTAACTAAGTTATGATGATCAAAACTTAATCTGATTGCACTAATAAACTAGTTTGTGACTTGAGTAACCTATGTTTAACCTAAACCTATTAGAATACCAAGATACAGATTTGACTTAAGCAAGTATGAACTCAGAAATGCATTATGAAATGAATTTTGACTTTCTACATAAAACTCACTGATTTAAATCTTTACCTATCCTTCTTATACCTTATATAATCTATTTAAACCACAAGGGAAACAGGTAACCAATATTAGCACAGTGATTTACTCTAATCCAAACACTCCTGTAGTGAACTGTCTCAACTAGAACTCACCACAGATAACACCAAATTAACTCCAAATCTACACTAGCCAATCTCAAAATGATTCAAGCACTTTAAACTAATCCAATTAACAGATCTAAGATGCAAGTCTTACTCAGAACCAAGATCCACAATGTAAGACAGAAATGAGACTAGGACTATCAATCAACAATCAAACTACCAAACAGATGAATCAAACAACTAAACTCAATAATCAGATCTGAACAAAGTAAAAAAAAACAGATAAGCATAAATCTAATTTACTTTATACTACTGATTCAAAAGTAATACGAAAAAATGAAAATAAAACTTACTATCCCTCAGCCAAACAGAGGGGGACTCCCACACAGCCTGTCTTTTGACAGGCCAATAAGCTCCAATTGGCTGTCTTAACTCCTCAGAATAAGCTGAGCTTATTGAAATAAGCTCAGTTGACTTTAGTTGACTTCTTATAGAATGGAATTTGGTGCCAAAATAAAATTCACAAAAGCTATACAAAGCTAATATGAACCTTAATAAACAATACTACAATCTTATTGAAGCTTGTTGAAATAAGAACTTGGTATTTTTTTTTTTTTTTTTTTTTTTTTTTTTTTTTTTTTTTTTTTTTTTTTTGTAAACTTGAACAACAATAAGTGAATAACTGAAAAGTAAAGCTGAATTTAAAAACAATAAGTAAATAAGAATAATAAGCTGAAGACAGATTAAGTAAATAAGCAGTAAATAAGAAAAGCTAAAATTAACACAAGAAATAATAAACTTAAATAGACTTTTTATTAATAAAAGGAATTCATTACAAAAGAAAAATAAGCAGCATAACAATACAAAATAAGGCACACTAATTACATGAGAATGAATGGGTATATATAGGAAAGCTGAGGTAGCTAGGGCTTGAGTCCAGGTCATCAATCCGCGTCATTTGTGCTTCTTTGAGCTCATCTCAACCGTGTGATTGCTTCCAGATGCTTCCATTGATTTTTGGCCCTTGATTGATTGATGTGATAGATGTGGATCCTCATAGTGTGCTTCTATTGGTCCACGCGTCCACGCTTACATTCCCTGACTACTCCTGACATCTTCTAGAAGGTATAATCATTGGGTAATTATTGGTAAGTGGGGTAATGGAGGGTAATTTTGGGGTGTGTGTGTTAGGGTTCTTCGCACAGTAAAAATCTGGGGATATTTGGGGGTAATTTGGGCGGGGTTTGTTTTGGGGATTTTATTTATTTCTTTGGCGTTGACCGGTGTAAAAGGTTGACCGAAGTTAAGTTTAGTGGGTGGGCTGGGTAATAATAAAGGGTAAGGGTAGTGGGCTAATGTAGGTTTTGGGCTTATGGGAAATAGGTATTTATTTTTGGACTAACATTTCTTTTGGATCCGGATTTGGTTAGTGGTTTAGTTATAATTTTCAAACAAAGGGACCATTTGTGTAATTCTCTGAAACTGCAGGGACTAAATTCGTCAATTCCTCAAACTTTGGCCAGGGACCAAATATGAAACTTTGATGAATCTCTGAGGTTGATTTTGTCATCTTGAGCTTAGACTTTGATCATTTGACTTCCCCGGCTCCGCTTTTGACACTTTCCATTCTCGTGCTCGTTTTTGTCGGTTTTGCTGTGTTTTTGTCCATTTTTCACATATCCGTACCTGCACATACACAAATACAAAAACATGCATTCTCTTGGCATTTTTGGTTAGTATTTGGTGTATTTGGTCTGAAATAAGGTCTAAAAAGGATGAGTGAATAAGCACTCATCACTGATAGTGCTCTGGGTTTGAATGATGGAATGGTTTCAGGGGAGGCTCCAGTGATTGGTGATATGGATGTTGAAAGTCCTCAGGATGCTGGAGATTTTGTGGTTGCTGATAAATCAGGGAATGAGGTTGTTATGGAAGAGGTAATTGCTACTCAAGAGAAAGTGGTAGAACAACTTACAACTTTGGAGCCTGAGTAATTAGTGAAGGCAACAGGGTTGATGGGTGAAACATTGATGAAGTTGAGAGATTTGGTGAAAGATAAAAGTCTTGACTCTGCTGCTCAAGAATCTACTGCTAAGGAAATTACTAACTCTGCTGCTAGTGGATCTGCTGATGCACAAGACTCTGCTGCTGGGTCTGGTGACAATGCTGCTGCTGAAGCTATGGTATTATTGAGCAAGAAAACTACACCAGTATCAACTCCTTCACTACCACAACAAACTGCAACAACAATCAAATCATCAACATCTAGAAAACCTGAAAAAGGGATTGTTATTAAAGAACCTGCTGCTCAACAAAAGAAGGTTATTTCTTCATCTTCTACTGATAAAGGCAAGGGTAAGCAAGTTGAAAAGGAAAGGATTATGTATAAGGGGATTGATTTCACTGATGTACCTTTTGATTCTTGGCCTAAGCCATTGCAAGTTGAACATGATACAGCTGCTGCATTTAGAGAACAAGAGTTGATTAATATGGAAGAACAACAGTTAGCTGAGAAAGAGGCTGAAGGCTTAAAGAGGTATGATGAATGGGTAAATGAGAAGATCAGAATGGCTGCTGATATTGAACTTAATAAACTGGTCAAGATTGAAGAAAATGAAGTTTCAACCTTTGATGTGCAATCTTTGTACAGAGATTTTACTACAAAGAAGAGAAAAGAGAATGCTACTGCTAGAAGAAAGATAAAGATATTTAAAGGTCCAACTGTTAAACAACAAAGGAAAGAATATGAAAGGTATCTAAAGAATATGGGTGGATGGACATTGGTACAGTTGAAACCTTATTCTGATAAAGAAGTTTTTGACTTGTATCAACAAACTAAGAAGAGAACAGATACTTTTTATGCTATGGGATGTGCTGAGGATTTGGAACAAATTGCTCAGATGAACAAGAAGTTGGTACCTGAAAAGACAGCTGAAGCAGAGCATATTCAAGAAGCTGATGTTGTTAAACAGCTTGATATTGATGCAGCAAATACTATTTCTTCTGTGCAAGGTGATAAAAGAAAAGGTGTTGTTCAAAAATCAATTGCAAAGAAGAAGAGAAAGATTGGGGAAGGAAGCAGTTCTATGCCTGAAGGTAATGAATTTAAACATGATTTTGATCACATTCCTCCAGAGCATCTAAAAGAACAATTGAAGGTTTACACTATGGTTGGCAAGATGGAAGATCCTGAAGTGGTTGATGCCAAACCAATAGGTGTTAAATATCCTATTATCAAAGTAACCACAGGTTATGATGCTAACATTGGAGCATTTCATGATGTCCAGAGATCTGATGGTAAGATTCACAGGTTTCTTAGATTTCAACAGATGCTACATTATTTTGATAGAGAGGATGTTGAAGACTTATGGAAGCTATACAAGGCAAAGTTTGGAGCTAAGAAGTTTGATGGTAAAAAGTATGAGATAGAGAAAATCGATCACATCATAACTTCTTCTGATAATGTTATGTGGAGAGCTCTTAAACTTATGTTTGAACCTTCAATGGATGATTCTGAATGGACAGAGATAGTAGATTACAAAGTAAGAAGATGGAGACTTTTTCAAGATTCTGGAGTTCATGTGTTGGATATTGGACCAATTGCTTTGTATATGCTAGCTGAAATGGATTACCCAGTGGTAAGATACTGGAATATTGTCAATCAGATGGTTAATGGTGATAAATCACTTAAGTTGCAGAAAGATTATGATTCTGATGATCAAGCATTCAATTTGCTGTCAAAGTATAAGAAGATATTTGATCAACTGAATTCTCAAGAGTTGAAGTGTTTGGAAGCATCCTCCAAGCGATTAATTGTGCTTAGAAGAAACTTACTTATTTAGAAATAAATAATAAGTTTAGGGGAGGATTGTTGGGTCTGAAACTGCTGCTGAGTAAAACTGCTGCTATAAGTGAAACTGCTGCTAGTGATAATGATTCTGCTGCTGATGTCAAAGTGCTGCTGAGGATAAATGCTGCTGACAGAATCTACTGCTAATGGGATAAGGATGTATACGGTTTAGATAAATACAGAATAGATTGTGTAAATATTATATTTATCTAGAATATACTTATCGTGTAGAGAAAGGTATTGTAAACCTAGTAGGATTCCTTAGTCTATAAAAGGAGGATCCTAGGGTTAGTTTATGTACGTATTATTATTCACTTCAAGGTTGTAAAACCCTAGCATTGTTGAGTGCTCGTATTAATAATATTGAAGTGTTGACAGAGAATCATTATTCTTCTTAAGTTAAGCTTTTACATTCCGCATATTAGCTTAAGTATTTAATCAAGTTAACTTCTATACAAGATCGTTTAAGCTCAACTGGGATCAACAATATGCTTGATAATTTATATTTTTTATTTAATAGGTATTTTAATGACTGTATTAATTGTATTTATTAACAAGTTAAATAATTGACTACATTAAATAGCATTAATGTGGTATTTTGTTGTACACTATGCTCCTTGTCTTGTACATCTGAAAATTATGTGCATTAAAGTGTTGTACACTATGTTTCTTTTCTTGTAAGTAGTAGTCATTATAGTCATTAATAACATTGACCACTTTGATGGCATTAATGTTGTAAGTCTGAAAATTACATCATGCTTATTTTGTTATACACTATGCTTATTTTGTTGTAAATCTGAAAATTAGTTGTAGCTATTGTACATTATGATTAAATGGTTGTAATTTTTTATGAAGGGTGTTTTTAATAGCATTAATGTTGTTTGATAGAATTTTGGTCTTAAAATGACACCACGCATTATTTTATTGTACAATATGCTTACTTTGTTGTAATTCTGAAAATTGGGTGTATTAAAGTGTTGTAAACCATGTTTAATTTCTTGTAAGTTTTAAAATTTTGGAGAGAGAATCATTTATGCTTTATATGTAGTATAGATTTTCATATCAGACACTCTCACTTGTGCGGAAAGGTTGTTGGTCATTTGAACAACTTAATTAAGTTACATCACAACTTAATTAAGTTACATCGTAATTTCAATATATTTAGTGAAAGTGTTTTGTATAACACTAAAGATTACATATATGCATCATAAGATCGCCTACTTATGGTAATTAACGATCACTCGATTATCATGTAGAACCAAACTGGGCCAATTTATTCCCTTTGTCGGGTACGTTTTAATGACATGGGACTGTTTGTTGTTGGCCTAAAGTTTAGCTAGAAATTGGATACTCGTTACTCGCTAGTACAAGAACTAGTTTTTGTACTATGTTATCTTTGGTATTTTTAGTTAGGCGAGTATTTTCACTTCGTGTTTTTCGGTCTATTGCTTATAGATATTGATGGCGTATATGTGGAGAATTATGAATCTTCCTTCTACTAGTTCGAGTGGTTCTAAAATGTTAGTTAAAAGGTATTAAAGGTAAAAGTAACACATGGTGATGGTCGGTCTCAATTGTAATCGTCTTTGCCTCTCTTTTTAAGTGGTCCAAAGATCAATTCCTCACGACCCTTTTCGTTATCCTCTTGGCAACCCCATCGAATTATAACCATAAACTCATGTTTGGGTTGCTAAACAAATACTTCCTCCGTCGGGTGGTCCTTGTGGTTTACACAGATTTCATGTTTAGTCCCTATTTCATTTTAATTACACCAGAGATACCTACTTTTGAAACTTGTCACACATTTAGTCCCTAATTTGGATGGGCCATTAGTTTATCCATTAAGTCATTTGCACCGTTAGTCCTCCGTTAATATTTTTTGCAACGTTAGTCCTCATTTTCTACAAAAGTCCTCATTTTTTGCACCGTTAGTCCCTCCATTAATATTTTGCACCGTTGTTAATCTTTTTACGTTTTTGTCCATTTTTTAACGTTCTCGTTCCATTTTTTTAACATTTTTGTCCATCTTTTTACGTTTTCGTCCATTTTTTTACGTTCTCGTCCGTTTTTAACGTTTTCGTCCATTTTTTTACGTTTTCGTCCGTTTTTTTTACGTTTTCGTCCTTTTTTTTACGTTCTCGCCCGTTTTTTTTAACGTCTTCGTCCTTTTTTTTAGGTTTTTATTAATATTTTTACGTTTTCGTTCATTTTTTTACGTTCTCGTCTGTTTTTTAACATTTTCGTCTATTTTTTTACGTTTTCGTTCGTTTTTTTACGCTTTTTTTGTTTTATTATGTTTTTATCCGTTTTCGTCATTTTTTTTTTACATTTTCGCCCTCTTTTTTTTGATTAGGTAAGTATACTAAAAGAAAACTTGACATTTTATAAAAGTGTTTCTGATCGATTTTAAATCACGATTTTGACCCCTTTTTGGTCCGAATCATCAAAAGTGTAAAACACAAAAGTTGTCCGGAATGATGTTTTATATCAAGACTCACGTGATTTTAACCTGAAAAATGCAAAACAAGAGTTGTTTACTACCAAAACTAAAGCCGTTTTCGTTCGTTATATATCAAATCGGGCTCACCGGACAGTGTATATGTCTTAGAGGAGAAAACTATATGAACATCTTTACGTTTTCGTCCGTTTTTCTCATGTTTTTGTCAATTTTTACATGTTTCGTTAGTGTTTTTTTTTTCACATTTTACACTTTTTAATCCGTTTTTATCCGTTTTTTCCTTTTTTTCAAATAAGTTTGATGATTTACACAAGTACAAAATTTACAAGAGTTTATAAGTTTATAAGTTATAAATTTGGTAAAAAAATGGCTTAAATTTTGGTAGTAAACAACCCTTGTTTTGCATTTTATGGTTAAAATCTCACGTGTCATGATGTAAAACATTATTCCGGACAACTTTCGTGTTTTACACTTTTGATGATTCAGATCAGAAAGGGTCAAAATCGCAATTTAAAGTCGACACAGAAACATTTTTATCAAAAAGGCGAAAACCTATGAAAACAGACGAAAACCGATGAAAACAGACGAAAACGTAAAAAAAAAAGACGAAAACGTAAAAAAATGGATAAAAACATAAAAAAAGTAGACAAAAACGGATGAAAACGTAAAAAAAGTGGACTAAAACGTAAAAAAGCAGATGAAAATGTTAAAAAAATAGACGAGAACGTAAAAAAATGGACGAAAACGTAAAAAGATTGACAAAAACGTAAAAAAAATGGACGAAAACGTTAAAAAAAACGGACGAGAACGTTAAAAATTGGACGAAAACGTAAAAAGATTGACAACGTTGCAAAATATTAACGGAGGGACTAACGGTGCAAAAAATGAGGATATTTTTAGAAAATGAGGACTAACGGTGCAAAAATATTAACGGAGGACTAATGCTGCAAATAACGTAACGGATAAACTAACGGCCCTTCCAAATTAGGGACTAAATGTGTGACAAGTTTAAAAAATAGGTATCTCTGGTGTAATTAAAATGAGTTAGGGACTAAACATGAAATCTGTGTAAACCACAAGGACTATCCGTGTAATTTTTTCTATGTAGTATAGATTTTCATATCAGACACTCTCACTTGTGCGGAAAGGTTGTTGGTCATTTGAACAACTTAATTAAGTTACATCACAACTTAATTAAGTTACATCGTAATTTTAATATATTTAGTGAAAGAGTTTTGTATAACACTAAAGATTACATATATGCACCATAAGATCGCCTACTTATGGTAATTAAAGATCACTCGATTATCATGTAGAACCAAACTGGGCCAATTTATTCCCTTTGTCGGGTACGTTTTAATGACATGGGACTGTTTGTTGTTGGCCTAAACTTCAGCTAGAAATTGCATACTCGTTACTCGCTAGTGCAAGAACTAGTTTTTGTACTATGTTATCTTTGGTATTTTTAGTTAGGCGAGTATTTTCACTTCGTGTTTTTCGGTCTATTGCTTATAGATATTGATGGCGTATATGTGGAGAATTATGAATTTTCATTCTACTAGTTCGAGTGGTTCTAAAATGATAGTTAAAAGGTATTAAAAGTAAAAGTAACACATGGTGATGGTCGGTCTCAATTGTAATCGTCTTTGCCTCTCTTTTTAAGTGGTCCAAACTCCAAAGATCAATTCCTCACGAGTCACGACCCTTCGCTATCCTCTTGGCAACCCATCGAATTATAACCATAAACTCATGTTTGGGTTACTAAACAAATAGAATATATAAAACACCCTAACTGAACAACACCAAAAATCATAAAAACCAATAATGCACGACACCACGATTCTCATGCGCACGCGCCACCTACTCGTACCCCATGCGCCACCACCACCATCTCCAACAATCCGACTTGAACCCATTTTACAAAATAACACACACAAAAATGTTTAAGATTAAAGTTTGACTTTTTCAGTTTTAATTGTTTAACTTTTACGTTAAATATTTGTTTGTGTTATATAATATTTGATGCAAAGTATATGAATGAATTATGTTTTAAATGTAATTTTATTGGTATAATTTTTATCAATTTAATATTATATATAACTCAAATAAAAATATTTAAAGTAAAAATGAAACAAAAACGACTAAAAAGTATGGACATTTATTTAAAGACGAGTATTTAAAAAAATACCAACATAAAAAAAAATGTATTCTTTTATATAATAAAACAAAACCGCAAGTAGGGATGTTCATATTTAAAATATATATATATATATATATATATATATATATATATATATATATATATATATATATATATATATATATTTCCGTTATATTTTAATTATTATTTTTTAATTTATAAACTTATAAATTCATTTGTTGATATGCTACACAAGTAGAAGATAAATATACAAAATATATATAAGAAACAACTAACAATAGGATTAAACTTTTTAAATGATTATCTTTAAGAATAAAAACTATAATTAAAAATCATAAAGATTAAATTCTTTGTTTTTTAAATAAATATAAATATATCATTCAAAACATTAAAAAAAAAAATAAATAAAAAAAAAAAAAAAATAAATGCGCGTGCGCATGCTTCATAACTTGTTTTTATGTATCAAGATTTACTTTTTTTCACATGGGTGGTGATGAATTCCGATTATATGAAATACCCACATAGCACAAACTTGATTAAAAATAAAAATAAAAAATAAGAGTAAATCTTCAAGATTTTTATATGGGTGATGGTGAAAGTTGGTTGTAAGATGTACCCGTAAATGGTACTGTCAAGAAAAAGGTGGTGGTGATAATATAAGAGATAACGTGTTTGTGTTGCGTGTTGGTTGACACTTGAAAGTCGATATATATTATTAAAATAAAAAAGATTTTTCTAACTTAAACTCATAAAAAAAAGCCTAAAACATACTACGTAGTTAAGTAGGGGAACACAATACGTGTGCTTCAATTGTTATATTATATTGGTGACAAAAATATGGAGATATTATTTGTTGGTGGTAGTATTTTTTATTCAAGACTTATAAGTGGTCACAGAGAATGCATGGCTAGTTTTTCGTACCACTATGATATGTTACATCGAATTGATTTTCTTTTCTCGGGTTTTTACAATTATGATATGTTACATCAAATTGATTTTCAATTTTTTTTTTTTTTTTTTTTTTTTTTTTTTTTTTTTTTTTGTTTTGGGTATATACATATAAAAAAAAACTTTTTTTTTAGCATTTAGTGAGATATATTTACCGATTCTTACCAAAGTAAGCCGTTCAGTGCAATAAATAGGATAACAAAATGTACGTTTAATGCATAAAACCTTGTAATTTCTCTCCTATATGTATGTATGAAGTACATATTAGAAGTAGGAATTTTGATACATTAAGTTGTGTTTGGGTTGATTCAGTACTTTTTTTTTCCTCAATGAGTTAAACATGTAACAAGTAAAGAAAAAGTTAGCTGATAGAGGATCATGTAAGATTACTAATTAACATTTTTATACCACACACCGTCACTTTGTGCGGAAAGGTTTCTGGTCATTTGACCCGTTCTACATATAGAGAGATTACCCGTTTTGACCTTTTACGTATCTGGTGATTTTGACCCGTTTTACCCACACAAAAATTACCCATTTTGACTATATCACCCCACCCAACTTGCTGACCGGCCCTACCAATTTGTCCACTTCTAATAGCAATAGATGTCCGCTATTACTTGTTAGTTGATTACAGAGACTTTTCGTAACTCTAACAATATAGTCATTAATGCTAGATGCTCTTAGGACCAATACTTGAAGCTAATGAAGCAATCGCATTATGACTTACAAAGTTACAATAAATTCTATCGAAATATACAACAACATATTCATTATACTATATCATAATTCTGCAATAGAATCACTAACAAAACTGAGTCTAATTACATTACTTGTCTGAGTATTTTTTTTTTACCCAAAACAGATACGACTAAGAGTAGGAACACAACTTAATTAAATTACATCGTAATTTCAATATATTAAGCGAATGTGTTTTGTATAACACTTGCAAGAAGATTACATCATACGCACCATAAGATCACCCACTTATGGTCATTTAAGATTACTCGATTATAAAGTTGAACCAAACTGGGCCAATTTATTCCCTTGTTGGAAAGTTTTAACGACACGGTACTGTTTGTTGTCGACCTAAACTTTAACTAGAGATTGCATACTCGCTACTCGCTAGTGCAAGAACTAGTTTTTGTACTATGTCATCTTTGTTATCTTTACTCATGCCAGTATTTTCACTTCATGTTTGCCGGTCTATTGCTTATATATATTTATAGCGTATATGTGGAGAACAAGGAATCGGTGCCCGCTCTCTACAGCGGGTACTAAAACTTTGATATCGTTAAACTCAATAAGACATCATATAATTTAGTTGTGGGATATAAGTAAAATGAAAATTCATTTTTGAGTAAGTTGGTTAATTATGATATGGTTATATCTCCTAATAAAAGATATGCTGCTTTTCTCATATGAGAGGTAATCAGACTATGTACATGATCATCATAAAATATAGGGATAATCACCAAAATAGACCAGACAATGATGGTAAATTTGGTTCCTGCCCTCGGATCTAAAAATGTCTTTTTTAGACAGGGCAACTGGGCAACTGATGAAGTGTCACTTTCTGCAAGTGACAAGTGTTGATTGTCTATCAGTTTTTTGGACAACTTGTCAGTTTTTTGGGCAACAACCGTCAATTTTTGGGTAACTGGGGGCACTTGTCATCGTATGAGTTGAGTTGCCCAGTTGCTCTGTCTAAAAAAGACATTTTTATATCTGGGGACAGGAACCGAATTCACTATGGTTATCTGGTCTATTTCACGTCTTCCTCATGGTCCATGCGACCATGCATATCCAATTTTTCACGTCTTCGTCATGGTCCATGCATATCTTTATTGTTGCAACTTGATCCGTGGACTAGAGCTATGAAAGTAACATAATTAAATGTAGAAACAAAATATAGAAAATAAAGTCAGAAGATAAAACATATCCCAACCCTCAAGTCACGAACCATACAAAATTGAATCATTTAACAAATAATATATATATTTTTTTTAGTTGAAAAACACAAATCTACCCGCTACCAAAGTCTGAACAATAACACATCTACTTATCATCTTACGATCGTCTTCACAATAAGTCGGAACAACAACACATGGCGATGGTTGGTCTCAACCGCTATCGTCCTTGCCTCTCTATTTAAGTGGTCCAAAGATCAAGTCTTGCACTAGAAAAATATATATGCTAAATAGCCGTTGAGCCACTCCATTACTTGATTTTTAGATTTTACTTTCATATACATCGCTCCTTGTATGAACAATTGCATATAAATCGTTTGTACCAGTTTATAATTCCTAACAACATGAAACACGCGTCTTATAATAAGAACAACTTACTTAAATTACATCATTCCATAGATGAAATGCAAAAGACATGGTCGTGATTTGTGTTAAATGAATACGTCTTTAAGAGCATCTCCAATGTTTCCCCTAAAAATTTGCACTAAAATAGTGTAAAAATAACATCTTTGTAGCATATACTTGCATCAAATAAAAGTTGCTCCAATGTATATACTAAATTTTTGCACTAAATATTTTTAACTATTATAAAGTACAACATGAAATTTTTGCACTAAATATTTTTAACTATCAATATTGGGCTTATGGTAAATGTATCGACATAAAACTTATAAAAATATATTTTATATAAATTAGATTTTATTTTTTAATTAAGTATCAAAGGTTTAACAAATATGTGGAGTTTAAATAAAATGAATAGTATTAATGTGAAATATAGTGTGACTCTATATTTAGTGTTTTACTATTCATATCACTAAGTTAGTGCCAAGTATATTAGAAGGTTTTTGATTTATTTTGGCACTAAATTAATGCAAAGAGCAATTTTAGTGCCAACATCCAAGATGCTCTAGGTTAGCTTTGGATAATAGGGAGTATTACTTAGTGGTTGAGTTAGTTATTGCTCATCACTTACAATTTCGTGGATCATAGTAAGTCATTTCAGTATATTTGGCGAATATTCCTAGGATGATATAACATGTTTTGTTCAATAATGGGTTTAAATTCTGGACAATGGTTGTCTTTTAATGTGATGTTATTACAATATCTATTTGCTTTTCTACAGAGGAACCACAGTTTTTTTTTTTTTTTTTTTTTTTTTTTTTTTTTTTTTTTTTAAAAAAAGAGAAAAAAAAAAGTGTAGCTTTCTTGAAAACGAATCATATAAACGTTTCTCTCATATACCTCGATAATAATAATAATAATAATAATAATAATAATAATAATAATAATAAATAAAAAATAAAAAATCAGGAAACACATACACAAAAACTAATTATAAGAGAATAATGAAAGGGAAACTTTGGCCTAAAGAAAAAAGATAGATGATAAAAAGATTTTTCAAAGAGATGGTTAAATTATATTAAGAAAAAGAAAAATGATTGTTAGACCTACTAATCATGCCTACAAATGTACTTAATGATTTAATTGGTTGATTTTAAAAAATGGTTGGTGAAAATTTGGAGAGAGAAAATACATAATACAATTGTACAAGTGATTTATGCATTATGCATATTTTTAGGTTTGTGTTGTAGGTCTAAATAGCATTACTCTTATATTAAAAGTAAATACATTGCATGATGATTGATGGGTATAATGGTTATCATCTTCACTCTTTATACAAGAGGTCTAAGGATTAATCGATTGTAGCTATCAATTATTGTTTTATATTTAACTTCTTTTTTAAAGGATTTTTATAAACTCACTTCAACTATATTTAACTGTCTTTTTAAAAATGACTTTTTTTTTTCTAGAGGTGACAATTTGTGCCCAAAATAAAAAAATGAGCTAAATGGGCACATTTTTAAAAGATTTGGGTACATTTGGGCTCCCTCCTTTTTTTGAAATGGACATATATTGCCCATTTAAAAGTTAAATGGCATAATGGGCACACATGTTTTTATCTCAATTGGAGAACATTAAATTGTTTTTAATGAAAAACTTATGGATATATTACTTAAATATAAATGAGATGTTACGTTTTTGGAATTTTTGTTGTTGTTTTAAGTATTTTCTAAAGTTATTCGTATAACATGCGCCCGTTTGGCCCGCGCCCATTTAACCCGTAGCCCGTTTAGCCCGGCCCGCCCGTTTTGCCACCTTTACTTTTTTCCGTACTTCAACTATGACGATAGATTAAGAACATAACTAGAAATGCATCATATCGCTGCGGAAATTAAAAAGGCAATAAAACATGGCTGTGCTTTGTGTTAAATGAACATGCCTTTAAGTTAATTTTTGTGGAACCTGACTTAATGGTTGAGTTGGATAATGCGCATCACTTAGAAGACTATAGAGTATGCAATTTCGATATATTTAGCAAATATGTCTAGCTGATATAACTTGTTTCATATAACAATTGCTTTAAATTATAGACGATGGTTGTCTTCTAATGTCATGTTTTTGTCATTGTGTCAAACAATAACTTCTCTTTGGTCATGTTTCGTTTTATCAGTTATTGCATTATCTATTTGCTTTTCTACTATCCCAATTCAATGTTATATATTCGCATGAGTAACACAATTTGCCTATTGCACATATGGATAGTATTCGGCGTTTATCGGTTCGGTTATTGGGTTGTTCAGTTAGTTTGATTATAGGCAAAAGTTCTTCGCTTGTGGGCAGAACCATGGGCGGTTTTGAGCTAAAAAATATTTGGGCTTTCCTTGAACTCCATATTCTTCAATTTCTTGGGCTTTTAATCTTTAGAAACAGTACTCATTAATCCTTTTACTTCTTAATTTCTCAAAATATACCTGCAAAACAAATTAGCAAATTTAATAGTATACGTAACTAAAATAAAGAAACTTAGTAGTCATTTATGCATGAATGGTATTTTTATATCAAAATATTTCAACAATTTTATTAGCTAGAACATTTTTTTTAATGCATATAAATATACCAAATTAAATTCACATATATTTTAAACTTTTACGTATTTATCAATGATTTTTTTAAAGAGTATTTGAAATTACAAGCTCTTCTCGTTTATAAAAGCCAATTCAATTAGCTTAAGCTTATACAAGCTTATAGCATATAAACATTCCTAAATTAATATTACAAACAAAACTTAAAAACTAGATTGTTATAAGAACACAAGCCTTTATAAGATTCAGTAAACTTGTTCCCAAAGACTCTTTAAAAGGTAAATATATGACAAGATCTATACGTGCTAAACATAGGTAACTTTTGATCTATTAAACATAGGTAAATTATTAAGCATATATAGCATATCAATTCTAAATATTGAGCATATCATTGTTACAAGGAAAAAAGCAAAAAAGTAGTTTTTTTTTAACCGCAGGTTCTCAATGGCAAAAGCTATGGTCTTTATGGGGATCTTAAGTCTTTTGTTGTTGATCCAAAACATTGATGCATCTCGTGATAAGTTCGTAGTCGGAGGTTGGGGTATCTGGAGTCTTGAATCATCATCATGTAACCAATGGAACGAAAAAACCCGTTTGCAACTTGGTGACACAATTGGTAAGTGATCGAATTGATGTTGCATCATATATCTATACATAACTTGTTAATCATATTAATTTTTAAAAGTTGTTCTTTACATGTTGGTGGTGGTGTTATAGTGTATATGTATGAGGCGGACAAGAGCTTAATGGTTAAAGTAAATCAAGAAGATTGCATCATATGCAACACACCATCATCCGTTAATGCAACAAAGTATAACGATGGTTACTCGGTGGTCAAGTTGAACCAAACAGGGCCTAATTATTCAGTTAATGGAATGGTTGAAAACAACAACGACAACATTATCATTCATGTCATGGTAGACCTAACGCGCTCAACATCAACAGATAAAAGCCTTCCAACTGAAGCTCCAACGTGCGAATGTAATACATTCCTATGTATCTTTTGGGGATTTCTTTTATGTTTTGGGTTGGCGGCTGCGGCGGGTGGATGTATAGAAGCTTGCGCGGCCAAAAAAGAGTAGACAAGCGAATTCAAATTTCCCTTGACTTTACAATTTTCCATATGCATTTGATATATCGTGTTCCCTGTAATGCTTCTTCTTTCTTATGCTACTTTCTCATACTAGCTTATACACCCGTAAAATTAATTAATTAATGGATCACGTATTAAGAAATTTGTAGCTAATCTTATTAACTATGTTGATACTAATATATATAACCGTTTGTGGTCAACTCGCATACATACAAAACTTTTGACGTAAAACTAATTACGCATTACATTAATTGAGTGTTTACACGGTACAAGTACAACTATTTAATATTGCGTGCTAATAAAAAGCAAGTGTGTAAAATATTTTAGTCACTCATTTCAACACCATCGTTAGAGCTTGTTTATGAAACGTTAGAGGCTAATGCTTATACGAATTGTATATGAGTAAGTCCCATTTGATATAGATACACTAATTTTCGTTTGATAAGCTGATCGGGTGTGTTTGCGCAAAATTAGCCGTAGCAATAACTGCAGATGTAGTTGTAATCACAATATGTAAAACAATTCCTGTATGCTCAACGCTCATACTTCATGGAGCATTAGAAAATTAGCATTTCGAAAAAAAGATAAACTACCTGTTGCTTGTTGAACGAGTACTAAAAATTTAGAAGGTTCACACATTCTAAATACTTCTAAATGCTTTGTATCAAACACACCCGATATATAAATGTATACAAGGCCTCCTATGAATTATATGGGCAACAACTTTCATGGTTTATTTTATTCACACGTCAAATAATGTTTTGGATGTTATGGGTGTGACGCCGGATCATTTAGAAAGTGGAACAACTCTACAAAGTCTAAAAAGTAATATAGACCGTTGGATCATAATACAAGATTTGAACAAAAAAAGATGTACATATACATATAGGGGCATATTGGTCATTATACTTTTTTATCTTCCATCTTCTTTCCTCTCTTTATTCCTCACTGAATCCTCCATCTCAAATCCACAACCACCACCATTGCACCGTCACCATCACTATCACCATCACCGTCAAAATCACAAACGCTACACAACTTTTTTCCGATCTGTCATCATCATCCCGAATACCCCACAACAATTACATAACATTTTTTCATCATCATCATCCCCAATATCTAACAGTTAAAAAATTAAAAAAAAAAAAACAAATATTAATAGTAGATCTAGATTACAGATCATTGAAATTGATCGGAAAACATACAGGAGAAGACAAGAGCAGCAGCGGCACCAAGGAAGCCGAAGAACGGTTGGAGCTCTGACGGAGATAATAAAGGCGTTAACGACGGAGTTAGACGGTAGATCTGATGTTTGTGAGATCCGATTTTGAGGAAGGTGGCGGCGGATCTTTTATGAGTTGTGACTTATTATTATTTGGTATTTTGGTGTTTAAAAATGGGTCATAGAACTGTGGATTTTATCATAGAGCACGTGGTGTGAATCTTATGGTGTTAAAAATGAAATGGTGTTAAAAATGAAATGGAGATAAGATAGTCATAGTCTTTATCTTCTTGAGTATCGAGCGTGTAAATGGGTAATAAGATGTATTCATCAATAAAGTTGATAGTTGCCTTGATAAAACAACAAAAAACATGGAGTGGAGTATTTGCTTTTGGAGGGTTTGACTTTTGATTTCAAGGTTTGAAATTTGGTTCATCAGTTATTTTTTATAATGTTCAGCAGTTTTTGAAAAAAATAACGTTCATCACTTATTTTTTATATGGTTCATCAGTTATTTTTTGACATGATTCATCAGTTATTTTTGACATCGTTCAGCAGTTTTTAAAAAAATAATGTTCATCAGTTATTTTTGATATTCTTCATTAGTAATGTTCATCAGTAACATTCAAAAAGTGATGTTTTTTAATCATTATTTTTTTTAAAATATACATTTAGTTCATCAGTTAGGTTATTAGGTTCATTGGTTAGGTTATTAGGTTCATCAGTTAAGTTATAGGTTCATCAGTTAGACATTTTGTTCATCAGTTACCTTGGTTCATCAATTTCAGGTTTATCAGGTTCATCAAATTTGATTAAATGTTTGGGTTCATCAATTTTTTCAGATTCATCAATTTCAGGTTCATCAAATTTGATTAAATGTTTGGGTTCATCAATTTTTTCAGATTCATCAATTTCAGGTTCATCAAATTTGATCTAATGTTTGGGTTCATCAAATTGATCACAGTTCTTTTTAGGTATTAGTATCAACTTACACAACCAATATAACTTTAATATATAAGCTACCAAGTATTCTTTTCTACTATCGATGTGGGATAGAAAGAAGCTTTTATCTAAAAATGTTTATAACATGTGAGTGTAGACTATTCACTTTTTTAAGCTTTTTTTAAGCCGATGGTTGTTTAGTATATAAGCAACCAAGTATTCCTTACTTCTCCACCACTTTCCTCCGACGCTTTTAAGATTTTTACATGATTCATAGTTCTTTAAATCAACACCTTTTATCAATGAATTTAGCATGCTTTTTTTTAGTATGTAATATTCGATTGATAGCGTATTTAGCAGCTAAAAAAACACAGGCAATGTTATTTACTTCATGCATTGTTACCATAGTCTATCACGTGCATTCAACTAAAAATAAGAGTCGGAATTAGGACTGTGTTTTATATGAATATTACATACACGTACCAACTTTCAAAACTATCCATGCATCAAACTTTATTTTATTTATTTATTTTTTCATCTATATATATTAACCTATTCCGACCTAAAGCTTCTAGCTACAAGCGTCCAAAAACAGTTTTTACTATTAGGTTTTCAATGGCAAGATCCATGGCCGGTGTTTGTTGGGCTTTTAAACCTTTTGTTTTTTATCCAAAACATTAATGCATATAATGAGTTCGTTGTTGGAGGTTAGGGTGTTTGGAGTCATTTGACTAGCTACGAGTATTTTCCTATTTATACTGAAATCAAGGAGCATGAACAGACAAGACAACAGAGAACATAAACACTTAATTGGATGCGCAGGGTTATTGATTTGTGCCTAAATCACTAACATACATTTCAAGAAGATTGCTTCCGTGGGATGTTTATGACCCTCTTCCTAGAGACGTTTCAATAGACCGATTGATCTAGGCCTTTTCTTTAAAGGCCAAGTTTTGTTCGGCTACCTGCAAGGAGCTAGGAAATGGGAGTTACCGAGAATTCGTACATGCTAAGTAGGATCATTGATCCAATCAATTCAACTGGGATTTGAGATATCTATTCTTATGTAGTGTCCAAGATAAGTTTGACAAATGAGATTAACCTCTTCTCCAAGTGTATAATACTTCGGGGTTTGGGGATCAAAGTAGGATTATATGACTTTTCATGCATACCTATGGATCCTATAGTATATTTGAAAATGAAAAGATCAAATTCTAAAATATAAATAAATGAACAAAAGATATAAAATAACGTACGCATCTTGTTTAAGTGTACTATCCTCACCATCCTTTGAAATATTTTTTCTTTTTTCTAGTGAAAAATCTTCTACATGTTAACTATTTAATAAAGTCATATAAATGATGTATTGTTGAGTTGGACAAGTGGTCAAGGTGTTGGGATGGTGAGTGAAAGTCCCAAGTTCGATACTAGAGCCAAGTTACTTCACGCTCCGCCACAACATCTTCACCACTTGTTATACTCAAAAATATTTTTATTTTTCCATTTAATTATTATTATTATTATTATTATTATTATTATTTTTCTTTGAGGATCATTAAATTTAAGAAAATGTTTAAGCAGAAAAATATGTGTTCAGTATCTTCAATGCATTTAACTAGAAAAACTTTTTGTTACTTTTACAAATCATTGTTTTACTCATTTCAAAATATCAAAACACTATCTTCAAACTCTTACCAAATTAAAAGCTTTTATCAAAAGCTTTGTTTGATCACATTTTAATCATGTCTTCTCCCCCTTCTGTCGTGAACCACGTTGGCTTCAGTGGCGACAACATGAATGGCTGATGATTGACGATAGGATGAGAGACTAGAAATATATATATATACTGTTAGGGAGGTTTTTGGTTTTGAACTCTGTTAGAATGGACTGATATTTGTAGAATCCAGATGATCAATAAATAAGATTACTCAAGGAACAATAGCTTGACAAAGAAAGGGTCGGTTTGGTAAAAAGAAATACCTTTGGGGAAAATTGGATTAAAAAGAAGCATTTGATGCATAGATACTCGCTACCTTTTTATAATTATTATAAAATGTTCTAGTGAGTTAATGAAAAGGAGACAAAAGGGATTAAGAAAAGTGAGGTGATGAAAGAAAGTGTACAAAAATATTTCTAGTCTTAGGTTAAATTGAAAAAAAAAAAAAAAAAAAAAAAAAAAAAAAAAAAAACTTGTACTCTTTCATGTTCTCAACGCAGTTACAATAATTTCTTTCACATACACTTTATTATACTAGTAATGAATTATGTTATTTAATATTTTCATTCTTTTGCGTTCCTTTATTTTCACTCCGTGGGGTGAAAGTCTTAAAAGTAAAATCCTCTCATTTTCATCCTATTGCTATCACCTTCTTTCCACCCATTCACTCAACTTGAAAACATAGTGTAAAGTACTCAACTTCCTCACATAAAAATCAATGTTTAAATCTTTGTGGCTACATATTTAGCGTGACTTAGGAAAGGGTAACGGTTACGAAAATACTTCTAGATTCTTACATCTGAATCAAGGATTAACCCTCTTCAAATAATCTGAATAGAACCGCTTCAATATTGGCCTCATGCACTCATCTATACTAATGATTGACATATGCTCAACTATATATATTTTGGTCGAAACGGATAAGTTTGTCGCTGTAATTGTAAAAATTACAAGAAACTGTTATTTGTTCTTTGAAAGTGCTTTCAGAAAACTCTGCCCGTTATCAGCCCAATACTCTGCAAAATCCAGCCCAAGTTGCAGCTAAGCTAGAAAATTATGTCCAACTCATTAATCGGGTTCAACAAGAGAATCGAGGAATGATAAGGGAAGATAACACTACAAGTCTCGAGAGCGAAGCTTGTCTTGAGTTTTTGTCAAGTATCGATGACTAACCGTAGTATGAAAGCATGACTAGGAATGCATTTACTGAACCACTACAAGTGTTAGCATGTTAGTCTCAATCCTACAATAATGTTATGCCATACATTACAAACCCAGAAGCCGGTAGTTATACTATTTTTATTTTTACAAACTACTTGCTGCTTGCCAAACGAGTATTAAAAATAACAAGACTCACACCTCCTAAATATTCTATACGGGTGTAACATAGTAGCAAGGAGCTAAGAAAAAGGAATTGATTAGAATTCGTACATGCTAGGCGCAGCTCAAAAGACCCAATTAATTAAATTGGATTTGACCATTATAGATCGTGGACATAACCAAATCAAGAAACCGGACCGAACATATTTCGGTCCTATCCTTAGTCCACCCTTTTCGTCATATTCGGTCCTCTATCCGGTCCGGTTCGGTCTTGCGCATACCTGACCGTTATGCTTTGTTGGACCCGACCAAACCCACTCGAACCTTAACCAAACATTTCGCTCCGGTTTGGTTTTGGTCGAACCGATTTTCAGACTGTGATCAACTCTAGATTTGAGATATCTATTCATATGAAGTATACAAGTTAAGTTTGTGAAGAGAAAAAGATATATCATGCTAATGTTTATGGTTAAAATTTTTCTAATTGGAGTTGTCGTAAGTTGATTGAAATGTGATACATGTGACGGTAGGAATGTTGTTAGAAAGAATTTTAGGAAGCTATAGCACGTTTTTGAAATGAGATTAACCTCTTCTCCAAGTGTATACTTCTTCCGTATTTGGGATAAAAACACGATCGTAACCTATTGGACACTTTACCAATATGATTTTTTGCAAGTACATGCATACCTATGGATCCTAGTATTTTTGGAATGAAAAGAACAAATTTAAAATTGTAGTTTGAAGGTTCTATATAAGCTCAAAATATAAAGAAATGAAGATAAAAATAACGTACGCATCTTGTTTAAGTGTTTTTTCCTCACCATCCATTGAAATCCTTTTTCATTTATCCAGTGAAAAATCTTACTCGCATACTCCATCCGTTCTAAAATTATTGTTCCCTATTAACTATTTAGGTCTTTACTTTTAAACTTTGATCTTAAGTATTTTTATCTATATTACATAATACTTGATGCAAAATATATAAATGGATTGAGTTTTAAATTTTCATTGGTATAATTTTCATTAAATATTGTATAACACAAACAAAAATATTTATAGTCAAAATCGAGAAAAAAAAAAAAAAAAAAAAAAAAAAGATAATAATTTTGAAACCGAAAGAGTAAATGTTAAGTATTAATAAAGTCCTATGAATGTTGTATTGTTGTGTTGGGCTAGTGGTCAAGGTGTTGGGATGGTATGTGGAACGGTGGAAGTCCCACGTTCAATTCTAGAGCAAAGCCACTTCACATACTATCCTGAGATTTGGAACACTTGTTATACTCATAAATATTTTTAATTTTTTCACTTTGGGTTAACTTTTCCAAGTTTTTTTTGTTTTTCGTTTTTTTAGCAACAAATTTAAGAAAATGTTTAAGCAAAAAAAGATGTGTTTTTAGTATCTTCAATGCATTTTTTTTAATTTTATTATTATTATTTTTTTTCTAACTTTTTGTCTTTTTTTCTTATCATGGTTTTACTCATTTGAAAACTCCTTATCCAAATTAATTGGATGGTTTAAATCCAACAAATAATAAGCTTTTTAACCCCGAAATGATTTGATGTTCATCAGAAAAAAAAAAAAAAAAAAAAAAAAAAAAAGAAAAAAAAACAACTTATAACTTGCAAGTACCCGCATTGCACTGTGATGGCTGATAGGGCTGTAAACGAACCGGAAAAACACGAACGGAGCTCTGTTCATGTTCGTTCATTTAATTTTAACCGGACAAATAAACGGACACGGACGCTTAAACGGACGAATTTTCTTTTTCATGTTCGTTTATTAAGAAAATGAATTGTTCATGTTCGTTTATGTTCGTTCATTAAGACACTAAACGAACGCTAAACGAACATAAACGATCGAACATAAATGAAAATAGAAAAACAAACATAAACTTACTAAATTCTTCACAATATATTGTTTTATAAGTGTTGCTTTGTTTAAACAAATCAATTTTTAAAATTATAAAATTAAAATATATAATATATGAACATAAATAGATAAATAAACAAAAACGAAATTTAACGAACGTCTAATCGGACGTTCACGAACATAAATGAACGAACGAGACTTTTGTTCATGTTCGTTCATTTAACTAAATGAACGTAAAATATTGTTCATGTTCGTTTATTTAATAAACGAACGAAAATAAACGAACTTTTTACCGAACGGTTCATGAAATGTTCACTGAACGTTCAGTTCGTTTACAGTCCTAATGGCTGATGAATACAACATATAGATGTGACCATGGTTGAATACTTGAATGTATAAAAATCTATTATTTTTGCTAACAACACCCTAGCTTTTATTAGCAACTAATTTTGAAGTTTAAGTGAAGAAATCTTAAAAATATCATAAAAAACAACCAACCAATGGCTAGAATATCTCAAATACAAATATAAGCTACTTTCATTATTGGCCATTTAAGCGAAAAATAAGAAGTTTGTTTCTTTTTGTGTCTGAATATCACAAAATTTGTGAAATGTTTGTTGTTCACAAAAACACTTGCGCCTATTGTCAGCATTTACCGTACACTTTTGGCAACTTCCAAACATCCTCTATTTTAAGTATTAATAAAGTCATAAAAATCATGTATTGAGGGGTTGGACTAGTGGTCACGTTATGCTGGTGAAGGACTTGCCCCAAGTTCAATTCTTGAGCTAAGCCACTTCCTTCTCTATTCAAACCGTGGACCACTTGTTATATACTCATAATTTTTTATTTTATTTTTTTTCCTTTTGCCTTGACTTGTCCCAGTTTCTCATTTAATTAAAACTGATACACCAGAGAATAGTCAAAATTTAGTCCAATGGTTTTCATACCCAAGATGTTGCAAGTTTAACTAAATACCAGAGAATAGTTAGTCCACTAATGGAATATTTAATTAAATGATGTTGTTATAGTCATTGCTAGTATCATTAGTACTGTGGCTAATTTTAAAAGTAAAGCAAATGTTAGCATATTTTGTGAATACTATTCGACTAAATAACTTTATATCAAGCATTTTTTTAAAGCGAAATTGAAGCGCGGGTCTAACATCCTCGTTTAAGAAAATGTTTTAAAAAGACGAATTATTGGCTTGGTATACTAAACGTTAATTGTAAAGTGAACTTTTTTTTTTTTTTTTTTCCATCTAAAGGCTTTTATTTGCCAATTGGATTGTTTGTTTCTGATTATGAATAGAGTTTTTGGTCCAATAGTTATTTTGCAAACCAACAATGCAACTATTCAAAAATAACAAGATCCATACCACCGTGCATGCATTGTTTCTATAGATCTATTCTTTTTACGCTCACAAGGGTTTTTTTTTTTTTTTTTTTTTTTTTTTTTTTTTTTTTTCACGACCATTAGCTTCTAGCTTCAAGCACCAAACACAGTTTTTGATAGCAGGTTTTCAATTGCAAAATCTATGGTTTTTATGAGTCTTTTAAGTCTTGTGTTGTTGATCCACAACATTCATGCATCTAACGAGTTTTTAGTTGATCCACAACATTCATGCATCCAACAACTTGAGTACACAAATAGTTCCATGGCTAATGCTCTAATTATCTGATCGTATCCTAACCAGTTTCTTGTACATCGTCACTCGTGAATAGTTGTACGAGGAATTTGGTAGCTTATCTTATTGATCATGCTGATAGTAATATAATTGTTTCAAGTTAGATTGGTTACCTATGTTGTTTCATAAACTTCATCTACTCCATATATATGCTATCAAACCAACATGAAAATTCTAAATAAGGCTCAACACGTACCAACCAACCAACGCGACAAAACCCCCCTTTGCAGTTTAGCATTATCCAAGTCAAGTGCGAAAAAAGTTTCTTGATTCGTCAACTGAAAACACCCGATCATGAAATGATGTAACGTTCACAATAACATGTAATAAAAACTTTGAATATCATGAACAAAAGCTTTAAAAAAAGTAATAAACCATACAAGTTAACGAGTAGATCATGACGCATGTAGTTTTGTTAAGCGACACGCATGATGTGCCACTCATTAATATAGTATTAATATCAACTTACTCAACGCACATGAATTTAGTATATAAACTACCATGTATTCCTTTCTACTACTGATGTGGGATTTGAAAGACGATTAAAAAAAAATGTTTATAACACACATAGACTATTCACTTTTTTTTTAAGCCATTGTTATTTATTCATCTCCACTCAAACTCCCTCTAACTTCCTTACTTCCAGTGGCGGACCCAAGAGTAAAACCAAAGTGGTTCCTTTACTTGGTGATACGTTAGAAATAACGAGTTACCGAGTCGGTTTGGGTCGAGTCGGATCGGATCATGCTTGGTTCGGTTTACTTATAAGTGTTATAATTATACAATCAAAGTACACATATAGCGGAAGCTATGATCAAGAATAACACATACAAAGATTAACTAAAACATAAATTGGAACGTACCTTTTAGCACTTCAATTAAATCTTGAACATGTGATGAACCCTAATTAGGGTTTATATGGATCAATGATTAACCCCTTACCATTTTGTTAATCGATCACTTGATAACAACAAAAGTATGTTGTTACCTCGTTCTTGTACACACAAACTACTAACGAATTAAAGGTGATGCTAGTAACATAAAACACAAGAATTTTTCAATGAAAAATTCAATCCAAGAAACCCTTATGGGTTCTTGATCGATCGGCCACAAAGGGAAAACAAAGAGAAGGAAAAACTTTTAGGGTTTTGTGTGTGTGCACAAAAGGTACCAAAGTTAGGGCAAGGGAATCCCTTCCCTTTGAAGTTCACGACCGGCCATAGCCCAATGAGGGTCTTCCGGATCCTTCTTGTCCTCTAATTTCATTCTAGTCCTTATTGTTTGCCTTTAACGATAGTTAGTCCATACGTTTAATAACCAACGATCATTAATCCTTTTACTTGTGTTTAATTAATAAATATACATAACATTTAATATTTATTAAACTTTAATTCTCGTTTGTAATGTGTGCAATCCCGAGGTCTCGGGTTCGATACTAGACATTTAACTAATTAATATTTATCCAATATTCCAACAATAAGTGCATCATTTAAACGAAATGTCAAAGCAGTTACAGTTTATGCGTGCTTATATTAGATACTCACAATTTGTGGGTACACTAGCATGTTTTGTAAACCAAAATCCATTCATTTTACTGGTTAGTTGTAACAACAAATGTAAATAACAAACTAGTAATATATATTATATTAGATTTTAACGAAAGAAAAGGTAGTTGAGACTATTACCAAATAAAAAGAAAATTAGGGGTGTAATATTGTGGTGTATCCAACAATTTATTTAGTGTGCAAATCACCTCCCATGATAAAAGGTTTAGGATATGAGTGTTAGTTATCCATTAGTTGTCTATGTACTGGTGACTAAATGATGTGTTTCAGTGTTTGCTGTCTATGTATTGTAGGAGATTAGCACAAATTGATGACTAGATGGTTTGTATTTTCCTAATATAGATCTTGTATAGGCTTCATATATATTGGCTGTCATTGTAATAATCAATCAATAAACTCATTCTCATAACATTCTCCGTGTATACTCTAACAGTGAGTACTTACGTGATATTTCATTTTAAACACGTATGAGGCGGAGAACACCTTAATCATTACGGTAAATCAAAAAGATTGTGTCATATGTAACAGACCATCATCCGTTAATGCTAGTAGGGGGTAAGGATGTCTACATCTCACCTCCTTCATATCTCGTGAAAGACGGGATTGAGTAACGTTTATTTACTAGCAAGCAGCTTGGGAAAGGGAGTTATCGAGAATTGGTACATGCTAAATACGGATCATTGATCCAATCAATTCAATTAAGATTTGAGATATCTATTCATATGAAGTATCCGAGATAAGTTTGTGCAACCAGATTAACCACTTTTCCAATGTATACTTCTTCCGGGTTTGGATCAAAACACGTTTGTAACCTATAAGCTATTGGACAATTTACCAATATGAAATTGTACTTTTTATGTATACCAGTGTACTAGGTCGTATGATTTATTTTAGTTAAGTACATGCATACCTATCGATCCTGGTATGGTTAAAATGAAAAGAATCGATTAAAAAGGGATAATTGAGTGAGAAATAACAATATACGTTGCGGATGTACATGGAAAATACGTTCAATTAGTGTGGTAAAAAAATGGCAATAACTGAAAAATCTAAATAGGACTGATAACAAAAGTAGCAAACTAAAATATATTCCATATACATTGTAATTACAATATTACATAATTAGATAAACAAAATTAATGTGATTAGCATTATCAGGCTCGGCAACATCCAATGCAGCAAAACCACCTCTTCGGTTTAGCATTATCTGGGTCATGTGAGAAAAAAGTTTCAAAAATTGTAGTCGCGGGAGCAGGAAAAGTGGCGAGCATATCATTTCTAAAAATGCGCCTAAAATGATTTCGAGCGAGTCTAATCGGTAAAAATGATGTAAACCACCTTATGACAACATTGGTCACTCAATGCAAAGTGGTAACAAGCACCAAAACACCCTAAAAAACAATAGCAAGAAAAACAAATTAATTGGATGCTTTAAATCCAACAAATAAGAAGCTTTTTAACCATGAAATGATTTAACAGAAAAAGTTAATGAATCAATCATACAAAGTTTTTCTTTCTACTACCAATGTGGGATTAGAAAGTAGCTTTTATCAAAAAATTTATCAGACACATGTAGACTATTCACTCTTTTTAAGCCACCGTTCTTTATTCATCTCCACTCAAACTCCCTCTAACTTCCTTACTTCCCCACCACTTTCCTGTGACATTTTTATCATGTTTACATGAGCCACAGTTTTTTAAATCAACACCTTTTACCAATGAATTTAGCATGCTTTTTTAGCATTATGTAATATTCGATTGATAGCGTATTTAGCAGCTAAAAAAATAGGCAATATGATTTACTTCAATGACAAAATCTATGGTTTTTATGTGGCTTAATTTTAAGTCTTGTGTTGTTGATCCAAAACATTGATGCATCTAATGAGTTTGTAGTTGAATCAACGACGACATGTAATCAATGGAAAGAAAGAATCCGCTTACGATTTGGGGACACCATCGGTGAGTGAATTATGAGGTGGACAAGAGCTTAATGGCTAAAGTAAATCAAGAAGATTGCATCATATGCAACACACCATCATCCGTTAATGAAACAAAGTATCACGATGGTTACTTGGTGGTCAAGTTGAACCAAACTGGGCCTAATTATTCCATTAGTGGAATGGTTGAAAACAACAACGACAAGATTATCATTCATGTCATGACAAACCTAATGCGCTCAGCTCCAATAGATCCAAGCCTTCCAACTCAAGCTCCAACTTGCGAATGTAATACATTCCTATATATCTTTTTGGGCTTTCTTCTAGGTATTGTGTCATTGTTTGTGGTGGGGGTATTGACAGCCTAAAAACTAACAGTGAGTATTAAAATAGGTCATGGCCAAAAAAGTTTTAGTTATCCTTGTTTTGTATTATTTTGCTAAACCAGTAGACAAACGATTTCAAATTTCCCTCGAATTTACAATTTTTCGTATGTATTTGATCTATCGTGTTCCGTATAATGCTTCTTCTTTCACATGCTACTATCTCATGCTAGCTTATGTAATCGTCAAATTCATAAGTCAAATAATAAGAAATCTGTAGCTAATCTTATTAATCATGTTGGTACTACAAATATATAACCGTTTGAGACACAACTTTTCATGTAATATACTCACTAACACATCAATGTCGTTACTATTCCATTCCATACTAGCTTACCTACAGGTAAAACCAAATTATGAATCACATTATAAGAAATCTGTAGCTAATCTTACTAATTATGTTTATGCTAATATATAACCGTTTGTGATCAACTCGCATATCATATACTTTGATACAAAACTTTTCATGTAAAACTAATTACTCGTATATTAATGGACTGTTTAACACACACTACAAGAATCAGGAGAACAGGCGACGAGCACAATGCCGACGACACAATGTCGTCGGCACCATACGTATATATTTATATGGTGTTTGATTAGTCATTTTAATTTGTTTCATCCTATATGCATGTGTATATATTTATACAGTTCGAGAATAGCGAGGACCACCGGTATCCGTCCCTGTTCGATACCTATCTTGACACCCACTTCAAGAATGGTGTTTGGTTGCAGGACGAGGCTCGTGCTCGGTTTGTAAGTATCGTTATTTATTTATTTATTTATTTTTTCCAAACACGCACTTAGTGATTTATTGAAACATAATCCAGTAATTAACCCGACTAATATATTAATTTTCTCATTTTTTTTCAACTACACAGGAAGAGATGGTCCGACTACGGGAGCCTAGATCCGATATGCCGGCAGACGAGCCGTGCCTCACGGAGGAGGAGATATTTGCTCGGGTAATCGGGGGCAAGCAGCGTGGCCATATACCCGGCGTCGGCAAGGTGGTACCCTTCTTGAAGAGGCCACGGGTAGACTTGCCGCCTCCAGCTCCACCAGGTATTTAAAGTTGGATAATCTTATGTATTGAAATGACCGTTTTTAAATTTTGATTATTTCGTTTATAGGTATTTAAAGTTGGATAATCTTATGTATTGAAATGACCGTTTTTAAATTTTGATTATTTCGTTTATAGGTACGTCCGAGCTTGACAAGAAGCTTGCTGAAGCTCAGGAGAAGATTGATGAATTTAAAACGATAGTGGATGAAGCTAAGAAAGAGAAGGAGAAAGAAAGAAAGAAAGCCAAGAAAACTGAGAAGCAGCTTGAGTTGTTGACACGTTTTGTTTCGACAAACCCAACATGGGAGGCGTTTATTAGCCAGAGTGGTTCTCGTCATGCAGCTGGAGGCGGCGCAGGCGCTCCCACGAAGGGGTCAGGCGGCGAGAGTGGCTCTGGCAGCGAGAGTGGCTCTAGCAGCGGGAGTGGCTCTCGCAGCGGGAGTGGCTCTCGCAGCGGGAGTTCTGATGATGATCAGGATGACGACGAGGGGCTGTATGACGACGATGGGCTGTAGAGGTATTATTTTGTGTTGTTTTGTCTTTGGAACTATGTCCGGACGACCCCAATCTTATTATCTTTGAACACTTAGGATATTGCAATATTTGTAGATATAGGTTATGTTTGGCAACAACTTTTTTGAAGCGTTTAAGAGCGATAAGCGACAAGCGACAAGCGGTAAGCATTATCTTGCTTGTTTGGCAACACATCAACAAGCGTTTGAAACATGATTAACCGCTCCAATCTTAAATGCTTCCTGGAGAAGCAGCAAGCGACAAGCGACAAGCGGTAAATAATTACTTGTTTAACACTTTATAATTACAGTTACAGCTACGTTACCAAACACGTTTTTACTGCTTACTGCTTATTGCTTACTGCTACTACTTACTGCTTACTGCTACTGCTTATTGCTACTGCTACTGCTACGTGTCGCCAAACATAGCCATAGTAGCTACGTTTAGCGATTATAACACCCGTTTTGTAAACTTTATGATGTATTTTGAGGATGTTATAAAGTTTATGGCCGTTTTGTAAAGTTTATTAATTGTTTAGTGGTTATATATAACCGTTTTAGCCGTTATAAACTTTATAGCCGTTTTAGCCATTGTTTTGTGTTGGAATGTGTTGTTATGAGAGCAGGACATGAAACTGGAATTGGTAGATTTTTGCTGCACAATTTTGCGGCAAAAATCTGGGCAGGGCAGCTGCGCAGGCTGCTGTGCAGCTGCAGAATAACTTCTTGCCGACTACATGTCGTCGGCAATATAATACACATATTAACTATATTCAAACGGTGCCGACTACAGGTCGTCGGCATAATAACGCACATGGTGACTAATTCCAAACGGTACCGACTATATGTCGTCGGCACCATTTACAAAAAAATTTGACTTTCGTTGACTATATTAAGTTAATCTAATTAATGTGTTAAATAATTATTACATTATCGACGACCTGACATCGGTAACAAAATGTCGGACAACCCCATTCGTTTGACCAAAAATCATGTGGGTCCCACACTGTCGTCGGCGTCATTCGTCGGTAGGGACGTTGCCGACGCGGCTCTGTCGACTAGTTGCTGCCGACGACATGACGTCGAGAAGGTATGGTGCCGACGTCATGACGTCGGCACTGTTAAAAAAAAGTCGACGCCGGAGGTTGTCTTTGTACTAGTGACAGTACAAGTACAACTATTTAATATTGCGTGCTAATTAACACGGTTCAAGTACAACGAAAAATAGTGTGTAAATTAAAACATTAAGTGTGTAAACCTAAGAGGCTAATGCTTATACGAATTGAAGTTGAGTAGGTCCTATTCAATATAGAAAAGATATTTTAGCTGTGTGATACATACATTATTTTTCGTTTGATAAGTTGATCGAGTGTGTTTGAGCAAAAGAAGCAGTAGCTCATCGGGTGTATTTATAATTATAACATGTCAACCAATCCCTAATGATATGTTACTACTTACTGCTAAAAAAAAAAAAAAAAAAAAAAAAAAAAAAAGCCTACTTGCTGCTTACAAAACAGTGCTTTAAAAATCACAAGGCTCACACCTCCTAAATATTTATAAACACTGCATCAAACACACCCGATATATACATGTATACAAGGCCTCTTGTGGAATTATACGGGTAACAACTTTCATGCTTTATTTTATTCACACATCAGATGTTGTTTTGGATGTTATGGGTGTGACATGGTAATCTATGAATCTTTGATGCGCTTTCGAGGGCTATTTATGGTCCTCTTCCTAGAGACGTTTCAATAGACCGACCTAGCTAGTCCTTTTATTTTAATGGCAATTTTTTATTCGACTATTAGCAAGGAGCTATGAAGGAACTGCTTAGAATTCGTACATGCTAGGCCCGGATCAAAGATCCCATAAATTTAATTGGATTTGAACATTTCACTCTAGTTCGGATTTGGTTGATTCGATTTTCGGACAGTGATGAGGTCTGGATTTGAGATATCTATTCATATGAAATATCCAAGCTAAGTTTATGAAGGGATAAATACATCATCCTAATTTTTATGTTTAATTCTTTCTAATTGGATTGGAGTTGTCGTAAGTTGATCGGAATGTGATAAAAGTGGGTCAGCTCACTCAATCATACGGTAAGAATGCTTTTAGAAAGAATTTTATTGTAACCTACTAGTTATAATGCCCGCGCACGCGCGGGTTTTTTAAATCATATATTTTTATTTATTAAAAAACAAATAATTTAATCTTTGTTTTGTTTGATTTATGATGTTTAATTTTAATTTTTTATTATTAAATATAATTATTTGAAAATTTTAATACTAATATTAATTGCATATTATCTATATTTTGTGTATTTATCTTCTACTTGTCTTAATTGCATCTTATCTATATTTTTGTATTTATCTTCTACTTGTGTTATGGATAAATATAAAATATTACCTAATAAGAAAATAACATTTTTTTTAAATAAAATTATTACTAAATAAAGTATGAATGCATTTTTTGAAATGAAAAATTCCCAATAAGGGTTTTATTGTATTATATAAAAGATTGGAAATTTAACCAAGATGAAACTGTACTTTTTATGTATACACCAAATAAAGTTATATGATTTGCGTACCTATGGAACTATGGTATGTTTAAAGTGAAAAGAACAAATTTAAAACTCTAGTTCGAAAGTTCTATATAAGCTTAAAGTATAAAGAAATGAAAATTAGATATAAATAAATATAACTTACGATCTTGTTTAAGTCTATTTAACTATTTACCTCACCAACCATTGAATTTTCTTTACTTTTTCCAGTGAAAAACCTTCTATGTGTTAAATATTAATAAAGTCAATTAGCTAAATAGCAGAAGTCCCGAGTTCAATTCTTGAGCCAAGTCACTTCTCTATTCTATTGACACGCTTGGCCCACTTGTTAAACTCGCAATATTTTTATTTTTTTCCCATATGGTTTAATAAATCACGATCTATAGCTTCTAGCTACAAGCAAAAAAGCAGGTTTTTTTTTAACCGCATGTTCTCAATGGCAAAAGCTATGGTCTTTATGGGCTCTTAAATCTTTTGTTGTTGATCCAAAACATTGATGCATCTCGTGATAAGTTCGTAGTCGGAGGTTGGGGTTTTTGGTGTCTCGAATCAGCATCCTGTAACCAATGGAACGTCATGTATCTATACATACATTGTTAAATACTATAAGGGTACCCGCGCAATACGGCGGCGGATACCCTGTGACCATTTTTTTGACGAAATACAATTTTTTCCAACCATTACATAATAATTCAAATATATTTAAAAACATTACAAATAAAACTTAAAAATATTTACCTTTTGTGTTTAGTATTGTGTTTTTAGGTTTGCTTATATACGACTAGGGGTGTAAATGAGCCGAGTCGAGCCAAGTACTGCCAAGCTCCAGCTCGGCTCGATTAGTAAAACTCGAGCTCGAAACTCGACTCGAGCCCGCTCGATTTTTGGATTTCAAGCTCGAGCTCGGCTCGTCATCTCAAACTCGAGCTCGAAACTCGACTCGAGCTCGATTGTTGCCACATTTAAATCTCGAACTCGATGAAAAATAAGCTCGACTCGACTCAATTTTATGACAATTATGTAAATACATGTATATAAAAGGGTAAAAGTTTAATATCATTGGAGCTCGATAAGGGCTCACGAGCCTCATGAACTGAGTATATTCGAGCTCGAACTCAACTCGAAAGTGAACTCGAGTAGCTCGAGCTCGACTCGTTTATATCGAGTCGATTTCAAGTAGTTTACGAGTCGATCTCGAATAGCTCGTGAGCTGTCTCGGCTCGTTTACACCCATATATACGACGACTGAGGTTTGGCTATTACAAGTTTGGTTGAAATGAACAGTATAAATATTCGAAGACAATTACAAGTCGACACTTAAATACATTTAATTTCCAGGATGTTGTAATTCGGATTTTTTAATAGCAAAATTAATACGTTTAACTTCGGGATGAAACCTCTTTATATCTAACTTTCTTTTTGTGAAAAAGTTTTTGGTCTTATTTTTTTTAAGACTTCTAAATTTAGATGTCCTAAATACATTATAAGGTAGTAAAGATACTATTAATAATTTTAAAAAGTTGTTCTTTTACATGTTGGTGGTGGTGTTATAGTATATATGTATGAGGAGGACAAGAACTTAATGATCAGAGTAAATCAAGAAGATTGAATGTATGCAACACCCCATCATCCGTTAATGCAACAAAGTATCACGATGGTTACTCGGTGGTCAAGTTGAACCAAACTGGGCCTAATTATTCCATTGGTGGAATGGTTGAAAACAACAACGACAAGATTATCATTCATGTCATGACAGACCTTACGCGCTCAACTCCAATAGATCCAAGCCTTTCAATTCAAGCTCCAACGTGCGAATGTAATACATTCCTATATTTCTTTTTGGGATTTCTTCTATGTATTGTGCTATCTTTTGTGGCAGTGGGATGTGCATAAGCTTACACGCCCAAAAAGAGATCAAGAGAATTGGGGACATTGACGGCCTAAGAATTAAAAGTGAGTATTAAAATAGGTCCAGGGCCAAAAAGTTTTAGTTATCCTTGTTTAGTATTCTTTTGCTAAACCAGTAGACAAACAAATTCAAATTTCCCTTGACTTAACTATTTTTCATATGCATTTGATATATCGTGTTCCCTATAATGCTTCTTCTTTCATATGCTACTTTCTCATACTAGTTTATATACCCAAGAAATATGTACCTAATCTTATTAACTATGTTGATACTAATATATAGAGTAACTGTTTGTGGTCAACTCGCATATCATATATTGTGATACAAAACCCTTATAGTCAATTGTATAAACCGCGAAGCACAGAGTATAACACCGTGATCCACACAGTACAACCCTTGATGCATACTACTGTTCAAAACACCCCCCCCCCCCCCCCCCCCCCCCCCCCCCCCCCCCCCCCGCGGTCCCCAAAACTAATTACGCGTACATTTAATGGAGTATTTAACATAGTACAAGTAAAACTATTTAATATTGCGTGCTAACAAAAAGCAAGTGTGTAAAATATTTTAGTCACTCATTTCAACACCATCGTTAGATCTTGTTTATGAAACCTTAGAGGCTAATACTTATATATACACTAAATTTAGCTGTTTGATACATACACTAATTTTCGTTTGATAAGTTGATCGGGTGTGTTTCGTAAAAGTAGCTGTAACAGTAACTGTTTTTCTTATACAAATGTTTGGTAGCGTAGATGTAGTTTGTAATCATAATATGTAAAATAATTCCTATATGCTCAATGCTCATATATGTTACTTCATGGAGCATTTGAAAATTAGCATTCTAAAAAAAAAAAAAAAAAAAAGGTAAACTACTTGTTGTTTGCCAAACGAACATTAAAAATTTAAAAGGCTCACCCTTTCTAAATACTTCTAAATGCTATGTAGCAAACACACCCGGCGATATATAAATGTACACAAGGCCTCCTATGGAATATATTATACGGGCAACAACTTTCATGGGTGTGACATAGTAATCTATGAATCTTTGCTGTGCTTTCGTGGGCTGTTTATCACCCTCTTCCTAGAGATGTTTCAATAAACCGATCAATCTAGGCCTTTTCTTTAAAGGCCAAGTTTTGTTCGGCTACCTGCAAGGAGCTAGGAAATGGGAGTTACCGAGAATACGTACATGCTAAGTGGGGTTATTGATCATTTTATCCAATCAATTCAAGTGGGATTTGAGATATCTATTCTTAGAGCATGCGGTATCATGACCATGAGTTATGCCTTAACTCAGTGTCACTTAAGCGTCACATTAGCTTTAACATGCCAACCTTAAAAAAAAAAAAAAAAAAAAAAAAAAAAAAAAAAAAAAAAAACTCTTACCATACTCAACAATTTACAAATTCAACCACTAAACTAAAACTAATACTTCATTTAAGACATTACGAAAATAATAACCAAATTTTGCCCACTCAAATTTCGACAAATGAATTTATATTTATATCTATATTTTTACGTAACTTATAATATGAATTTGACTTTCAAGAGTGCAAAACTTGTGTCCAAAACTATAGACAAATGCATGCCCAACATCACACATACAAATCAAGCCTCCATCAATCTTTTCTCTCAACTGAAAACGCAGTAACCACCTTCTTCCATCATCTTATCTACACATCCAACCTTTAACCACTCAAAGTAGAAACGAAATCCATCTCGTTTCATCATCAACACAACAAAAGTCCACATCTTTACTTTTTCTAAATCACGACTAGAACACAAATGAAATCCATCTCGTTCATAACGTCCAAGGGCTGCTTTTATAATTTTTTTCTTTTTTAATTTCAAATGAAACTATCCGTTGAGGGTAAAAAGTGTATTTTTTTTTTAATGGAAGCTGCTTAATGCAGCGTTGCCATGACAATGTTGGGGTTAACGTGCAACCTTAACGCAGAGTCACGGTGTAGTAACTTGGGCTTAACGTGCGTTAACTCTCCTCCACGTCACCCTTAACGCACCCTTTGAGTTATGATACCGAATGCTCTTATGTAGTGCCCAAGATAATTTTGTGAAATGAGAGTAACCTCTTCTCAAAGTAGGATTTATATGACTACGTAATAACTATTAATAAAGTCTTCTACCTATTAACGATTAATAAAATTATATGAATGATGTATTCTGGAGTTGGGCTAGTGGTCAAGATGTTGGGATGGTAAGTGAAAGTCCCAAGTTCGATACTAGAGCAAGTCACTTCACTCCCCTCTACAGCATCTGGACCACTTCTTATACTCACAATTATTTTTATTTTTTCCATTTAATCATTTGCCTTTTCCATTGAGGAGCAACAAATTTAAGGAAAAAAAAAATGGCAAAATCTTTAAAAATGCATCATACTTGCTACAAATGTTACTTTCGTGTACTGAACAAATATCTTTCCTTATATGGGTACTGAACTTTCATTTTTTGGTATTTTCGATGTACTTTGTGACATTTTTGCCCCTCAAATTATTAAAAATCAAGGGCAAAAATGTCACAAGTACATCAAAAAGACCAAAAAATGGAAGTTCAGTACCCATATAAGGATATATATTTGTTCAGTACAATAAAGTAACATTTGTGGCAAGTATAGTACATTAATTGGTATTTTGCCAAAAAAAAGAAGATGTGTGATTGTTTTACTCATTTCAGTATATCAAAGAGTATTGATTGACATGCTTAATTGGTATACCTAAATGTATGCTTAATCCTATATGTCAGTATCCTATTGGTGACAGCAGAATGACCAACTTTTTCACAAACCAATAAATAACTTACAAATCTATTTAGACATGATATTAGGCACACATTTATGCCTCTCAATCATTTTTCAATATCAAAACAGTATCGTCAAACTTATTATCCAAATTGCATACTTCTATCAAAGCTTTTGTTTTATCCAGATGATCAACAAATAAGATTAAACGACAACAATAGCTTGATGAAGAGAGGTTCGGATTGATAAAAGAATCTTGTTTGGGGAAAGAAAAGTGAATTATAAAGAAGCATTTGATGCATAGATACTCGCTACATTTATAGTTATTATCAGAGTAAATTACAAATGGTCTATTGCTATAATTGTGAATATTATGTTTGTTATTTATTTTTTTGTTAGTCGATTAAATATACTAACAAGAGTCCATTAATGAACAAGGATATTGCCTCTCGTTAGGAGGTGTAAACGAGACGAGACAGCTTGCTAGCTATTCGAGATCGACACGTAAACTAATCGAAATCAACACGATATAAACGAGTCGAGCTCGAGCTACTCGAGTACACTTACGAGTAGAGTTCGAGCTCGAATATACTCAGCTCGTGAGGCTCGCGAGCCCTTATCGAGCTTCAATGATATTACACTTTTACTCCTTTATATACATGTAATTACATAATTATCATAAATCGAGTCGAGTCGAGCTTGATATGCCGATTTTTCATCGAGTTCGAACTTTAAATGTGGCAATAATCGAGCTCGAGTCAAGTTTCGAGCTCGAGTTTGAGATGACGAGCCGAGCTCGAGCTTGAAATCCAAAGCTCGAACGAGCTCGAGTCGAGTTTCGAGCTCGAATTTTACTAATCAAGTCGAGTTCGAGCTTGACAGTACTCGGCTCGTTTATACCCCTACCTCTCGTGTCGCACTAGTATATCTGTTAAAAACAAATTTGGTGTATTTTCCCTGACTGAAACGAATTATATGTATTTCGATCAAACTTTATTACTTTTTTCTTGGCTATCATATGATAAAACATTTAGGATATGAGTACTTATATGTAATCTTTTATGTTATACACGTATTTGGAAGTAAAATCAGTTGTGGAAGTAAAATAATACACCAAAGTGACGAAGTTTGAAAGTTTAATACTAGTACAATAAAATGAAAAAAAAATAAAATAAAAAAAATGACAAGCTATATTCATTTATAAAAATAATTATCCCAATTTTAAACTATAGTTTCAAAGTTCTATATAAACTTAATTTATAATGTTATATTCATGGTTTTTTGCAAGTACATGCATACCTATCGATCCTATTATTTTTGGAATGAAAAGAACAAATTTAAAATTGTAGTTTGAAAGTTCTATATAAGCTTAAAATATAAAGAGATGAAAAATAGATATAAACGAGCATAATTGCCCCGCGCGTTGCTGCGGGGCGGCTGTTTATGGCAATTATTTGGTTCAGCTGTACGTTTATTTCTATTTATGTGATATGATATTGTGTAGGTAAATATATTGAATGTTTGTCAAATATATTAAAATATATTGAATTCTTGAAAGTTATACATATTTAAACTCGTTTTCATTGAAAAAATTATTTCGTGAACAATGGCGCAAGTTTCGTAATTTTTCGAATCTGTTTGGTACATCAAATGAGGCCCGGAGTGATTTCGCGAAAAGTTTAGCCAAGATTGACACTTACACCCCCTCCACCTCTAAGTTTCATTTCCCACCCTCACATTTCAATTTACATTTCACACCCTCCCCATTTATATATATATCATTTCTCACTGGAACAGATTCCCAGTTTCTAATAAAATACTATTTCCCAATGTTGGTCTGACATTGTGTTAGAAGACTATTATCTAATGTTGGAATATATTACTTGGCCATTTGGGCTGTGGTTCGAAAATTGTGGTTGGGCTTTTTTCTTAAACTACTCTTTCCTAAACGTTGACTCTTGGTCCATTAACAGTGTTAGCTTGAGTATAAATACCATTCATATTCCAAACCATTCCGGATGTTTCGCTCGCTTGCTTCGTCGATAGGAAATTGGTAGGTGAAGTAGATCTGGCTACCCTTTCTTTTAACGATCTCCTCCATTTTTTGGGGATTTCGTATGTTTCTTGCTTTTCATTCTTCTTGCTTGCTACCATACGGACATTCCTATGTAATTGCATATGTAAGATGCCATTTTTTAATTGCCTTTAGATTTTCATAGGTTACATGCATGCCTGTTGGGGAGTGATAGACCTATGCGTGTTTAATTTGGTTTATTTGCCTGCTTCTTGATTTTGTCTGTTATTTTTAACTACTTTCTTAGCCTTTGCTAACGATTTTGTTATATCATGGTGTTGCCTGCCATGAACTACGCGCCTTCAATGTTTGTGTTCAGCTATACTTTCCCTGACTTTTTATTGTTGTCCTATATTTGTTACCTTAATTACTATCTACCAATGAAATCAAAAAAAATTGTCCTTCCTGAACATGTGCAATATTGGTCACCATCCGATGTCCAACATATTGGTACCGGTAATGTCCCACATTTTCCCGAAAACTCCTCGCAAATAGGTATGCCCAGTCGGGATGACATATGCATGTGTGTTGGAGGTGTTACATTGTCTGAGTGTGACGCCTCAAGTTGTAAGCGAAAGCGAACCTACTTGGAAGATGTTTCCGAGACTGCTTTGCAAAAAAGGTTGCGATGTCATACGGGCTTGGAAGTTGTGCCATCAGGTTTGTTGTGCATCATTTGCATACCTGTCATGGATCATGGATCATCATATGTTTCAAATGTTTATGCCGATTCTTATGTGATGTACAGCTGCTGACAATCATGATCGGCATGTGCTTGATGAAGCTCACCAGGTTGTTTGTTGATACTGTTACACGTGTTTTCTCAGTCATTTAGTTCTACATTTACTGATCTGTTTGTTCCAATGTGTGACTTTGCATCCAGGCCACCTATTAACTCCTTTTCCCACGGTTAGTGCCCCATACTTTCAGCTGCATCAGCCATGTTACATTATTACAATTACGCATGTTTTTTTAATGGATTCCATGCAGTTCTATTGTCATTGTTGCCTATTTGCTAAATATCGTTCTTCATGGTAGGATGTGCCGAAGTATGTCCTGGACCGGTGACACTAGATTTTGCGACTGATTTCATTGAACATGTAACTGCTGTCGATGATGATGGTGTTGAATGGTCTCATGAGGTTGCTCGACAGCTCAGCGATGGCCAGTCGTCATCATCAGGTAGATACAACGGAGCCACCAATATACCTGTTGATGGGTCACGAAAGAGGACACGTGCACAGGTTGGTAGTGTACCTGGTATGTATCTTCATGTATTGTGCATTATTATTGGACCATCCTATGGGAACCATGGCTTACTTATATGAGTTACATGAATTCCAGACGAAAGACCTTCACAGAGATGTTGCCGACGCGCCTTCACTCCGATGTCATCCAGGCCCTTATTACAAACCTCTCGGCAGCTTGTGGGTAGCACCAGATCGAGAAATGATGATTATCTATCTGATGAAAGCCCTTCACAGCAGCTCCATCGAGAGCCAATTGTTCCGGTATTCTCCACAACATGCAATCAGAACTTTGCTTGAAGTAAAACCTGAAACAAACACGGTAAGTATCACAGTGACTACATTTACTTTTCACATAAAAACTGCCTAATACAACAACGTCCTTGCAACAGCTGAAACCATTTGTGATAGAGGCGGTCATCGCAAGCATTGACGAGACGCAGGGATGGTACTACAATTGGTGCCGCACATGTCAAATGAAAATAGCAGATGGATGGCCACACCCACATTGTCAGCCCCCAGGAGTTCGCCTAGCACCAAATTACACGTAAGTAAACCCCATTCAATACATACTTGATACACCACCAGTAAAGACCAGTAAAATACATATAATGTGTTTCTCTGAACAGCTACAACTTTAAGGCAATCCTTGAAGACAACACCGGCAGTATCATTGTCACCTGTTTTAGCCCACAAGCAAACTCACTGGTCCATACACACTCCCGGCAATAATCAGAGACCTAGAAGACACAAGGCACATATTTACAGTCCACATAGCACCTGGTAGTCGCAGAGGGAACACAAAATTCATACTCGACCATGCCATTGATGCTCCAGAGCCTGCATTACCTAACGTTCCAGCTGTTACGCAAGAACCTTCCTCATCAACAGTGTTAACAGAGCATTCTCCTCAACAGGCTGCCACAGAGATACCAACAGCTCAGATAACCCCCCCACCCCCACCTCATACTGATGACCCAGATGAAAAGAAAGAGTACAGGTCAGAGAATGCTTCAAAGACAGTTGTGAAAAAGTTATTCACTGAAGGTGTCGATGAACAGGTTCTGCCAGAAATCACTGAAACACAACCAACACCTCAGGATGAGACCGTCTGCACAACACCAGAACAGCAGCCAATCCTTGAACAACAAGACACCAGCACCAGTCAACCAACCAAGAAGGCCAAGCACGACTAAAATGGCACAACAAAGGCTATAACATGCTATGTAAGAAAACCGTATGTACATATCTTATAATGCTGGCTAGAAACATGTAACCGGAATAGATGTCCAAGAATAAGTAGCTGTATAACTGCAAGTGTAAGCCCTGTACCGAAAAAAAAAAACTTGCAGCATTTTGTAATAGCGGCTAGAAATATGTAACCAGGGTAGATGTCCGACGATAAGTGACTGTATAGCTGCAAGTGTAAGCCCCGTAGCAAAAAAAAACTTGCAACATTTTGTAACAACACTAATCGTAATACATCTATCCAGTTTTCTGCATCTCGCGACACCTCCAAAAATATATAGAGGCCCCCGCCGCAACGCGGCGGGTTCCCCTCCTTGTTTTATATATAAACCATTTTTTTTTTCTTTTTGATTTCATTTTATATCAAAAAAATAACACACACATGCATACTCTTTCTCTCTCTCTACTCGCCGGATTCTTCATACATTCCGGCAACACCAGCAGTTTCCGGCGCCGCCGTCACCAGAAAATTTTCCGGCAACCCCTTTTCTTAGTCGGTTCGATAGATCGGCTCCCTCTTATCATTTCTGGAGCTTCCGAGCTTCTAGCTCTCACCGTAGCACTCGTACGCGCCGCCACCATTTTCTGTCACCACCACCGCCACCACAGAAACCTTCATCACCGACGGTAAATGAAGAATAAATCAAAACAGAGCATATATACGTGGGTCGAGTAACATCTATTTTGATCAACATCTATTTTGATTCCTTTTATATGTTTAATCATTTATTATTACTTTATATAGTTTTTGTTTAAGGTTTGTTTGTTTGTTTTTTTTTTTTTTTTCATCCATTAGAGATGATTTGGAGTGAAAGGGAAAGGTTTGGAATGATAGTAAAAAAAAAAAATTGTGTTCCTTAGATTTTTTAGGAGGGGAGAGGAAAGTAAAGGATAGTAAATTACATCAAAATTACTCACCTAATTTACTTCTCAAATTGGGATGAAATGGAGGGGTGTTGATTTTAAAGCTATTTTTTTGTTACTTCCTTCTCTTTTCTTTCCAACTCGGGAACACAAGATAAAAAAATAATTTCTTATTACTCTCCTCTTTACTTCACTCCTTTTTTCCTCTCCATCTCTTTTCTTTCCGTTTTATACTCGGGAACAGAGTGTTAGTAACGTAGGAATGCATAGCAATAATTAATGTAGGATGAGGATATCTCACAAAAGGATTCTGATTATTGTATGTAATAGAAAGAAAGAAAAAATAGTTATTTTGTTATTTAATTTTTTTGTTGTAATTTTTTTTATGTTTCGGATGAGGAAAAAATTGATTCAAAATACTTTTTTGTAGAACCACAGCGTCGCTGGATTACACCGGCGGACTTATAATCTTGATGTTGCCGGAAAATATTGAATATTTTTTATGGTTATAAATTGTTGTATATGTTTTGTAAATAAATTGTTGTAATAAAAAAATTATTGGTATATGTTTTTGTATTATTTGTTTTAGTTGTAAAAGAGAGAGAAAAAAAAAAAAAATATAATTACTGTAGCATGTAATAGTGCTTGTAACAGTGTTTTTTTGGAGCACTGTTTTCTGCCTTTTACTATATAGAATAATAACTTACGATCTTGTTTAAGTGATATCCAGTAAAATCTTCCACATGCTAACTATTACTGTAATAAAGTCATTCCAATGATGTATTGTGGTTTTGGACTAGTGATCACGCCTGTTCGCTTGAGGAGGAAGAGACCCAAGTTCATTAGTATTTAGTACTATAGCTTATTTTAAAAGTAAAGCAAATTCTTGCATATATTTTTGTGAATACTATTCGACTAAATAACTTTATATCAAGCATTTTTTAAAGCGAAATTGAAGGAAAAAAATATGTTTAACACCAAATATGTTAAACAAGATTAACTAAAAGTGTATCGATAGAGAACTTTAATCCATCGGAAGAGCGGGTCTAACCTCCTCGTTTAAGAATATGTTATAAATGAATATTTAAGACGAATTATTGGCTTGGTATACTTATATTTGCCATTTGGATATTTTGTGATTATGAACAGACCTTTTGGTCCATTAGTGTTTTTGATTCTGTCGGTGGTGTGAATTGGCGCATTGATTTTTGAAGAGAGTCAAAAGAAGCAGCGAATTGGGGCGATTAACAACCAAACAACTTGAGACTGAAATAGTTCCATGGCCAATATAATGCTCTAATTATCTAATCGTATGAACTTATTATTCAGTATTCCTAATCGTTTTCTTGTACAACGTTACTCGTGAATAGTTTTAGGAGCAATTTGGTAGCTTATCTTATTGATTATGCTGATAGTAATATGATTCATAAACTTCATCTGTTCCAAATCAATCAATATAAAGTGCTTAACCAACATGAAAAAATCTAGATACGACGGAAGATGAAATTAAGTAGCAAATTCAAATTATATTTGATATATAATCTGTAAGTCTGTAACTACATAATCTGAAAAACAAAATCAATGTGATGAGCATTATAAGGCTCAACACCAACCAACCAACACAGTAAAACCCCCTTTTCGGTTTAGCATTATCCGAGTCAAGTAAGAAAAAAGTTTCTCGATTCTTCAACCGAAAACGCCCAATCATGAAATAATTTAACGTTCACAATAACAGGTAAAAAATACTTTGAATATCATTAACAATAGCTTTTCAAACAAAGAAAAAGTTAATGAATCTTACAAGTTAATGATTGGATCATGAAACGTGTTGTTTTGTTAGTCTACACGATTGATGATCCACTCATTAAAATAGTAATAGAATCAACTTACTCAACCCACATGACTTTAGTATATAAACTACCAAGCATTCCTTTCTACTACCGATATGGGATTAGAAAGAAGCTTTTATCTAAAAATGTTTATAACACGTGAGTGTAGACTATTCACTTTTTTAAGCTTTTAATTTTTTAAGCCGATGGTTGTTTCGTATGAGGGTCTCAAGAGCGAAGCTTGTCTTGAGTTTTTGTCAAGTCTCGATGACTAACCATAGTATGAAAGTGTGGCTAAAAATGCATTTACTGAACCACTTCAAGTGTTAGCATATGGAAGTTTCAATCCTTCAGTAATTTTTTGCCATACATTACAAACCGAGAAGTCAGTAAGTGTACAATTTTTATTTAGCCAAAGACATGGTCTAACGCCCCGTAGAATAAAGTTAGGTGTCGTGATTAGCTAATGTCCAGACAAGCGTCGAAAATAATTTTTACTCTTAGGTTTTCAATGGTAAAATCCATGGTGTTTACGGGGCTTTTAAGCCTTTTTTTTTTTTTTTTTTTTTTTTTTTTTTTTTTTTTTTTTTTTTTTTTTAATCCAAAACATTGATGCATCTAATGAGTTCGTCGTTGGAGGTTGGGGTGTTTGGAGTCTTGAATCAACTACATGTAAACAGTGGAATGGAAAGAAAGAAGCCGTTAGCAACTTGGTGAAACCATCGTTAAGTGTTCGACTTGATATCTATGCATTATTGTTTGTAAAATACTGAGATTAAAACGCACTTCTTATACATGTTAATGTTGGTAATTTTATAGTGTACATGTATGAGGCAGACAAGAGCTTAATGGTGAAAGTAAATCAAGAAGATTGCATCATATGCAACACGTCTACAGATCCCCTGCAAAGTCACTTTAAATACAAAGTATAAAAAGTAACCAGCAAGAATCTATTTTACTTAAAATATCCGTTTAGGGGCAAAATAGTAATTTTACTCGTTTTTACTTTTCCACCTCAATTTTCAAACGCGCATATCTTTTAAACGACAAACTTTTAGAAAAAACCGATTTCACCATAATTTTTAAAATTTCATGCTCTTTAATTTGGTATAAATCTTGTTAAATATTTTGAACTTTTTTTTTACATATTAAATGTGTATTGATTTTCTTTATTTTTTGGGCATTTTCGGCCCTATTTTTTACCTTTATAGATGCCGAATCGTAAAAAGCTTAAAACATGAAAGTTATAGATTTCCGTCCACTCTTTATCCAGAATTTTGAATCACTCAAATCTGAAATGATATGAGTGAGATATCGCACGTTAAAGATAGCGTTTTAGTCATATTTGTTGCGCACAAGGTGTTTGATAAAATGTCTAGCTTAGGTTTTTATTGTTAAAATTGCGTCAAATGAACAAATTTTTGTACCACAATTCATCATTAATCATTTTATTAATGTAAGATTTTAAAAGTGATTGTTTTTGTTAATTTTACACACCTCTATAGAGTACAGTTTGATTAATAAAGCTTTTGTTCATCAGTTTTATTTTACAGATGTTCATCGGTTATATTGATGAACAACTCTATTAGATGAGTTGATGTAGCTTAATTGATATACTGAACACATATAGCTTTTGTTAATCAGTTTATTTTAGAGACGTTCATCGGTTATATTGATGAGCAACTCTATTAGATGAACGGATGTAACTTAACTGATATACTAAACAAGCGACTGCATTGATATTTAAACCAAGATATTCACCAAGTACATCATAATGTTTTAGAAATCTAAAGCTAATTAAGAAAAGTAACCAAACATTCAAGACTACTTAACCAAACCAAAAGCTACTTAACAAAAGTAACTGATGAACCTATTTTTAAATAACTGATGAACCTATTTTTGTTAGAGCGCCTTCTTTATCTTCAGATATTTATCATCATCTTGATAAGCGTCTTCTACATCTTTATCATCAACATAAGGAAAAAGTGTCTACACCGAGCTGTCATCCTCACTCTGTGAGCTATCACTCTTCATCCTGTTTACAAGCCTATACAACCATTCCCGCAATAATTGAATTCCTGTTATTATTATAATCATAATTAGTAATAATTGATGAACAAAAACAATAAATGAAAAAATAAATAACTGATGAAACAAAACATTTTGAAAAACAACCGACGCTAACTAATGAACCAAAATAATTTGAAAAACAACCGACGATAATTGACACTAACTAATGAACCAAAACATTTTAAAAAACAACCGACGCTAACTGGTGAACATACTTAAAACTGATGAACATTTTGCTGTATAAAAAACATGATAAAAATTAACAAACACTAACTGATGAACCAAAATGCTTTGAAAAACAACCGACACTAACTGATGAACCTATTTTTAAATAACTGATGAACCTATTTTCAAATAACTGATTATCAAACGCATTAGCAATAACTGATGAACCTATTTTTCAAATAACTGATGATCAAACGTACTAGCAATAACTGATGAACCTATTTTCAAATAACAGATGAACCTCATTCTTATGTATTCTATAAAGTTACTCTATCGAATCCGCAAGCTACTAAGTAAACCATGATCCAATCAATAACTGATGAACCTCGTTCTAACCTATTCAAACAAGTTACTCTATCGAACCAGCAAGCTACTAAGTAAACCATGATCCAATCAATAACTGATGAACCTTATTCTAACCTATTCTAACAAGTTACTCTATCGAACACGCAAGCTAGTAAGTGAACAAAAAATGCACTAAATGATGAACCTGAAGATCATCAATCGCCATTAAAACCAGATTTCTATCACATTTATGACCTGAATCTAGTTGAAGCATTTCATCGAGCACTTGGTGTGCATCATTATATCGATCACATTTCAACAACAGATCTTGTATGTTTACCCGATTATTATGAATTTGAAAAGTACAAAAAAGAGTTTTATTAGTTGGTACCTGATGGTGACGGTGTGAAGAGTTTTAAAAAATACGCATGCAAAAAATTAAATTTAATCAAAATTAAAACATAAATGATAAACTTACCAGTTGGATTCATCTTTTCGACCTTAATTTTATGTGTTTTAATTGATTAGAGATGATCAAAAATTGAAACCCTAATTTTTCCCCCAAATTTTGATCGGTTTAGAGAGAGAAGATGGAGAGTGAAATTGAAATGAATAGAGAGTGAGTGAGAAGATGGAGGGATAGAAGAGACGGGTTTTGGTGGTTGATTGACGGATTTACCCTTTTTAATAGGGATGAGCGCTTTTTTTTTCCCAACTTAATTTTGGACCGTTAGATGGAAAGCAAAGGGGATCGGATGGCTACAATTACTTTGTAGACTTTGTATTTTTTGTCCCCTTTGTAGGGGATCGCACCTCTATGCAACACACCATCATCCGTTAATGCAACATAGTATCATGATGGTTAGTGGAACAAGGGCCGAAAAAAAACAAGATTATCATTCATGTCACGGCAGACCTATCGCGCTCAACACCAACAGAACCAAGCCTTCCAACTCCAGCTCCAATGTTCGAATTCGAAAGTTATACATTATTTTGGGATTTCTTTTAACCGTTTGTGATCAATTCACATATTATATACTTTGATACAAAACTTTTCACGTAAAACTAATCACTCGTACATTAATGGAGTGTTTAACACGCGTACAACTAATTAATACTGCATGCTAATAAAAACTAAGTGTGTAAAACATTAGTCGCTCATTAGAAACTTGGGAAAATTGTCCAGAAATGCATCTAACTTGCCACCTTTTGCTTTTGTATACCATGAACTTTTTTTTCCTATTGTATACACGAACTTTCTTAATCTTCCTATTGTATACATGAACTTTCTTAATCTTCCTATTGTATACACGAACTTTCTTAATCTTCCTATTCTTAATCTTCCTATTGTATACATGAATCTGACGTGGCATGGAGTTAATTACATAAATTTACATGAATCGTCCCTGTGGCTCAAAACAATTACACCATTCGTCCTTGAAACAATTACATAAAAGGTCCCTGTAGCTCAAGAGTTAAAATATTTGCATCGTTAGTCCTCATTGAGTTAAAATATTTGCATCGTTAGTTCTCATTGAACATTGAGTTAAAATATTTGCATCGTTAGTCCTTATTGAGTTAAAATATTTGCATCATTAGTCCTCATTGACTATTCTTACGTTAAAATATTTGCATCGTTAGTCCTCATTGACTATTGAGTTAAAATATTTGCATCGTTAGTCCTCATGGAGTTAAAATATTTGCATTGTTAGTCCTCATTGACTATTAATACGTTTTTATCCCTTTTCGTTCATTTTTCTTACGTTTTCGTCCGTTTTTCTCATGTTTTCATAGGTTTTTATCGGTGTACGTCCGTTTTTATACGTTTTCATTCATTTTCTCATGTTTTTATCTGCTTCTTCCATTTTTCTCATGTTTTCATATGTTTTTATCCGTGTTCATACAGCAGTTTGAAACTTTTTATAAAGCAGTTTGAAACTTTTTAAAATATAAGTTCTAAAATATTAAGACAGCACACTTAATTATTATAGTAGATTTTAATAAGTATAGTTATAATAGCATTAGTTACATGGCCGTCTATGAATTTTTGTAAATTTTGAGGACCCTGGACAAAATTACATAATGTGGCATTTCGAGAAGAAATGTATATATAAAGTGTCACCGTTTATAAAATATAATGCAACTAGTTATCTAAACATTCAACATATTACTTTAGCTCATTTCGTACCATTAATTATTATTGTTTTTTTCTTCTAAAACATTCCTGGTTACCTAGTTTGATAAGGAGTGAAACTAATCACTAGGACTCCTTCCATCCCTAAAAAACATGAAATGACCACATCAACCTTCAAAAAAAAAAGTCTTTGCCTAGTACTCCTTCAATCCCTAAATAAATTAATACTCATGAAACCATGGTTGTGGGTAGTGGTGGTGGTGGGTAATGGTGGCGGTGGTGGGTTGGTGGTGGTAGCGGTGGGTGGTGGTGGTGGTGGTGATGGGTGGTGGTGGCGGTGGTGGGTGGTGGCGGTGGGTGTTGGTAGGTGACGGTGGGTGGAGGTGGCGGTGGGTGGTGGGTGTGGGTGGTGGGTGGAGGAGGTGGAGGTGGAGGTGGGTGGTGGTGGTGGTAGGTGGTGATGGCGGTGGTGGGTAGAGGTGGCGGTGGTGGGTGGAGGTGGTGGTGGTGGCGGTGGGTGTTGGTGGGTGGCGGTGGTGGGCGGCGGTGGTGGTGGTGGGCGGTGGTCGGTGGCGGTGGTGGTGGCGGTGGGTGGCAGTGAGGACTAACGATGCAAATATTTTAACTCAATGAGGACTAACGATGCAAATATTTTAACTTAATAGTCAATGAGAACTAACGATGCAAATATTTTAACTCAATAAGGACTAACGATGCAAATATTTTAACTCTTGAGCTACAGGGACATTTTATGTAATTGTTTTGAAGGACGAATGGTGTAATTGTTTTGAGCCACAGGGACGATTCATGTAAATTTATGTAATTAAATCCATGCCACGTCAGATTCATGTATACAATAGGAAGATTAAGAAAGTTCGTGTATACAATAGGAAAAAAAAGTTCATGGTATACAAAAACAAAAGGTGGCAAGTTAGATACGTTTCTGGACAATTTTCCCTAGAAACTTTAGTTTATGAACTTACAATTTATTTTTTGTTTTGTTCGCTACATTGAAATTAAAAAGATGACAAATTAAATACATTTTATAAATGATTATTCCAATTTAAAACTATAGTTTGGATGTCCTATATAACTTAAAATATAAAGACATGAAAAACAGATAATCGTACGCAATTTTGTTTGAGTATTTTCCTCACCATCCCTTGAAATCTTTTTTATTTTTCAAGTGAAAATTCTCCTGCATGTTAAGTATTAATAAAGGAGGTATGCTACATTCACATAAAATCTTCACAAAAACTCTCACTCGCTGACGTGTCAGTGGGTGATTGGTTTTTAGTGGGATGTGGATCCCACGAAAAAACCAATTACCCGCTGACACGTCAGCGAGTGAGAGTTTTTTGTGGAGATTTTATGTGGATGTAGCAAAATCCTTAATAAAGTCATATGAATGATGTATTGTGGGGATGGACTAGTAGTCAAGTGTTCACATGGTAGGTGGACGTCCCAAGTTCAATACTTAAGCCAAGCAACTCCACTTACCACATTAGCCCTTGGACCACTTGTTAAACTCGTAAATATTTTTATATTTTCCCCTTTGCTTTAACTTTTCCTAATTTCAGGTTTTTCATTTAATTATTTGCCCTTTTTACTTTGAGGAGCAACAAATTTAATAAAATGTTTAAGCAAAAAAAGATGTGTTTTGTCTTGTGAGTATCTTCAATGCATTTAACCAGAAAGACTTTTTGTCATCTTTTCAAGTCATTGGTTTTATTCATTTCAAAATATCAAAACGCTATCTTCAAACTCTTTTTCTAAATGCAAGTGATTTACACACTCTAACTCCAACGTAGTGTTTGGTATGTTGTAATCAAAGCTGCAATGAAAAAGATTATGACGATGTAGTGGAAAAAGGTTGTTTGTTAACATTTATAGAATGTAATGATTCATTACAGGGAATGACTCATTACACAAAAACTATTCCTTCAGGGTCTTATACTTTTTTTTCTTTACATCTTGTAATGAAATCAAAATTACATAAAACTCCCTCATTAACTAACCGCATTAAATTAACTTCCTATCATAAATGGGCATTTTAGTCTTTTTATTATTAATTCTATTACGTCTTTCATACAAACCAAACATGATTAATAATGATAATGAATCATTACATTACACTATTCATTCCATTACATTGTTCATTCCATTCATTTGAAATTTCATTTCGTCCTACCAAACGAATCCTGACACATTCCAATCTTTGCAGTAAACGGTTGTACATATATTACAAGATGTTTACTGTACTTGTATTAAGTGTGCCAATCAAATTTTGGAGTGTGTAAATCACCTCAATTTTCCAAATGAGCGACATATGCTCAACTATACATATTTTGGTTGGAACAGATAATAAGTTTGTGGACGTAATTGTAAATATTATGATAAACTGTTATATGATCTTTGTAAATGCTTTCAAGAAATCAGTGAGCAAATTGAAGATTGTTGAAAATTCATGGAAAATTAATTTGAAGACCTATAACTCTATAAGACTAACAAAAGTCCAAGAGAACAAGATATATATAGTTTCTAAAAACTGCCAATTATAAGCCCAAACCTCTGCAAATCCAGCCCAAGTTTCAGCCCAGCTAAAAGATTACGCCCAACATTAATTGTAACACCCCCAATTCATGGATGCAGCGGAATTCGAACTGGGTGTTACTTGACGGCACAATAGTCACAATAATAGAAAACGAACTCCAATTGAGTCATTTTAAAAGATGTATCATTCAAATTATATAAATATCAGAGGTTACAAAATGAGGTCCCAATTGGTTCCATGTTTACAATGTATAATAAATGAGTTTTGAATGATAATAAAATTTATAGCCCTCTTGAGTATCCGTGCCCTTCCGTTCCATCCTTGATCGTCATGAACCTGAAATACATGCTTGAGAGGTCAACACAAAGGTTGAGTGATATTCATAGAGTTTGTTAAATCGTTTGAACACCATAATCGTAGTGTTTGTAGGTAAATCGTTTGAACACAATAATCGTAGTGTGAGCTGTAGACTCACACCAATGTTTGGAAAACAAAACAGGTAGGCTACGTTATTATACGCCCATAAAATGTATTATACACTAAGCTTATGAAACCAAAACGTTAACGTGTACCAATATCGATTGGCAGATTTATCCCGGTAGGTACTTTGCCGTCATACCTAATGTCTCAAATATTAATGCATTTGTTTGAACTAATCAAAACAAATGGGATTCGTCAATCCCAATAGGCCTATTCACAATATTCGCGCTCACTTGCAAGTAACCCTCGCAAGTGATTAAATGGTTCATACTAAGGGATCTTGGTTTGGCAAGGATGTTACTTAGTGATAATAAAACATAGTCGAATAACATACAGTAGAAAGCATTGTGTTCGAGTAGAAAAATAATAGCATGTATTTCCCCCAAGGGTTTGTAAAACATTGAAGTAATGTAAAGTGGGGCTATGAACTCACCTTAAGTAAGATAGCAAGTAATGAATGTAACGGTCGAATCGTGAAGGTTTCTACGAGCAACCTAGAATGTCGCGACTTAGGATCGGAGTAAAGAATATGAAGTAGTGCCTATATATATATCTTGCATTTAGTCCATGATGTGGTATGATGTATAATGTAAGTCTTTGGAAGAAAAGATTCATGAAACATGTATGTTTTGTATATCGTTTACTACTGTTCGGGCCGACATAATTCAGAAGTCATGTTAGTAAGCGTTCGAGGAGCCAGGATACTTTAACTCGTAAATCCACAACTCATCTCGACGGCTTACATAATGAACTCCTCACATGAGGCTCCCTACTATTGTAGTAGTTGATGAAATATATAGATATAAGTTTTTGATCCGAAAAGTTACATGTCCGATACTTGAATAAACTTAGGAAAGTTTATTTGTACATGAAGATTGTTATTAGGGGTAGTTTCATAAGTCTTGTATGACCATTTTCTCTTTGTAATATCTCATGGTTCCTTTAGATGAAGTAGATCCAAATTGTATGTTCAAGTTATCGCCAACTTCTCTAGTTCATGTATTTGCCTTGGTAAGCTTGTATGGTCATTTCGTCATGGCCTAGCCATGACCTTTGGTCATTGTTCCATGGTCTTGAGACTCAACCTTGGCTCTAGCCATGGTTGTGTCTTGATTCTAGGTCATAAGACCCCTTTGGTCTTCATAAACCATAACTTATATGTAATGACTTTGGCTAAAAATGGGCTGTTTAGAATTTGAAGAATTTTATCACTCGGAAAGCATTTTTAGGTCTCGAGCTTCTTTGTTCCTGAACGAAAACGTCGTTCCGGACAACTTTCGTGTTTTAACTTTTTGATGAATCGGACCAGAAGTGGGACTTTCAAAACCCAAATTTGATCAGGAAGCTATTTGGCAGTTTTGCCGGAAATCTTTGGTAATTTCAAATCGCCATATCTTTTGACTCGTATACTCGTTTTAGGTGGTTCAAATTGCTATGGTTTCCTTGTTATGTCCTCTACTATAATATGTAATGATCCAATATCAAAATTTTACCATTTTGGTCGTGGTTTTCCAAGAAAGTCACTAGTTTACTTGTTTGAATAACATAAGTTACATATATGTATCAATACTTGTTTTACTCACTTTTATACATCATGGACATGCATACAAGACATAATATAGCATGAATAATATGTAAATAACATGAACATAATTATTCAACAAGAAGCATGTTAGGGTTTGGCTTACAACTTTTGGCTTTCAAAGATGAAAGGAAGTTAACATGTAAGGATAGGACATTGATAGACTTTTAGCTTCACCCTTTGCAATCTATGATAAACCGAGGTTATTTGAAGATTATAACGACGCCTTCTTGAAGTCCAAAGCTATTTGAAGATTATAACGACGTCTTTTTGGAGACTTTAAAGTTATAACAACTTTTCTTAGAAAATTTCCAAGAATAAAGATCAAACACTAGTTTTCTTTCAAAAACTAGTTAACTTTCTTACAAAATATAAGAAAAGTGCCTTAGGTTTTAGGACTTGAAGGTTATAAGAAGGTGTGGTGCAATAAATATCATGTGTTTAGCTTGGTATTTATAGGGTAGGAAAAATAGTTAACCATATATTGGGTTAGAGTTTAACCATGGTTAATTTAGACACTTGTAATGATCTAAAGAATCAATGGACAAGATCAAGCCACACCAAGGTGACTCCCCCCCCTAAATGGCGGTTTGGCATGGATAAGATGACTAGATGATGAGTCTTGGTGTTATCTTGCTTAGTTTGTGCATTTTGACTCCGTAAAAAGCTAACCGTAAATGATTAAGCCTCAAAACGTAAAACCGGGTGTCGTAAAATTATGGAACTTGAAAGTATTGATAAACATGTCAATAAGTTCCATAATAAAATAAAAAATGAGTGGTAGGTTCCGTTTGGGTGGTAAACCCTGCTAAAAACTGAAAACACGGGTCTAAAACGCGTAATACGTAAAATGTACGAATATTGCGTAAAATTGAGAAAAGTAAAATGTTACTTTTCTAATGTGATAAAAATGATTTAAAATGACTTATAATGTCTAGACTGAGCTCAGTCTAGTGTCGGTTGGTGTTAAATGTCTTTTAGACATCAAACCGTAAGCCTAAAAATCACGAAATGACTTATAACATCAAGGGATCATTTTTGGTCAATGGAGGAGGGAAAGAATATGTTGACTTTTTCTAATAAGTTGAAAACTCAAAAAGTCTTAGAAACGCGTTTTGTGGTCTCACGGTTAATCGCCCAAATGGTTAAGCGTGCTCATGCGAGAGTAGTACAGGCATGGGTGACCTGCTGGGAAGTTTTTGGTCATGTTTTTCTCAGTCACGATTAATTCTCAAATAAATCATGAGTGTGTCAAACATTTTTCCGATGTGGGGTCACCTGACGGGGTTGAATTTCGTTGTGCGTAGAATTTCTGATTGACGTTTTACCCTAAAACGTGTAATTCCTTAATAACTTTCATGAAAATGAGTTTATGAATGTCAAACTTTTAATTTGCCATGGAAATGATTTATCACTCGATAAAATCAACTAAAAATCAACTTTCGGGAAAGTTTCGGGAAAAATGAATAGTAAAAATGAATAGTAAAAGTGAATAGTGAAATTTTCCGGGAATAGTAATTATCCTGAAAAATGTGAATTGTTACAGTCTCTACCCCTTACGGGGAACTTCGTCCCGAAGTTCTATGTGTGTCATATGTTGGAGTGGTGTCGATAAAGATGTGTGGTTACTTATGAGGACCAAAGTCTGGGATTTCCGGTAATGTAATTTGATTTGTCATTTCAGTGTATGGTGTAGGATGAGGCTTCCTTTTATGTAGGAAAGGTATGGTAATAGTCGAATATCAAAGGAAATTGATATAGCAGTCGAATATTAATAGGAATCGATATAGTAGTTGAATATCAAATAGAACTTGATATAGTTAAATATCAAAATGGAAATTGATATAGTTGTCAAGTATCAATAGCAATTGATATAACAGTTGAACAACAATAGCAATTTACATAGGAATCCAATAAATGGAAATTGATATAAGAATCGAATCATGGAATAAGCGTTGAACATGTGGTTGGACCAAGTCCTGTTTGAATTGTACGGCTGCCCATGCATATGGCTACATGGCCCCGTAATGAGTTTGGTACGACTGCACATGCATATGGTTACATGGCCTCGCAACGAGTTTGTTTGTTATTGCACTATCATTATGAAAACCAAAGTGTAAACCTCGTACTAATGGAAATTGGGATAGTCGTTGCAATCATAGCCTAGTAGGTAATCGGTTGTTGTTCCTAGTGTTTATGTCATGGTTTGAAGCGATGTCGGTGAAAAGATAGGATTTCTTGTGGCGAATAAAATGTAGGTATCATGCCATACCCGAGCAATGTAATGTAGGTATCAAGCCATACCCTAGCAATGTAATGTAGGTATCAAGCCATACCCGAGCAATGTAATGTAGGTTGACTTCATACTTATGTTATTTCGGATATAATTAAGCCCACTTGTTTATAATTCTTTATTTACATAGAGAGGCATCCCAAACAATGTAACTAAAGGAATATAAACGTATGGTTCGATGATTTATAATTTCTTTATTTAAATGAAAAGGCATCCCAATCCATTCAAATAAGGATATTATAAATCATCCTACTCAAGAATTCCCGACACAACATTCATACTTAGCCGGTGAGTTACAAGGTAGTGTATTACGAGATGATACTGGTGTTCCAAGATGAATATTCAATCTTGTAAAGCTGGTAAGGGTGCTTGTGGTGTAACTAAGGATGATTTGAGCTTTAAAAGTGCATCAAGATCTGTTAATGAGCTTGTGTTTGTAACGGTTGTGAAGATAATGATGTGATATGTTAATGAACAAAAGTGTGTAGTGTATGCTTAACATTAATACTCTTAGGTATAGATGTTGAGTTTGCTTTAAAAATCTTAAGAGATTTTAAAAGTTTATGATGGAATGGTATCCTAAACAGGATGGTACTTCTACAGGATGAAGAGAATAATTGATAACTATCCCAAGATAGTAGTTCGGATTATCTCATAAATGAAAAATTTCAAGAATGAAATTAGGTAACACAAATAAGGTGTTAAGATTTCGCTGAGTGGTAAGACATTATCGTGTCTCTAGATTGTCTTAATGTATTCTGGTGGTTTATGGAGTTCATGTAGGAAATCAACCTAAACATAACCCTAGTACAACTATTCTCAGTATTTGAAAATTCTAAGTCGAATATAGTTAGTCAGACTATATTCCACTGTCCCTAGGTTAAATATAGGTGACTAGTCTATATTTAGCCGAGGTTCGATAAAATTTTCAAATACCTAAATTAGGTATACTTGTGATATGTCCGTTGCTTTCGGTAAACTGACCACTAAACAAAGGCGATGTCAAACCATTCAGTTGCAAGTCCCGCCATAAGAGACTTGTAACGTATGTTTTCACATTCCATTGCATAGAAGATAGTACGGGTAGATATGTGTGGAAAGGAAGTTGAAGTAATTCTAAAATAGAACATACTTGGCCAGGATCACGAACTTTTAATAATGAAGGTTTCATCAGAAAACTTTGATGAATGTAGAGAAAGTTCAGCTTTTGTCGACGATGGATTAGTTTGTCCTTTAGAAATCTCATATTTCTTGTTTGGAAATCGTTAGATTGTGATGGATTTTTGATATCATAAGAAATGATATTGATGAGGTCGTGAAATAATTCCAGAGACCATTGCACAAATCACAATGTCTCGGAAGTAGGTTAGACCATTGTGCAATTCACAATGTCTGGGAAGTAGGTTAAACCATTAGGTGACTCAAAACATTTGAGAAATGATTAAGACCATTGTATCATACAATGTCTTGGAAAATGAATGAGACCATTGTATCTCACAATGTCTTGGAAAATGAATGAGACCATTGTATCTCACAATGTCTTGAAAACTAAATGAGACCATTGTATCTCACAATGTCTTGAAAAATTCATGTTAGAGTAGGAACATGATTGGGAGAGTGTGGCTATGTCGAAATGCCTTAGAATAGGCATACACAGATATGTTTAGATAAAATGATTGAAAATAAACCGAGTTTATATATCAATATACTAATATGTTCATGTAGCATAAAATGCCTAGTGTGTATATATCAATATACTTATATGTGTTCATGTAGTATAAAATGCTTACGGGGAAATGCTCAATTATGTTTAGGGTACATATATCAATATGCAATTATGTTTGTGTAGCATAAAAATGTCTTCGGGGAAATGCTCAAAATGGGTATATATGAATATACTAACATGTTTGTGTATCATAACATGCTTACTAAATCCATAATCGTCTGGAGGATGGAAGACACGGAGAGCGGAAGGCTATAAAATGTTTTTGCTTGTATGTGTGGTTATAGTTTAGGTCTCAATTAGACCCGTTTCTCTATAACCATGGCTCTGGTACCAATCTGTAACACCCCCAATTCATGGATGCAGCGGAATTCGAACTGGGTGTTACTTGACGGCACAATAGTCACAATAATAGAAAACGAACTCCAATTGAGTCATTTTAAAAGATGTATCATTCAAATTATATAAATATCAGAGGTTACAAAATGAGGTCCCAATTGGTTCCATGTTTACAATGTATAATAAATGAGTTTTGAATGATAATAAAATTTATAGCCCTCTTGAGTATCCGTGCCCTTCCGTTCCATCCTTGATCGTCATGAACCTGAAATACATGCTTGAGAGGTCAACACAAAGGTTGAGTGATATTCATAGAGTTTGTTAAATCGTTTGAACACCATAATCGTAGTGTTTGTAGGTAAATCGTTTGAACACAATAATCGTAGTGTGAGCTGTAGACTCACACCAATGTTTGGAAAACAAAACAGGTAGGCTACGTTATTATACGCCCATAAAATGTATTATACACTAAGCTTATGAAACCAAAACGTTAACGTGTACCAATATCGATTGGCAGATTTATCCCGGTAGGTACTTTGCCGTCATACCTAATGTCTCAAATATTAATGCATTTGTTTGAACTAATCAAAACAAATGGGATTCGTCAATCCCAATAGGCCTATTCACAATATTCGCGCTCACTTGCAAGTAACCCTCGCAAGTGATTAAATGGTTCATACTAAGGGATCTTGGTTTGGCAAGGATGTTACTTAGTGATAATAAAACATAGTCGAATAACATACAGTAGAAAGCATTGTGTTCGAGTAGAAAAATAATAGCATGTATTTCCCCCAAGGGTTTGTAAAACATTGAAGTAATGTAAAGTGGGGCTATGAACTCACCTTAAGTAAGATAGCAAGTAATGAATGTAACGGTCGAATCGTGAAGGTTTCTACGAGCAACCTAGAATGTCGCGACTTAGGATCGGAGTAAAGAATATGAAGTAGTGCCTATATATATATCTTGCATTTAGTCCATGATGTGGTATGATGTATAATGTAAGTCTTTGGAAGAAAAGATTCATGAAACATGTATGTTTTGTATATCGTTTACTACTGTTCGGGCCGACATAATTCAGAAGTCATGTTAGTAAGCGTTCGAGGAGCCAGGATACTTTAACTCGTAAATCCACAACTCATCTCGACGGCTTACATAATGAACTCCTCACATGAGGCTCCCTACTATTGTAGTAGTTGATGAAATATATAGATATAAGTTTTTGATCCGAAAAGTTACATGTCCGATACTTGAATAAACTTAGGAAAGTTTATTTGTACATGAAGATTGTTATTAGGGGTAGTTTCATAAGTCTTGTATGACCATTTTCTCTTTGTAATATCTCATGGTTCCTTTAGATGAAGTAGATCCAAATTGTATGTTCAAGTTATCGCCAACTTCTCTAGTTCATGTATTTGCCTTGGTAAGCTTGTATGGTCATTTCGTCATGGCCTAGCCATGACCTTTGGTCATTGTTCCATGGTCTTGAGACTCAACCTTGGCTCTAGCCATGGTTGTGTCTTGATTCTAGGTCATAAGACCCCTTTGGTCTTCATAAACCATAACTTATATGTAATGACTTTGGCTAAAAATGGGCTGTTTAGAATTTGAAGAATTTTATCACTCGGAAAGCATTTTTAGGTCTCGAGCTTCTTTGTTCCTGAACGAAAACGTCGTTCCGGACAACTTTCGTGTTTTAACTTTTTGATGAATCGGACCAGAAGTGGGACTTTCAAAACCCAAATTTGATCAGGAAGCTATTTGGCAGTTTTGCCGGAAATCTTTGGTAATTTCAAATCGCCATATCTTTTGACTCGTATACTCGTTTTAGGTGGTTCAAATTGCTATGGTTTCCTTGTTATGTCCTCTACTATAATATGTAATGATCCAATATCAAAATTTTACCATTTTGGTCGTGGTTTTCCAAGAAAGTCACTAGTTTACTTGTTTGAATAACATAAGTTACATATATGTATCAATACTTGTTTTACTCACTTTTATACATCATGGACATGCATACAAGACATAATATAGCATGAATAATATGTAAATAACATGAACATAATTATTCAACAAGAAGCATGTTAGGGTTTGGCTTACAACTTTTGGCTTTCAAAGATGAAAGGAAGTTAACATGTAAGGATAGGACATTGATAGACTTTTAGCTTCACCCTTTGCAATCTATGATAAACCGAGGTTATTTGAAGATTATAACGACGCCTTCTTGAAGTCCAAAGCTATTTGAAGATTATAACGACGTCTTTTTGGAGACTTTAAAGTTATAACAACTTTTCTTAGAAAATTTCCAAGAATAAAGATCAAACACTAGTTTTCTTTCAAAAACTAGTTAACTTTCTTACAAAATATAAGAAAAGTGCCTTAGGTTTTAGGACTTGAAGGTTATAAGAAGGTGTGGTGCAATAAATATCATGTGTTTAGCTTGGTATTTATAGGGTAGGAAAAATAGTTAACCATATATTGGGTTAGAGTTTAACCATGGTTAATTTAGACACTTGTAATGATCTAAAGAATCAATGGACAAGATCAAGCCACACCAAGGTGACTCCCCCCCCTAAATGGCGGTTTGGCATGGATAAGATGACTAGATGATGAGTCTTGGTGTTATCTTGCTTAGTTTGTGCATTTTGACTCCGTAAAAAGCTAACCGTAAATGATTAAGCCTCAAAACGTAAAACCGGGTGTCGTAAAATTATGGAACTTGAAAGTATTGATAAACATGTCAATAAGTTCCATAATAAAATAAAAAATGAGTGGTAGGTTCCGTTTGGGTGGTAAACCCTGCTAAAAACTGGAAACACGGGTCTAAAACGCGTAATACGTAAAATGTACGAATATTGCGTAAAATTGAGAAAAGTAAAATGTTACTTTTCTAATGTGATAAAAATGATTTAAAATGACTTATAATGTCTAGACTGAGCTCAGTCTAGTGTCGGTTGGTGTTAAATGTCTTTTAGACATCAAACCGTAAGCCTAAAAATCACGAAATGACTTATAACATCAAGGGATCATTTTTGGTCAATGGAGGAGGGAAAGAATATGTTGACTTTTTCTAATAAGTTGAAAACTCAAAAAGTCTTAGAAACGCGTTTTGTGGTCTCACGGTTAATCGCCCAAATGGTTAAGCGTGCTCATGCGAGAGTAGTACAGGCATGGGTGACCTGCTGGGAAGTTTTTGGTCATGTTTTTCTCAGTCACGATTAATTCTCAAATAAATCATGAGTGTGTCAAACATTTTTCCGATGTGGGGTCACCTGACGGGGTTGAATTTCGTTGTGCGTAGAATTTCTGATTGACGTTTTACCCTAAAACGTGTAATTCCTTAATAACTTTCACGAAAATGAGTTTATGAATGTCAAACTTTTAATTTGCCATGGAAATGATTTATCACTCGATAAAATCAACTAAAAATCAACTTTCGGGAAAGTTTCGGGAAAAATGAATAGTAAAAGTGAATAGTGAAATTTTCCGGGAATAGTAATTATCCTGAAAAATGTGAATTGTTACATTAATCGGGTCCAAAAAGAGAATCGAGGAATGATAAGGGAAGATGACACTATAAGTCTCGAGAGCGAAGCTTGTCTTGTGTTTTTATCAAGTCTCGGTGACTAACCATAGTATGAAAAGAAAAAAATTCTTTGTGTTTTTTCTTTTTATTCTTTAGGGAAAATTACACAGATAGGTAATGAACTTTGCAAAATTTCTAATGTTAGGTAACAAACTCTCAAAAATACTAATATAACCAACGAAACTTGTTGAAACCTTCAAAGTTATGCTATCTGGGCTATTGGATGATAAACTAAACTTATTATAGTTTGGTTAGAAATTGTAAATTAGAATAGTTTAGTATGTAATATGTAAAGTCTGTAAACCCATTGTATTTGGGCTGGGTCATAGGATAACGGTATAAACCGTTTTAGAATAGGTTACAACGTTTAGAAAAGACACAACGTTTACTTTTGTGAAACCGGTATGCCTCTTCAATGTCACCGATTCATCTAGTATATATAGGATCGATGTATCTGTAAGTTCGATATATCAAATAACAAATATTGCAAGTTTAAATCAATTCAATAGCAAGTTTATTATTCATACCTGTGTTTTTGTTCATCATAGCAAGATTATATTCCAACAATTGGCATCAGAGCCCAAGGCTAATCGATCAAGGGAGAATTATTCCAGGAATCAACCGCAAGAAAGAAAGAAGGATTACCCGTTTCATTCATCGATTGAAGAACAAAGAAGGCGAACCGGACCAGAACCAGTGTTCCAAAATATTAGAATCCTTGTTCCCACTGAAAGCATCAAACCGATTATAGGAGTAGAAAAACCCTGGTACTCTTTGAGTTTTTTTCGTTTTCCTCTTTTTGATTTTAATCTAATTAGAATTAGGCTTTTATAAGAAAGGAAAAGTAAAGTGGGGAAGAAAAGGAAAAACCAGAGTCTTGGGAGTTTGGAAAAAATATTTTTAAGTATTTATTTATTTTTTTCTTTTCACTTTATTTATTGATTAGGAAAAATATATATACCTATAAAATCCAAAAATCAATTGAAAGATAGTAAGAAAGTAAGAATAAAGTTTTGATATTTTTTCTATTTAGGGTGACAAAATCAGTTATTTCAAATTAGAAAAACACAAAACTAGTAAGAAGTAAGAAACCGAACCCTTGTGGTTCATTTAGTAAGAAGTAAGAATAATTATGAATGATGTATTCTGGAGTTGGGCTAGTGGTCAAGATGTTGGGATGGTAAGTGGAAGTCCCAAGTTCGATACTAGAGCCAAGTCACTTCACTCCCCTCTACAGCATCTGGACCACTTCTTATACTCATAATTATTTTTATTTTTTCCATTTAATCATTTGCCTTTTCCATTGAGGAGCAAAAAAAAAAAAAAAAAGACGTGTTACTATTTTACTCATTTCAATATATAAAAGAGTATTCATTGACATGCCTAATTGGTATACCTAAATATGTATGCTTAATCTTATGTGTCAATATCATGTTGGTGACAGCAAAATGACTAACTTTTTCACAAACTAATAAATAAATTACATATCTATTTAGACATAATATTAGGCACACATTTATTTCTCTCAATCATTTTTCAATATCAAAACATTATCGTCAAACTTATTATCCAATTTGCGTACTTCTATCAAAGCTTTTGTTTTATCCAGATGATCAACAAATAAGATTATTTAAACGACAACAATAGCTTGATGAAGAGAGGTTCGGATTAATCTTGTTTGGGGAAAGAAAAGTGAATTATAAAGAAGCATTTGATGCATAGATACTCGCTACATTTATAGTTATTATCAGAGTAAATTACAAATGGTCTATTGCCATAATTGTGAATATTATGTTTGTTATTTATTTTTTTGTTAGTCGATTATTTTTTTGTTAGTCGATAAAATATACTGACAAGAGTCCATTAATGAACAAGGATATTGCCTCTCGTTAGGAGGTGTAAACGAGACAAGACAGCTTGCTAGCTATTCGAGATCGACTCGTAAACTAATCGAAATCAACTCGATATAAACGAGTCGAGCTCGAGCTACTCGAGTACACTTACGAGTAGAGTTCGAGCTCGAATATACTCAGCTCGTGAGGCTCGCGAGCCCTTATCGAGCTTCAATGATATTACACTTTTACCCCTTTATATACATGTAGTTACATAATTATCATAAATCGATTCGAGTCGAGCTTGATATGCCGATTTTTCATCGAGTTCGAACTTTAAATGTGGCAATAATCGAGCTCGAGTCAAGTTTCGAGCTCGAGTTTGAGATGACGAGCCGAGCTCGAGCTTGAAATCCAAAGCTCGAACGAGCTCGAGTCGAGTTTCGAGCTCGAATTTTACTAATCGAGTCGAGTTCGAACTTGGCAGTACTCGGCTCGTTTATACCCCTACCTCTCGTGTCGCACTAGTATATCTGTTAAAAACAAATTTGGTGTATTTTCCCTGACTGAAACGAATTATATGTATTTCGATCAAACTTTATTACTTTTTTCTTGGCTATCATATGATAAAACATTTAGGATATGAGTACTTATGTAATCTTTTATGTTATACACGTATTTGGAAGTAAAATCAGTTGTGGAAGTAACATAATACACCAAAGTGACGAAGTTTGAAAGTTTAATACTAGTACAATAAAATGAAAAAAATTAAAATAAAAAAAAATGACAAGCTATATTCATTTATAAAAATGATTATCCCAATTTTAAACAATAGTTTCAAAGTTCTGTATAAACTTAATTTATAAGGCTATATTCATGGTTTTTTGCAAGTACATGCATACCTATCGATCCTAGTATTTTTGGACTGAAAAGAACAAATTTAAATTGTAGTTTGAAAGTTCTATATAAGCTTAAAATATAAAGAGATGAAAAATAGATATAAATAAGTTACGATCTTGTTTAAGTGATATCCAGTAAAATCTTCCACATGCTAACTATTAATAAAGTCATACCAATGATGTATTGTTGGGTTGGACTAGTGGTCACGACATCTCCTAGGGCAGGAGGAGTCCCAAGTTCAATTCTTGAGCCAAGACACTTCCTTCTCTATTCGATTCGTGTGCCACTTGTTATACTCCCCACCTTTTTTTTTTTTTTTTTTTTTTCTCTGGGATTTTGATATTTATTTAAAATAGCAAATGATGTTGTTATACTACTCATTGCTAATATCATTAGTTCTGAGTACTATAGCTTATTTTAAAAGTAAAGCAACTGCTTGCATATATTTTTGTGAATACTATTCGATTAAATAACTTTATATCAAGCATATTTTTAAAGCGCAATTGAAGGAAAAAAGTATGTTTAACACCAAATATGTTGAACAAGCTTAACTAAAAGTGTATCGTTAGAGAACTTTAATCCATCGGAAGAGCGGGTCCTCCTCGTTTAAGAAAATGTTATAAATGAATATTTAAGACGAATTATTGGCTTGGTATACTTATATTTGCCATTTGGATATTTTGTGATTATGAACAGACCTTTTGGTCCATTAGTGTTTTTGGTTCTGTCGGTGGTGTGGATTGGCGCATTGATTTTTGAAGAGAGTCAAAAGAAGCAGCGAATTGGGGCGATTAAAAACCAAACAACTTGAGACTGAAATAGTTCCATGGCCAATATAATGCTCTAATTATCTAATCGTATGAACTTATTATTCAGTATTCCTAATCGTTTTCTTGTACAAAGTTACTCGTTAATAGTTTTAGGAGGAATTTGGTAGCTTATCTTATTGATTATGCTGATAGTAATATGATTCATAAACTTCATCTGTTCCAAATCAATCAATATAAAGTGCTTAACCAACATCAAAAATCTAGATACGACGGAAGATGAAATTAAGT